>CM074580.1:35841832-37091832 GCA_037305975.1 Chrysolophus pictus | reverse complement strand
TTTTGCAAATACATTTAGATTGATTGCAGAAAATTATGTAAGTCTATTTATTAGTTAAGCTGGAGTTAAGGTAAAGGAATTTTGATCAATTTGCTAAGAATTGCCTCCAGCTGTGCTGGTTTCCGTCATGTAGTTAAACAGAAGCTCACCATAGTTTGATCTATTTGTCCTCATTTTCATGGTCATTGAAGTGAAGTATGATGGGCTGAGATCTTTGAGTACTCAGGTGCTAATTCTGACAGTCAATGAAAATCTTCAAAGGCACTTAGGAAATATATAATTTCTGAAATAAATATAAATTAAATGTTCATCAATGAAATATTTTAAGCATCAGTGAAGAAACTTAATTTCAGAACAGAATCAACAGATTAACCTCTCATCTAAATAGCCAATTACCTCATGACACAGAACTAAGAAGGGAGAGAACCTGTTCAAATTCTTCCTCTCCTGGTCAGATTCGGACTTGACCTTCCCAAAAACTACACAGTGTTTTGACCCCTGAGTCTCTGTGGTGTAATTCTTTATTCAAGCCTCAGTAATTCTTCCAGGAAATACTAGAAGTATGAGCTCTAAGACATTCTGCCAGCATGTTCTCTCGCGCAATTGTTCAACTGCACTGTGTAACAAACCAAGGTATTTAAGGTCTATCTGCCAGATCCCAGTACAAGTGCTGCAGCTACTAATATCCTGCTTCTCATTTCTCCTACAGCTACAGCTTCCTTTGATCAAAATAACAAGATAGAAGGGCGCATTTTTGTTCCTCACAGGAATTTAAAAGAAAAAAAATCTTATCTGTGTCAAATAGAGTCATGTTTATAATCATTGCCACATGTATATTTATGCTGCAGGTGCAGAATTGTGCACACTTAAGGTATAGAATCTTTTTTTAAGTCTTAGCAGTGTCCACAGTGTATTTCTGCATCTCCCATCTGCGTGGCATTTGGAAAATGCCCAGTGCTCTGGCTATGCTGGCACATCCATTGTTCTGTCAGGAGCATTGTTCATATTACTGCTACTCCTCAGGTTTTTCCATCGATCTCATTTAATTAAAGCATAAGAAAAAAAAAAGTATGCAGACATACTGTTTTTGTTCAGCCATTCAAGATGGTATTTTCTTACTGCCTTTGCCATATCTTAAAACAACGTCTCCTCTCTGGCTTCAGCTATTTGGCTTTAAACAATATTTGATTTTTTGAAAGTCTGATTCTTATTTTCCACGGTCATACCTACTTCTTCTTGTAAGTACCTAGCAAATTTACCTTATGAGTGCTTAGCAAATATTCCACTTTTACTGATCTTAACCCCCCAAAAATCAGAGATCACTCAAAGTATAAGCATATATTCAGTAAACTGTTGCTCTTTACTTAAATGATCACTTACTGAAATGATCCCAGATCAAATCTTGCTACACATTATACCAAGAAAACAAAAGACTAGCAGAAGAGCAGCAATGTAGTGCCTATTTTGTGGGTAGCTCATCCATAGACCTACAGTCAGAAGCGAGTGCTCTTGCTTACAGTAGTAGTCAAGCTCTGAGTCTTCCAAGTTTGTGGAGGCTTTTCCAGTCTCAGGCTGATTTTGAAGCTTCCACTCATTATGATTATATTACTCAGCTGCACTAGGATTGTCAAAGGAAAAAGAAAGCTTATACAGCCAGCTGACTCTGGAGGCATAAAGCTATCTTTGTGTGCTTCTAGAGCTACCTTTTTCCTTTTCCTGGTGTTTCAGGTCATTGTGCTACTTTGCTTACAAAATAACATGTCCCTGAATCTTCTGAGTCTCTCCTCTCTGTGAACGGTGTTGTTAAGATTAGCTCTCAACCTTGACATTTGCTCAGAAATGTTTGTTGTTCTGTGATAGGGAAGTTATTTCGCCTTTTACCTGTCAGAACTACAAGTTCAGGTACTAAAGTCCATCAGTAGTAAGAACAATCTTGAGTCCAATTTCCAAGTTTTTCCTAAGATGAGATTTTGTCTTTGGAGTCTCTGACATAGGTTCCTGATGTAAAAGATATCTTGTGGTAGATTCTTAACTCTGTCTAAGTCATGACACACTGTCATAGAGCTGAGATCAATAGCTCCATGTAGATTTTAACTCAGCATATCTCATAGTTGTCAGTGATGATCAGTGTTTGCCCTGATAATAGCTTTTTACCTTTCCTTAAGCTGTGGTGAAAGACTCCATCATTAAGAGAAGTAAACTTGATCTGTCTTACTGGATCAAGAATGTTAGACTTGGATAAGTTGTTCAACTGTTACTCTAATAGATATTCCCTTGGCATTTTGAAGTGAGATCATTCAAGCATTTAATCAGCATGGTACAGTAAGTAATGTATGTAGAAGTGTCGTTGAAGAAGGAATTATCGCACCCAACTTAGAGAGATGTGATTGAAATAGAGACAGTAGAGCTGTGCAGTGTAGATGAAATATCATAGAACATAGTCTACATTCTGCATTTATCACTGTTTCAGGAATTTATGAAAAGTAAATCCACTCTGCACAAGCTTACAGAAGTTTCTTGTCTTAGGGAACCTGCCATCTTCTGCAGTTACTTTCATTTGAGTGGGAACAGTCTTCCCATGTTTTCTTACAGAAGACTTTATCTTTTAAAACAGTACCTGGAAGTCTGAGCATAGCTGTGTGTGCATAACTCAGGCATGTGGGAGATGCCTGAAAAGGCTTCTGACAGCCTATTTAATTTGATCTTTTGCTAAAAGTTACTACTACTGAATCAGTTATTCATAGATAAGATGGTAATTAAAGTTGGAAACAGAGATAAGACATAATCTAGATAAAACCTCATGTCTAGTAATGTAAATTCTTCCCCTAGCATTATTTTTAATTCCTATATTATTTCTGTGGACTTTCTGAATCCAAATTAATTTATGTTATGATTAATATATATTTTCTTAAACCTTAACAATTTAAATCCTGACTCCCATTTCTCCCTCTTTTCATTTTACAGTATTCTGCTCTGATCTGCCAACAAATCTTTTCCTTCATGCAGAATCTAATACCGTTTCTTTTTCTCTCCTGCAACCGATTTTCATTTGTAGCTGATAAATACTACTGTTCTTCATCTTAAAATTAAACGACGGGCTGCTAAAGTAAAAAATATTATTTTTTTAAACTGTTTTACGGATGGAGATAATTTTTCTAACCTCTAATCCAAAGCTATTACAAAATGACAATCTCCTTGATCAAGCACAAGGTGAGCCCCTGACACACACACAGTGGTAGTTGCACTTGCTCATGCAGTTCACTGAGAAATACTTTTTACTCGCATTTAAAGACATCTTTCAGGCATTCCATATGCAAGCCACACCTCACACCATAACCACTAGGACCTGTCAGGGTACCCTGAAATATTACCACCCCTGCAGGGGGTGTCTTGTGCTGCTACATGGCTTCATTCTCCATGTGCTAGCACACATACAAAACAACAGGCTTCTGCCCCCGACTTCTCTCCTTTGTGCATTTCATGAAGATATTATCCTTTCCATAATAGAAGCACAGAAACTAGAGCCTTCTTGGTACATCAGTGCTAGGAACAGCCATGATTACACTTAACAGTGACCAGTAGTATCATTAATAGTGTCATAGTCCAAGACCTTGAAATTTGTTTATTCTCTGTTTTTATGTTTGTTTCTTGTGCATTTGCAAGATTCGGGTGATTCTGATATCAATTTTTAATTGAATGAACATACTTGTTTTCAGGTTTTAGTGAGCAAAATTTTTTGCAATTTTATATTTTATTTTTTCCAGACTTAAGCAGTGTGAAATACACACTGGAGACTGACTTAGTTGCTTTTTTTTTTTCAGTGAGCACTTTATTTTATCTCTTTTGCATGATATTTTAGATTGCAGACAAGTCCAGTGGTTATATATCAAGCATATGGATTTATATTAACTTCCTGTTCATGTACATGTTTGTGGCTGCTAAAGACACTGAGGTACTGAAACTGGCATCTTTGAACTTCCTTTATTCCTTTTCTCTATTTTAGACCTCTTCCACCTTTCCTTGGCATCCTTCAGATTCTGAATTACATCACATATCTGGGGAGTACAACCTTTCCAGACACTGCAATCTTGGAGACCAAAGGGAGCCTCCTATCCAAAGCTCACCATTAGTACTCCTATGGTGACCTACACAAAATATTCAGACACCTGCTAGATGCCAGATTGCTCTTCCCTGAGGATGTGATTATGAGAATCTGTGCAGAAAACAGGGGCACTTGTTAATAGTCTGCTGGCAAGTTTAAGTGACTTGTTGACTATGAAAAGTTGGTTGTGTCTTCATGTGAAATATTTGTTGATTTAAAAATAAAACCAGTCACCTAATAAAGCAAACTATTGACAAGCGTGTGCCCCTTCTTCTAGGATACTTGCTAGAATATGGGCAGTGTACCAAAGGTAGAGAGCTCCATCTATAGTCAAGGGAAAGAGAAGAACAATTATGTAGGACATTTTATTCCATCTGTCCTTCATACACAGTTTAGGATTTGGTGATGGATGTGCAAGTCTCTCCACTGACTTTGCAGGGAGCCTATGTGACTGATGTAAAATGGGTGATGACTAAAATTAAACAAGATGAGCCATTCTTAAGTACTTAAAATGTATGCAATAGTTTTGCTTTAGCGTACAAAACAGGCTGTGCATAGTGACAGGAGTTTGGGCAAGATTCTGACTCTGTATGAACATAGAGCTCTTCTGTGCCACTGGGTTGTCTGGGGTAGGCCTAAGTGTCCTCCCCTTGTCCCATGAAATAGGACTTTCTAGATATTGCTCGGTTCTCACATTTGCAGCAGCAGAGATGCTCTCTGCTTGAATGTTTGTGGTAAATAGCTGCATGGGCAGTAGTGTGTCACATAACCACGTCTGCATCTATACTGGAAACAAATCAACTGGTATCTTCTATCAGGTTACCCTTAGCCAGTGGTTAGAAGTTGCACCAACTGTAAAGCAGAAAATAACCCCACTGTCTCGTTGGCTGTTTTGAGTGTCATGGCAAATCTCAGTATCTGTAATTTCTAACCATCGCCACTGGGTAAATTGGTACTGATCAGCTAGTGCTGACTTGTTGCTCTTGTATCACCAACAGAGGGATGAGCAGGCGCTGACTAAGAACTTTGCAGCAAATGCAATGCTGAGGCCTTTTCAGATGTAAGGTCAGGAACCTGCTTTGACCCACTTGCTAAGATCCCTCTCACCAGCTTGTGACTGAAACCGTGGAATTTGGGAAAGGCTCTTGTTCTGTTGTGATTTCCTCATCTCGCTTTTGTAAACTAAAGAGAACCCAGGAATAGAATTTCTCTTCTGCCAGTCAGATTGACCATCCAGGTTTTTCACTCAAGAGATGCATAACACATGATTTACAGAACTGCTGACTGCTGTAGTTACAGTTAACACAACACTGCCTTCATAGCTCAAACACTAAGTGCAAACAGGCCGGTAGTTTAATCAATCCACTTTAAAAATATATTAACTAAACAGGCAGTTTACAGTTCTAGTCAAACTCTAAACAACTGTAAAACTTGTTTTCAAAAATGAACCAGAAAAAATGTGACACATTAAAAATGAATTGGACATCACACACCACCCAAAAGCTGTATAATAAACAGATTACAGCCCAATAGTAGTAGTTGTGATTTCTGGCATATCACTGGAGAAGAACTCGTGGGTTTTCAGAATGACCTGTGTCATAAATCATTGCATTCTCATTTATATTGAGCACATGTATCTAATTTTTCAAGAGCAGCTTCTGAAATCCTGATGAATGGCTTCAGAACTGATTACTGGTATGTAGAAAAAGTGGTGTTGTGAATGCCTAAGTTGAGGAAAGGAAAAAGGGGCTAAAAATACAATCCAGTGAAATCTAAACGCACACAAAAAAATAATGTATATTAAGTAACAAATGAATAGCCACCCAGGAGATAAGCCCAAAGCATGACAAATGTAAAGTCTGTCACACTTTTCTTCAAGACAAATAATTAAAATAAATTTTCAGTAGGGTTAAACCTATGTAACCATAAATCATACATGTATTTTTCATCCACAGAGGCATCATTTTCTCGATATCCAGTTTAATGTTTTCTGTGTGTGTTAAAATGCATGTTTTCATAATATGGAATGCTTTACATGCTAAAACAAATCAGACATCCTGAACCAGGAAATGTATTCCAACATATTAATGAAACTCCAGAGATGAAATGAGGCATTCTTGTGCATATCTTATCCACTTAATTTATCTACATGATCTTTTTACAGCATGTCTAAGATTGCCCTCCGCCCCATACCCAAAGTTGAATAAAAAGCTATGCAACCAGTAAACCAAAATTCATATACCTTGGCTCTCCACAGTTGTATGTAGATACCATAGGCATACCACCAAACATGGGATTTTCTCAGTTTTGTCTTTAAAGAAGCAAAAGTATAACTGGTGAAACCAGTTGTAGCATTTGTGTAAAAGGCTGCACATTCAACGCATGCTGAAAAATAATGTAGAACACTTTTATGCCTTGCTCACCTTTCAAGATTTATCTGTGTCAGCAGCTGGGGCACATGGACTGAAGTTGAATGTGTCACATGATTGTAGCATGTAGATTCTGATTTGGTGTTGAAAGAAACTCCTTGGCCGATAAGTAATGAAATGAAATGGCAAACATGCCATCACCTAATAAAAACATCAATTCATGAGAAACATTAACTGCCTTTTCTGAATACTCCCTTTTTTAATTGATATATTTGATTTTGTCATAAGAAAATAAATTAATGTCGCTTTAATGATATGTGCTGAGCAGTAACTATAGAGAGGGGAAATTTTATAAGGAAGCTATTACCTTTTGTCCAGTCTCTATTTGCAAGGTTCAAAATGGCCAGCATTCGTTAAACTTTATTACTGAGGTTCATGAAAGTTTCTTTGGATTAGAAAGGCATAACCTTCTGTCCCGGTTTAGAACGGTGTTGCAGCTTTTCATTAACCTGGAAACCTCCTATTTACATGGTTCACAGCCTGGTCTCAGCTCACTTGGAGGTAACAAAGGGTGTCGGGACAAGAGTGCAGCAGGGGGCTCATCCTTTAGGGCTGCCATCTGAGTTTGATCAGGTCAACTGCTTTAACTCCTACCTCATTAGGCAAAATAAAATGGAGATTATGGTGTGTGGAAGGATCAGATTGCAGACAGCAAGCTCTGCCTCCTGACACTCACTGCTGATTTTGCATTTTGACAAGACCTTGCTCACTGTTTTCAGATCTGTGTTACAGCAGGATTTAAATTATTTTGAAGTCAAGGCAGTTTGTGTCTGCCTGCATTTCAGAACTTAGCCAAAGAGGAGTGAAATAGTAAGTGAAGACGCATTACTCCCAAAGGCAAGTTATCTACTAGAGAGATGTCACTGTGTAGTATTGGCTTAATGCTGATAGACACATTAATTCAGCTTGTCAAGCAGTGCCTTGCTCTTCTCTTTTACAGTTTAGGCTAACAGTAAATTTGAACAAATCTGACAAAAAAAAAAAAAAGTTTAGGGAGATTATTATTAATACTACTGCACATAAGATTAAATAATTTATTTTGATTACTGATAATTAACTTTTCTGTTCAGTTTTTTTTTTTTTTTTAATTACTGCTTTTAGTGTTTATGGATTGTAAAAGTTGTTTAAAAATCAATGTGTTTTTGACATTATAATGCCTTTTTGGGTAGAGGTCAGTATATGTCAGTATAATAATGAAATTAATAATGAAAATCTTTGCTGCTTGGCTGTCTGCGGGAAGCGCTTCCCAACAGATCTCACCTGTATCTGCCATGTATTGTAGGAAGTTCATAAATGGCAAAAAGTGGACCAAGATATCAGTTTAGTCTGTTAACAACTACTTGGCAAATCTCTTACAAAGATGATGGTTCTTATCCCTCACGCTCAGCTTGATTTTCTTTAGTACAAACTGGTAATAAAAGCAGGTGGTGTTTAGCAATTAGGTGGATCTCTTTTTTCTCTCGCTTCATTTGTTAGAAGGATTTTCTTTAAATTCCTCCTCCTTATGCTAAGAGTAACAACTCTTAGCCAGTGAAGAGGAAGTGGAAATATCAAACTTAGATGTAAATTTACGTTATTTTTGCAATTATTCCTTTATAAATCAAGAGTTAGCCAGAAGTAAAGACACTAACATGTTGCCAAAACAAGAAGCTCCCTTCAGGGAAAGGGGCAAAGAGGCAACAAGTAATATGCAACAGATGTGAACATATATAGATTATTTAATGCAAAGTAGAATGTATATTATTATATGATTAGAAGTGTAGCATAAAATTGTTTTAAGCTGACTTAAGATTTGTTATTGTAGTAAAAAGCAACTGAGAAGTACGCAGTACTGTTATATTCTAAGTGAACTTAATATGTCTGAATTTAAAGTCATTAGCTTTCAGAAAACTACAAGTTGCACAATCCATAATAACTCTTTAGTGACATGGGCTGCATGACAGTATTTAATTTCTTCCGCATATTATACACCAACTTCAACATCTTTGTTGCTAATCCAAGCTGATTCATTTGCAGACTCTAATTTATCCTGTGGATTTAATGAGGAAGGGGCCTCAAAAAATAAATGTCTTCTTGCACATTTTTTAACCAAAAAGTATATTTTGTGAAGATGTTTGAAGGTGAAATTTTCCTCTAAGAATTTTCACAGGAAAAGCTTGCCAGCTCCAAAAACAAGCCACAGAGAGGTAGAAAACATATATTTTTTATGAAACAATTCCCTTCAATGAAAATGCTGAAAAGATTTTTGTTTAAGGAATGCATCATAAGGCATGTGCACAAATTCTTGCAGACTCTTGAGGCCCAGATAATTTCAGTCTTCCTATGTTCCCATCTACTTTTGCTGCCAGCCTCCCATTTCTCCTTAGCCTTCTTTTCAGTTTCTAACATTCTGTCTCTTTTTCCACTCACCACCAGTGGCTGTTTTTTTTTTTTTTTTCCTTCAAATCCACATGTATCTCGCCTGTACTCTCTCTTGTTCTTTGCATTGTTCAACTCCCAGTTTATTCCTCTGAGTTTGTCTCCCCTTCACTTGAATGCAGTCTTTGCTTGCTCTGTTTTCTTTCAACTCCTTTAGATGAAGGCATCACTTTCTGCTACAAACATAGCACTTGCTGAGATCTCATACTATGCTGAGCATCTATGAAATACTCTGGTATAAAACAGAACAGACTGCATCAGTAAAAATGAAAGTATTTTAAGCAAAACTACGTTAATTTTGGTGTGAATTCTATGTAGGCACCCAAAAGCAGCTTCATGAGGAAAAATAACACAAAGTTTTTGCTCAGCTGCATGATCTCATCAGTAAAACAGAAAGTCTGACAACAAACAGTGATGGAGATAGGAACTTCTTCAGTTGGCTTTGGCATTAGCAGAACCATTCACCAAATTACATCCTGAGAGGAAAGTGCAAAATGTTAATTGCACATTTCTGTCTTCCCAAAGAAAGCCACCTGAATCCTAGCAGTCCAATCTGTAGCACCTCAAATCCTGGAACAGATGGAGTGCTCTTTGAGCTGCCACAGGACTCATTACACTATCCAAGTATTCCTTTATGATAATGTTTAGTTGCCACTTTAATAGGCCTGTTCCCACTTGGATGCAGAGAAAGCTCAGCTGCCAAGTGTTACACGTTGCCAAGAACTCAGAATGGCAAGTTCTCAAAATTGAGGCATTCATTACTCTGTATTATCAGCTTCCTAAAACAGTGGCATTACTACCTGTCCTGTTAGAAAGCTGAGGAAAATGCAGCAACTACGCTCTTGCTGAAGTAGTATAAGAAAGTCATGCTGATACATGGCGAGAAAACAAAATTTGTTTTGGTCACGTGAGAGCAACTGCAGCCATGCAGCTGGTTTGAGTCATCTGGCAGAGCTCAGAGTGATTCATGGAGGCTGGGAGAGGTGGGTGCAGGCTGTTCCCCAAAGAGCAGCAAACCAAAACCACAGCAACAGAGCAGAGCTCACTGGTCTCATGCTTGAGGGTGAATAGACAAAACTTTTCCAACATAATAAACTCACACTTTTTGAATCCAGGGACACCCTCCCAGATCATGTTCTCTCAGAGTGTTTAAGGGAGCAATAGCAAAGGGTCCTGCCCGGACCATTTGACAAGAGGAGTAAAAGGGAGCACTGCCCATGCCTTTGACAATCCGCCACAAGGAATAAATCGTAGAACAGTTTAACACAATAATTTGTGGTGGTTAGAAGAGATGTGCTGCACCCTGGAGATGGTTTGTCTCAAAGGCAGCTTTGGCTTCCAAGGGGTGAGAAAGCAAAACGAGTGCAGAAAAATGCTGTCTGTTGTTCTGTTCAAATGCTCTGAAATCTGTTGAAGGGAAGTTACACTGCTAGAACCCTACTTGTTTTTTGTTGTTGTTGTTGTTTCTTCCCCCAAGTCTGTCTCCCTTTAGGAATCATTGGCAGTAGTACTACCATCTCTAGAACTCTGGGAATGATGTCCTAAGCCAATTCAGGTCAACAAGAGATGTTTCAGAGACTAGACCTCTTTCTTTTCATTCTTGCCATTTTATTTGTATGGTAGTGTGTAAATATTGTTCAGGTCCAGTTCATGATGCCAGATTTCTACTTTAACATTGTAATGAATGTTATTCAGTTTCACTGTGCATGCCAGTCAAGCTGAACATGAATTGTCTAGAACCTGACCTGTTTTCTACAGGAAAAAGAGCAGAAGTGTGAAGTTTTGCAAAAAAAGAAAGGAGAAAAGAATCAAATACACAAGGCATCTAGATTTGCATCAGTTATTCTAACTGATCATTTATGCCTTTAACTGAGGCATAAAATCATTCCTGAAAATAAAATAGATATGATAAATTGTGTTGTAGTTCTTTAGTAAATCCAGTGTATACAGTGATACCAAATAATAAGCATCTTTCCATAGATTTATCTATTTATGGTAGATTAATTACCCCTAAGATTCTCTCTGCTTCTATTTTGCACTTAATTTCTGCGATTTCTCCATAAGCAGTTTTACACTATATCAGCTGATAATCTCGACAGATTTTATATACAAATGTTTCTCTGCTTCTTGGAAAGATCTTTGAAAACAAATCTTATGTTCTCACTTCAAGAGGTATGGATTTTTCAACCAAATTTAATAGCCATTTATGCCTTGAGAAGATCTTATCTAATGTATTATTGGTCCAGGGTCATTCACAGCCTCGCATTATATTGAAACATGGACAGAGTGTAATTTGTTAATGTCATGAAGGATGAAGTTGGTTAGAAAGGGAAGTGTACACGATTTATAATAACACAAGTGTTTCCTTGCTAATCCCTTGGCAGGTTCATTATCTGTAGAGCCCCAGGCAATTGTTGGCCTATCGTGAGAGTGAAATTTAACCCACAGCATGAAATTAATCCTCAAAGACTTTTGTCTACTCTTTCTAGAAATAATAAATTCTCCTCTCTAACTTTATGTGGAGGTGTTAAATTGGTATCTAAACTCTACAGCATATGTCAGCCTATTGATTTATATTTTGTTAAGTAACATGGAAGTGTACAACAACAAGAACAAGAAATTTTAAGATGTGAATTTGTGCTACATTGTTTCTTCCTGTAAGCCTTAATCCTTTTTATTTCTTATAATTAGAGGGAAGACAAGAAGTGTGTATGTGTACGTATGTATGTATATAATCTTTCAGATGATTGTATATGGACTTCCTAGAGCTTCTGGTTTTATAGTTGAAACAATTGGTGGATGTTTTTAACTTCCTGTTGGTTTTTTTTTTTTTTTAAGCTTCTTAAAATTCTGATGAGGTCTTGTTTCTGCTAAAAAGGATGGATTTATATTAGAGTTTTGGAAAGTGCTTCTTGATTTAGCTACATAAATATGAATAGATCAGCTGGCTTGTTGTTTTGGGTTTTTTTTAGAAAATGGTTTTAATTTTTTTACAATTACTAAGGGAGAATAGTGGAAACTGATTTGTTCCTCCGCATTGTTTAGAATTGTATTCCTTATTCATAGCACAATTTAATCTATACATCAGTGAGTAGTTGTAGGCACTTTTATATCTAGACAATATCTAGGTACAGGGGTAGGATTTTTCACACTTTTTAGCCTATGTTTATTCAATATATATCCATTGACACTTCATATTTTTTCGGGTTCATTTTTAGATAAATTTTCCACTTTTGGGGGCAGCAAGTACTATTTAATCGATGTTTGCAATTGTCCATATCATCTACACAGAAGAGCTTCTTCAAGATACTCATTGGAACAACACAAATTCATAGCTCTCACGGCAAGAAATGAAGCAGCTAAAGTGCTTCTTAGTGCACAGTCCTGACCTGGGCAGAAAGTTTGCAGGCTTCTTGGAGGCCATTTTATGACCAGGTCTGGAAAGATGTTACTTTTCCTATCATTCTTATTCTTCAGACATAATTTATAACAGTGGTGCATAAACTGAACTTTCTCACTTCACACATTCCTTAAAAGATAATTAGTTCCTCAAGTAATATCATGTTTCCACAGCATATTTTAGGAAAGCTACACTTGTGCATATAGTCCAGTGGCAGGGAGGGAAACAGCACTTCCTGAAGAACGTTGAACACAGTGGTGATCAGCGTGTCTTTGATCCTAAAAGAGACTTTAAGACATATTAAAGATGCCAGTTGAAATTAAGAAGAGATGAGATGTGGTGTAGATGTAGGGAACATCTAAAAACTTCATACCTTGTTGTGATATTTATTGTTCAGGATAGAAACTCCTATAGAAGTTTCTCATATAAAGTTAAAACATCAGATTCTAATGTATTTTCTAAGCTGCTCTTACTACTGATGGAAGCTGATGGCTTTAAGCATTGTAATTTGATATAGTACGGTACAATAAAACTATATCATATAGTAATTCAGATATCATTTATGTCTACATTATGACTGTACATTCCGTAAGTAGCAGAGAAAAAAGTGAAATTTCAGAATTGCAGTGCTTGGTTATGGGTGTTAGACATACAAGGAGCAGAAGTGGTGATACGTTGATCATATTTTGACCAATTATCGTCTGAAGGTGCAATCTGCTCTCTATATATTGTGTTCTTTGGACCACACTCTTTTCTGTCCTACCAGTTTTCATAATTTTTTTCACTCCCTGTGCATCTTTCAGTCATTTCCCCTGCGACTGACTTTCCCCATTTGCCCTTTTCCTGGCCCACAGTATCACAGTGAAAACTTCTTGCAACAAAAGCAGGAGTGTTTGTTGATCGTGAGTCTGTGGTTTTGCAAACACTTCCAATGATGAGTTGGCATCTTGTGATCTCTAAAAACAGCAGGGTTAGTAGGTGATATGTCTCTTAGCTGGTAGGCAGGCTGGCTATTTGCATTTTCAAGAGAGTCTTGAAACAGAAAAAGGCTAAAAACTACCTAGCATGTAATGAAACTGGAAATTCTCTTCTGCAGACCCTTAAGGTCAAGTTTGTTATCAGAGAGATGGTTTATTCTTGCCTTATTTGGCGATCTCTTTGGAAGAAGCAGAGTACAACTTCCCTTCTCTGTGGCCGCTTCCACCATTAGCATATAGGCTAAGAAAAAGAGGAGGAAATGTGGTATGGCCAACATGTTGTACTTTGTTTTTTATTTATTGCACTCTTATTCAGTTTGGCCTTAAACAGCAAATAGCAATTTATGGACCAACAAAGATGTAACCCTACTTGTAATCTTGCTTGTTATATATAATTTTATACGTAGTAATCAAATTCTGTATGAAACATCGTCTTTTCAGTCATATTTCAACAAGCCCATTGTATTTGTCAGTAGGCATTCAATAAAACAATAAATCAATTAGCTTTATCTCTAAGGCCATGTACTGCTACAAAAAACTTGACTAAGTGGGTGTGTGGAAGATGTGCTGAACATGACAAGGAAACACAGAAGTAGTCCCTTGGAAATACTGCATGATAACATCACTCTTAGGGTTCAGTAGCTGAGCAGATCAACTATGTTAGCATAGTCTGTCTGGAGAACGTAAGCAAATTTTCTTTAAAAGTCTTCTGTGAGTGGAGAAATTTTTCTAGTTTCCAGCTGATGATTAACGGAACATTTTGTTTTCTCAAGTCATTGTAGCAGGATCTTCAAATCTTTCTTTGAAGTTTTTCATGAAATCAAAAGCAGTCATTTAACTTTTTTTTTTCTTTATTTCTTTCATTTCTTTTTGAAAGCATTACATAAAAGACACAAGACTGCAAATATGCAGTGAAATCTGTCGAGAAGTTTATCCTCCAGCTACTGTACTGCCTGCTTCCCATGAAGACTTTGCTGCAATTCTCTCTTTTTTTCAGTTGTTTCCCTGTTTTGTACCTTTAAAATTATCAGCACTTGGAAAAGTCTTGTTAAATCTGAAAGAAATCCTGTTTTTCCTTAAACTAAACAATGTTTCAGATATTGATTAAAAAGAAAATTTTCCCTTTCTCCCTTAAGTCAGTAAGAAATATTATGGAAAATTGCGTTAACTCTTGCAAATCCCTCTACAACTATAAAAGTACAAATGAGATCGTCCCTGCTGTTTCAGTCAGGCCTATGAACCTCAGAGCAATAGGATATTTATAAGAAAATTCCAGACATAGCAGTGGTGCCGTGATCCATATGACCCAGTTTCCAGTCTTTGTCTATCCTCCTGTCTTTAAGGAAAAACAGAGGGGCATAAAATGAAAACTTGGAAGATCACAAATCATTGTTATGACTCATTATAATGAATGATTTGTGCATTACTTTATGGAGTAGTTAGGTTGGTATGGGGGAAAAAAAGGATACCCTACTTTCTAATTTTCACCACTTTATGCCAGTTTTTAAGCAATTGTCTTTTCTAAAACAGTAGTACTCTTCTTTCCACATGTCTTAGATAACTACTGAGTTTTTTCAGCTGGGAGAGTGTGTTGTGATACAGAGGTGCACTCTTGCACTGCTGTTGTTAGGAGCCTGTTAGTGTTTCCATTATGCATTAAATCTTGTTTTCTGGCGTTTATAACCAGGCTATAAAATAGTTAAAGTCAAACTTTGATAATTTTCAAAATGTATTTACAAATAAGATGAATCATCTGACTGGGAGAAGCTTATTAGTTTTGCAAAAAAATATATGTATGTATATATACATACATATCCTGACACCTTTGGAGCAATTGCGATTCACAGTTTTGGATACTCATAGTAAGTCCTCTGGCCACAGCGTACAGCCTGTATTCTAGATTCTCCCAAAGTTTTGTTTAACATTATTTTTTTGTTGTTACTTATTGATATATATAAGTGTTACAAGAGAAATAAAAATAAATCTACTGAAGGGTGAAAATAGATGCTATTGCTGCTCCTACAGAGTAGTTTACTATACTGCATTCGGGAGAACTCTCTTTCTTTATCTTCATGCTGTGAGTTAGTAAGGTATATTCCAAAGTGTCAAAGTTTTCGCATCCTAGGATTTAGTTTAACTTGTTAGACAGAGATTTGCTTGAAGTGTGGCTATATATCCATTGAGTCTAAAAGATACCAGCATGCTACCATTTCAACATGCAACAAACTTAAACTCCTGGGATCACGTTTTTGTTTTCCTTGTTACAAAGAGGGAAGTGTACTCTTTCAGATAAATTGTGTTACAGAAAGCAAAATTTTACTAGTTTTACTTTAAGTTAAAACAGCAGAAATTCATAGCACTTCAGAGGAAATTTCATCCTTAATTCGCCTTGTTGTACCCTACTGTATGTTAAGAGTTGCTGAGGTCGCTAAGCACTGCCTGATAATGAATTCCATATAAGCTGCAATATTGGAGCGCAGCTGGGTGGGTAAGAATTGAGTTTCAGTCTTTAATTCAGAATTTCCTCATTTTACTAGTTATATTTCAAACTGTAGTTGAAGCATGTGGGCTTGAAGCATGTGGGCTTTCTGTTGCTTAGCTATACAAATTAATAGAAAAAATGACGTTTTAACCTGGAATCAACATATGCATAGAATGTAATGCTCATGTTACATGTATTTGTCATCAGTCTTTTTAAAATGTTTTTCTGTTAATAAGAAAAGTTATATAACGTAAGGTTTTCAAATACAGAGCATTTTGCTATATTTTTCAGGAGGGTAAGCTGGGTTATATCCCTTTCAGTATTTTCAAAACCTCAGCTACAATGTCTTAATCAAATCTTAAATATATTCCAGTACAAGCATGGGAGGTTGGGTGAACACTCAAAACTAACACTTCTTTCAGCAACTCACAATTTGATTTTGGCTCTTTTCCACTGAAAATGAGTTTGGATTTCTGTATTTCTTTCCTTTCCTCTGAGAAAAAAGATATTTTTGGTTATCTTTACTACTTTGGCCATAGGGAACAAGTGTAATGTATATTTTGTTGTGTTTTGCAAATTTTCTGTGATAAATCATTTTAATACACATACAAAAAAAGAATACACTAAGCTGGGATTTATCTCATCAAAAAACTTAAAGTGCTAATGAATCCTGAAGAAAATTAAACAACCCTTCAAAAATGTCTCCCCCAAAAGAAATAAAGCTGCAACAATTTTCCTGCCTTCTCAGAAGGAAAAGTGCTGCGTGATTACCAGAAGGGAAACTGAAATCAAAGCTTTGTTTAAAAAAAAAAAAGAAAAAAAAAGTGGAAATACTTGGCTCCTTCTGTAGAAATTGTTGAAGAAAAAAGTATCTTTTTCCTGTGGGATATATATTTTCCTAAGTGCATATTATTTCAGTATTTAAACTGGAAGGGTTTATGAATAATGATTACTATTCATATTTAAGAGTAATTATTCCTTTGAATCCTTCCTGTGGCTTATCAGATACATGTTTTGTTTTACAAAGCTGCTTGAAGATTTGCCTTTGTATCTTTTTGAGGTAATAAAGAATAACCTTACTTTTTATAAGCAGCTAAATTAGTCTTCTTATCTGATATAATTGATCTCATAACAATTTTAGATGATTGATAAAATTTTCATACTTAGTTTTAAATTTTCAAAGGCTGTAATTTGCAGAGGCTCAGTAACAGATTCCTTGATCTTAGTAATGGCACGGGGCACAAGAATGACTCTTCTGGATTAGGCTAAATTCCATCTAATCCAACAGAGAAAGGTCAAAATTTTTATAATAGCAATTCAACTAAGATAAGGAACTGGACATTTTTGTTAAGCAGACACATGTTACACACACAGATCAGCCAAACCACATTTTCATTTTACCCTGAATTGGGACTGTTTCCTGGAGCTTTTATGTAATATAATCCAATATCTGACTTCTTGTGAAATCTTTTCTAGTTGTTAGTTTGTATTCCTCATCACTTTGTCTGTTGTTCATCTATAAGCTGCTTTGAAGGAAAACATTCTAGACTTGATCCAAAAGTAATGAAAGCCAGACTTCTGTTGATGTATTAGGCCATCGGTAATTACCCACATGTAAAATCACAAGAAAAAACTTCATCATCTCTGACAATGCAAAATTATTCCTAATGCTGTCAATTTCAGTGCTTTGTTCTGCTTAGATAAATGACAAAAACTTCCATAAATTTTAGGAAGTAGAGATTACAAGAGATTTCAGAATAAAGTATCATTCTTAAAAACAAAATGCTGTTTTTGCTGTTTCTAGTTTCTGCACATTTGCGAGCATAACTAAACTTTATACGCAATAAGATATAGACAAAAAAAGCACAAGTCTTTAAATTTACATATCACATTTACAGTTGTCACTTCTTAGCCAGTCTTATCTTCATGAGATCATAGATCTTAACCGAGTGGAAGGGCTGGTACTCTGGGAGGACTGTGTAGGAGCTCAGAGCTGCCAGTTGTGCTTGCACAGCCAGGAACACAAGAGCATAGCAGAGCTTGGAGGCTGGCAGCTGAAGCCAAGTGTGCCTGTGCAATAGGTGGGGAGGACATCTGCACTGAGCCCCTTTTATAGGTTCACGCTGATAAGGATTAGATAACAGTGTCAGTACAGGAAATCAGAAGATAGAATTTTCTTTGAACATAAAATATACTGGACTCAGAAATCAACTGGGTCTGAGGCCTGCTCCTTCAAGTGTGCTTGCACTTCCAATGCCAAGCTTAAGTGAACAAAACAAAAGTTTTTCTGTTACCTGGGCAGCACTGCACTGAGCACTGCCAGTGTTGTCACTAATCTTTCAAACAAAAGCAAACTTGAACACTGTTTCTCTGACCAACTTTTAATGAGCAATGAAAGAATGGTAGTTTTTGGTTTGGGTTTTTTGTTTGTTTGTTTGTTTGTTTTTTCTGTTTTGAACTCTCCTACACATGTGCACATGCATTTATCGAATCTGATTGCTAGAAATATTTAGGACTTGATCTTAATTTCCGCTATATTTCTTGCTCAGAAAAACATTAAATAATTTCTGTTTGACTAGTATAGTTAGTTATTTTTGTTATGAGGAGAGTTATCAGAGGAGATTTGCATTAAACATGACATGGGTTAATCTGACCTGCTTCTGGTAACGTTTGTTTTCACTAAATCTTCTCTTCTAAAGCTATATATTGAGGAAAATTTCTTTCTATCACTGTAACTTCTGCATACTTTGTCCCATATACATAATGGAAAAATCAATGCAGAGAAGAAAGAGAAGAAAGTAGTTTTTTGTTAGTAACTGACAAAATACAGCTCTTATTTCTAAATTTTTTTTTTACACTCTAGTGATATACATAGTGCTGCTTTCTTTTTCCCAGTGATATATTTGGTACATTTGATAAATAAATCAGTACATATGAGAATTCATCAGTTTATGTTTGGTAACTTTATTTTACCTTTATATCCAATGACTGATGTTCTAACTTGCATGAAAGTCATCTCTGCAGAGGATTTTGAGTATCTTTATAATTATTTCCATTATTACTACTTCTTTCTTCTCCAAAAATAAATGTTCTTCCAAAACACATAGTGGTAAATAAAGTAAAAAGCATCGTGAATTGCATCTAAGTGAATTTTCATGTAGGTAAATTTTGAAATCTGTTTTATAATACTTCTCTAGCAACAATTCTGATAGAATAAATGTGAACTGTATGAAAGTAGACAAATTCTATGGTTAGATGAGGCAAATCAACATCTGCAATAGAGAATGACTGTGGTAAGGTCTGTTCTTCACCTGTTTTCTGTATTATTACTTTATAGTACACGTATACGTTTTTTGCAGTTGAATAATCATCAAAGTAATACTAGAATGCTTAAAATACGACCTCTGCAATGGCATAATTTATATCTTTGCCTTTAAGTAATTGGGTTGTTTGTTTTGAAATCTCATATTTAGTTCTTCAACAACTCATATGATTTACTGTTAAAATAAGTGTCTGAATTATACTCTCAATTTAGTTATTATCCTGTAAGTAACATATGCAATGCAAAGAACCTGAGCCAGAAAAACAAAATAAAATATATTATCAAGGTCCATTTTGTAGTGCGAGGTTTTGCATGAAATCTAAGCATCTGTAGATAGCTCTAACCAGTAGTAGCACCTGAATAAATGTTTAAGTTAGCATAGGGAAATGTTTTTAAATTATGATGCAGTTATTTTTATTATAGATGTGAACTATTAAATGATGTATATTTATATAGAGCTTCAGGCTATACATTCTTGATCAATTTATTGTACTAGGAATAACTACAGAGGTGTATCTGGAATCATGGGAATTACTGAAAGTCCTGGAAAACTATAAATGTTGTTTTCAGCTTTCAGAATGCTGTACATTTGTTTAAAATTTGTTTTAAATTTAACATTGCACAGATCATTTAATTTGTTTTGTTGTTATGCCACATGACTCTCTTCTTTATATCAACTGAACAGCTCAGTAAGTGAGATTATTTGCTTTGGTCCCAATCATGAGAGAAAAACGTTAGGAGCTTTATTCAAAATAGAGTAGAGCATACGATAAAATCCTAACAAGATGTAAAGAGAGGGGAAAATACAGCTAGGTCTGCCACTCGTTGGCAAGCACTGTGACGTGATATAAAGTCTGCTTCTCTGAGTAAATGTTTTTCTTTCCCCCATACTTCGTGGTTGAGAAACTTGTGAGCAGCGCTGTATACAAGCATCAAGAAATTTTAGGATTTATGAATGAGGATGGGCTCTGTAATCACAGTGGTGAGTCTGGTCCATATCACAGAATTCAGTAAATCTGCTACGCATCACATTGTAGTTCTTCTATGTTGCTGGGACTAGCAGCTCACTTGAATATAGATATGAAAATAACAGTTCTTTCCTTTTAGATTTTAGTGTCACAAAGAAAATTTCAGCATGAATTTATATAATTTTTATGCAGCCCAGAGCACTAAATAGAAGGTTGAGGACTGCCGGGTAACATTGTGATGAACGAAGTTTGAATGCTACATGTACAGATAATTTGGTGGCAAAATCCACAACATGTTTTTGATGAGATGTTCAGCAAGCATGAACAAAAAATTCATTGAGTGACAGAGGGAGAGAGAAATGTGTACATGTATTTATTTATTTATTTTCCATAAGGAATACACATCTCCTTCTCTTGTAGATACAGATTGTGTTAGAAAAGACTATTTAAAGGACTTTAGCAATACGATGCTTTTGCAGGAATGCTACATTTAAAACAACTTTTAAACTTTTGTAGGAAGGCATCCTATGGAACAAGGATTTTCTAAAACTTGGAATAAAATACTGGCCATTATAAAGCCAACAAGAGCTGTAAGCATTAGAAACAGATATGTGTGTTTGTGTAGAGAAGAGTCGTTTCACAATATGCACTACCTACTGTTAAAGGCCAGCTTATTACTCAGAGAACTGGTGAAAGGAGTAAAGCAACACAATTGGTAGGGAAAGTGCTGACTAATGTAGATAAGCTAAAATATCTTCAGGGTTTTTGGTCATAGTTCTCAATGCATACACTGCATTTTGAGCAGGCCCAAGACTTCAAATGAGTTTGTGTGATTTTCATTTTTTAATCCCAACCACATCTCTTCTGGGGTAAGCAGGGAAGGACATTGATGTTCTCTTTCAAAACAGTATCAAGACACTTTGGTATCAAACGTAGTTACCACAAAGGTGGTGTTCAGACTTGAGGGCATAAAAGACCAAGTCCCACTGACTGTTGCTGTGACTCAAGAGACTGTGAGGTCCCCAGGGGCCTGAGGGACCAGAGATGGGAGCAGTGAGGAGAAGCCTGGGCGCTGGCAGCAAGTCCAGGTAGGAGGAACTTACCTGGGAACTAACGCATTCCCCTGGCTCTGCCAGCAGTGCCAAGGTGGGACCTCACTGGACAGCCTAAAAAGAGAAGAAGGAGAGAGAAGGAAGGCTGTCTGATGGTAGTTTTTAGGGTGAGAATGCTCTCAGTATAGACATACAGTGACTTGTGATGCTGGTGGTAGCAGTAAGCAGTCTGCCTTGCCGTCTGTTCAGCACATCACTGATCAATGACTGCACATAGTGCCTTTCAGACATCAAAATAATAACTTAGATCAGGAGTTAGTGCTCTGATTATATATTAGTTTATCATTTTTGTTCTAGCAAAGCTGGTATTTTGCAAGGCAGGCATCCAGTTTTCAAAAAATGCATGAAATCCAAAGGATTTTAGAAAGAAATGGATTTGAAGCAGAAAAAGCCATTATGAATCCCCCGGTTGTATTCACTCCTCTAAATAATCATTAAAAACAGGCCAGATTGTTTTCTAAAGTGAATGTTTTCACTCTTTTGTATTAATAAGATTACTAATACAGGCTGCTGCCTCCAGAAAAACTAACAGACATTTTTTCAAATCCTCCTTGAGCTTCTTATAACAACTGCTGGTGAACAATTAGCTAGTTCATTAAGAAGTTACACATGATTTTATTGAGGCAAACAATTCTGAATCAAAGAATGCAATTCGCAGATCTAGGTTGAAGCACATAATTGGCATGTATTTTAGGATTGCTGTTAAAGCTATAAAAAAGATTTACTAGGGAAGGAATGGATCCAAAAACCCTAAAGGAGGGAATATGTTACTCATGCAACTCAGTGTTACAAATGGACTCATTTAATACTAAATTCTTATCTACTTTAAAACAAAAGGAAAGAAAATAAAAATAAATGCAAATCCCTTTTATTTAACTTTTTAGTGAGAAATAGACCTTTGTTTCTTCATCCGAAACAAATTACATATTTTATTTTTTTCCTGTATTTTGTTATGATTTTCAGTATTGCTGTCAAAGATGTATTTTTAAGAAATCATTTTAATTTTGTTGAGAAATTGATAAAGTATAATTGTAAAGCCAAATTATATAATATACTTTCACTGTGTTGTTGAGGTGCACAGCAAGTGATTAATGCTGCCATTTTACAAGCACTTGTGCATGCACACATAACTGGGAAGCTTGCATATGTTCTGGAAGGATAAGCTTGAGCATTTGCAGAGCAAGAGAGAAGGAAGATACGCTGTTCTGAGGATGCTTTATAAACAGTAATGCTTTGTTCTGAATTTACAAGTCAGCCAAATCTTGAAACTTGAGAAAAGCTTTGGGTTAAGGAAGCTTTCCTTTTGAAATGTGTACATGAGAACAACTAATTTACTGGTGAATTTCTGCAAGATGTCCTGAAATAAAGACATTTTTGGTTTTGAAATGAGAGGTATAAATAATCAAGTTCTAAATATTCATATTTGTTTAGAGTCTACTTTCAATGATAATGTTAGTTGTTTGATTACTGCAGTGTAAAAGCTTCTGTAGCTGATATTACTGTTGGACTCGGTGCAATGACACTGAGTAATTTTCAACTATTAGCCTTCCCCAGAGTTCTTTTCAGACAAAATGTTATGCATCAGCTCTTATTTGAGCGTAAGCCTATTGAATAGCATTCTCCTCTCTGCCAACTTGGCAGCACATTCTCCTGCTAATAAAAGAGGTTACCCCAGATAGAGATCCCAGATGTGCCTGAACTACTTTTATTAGGGCTACGGAGGGGCTCCGTGTTTCCTTCTGACTGTTTTCAAAAAGGTGTGGGCTTGCTTTCATAACTACCCAAAGAATTGTATTACATCATTGGATTTTTTTTTCCTCAAACTGAGTAAAACTTTAGATGTGTTAGCACAGAACACAGCTTAGGAAATACTGATGTTAAAAACAATAAATGTCTTTTGTCCCAATATAAGCATTGATTTGATCCTACTCAGTTCTGGTGAGAAAGAAAACACTGCTTTAACACTGAGCTAAAAATATCTTCATACTTCTGTATTTTAATGAGAGCTAGTGTGATAATAATTAACAATAAATGTTTCTAAGAGCAATGGTTATTACTTTTTCAAAATAAATGTATATATGTAGAAAACATTTGCAGAAAACATTTGCTGATTAGAATTCTTATTTACGTAGTGATAAAGCCAATTTACCAGTTGCCTGATAGAAGGCTCTTGCAGACTGGAATTGATTATATCTGTGTTTGCTTTGTTGGTTGGTTGGTTTGAATTCTATATAGTAATCTCAACAGTTAGATATTTTACTGCAGAAGATGTATTCAAAGTTTATCCATATTATTTCATTGAATGTCTTGACTGCAGTTTTAAAACTGCAAGAAGTAGGATAATCTAACTGGGATACTGAATAAAATAGTATACTACAAATATATTTGTTACTCTTATTGTTGCTATTCAATAATTGTAAATAAAAATATGTTTACAACAGTCAATCAAAAGCTTGATTTTTCTTTTCAGGCCTTTCTGTTGAAATTTTTGTTGTCAAAATATGAATGGAGAAAAAAGTTTTAATTAAAATAATCCCTTGCTT
This sequence comes from Chrysolophus pictus, assembly GCA_037305975.1. Classification (NCBI taxonomy): domain Eukaryota; kingdom Metazoa; phylum Chordata; class Aves; order Galliformes; family Phasianidae; genus Chrysolophus; species Chrysolophus pictus. Next base: position 37,068,079 of record CM074580.1, on the reverse strand, counting down.
TGTTTTATTATTTGTCTTCTTCATAAATTACGAAAAATGGGCATGTCTCGGATTGATTTTTATTGTAACTGCATCAGATACAAAAAAAAGGAAACTGCACAGTGGATTCACACGACAGTGTTCCATTTCAGATTTTCAAAAACAGGGTTTGATTCAAAGGCTCCCATTAGTTTCAGTGGGCTTTGGATCAGGCACAGGGTTAACAGCTTATTTTTCAAACAACTAGAAGGAGGTGTAAATGTCAAAGGTGATACTTATACTGCGAGTTCCATAAACTACAAAAAAGTTACTACTAAAGCTCTATTTTTCCTTAGTTTAACAGCTTCTATGAAAACAGTGTTAATAAGTATATCAGGAACAGTATATAATAATGAATCAGATATGTAAAAAGACCTTTAAAACTCCTTTTATATAATAATTGGAAAGTTAAAAGTGACTTAAAATCCCTAACTTCTCATGCTGTGATGTAAATTGTATTTTTTTTAGGTTCCAAATTCAAAGAGGGAAAACTGATCCTACCAGTTACAAGAACCTGGGGGACTGTTTTAGGACTATTTTCCAGAGAGAAGGGTAAGAGTATATGTTTTTAAAATTGTCAATTTTATGTGACCTTTTTTAATCACCCATTTTCCAGACATTAGATCCTCTTTATATTCCACTCTTTATGCAACTGCCAGAATTCAGCCAGCATTTAGTCTTACATAATGATCATAACGTAAAAAGCCCTACCATTGCTTACACTCTCAATCCCAAATTTTGCCACTAGGATATGTTTAAAGACTGTGATGAACAGCTGTGCAGAGATACTTGAGTAAACTCTGCTTCAGTGCTGGGAGCTGGAAAGCCACAGCAGTGCGTTTCAGTGTCTAGGCTCTTATATCCTGTTTTCCTGGTTTTCTGAACTAGCTCTGCCTGAGCTTCATTTGAGTGAAGTGCTTGTTTCCAAGCTCTGATGAACAGGTATTCCCAGTTAGTTGTGGTATGCAGTGATTCCAAGACCTCTGTGAGTAAAATTCCACAAGTTTTCAATCGGACAGAATATAGAAGAGGATTTATGGGCCTTAGTCACCTGAATCGAACCGGCTTCAGAAGGTACCACTGCTCCCTGAGCCACAGCTCCTCTGAGGGATGTGGGCTCTGATCCAGCAGCATTTAAATACATGCTTAATTTTATGGCAGTCCTGTTAAAGCCAGTGAATGTAATGGGACTGATCACATGCTTAGTTAAGCCTGTTATCCACAGGAGCTCTTCAGGAGCTAGCCTTTAATCAAGGTGGCTCTAATTAGTCAATACCAGTTTTGAGTAGCTGGTAGACTTTCCGTAAGAACTTTGCAAACATAATTGCAACCTTTTTTTTGTCCATATATCGATCAAAATGGAGTTGTGCTCATAAAGAACACTATAGATACCATATGTGGAGGCAGCATAAGTGCAGCAGGGCACAGATTTCTTGTGTCCAGAAGTTGTACTGGAAAAGCAGAGGCAAAAGTAGCAGTGAAAATGAAGAACTAGATCCATTTTTTTTCTTGTAGTGATAATTAACTAAATTACACTACATGTGTACATAGATACAGAATTAGATTTGAATTGCTCAGGAGAGATGTAGAGATGTTTCACTAAGGTGTTAAGGGGGGGGGAAGAATTGTCACATTTGCCCTTATCAGTGATAGATTTATTTCTGATGAAACACTCATGCTGTGCATTATACCTATGAGGTGCTGAAAAGTCCCAAAGCTAAAAGGATCACAAAAATTATAATCTGTGGCTTCTGGGGTTTTCTAAATTGAGTACTCCTAGAAAGATTTTTTTAAAATGTTTTCTCTATAGAAAAGTAGTAATATTTGTTTTCATGTCAATCTAATTTTTTTTTCAGAAATAGATTCAAAATTAAAACAGTGAGCATTAAGTCTAACTCACTATTATTTCTTATATTATTGACAAGTCTCAAAATGTAAAATTAGCGATGGGGAGACGTGTCTGGAGAAAGAGTCTAAATCAAGAGACTGCTTCCAAGATTATTTAGGATCTTGCTTTATTGCCTTCGTGATTATATTGTGTAATTAAATATTTGTAAAACCCACATGCATAAAACACTAGTGAGATGCTGCAAGTTTCAATGTACCATGTAAGACATAATTGCCTTATTATTAATTTTGGGGGGAAAGGAAATAAATGCTTTATCTTTCTTTTTTTTTGTATGTTCTGCCTCTCAAATGCTTCTCAGAGATATAGCTATGTCCATTCAATGGATTTGATTTTGTTTTCACTTTCCCAATGGTCAATGTGATGTGTCAGTATGCTACATAACACACATTAACTTTTTGACTATGGAGAAATGTTGAAGGGTCTTAGTACAGTAATCATCTGTGAATGAGCTTTAGAGAGGAAAGATGAATGCTGTGGGCTTTTTTTCTGTGGAATGCTTATGCCTCAATACTTGAACAAAGCTAGAATTTTTTAAAATAAATATATGAGTATCAGCGCTTGAAACTTTAACCAGGAATGATTACATGATAATTACATGAAATTATTATGGATTTAAATAGCAACTGAGCAGGGGCTTGCACTCAACTTCCATCAGGGTAGAGCTAATGGAGATTTTTACCTACCAATTGCAATGTAGACTATACTGATGTAAATAAAAGGCAAATTCTTCTGAGTAGCTACTTTTGTCCAGAAAGTTAGAGACAGAAAGTTACATAAAATTAGTCATCAGTAGTCAGCACAAGGCAAAAAATAGGAGATCTCAGATACAATATAGTCTTAAAACTGGCTAACAAAAAACAAAAGTAATCAATTAATCCTAACATACTTGTCTGAATCCTCGAGTCCATTATTCCCACCTGTGCAAGTTGTCCGGATTCGGAAGCTTGGTGATTGTGACACTTCAAGGGAAATGAGAGGGATTACTTTAAATCTTTAAGTTAGTGAAAACCTTAAACCCAAATATCCTCTCCTTGTCCGGCCACTAAATTATACAGAAGAGAGCACCAGAAAGGGGTTCATATTCAGATATCAAGCAAACAAAAACAACACGTGAGGTATCCAGACTTGAGTGTGTAAATGTGGATCAAATGAAATGATGCCCCATGTCAATTCCATAGTAACTGCCACTTCATAATTTTTATCACAGTAACAAAATGATATTTTCATGGAAAACTCATCAGAAATGGTGGTCAGGATTTCTTTAACCATCGCTATGATTTCCTCCATGTTGTAATGAAAAGGGCAGAGAAAATGTTTCCAGTCCAACCACTAGTGAAATAGTGTCCTTTCCAAAGATTCTGAAGATTCCTTTTTTTTTTTTTTTTTTTTTCACAAAACATTAGAAATTTCGTAAAGAAAAAATTACAGGGAAAAAACAAACAAACAAAAAAAACCTACAGAAGCTCTCTTCCCGCAGCTGCTAAACTTTGGTGAGCTCTTTGAATGGAAGTAAATATCCTGCATGGGAATCCATCCCTTGAAACTCTTTTCTTGTCTTACAAGAAAATGGGGGCCACAAAACATAAAATTTAATTGAGACTCACTGAGGGAAAGCTGGACAACAGCTCCATGAATCCTCTCTGAGCAACCTCTGCTCAGCTGTATTCACTAGGAGCCTTTCCTCTGCATTTCTCTGGTTTCACTTATGAGATGCTGCATGTATTGACAGATCTTTGACAGCAGAGGTAAAACCACCAGGAGTATATCTGTTTATTGAGGGGTGACAGCTTTATAGCCAACATAAAAATAATCTGATGTTTATTGAGGAAAATGTTTGGATAGAGGATTAACTGAAACCATTAATACTGAAAACTTTTCATTCTTTTTAGTCCTTCAAATAAGAGATAGACCATGTTAAATGACTGATTTTCGTATTGTATTGTTGACATTTTCACTACATTTGTATTCACTCATTTCTTTGATAATGACTTAGAAATGAATATGAAATGTAAGAATAAGCCAACAGTATAGCTTTATATTAAAGACACATGGTGTTGTGTCTTGTATTAGGAATGGAAAACTATGCCCATCAGCACTATCTTAATTTAGAGTAGCACTAAAATGATAGATGCTGTTATTCTGGGTCTGTAAAAACTTTGTTCATATAAACTTAAATTTTCATGGGCTCATAATTTTAACAGTAAATGTTCTGGCTTACAGTTGGCTTTTTTGATAGGCACTTAGTAAGGAAACTTGTTACTTTTCTCATACGTTGGTTAGCTTGCCTGAAACAGAAAGGGTAGTAGCGTCCTGGTCTCTAGTTTCATAACTCAGTATTTTAGTAAGTTTAAAGTGCTGTTAGCACTTTTCTTAAGACTAAGATGGTCCTGGGAAACTACAGAACACTATAGTTGTTGATCATTTGAGATCTCATTACTTCTGCTGAGTTATTTGATTATTCATGTTGAATTTGGTTTGGGAAGGAACCTCCCAATAAAACAACAACAACAAGCCCAATTAGCTTTACAACTATTTCTGTCTTTTCAGAGTGGTCCTACCACTCAGTTATACCTATAAGTGCCTATATGACCACACACCTTTCTTTTACTAAGCAGCACCCTGACTCATACATTAGTGGGATTAGGCTTTAAAGCTGCATGAAACTTGTTAGCTATGGGTGGAGCGGGTGGGAGAACAGCCAAGGCTAAGCAGGAGCTGAATGAATGCTAAGTTGTCAGCAAACATGCAGAAGCTGGAGGATTCCTGGCTTATGTGTTACCAGCAATAATTCATTGACTGAGGAATTTGCTAGCACTCCCATTTGTCCCATCACTACCCCTTGGATATCTATTGTGGTGACAAGTGCTGAAGCCCTGCTCCTGCGGGTGGTGGATGATACTCTGTTGCTTCTAATTGTGAGCAGGCGGGGAAGGAGGGGGTGCAGGACTGTCAGTTCTGCAAACCAGCTCTGGTCCATGATACTCACCAGCACTCATCGCTGCCCGTTCCTGGGGCCCAGCTGTATGTCTGCTCTTCCAGCTGGGCTGAGGAGGCATATCAAGAGGCTGCCAAATAAACGTTATACAACATACAAATGCTTAGCTACTTTGTGCATGAATCTTTCAATGACATTGCCTACCAGGGAAGTGTGATGTAGTTAATCATGCCAAAAATCCCTTTTCGCATCTAGCAGTTACGAAGCAGAAATCCATTTCTACTTACTGGAGGCATAAATTCCCGTGGTATCAAAAGACCAGACTTCAGACTGTGACTGAAGTGCTCTGAAGCAAACAGAGGTGGTAGATTAAGGTGTTTCCTGCCACAGATATATGCCCCACTCTTTGGTTTCATTTTAACACCTATACCATGAGGAGCAGAGGTGAATTGGGACTTGTGCTTGATCACTGCTATCTGGAACCTGATTCCTTCATGCAGACCCACCTGCATCAGCACTTTTGAAGACTCTATTCTTGCCAGCTGAAGGCACATTTTCTCTACTGCCAACTACTACCGGGACAGAAACTTCCACATGAATGCTTAGCAAGATCTGCTAGCACTTACACTTCAGAAATATATACACATACATGAATCTCTTTTCTAGTCTTACATGTCTGCCCTAGAAACATATAATAATAGGATTGCTAAAGTGGCAGTGAAGATATAAAAAAGGGCACTACAGTATCAAAATGTCTATCTATACCTATTCTGAGTCCACTTAGTCCATACTCAATAGTATATCTCTCTTTATCCTGCAGTATGCATACAGGCACCATATACAACACAGCTGTTTCCAGTGCCATTTACTCTCACTTCACCCCTACTCTTACTTCATTTAGACCTATGTGTAATATCATACTTATCTGATCTTACTGTTTTCAGTTTCATTTGATTGTCTATAGTTTGTTTGCACTTGCATCTTAAAACCATGATTTGTGTTTTTACCTTGAATGGGCATCAAACCATAAAATTTAAATGATGGAACAACCTTGGGTAAAATTACCATTAAGATTGCTTTTAAGTTTGGGAAAGTGAAAGACAGAAATGTTAGCTGACAGATTTTTCAGATTATTTGCTTTAAGACTGTGATTTATATTATGCTTGAAAGGTTTTAGATTGAGCATTGCCACAAAGGAGAATCTTTTGGCTATTTGAAGGTGATGTGTACTGTGCTTTCTTCTGTAAATTAACATTCACATTTGATATTGGAATTTTGTCTCATTTCCCAGTAAAAACAGCAAAAATCTTAGGAAATTTTGATCCCTGGTAACGTTTTAAAATGTATATACACTTATATGCATACCTATTCGTAAAATATTCATACATTCTTTTAATCTCTTAGTAGATAAAAATGACCCTGTTCATAATTCAGTGAAGTTTTACCAACAGTCCCAAGTGACTGGATGCTTTTGCAACACTGGTCAGTCATGAAACAAAGCTGAAAACCATCCTTCTAATCTACACATCTCAAAACACCTTGCTGAAAAAGGAAGCATCGTCATCTTATTTGCACAGTTGGAAATACGGGTGTGAAGTGCCAGGTAGTAGGATAGACGTGGACAGGAGCATGAATAAAGATGTTTCTCATGAAGCAGTCTGACACCATGTAATTTGTTTGCCCCACAGTAACATTTTAATATCTGAGCACTTCAGAATGTCTGAGTTGGACGAATAATTCATAAGTCTGATCACTTTGGGGGCAGTCTGTTTTCTGCCTTTCTGTGGAGCTGCATGCAGTTTTAGGCTTGTAGCCAGATATCCTGACAGCAAACCCAGTGCCCTGCCGGATGGGCTGCACTGTCTGCAGGCAGCCAGAGCACTTACACCAATGTTACTGTCAGCAGGTTTTCATCATCCTGCTCACGCAGCAATTCTCTGTTCCTCTCCATCAGTTCCCTACCCCCATCTTCATATGTTAACACTTGAAAACATAAGAAATGGCTCTGGAATGTGAAAAACTTTTATTCCCAGTTTTATGTGTGTAGTTTTCTGGAATACAATGAGGTTGCACTGGTGTAACTGCAAGCAGCATTTGGCCAACCACATTTTTATTACTGATGGACAGACATTTTACTTGCTAAACCTGATCTGGTATATATAGCAACGCAGTAAACAGGGACACTTTTAGAGAATCACTTCTGAGGATCAGATGCCTTAAAGATGAAGCACATGCTCCTTTATTTCCCATAGGAAAAGAACATGATAAAATTATGTAAATCTTACAAGCACCTTAGATGTGAAAAGGCCAGGCCTTAACTGGTTTTACTTGTTACTGTTTGCTAAGGCCAGTTTATACTGGATATCTGTTTTGTATTTCTAAAGTTTCAAGTCATATTTTTTTAGACATTCAAATATTTTCAGATTGTTTTAACCTTAGAGTTACAGTTCCTTATGTGTCTCTGTGTTTTATTAATATCACATAAATATAGCTCTTTAGATGATTATATTTGTAGCAGTAATTTCTGTAGGGTTTGGTTTGGATATAGATGGCTGTATTGTAAGTTTAGAGTAGTAAGGAGATACCAAGGATTGTTTACAATCTGCCTTTATCTACTTTAGTTAGCAAAATATAAGCAGAACTTTAATTTTTAGTCTTACGAAGTGAGCGTTCAAAAATATTTATCATTTTACCCTATTCGTTTTGTGCTGGATTCAGGTGTATTTGTCATATTGCTTAAAGAAATCAATGTGATAGTTACGTTTATTTTAAAAACACATTTGACTCTAGAATACGGAAAATATTATACTTCCTGCAACATCATATTCTCTGAGGGTGAAGAACATCAGTGCTAAGTGCTCCTCCAGGCAGGAGCTCGCACCTGGGACCACAGTGGTGACAATTTTGCCCCACTTGGTGCTGCAATGTAGTGCCGAGCCCGGAGCCAGCAGCGCTCAGTGGAGAGCAGGCAGCTGAGATGCTAAGCAGAGCCATCTAGAGTTGGGAAGCTGGGAAGGCTCACACCCTCCCCATCATGTCACCCTTCTCCAGGGCTTCTTTGGCTCGCCTGGGGCTGTGAGAAAATTCCCAGCTAGTGAGCTAAGAGCTTTCAGGTCAGAAACTGAGGCACTGTCAGCAGTGGTCACAGGCAGGCTGCATGTCCTCTGAGCAAAGATGTAATGAATTGCTGTTTCAGGTTTGAGAGGCTGGTTTCTGCATAAGTCCTATTTCTGGATCATGCTGCTTCAGGGGGCTCTGTCCCTGTGTGGCTTTTCATTTCTGAAATGGCATACATATATTCTGCCACCAGAATTAAAACTTTATTTATAAAGACTACAACTGCTTCTAGCCCTGAGAGAGGGATGGAGGATCTCTCTAACCCAGTCCTGTGCAGTGCTGTCAGGTTCAGCTGCAGGTAGAGGAAAGGAGCTGAAATCCACACGCTGCCCTCTTTCCTATGAAAGGTAATAGCTCCAAAATCTGAGTGTGACGTTGTCAATAGTCAGCTATCCAAATTCAATGTGTCTCCTAGGTAAATCTAGCCATTACTGGTTAACATTTCATAAACGCAACCACAATCATATATGCATCTGGAAATGCAAAATTAATTTCAGTTATGCACTGCAGTTCTTTTAGAGGCAAACTGTTTACTTCTCTGTGATTTGTGATTCTAGTAGCAATGAATTGTTAACCTATTCCTTAAAAGAAAAATTCCACTGTACCAAGGGAAAAACAGTGACCAGAGAACAGATAAATCACTTTTATATCCTTGGAACAGCTGACTTTACACTTTTATTGCAGTGTTTGAAAAAGCATCTTTTCATCTGGAAGGAATCAGTTTAAAATGTGATTGTCAACACAACTAAAGCAGCTTTCTGTTTAAAATGGCTGCTCTCAAAGATTAGAACTGTAGTTTTGCCAGGATTTTCTTTACAGACATTAGTTACTAGGACCAAGAGATTTTAGATGGGATGTTCACAGGAAATACCTGGCAGACAGCATAAAATGCAAAGTAAAGCATTTTTATTTGGATTGTAGGAAGCATGTATGTGAAAATGAGCAACAGTTTTTCAGGTCAAAAGCCTTCTTTTTCAAGTACAAGTCTGTAAGTTGTAAACCGAAGAGGAAAAAATTAAAAATCTGGATTTTTTTTTTACATCTAGACCTAACAAATCAGACAACATACAGTTAGCACATTTATTTCATGTTTATTTATAATGATGCTGTTATACTGTTCTTTAATTTGCATATGTTTAGTTCATCTAACATCATTTTCTTCACTTGTTACATCTGAAAACAAAGCTTTGTCTCTTTTATGTCAGTCATTTTGGTTACTGTAGTCCTCAGTTCTTTATTTATGTATAGCTTTGATTCATTTCAATCCCTTAAATACTTAATCTCTAAAAGATGCAGGTGAAAATCCTATGCAAAATGAAGCATTGCATTCACTGATAAAACATTTTCACTTCAGGAATAATTTGAGCTTTACACTATACAATTTGCTCATCACTTTAGTTGTAAATTATGAAGATGTAATAAGATTATATTTATAAGATTACTTATTTAATAGGGTTGTTTTTTTTTTCAATATACATCATTTTCATGTTTTCAAGGCAGATTAATTATATGTTATCTTTAGCATTTTTATTAACAACTTTTTATTACTCCATATGCTGAAAATACATTTTCTCTTTTTTTTTCCCAATTTTTTTTTTAACACTACATTACTTCAGCATCTTCTTAAGTGCATAAGATGAATATGATTGTATGATAAACTTTTAAAATGTATTTTCATTAGGAGAATGTTTTACGGAGATGTAAGGCTGCCAATGCAGCTGTCAGTACTGGGCGTGCTGATCAGTCCCTCTAACACCATCACCAATTGCTCTTCTGTTTGCAATATTCATTACCCCAGTTGATGGTTTTCTGGGTATTATGCTTCACATTCCAAAACAAATCCAGTAAACTAGATGCTGAGAATATCTGTGCTTGATCATGGAGGAAAAAATATTCATCTAAATAAATACAAAATAAAAATAGTAGTAATAATAATCCAGGTGAAAAGGCAATGTAAATCTATGAATATTTGACAGTTTTCTGTAGGTTTTTTTTGAATGTATCTTAAATAAAACAAGGTAAAATGAAGAATTAGCATTACATATGGAAATATTTTTGAAAAGTATATTTTCTGTAGAATGCTAATTCATAGTTCAAGGCACATTGCATTCCATATGACTCAGTGAGAATCAAACTATGAGAATCAAACTGAAAAACAAATAGTTCACTTGCCTGTCATGCCAATCACCTCTCTGAAAGAAATAAAATTCTAAATACGTATGATGTGGGGATTTTTAATTTTCACATTCTTAGTTTATGCAGTCTGTTCTTGTTCTTTGCTGTACAAATAAAAATAACAACTTTAATGTAGTAAAAATAATTTTCATTGATTATAAAAAGTGCCTGCCTCAAATGTGCTGTCCATATAACTTGCTGCATCTTCTTAAAGGAATGCATGCATATAAGCACAAAAAAACGCTGTTGCGTTCTGTCTTTCTGTCTAGTGTAGAAAGTTTCTTTCACGGTTAGCAAGCTGACACTCCATAGTAAATTTCTGAAGCTTTAATACAGAGTATGGGGCAGTAAATCTCACTGAAAGATTGGCTCCAGTTATGAATACAAGATCAATTCCCATCTGGGCAGAAATGCATTTTTTTTACAGCTTGCCTTCACTGTTTGTGTATTTTTGCATATTTTGGCTTTGCCTGAACTTGTGTATCCACTGCTCTGTAGCCGACTGTCATGCATTAGGCGTCTCAAGTACAGCAAGATTTTGGAAGGTTCTTTTAATCTGATAAATTGGATTTTCCATAAAAAGTAGACACTTTTGCATCATAGGAATTTGGTAGCGAAAACCCAATACATCTAATCGTTATATTCTGCAGCGGTTGAACTCCACAACAGGAACAAATACTTCTATGCACCAGATGCTTCCTAGTGTAGATATGGGTTCAGTTTACTTACTGGTAGAGCATTTCTTAATAAAATTCATTTCGTCATTATTTGCGTTCTTCTTAAAAAGTATATATGTATATATATATTCTGGCTTAACAGGATTTTTTTTTTTTTTTTTTTTTGCAAAACTCTATTTTATAAGAAAGTTCATTTACAAGATATACTTGTTTTTTGAAGTAAAAATAGAAGTGTAAATAGTTCTCTGCATAAAATACTTCATAATTTCAAAAAATTCCATAGCTAAGCTGACTTTTACATAATTTTTATTTGGAAATGTCTAGAATTTGCCACTTAACGTATAGGTAATATCTTTTGTTGTTGCCATTTTAACTGTGATTTAGAAGAATCAATTTTGTGGATTAAAGTAAAATACTAACATGTATTTGAGCCTTTGTTTTAATGTAGCCTTACATAACATGTCTTTACTTTTGAACGTACAAACAAAAATTGCTTTGACAGTCTTCAGATTTGCATGCTTATTAGTTTGCTACATATTAAACTATTTCATCTCCTTTTAAAATGTTTTCTTAATAAATTGGTAATTTAATTACAAATTCATAAGAAAAATTACAGTTTTTTTCTAAAGACATACATAAAAGGCAAGCGAGAACTTTCATGTACATTACAAAAAATTCACATTGAAATTAAATTTATTGTCAAATTTTAAGAAAAATAAAATATCTCCATCAGTATTTCAACAGCTCATGTTAATAAATTGTAAATAATATTTTTTTCAAATTTCTAATAGTTATTTTTATAGTTCATGGTTATATTTTTATACCTAAAAAATTTTACACAAGAAAAATAACTATACTTTTATAAAAATTACAATTTTCATAAGCTGTCTCAGAAAATTTAGAAATTTTATCTAGTAAAAGAGGAAGCGGCAGTGGGATATGATGTACTCATGGGAACAATTATAGTGGTTTAAAAGGTGAAAAAATGACCAACGAACAGTGTCATCTGAGAAGAGTTAGCAGTCTTTGCAAAACGCTCAGAATTAATTGCAAGAAAGTTGCCTTATTTATCCCATTGAAAGGTTTGGGAAAATGCAGCTTGAGAAGTAGGTCTTTCTCAGTTACTGTGAGGGAATGCTTGGAATTTTGTCTTTCTACCAAAAAGGATTGGCTTTCCCTTGATTGTCATCAGTTTGCTTGGTTGTCCTGCTATTTAAGCTATTAGAGACTGGTGTGCTGCTTGGTCTCAGGTGATCCATAAAAAGGAATGAAGCCTTGGGAAGGTAAACCATCACTAGACTGGCTCGGTGTCTCAGCCTTCCATGACGGAAGCTCTTTGTTGAGAGTTGTTGGCAATTACAGCAGTTTCCAACTGAAGATAAAGAGCCAGAGTTCTCAGATAATGCCCTCGATCACACACCTGATGACAGACTTCTGCATGCAAGTTTTTTCAGGTGCTATGTTTGCTCAGTAATCCTTCAGTGCCAATCTTTTCTAAATGGTGAGCAAGTCCCGTCAGTAATGGACATCAGCCATTGAGCTTGTAATATTTGTCATATATCAGGTTACGGCTTTGTTACTGCAGTCTGATGAATGGATGCTGTTATGCTTAGAGAAAATAAAGAAGTGCTATAAATTTAGCAGTCAGTAGTAAATGAGTTGCTACTTTAAGGGCCTGATCCTTCTAAAGTCAATGGAAAGTATGCTGTTGACTTTATGGTCTTCATATCAGTCCTTTAATTTTCTTTGTCTTTTAAGACATGGAATTCAAGCCTGTCATGAAAATATTTTCCCATTTCTCACTATATATGGTTTTACACCTAAGTAGTAACATTACTATAAATCTTACTTTATGTCTTAAAGTTTGTGTCCTGCACAAATGGTTTGATTAAAGATGGAGCCGAACAGAGAGCTGATCATAGAACCTGATAGATTGTACATGAGAGAATCAAAACAGGGCTTGAGGTGTTAAATATTAACACAGTATTTCTTATTTTTTTTTCTTTTTTCCATGATCCTTCTCATCCCTATAATAGATTTTGAAGACTGTACTCTGATTTTATACTTTATTTACTTATGGGCATTATTCTGGAAGTTTTTCTGACGAAGACAGAGTTAAAAATTTTTGTAGGCTGTTAAAATCTGTCCTTGACCAAAATCTGTTTCATGCAGATTTTGTCAGAAGTTCAGATGGTGGCCAAAGCATTTATAATTCATTAAAATTTTTTCTGATGTCATATAAATAGTGAATTTCCTTTTTATATTCTGCTACATAAATAAAGGTAATACATATTAAAGAAAAGAATGTTTTAAGCCAAAATCTCTTCAAGTGTCAGACCTTATTTTTTACTAACCCTGTATGCACAACAGTTTATAATGGCTAGAGAGTAGTAGGGTGTTAATTCTAATTACAGCCATAAAGGTTCCATGTAACTGCTTACTTACTAGGTAGTATGTTTTCTATAGCAACACCTATTTCAAATGACATAATAAATAGAATTCTTTGGGGAGATAAACTGTCATGATGACATAGACAATGATATAATACTAATAAAACTAATAATCCCCTGAAGTCCACCCAAAACTGCCAGACAACGCCCATTTTCATGCTCCAGCTAGTGATAGTATTATACAGATACACTTCTTCTCATTATTTTTATATATTCTCCATTTGCATTATATGCTCTCCTTTATGCTATCACCTCTAAATTTCTAAAACAAAGCAGTAAATGAGTACTGAGCACACAGGGAAAGAAAAAAAAAAAAAAACAGTAGAAAAGGGAGAAGGCAGGAGAAAGATGCTGAAATATCCATAGTTTTGTGTGTTAATTCTTGGGATATCTCCTCAAAGAAACATGTTGTTAGGATGTATCTGACATAGAATCTGGGGAGCTATTGTAGCCAGAGAAAAGGGAAGAGATCCATACCAGAAGGTGACGCAAAGACAGGTGAGGAAGAACAAAAATTTCCACAAGTAGTTCTGAAAGGGTACAATGTAAGATTAAGGCAATCTGAAAACTGGAATGTGTACTTTCAAGTTTATGTAAGCAACGAGATTTGTTTTTCAGTAGAGGAAAAGACTGAATTTAAATTCAGATTACTCAAAGTGCACAAGTTCAGGTTCTTATTTTTTAAAACTTAAAAGAAATCTGGGATCTTTGTTGCTGCTTTCCTACTTCTTAGAAGATTCCTTGATTCCTTCTGTGCTGGGTAGGTTATTTCATTCAAAATGAAACTCATATTGCCTTTCAGAGTATAGCACGTAAATTTTCTTCTGTCCTGCTGTGTGTTCATTACAGTCTACAGTGCCATGGGCTCCATATAAACACTGTACTCTTTCTACATTCACCCTCAATATTGCAGATTATTTGCCAAATTATTTTGCATTCTCTCTATAAGTCTTTTCTGTTTTATTTCCCAAACTTGTGTTTAAGACACCATAGTAAATTATAAAATCATTAATTTTATGATTGCCCAAGGTTTTGAGATATCCCGTGTGGAAAGCAGAGTTTAGATACTGATAATTCTGTCATGTAAGTAATATACATGTAGTGTGGCAACAGGTGTCTAACAGGCATTTCTAAAAATCATGAGAATTGTATAAAATTTGAATTCAGATAAAATTGTTTAGGCAATAACCGAAATGTATAGGCCAGCCATCATCTGTTACACTATTTTTCCTAACCATTTGTTTTCTAGAAATTGTAATACTTTTGATTTACACTATTTTTCCTAACCATTTGTTTTCTAGAAATTGTAATACTTTTGATTTATGAAAGATCTTGTTTTTAATCTTAAGAGTTTTGTTTGTCTCAGCAAATGTTGCAGAAGGCAGTGATGAAGTGTTGGGAGGTACTGGAAAGCTACAATGTGAATTGCTTATAATAAAGCTACTTTGGAGAGGTTGAGAGGTAACCAATACCTCCCACTGTTTTTCCTGCAAAATAGTAGGTGCTTATCTTCTCGACTGTAAGAGAAACAGGAGTCTCTCTCTGAGGAATGGTTGTGAACCATGGGTCATAAATGAAAGGGGCTGTTTCCCATGGAGCCACATCACAGCAGTAAAAGCTGGGACATTAAAGCTTCTGTAGACACAGTGAGTGTTCACTCTGCAGAGTGAATCTGAGCCTTGCAGCATCACATGCTGAGAAGCTTTTAATATACTTCACCATTTCTGCTCATGAAACCTAGTTCTCTGCTTGTGTGAAAAGACTTAAGTCTGGGGAATTTCATCAACCAGTTTCTCAGTCAGCATTGCAATACCTCAAGTACCTGGAGTTACAGCACCTCCATATTTGCAGCATCTTGAATTAGGTATTGCATCCTCACTTCTCTCTCCAGCATTCCCAGTGTACCCTGGGGAGTTGGCCATTGTAAAAGCTCAAGTGTGCAAGTGTGTAACAGAACATGTACCCAAAGCTGCAGAGAGCAGTTGCGATTAGAAAGCAGGCAGAATATGTTGCTGCAGATCTGCTTTGAGAGAGTATGGCATGTTATTTTCTCATTGTATGTGATTCTGTGATTGTATGTTTTATAAACATAATATTTACTATATTGTCCCATTAAGTGTTTCAATGTTGAACTCAGGTTCTCTTCGACCCAGTGAGGCATTTTAAGCCTGTAGTTGGTGAATCACATCACAAGGCATCAAGTCTTTAAGTGCTGAGGTTTGGGGTGCTGAGAGCGTACTCTTGAGTCGTGTGGGACATGAGAGGGGAAAGTTCTGCAAACCAAGCTGGCAGAACTGCAGGAGATGGCAGTGGGAACTGCTTCAGCACGGGAAGCATTTACAGCCTCTGAAGAGTAATTTCTGTTTTTGCTGGGAAAGAAAACACACTGTAAAAGCAGATCTGCGCTGCAGGGATAGCACTGTCTGTAGAAGTAAAGAGCAGGGCCTCTTGCCAAGTTTTTGTAGACATCATTGCTGAGGCAGTGCAGCAGCATCTCTGCTTATTTTGTTAGCTTATGCATGCAGCTTGGCACGATTTTCAAAGGATACAGGGCTTTAGTTCCTGCATTAGCATCCCTTAGGACAGGGCCAGCTCTTGTACAACATAATGGGTACAGTCCACCAATGTACAACTTGACCCTATTTCATCAGAGTTCCATCTGCTGTAGTATCTTTGCTGAGATACATAGTTGAGGTCCACAAAACTGTTAAGTTAACATTTTATTGTTCTGAAAAAGAGGAAGAGCTTCCCTGAAATTGGGCTCAGAGGCATATGTTTTGAAGTCTCTCAGGCATCAAGTAGTAAATTGGAATTCAAGAAAGCTATTTGAGACAATTTCTGTTTCCTGTTTTTTTCTTGTTTGACCTGACTTATGGAGAACAATTAAATTTGAAACAGGCATTTAATACTGATACAATCTACTTGTAAGTGCTTTTTGGAACAATTTTGTCTTTCTTTTACAGTAACTTGCTGGTATTTATGTTTGTGTTTTATTATTGGAAAAAGGATTTGAGACATGCCTGATAAGAATATGATCATTGGTGTTTTGAGTACTCACAGGAAAAACATTCAATTAATTGGGAGAAAAGAGAATTAAAAAATTTGAACTTTTCTATAATTGATTATTTATGCATTTTTTCACTAGAAGCTAACCACAATCTTTTTTTCAAAAGTATTTTGTTCTGAGATTTATTTACTTAGCTGCAGGATTTCCTTAGGCATCTAGATTTTGAACCAGATATTTAACTTTGCCCGTGTATTGCCGGTAATGATTACATCGGTCACTGAAGGATAGCTAAAATGTTAAGTCAGGGCTACTGAGACAGAGAGAGAGAAAGAGTATTTGCATGAACGAACAAGGTTGTTGCTAGTTCTTGTCAAAAGAGGAATTGTGTGCAAAAGGCAAATCCTCAGAGCTGACAACAAATGAGTGCTGAGTATTCACCAGCTTACCAAACTCACAATAGAAGTACTTCAGATAGAATCTGATATTTATAAATATTTCATTCAATTACTAACTATACCAAAACAAAATTTTGATTCATAATTTAATGTATATCTTTATTTTAAAATGCAGCCTACATTGTTCTTCATGGTCTAATACTGTAATGTCATGACATAACCACAGTGACATTTCTTTTACTGGAGGAATGTATATCAATTATTATTGCTTACAGAGTTACAAACAGCATGTTCTTGTGATTAGTCATTCTTAAAACAAGGTGCTGTCAACAGACACCAAAAGGATATCCAATAGATACGGCTTCTTTTTACAGACCAAACATTCCTTCTGAAATCCCAGAAAAGGAAGATTCCTTTAAAAATTCCCAGTAATCTAGGAGTAAATCACTGTAAATCTCACAGTTTTCAATGTCTGGAGTAGAAAGAGTCCTGAGGTCACACCTGAAACAGAAATTTGGAGAGTAACATATTGCATTACTACCTGAGTCACTAGGCCAGCTGTGTTTATGTATATTGTGCAATTAAAATTTGGTGATCCTTCTCCTGATAGCAATGGAGTATGCTGTACTCTGAATTCATGAGTCACATGGAAAAAAAAATCCACTCTTTGGCCATTATCCAAAAATGACAATGACAAGTACATGAGCAAGTGGTGATTTGTCCTGTTCAGTCCCTGGAAGACTCCTTTTTTTGAGTTCTGTTATTTACAAAGTAATAGAATTGTTGGGCAATAATCAAGCATAGAGAGCTGATGGTATTAATATAGCACTGATGGACTGGAAACCAGATGGTCTGTCAGATAATGAAGTATTATCTGGCAAGAGACTGTTCCTGAAAGCCAACATCCTCACCTATTTAGCACTCTGGAATGTCAACATATCAGTTACCACGTTCATGAGGTGGTATGTGTTGTACTTTAGAAGCCATCCCTAAAAGAGGCTTTTAAATTCAAAATTACTGCCTGATGAGAGGGTAAAAGTGCCATTATTGCAACACAGCTGGATGAGTATAATATACAGCAACATGTAAGCCTTACATTAAACAACTGAGTTCAAGAAGATGACAGAATAGCTACATCCTGATTTCTGCCTACCCAAAGCCATAGTTTCATGGATATTTTAAACCAGCTCTGCCTCCAGAAGAAGCAAGCACTTACGTTGTGTGCCCAGAGCTGTATGCTCTTGATTTTGTACCTTTCTTCGTGCATTTCTGCACCTGTCTGTGGGTCTTGAATTGGTTTACTGAGTGGGGCAGACACTTTCCAGAAATTATTTGTATGATAAGTATTGAACATTATAGCACCAAAAAAGCAAAAGAAAAAGTGCTCTTTTTGTTGATTTATATTACTTTGGTAAATTATTTTCAAGGTTTTGTAATCAAATAATGCTAACAAATCCTTTTAAACAGTTGTTATCAGACATCTTCAGAATACATATTACATATCTTGACATATCTAGACTATCTTCTTTCTGTCCAGTATTAGCATATACCACTTTTTCTCCCACAGGTGAACAAATGGCTTCCTTGTCATGATTACAGAAAATGCCTTGTGAAAGTAATAACTGTCTACAGTGCCTGGAGTTTAAGAGCTGGTGATCAGTTTGAGTGGTCATGAAGGCAGTGGAAATGGCTTGTTGAATTCAAGCTCAAGTTGTAAACTACAATCTTACTGATAACAGACTTAGCAATTCTCTGGCATCTTCTCTTTAGTAAGCCAGTGTGTCTTGTTTTTCTTAATTTTGCATTCTACTTGATGCCATAATCCTAGCCACAGTGTCTAGGGAATATCTCCACACCCTAGGCCCAGACCCCACAAGCCATCCATCTGTTTGCCTCCAATAGCTCTGGCTACTCTTAAGCTCTGTTTTCACCCACATTTGACATAAACTAACTACTTAGAAGAGGAAATAATTCCTTTACCGGTTGCTCTGTCTTAGCTACACACTGTCCCTTCCTTTCATCTGGCAAAAAGTCTGTGCCCTTACATGATGCAGCTGAGAGGGAGAGCCCTTCTAGATTACTACCTTTTGTTTGTTGTTATTTTGTTGTTGTTGTTTTTTATGCCTATGTGAAAACAAGCCCAGTCATTTTTCCACAATACAGAATGGAGCTTCAGATAGGCTAAAGTAGATCTGTGGTATCACCAGGCCCTGCTATCTTGGCAGGGTGAATTTTCTGTCTGCCAAACAGATGACAGAATTCAGAATTTCACTGATGTGAAACTAATGCTCTCACATTTGCTGAAATAATATCAGTTATAGCCTTTCTTTTCCCAAGCTTGGTTTGGGATTGCTTCAAAGCCATTGTTATCTCTGGAATCAAATGTATAATTCAGCCCAGCCTTTCTGAATCAAGAAAGAGAACAATAATTAAGAGTGGGAAGAGTTTGGGTTAAATAAAAACAAAGAAGTCACATACAGAAAGCAGAAGTTAAAATATGCATTAAAATGCATCAATATTGTGATTTTTTCTTGGTGAACATTTAAATGGTAAAATGGTGGTAAATGATTCAATTTACACAGTTGCTGTTTTGCTGGATTAGCAAATTGGATGTAGAATTGCACCCAATTACACGGTCACCATGCAACGAAGTGTCTTTTTACAGAGCCAAATACAAAATAATTTGTGGAGGAATCAGAATTCATATTGCATTTGTTATATCAAAAACATAAAGAGCATTGTCTTGGGTAGTATAAGCACCAAAAGAATTAATACTTACAAATAATTGCTTTAGCGTGAGCTTACAGAGAGAGCATTGTAGCAAACATGATCATACAATCCTAAGACAAAAAGAAGAGAAATACTGAGTGCAACTTTGGTAAGACAACTCAATTAAAGTTCTGAATCCTGAATTAAATCAATGCTTCAAAGAAAATGTAGAGATTCTAAATTAAATGATACTTAATATAATTAACACTTCAAAGAAAATAGATGCTGAAGAAATTTGAGAGCACCACAGAACTGCTTTAGGAGTACAATACACTTTGTGTCACAAAATTCAAGGGTTACATTTTTCTGGTAGTAAAAGAGAACATTGAGAAGTTACTTGATAAGTATACATAGACATATTTTTCACCTACAGAAAATGTTTTCTGACACCAGTGAATTCAAGGCTTTTCAATATTGCTCAGCATAAACAGTACCTGGGAATCTGAAATTAGGCAAATTCAGCCTTCAAATATTTTCTCTGAATTTATAAAAGCGCGAGACCAATCAGATAGAGGGCTTTTTCCTAAGGGCTTTTGTTGGAGGGCTGTTACTTGAGTCTTTGCAATTTAAAGTACTATTTAATGTACTACTATTTAATGTCGTTTCTAGATGAAAATATGTACTATTAAAGTGATAGATCCTAATGGATTCTTTCTCAGTTTGTCCTCCATTTTCCCAGCTCATCTCCCTTCCTGAATGAAGCTTTGTGAACAAGAGCTCTTGCATTTCCCTGAACCTGCCATAAACTTGCAGGTTTGCATTATAGTAATGATGGCACTTACATCATGCTTCAGAGCTTCAGCAAGTCACTGTCAGGGATCAAGAGGGATTATTTTTCTTAATGCACAATTGACTAGATGCAAGATAGAGAGGATTTTTTTTCCTTTCTTTTAAGGAAGATTGGACACAGATGACGATGAGATAGTACAGATTTGTCCTTTGAGGTGAAAAGGAAATCCTTTAGAGGAGGACGGTGTGTTTCTGAAGATCAGTCTCACCTATTTACTGTTTGGGAGTGAGGAAGGAATTTCTGAATTTCTACCTCAGTTTGGCAGGGGATATCATAACTTTCCTGTTCCAGGCATCCTTTCCTGCTCTTTCTGTCTGTTTTCTACATTCCACCTAGTCTGCTGCCTAGATTCCCTATATTGAAGATCAGTGTCATCTTTAATCTGCATGAGAACAAATATAGCACATTGAAAAGTCTTTCAGCCAGGCCAAACAGAATTTCAAGCCATAAATGTTCAGTGTTACTCATCCATCATGGCTCCGCCATTTCAGCTTATTTTACTATCAGCTGTTTACTATCAGCTATTTACGGTCATCTCCACAATTTCTTCTTTCTTTTGGAAGAAAATTTCCATTTCAGAAGAAACATTTCATTGTTTCTAGTCACCTTGCATTTCCTTTTTAGAATTCTTCTTCAATGATCTTGTATACAGTGTGGTCATAACATTTAGTATGACAAAAACATTAGCATAAGTGAGTGTGAAAGACTATGATACACATATAGAAACAAGCACCTGGGAAAAGCTGTGTTAGGAACATGTAGGCATTTCTTAAATCAGGTACATTGCTGAAGTGAACTTGCCCTATAACAAGCAATTACTATATGCAGACATTAAATGTGTTCTAAATCTTCCTGACCATGTATTCAGACACAGATTCTCCCTCCTAGGCATCCTTATGCTTTCCTACACTGCTCTAACCACACATATACGTTCTCCAGTTTTTCACTCCTTGTACTTATTATTGCTCCTCATCATCCTTGTTATCACTACGAATAATCCTCCTGGTGTACTGCATTTTTATTTTCCTTTTGTAAAATCGCTCTCAAAGTCCTGTTTGAGGCTGGAAGAACTCTGTAGGCTAAGATACTGTAGCTCTAGCCTTATTGCCTTTGGTATCTTTACTATATTTCTTAAGAATTTAGAGTTTAATTCAGACTAGGATTTAGGCTGAAATTTAGATGAAGTCCTGTCCTGTCCAGTGATTCACTCTGAGCAATCCAAGTATATGCAGCAAGAACCACCTGATTCAGCCAGTGACAATTTTACTTTAGTCATCTGGTGGCTTAGTCAGTGGTGTGTTGTGCTCCTGGAAAGAGAGCTGGTGCTAGGATCTTCTACTTCTTTTTTCTTTTTCTTTTTTCTTTTTTTCTTTTTTCTTTTTTTCTTTTTCTTTTTCTTTCCCTTTTTCTTTTTCTTTCCCTTTTTCTTTTTCCTTTTCTTTTTCTTTCCCTTTTTTTTTCTTTTCTTTTTCTTTCCCTTTTTCTTTTCCTTTTTCGTTTCCTTTTCCTTTTTTTTTTTCGCTTTCTTTTCCTTTTTCATTTTCTTCTCCTTTTTCGTTTCCTTTTCCTTTTCCAAGGGAAATGATTGGATCAAGTCCATGCAGTTGTAATATGCTGATTTATACCTAACTAGCTGCAGGAATACTTCAGTATCTGAGGAGTAAAAACTGTTTCTTCCAGCACACTCATTCTCACAAACCTTTCTTCATAGCAAGTAATAGTTTTAGTCCATCATTTTAAAGTGCACAATATTTCATCATTTTAACTGCACAATATACATACAAAATGACTGATATTTAGATTATGTTATAATGCCATTAAAAGAACGTTAACAAAAAAGGTTTTAGTACACAAATGGTGGACGCGTGGCAGTGCTCCAATTTTTAATTTTTATTTTTTATCTTTGAAGAAATTACTATTATGCCTGGTATTCAGTGAGAGAATCTGTTGTTAAGTGTCTCCTCTTATTCTCTTCAGCTCTTGTAGCCTATGCTTTATTTGCAGTACTCAACATTCCCTATGGCAGTGGGTCGGTTTCACATTGAATCAGTCCTCCTACTTACAAGAAAATGTTTCCAAATGCTGTGTGTTCTGAAAACATGAAGGCTGAGGCACTGGTTCTTTAATAACTGATGAAAATAAAATGTTAGTGATTAGGATCTCTGTGCTTTTACTTGATTTGGACATATCCCACAAAAGTTTTTTTAAAAAATGCCAGAAGATAATCCATTATGGGTGGGTGATTTCCCGGACACTGACATGTGAAATGTCCAAAAACATTCTACACACCTCACAATTCTGTATGTGTAGAACTGTGTGCAACTACAGATGTTTCCACTGCCACAGAATTCACTAAAAACTGCCAGGGAATTTGGCCCAGATGTGCTATAGAATTACAATGACTCTGGTAATAGTGAAACTGTAGGCAGCAAACACCAGATGTCCAGTAAAATGGTTAACACTGAGATCCAAGGCATCGTCACAAACAAGTATGGAGTGAATAAACTGAAAATGTGCAGTAATACTTCATTATTCATCAACTCTAATCTGATTTTATGTGTTTGACTTGTTGTGATGCAACACTGCTCCAGTATAACATCCTGTAGAAAGGCTGCATTTCAGAGGCTTAAATAATTTTTTTAAAAGAATTAATTAGATAGGTACATCCATCAAACTTAATACAAGGCTGCATTTTTCTCCTTACCTCCTTTCTCTTCTCGTTTTGCTTGAAAAGTGATTCTGCCTGTGTGTGTGCTGTGATGGCTTGCCCACAGAAAGGATAAATGAATAGCTGCTAGTGCCAACTTGTGTAGTTCTGCTTTAGCTCAAATGGTAGCAGGCTCGAGCTGCAGTACCAGGGCTCTGTACACTGCTACATCCTGCATCTGTCTGTATGTGGAGTGACTTTTCCTGCAAAGTACAGGTATTCATTACATTATGAGGCACTGCTTTATGCTTTGTGGTTTCTGAGGGATCCACGTGCAGGGCAGACCCCAGAGACGGCAGAAAGCATTATATTTCTCTTTCCACTTTCATTTGATTATTTATGATTTCTTGTATCCTCAAGTGTGAGTTTTACACAGTCATTATCAGAACAGACATTTAGCCATTTTTCAAGTATCTCTAAACAAAACAAAATAAAAGTTTCTATTATAAATTCTGAATCAAAATGTACAATGTTTTTCATGGGAGCCTGTTTGTATTTGTTAGTGATGTACATATGTATATTTATATATTTGTACGTATGAGGCAATAGACCTATGTGAGTATTCGAATGTCAAATTCATTAAAGTATTTTTGCTCAAGGCTTGAATGTAGCAGTTAATCTACTCTGCTTTATCTCTGAATGACTTGCAGTACCAAACATTTTCACTCATGGGCTTCATAGACAGAAACAGAAGAAAAGCAGAGATGGAATGGCAGGTACAAGAAGCTGCAGGGATCTTGAATGCTTAGAGAAAAGCTAAGGAAGGTATCGTCTTTGAAAGAAAAGTTGTCATATTTTGTAACCTCCCTTAAAGCTTTTTCGCTAAAGATGTGGTATAAACTCCATTAAAACACAGAGGGTTTGATTTCACTGAGAACTGAAGGGAAGAATCTCTGTTATTATCACTCACTTTTACGCATGAAAATATAAAAACTGACTTAAAAGTGTGCTCATCCCAGGAAACAAAAAAGTATCCTGAGCCAACCAGTGCACCATCGCACAAAGAAAGTTAGGTTGAGCTGCTTTCAGAATTACTGCTGCTCGGGATTTTATGACTTCTTTTTCTTCTTAGTCGCAGAGCTATTTAAATAATTTTCATTTGGTCTCGGGTGATGTCCTTGTACGAATTTTCATAACCCAAAGGAGAACACAAGGCACTTGTCAAGACTGCTAAATTTCTCCGCCTTTTTACTGCATTGCCAGTTTCACATGGTTTCAGTACAAAATCATAAATCGTGTAGTTTTTTCTTGCACTGCAGACATATTTTATTAAAGCATACTGACACTTGAGGGCTTTTCAGTATTATTAACTTATAGTAAAGCACGGCCTGTAAAAGGATCTGCCATGTTGCATGTCAGTACTGCCAGTATTTCCACCTAGCGTTTCCTCTGGATCTCAAGAGCTCACAACCACTTCAACACCTGTTTCTCCAGCACCAGTTGCAGCTGCAGCACAACCATTGCAGCCTGAGCTCCCTGCCCACCCTTGCCATGCAAATCTGCTCGGAGCAGACTCTTTCTTCTTCAACAGCAGTTTGCCAGATGCAGGTTCGCAATGAAGCTGTGGCTGCTTGTTGCTCTGCTTAAAACAAGATAAATGTCTTGTGTCCTTTCTGGTTTTACTGTGTGGAGGGATGGTTTTCACATGTTTCTAAGTTAACTCTCTATAATACAAGGTGGTAGTTTGTTCATGGCTACTGAACTGTTATCTCTATTCACTTTGTAATGATCTCTGATGATGGTGAGCCGGGAAGAAGTGTGGTTGCAATTTGCAGTTACACTTGCAAACTGTGATTGCTGCAAGCCACACTGCTGCTGAAGGGCAGTGGTAGTCACCAATTGATGCAGCTGAGTCCTAAGCACTCAAGGCTGATTGCGGAGCAAGCCCAATGGCATGCTGGTGAGCTGTGCAAGAAAAAAGATTTCTCTTTGGCAATTCAGAGAAAAATAGATCTAAAAGAAAAATGTTTGATCCAAACTTATTTACTTTTTAGGTATTGTTGGTTGTAAAGGTATCACTATGTTAAGTCATAAAATGCTGAAAAAAATTTACTAAACTAATCTCACTGTGTGCTCTTAAATAGCTTGTATTATATTTACTGGGATTGCTGTGTGAAACTTGTTCATCTGTAAAGTGAAATACTTTGCATGCTTTTAAAAGTAATTTAGGAGACAAGGTTGGTTTGTTTTGTTCATTCAATGCCAAAGTGGCAAAATTTCTTTTCTGCAGAAGGGTTCAAGTTGAGGAGGGTACTGGATCAGAGGAGTATATTGAGAAAAAGAAAACATTTCAAAAGAGATGTTCAAGTTAAACCTGCTGAGGCAGGTATGCTGTTCAGAGAACAAGATGCAAGTTGTTTTTTTTTAAATAAATAATTCAGTAGAAACTGCCACATCACTGAGACACAATGAAACACCATTGCTTTCTTTATTTAATAAAGTGTTTTGATTTCTTTATAGACAGCCATGCAGATGAAGGGACTACTGGCAGGTGGGGCATGGCTATAGAAAGCATGAATATACAGCTAAAAAATATATAGCAATAATATTAATTAGGACAGCTGCTTCTACTCAGCTCTTTCCTTCACACATTTGTGAGAAATCTATAGGAAATTCCTATAGATTTGATTTCCTATATAGATTTCCTATAGGAAATTCCTATAGATTTGATCTCAGAAGCTATTTACATATCTCTGCACCATGATCTCGTAGCAGTTTTTTCATCAGTAACTACACTGAGGGAGAGAGCTTGTCTAAAGCCTTGCAAAATCTTTCCAGTCATTCAGCATTGAATGACTTTGGCTGAATTTCTATGGTACCTCTTCTCTAAGACTTCAGTGTTTCTCAGTCACTTAACCTTACCTTTTCTGTCCTTTTTCCCTCTGAAAAAATCAGAGTGAAGTTTGGTCACCTCTCCAGACAAAGTAGCAGTGTGACACCTTGGTGCTTTACCTTAACATTTGTGTGAGAAGCACAAAAAGAATGCCTATACAGCATAGGAGGTATTGGAAGTGGAATAAGTTTGGAAGCATTACCTCACATGATCTGGAAAGGGAGCTTTCATATTCAGAATGCATTGTGCTAAAAAGTGAAAATATGTTTGTTTCTATTAACTGTCAACTCTGTTTGTTTTTAGATTGGGGTAACGTTAAGGAAAAGCTATTAATCCTCGTGGTATTTTTAGGGCATTTGCACGTGATGCTTGAACAACTGGAGATCGCTTTTGGGCATGGTTCCAGCATCCATGGCAGTCAGTGTGGAACAGAGGCCTTCATGTGGCAGTTTTCTTAGAAGCATAACATGCATGGGCTGGAGCAAAAGCCTGAGACTGTCACTACCTGATCAGTGCTCCAAATACCGCACACTTTTGCTCTCACCGCATACAGGACTGTTGCACTCTGCTGGTGCAGCTATCAGTGGTATTCCTGTTACAAAGTCATGAATCTTTTATGATTTCCTGCTAGAGGCATTGTAAAGCGAGTAACAGAAATACACAGGTCAAGGTGTTAAAAGATGGAATCAAATTATGTGTTATATACAAGTTCGTATATTTTTGATGATACCTTTTTCTTTTTAACACTAAAAACTGCTGCTTTGAGGTTTTGTAAGAAACGGGAAAAATAGGTGTGCTTTTTAGTTTGTTAAAAACACTGTAAAACTATTACTGGCTTAGTTTTACCTTTAAATTCAGAAAATCAATATGTTTATGAATCCAAATTATTTTGCACCTGCAGTAATTGTTGCCTGCTGTTCGGTTTATTTAAGTATTTACATCACTGATTGCATCTGAAAATTAAAAACATCTAAGTAACCTAAATTACAAGCACAGATAATTGCAGGTGCAAAACCCATGCACAGACAAAATGATCTCTGAAAGTTGGTCTTCCAAATCTCATTGGAAGTTATTCAGTGTATCATGAACCTAGAGTCCTCCTGGGAGAGTCACTAATCTCTATAATGACACTGAAAGCCTCTTGACTCTCATATTTATCTCACAGATGGGAAAGAATACATGTAGTCAGATAACTCCCTAGAGATTGCACATGTGGATTTTGAAGAGTATAACTTATTCTAGTGAAGGCTAACATTAACTTGCAATCAAAAATTTCCTTCCTGAGCCACATTCTTTCTGATGAAATTAAAATGATGTATTTTTATTAAGTCACTACTGATCTAAGTAGGACAAACTCCCAGGGCAAGTACAGAAAATTTTGCTAATCTCATGAATTTTCCTTTAATGACTCATAGCATCAGTTTAACACAGACAAATGCTGTCAGCCTCTTCCAGAAAATTCACCTAGTTATCCTTTCTATGATTTTATTAGCGTTAAAAATAGATTTCTAAGCATGGTGCTAGAAAAGCCTATTTTTTAACCTGATTCAAAACTGAAAATGAATCATTTTCTTGCATTCTTTAGCTTCAATAGTTATAGGTGTGGAGCTGCTTTAAGGCAGTGACTGCTTCCTGTCGTACCAGTTATGGCAGTGCTGTTAGCAAAAGAGGGGGGGAGTTAAATTCTCTTCTAGTGTTTGAACAACTAAAACTTCTACTGAACAAATGAAGCATTCTGCCAGTTCTGACAATCCAAAATACAATGAAGAATTTTTCTGTTTCAGAAGCTCTAGGCAAAGCTGTTTTGGCATGTCTGTAGCTTATTCCAACTGCAAACAAAGGGGCAGTTACAGGGAAAGTCTTTTGGAGAAGAAAATGCTGTCAGTTTTAAGAAATAAGACATGTAGAACCATTCTGCAGCCCAGCAGTTTTGTAAGAGAATAGAGCAGCTGCCAGAGATAATGCTTCCATTTGCGCCAATTTCAAAAGGAATTGCATCAAACAGACAAAATTGGTATTTCATTCATTGGTGATGGGGGGCAGAATGCAAAAAAAAGTGGTAAGAAAGAAGAGGAAAGGCAGCACCAAGCCCCATGGGGTGTGCTTTGCTGCTTCTCCTGCAGATGCAGAGATGAGCAGCACTTTGTGCAGCTGGCAGTCACAGCCAACATTATCCCATATGGCCCAAATCCTCCCTTAGTAGGGGAGGTCATTCTAGCTTTCCCTGGCACTTGCATTGTGCTCTCCCCAACTAAACATTTCAGAAGGAGGCCCCCAGCTCCCTGCCAATGGGTGCTGGGTGGTGGTTGCACCGAGTACTCTGCCTAAAGGTATGGCTCATGGCACAGCCTGATGACAGTCACCTCTTTAATTAAGCAATTATTTATAATAATTAATTATTCCATCTGATTTTAGTATTCACATTTTTAAAAATCTGGCTTACTTTAAGTGAATCTGTTACTCAGGCAGGACATGGTAAAAATATCCCACTTACTTAATTGATTCCTTCCAAACAAGAAGTCAGAACAAGATATTCTTTTTTATGCGCATGGAGAACTATTGAGGCTATGTTGTCCATTACAATGCAGGGCTCTCACTTCTACTTCCAAGATGCTTTTTGCTAACTGCTTAGGTGTTCTGAAACACGAAGAGAATACAGGAATAAGTTTTAGAGAGTAGAATCATTTGAATAGTGAAAAATTCTAACAAAGATCCCTTTTTTTACTCCCACTTTTTGCTGCCATAGATATAAGAAGGTTTCATCTTTCCCCCTCTTGAGGGATTGACATGCAAGTGTGTCCTGTAGCTCATTTAGGTTCAGCGCAGACCAGAAAGCCAAAAATTACCAAGGATTTTGACCAAGGGATTGAGAGGTGATTAAAACTCAAGAAAGAAAGACTCATTTCTCAGTAAGAATAACAAAGACACATGGATGATGGATCATAATAACTTCATAATCTGACCCACATGCAGCAAATATGGGTATGACTGTCATTTTAAATAAGTGAGGTAGGTTGATGCTGATTATTAATCCATTTCTTGGCCTGTCTGATTGTTTCTAAGCCAATTCCTCCACTTTTTAGTATTTTTCTGAAGTATCTTAAGAGCACCTTTCACTGAACATCTCTTCCTTTTTAGCCAGTTACTTTTCAGACTGTTACCTTAATTTATTTGGGAGATTTCTTTCCTGAGTCAGTCTGCTTCTAGTATTCTTGTAGCTTTTAGTATTCTAATACATAGTACAGTGTTTCTTCAACCCCATGATAAAATATAATTCTGTACTACTTCACATGACATGTAGTGTCATGTGTTTAACATTTGCAGTAGGATAATATACTTCAGAAGAAGAAAGATTTTTGGATAGCAACAGAGTGTTGAAACCTGGTTTTCTATGAATGTGTCTAACCTTTAATATATTTTCAAGTATGCCCAGCTCCTTGCCTATTCCTGCTGAAGGACATCCGGATTTCCCTATAGGATGCCCCTTCAGCTGGGCAAATGGTTGTAGGCATGGTTATTTGGGTGAACTACATGTGTGACTATTGGCTGGTGGTTGCTACTCTCAAAATAAATGGCTAAATTGTTCTTCCCTTTTTCTCACCAGGAAGTACTAATTTGCATCTGTCTTCACTAAACACTTGCTAGTTTTCCTGAAACTTCTGGGAATTCAAAATCTTTGAAATCTCCAGCTAGGTCAACATAGAGATTACCTCACACTAGTGCATATATTAAAGGCATATTGCTCCAATTTCAGATGATTTACCGTCTGATAGTAATAAGTTCACAATATGCTACATACCATGAAATAAAAAAATATCTTTTCCCTGGTGTAAAAAAATTTAAGTAAATTTTGTTACATTCAGATACGTATTCTTTCTGTCTTTTTGAAGAATAGCCACTCTTCTGCCAAGTATGTCTTTAGAATTCCTTCTCTTTGTTGAAAGAAAAATCCTTGTAAAAACAGAAAGTTGCACATTCCATTTAGTATAAGTGACATGATCATGAAACCCAGGTCTTTTATTTATACTTGGGATAATATAGAGGTAATGAAAGTAGTATTGGACCTAAGAGGTGTTTTGTTTCAATTATAAAACAGTGTGGGTAAGAAACTTCAATTTGACAGCAATATAAGAAAAGCAATATTGTGTTCATGCCTTCAATCAGCTTTATTAGATCCTTAAAGAGAAAATTATGTGAAAGAGAGAAAGAAAACAACAAACTAAGCAAGATCACAATTTCAGCATAGTTTGGAGAAAATAACTGATTTGGGTTAGTTGTCTTGCCAGGATGAATGACTCAAGGCTTCCAAAGAAGAAATGGAAACCAGAAGGATAGCTAAAGCCTAAAAGAACAAATTGAGAATACATGATTGACTGTAATGTTTCAAAATCAACTTCTGCAAAGATGAGTTTGGGCTGTCGCCCAGAATACAATTGAATGGTGGTGTTCATTTAGACCATTATTGCTGAAACAAAATAAGATGTAGCTGTATTTCTGTTAGAGATTTACTTGTTCTTTCCAATGTTTCTAGCTAGGAATATGATGTCACACCCTCTCTCCTATCACAGGCTGCAGTGATTGCTGCTGTTCCACTGTTTTTCTGAACACTGGTTTTTTGAAGAGAGTTCTGAGTCCAGGTGATAACACCTTTCAAATGTGAAATGTCATCACCATTCATTAGTTTACTTTGAAAAATTTTGTACACTGTGAGCAAGTAGGCTAACTCATTGTTATTGACCAAAGAGAAAAGAAGTATAATATTTTTGTGTGTGGATGCGCGTTCTTGCTGGCAAGGGAGCCATTTAAGTTTCTGTTATCATCATGCCAGTGTTTAAAAATAAATGAATAGCTCATTCTGCAAAGATTTCAAATAATGAGATCTTTAATGGGCACGATTTGTAAAGCATTACTTGAAAAACGTGGTGGCAGCTGCTCAACTCATCTCAGGAACAGAAGAGTCTCTGCTTCATGCAAAAATGTGTTCAATTGATAAGAGATGGTGATGAGATGGGACTATTTTAGTTCCTCCTTTCCATCATTCATTTCATCTCAATAACTGTGCTTTCTAACCTTTTTTTTTTTTTCAGATTCTATTTCAAACAAGGAAAAAGAAACCAAACAAACCACATTTTGTAATTAAATACTGAGCTAGTTCTTACCATGTTTACTGAATTACATATTGCCTATATGTATATATATCCTCAAAGTTTTCATGTGTTTTTAGATTTCTTAATATGTTCCATAGGAATAGATCTTAACTCCTTCCTCTCTGTTTTTGTGTGGTAAAATTTGCCTCCACAAAAGAAAAGAGGATTAAAACAGTGAAGCCCACTTGTAGGGACATGAATATAGCTGCTGAACTCTGCAGATTTTCCTTGCTCACAGTAGAGAAAGGAGAAAACCATCAGTGTTGGCCTTACAGCAGATTGGCTTCACATATTGTGCCCAGGACAGCTGTCCTGGTGAGAACTTTAAACCAGGAAAAACAGGTGAGGGTGAGAGTTGCCAGTAGTCTTGTCATTGAGCAATGGACAGGGCTGACAAAGGGCATGGGTAGTGGGAACCAAAGGGAACACACCATCAACAGCTCAGCTGTCACCTTAAGCTGTCACCTCAAGCAAATTCAAGCATTTGCATTTAAACAAATAAATGCCTGAAGCAAGAAAAGCATTATGAGGACTATTGGCAGCAGGTGAAGGGAGGTGATCCTTCTCTTCTGATGAAGCCACATCTGGAGTGCTGTGCTGAGTTCTGAGCTCCACTGTACAAAACATTTGGGCATACTGGAGAAAGTCCAGCAAAGAGCCACAAAAATGAGTACGTGACGGAAACATCTCTTCTATGGAAGAAAAGCTGGGAGAGCTGGAACTGTTCAGCCTGGAAAGAGAAGGCTTAAGGGGCTCTTATCAGTGTGTATAAATATGTGAAGAGAAGGCACAAAGAGGATGAGGCCAGGCTCCTGTCAGTCGTTCCCAGTGACAGGACAAGAGGCTATGGGCACAAACAAGAGTACCAAAGATGTGATCTGTACATCAGAAAGCACTTTTGTATTGTGAGAAGGATTGAACAGGGTAACCAGAGACATTGTGGAGTCTATCTCCTTAGAGGTATTGTGACTAGTCTCAGTCCTGAGCACCCTAGTCTGTTTGCCCCTGCCAGAGGAGGAGTTGGAAGTACCTGCCAGCCTCAACACTTCTGTGATTCAGGAGTAATGGATAATTGCTTTTAGTATTTTCAGTTCTCACTTCTCTAGAATTTTCAAACAGCCCTACTGTTGGCCTACTAATCATCTGAATAGCTGGTATTTCAATATTGAAATGTGGCAGAATTTTGGATTTCTTTTTAGAAGCAATTTTTTGTCTACCAATATTGCTGAGATTGTGAATGTGTTGCTCAGTTCAGGTTATTCTTCCCCTCTACAATTTCTCTGAAGAGTTTTCCTGATATTTTCATAGCCCACAGGAATGTTATGTAACTTATATTTTCAATAGCTACATCTATTTTAACATGCATGAAGGCTACACTAAAAAAGCAACCTGAACCACTGTGTAAGTCCAGGTAATGCTGTTGTGGGAATTAGAACTAACAGAGTTATCTCTCCATTTATACATATTTTTGTAATGAGAAAATCTGGATAAAGTTTAGGTCTCACTTCTCATTAGTTAGAACTACACCTGTGGGTAGAGCAGTGGAGCATATTCCACTTTCCATTTCCAATCATTCTGGAGTACTAGAAATTCTAAATGTGATGCTTGTTGTAAATACACTTACAGTGTTTTAGATTGAACTGTAAGGAAGAAGGTGTTTATAGGAATTTGAGTTCTTTTTTGCTGATCCTTCTTGGACCATGATTTCAGTTTGAACTCATGTTAAACTATATGAATCACATGCATAAAGTTGTTCCATGTTTCAATAGCTTGCTGAATCAGCAAGAGTATACTCTGAATATATATAAACTGTTAAAAGCTAAAACTGTAGCCACTCTATTTATACCTATATTGTTTTGTCAATATCTGTGGTTATGTATATCTACATATCTGGTTATATCTGTATCTACATCTGTAGAGCAATACATGTAGGTATAGATATATGTTTGTGTATCTGTATTTTTTTCTGTTCCTAAACTGAGACTTGGAAGACATTCAAACATCTGACTCCTCCAATGAATTCCTGAAATCTCTTACCTAGGGACGTTCAGTGTTTTGTCATGAAACCATCAATGTATAAAATGATCAAAGTTTCTTTTCATAGTAGACTGGAATCTATATCTTGCTCACTTCAGAGGAACTATAAGTGATATTCCCACTCTGGAAACTCTTCAAAACCTAAATATTTTATTTACACTGGAGTAGCTTAGTAACAGAACTTCAAAGAAATGTTAGAAGGAGGGTGAAAAAGATGGTATAGCATTTGTAGCTTTTTACAGTTGGATGAGGATTGTGAATTTAATTGTTTTTCTTTGATGTGCATAAGATAGCTATAGAAGATTCTGTTGATGTGATTACTGTTTTACACCCTGCAAAAATGTCCTGCATAGTGGGCAGTTTTATAAAGATGAATCACCTTTAAACATTTCTAAAAGTGATTTCTTCTGTGGACTGTTTCCCTCCTGCAGTCTTTAAAGAACCATAAGATGTCTGAAGATGGCTGAGTGTTAAGATATACTCTTGTTAGCTGACAAGGTAGCTTTTTGCTAATTGCTAAGCACTACCTCTGTAATGTGGAGGCCTAGCAGACACATACAATGTCTACTTTTACCTCAGCTGGGGATTCTGAGAACTATCTGATGTATTCTCAAGATCCAACCTTGTCTAGTAAGTGGAACTCAAGCTGCCTTCAAATACCTAAATTATATATATATATATATATAATGCAAAGTATTGCAATAAATCGACATTTGGCTTCAGCCAAACTCCAGAAGACTACATCTACTGTAAATCCCTTGACCATTTATGGGGCCAGGCCTAGAGAAGGGCAAAGTCCTGAATGAGTACAGTAGCAAGACATTACTACCTTTTTTTTTTAGTTTTTTTCCAAGATGAAATCCATGTATTCTGTCTCTGTGAATACCTAACTTGTATTGAAAACTGAATTGTCCAAAAAAGTTATTTCATGTATTTTCAAGCATGTAAAAACCAAAATTTTAAAAGATGCCTTAACCTAGTATCTGAAATGAGCATGCAGATTTTTGTATACAGCTTGCTTAAATCAAGGTTTTTTTCAAATTTGTATTTTGTTACTTCAATTTTAAATATCATTATTGCTACATCAAAAAAACAAATACAATGAAATAGTACTTCGTCATCACTGTCAAAATTGTTCCTCTTCTTTTAAATATAATTTCTTGTCTACTCTGGAAAATTTGACTGAATTTTTACTTTTTAATTCCTGACTTTTGATTGTCTTTTCACTAGCACATAATAGAATAGATAATACATTAATTAGTAAAGCAAAAAAAAAAAGCATTACTATTATGTGTTTGTATGTTTGGAAAGGTTAATTGCTTTGCCTGAAAGGGAAAATTGAATTGGCAATATGGCAATGATCTGCTGTTTATCCATACAAAAAATGATGTTTTTTTCTTCAATAGATTGCTTGGTTTCTACAAAGGAATACTCCCTCCCATCTTGGCTGAGACGCCCAAAAGGGCAGTGAAGGTAAAAAAATAAATCAACATACTTTTCCCTTTAAAAACATAAGCAAGAAGAAGAGCAGCTCTAATATATTGTGTTTCTTTCACACTGATTGACATTTGATTCTTAAGATTCTTTGGCATGTTGATCTGATTTTTACAAGGAGGAAACTTTTCTGTTGAATAAAAACTCTACTTGATTAAGAAGTGTAAGATAATGCTTTTAAAAGTTAGGACATTTTTTATCTGTGAATATAATGTTACTAAAAAACAAATAGTGATTAGTTTATACAACCAAAGTTTATAATAAAATACTGGAAGCCAGATTTTAGCTTCACAATTACCTCTGCTTTAAACTTTAATTGGAAACACCTACCAATTTACAAAGCAACTAATACTCTGCATGGCTTAATAAATGAACACGAGAACAATTAAGGAAGCCACTCCTAGTAAGTATTTACTAAGAAAATTGAAGTTCTGTATCTGTAGGTTTTAAGTGCTGCCTGAGATTTTTCATATACTTCAAAGAACACCCTTGTCTATATTGTTGCTTTTTTCCAGATTGAATATATATGTGGATACAACTTCCTATCATGCAAGGAATGTTTTACTCCAGCTCTTTTAAACTTGAAATGGA
Source organism: Chrysolophus pictus (assembly GCA_037305975.1). NCBI lineage: Eukaryota > Metazoa > Chordata > Aves > Galliformes > Phasianidae > Chrysolophus > Chrysolophus pictus. The sequence goes on along the minus strand of CM074580.1, from coordinate 37,033,028 downwards.
TGCTAGCCTATAACAGTGTATTCAGTGTCAAATGTAGATCTGATTTCCTTTTATTATCCCCTATGTCAGTTTGTAGATCACAGTTTTAGTACCACTCCTATGCAAATATATCATTACACCAAATTTTGTTCAGTTATACCATACAATCCCTTTTATCAAAACCTGCTTTAAAAAAATCACCTCATCTTACAGTGCTAAATCTATCAAAGAATCCATTTTGTCTTTCACTTCACAACTTTGAAGTTTTCTATAGTTGCATCAAGTGTGTTTAAAAGCAGTTACTATACAGAACATCTTGATTTTCCTTTCTTTCTTTTTTTGTTTCATTCTAAAAAACTGCACATGGTCCTGAGCCTTAGCCTGCTATTAATCATTCACATTCCAATTCCTTTATAGAGGAATAATATTAGAATTAAGTGCCAGGATGTGACCTTGTAATAGGAATTCTGCTAATGTTATCTTCTTGTTTGCATTAGCATTTTAGATGCAAATGATGTCGTCTATCTCAAAATTATTTGATACGCAAGTAAGCAAACTGAAATTCAATTTAATGGCAAAGTGGCAGTGAAGAAAAATGGATGATATTTAAAAGCTTCCTAATAACTTGTTTTCTTCAGACTGATGTTTTGGCTGTGCCTCTATTTCATTGCAGTACAAATGACTTAAAGTTCATCTGATCGTGCATTTCAGATTCCAGCATATATTTAGTTAAAATACAAACTCAAGTTTGATTTCTCTCCTACCAGCCTGAGTCATTCAAAAATGACAAATCACTTTCTCTTATTCCTGTCACTTAGTCTCCACAATATTAAATATAGTTATAAAATAAAAAAAAACATTTAAATTGGGAGAAATCTCTGTGGGTCATCTGGTGACCTACTACCCAAAGCATTTCTGACTTCATAGTTAGAACCTTGAGTTCTCAAAATTTTCCAGGATGAAGACTGCAGCCTGTCTATGTTCTTGCTTCAGTGCTCAATTGCTCTCACTATAAAGAATTTTACCAAATTTTCTATGTTGCAGCTTTGCCTCTTGCTTCTTTTTTTTGTTGTTGTGAACCTCTGAGAACAGTCTGAGTGTCTTCTCTTTAACCTTTCTCTAGACACTGTAAGACAGGAAGTAGATCCCCTTAGCCTTCATAACTTCAGGATAAACAAACTCAGTTTTCTCAGCCTCCTTTTGTACATAATAAGCTTCTTATATATTCTACTGCTGCTACTTAGTGAGATGCTTTCTACGTACTTCTTGGGCATCAGTGTGAGAGCCCAGTATGGTTTCTGAAACTTTGAGAAACAGGTCTAAATGCTAAACGTGCTTTTAAATTAAATCATCCATTTCTTAATTCTTTGCACTATTCCTAATAAAATTTTTGCTGTTCCAAGGACACCAACAGAGCATTAAGTTATCTTGAGATAGCAGCTCTGTTCTACACTGGAAGAATAGGGCAGTACAGTGATGTACTTGTAAGATCTTGGAGACTGAAGCTATTTAATGTCAGATGTTATCTGCCAGCACAACTTCTAACGTCCAAGTAGAGTTTGAATCTATGCTTTGGCCCAAAGAGAATTAAGCTTGGCTTAATTTCTCTTCTCCTAATTTCCACTAAACTTGTTTGGATATAAATGTGAAACACTAATGGAAACTCACTGCTTCCTTTGGCTCATTCTCCACCTTTTATTCCTCTGAAGGTATTCCATATTTCAAGAGGCCTAAATATGTCCCTTGCCCATTGCCAAACTGGCTAGGGTCATGAAGATCTGTGTCAATGCCTATGTGTTTGAGGTCATAGAAAGCACAAAAGATAGAAGGGCAATTTTTTTGCCTTGTTTGGGTTTGTAATGAACTTTTTTGAAAACTTCTGAGTAAGGTGTCTTTTATATCTCATAAAAGTGTATAGAGACTGAGCTAAGCAGATTCTGTACTAAGAAGAAATTTAATTTTGCTGTTGATTTAATTTTGCTACTGAAATATATTTACTTGAAATGATTATTTGCTAAAAAATATAAAGCTGCTAAAACGAAGTTATTTAGCCACAGCTTTCATGTTGTGTCAAAGATGCAGGTTCAGTTTATGCAAGTAGATTCTCATGTCTGTCTTGCTATTTCTTTTTATTCTTTCTCTTTATTCCCCTTCCTAAGAAGGAAAATAGGTATTTCTGTAAGATGAAAAGTCAAAGTTTATAAATTTATGTTAGATTAAACTTGGAGAAAAGAAGTGATGATGCCAATAGAATGGTTAACAGATGAACTTTTGGGGCGATTTATATTGTTCGTGCATTCCCAGACATCTTGTTTCAAGCATGTATTTTTACCTTAGTGTTATTGAGACATCTGGTAAGTACTTTGACTATTTTCTGTGAATTAAAGTGTATCTTTGCCAGATGGACAATATTGGTTATTATATACACAAAAGCATGCATTAAATACGTTTATTGTGGGATTTTTTTTTTGCATAAGGCTATTAACTTAATACAACCGTAGAGAGAAAGACAAATTACTCTTTTTTTAAAAACAACTAGGGTAGATATAGATAATATAAATCCATATGATATAGTTGGATACTTTTAGCAAAACTGTATGTATACTAGCTCTATTATATCCGGAAACATTTAGATTGGGTTTTACTGGTATTTATTTATTTTCTTTCAAAAATAATATGAAACATAGTTACTATTAAGTAGTTATTTTATTTATGACTGTAGGAAGTGATTGATTTTTAAGGTAAAAATTTTAAGACCAAAAAATTGCTATCAATGTATTTCTGCCTTTATTACAACCATTTTACAGATCTGTGACACTATGGAAAACATTAAGGAATACCAGAAATTCCATTAAAGGTTAGGAGGGCAGCAACGAGTAGGAAGATGCTGGAGAGTGAATAAAGCAAACTTTTATTGCAGTAAGAATTGAATTTAGTTCTGAGAAGTAACTCATCCTACAACTGACACTTTCTCAAAGATTTCCTTTTCCCTATAAGTAAAATGATATCTTCAGTTATCCAATAAGACAGACCTACAGTCTGAGAAAATCTTCTGTCTTTTCTGATTGTTGTCAAAGTACAATGATTTTAAATATATTTGCAGGATGTTTGCAAAATGAATGTTAGATCTGTACACTATTTGGATTGCAGTTGTAATCAAGGCTCTGTTTATAGGGCCTTTTCTGCAAAACACTGTAATCCTTTTTGATAATAAAAAAGAACATTTATCCACTGGCTAGAGTATTCAGTCCTTCAGCTTTCCGTATTTAAAATCTTAATTTTATGTTATAGAAGTGTAATACATGTCCTACTTTTGTAAATATGGTCTTATTATTAACACCTGTATCTCTGCTGTATTCAGTGAGATCCTAGCATCTTTTTAAATTAAGCAGGTCTTAACTGAAGAACATTGGTGCAGGTGAAAAAAGGTTCTCATTTCTTTCTTGAAGTTCAAACACAAAAGAGCATAGCATTGTAAACTCAGGAACTTCAGACAATCAGAACTTCTGAGCACCATTGCCACTGACTGACACTTGTTTATAAAGAGCAAGAACTATAAGAGATGTGTCTCTTGAAAATGAGAAACTATAATAACCTACTCACTTTCCATCTTAACAATGTGCAATTACATCTTTCTGTTGAGAAGTAGACCAATATATGAGATATAGGAAGGTGACTGCAATATGTTATATTAAATACAAGGATGATTTCTTGTGGAATGTAGTATCTGCTACTACATTTAAACCAGTATAAGAAAATTAGATGATAGAGGAAAAATAATAAACTGAAAACAAAAACTGTGTTTTAAGTGAACTCTTATATGAAATATTAATTGCATTTATGCTGATGTTGTGCATGTTATACTTTGGTTTTGAAGCCTAGTTATCTTCATTTGCACATTAAACACTGATAGAGTGAGCATGAAACTCACTGAAAAATGAAAAATAGCTTGTGTTTATTTTTCAGCTCTGCATGTGGCTACTTAAGATATGAGGTAGTGAAATATTGTAATTTGGTTTACTATCTTGCGTAATTGACTCACAATTTCTTCCATGCAATTTCAGTCTAACTTTTCTTTATAGTTCTTCACCTTTGAACAATACAAGAAGCTACTAGGATATTCATCTTTACCACCAGGACTGGTATGTATGATAACACTTCATGTTCTATTTTCAGACATATACATTGAACAATCCCATCTGTTTCCTTCCATATTGGAAGCCCAAATTTTAAGGGGTACACAAAATGATTTTATACTAAATGTGGCTAGCATGCTAGTCTGCCTGCTCATATATAGGGCTTAATTCTACTATGGTATCTTTTAGAATAAGATAATTTTGTATTACTACTTTCTATAAATGATAGTTAATGCATACTTTTCACAATAATGGCATGACAATTATATGAAAGAACTGATATATTTCTGGACGTGCTACATAGGTTAGGGTAGTGAAAAATTCCCAACACCAACTGTGTTAAAATTTTCAGGAAAATCTTGAGAAAATTGCCCATAAAAAATAAACACATCACTGCTGACCAAAAGCTGCTCCAATTCATACAGCAGGTAAAACAGCTACCAGCCATCCCAATGTTCTTGCACATTTTTGGTGCATTTTTGATTACCATAGAGGCATTTTTGCTCTTTTTTGAGGTAGGCATGATAGAGAGAGAAAAAACAACTGAGAGAGATTCTGGCTTAAGCTACACAGAATGTCCAGAAGTGCCTCCACAGAATTCTTTCTGAGAAAAATTACTGTCAAAAGAGGGATGCGTACATTAGCATCATATTCCTGCTAGTTGATGGTGAAAGGAATAGATTATGTTCCTATTTTACATTGAAAAAATTGGTGTGTTGGTAATATGGTAGTATGGCTGGAGGAAAAGGCACTATGGATAATGCCTGCCACTACCCTTCCAATTTACCATTCTCTTTCTCGAGCTCCCTAGAGTCCTGGCTCAAAACCTTCTGTATTGAATGAATTATTTTTCTCACTATTGTTTTTTCCTCACCACTGGTTTCCTTGAATTTTGACAGATATACTCAACATATTGTGTTATAGTCCTGGGACTCTTTTCAGCCACTCGAAAGTTTAGAGACAAGAAATGGAAGCAATAAAAGTGCAAAGTGATCACAAAAATTAATCACTCTGATTTTTCTTAAGTGATCTGAATATTTAAATTATTTTTCTGTTACTAAAAACAAAAAAACAAAAACAAAACAAAACAAAAAACGTATTTCTAATTCTGTTTCCTGAGGAAAGCAAAGTAGTGAATATCACCATTTCTGTGGCTGTAATGTACCATCAGCTTCTAAGTAAATGGAAATAATTCACCCTTTGAAAGAATGCTGACATTTCCATGTGTGCCACTTATTCCCATCCAAACCTTTTCAAGATGGGTGTTTGCTTAGGGGGACTTTTCTTCTCTTTGCACAGTTTGACTAAGTACCTCACTTCTAGCTTTTTTCCTTGCTGTGTGACTGTATTTATATGTGTATTTTTATTCAGGCTCCACCCAAAGATGATAGGAGGGCATTGTTTTTCCATGTTTTCATCATAAATCGATACCACAGAGCGCTATGACACTTTATTTTGCATTTTTTGGAATGTGGTTTGTGGCTATTGTCATATTGTCTTCAAGAACTGTCAGCATCTGATCAAGGTCTAGCTTTTTTTTTTTTTTTTTTTGGTAGTAGAACACTGACACATAGCTGAAGTCTTTCATTGTATTCTCTCATTCCGTTTCATAATCTCAATATATTTTACTACTTCATTTTTACATATTGATTGACTTAACTTTCCTAGGCATTTGCAGTTGCTGGCTTGGGATCTGGACTCACAGAGGCAGTTGTGGTCAACCCTTTTGAAGTAGTAAAGGTTACCTTGCAGGCAAATCGAAACAGTTTCACAGAGGTATGAGATTTGCACCGCTGTTTGTTTTGCTTTATTAAGTGTTGTGCACTTGAAAGTTCATGTTTAAACCAAAATATCTGTACTGTAGTGGGTTGATGCAATTGATTTTCCCACAAGCCTAGTGGAAAAGGAAAAATGAGGTAAAAGATTCATTAAATTATGATGTCAGACGTGCATCAAGATGCATACAGTACTGTCCTCCGTGTCAGTATTTCCATTGTAGATATTCAGTGCACCTCTTTACTCCCACAGCTGCCAGTAGTACAGTGAAGAATTGTTATCCTGAAGTACAAATCTGAGACTCTTACGTACGTTTACCCTGGCAGGCTCCAGACCTCTAGTGAGAACAGAGGGTTGGCATAAGACACTGAGGTACAATGCCCTGGGCAGGGTCCAGCTGGTGTCTTTTATGTTGAAATGTAACTGGTAGATTTCATGATCTTGGATGAATTTACTGATGTTAAAAGTAGCTGTTATGGACTCTGTAATTCATTCAGAGAAGCATTCCCCTAGAGAATAAATTTTATAACATTTGATAAATTTTTGTTACATTCTCAATGCATACCAGAGATGTCAGGTTGCCCAGGATCTCTGGCCCAGACATTTTTTAACTATGAGCAGTAAAACCACTGAAACAAATTGCTCATACTGTACAGGAAAAAAAATGGTTGAGTTACTGCAAGGAGAAAGCAGTGCATGGGAGGATTTCTATCTCAGGAAGGTACCTAATTTACACTTAAAATAGGATTGAATGTATCTATTTGCCCAGATATTAAATACTCTAGCGGTCTTAAGTTCTTAAATCACAGATATCCATTTTAAATATATATTGTTAAAAGGATTATAATTTTAGAATTTGTAAATCAGAAAAACTAGTGGCTTCAGTACCACAATCTCAAGTTCTCATTAAGAACATGTTAAAGGACATTCCATACAAAGCATGTAAACTCAAGCCTACTGGAAGAAGCACTTGCATGTTATTACAGAGTGTAGGGTAATGGTACACTCACTTCATTACCATGCACTGTTTTTCTAAAAGGTTTAGGTAAGGTATGTACCTATCCCATTGTGTAGCTTTCATATTATATGATGAAACCTAATGCAGGTCACATATTTCTTTGACTACTGTATTGAAATAATAAATACATCTTGTTTAAAGGAACAAGGAAGAGCATGAACACATACACCCACACCCAGACTCCTGCACACCCCCAAAACAAATATTCACACAGAACAGTGACAGTTGAATTATTCAGTGGTACCAGATCATCTTTCTAGGGCTGATAGGTTTAAAGAGGAAGGCTGCAATAAATGACATATTGGCACTATTGTCATTTGGATTGCTACAGGTAAAAATATTGCAATTTTTTTTTAGATAGAAGTCCCTATTTTTTTTGTTTGTCTTTTCCCTGTAGCCATGGAAAACTCATTGGCTATAGATGCTGATGTGATTATAAAAGTCTTCTCACTTGATTTTACAAGTTTGTGCTCTAAGATGAGATGACAGTCTCCAGATCATGCTGTCTAGGTCTCTATTAAGTATAAGTCAGCAATTGTCTGAAGTGAATCAAACTCTGGTTGTTTATACAGCAAATTTCTCCAGATTAGTTATCCTCAGGTCCTTTTGTCATTAGCATAGAATTTAGAACTTCTGTGTCTTGATCAGCTGACATTTTAAATGTCTAGGGTAGCCCTCCTTATTGCTAAAGGACTGAAAAAGGAGTCTTTTTTAGTAGCTCAGTTGTAGATATAGAGTTTGCAGATATAGACATTAGGACTGATGAATCTCATCTCGGGTGTTCAGCAACTGCCAGGCATTCTTTGTGAGTCAGGAGTAAATCTGTATTCAGTATAAGACCAAGGGATACCTTACTATTGAAAGCTGCTGTCTTCAGCTTAAATCACTTTATTCCAGACAACTAGTATTTTTTGTTTGTTTTTGTTCTTTTTTTAAAGGTCTAATCTTCATTTTTTGTGCATGAGAAAAGATGCCTTTGCAAGTATCTGGACCACATTCCGTATTGGGAATCTACATTTTTTAATAGATTCTGATTTGAATCCTGGTAGTAGCTAGGAAAGTGAACTTAGTAAAATGTGTTCAAAGCATTAACAGGATAATATTGGTTGCTAAATATGAAAAAACAGAATGAAACCTAGTATTAAAGACCACATCTGTCAGTCACCTAAATAAGCAGTGATATGCTGTGTCAGTTATAACAGGGATAATTTGGCTGATGGTGTTGATCACTGCACTGATATTTTGAAATGGGAAGGCAATAAACAAGCACATTGAAATCAGCAATGTTCACAGCGCTGTAGTCAAAATTCTTCTGTATTTTCATGTTTGAGCAGCCTGGTGGAAGTCATCTTTTCCCTTATAATTAAATATTTGATTACCTAAAGCTGGTTTTATGCTTTGGAAAAACCAAACTCACAACAACAGTTTTTTGAGAGAAGCTTTTCCATAATTCTGCTTAAAAGAGATCTAATACTTCAGAAGTATCATCAGTTGTATCACAGTATATTGTGGTACAGATCAAATGTGTACTTAGTCAGGCAAATAGTGTCTGTGGAACTCATTGTTATATAAGTGGATCCTGAGGAAGTTTTGTCTTTTCTGGCATTTTAGGTAGCAGTTGGCTGGCTAAGAGGATTTCTATGCCTTTTGGACATTATTTTCAAAACAGGATTTCTAAAGTCAATTTCCTAAATCTATACCTTGGAATATGAGTGTTGTGATTTTCAAAGTCTAACTACACCTTTTACCTCAAGTTATTCAGCAGGAGTGCAAAACAGGATTTCCAGTTGAATGCTTACGAGAAAAAAGAATTTGTGCCTTCTTTTCTAGAGTTTCATTACCACAATATTAAATATTAAAGTTAGTTGCCTGCCTCTATGACGGAAAATCATTTAATGTATGGTCTAGTTTTAAAAAGTTCTATATACTCAGTAACTCCTTCAAAAGTCAGTGTTTTAAAATTAAACATTCTGAGATAGCATATATGCCTGTTATCATCTTCCAATTTTATTTCTAACACTGAATCTGGAACTTCCGAACTGCTCAACACAGATATTTATATTGTCCTTTGCTGCTCCAATCTGTGGCTCCCAAGAACTTGCTATCCTATCCATAATGGCTCAACTTATTTCCTGTTCCAATTCTGTTCTTTCATCACTCCCTTGTAGTGCATGCCCCTGTGCCACTGGTTTTACTATAGAAGCTTTTTTTCTAATCTTCTAATTGTCCAGAATTATTGTTGTATACTCTAGTTGTGCAAGGGTTTTATCTGTCATAATCTTAACAGCACACACTGTGATTTAAAAAAAAAAGCAAACTGTTGCCAAATTCACACATCTGATGCCATGAGTTTCTCTATCAAATTTAACTAACCTTTGAAATGATGATTTTAAGATTGCTTTCTTTGCTTTAGGGATGTTTTCATCTTTTTTTCTGCAATCAGAAAAATGAGGAATATTTTTTGTAATGAAAAAAAATATGGCGATACTTAAGATGAAATGACAAGAGCTGGCAACACTGTGTTTGTCAACGGGATTGAAATGAGGCAGAGGTTATTGTTTTCTTTTTCTAAAGATGATCTCTTCCTTCCTTTACTTAACTTGTGAAGCAACCATCTAGCTTTGTTCAAGCTCAGCAGATCATCAGAACTGATGGTTTGGGCCTCCATGGACTCAACAAAGGTCTTACTGCAACACTGGGCCGTCACGGAGTTTTTAACATGGTTTACTTTGGATTCTACTTCAATGTGAAAAACATTCTTCCAGTCAATAAAGTAAGTTTCTCATACAATGGAGTAGACAAGCAGGTAAGAGGTTTGACAATTTTATTAACACTATATTTTACAGTACAAAGCTGTGCTGTGACTAACTACTGACTAACATAACTCCCTGTTTTGCAGAAAATGCTATAGCATTTTCATGGCAAAATTTGTGAATCAAATTAAGGTTCTGCCTTTTTAAGAAAAGCTGCTGAGTATAAACAAAGTAATCATGTTTGAAATCACAATTTTATGAATATTTCTTTATACCACAGTAGCAAAGTGAAAAGGCAGAAACAAGGTGCAAGTATGTTATGCTCATGCTAGGTATGTATGTGCATTACTATTGTGTTGTTTGTTTGCTTGTTTGTGGTAAACTGGACTAGGAAAGAGATATCAGTTTCTAGAAAATTTCTAGGACTCACAAAGCAAGGCACCAAGCTTGATGGGCAAACAGGGCTGCAGTATGGAGGTATCCTGACCATGTACAGATCTATTTACTGAAGGCAGTTCAACCTAGTCTTGTAAGATGACAGGACAGATTTACCCACGTGGGAGGAAACCAGCGCAGAATAGGATTATACACACGGTTATACACAGAGACTTTATGTAGAATAACCTATGAGTAAGCTGAGAAAAAGAATAAAGCTGTAATTGTCCTTGAAGAAATTTTAGTCAGTAGTCTCATATGATTTTATATAAAGTAGCCATTTCCCTTTATAACAAAAGGAAATTTTATGAATGAAAATGTACTAATACTGGAAACTTTCTAAATGGCTGTGTGAACCACAACTAATGGTTTATTAATGACTCCAGTGCATTACTTACTGAAGTGTGTTTTCACTAATGTGATTTTTAGATGATGACAGTTAAACAGTCACAGGTGTAATATGTAGGGATATTCATATAAGAAGCTGCAATTTACATCAAAAGGGATCAGTTTCTATTCCCATATGAAGCAACACCTCTTTTTTTCTGCACTTCTGAGTAGCCTGGTATTTTTGTTGGCAAGACTGTATAAATGGAGAAAAGCTCCACTTCTTATTTGCAGATCATTACAGTAAATTGAATTGTTAAAGAGCAGCTAACCCACAAGTTTCTACAAGTTTATTTTAGTGTATTTAAGCATACATTGCAATGTACTTTAATCATACATTCTAAAAACTCAAGACACAAGGGTAGCTTGATACAAAGATAGGAGTAAAAACATTTATTCTGATGAAAAGATGGAAAATTGTAGCTACTATGGAGAATACTCAGAACCATGTGCATGTAAGGACAGAAACTTAGGCACAACTTCTATGGAAATGCTGTACTTTACCTGCATAGTAATGGAAGAATAGTAATAGTATTTGGCATAAGCATGCTTTCCTAGCATTTCAATTTAAATATGTACGTATAGCACATGATTAGAAAGATTCAGAGCTTTATGACCTGTGAGAAATTAGCTCTTTGTACAGATTCTGTACGACAAAGAGAATTGTTAACATCTAGAATATAAATAAATAAAGACAGTGAAAGAAAAAAGACTTCAGTGGTGTCACCTGGTGACACAGGTGTCCTGTATATGCTATCTGTAATCTTTGTACAACAAGAATGTATTAATTACAAGTGGAGAGGTTTTTATTGTGCATAGAAGTTGTGAAGTGGCTTGCACAGTGGCTTGCAGTGGCTACATCTCTGCTAGTAGATTGAGCAGTATTACTGAAACTCAGCTGTGTGTGCTGCTCAGCATGCCCTGGCCCTAAACAGCTAGCACTGTTCCTGGGTATGGCTTGGGAGTCTGTGCAGGCAAGGAGTTTAATAGGCAGATTTCCTGCAGGATCTCTGATTTAGGTGGTGATAGCACTTAGTAGCATCAACGAAGTTAATAGGACACTGTAGGCCAGCTGGCAGCCATGCCATAGACAGTTGTGTACATACAGATGTAGCCAATAATTCTGATCAAACTCATTAAAATTGATTCAAGGCTTACCCTGAGTTTAACCAGGTGTAGATCAGGCCTCATCTTGCTTGTGCTAGCCAACAGTATGTCAAATATATTTATATACATTGAACTTTGCTTCAGTGATTGGAAAGTACCAGCATTCGACAATATGTTGTCATAAATATTTTCTAAATATTTTCTATATATTAAATATTACTCTATATATAAACATAAATAAATATATATTAATATATAAATATATATTAAATATAAATATTTTCTAAATATTTTCTGTCAGTAGGCAAGTAATAGAAGCTGAGTTATCAATCCTGTACAATAAATTTGGTGGAATCTCTTAGGCAGCTAGTCTGAAAAATTAGTTGTAGCTTTTCATGTTTTCTCACGTTTGATTTCACTATAAATCCTAATTTGTTCACTTTGTGCATTTCACATAAAATCTTGTAAGTCAGTCTTGTGATACTGACAGGCATTTAAAACTGTGAAATAAGAATACTACACTTGAAATAATTGTGGCTCTTGACTATGTATTTGCTGTTCACCTTCTGTAGTGTAAGTGGAAAAATGTATGGAAATGTCCATATGAGCCTTTTAGCTGTCAACAGTGCTAAACTGTGCATTAAATTTGCATCCCAATTAAGGATGTTTGCAGCTTATTTTGCCAAAAACAATAAACTTTTTATGTTGAGTGGTCAAATGATATAAATGACATGTGTGGGTTGTAAATGTTCATAATGAATAATTTTTCATATGTTCAGTCTATTCTGCTAAGCAGACCATTTACAGCCAACCTCATGCTCAGTTTACTGAACATGGAATAAGCTAGTCTTGTTTCAATTGCCGCTAATGTATCACCCATAGAGCATTAACGGCTATGCATCTGCACTAGCAATCAAATTAGTCTGAAAATTTATATCGTCTCAGTTTTATGGCACATGCTTTTATAGCATGCTTCATAGGCTTCCAGCAGTTCTTGCTTTTTTTATTTTATCATAGTTTGGTTTGATGGCAAACATTAGTTTCATTAAAACCATTGCTCACTACCACCTCCAAGTGGCTATCATATTTGTTAACAATATGAAAACAGTGCCTGGTGAAAGCTCCCTTTGAATCATGGCCAGCTGCAAAACTCATTTCAAGTCAGACACTGCCTGCTGCAGCTGCCTCCTGTTAAAAGGGAGCTGCACTGGGCAGCAGTAGCTGAGCAGTCTTGTTTTGCCAGAGAAAGGGCCCTAAATTCCTGTAGGCAAGGAAATGGACTATTCAGTTTGGCAAATAAATAAGATTGTAGAGAACAGATTTATTTCCAGTTGTTTTCAGATCTCCCCCAATGTAAAAGTTATATGTAGAAACAGAGTGCAATGGGGACATGGTGCAACTCAGCTGAATAAGTAGTGAAACAAGGTGATTTAGGAGAAGGCTGGATCTGAGTGGAACAACCTCGGAGATACTGTGCAATCTCAAGTTTCAGGATGTCCTACCAGCTAAACAAAATTGCAGTGCTGTACCCAGAAAAATGTCACAAGCCACCCACTGATCATAGCTCTCCAGCTGAGGTGTCCTGAGGCTGTTGAAATGATAACCAGTGTTGTTTAAAGGCTTCTTCCCTGGCCATTGTCATCACACGATGTATCATAGGGGGAGTGTCCTTTGCTATCTTACCTTCTCCTGGTCTGTGGTATTCCTGTAGAGGCACACTTGTAGCTAAGTTCTTACAAGACAAATAGTCATGTAACAGGAAGAGAGATCCTACAAGCATCCCAGCTAAGGGAAATTTTCAGTGGGAGCTTGCACTTTGTTAAAGACTGAACTTTATAGGAAACAAAGGCCATGTAAATCTTAGTCTGAATCTAGAAAAGATACAGAATCAGTCAGCCACAAGACAAGAATTCATAGGACATCAGCCTTTTTTAGTTCTGATATTTATGGTGCTTCTGTTTTGTTTTTTTTTTCCTGTTTCATAACTAATTTCATAACTGAAGCTGATGATGGATAACAGATGGATGCAAAGGGCGAGCAAAAAGATGTCCATTCCAGAGTGCCAGTTTCTGCTTCAAGGAATTTTAAGGGACTCATAGTTGATGTCTAAATGATGCTTTGAAGATGTGACCTGCTTGTAACCCAACAGATCGTGAACAATCTGATGATCTGTGTAGACTGATTCTATGTGGGAGAGCTGATTGGGTTCATGAACAGAAGGTTCATGTGAAATTGGCTGACTGGTTCTGTTTTTAGCAGTGTAGTTGATAGTCTTCCAGCTATTTGTTCCCTAGGAAGTGTAACATCAAGCACTAAATATTGAATGACAGGAATATTGACAGGAATATCTTTTGGGTAAACAGAGCATCCCTGGTACGGGACCAGTGCAGAAGGTGATGGAAAGATACAGTCAATAAAGAAAGAGTTTGTGAGGAGACAAAGGGGTTGAGTTACTTTTGTCTCTTTGGTGTTCTATTTTCAATGTTCTGACAGTAATCTACAACAATGTAATGTTCATTAAGAGGAACAAGTACGGATCGGTCTGCCTCTTCTCTTGCTGACTGCACAGAGCTTCCAGAATTCTGTGTATTTTGTATTCAATGACCACATTTTTATCATCTCCTGGATTTTAACTATTTATTTATTTATATCAAAAATTCTTTGGTGCAGTTGTTTGTTTTAGGATTAAGTGGAGAGGAGTCCCGGCTTTGCCTGAGAGATCTGAAAGATTATGGCAAGAGTAGATAATAGGTAATAATCTGTAACTAAAGATTAATAGTTGTATCAGGAAATTGTATTGTGATGAGGGAAAAAGAGATCACTGATAGGGTTGTTTGAAAATGCCTACCCTGTACAGCAGACAGTCATCTCACTCTGGAGAATAGCCAGGATACTTATCCTAGTAGCTGTCATTCCTTTTATTATGCTGTTGGCCATTCGACAGATGGAGTTTAAAAACTTAAATAAATGCCTGCTACAATGAGATTGCTCTCAAGGAGAAATAGGAGATAATACCAGTGTGAAAAGGCACATTTAATTCAAACAAAATACAGCTGTGACTGTGTGTTTTGGAATGCCTCTCATGAATATGTTTGTTGTTGTTATTATTTGGGCATTTCCTATGCATCTTGACAAAGATCGGAACATGATTATACTAATCAGACAGCAAGCTGTAGTTTACAGTGAGGAGTTTACTATGTAAATGCACGAGATGTTTAGAAGTTTAGGGCAAATAAGAACATGAAGCTGTTTGTAAAACTGTGGTCAAGTGTTGAGTAAGTTGCAAACAGAAATTATGACTATTCTTTAAAAGAATCACAGCATGATATTACCACAACAGTGACAAGACTAGTTTTCATTTCTCGTTTTCACACTGTCTGGAGCCTTGCAGTGAATCTACATTAAATTCTCTTCATTTCTGCTGATTTCTGCCCAGAGTCTGTGTGCCTCCATACCACCTGACCACACCAGTACCAGCTCCTCCCTCCCTGCTAGTAGAGTATGACAGCATTTCTTCCCAGCTCTCCTCTGAGACTCAGTCTATGCAAAACAGTCTGTTTTGCTGCCACACACTTGATTATAATAAATATAGCCCAGTAAGGTCCTGTGGCCAAATCACAGTCTTCCATCTTTTAAAGTCTTCCTTGTTATACACAGGGAGATGAATGCGCAGCCTAAAGTGCAAAGCCTCTCATTTCTGTTCATTGCTTCTCACTGACCTATTATGTCATGTTGAGCAGATGTACTTAGTTATAGCAGTTATTTCACACTTTTATGCATGCCACCATATATGTTCACACTATTTGTCTCTACCATCTACCTTATATACTTTGAGCTGTTCCTTTGGCAATACTTTCTTCACTGTATATAGTGAGTGTAGTACTCCACTTTTCATCCATTGAATTGCATCTGAGATAAGTATCTAAATCAGTATCTACTATGGTGAGTAATCACGTGTATCTACTATGGTGAGTATATTATCTATTCTAAAATTAATTTTCAGTTTTTCTGGTAGGGAGCCAGAGGTCAACCTTCTGATCATGCTCTCCATCAGTTATGCACTTGGATTCACAATGATCTTATCAATTACCTAAATTAACTGAATTCCAACCATATATGGCTTTACCAAATAGTTATATCACTGTTGGATTAATATCTATGTTGCTTATGGATTTCAGTGACCTTCCTTCAGTACAGATGAAGATAGTATGGAAGCTTTTGACTTATATTAAAGATATAAACAGAAGTTTTGACAAAGTACCTAGCTAATACGCGTGTGAATAAAGAGTAGTTATAGGAGAACCTGAGATTTTGGAGTCTGAAACTGATAAGTGAAGCGTCTCCAGTGGGAGACAATATTGTACTTGGGTGTATATGTGCTAGATTCAGAGTTAGAATGTTCTGTTACTAGAAATTATAGTATATAAAAGAAGGAATTAAGCAGCATCTGATCTAGGTGGAAGTTATGGAGTCTCCATTTTGTTTACAATATTATGATAGTAATGAAGTATAACAAGTAGAAATGCAATATCTCAATTGTTTTTCTCCCAGAGAAAGTAGGGATACTCGGCATGGGATGCATTTGCTAGTATCACCTACGTTTCTCTGTTTATGCTCACATGGCAGGGGCTGCGGTGTATAGGAGATGTGATCGTGAAGGATGTGCTAAAAAGAGGATCAAAGTTTACATATCCAACCACAACAAAGTTATTGTATTATGAATAAGAAAACTGTTAACTTTCATGAGGTACACTATATGGCACCATATAAAATCATGTTTCTGCTCTAATTCACGTTTTGCTCATGTTACAAAAAGTTACTTTTGCTTAAAAACAGTCATATGTCTTCCTCAGCTATGCCATTCACAAAAGCAATGGGAGATTGTCAAAATCTTTTTCTCTAATGTACCAAATATAAAATATATAATATGCAATCAGTGAAATGTATGAAGTTAGTGACAATAACGTGATCATAATTTTCTCTGCTAACCAGTTCCAGCATTAGCACTAGGCAGATGTATTACCTCCTGTCTCTTTCCGTGGGGTCTGAGACTGCTAGGAATATTTTGGCATCGTCCATCAAGTAGAAAAGGTTGGATTTCAGTGTAAAAAAAAAGTGTTTCGTGATAGCACCAGCTGGGACATGCATGAGAGATAACCAATGTTCTTTTGTCCATATAAATTTTGTAGGCAGAAGCATGAGTTGTATTTAGAAATCTCTTTTTTTATGTGTGGAAGTAGTAGCACACTAAAAAGAAACTACTCTGTGCTTTTAGAAAAAAACTTTTTAATTATTTTAAATTAATGTAGAATCCATTGTAAATGGATTCTAATGACTTGCATGTTGCAGTGATGAATATCACAGAAAAACATTTCTCATAAAGTATGTAATAAAAACTAAAGTTACAGAGCAAAGTTAGTGTATATTGTAGCAAATTTGGTTGTAATCCAGTTTTGTGAATAAGCAAAATGCCTGCCTTCCAACGTTTTTTATGTCACAAATACTGAAATAGAAATGAAGCAATTTGTTTTAATTTCTCTTTAATTATGTTGGTGCAATGTTACGTTTCAAAAGAAGCTGCCTAGTGGGACTCTCTGCGTATACAGTACTCTGTTGCACTGCCAGGTTCAAAGCAAGCGACGCTGACATCGAGAATTCACCAAAATATGAAAATGAACAATCATTCAAATATAAGCAGCAAGGCTTGAAATTCACTGTTTAAGAAGTAAATACTTTTGCCTGATATGTATTGCCTAGTCCAGAGTATAACCCAGTGTGCTTGGTACTACAGAAAAATTGTTCTTGCACTTGAAAAGTGTATTTTAGATCATTCCAGCCTTGCAGGCTGGCCTGAGGAGTTACCTCAGTTCCCAGGTGCAGATGTGATCATACGGCTGTGGGATGGGCACCTTGCTGTAAAGGGGCTGCTGTGCCTGGATTTCCAAGGGGTTCTTTTTCTTTCCTGGTACCAGAAAAATAGGCTTTGTTTTATTTCCATTTAAACCAGTGACAGTATGTACAGAACAAACAGAGGTCTGCTGCTAATTTTTTTACTAATAAGGCTGTGCAATTTGTTGGGTAAAAACAAATGAGTATTAGCTATTCTAAGTTTTAAAATGTATTATCAGTACTCTTCATGTTTTGTGAAATCAAAGTGTTGAGTAATAAGATGCCCTGCTGATTTTGAGATCCAAACACCTGTATGAACTTCCACCAATGCATACTGTGCAGATTTTGACGTATGTTCTTGTTGCTGATCTGGAAAGGAAACCTTCATTGTTCTTGTTTTCACTTAGAAATGTACAGATTTAGCAAACCAAAGACTTCTAATATATGACATTATGACATGGCAAGATCATCTATTATTTTACTGATGGTTTTCTATAATTGAAGTGACTTGAAGAAAAAATAGAACTGCACATATGGAGTTTGATACAGTACAGAAGTGTCCTTGTTTTGGAACATCAATAGCAAAAGAATCACATGCATAGGAAAGGCACTGGTGGATGTTTCCCTTGACTTCCACTACTTATAGAAGTAGAATTAGGTTTGCTTCAAGAGACTTTGACTCCCAGATAGATTTGAATTCTTAGATGTCATAGAAAATGGCAAGGTAGGAGATCTTCCTAAATGACCAAATAAAACCCAGTCAGATCATGAGCCTAGAGAGAGCAAAAAACTTTAGATGCACTTCTGACCTGCTTCTAACTTGCATCCTGAGCATAAAGTAGGGTTCAGAAGCAATCTGTTGTGAATTCTTCAGCCAATTAGTTGAGTGAGTTACCACTGCTTATAATGCACAGAACGTGGAGGCTCCCTTGCCGTTGCACCGAGCTGGATTGTTAATAGCAGGAAGCTAGCACTTCTCAGTACAGTGGATCAGCTACATGTGAAAATAAATGTAAAAAACCTGGAGGGGAATGGCAGCAGACTGAGATTAGCCTTTATTTAATTTAGCATTTGGGGGTCCAACACACAAATGAGCATTTTAGTAGGCTTCATGGTGGAAGTTGCTGTCATTTGTAAAATATTCTGGCCAATTAGCTAATAGTGTGCTTGGATTTCTCCTGTTTTGATACAGTAATACTAAGTACATTGTGAAGCCCAATTATACAAATCATCCCCATATGCCATACCAGTCTTTCTTTATGAACTGTGTTTATAAATCCTGTGTGAGGAAATGTGTACTTCAGCAATTTAGACCATGTGTAAAAACATAGCCAATAGGATTGTCAAGAAAACAAGTTCCAGCATAGGAAATCCTAATGTGTTCCGCTAAAATAACATGAGTGTGTTGTGTTGTGTGAGTTTTCTGATTAAATGCATATTACTTTATAGTGCTTAACCTGCATAGGTCCTTCCGTTTCCCTTCCTTTCTTATTTCTTCTTTCTCTCTCTCTCTCTCCTTTTTTTTTTTTACCTTTTTACCTTTTTTTTTTTTTTTTTTTTTGCAGGATCCGAATTTGGAGTTTTTGAGGAAATTTGGAATTGGGCTAGTCTCAGGAACAATAGCCTCAATTATTAACATTCCTTTTGATGTTGCAAAAAGTAGGATTCAAGGACCACAGCCAGTTCCTGGAGAGATCAAGTACAGAACCTGTCTTAAAACTATGGCAACAGTCTATAAAGAGGAAGGGTAAAAATTCTTATTTTAATAAATGTCCAGACCTCTTTTTTAGTTCATATGGGTCCATAAAACTATGTTGTTATATTTCAGATTTCACAAGGACATTAAGCCTCCTTGAACTCACATATCAAAAGAACACAGTGTTACGCATCAAAAATGTATTTTAAAAATTAAAGGAAACGTCTTCCTATTTCACATGAACTTTTACAGAAGGCTTACTGGGCTGTCAGAATTTATGGTCCACAAATAAATGCTTTGTATATCTCGTGTGTAATTTTTTCAACTCTTTATTTTGTAAAAGGAAAATATCACTAGAAAACAGAGTATTTCACAATTTAACTCTACTTCTAAAATGGCTGAAATAATTCAATTAGGGATAGATCTTTGTGGCAGTAACATTTTCCAACTTTTTAAAATATTTCTCAAGTGAGGACTGAGTTGTAGCTTTGATATTCAATGATAGCAGTCATTTTGTCCATGTATGCAGCTGTTGTTAACAGAACTTGCTTGAAAGTAAAACCATCTCACTGATTAAAGTCATATTTTTGATTGGCTGCACTCACAACATAGCTTTTGTGACTGAACATTGATTAACTTTTTCTCTTCATCTAATCTGCCTCTGTAAAATGTTAAAATCCAGATACTGCCTGCTATTGAACATGTGTAATTTCAAATAATTGCTTCTAAGTGCTCTGCCAGCATTTTAACAAACACATGCTAAAATTCCATTCTTCTTTTACAGCAAGAATATTGTTTGAAATTCTTTGTTTGTTTTTCTTCTGTTGCAGATTTCTGGCTCTGTACAAAGGCTTGATTCCCAAGATCATGAGGCTTGGTCCAGGTAGTTTTTCCTCTCTCGTTTCTCTGTTGTTTTCATTCATCTTTCGTCTTCCTCTTTTTCAATTTCTTGAAAAAATTTAGTGAGTGTCAAACAACTTAATGAGACACTGTACCATCTTTGAATGATTCCTTTGGATAATATCATCTAATAGCATCATATAAGAATTTGGCTAAAACATCTAAAAAAATCACTTGTACATACAGATGGGATGATCACAGTTCCAAGTAACTTCTAGTTGGTGAAATTACTTTATTTGTGAATAAGCCAGAGTGCATCTTTGCAAATACCAGAGCTATAAAAGCTTTTGAAGTGCTTCCTAAAGCTTATTGTATTCACTCTGATGTGATTCTGTACCAATTCTGTAATGTCCCCTTAAAACACAGGTTAGAGTCTCTCCAGCATAAATGCTCTCAGCCAGTTGAGCCCAAGCATATCACATTCCATTTACTTTCTGGTTCCTATGCTCTGCTGGGTCTGTAAGGAATGTACTCTTAAGAGCCAGTAACATGGGCTAGGAGGAGACTTGCAGGATACTAGCAGACCAAGAGGACATGGATAGCTTCAGATAGGTTGTTGATTGACCCTTCTCACTAGCTGTTGCTCCGCACGCAAAGGCACAGTGCTTGACAACCCTGCACATAGCAGGGGGTTTGAAACTTGATGATCATCATGGTCCTTTTCAATCCAGCCCATTCTATAATTCTATGATTCTGTGATTATATGATTATATGATTCTATGATCTTCTTCGACTTCTAGACTGTTGTTCTCAAACTGCTTTTGATTAATGATGAAAGCAAAGCAACAGGCCTTTAGACTTTGTCAGCCCACAGAGGCAGCCTGTGTGAAAAGGAGCAGAAGCCCCAGTTTGAACAGTATCCTGCTCCCATGAAATTGTAGTTTCAATTGTGCAAGGTGGTTTAATAGGCGAGAGCACATATGGTTAAAACAAAGTAGGTGCAGGTCTGCTCTGCAGAACAAAGGAGGCATTAGATTTGTCTGTATATGTTTGTATATCCAATCCTTCTGACTAAGTACAAGACCATGCCTGGTTATGGTGCAGGACAAAGGAAGAAGATGGGGAGGGGAAAAAAGGCAGCTAAGCATAACTGCAGCTGAAAGCCTTTTCCCTCAGATACTAAATTACATACAGGACAAGGAGCCATCAGGGCTTCACTTCCCCAGTACACTTTAGCATAGCTGACTTTGGAATTAACCTTTTCATCTCACAAGTGACAATGCATTCTGGCTCAGATCCAGCAAATCAGTTAAGCGTGAGCTTCATTTTAAACACCTTTTAGTCTCATTAACTGGTAAGAAGATTTGGATTTCTGATGAAACAATGACATAATCTTTATTGTGACTGGAAAGGTAATTCCTTCTTTCAACATGTGAAAACTTTCGGAAAAAGAGATACACAAACATCACACAGTATAAGAGCTGGAATTAGCCCTGATTGGAGCTGAAATCACATCTTCAAGACACTGTGTCTATGCTTTGTTTATTGGTCAAACTGTTGCAAACTTCTGCTATGTCTAGTTGTCTGGGAGTTACTGTTCACAGATTTCAAGTCCGTTTTTGGTTCATAAGGATAAATAACTGGGAAAATTCACATGGTATCTCTGTGCTCCTGATTGTTTGAGCCTATCCATCCGTGTGCAAGGGTCAGACCAGTTCAGTAGCACTTGTTTGTTAGAAGTGCCTCTGCAGCCTGCTAAATGAGCCAAGAGGCAAAAGGCAAAGGAAGGAAAATGTTTGTGCCCCTGTGCTGGCACCTGCAAGTAGTACATTGTAACACACTACTGCAGCCCTTAACCTGGTTCTATTTCCCATCTTGGACTCTAACTAGCAGCTTCTTTCTGTATGTTTAGTTATATATACACCTTCTGAAATGTTCCCTTCTTCAGCTGATACAGCAACAGCAGGGCTTAAGTCTGGCTTCACTTATTTATTGAGCTTAAGGTGTGATTTTGTACTGTTAACCATTAGCTAACAGATAACACCCCTTCATCAAATCAGCACTTCAGCAGTGAATTCATAGTTAGGTAAACCCACAGGAAGACTATAATCATTTAAATACTGCAATCTTCTAATTTAGGTGTGATAAATAAACAGTAGAACACCTTCCATGAATCTTACCTTTCGTGTATTTTTGTCATTCCATTATTTAAGTTGTTCTTTCATGGCCAAATCCAACTCCAAACAGACACACAAATATACACACATTCACAGATGAAAACAATGACTTGTAAAAGAATGAACACAAATTAATCTTGCAAAAATATTACAAAAAATATCAGAAGTGCACTGTGGATGAGCTTAATTTAATATGCAACCTTTTCACATCAATTTTATGGTCTAACATCAGGTAAAATACATATGGTCCAAGAATTGGTGAATTTTTCTTGAATTAGGAAATTGCTAGAATTAACTGTTCTTCAAATAAGGCTTTGCCATATTCTGTCTCACATTACACACTTAAATACTCTGCAAAAACTTGAAAGTGCTGAATTTTGTGCATAGTAAATTAATATATTTTCTTCCAGGTGGTGCAGTGATGCTTTTGGTTTATGAATACGTTTATGCATGGCTTCAGGACACAGTCGATCCCAAGTAGCGCTTCTGAAAAATGTACTCCTTAAAACTATATGCATTCTAAAATACATTTTAATAAAGTGAAACTGATTCTCAGCTGTTACGGTTTTGAATGTACTCAGATTACTGGTGATACAAGAAAATATTCAAGTAGATACCTGTCTGAAAATGTGTAAAGTAAATAACCAAATTGATATTTGTAATTTCTTTGTGTGAAGAGAAAACATAAAGGAGACATGAGGTAGTTTTTCAAGGACAAACTGAAAATTCTGGACACTAAATTGTACTATGCAGACAATACTTTAAAAAGTGCAGCTGAAATGATAAATGACCTTCAGAGCATTTTAAAAAGAAAACTGGAATAATTCCTTAGGACCAGATACTGAGATCATGTAAAATGACAACTTGGGATTAAGGACATAAGCCAAACTCTAGAAACTCATGTGTCAAAATTGGGTCCTGTTTCCGTTCCCGTTGTACCATGTTTGGTACAATTTCAGCAGTGACAGAATTTTTTCTTAAGTTGTTGAGAGTTAGGACAGAAATAGTACAGCAAGGCTAGCCACAGCATTAGAAATAATCATAGTATTAGATGTCCTACTTTTTCATAAGCCATATATATCATATAAAGCTCACGCAGGTCACAGAAGATACTAAACACAATTACTCTAACCAAGTTAGATTCAGATACAAAGCAATTATGGAAATCATACAAAAATTGCACAAATAACAAGGAAGTACTTTTAGATGTACAAGATCTTACTGCGATTTTTTCATCCACTTTCATATCCTAAAAATTGTCAGGGTATCTTGACTACCTTTTTGCCTTCTGTCACCACCCCAAGGTGGAAGAACGGTGTTCAGTTAACCTCTCTTTTCTCTTTATTTGACAACAGCAATTTCTCATTCCTGTGTTACGCTGTAGCTAAAATCAATAAAATTAGCTCTGTTGCAGTTTATAATTTTAAGGCAAATGTTCCCTCTCAGTACTTAGCCAAAGACGCTACTATGATCATTTCAAAAGTGAAAAGCAAAATGCTTCATAATTAGTCTTTTATTAATTTAGGGCATTCAAAATATAAAAAATAAAAGACTTTAAACATACTGCATATACATATAGCCTTAGGTTTTACATCCTTTCCAACGTGATTTTTTTTTTTCCATTTAATAGCTCACCCTGATCTTTGATGAAAAAAGAGAACCATTCGAAAGAAAGAAAAAAGAAAAAAAAACCATGGCATTCATTTAGAAAACAAACCAATCGATACACTCTTTTTTTTTAATGCCTTTTCCAGGCCAGTCGTTCCTGGTGTAATATGGTGTCAGATTCAGTTTTACCACAGGACCATGCAAACACAGTGAGTCTGTCAATGGGAGTATTAGGCTTCACTGATTTCTTTGAAAATGTTTAAACATTTGATGCTCTAGAAATGGAGCCTAGGCTTTTCATACCAAAAACTTAAATTCTGCACTCACACTGTTTGCACATCTCCCAAATTAACCCCTTCACCTAAGTGGTTTCACTCCTGGTTTGTACCCCTGTATCTAATAGCAACAGTTGAATCCTATTTGTAGTTTGAAAAACAATTCCTTTTTTTTTTTTTTTTTCATCCATTTATCATACAATGGCTTAAAGTTCTATGGGTAATAAGCTAGCATGTTGTGGTTTTCCATTTACCAGTGAGTATAAGCAGTAAGGAAAATCCTTAGGCAAAAAAGTGTTCTGTATCATATGTTTATATTTGAAAAAAAAAAATAGTTGTGAAATTTGATCAAAAAATACCTACAAGCCAATCACCAAGGGCTAAGGTCAGGCCCCTTCATTCATGCTGGGCAATGCTTCCCACACGGCCCTGCTGCTTTTCCGCATGGAGTCAGGTATTATTTACACCAGACAAATGCATGAAGAGCTACACTAAAGGAAACATGGCTCTTGATGCTGTGTGTGTTCCAAAGCAAGGATTCATTGATGTCGTGTCTTGGCTTGGCTTTAAAAATTAGCCCAGTTAAGATTAAGACAAGATAATTCAAGCAATTCATGCAAGCTAAGGTTCTGTTTCTCTAGGTATCTTCTAAAACACACCAATAATTCATGGAAATCTCAGAAGACTTCTATTCCAGAAATTTCATTCTTGCACTCTGTTACAGACTTGTGAATCCTTGGAACTCAAAAAGCTGTCATTTGGAAGACCACTCTTCCTTTACCTTTTTATGTCTTCTTCGTTTGATGTGCATTGTGTTGTATGGGTAACAATCACTACACTTGCACAATAATTTTATAAACCAGAAAAAAAATGGTTGAAAGCTGAAGTCCCATTGTCAACTAAATCATTTATTGGCATGATCTTTTTCCTTCATTTTAATTCTCATTTTATTTTTAGTTAAGAGCTCATCTGGAAAGAAACCTATTTCCTTTTTTGTGGTTTTGTTTTGTTTGTTGTTTTTATTTTTTGCATAGACCTTCACCTTATTTCAGCTACGACTGTATAAAGACAGAACAGAGTTAGTCACCTCACTAACAGCATGGCAGTGTAGAAATGCACTTTGTGTGCACATTTTGTTGCACGTTGTGGTTTCCAACAAATGGAGTATTTTTTTAAATGTTCTACTGAAAGGCAATGGCTTAAGCATCTCGTTAAAGCTAACCAGCTGTCAAATTCCTTGGCTGTACTGAGGCCTGAGAGTATGGGATCATATCCGAGATCAGATCTTTCTTTCCTTAGGGCCATGATACAATACCTGTGTTCTTTATAGAAATGCTGTTCAGTTAAATATTTTTTATTGCAAAAAGCAAAGGTGGCAGCAGCCAGTTGCATACATCTGTATTTTAGTGGATTTACTGTGCACAGCATTTGTACTGGTTACTTCTATTGTTAGGAAACTTTGCCCATGGCCATTTCAGTGGTGAGACTTGGAAATCCACAAAGAGAGGACTGTATTTCAAGAGAGGACTGTATATTTTACCTTCCCACTGAATTAATGTTTAATGTGGTATGCAGATAGAGCAATATTTGAAGAATGATGTTTTCTCCTTGGTTTTAACCATCTCTGAAGTAATTTAATATATTGCACATCTATAAAAAATCACAATATATTAATATTCTATGAATGATATGAAATCTCACACCAATCTTAATTTTTCTTTTCATATTCATATTCTGAACATACCTACAGCATGTGGAAAGCATTCTGGAATAATATTCAGAACTTTATTATTGCCCAAAGAAAACAGGTAAATCTTCAAAGATCGGAACGTTAGCTCTCTTGGGATTCAAGTCAAGAAGTTTAAAGCAGAATAACTGGGACAAAGTACTTGCCACTGGTTACAGAAATCTAGAAAGAGAAGTCATTAATATTAAATATCTGTGTTTGTAGCACCACCACCAGTATACCTATAAGGGAAAAAAATGCTTCAGAACAACAATGTAAACCTTACCAAGAACCATATTTTACATTCATTAAAGCATTAAAGACAACTTCCTCTTTAAAAAAAATTACAGGATAATCTTGGGGCCAAAAATTCTGGACATGAGTGAGCTGACAATGACAGTACAATTCTATTTCACAGTGGTTTTGCTAACTTACATGGCTTTGTAAGCATCTTTGCACATTTTACACTAACAGCACTTTTTCTCTCCGGTTTTCATCTCTGTTTTCAGATATTTCCCACCCATTTCTGTTTGTTTCTTAACAAAGAATTGGTGTTTTCTGAACCTGGAAGGCTGAGGGCATGTGGGGAAAGTTACTTGGCAGGATTTTGGCCTTTGAATCTTCTGCTAAAGAAATAACTGTATTTCGTGAGATGCTGAATTCTAGAAAAAAAAAAGAAAAAAAAAAAGAAGATGAAAGAAACATCCCTAAACCTCATCACCTGAAGCTATTTCTGCACCATGCAAATAGCCAGAAAGTCACCTTTTTAATTTCCAAGGAAAGAGAGAAAAAAAAAAAAAAGAAAATGAAGAAAGTGCACTGAGAAATAAAGACAAATGCTGTTGAAAGCCTATATTTACAAATGGATAAAAATACAAACATATGACTGCCTGATGACGACGAAATGCCAGAAGAATCTGAAAGCCACACATTGTCTTGGTTCTGTATTTGACTACCAAAACTCAACAAAATGACAAAAAAAAGTGAT
The DNA here is from genome assembly GCA_037305975.1 of Chrysolophus pictus. NCBI lineage: Eukaryota > Metazoa > Chordata > Aves > Galliformes > Phasianidae > Chrysolophus > Chrysolophus pictus. Next base: position 37,006,238 of record CM074580.1, on the reverse strand, counting down.
CTCAATAGCAGTGGATCGCATAACCTTATTTGTTCTCTAGAGACAGGTTATTGGCAAATACCTTTGATTTAACCACCTTTGCTGATTTGAGGCGTGGCAGAATTTCCTGTGATTATTTTTCTTTATTGGTTTCTACACAAATCTTAACAACAATTGCACATTTAACAACTCTGTGGTGATTAAGAATAAATATGTGTGGTTTGACCAGAGGAGTGTTAAACAAGTTTCCACGGGCCCTTTGAGGGACACAAGATCTTTACTTAGAGAGTGCAAGGGCATCGGCACGCTCTCCTCTGCTTCTGAGGCGGCCTTCAGCTCTTTCAGTCCCGAAAAGTCCTGCAGGAGACAAGTCAGGAAAAGAAAGACCGGGTTCCGCCAGCATGTGGAGAGCAGTCTGGTGAGCCTGGTGCTGGGGACACTTGGCCTGGAGCAGCTCCTGCATCAGAGAGCGGAGGCTGTGACTGAGTGGCTGCCTTCCCTGGCTGTCTGCATGCCCTTAAAGGCCAGCGAGGCAGGGAGGTCACAGCCATGAGGCGAGAGCGGCGTGCCCGCAGCGTGCTGCCAACCATGGCCTGCCATGTAGCTGGAGGGAGCTGCGCTGTACGGCATGTAGGGCGACACCTGAGCCGACGTGGCGTAGGGAGACATGGCTGGTGCTGATACGAAGCTTCCAACTGCTGGGAGGCCGTTGTGTGCCTGAAAGGAAAGGGAGACACGTTTCTATGGGAGAAAGACATTTTAGACATAAAGGAAAAATTATTCACATTGAGGTTGATCAGGCACTGAAACAGGTTGCCCAGAGAGGGTATGGATGCCCCATCCCTGGAGGTGTTCAGTGCCAGGTTGAACGGGACCTTGAGCTGCCAGATCTAAGTGACCCTGCTCATGGCAGGGAGTTGGAGCCAGATAATCTTTAATGTCCCTTCCAACTGAGTTTATGATTCTAGGACAAAGCCTATCTGTCCATAAGGAAAGCTGCTGAGGCTTTGTGCAGGGGCCAGGACCAATGATGGCCATGTGAGAACTGGACACAGATACCTGGGAGAGCCACTTGTCGTCATTCTCCTGGATGTACACTGTGCAGAGGTGCCTTTGTGTTTTGCTTTTAAGACCAGCTATCTGCATCAGGCCCACACACCTCTCCCAGGAGCCTATTCATGGCCATATACAGCTGCTTAAGGACACGTAAGGAGCAAACATCAAGAGCAAGACAAGGAACAACATGTATTATTCTGTGATTCAGTTATGATTTGATATTTAGGCAGTCCTTTGTGGAACTAGGAATTGAACTCAATGATCCTTGTGTGTCCCTTCCAACTCCTGATATTCTATGATTCAATGAGTATGGCCTCCTTGTATTTCCCCCTGCAATGCCAGGGATTCCTGCAGCCTATGGTTTCATCTAATGCTAATGTTCAAGACCTAATGCTACTGCTATCTGTGATGGATCCATCTCAGCACCTCACCTGCTCCAGCCCCAGCAGGCTCAGCCCTGAGCTACAACAGTCAGGCTTGGGCACAGATCCTGACATAAGGCTTCCCAGAGTGAAAGGTAACAAGTAGCTGGGGAATTGAAACTCATTGGTAACTGTTTGCACAGAGCATGAGTCAGAACTGTAGTATTATTACTGTTGATGTCTTTTAAAATCTGTTTTCTAGGTGTCTCTAATATAACTTTGCAAATGTTCTTTGCTCATGGCTTCTCCTGGTTTCAATAGCACTTCTGTGCACAAAGCAATTAGAGGGCTAGGTCTTTTCCTGCAAGCTATTTTCTTAGGTCCTACTGTGGGCTAGGGAGAAGGGTTTCTATTTAAATAAAGAAGGGAGAGTCCTTCAGTCTGCTGGGATAGGATTTCACAATGAATGACTCCTTATTTAAATAAAAAAGTTCAGTGTTTTACTTCACGCCCTGTAAATGCTTCTTCAGCAGAACAGGAACAAAACAGGATCATTTATCTTGCTTAGGTTTTGATTTGTGTAGTGTTTATGTTTTAGTATTTGTGGTGGGTTTTTTTGGTTTTTTTTTTTACCAAAAAGGTTTTCTGAGTATGAAAGAGTGGATATTGATTCAGCAGAGCATGTAATGTAATGCCAATTTTTCAAAGATTTAATCACCTTGTAAAACTGGACCTACTCTGGACAGTGCAGAGCTGAAAAGCAAAACAGACTTTTGTTGCTGCTGAAATTTCAGGCGCTGTTAATATTTCACTTGATCAATCTCTGTCCAAATTGCACCTGTCCAAATTTCCAGTATTTATCCCCATAAATGGCACTGTCCTCGTTTCAGGTTTATGTTTCCTAGCAATGTAACTCAGTTCCACTGGCTGGACTGTCTTCTCATTGCTGCTTGGGAAAACAAGCAGTAATCCTGCTGGAGTCAATATAAATGTGTGCAACAATCTAAAACAGCAGGAGACAGTGAGGGGATTCCAGCCATAAGTCTCAAATAGGGGTATTAATTAGTACAAAACATACAGCTGCAGCAGCAACATAATTGTCATTCCAAATCCATAAACACTTTGTTGAGGCTGCACGCACCTTATTCTTTTGAAAATCCAAACATGCGACCTGACCTTCAACTCCAATTACATGTCTCCTACTGTGTCTCAGAATTACACTTTAGCCTCGGTTCTAAATATCAGCATTTTCAGCAATACTAATTAATACAAACCCTCAAATAATTGCACTGTAAATTACTATACTTCTTAAATCACATGGAAAATTATTTCACTGAATTTATTGAAGGTAAAAAGCATGACAGATCCAAAATAGCTGCTGCTCCCCAAGCTCCATGCCTCTTCCACCATGTAGAAGTGTGAAACAAGAAAAGAGAATACCTCTGGTTTTCCCCATAGCAACAAAAAGCTTTTCATGAGGCCAGCAGAGCCAGTAGAGGCAGATTGTAACACAGACATCAAGGCCCACAACCCAATGGAATCCTGCAGGAAGAATGGCAGAAACCCTGCTGGGAGCTGGAAGGAGACCTGGAGCCAGTCCCTGGGGAGTCCCATTACTGCTGTGGCAACATGGGGCAGGCAAACTTCCAGCCTGGAGGGTTAGAAGAGGTTCTCTGGATGGTCATGTACTCCCCCAGGCTTGCCCACTCGCAAGCAGGTTGGTGCTCAGCAGCAGGCTAGAAGCTGGAAGTTCCTTTTTAAGTAAGGTGCTTCAGCATGAATCATGATGTCCTATGAACATTTGTTGTGCCTTTATAAGACTTCTCCTAAGCTACAGAGGAGGCACGTGTCCTTCCATCCTCCTGGCTTGCCACTGCTGCTCTCTAACAAGTGGCTCTGGGAAAAGCCAGCCTCCTCCTTTGCTGTAGAGAATATGTTTCCTGTATGCTGTATAGACCACTGTGTTGTAGGATGCTCTCTAACCACTGGTGCTTCCCTCTACAACTCTTTCGAAAAGACATGCTCTAACATCTCATCTGAGTAGAATAAGTACTCATTCTTAGGCTATGAATACATCCTTCGAAGCTGTGTGCAGTGCTTCATCATGCCAAGTTGAAATATCACTTGGTGCGATTGCTTTGCCACACATCTGTCTCCATCTCACTATCACAGGTCAAGAGTCTGTTGGTGGGAAAGGTAACTTTCAGCCCTCAAGAAATTACTTCCTGCTGTGTACAAACCTAAACTCTGCATCCAAGCAAAAAAAAAAAAAAGTTTCTAGAAATGATGACTATGTCTATATATGTAAATAAAATAGATCAGGGCCAATTCTTCAACACTGAGGATGATCAGCATTGTACATAACCAGCCTTGCAGCTCAGTTTCCTCTGACCAGAAACAGGGTGGCCTCATCCACAGCCTTTGGGAGGGCTCTCTGGCCCGTGCCCTGCCTGACCCCATGCTGATGATCATGTTTTTCTTAACCTACTGCCATGAGAACTGATGTTTTCATGCTGTCTAATGTTTTGAATGTGAGAAAGATCTTGCCCTAAACATTTGGTGCAGAACATGGAGACACATATGTAGGGACTTCCAGGGACCTGTCAGATGCTTCAAGGCTGTTGTCTCTTCCTCATTGAATAAATTAATCCCTTGTATTTTAGTGCCAGTGCTACCAAGATTTGAAGACTGAGTGATGTGAATGTCAATAGGTGTCTGAGAAAAGCAGGCAGCACTGGGGTGAGCCAGAGCAGTTTCCACACGGAGCAGGGTTCTGCTTCAGTGGGAGATCGTGCCATCCTCATAAAGCAGCTCCTCTAGTCCCAATTCAAACTGAGGGGATGAAAGAAACCTCACCTTATGTGACTTAAAACTGTGCCATTCCGAAAGAAATCGCTAGTTTTCATCTCTGACTTTCAACATTGAGGGATGTGATTTTAACCACAAGGACTTTTCTGCTAAACAGCTGCAGACAGAGCATGCAGGTTATCAGAAGGGTTGACTCTTGTCTGTCAATCCAGCACTTTTTACAAACATGAAATTCACTTAAAATGAATGGAGAGGATTAAGTTCCATGGGCCTGTACATAGTGGATGAATAATTCATCCTGCAGTATTTCAGTCAGGGGAAATGAACACCAAAATCCAAACATTCATAATTATGAGTGTGAGAACCCCATGGTGATTATTGATTTTTAAAGCTGTTGGAACTTGTTTTAAATGAAGAGCCTCTTGAACCTTGTTTTTAAGTTTTATATTTTCCTTAATTCAAACCATTGATTTGCAAGGGAAATAATTTAAAAACAAATAGACTAACATGTAGTTCTTACTGAGGGAGAACGTCTCCTGTGCCAACGATCAGAGCTCCTGCTTCACTGGCTGGCTTCTACAGAGAGCAGAGGGAAACAATTGCTCTGCATTGCTGCCTCTACTGATGTTTGGAAGCAACCGATGGAATAACTGCTTCCAAATTTCAGGGCTGTGTTGTCAACCTAGAACACGTGATTTGTGAATTCAGTGAAACATGTTCTCACAAATGCTGCAAACAGCGGCCGAGTCAGGATTACTAGTTCAGTCTCGTGCCGTCCTACTGAGTTACCATGATACGTGCCAGCACAAGTGAAAGGATTATCCAGGAGGAATCAAAGCCACAGAGACTTAAGATGTCACTTTATGTGATATAAAATGATGATGCTGTGTGCATTTTCACCAGGGAAGGAGTTGACTCAGTAGTTTTTATAGAAGGACTTGTAGTTTTAGACACTCAGTACGGTGCATTGCTTTCGGTCTGTTTGGGATTTGGGACATAAAGTGGTGGGTGGATTGTGCAGGATTGTCTTTGGAACAAATAACTTCCACCAGCTGTTTAGATTCCTACAAGTGAAAACCTAAGATTGCTGTGCACAACTCAGTTTCTTCTACGGAACTTATGCTGGTGTAATGCCATACAGCTCAGCCTTGGCCTCATCTTTCCTGCATTTCAGGTCACAAAATTTCTGCACAGGCTTCCCCATTAATCCATGTCAGACAAGCAGTATGACTTTTTTTTCTGCCTTGGCCATGTTAATACCAGGAAAAACACAAGCTAGATTCCACTTTCAGGCATTAATTCAACTTACATCCAGAAACTGAGCTATACTGTTTTATTTCACCCTTTTCTCTGCTCTTCTTTCTCAGTGTTTTGCTTGCTATATATGTTCTCTGAGAATCAAAATTAGATCCACTCCATGTGATCCCTTCATGCTAGCTTCTAAATGTTTCCAAAAATGACCCAGAGTCATCTGCATTTTCTCAGAAATAGCATTCAAAACTGCAAGTCTGCATTTAGGTTAACTAATATTGATAGCAATCATGCAAAGAATCTCATTCCAAGTTTACGCAGTACAAATGAAAGATGGATGCCATCTGAGTTTCACAGTCTGACTCTGAAGTAAACGGTTGATTCTGTCCACAAGAATGTAGATGATTCTTCTTATGTTAAAGTAATTGTTTCCAATGGTTTTGAGTCTGTCCATTGTAACTAACTACTACAGTATTGTTTTGTAGGGGTAATGTATTATGTAGATGCAGCATTTGTTTTGTGGAAGCATTCTAAATGTTTAGGAAGCATTTCTTGAGAAATTACACTGGCTTCAAGACCAAACTAGCTGATATGACAGCTCTGATGAGCTTGAACATGACTCAGCCCAAGCTCCCCTGTCAGAGCAGCAGTTCTGCCTGTGCCACCGCTTCAGGAATGCACTTCTGGTTGCTGCTTTTCATTTCTAACACTTCCTTGGGTGGAAGGAAGCCTCCCCTGTCATTGGATCAGTGAACTCAGCAATTGCCTTTATCCTCCAGCCCAGGGCCTTTCCCCAAAAGCAAATGAAACAGCTCCATGGAGGTGTGAGCAGCAGCTCACAGCAAACAGTGTGGCCTTGGCTACAGAGCATCACAGACACTCTCACTGCTCATTTCTCAAAACAAAAAGCTTTAACAATTCCTGGAATTCCTGAATGTCCTGAAAACACAGGCACAAGTAGCTACTAGAGGAGCCATTTTTTCCACAGCAAGGGAAAAGCATAGCAGGAAGCCAAGCTGAGTATCTCATCCTTCAATCAGAAGAGCAGATGACTTTAAAAACCCAGAGGATAGCTGATGTCCTTTGTGACATGCACATCATCAGTCAAAAAAGTGATGGTAAGGAGACTAGTTGCAATCAGTGCAAACTGAAAGCGTAAAGGAAGCAAATATGCTAAGTCTCACTTTTTAATTGGAGGTTAAATGTGATTTATACATCAAAGCAACACATGGGATCCCGAGGGAAGAGTAAACAAATTTTCGAAGTAAAACATCATCAACAGGCATGCAATGGAAATCTCATTTTAGAAAACAGCATTACCTAAAGATGTAAGAGTACACCTATGTTACTTTTAAGCTTTTAAAATGAAGTATTTTGGTGCATACTGTCGTTAACGAAATTAGAGCTAAATTCTGAAGCTGCTATTCAGTACGTCAGCATCAATGAGAAAAATTACATGGTCCTAAAAGCACTCATTCAAAATCAGCATCCCCCTAAAATTAACATCCTACAGAGGTAAGTCAAAGTTACCTAAAAAATAAACACTACAGAAGTGAGCAGTGATTTCATTTATGCAATTTATTTTATCTTTGTATTAAGAAACTTTTGAAGAAAAATGTAATAAAATTGCTAAGATAGCAAGATGTATTGATAACCCAGTCAGAGCTGATCCTGCAAATGACTTTTGCTGTCTTTTCCTTATATTGGAAATTTTTCTGCAAAAATATGTTCATAGCTCATGTTAGACCATGTCCATATTCTTATATGATGACCTTCTTTTACTGAATATGTGGGAACACTTTCATTTTCTGCTAATGGAAGCAGAAGAATAGAATGGACAGATTCTGAAAAGTGAAAACATCTTCATCAAATGGTTTTGAAGTCCAAAAAGCCTTGAACGAAGTGGGAACATTTTGTAGGTAGGATACTATTTTGAAACATGTGCCTTAATTTTCAATAAGAACTGGAGAGGTAATACACAGAAATTGAGGAGCTTCTAAAATAGCACATGGGCAAGAGGTTTGCAGTCAGTCTGTCTTGCAGCTGAGCTGGGTTGATTCCCAGAACATTAGGCTTTGAAAAATAGGAAGAAAACTTTCAAGGCTGGGAGTTACAGGATTTCTCTTTCTTTCTATGTTGTATAAAGCAATGCTGATATTCTATTCGAAGACACAGTTAAAACAGAATATGCAGCCTCAAGTGCTTTGCAGCATTGCAAACATGCTCAGTTACCCAATTCTATACCATCTCTCTTACTCTGATGCTTTTATCTTTACATCTGTTTTCCCCGTTATTAAATTCAATAGTCCTTGCATTACTCTATACCACATGAGCAAATCACGCTAATTCTAAAATAAAGTTCATCTGCTTAATAATAAGCAGATCCTATTCCCTGTGCTTAATATGCTTTTTTTATTAACTTAAAGTTCCTTCCTTTACTTGTGGGCATCCCCAGCTGCACTGAATAACACAGAAATCAGATAGGATCAATTGAGTGTTTTAACTGAAGTTGTGACATGCATCAAGATCACTCTTAATTATATTTTCTTATCAAATTTTGAATCTTAGCCTCTTCAGAGAAATAAAAACACTTTCTTGGAAATAGTATTAACTGGAATTTACACACCATCACCGATGCTTTTCTAGAGCCATGGGCATTTTACATCTTTTCCAAAACCAACTACAACAGAAACAAAAGAAAATAAAAATAAAAAACCTCTTTCACGGAGACTTAAATGGGTAAAAACAATCTGAGAAATCCACTACAAAAACAGCAGAGGGAAGAAGAGATGGGAGAAAAAAGGCTCAGACAAGGTGGACTGAGGGAAAACGGAGTACTCTCCAAGGGAAAAGGGTGAGCAAGTATTTTAGACGCTTGCTCAGAACAGAATGATTTTAGGTGATTTTCACTGTGAAATTATTTCTATCACATAGGACACATCAGGTAAGTACTAATAAGTCTGCCTAAAATGTTTCCCAGATTTGAGTATAGTACAAGTGCTGTAGATTCACTGAATGGTTGTTTTCCATTCACGCTCCAGTTTAGGAAGATGTGTAAATGGAACTCACCACCTTTCCAATGAAAGTGTTGGCTCTTGGGTTATTTTCTATTATTTAATAAACCTCACAATCATATTTACTCTGAATACAAAGTTTGATTTCAATTGCAAAGATGAAACTTGAACTTCCTTTAGACAGATACACTGTCCTTAGTGGACCAAAGGGAAGTTCAGGAAAAGTCATGCCTTGAGAACAAAGTCCTGGGAGTAGGAACTAGCAACACAATCACATTGTTTTAAAACAGATTCTCGCAGTAATTCACCCCTCGTATTTTGGCAAAATCTGGAGTTTTGCAGGGCAACAATGGGCATTAAACAAGTAAACACAATGAGTGGAATAGGCATTTGTTCTTCCTATAATGATGCTTTAAACTATGATGCATCAGCAAAAATCTGTATGAAAAAATGCCTTCTTTGTACAGTATATGTAACAATACATTGTAATTTAAATATAGTTTTATTTAAATGAAACTGAAGTTGATGGGAAGAGATGTTAAGAGCACAGAGACATCAAAGAGATTTTTGCTGGTGAAAAGTTGGGTTAATATGGGGTCAAACTGGCCAAACCCTCAGTTTGTCCTCTTTAGGAAAAACCAAAACTGCACTCCCCTTTGTCTAACCAAGTCCTGATGCTGTGGAGGCAATTACTGAGCAGCTGGCAAGTTAGGATGGGTAAAATCAGAACCCACTGAATCGTTATGATTAGGCATATATAGAATCCCTACAAGCTGATAAACTGCCACAACAGATGAACAAACTGTACAGCCTTATCTACCTTTCACTCTCCTGCAAGCACCTGAAGACTGAAGAGATCGAGTTCTGTTTGATCTCCTTGCCCCAACACTGTTTCCTGCTGTGACAGGCATCTCCCACCACTCTCGCCTTCCAGGCCATGAGCCTCTTAGTCACAGCGGAGCTCCTGGCTGCTTGGGGCCTTTGGAGCAGAGGATGCTCAGTGCGCAGTCCGAGTATCATTGTACCATTCACTCACCTCTCTGACTTTCTTTATAAGTTTCATCCGGGTGGAGTGCCCTGTAGCCATGTGGGTTGGTGGGCAGGGCACTGGGTTTTGGCCGTGGAAGCAGGTGGCCAGTAAGAGGCAGGTCTCACAAATGGGGTTCGAATGGGGTGCCATCCAGATCACCTGGGAAGGAATCGGGTGCATGTAGTGGGATCAGCTCATGCCCCTCACCCACAACATGCATTGACATGGATGCCTAGACCTCGAGTAAGCCATCTTAGTGATTGTATTATAATAACAGGCACTGGTCTGGAGATAAGACAGAACTGGAGAGTCTCCAAGCCAAGGTCGGAGCCCTTGCACCAGACAGGAAGTCTGCTTACAATTCTGTTAGGTACTATGGCAAGGAAGCCAAAATGCCCTTCTCTTTAGCAGGTATGGGTTGGGAGCTGGTGGTTTGAACCTTCATCATAATGGATTTTGCACGGACCCGGAATAGGACTCCAGTTCCCTGAATCCTGGTTTAGAATATAAGATGCCAAATAAGCAATCTGCTAATGAAATTTTGCAATTAAAAATCTGTGTAGGAGGGTCATGTCATTTAAAGTTAAGTTTGCATCTAACTCCCAAAGAAGTAACTGTACATTGCAGGTTCTAAGCAGTGCAGATAAAAACAATTACAGATGCTTTGGCCACCACATTCACTGTTCATCTACAATCAATATTCAGGAACTTAAATATTTACATTGCTTACATTTTCTGTGTAAATAATTGCCCAGAATTGCACCCACAATTATTTGCAATCCCTTGCCCTAAAATGGAGCCTTCATTTTTATGCTGCAAGCAACGTGGAGATCAGGATTACCTCATCAGAATGCAGCCAAAGAACAGAACAAGGAGTGTCACCCCAGTGAGCTGAGAAGTCAAGACTGGAAGAGCTGAGGAAGTTTTGCTGAGACAAAGGTGAAAAGTTTGCTACTTTGGGGTCCGCCTAATATATCAGAGAAAGACTACCCAACTCATATTCACAAGCCCCTTGTAACTAGGAGTGTTCTCAGCAGCTCCTCTAGGTTTGGAGTCAGACCTCCAAACAGCTCATACTTTTCTCCAGTAAACTCACAACAACCACTTGCCCTTAGATCTCAGTTACAAACATTTTCCTTTTAGTGAGCATCAGCTCCCTTTGGCAGCATGCATGTCTGCTTCCTGCAATACACACATATTTCAGAAAATAATTCTGGAAAAGATATGTTTCCAAAGCTATTTGCATCTCAACAAATCAGACAGGCATGTGTCAAACCTGTATTTTCATACATGTGCAAATATCAGCTGCAGTTCTTTCACTTTACACATCCTTTACATTAGTCCAGAAAGGCACAAGCATGAGATGGATGAAAACTGAATTAGGAATATGAGAAATATTTATTAAATGATTCCATTTCAAATACAGGGTACAATTGGATTTGTATCCCAATGATTTCAGACTTTATTTTTCCCTTATTGCAGCCATATAAGCTGTTTAATGCATAGAAGTACTCAGGATATTCATCCTTTGTGTTAGTAATATGATTATACATAGAAGCCTTTCCCCCAGCACACAATGAAAGTGCCTCTCAGTGTGAATACTGGTATGTAACTGAGATCCTTACAAAACTTTTACAACCTGAAACTGTCAAGCTCTCAGAAAACACTATTTTCCCTTTCATTCAGATTCACAATTGCACTCTTTGCAAAGCTGTATGATAAGAGAAATGTGCAAAAATACTGCAGTGGGAAAACATAATGTGGGTCCTTACACAAGGACAATAACTTGGATATCAGGTAATTAGAAGTGAATACAAACTTCACAAGGCATTGTTGTGACTCCCTAAGCAGTTTTGATGCAGAATGATAGCTCTGCAGGCAGTTTGCCAACTCCCCAGCCCAAACACCAAGGAATATCACAAAGACCCCAGTGACAACAGGAAATTAATAACACTTACAGTGAAAAGTGTTCTACATTCAGCCATTCGGTTTCATGTTAAACAAGTGGCACTACATATTGCTGAGGCCAAAATTTGAAGTTTTCTTTCCTTTTATGTCCAATCCTCTCTGAGGCCGAATTCACACTCACACGTATGTAAGGGGTAAAATGCAACTACCCACATTACTCTCGGATCAGCCCTGGCTGAGCTGAGTGGGAGCCCCCCCCCCCCAAGAACACAAGGCTGCAGAGCCCTATGATAAAACAAATGGGCATCCACTGGAAAGAGGGGGCAGATCAATGTAGTTTGAAAGCACAAGTCTGTTCTTCAGGCTCAATTCTTCTAGTCTTGCTCATGCAGAGAGAATATCCGAGGGCTTTCTTGAGAGGTAAAATGTTACCTTCCATGACTGAGATGGGAGGAAGAAGTTCTTCACCCACCCAGTAGCTATGGAGTTCTTTGCAAGTTGCAAGCATGTGAATCTGTGCCATGAATGCTGTCAATGCTTATAATATAATGCTGATATTAGGAACAGCAGAATCCGCTGTAGGTCCCGCAAGTTTCTTCGTTAACGTGCTTCAGAGTACATTCCCTCTGCTCCTTTTATGTAACTGGAAGACCTCAGTGAAACACATGCACTGGGTTCTGTGTTGCTCTGCTCCTGTTATGTGCTTCACTGACTTGTTTGTACAGGCATAACACTGGAGGAAGCACTACAGAGCAGCCAGCTCTCTTCTGCAGGGGACATCATTTTTCTGCAAGATCCAGCATTTGCAGTGAGCTTTGCACAGAGAAGATGAAAATTCCATTTACCCTGAGGTCCAAACAGAGACCTATTGCAATGTAATTCTTCTGGCATGAAAATTGTCTCTGCAGTTTCTCCCTTTCTCACCACTACAGCTACCTGATTGCTGGATCTGCATAAATGAGCCAATGTTCCCTCCTGTACTCTGCCCATTTGTTTCCAACTGAAGCAATACATGTGGTGAAAAACAAAACAAAACAAAGAAAAAAAAAACAACAACCATGTAAAGATCGAAGGATGCATTTTGCTGAGACCGAATTGTCATGGAACAGCACCCCAGACTTACTGAGCTTCAGCTAACAGGCAGCTAAGGCAGTTCTACGTGCAGCAAGATTTTGGCTCATAAATTTCAATTTGTACATTTAGCCAAAAAAAATATAAATAAACAAAAAGGGAAGTTACAAAAAATAAAATATAAAAAAAACCACTTTTATATCCTTATTTGACATTAATTTTCTTTAAACATATCCTGAATTAGTAAGGTACTGAACTGGTGACATGCAAGCCAACTAATGTACACATGAATGAAATTGCTGGTAACAAGCTGAACACTGCATGAACAGACTGATCTGTAGTGCAGAAAAGCCCATTAGTACATATTATTGAGGGGGAAAAAACGGGGGAAATCTCATCTGTATCTTCTTTCTTTGTGAGCAAAAATCAGAAAATGACCTTTTGGATAAATACTTCTTAGATTTTCCATCCCTTTAAACTCTCTGGACAATATATTTTTAATCAATGAATTCCACTTTATTAATTGCAATTTTCTCCATTTTTAGATAGCGAATATGTTTAGATTACATTTCTCAGATTATCTTTCAGATTGAACAAAACTTCAAAATAGAACTGGTATTGACGATAGAGCAGTAATATATTCTGAAGACAAAAGCATAAATGCTGAAAGAGTGAAAAAAGGAAATAAAAATATTTTCCAACACCAGCACTGAAAATCACGCGTTGTACATAGCATTGTTCCTCAGTGCCCATTGGGGTGAATGAGATTTCAGAGGTGAATTCTCCTTGAGCCTCATTCTGTGGCTATTTCAGCAGAACATATGAATGGACCAGACTGGCACCTATGACAACGCAGCCCTGGCACAGCCGGCCTCAGCAGCAGCAGAAGATATTTCCATAATTTTTAGTAATATTGCTAATTAGTTGTTTCCTAATAAAATTGTGGAAGGGTGAATATTAACTCTAAGTCCGATTTTATCTTTAACTACACAGTCACAGCTATAACACTGCACATTTTTCACAATATGCAATGAACAAAATAATAACACGATAAGAGAAAAAATAGAATGCAAAACAAATAGAATAGTAGTACGGGCATCACGTTTTTGCAAGGCAGAATATATAACAAAGTGGTTGTTCACTATGATTCCATTCTACCTTGGTCGCTACAGGTAGCTGCACAATTTATACTCAGCAGCTCAGAAGGGTTTGATGCAGCTCCTCTCAGCACCAAACCAATCACAGAGTCCAAAAGCAGACTCAGAACTCAGGACACGTGTCCCAAACCTCTGCCTTTGAGGGGCAGCACACTGAGCCCGTTTTTAATATACTCTTTGAATTCATTACAAGTGTGACAAAGGAATCACAGGAAAGGCAAAGGGTCTCAGAAGCCCATCTTACGTTTTGAAATGTTTTCCATTGGATGGAAAAAGTACAGTTAGGTTGTCAGGTTTTCTTTGTTTGGTTCTATTTTTCCGAAACCTGCACTGCCCAGCTAGCAACAGTTGACTCTTTTAAAGCTTTTCCCCTGGCATAGGATTTGATAAGCAGGCACAAGGATATACACAGAGATTTGTTAAGTTGCAGTTATACTGTGTTGCAATAAAATTATTGACAGTTCGCAGTCTACTTAAGCGGTTAAAAACGCTTAAGGTAGGAAGCAGATACACCTCATTTTTGAATTCTTCCCCTACCTCCCGAGCGCCGCGCACAGCCCACAGCGCGGCCACCAGGGCGGCAATGGGACGCGCCGAAAGCATCAGGGGCACAGAGCGAAGGAAAGCACCGAGCCGACAGCGGGAGCTCAGCCCCGGGAAGGGGCCGCAGCCCCAGGGCTAAGCTCGGAGGCCCCACGCACACCCCCGCCCGGCCGGCCCTCTCCCTTTACCTGGCTGTACTTGGCCTCCTGTTCCAGGGAGCTCTTCTCCAGTCCGTTCACGGCGTGCTGGGCTGCAGGGGGGAAGCTGCTCCGGCCTAGGCTGCTCCACTCCTCCACCTTGGGGCTGGGGTACGAAGAGGTGTCACTCACTGCGGGAAACACGAGGGCAAGGGTTAGACCTAAGAGGCAGCCGTTCCTCACCCCCTGCACTCTGCTGAGCCCCCGCGTCCTCCCTGGAGGGGGAGGCGGCTGTGCCTCCCATCCTTATGAGCAGTCGGTTAGAAGAGCATCGTGCCACCAGGCCCGGAGCTGGCTCGACCCGGTGCTTGGCCCCCCTGGAGTCTGCAGAGAGACTGACAGGAATCGCTGCCTATGTGCAGCCGCGTAATGCACGGGGTTCTAAATACGTTTAGGACCAAAACTAAGAAAAAGTAAACAAACCACACACACACAGAAAAAAAAAAGGGGGGGGAGAGATTGAGAGAAAGAGATCTTAAAAGGAAGAAAATAAAAGAAAAACAAACGGAAAGAGTGGAAAGAAGGGGAAAGTGACCTATCCTTTTCGTGCAGCAGCCGTGCCACGGAGACCCGGGCTGTGCGTGCGCTGTGCAGTCGGCTATCCCCGAGCGCCACGGTTCGCCCACGGCCCCCCCCCGGCGGAGCAGCGTGCGGGGCCGCACCCGTCCTGTGAGCGGCTCTGAGCAACTCTTCGGCCGCTGGAGGGGCACCAACCTGGGGCTGGCTTGAGAAATTGAGCCCTCTCGGTGAGTGCCCTTTTCTGCTGATCTCACACTTTCCCATGAATAGGGGCTTCCTTTCCGTGTCAGCGAGGTCAGTTTATCCTATAAATCAAGGGCGAACAGCCCCCATCGGCGGCAACGGCCGCTCGGCAGCCGCAGCACGGCGCTGGGAAGGAGAGGAGGGAGAGGCGGGGGAAGGTTACACCGCGGAAAGACGCGTGCGGCTCCGCGCTGAGAGACGGGAAGAGGCGAGAGGCGGCCGTGCGGGCAGAGGCCTGTACCTGCGGGGGCAGGAATATGAGGGCTCGCTACACAATTCCAACACGAGTGTGATCGTACAGTTTGCATTTTTTTAATGATTACTACCAACATCACCTCCCCCCGGCCCAGAGCAGGCGCTGCCAGGAGGATGTTGTTAAGGCCGACTCAGACAGATCTGTTTGTGACAGCGCTGAGGACAGATGCAGTTCGTAAAGCAAAGGGCGAATAAGTGAAAAAAAACTATTCGTGCGTACTTCTAAATAAAAGAGTTGTGTACATATGTATTGCTTGGGGAAAAAAAAAAAAACTATTATCTCAAAGTCGGTATAAGATAATTAATCTGCAATGCATAAAGGATCACTTCGCATTAGAAGTACTTCTGGAAGCGGACTGCCGCCGTTAAAAAACGCAATGAAAGCAAAAACTCCCCCCCCCCTCCTCCCCTCCGCTCACTGGGAGGGCAGAGTGGGACTCGGGGAGCGTTGGAGGCGGCGGTTCTTCCCGACTGTTGCTGGAACTACAGCCGCCGCCTGGCACCAACCGACATGGAAAAAATGTCCCTTTCTCGGCGGCAAAGCGCAGTGAGCGGCCGGGGTACGCGGCGCGGTTCCCAGACGGAGAAACAGACAGAAGGTGGAAGGGATACAGGGAGCAAACCTTCGGGGTTTCGTTTTCCCGGACCACCGCTTCGAAGGAAAATACAGCATCAGAATTAAGGCAATTAGGTGACATTTGAACTTCCTGACTGAGAGCATTTGGCCTGATTGCGAAAAGCAGAGAGAACGGACTGCTCGGTAACGCCGAGGTGGCGCCTACGGCCCGACGGAGGCAACGAACGCCCCAGCCGCACCGGCAACGGCACCGAGGGCAGCCCAGGCAGCTCCCTGCGGTCGCGTTTGATACAGCTCGGCCCCGGTGCCACCGGGGACGGTCGATGTTTGCCATCACGCTCGCAGGTACCCCCGGACCTTGGCTGTACCCGAATCACAGGGCACGTCCCGCGGAAACTCAGTGCTCGGCTCGAGTTGGGGCACCGCGGAGCTCGCGACCCTCGGGCCCCTTCCTCACCTTGGTCCGTGATGGAGCGGATGCCCAGGATGTCCGTCACCGAGTGGGACGAGGGCCAGGTGCGGGGCATGGCCATGGTGCCAGGGATGGCAGGCACTCCTGGAGGCGTGGGCACCTTTGCTCCCGCGGCAGCGATGGGGCTGGGGTAGGAGTAGATGTGGTTGTAGGGCAGGGCGGGCTGCGGGGGTGGCTGGTGCTGCTTGTAGGAGTCGTAGTGGCCCTGCTGGGACAGGTTCCCGATCTTGTTGCGGAGGATGCGACTGATGGAGCTGACCGACGGCACGTTGTACTTGTCGCACACGCCGTCGGCCAGCAGGCGATCCCGGATTTCCCAGGCGAAGATGCCCGGATCCCTTTGTTTGTAGGTCCGGATATGTTTAACCACCGTGGGGGTGGTGACCCGCGGCTTGCTGCCTCCGATAGCCCCCGGTAGGATGGAGCCGGTCTCGTTGTAGCGAGCCAGGATTTTGCTGACACAGCCGTGGGAAACGCGGAGCTGGCGGCTGATGTCGCACGGCCTGATCCCCAGCTGTGCCAGTTCCACAATCCGTAGCCGGATGGCGTTGGGCAGGGGCCTTCCGTTGACGAAAACCCCCCCGAGCTGGTTCACCTCCCCGAAGGCGGGTTCTGCAAGCAAGAACACACAGGGCCGTCGGACACTGCGCGGTACTCAGGAGGGCATCCGTGAGCCGATGCCAGTGCACAAGGTCTGCCCGGACACGGTGTTCCCAAATAGCGGAATATCACCGAAATTAAAAAGAAGGGGAAAAAAGAAGAAAAAAAAAAGAACAAAAAAGTGAGAAAAAAGAAGAAGAAGAAACGAGAAGAAGAACACCAGAAAAAAAACCGTGGCAACAAATGTCGGATTTCTCCGGACCGTGCACTGAGCATATTCCAAGAAAGCACATTCCAGAGATGAAAAAATGAGATCGCCCTGACAGAAAGTTCAGCTCTGTTGCCACAGGAAGAGGAACACGAAGAAAAGAAAAAGAGAAGAAAGAGAAAAGAAAAACATTTTCAGAGACGTGGGGGAGGGGGAGGAAGGAAAAGTAGTTGAGGAAATTCTTTCAAATCAAGGAGAGGCGGTGGCAGCGCTGCTCCTGCAGCACCGCCCGTGCCCCGCGTTGTACGGAGCAGTTCTGGGGCTGCTCGCGCCTACCAGCGCGATTACAGCCGGCTGTAAAACAAACGTGCTAAAACGTTAACTGCTCCGATCGGTGTCACGAATAATATACAACTTGCCACAGGCTGCGGGCATCCACTCTGCTGCGATCCTGCCTCACAGTCGCATAATAACATTAATAATAAACCGAGCAGTCATTAACTTTTCCTCCTCCCCGCTCTGCCCCTCGGCGCGCTGTCCCGACGTGTAGAAACACGAGTAAAGTCAATAAGGAGCCGCGGTGGCACATGACGGCACGGGCACGGGGCTCCCTCTCTCTTGACAGCCCCCCGCAGATCCCAGCACTCACCCATTCCTCCGAGTGGGACACCTCCGGGGCCGCTCTAAATCCCCACCGCAGCCCCCGGCTCCCGACCTCCTGCTACCCTAACCGCACTCGCCCGCCGGGCTCCCTGCTTGCCGCTGAGGAGATAGCAGGGGGGCGAGGAAAAAAGGACTACGAGGAAATCTACTTCCCGGCGAGAGAGCCTTGAGTTCTGCATTTCAACCTCAGGGCAACGTGGGCAGGGCCGGGCTGGGCCGGGAGCCGCAGCCCCCCGCTCCCGAGCCCGCCCCCGGGGGCGGCCCGGCGGCCCTGCAGCCCCGCCAGTGGCCGCGGGAGATGACGGACAGCGCGGGACCGGCGGCCCTTCCGCTGCCTCTCGCGGACGTGCTCAGCACCTGGTCCCTACCACAACAGCAACGCCCGCGTAATACCTGCCAGGCGGTAAGCCGCACGCAAAGAGCAATTAGCGCAATTAAGGAGAGGAGCCGGCGCTGTGCTGGGCACCGCTGTGCGGGGCGTCGGAACCGGGCCCGGAGCACCGCGGGCCCCCCCGCCCCAGAGAGCGGCTGGGTGGAAACCGGACGGTGCCTGGAAACGCACACGGCTCTCCTGTCTTTGCTCTGCTGATTTGGCAGTAGTAGGTCTTTGTTTTCAGCCCTCTTTACAGTAAAGCACTTTTTGACTACTGAACATTTCACGGGTGGTGCAGGAAAGGGTGGCAAACGGCGGCGGTTACGTTACTTTTTATGGAAGCCACGAAGCTGTCGGGAATTCAGCTGCAGCCTCGGGACGAGACGGGCCCCCGGTATCTCCCTGCGTTTTGGTTTAATCGCCGCGCTAAACGATACATTGCGCTGAACTGCTCGTCCTGCAGCCCATTCCGACTTTATCAAAGATACTGCTTCGTATTAACAGTTAAAAGAAAAACAGACAAGGCTGGTAGGAATTAAAGCGTGCGTGGGTCACGGTGTGTTTGGTTTGGCAGTGGATGCTCGGGTCCCCCTCTATGTGCTTCTCTCACGCATCCAACGTCTGTCGCAAATGACGGGCTTCCCAGCCTCGACCAAGAAGTTACCGTAATTTCTTTCACTTTTTCTCTGAGTAATTTTGTTTGTTTGTTTTCATAGACTCCCAAGACCCAGATCCTATAAAGGAAGTAAAACGTGAACAGGAGTAATACGGCGATGGCAGTGCACGGAATATCGGCGAGTGAAATATGGATCTGACGTCTCTGGTGTGTATGAACGCTCCTTGTTACGTGAAATAGTTGTAAGAGACTTTAAATATTAAAAAAAAAAATCGAGCTAGACTGCAAAGCCTTCGCATATCTCACGGTCGGAAACAGGGCGGATGCTACAGGGATCTCCCAGAAATTCATGGTGCGCTGCAGACGTTTTGTGGAGGAAAAAAGATGACCGCAGTTATTTCGCACCTCTCTACGTTTGCTCGGAATATCCGCTGTTCCTTCTGTTCACTCCTCGGGTATTCAACTCAACCATTTCCTATGGCAGTTTTGTGTTTGTTTCAGGAACACGAACGGCACCTTCGGAACACCACATGAGTAAACGGTGCTCTTCCAAAAGCCAGATCCATCACCTCTGCCGAAGGGGTCCCCTCGCACTGACACACGCACACAACCAATTCAACCGCCCGAAATCGATCGCGTTCTTCATTCGCTACAGCCAGAGCTCTCCTCGGCGCGGTGACCTGACCCGCCGCGGCTAGTTTTAGGGCAGGAGGCATTGAATTAGCGGGACACGGATCCAAAATTTAATTAAATTAATTACTTAATTAAACAAAGGAGAGCAGTGCGTGTTCGTGAGTCTCCGACCTGCATTAGCGGCGTGCCCTCCCCGAAGAACAGCCGCCGGGAGCCCCAGCCGCTCCCTCGCCGCTGCCGCCCGGCCCTGGCTCCATTACCTCCCGCTGCCCCCCTCCCAGCGCCCGACGGTGTGAAGCCGAGGCCGAGCTCCACGCATCCTCTCGGTTTCAGCCCGGCCCCCCGGCTCCCGGACTCGGTGTCCCCGAGGGTCGCCCCTCTGCTCGGATGTGACCCCGCGCCGTTCGCTCACTCTCTTTCTCTCCCATCTGCGCCCATTGTGTTCACAACTGTGTCCTTTTCTTTCATCCCCCCTCCCCCCCGAGTGTCTTCCAACCTGTCTGTTCCCCTCCTTCCCTCTCCCACCCCTCCACCCCGCCTCTGATCTCCGGGATATTTGGTTTCTTTCCCTTTCTCAATGTGTGTTCCTGATGTGGTCCTGTCGGAAAAGCTCGTTTACTCTGCTCGGGTCTCCAGTGGTTTAAGGATAATGTTTATCAGAAGTGAACGTGCTCAGCTTGTTTCCATTCAACTGCTGAGTGTGGGCTGAAATACCAAAGGTCACATCTACAGTGAGTCGGTAGAGGGCAGGGGGAGCCGAGAGGAATATGAAAACATTGTAATATACAACAGCCTGTTGATCGCTTGTGACCCGCCTGGCAAAAAGATTAATTTTTTTCAGGTAGGAAATAATTGAAGAATTGAAGGGGAAAAGTGGCACAGAGCGGGGGGTGTGGGGCCGAGAATGCTACAGCACGGGGGGGAGAGGGGTACGCCTGGCCGGGCAGGGGCTCACCCAGTGGAGTAGGGGTGGCAGCTATGTAACGCCCAGCGCCCCAAAATGCGAAAAAGGGTAAAGACGGGGACCTCAGATTCCAGTGGGCAGCTCCACTCCCACGCGTGGGAGCCTCAAGGTCGTGGGAAGCGCTCCTAGAGCCCAGCGTGAGGGTCCGAGGGCAGATCCTGGCTCTGAGGGCTTCCTCTGGCCTTTTCTCGGGCCGGGCCGGGGGGGGGAAACGACCGGACTTTCGGGGGCTGCCCAAAGACTCTCCCGGCGGGGGGAACAGGCTCTCGGCCGTTCTCACCTCGGAAGTAGCTAGTGAGGAGCAGAAGGATGCTCACGCAGCACACGCCCTGTGAGCAGAATCCCCAGAACCCTTTCAGAGGTTGAGCCCGGCAGCCGCACCGCGGTAGGAGGCGCGGGAACGTGCGGGGCTGCTGCGATGGAGCTCAGAGCCTCGCGGATGCGGTGCGGCTGCCATAGGGACTACCGCGGACTGCCCCGGCCCCGGCTATGCAGCGAGGAGAGCTCTGCTGGCAACGCTCTCACTTTCTGCGGGGCATTCAAGGAGAGGAATGGAGCGGCCTTTGTGTGCCGTGTCCATGTTAAGAATTTCTCGTCTGCAGATATCGCCTCTGTCGCTGCTGTGTACTGTCTTACGGTACGGCGCTAAATGCGACACACGTATCTCAGTGCTCAGATAATGTGGCTGTACGGGTGTGAGAACGGCCACGCAGGAGATACTCGGACATCTCGTCCATGAATAAAATGTTCACACGCACAGGAATATCTGCAACAGCGCCCAGGAAACAACAATTTTTCATTCTGTTCTGTACCCAAGTGCGCTTTAGGGGCAGTCGCGCAGTGCCAAGTGTGTGTGGTTTCAGTGTTAAGGAATTTATTTACATCGAGGACGAATGAGAGAATGGGAGTTTAACGGGAGGGAGTCTTATTTAACATCTTTTTTTCTGGCAGTTACAAGCAAATGTAACCTTTCCTTACAGCCTTACGAAGCAATGAGTGCAAACCAAAGTTGGTCCCGGGGTCACTGTGCCGGTGACGAAGCCCCGGATCTGAAGGGAAACTAAAGGTGACGGCAGTGAAAGCCCCCTCGTGACAGCGCCGCGAGCACCGCGCTGCCAGGCTGGGACACAGTCCCCTGCGAAACCCCTTCGGGGAGGGAGAGAGCGGGGGAGCCCCGCGTCACCGCGTAGGGAACGGCCGAGGGGCTCTCTCGCGGAAGCAGGGGGGACAGACGGCACAGGTAGCCTCCGACCGACGGACACGGCCCCGCCTCAGTCCGTGGCAGGTTCCCCTCGGTGAAGGTGGTGCGGGCCGCACCGCACTGCAACACACCGAGGGCACATGGACAGGTGAAAAAAAAAAAACAAACCGCAGTGGTGCCGACTCGGCGACGAGTCGGTGGCCTTTCCGCTGCCCCTATCGGGGGCTGCCCGACCCCTCCTCCAGCCGGCAGATCTCTCTCGGTCAGGGGTGCGTCCCCCCGGCCCCGTCCCGGCCACCGCCCTGCTCCCGCTCTGTGCTCGGGTGTTGGGAGAGACGCTGGGGGGGTGGGGGGGGGCTTAATGATGTGTGTGTAACTGGGGCAGGTTTAATAACTTTGCCGCCACTTGTTCTTAGCAGCCCCTCTGGAAACCAGACAGTGTCTCATTAGGGCTTTCCTGGTGCTAACATTTGACTCGAAGGAGCGGTGCAGAGTTAATTTCTCTTTGCGCTAGGATTTGTTTAATGACATAGAGGGAAACAGACAATTCTCGTGTACCAGGCCATAAAGCTACGGAGGGACAGATTTTAAAAGCATATTTTGTTCTAATCGAGCAATCGGGTTTTCATTTGTCACATGTTACATGAATTTTGAGTAAATGAAAAAAATGCCTCTATTGTTCTGCATCAAATTATAGAAACCAATTGGGAATTCCTGGGCAATTTTCTCCATCTCTCCTTCGCTTCCACAACACCTCGTACCAGTGCCACCTACAGGAACACTCGCATTCTCGAGCTTGTTTCGGGTCGGAAAGGAGAAATACCGGCTCCGAACGCTGTTTTCCTTCGCAGCCTTTACGGAGCGTCTCACGTAGCACCGCTGTGCCCGTGTGTGCAGACACGCGGCCGCCCGTTGTGCCAGGCGGGTGGACAGGGATCGGGACGGAGGCGGCGGAGCCTCTCACATCGCACCGTCCGGAGGACGCAGAGGGTCGCGCAGAGTCACCGCAGCCTCCCGCCCCACCAGAGCCCGGCGCACCTCCAGGCAGCGCGGGGGCTTTACTAGCGCAGTGTCCCGAATCAATGCCCATCTATATGCTGGCTGCGTTTTACGAGAGGCAGCTCCGAGCCAAGTGCCGCTCCGCCTCAGTCTCCAGCACACCTTTGGGGGCTCTACCTTCGCCCGAATATTTATAACGAATTCCTCAGAAATTCCAAGGGAAAAATAATGATCCCTCCCCTCGCGGCTTCAGCGGCGGAGGCCCCGGCTGGGAGCCGGGCTGCCCTCGTCGCGGCCTCCCGGAGGGTGCCGGAGCCGGGCCGGGCCGATCTGTCGCAGGTTGTTCCGCCAGGACGGAGGGGGGCCCTGCTCGGCTCCGTCCCCTGACCTCGTCGTTCGGTTACAGCGACACTGCAGATGTTTGTCCTCGAGAGTTACTGCGTTGGCGATCGTTTCTGATCGATTTTATACGTGCACCCTTTTCTCTCCCTCCTTTTCCTTTAAAAGTTTTCAGTTCCCGCACCCCTTATCCAAAATGCATATACGTATATCTTCGTACCGTATGTATTCGTATATTCATATTCATTGTCGATACTGTACATCCATTTATGCAGCGCGTGTTGTTGATGCCCTCTGGCTCTGGACAGGAGACACCACCGGGCGAGTCGAGGTGTGCACGCAGTCGGTGCATAGATACAAACCCCGCAGCTCGGTTTTGCTGACAGAGTGAGAAACGCGAGCAGGTTTGTGGAAGAAAGAAACCCATATGACCTACACTGGAAGATTTATGGTCGTTTTAATATTACAAAGCATAGAGAAAACTCTGTCGTTACAGCTTTGAGAGTTTAATTTCGTTGTGAGAAATAATAACCATAAATTAATCATAATCATAATGCGGACATGGGAGGCAGCCGAGTTCCCCTTCTCTTTTCCCTCTACGGGTTTGCAGCTGCGCCCGACGGCTCCCCGAGGTGGGAACAGCTCCGCTCCGCGCCCCCCATAAAGGACTGGCGGCATGATTAGCGCCGGGGGGCAATCAGCCATTCGCGGCGTGAAGTAGCAAGGACATAATCGAGAGTAGAGTTCATCTCGGTTGCCGTTTTTTAGCGAAGTAAAACAAAATTCTTTTATCGCTGCTTGAAGTTTGGGCGGTGACACAGCGAAGCGTCCCAGCCCAGTGCCGGCCGCAGTCCCGGGGAGCGGAGAGGGGCCGATGTCGCTGCCGAACAGCGGACCCCGCACTGGCACAGACCGTGGCCGGGTTTCGCAGCGACCCGTCCCGATTTCGTTTCAAAATAATTTTTCTCCTGCAGTTGTAGTGTAATAACGGAGAGTCTGAAAGCTACCACATGCATTTACAGCGTCCCTAATTGTGATGCAAAGTAGTGCTTTAACTACACGTATTTGGAAGAGAAAAAGGTTATTTCAAAGGGAGCAAGCTGCAAGCGCCGCATGTCCCGCAGGCTGCCCGAGGAGGCCGGGGGAGGACGCGGACGGGCCGGGGTGCGGCTGTGGAGCCTGGGGAAAGGAGAGGGAATCGCCTGCCTCGGTCGCGAGCTGCGGGAAGCGGCAGCCCTGGCCCAGCGCAGGTCATTCTGCCCGGGCTGCCAGCGATGCAGAAACGGCTGTTAAGCGCGACCCCTCCTAACGCGTGCCAAAAAGGCAGCGCGAACAACACAGGGCCGAGCCGAGTGCCGGGGCCAGGTGAGGGACGTCTTGGCTTTCCCCATCGCGCTGTGAGGTTGGAGCCTCCCAGAGCACCCATTTTCCAGAGGCCGGGCGCTGAAGTCTGAGCCCAGGGTCCACTGACAGGACCCCCTTCTGCGGCCCCTTCTGTCCTCGGAAAGAGGTGTACAGCACCATGCTGGGCACTCGGGCGACGACTCGGCCCTGTATTAGAGATTTTCTGCCATTAGGAGCATCAATCAGTCTGCTTTCGTTCGTTGCCGTGAATCGTAAATATCCGCGTGATGTTTGCCCCGTCCCATCGTCATTCTAGTCCCGTAGACAACTTCTGCACGTCAGGCCACAAGGCGTGTAGCATCTCTCCGTTTCAGTGCAGACATCCTCCACTTACAATAGGAGCAATAGGTGATCACTTAGAAAAGAGCAGGAAGCGCCGTCCCGTTGTTCTTTACATTTTCCTTGTACACGAAGAGTTTGTTGCTTGTTCTTTCTGTTCACACGATGTGGGATGAAGACATGGCGATGACGGCTGCCATGGCGTTTGAATAAAGTGCCCCTCTTAGCCTATTGTATTTAACCCTTAAACTCCAGGAGTAGATGTGATCATTAAAAGAAAAAAAAATAATAATTAATCTATTATAAATCCCACTCCTGACAAATACAGGCGTGAGAGCAAATAACTACGAGATTCTGAACAGGAAAGTCATTCAGAAGTATCAAATCATCGTAGGTAAATAGGTAACAACAGCCTTGAATTATTAATGTATTGTTCTTGTAAATTAACAACCATCGGATATTTAGAGAGCTGTGAGTTGACAGAAGATACAAAATATTATCGGGATCGGCTTTTTATACAGTTTTCCCTACAACTTTGTTTTCACAAAAACTGTGTTTTTGTTTTTTTCAGTTTTCACAAAAACTGTGAGTGGTTCCTACAGAAATGCTTTAAAACTTCTGAACTTCTAACCTTTCTTTCTTGTTACTGCACTCATGGGCAATAAAATGTAGTTTCTCGTTTACAAACAAATGTGAGCATAATGCTCAGAGAAACGATGTAAAAGAGATGACATTACAATGGAAATTTGGTGCGGATTTAGACAGTAAAGATGAACATTGGCTTGAGTTTCAGAAATGTCTTTTTTAACAGACAGCTGAAACGTTATGAATATGTGATCTGCATTTTCATAGGTGAACAGACGTGCACTGAAATTGTTTTGCATTAGATACAAATATACACTGTGCATACGAGAGACATCCGAGGGCTTGTTGGACTAAGGGAAGGTTTGGGGCAGACGGGGTGCCCCGGGTCGGTGGCAGCGCGAAAAGGAACGTACATGGGGTACAGCTGCAGGTGGCTCGGTGCCCAAAGCCCCGCGACGGTGATCGGATGGAAAACGTACGAAGCGAGCGGATGAGGAGGTCCGGCTCCTGCGCTCGTGCTCCCGACTGCGTGCTTACAAACAACGCGCTTGTTCTTGCTCTACTATTTTTGCCTTGGTGGAGTTTGGGACTCCCGAAATAAGCTGCTAATACCACCTCTAAAGACTGTGGCGTCAGAAGAAAAAGCAACAAATGCAGCCGCTTCTGCCTAGCTAGTTATTCATCTCTCCGTGAATACTAGAGCCCGTCGTGGAGGGGGTGAGGAGAGACACCGCAGCAGTCCTTACAGGGCGCTTTTTCTTGAGAGTGCCTTTTTTTTCCCCGCAGAGCCTCGCAGCCCTCCCTGCCCGCTGGTGCGGGTGCAGCTCCCGCCGTGCCGGTCTGCCGAGGTGTGGGTGATGGGGGGTACGCGCCGTTCCTGCGCAATTTCCACACATCGCACGGCAGCAAAGGGATCTGCATTGCGTGCGCCCCGGGAACACCTGGGGCGAGAAATACAATGGCTCTGCCCACGGCCCGCGGTCTTCGTGCTGCTCAGATTGCCGGAAGGGGAGGCAAAAGAGCTCTCGTATCTTTGTTTTCCAGAGAAGAGGAATGAGCTTGTATGCTCATTCTCTTGATCTTAACTACTAAGCGATTTGGAGCAGCTCGCGCCTCATCCTGCTCGCTGAGAGCTAAACGCCCCATCTGTGTGGCTGGCAATGGGGAGTCCCAGAAGGCTCGGGGTGAGCCCTGTTGCCGTCCCAGAAGGCAGATGTGCCCCCAGCTGTGCTGGCTGTTTGTTGTCAAGCCCTGGGAAAGCACCACCACGAGAGAAGGAAACAGAAGAGTAATGAAAGGTGCCTGTCCCAGCATTGAGTTACAGCCAAACTGCTAACCACAGGCCTCTACTTACAAAAAGTAATTAATTATTAAAATTTTAATAACAAGTCACCTCCTGCCTAGTGAGGCACTTCTGAGGTGAAGAGCGCTCTTCCCAGGGAGAGAAGAGGATAGAGAATACATGGTGGTGTGTGCGCAGGGGCAGGTGGGGTAGAGGAATCTGGGCTGCTGTGTGTATGTATACACATCTGTGTCTGTCTCTGTGTTGGATTATACAAGTCTCTGTGTGTGGGACAGCTTTCTGTGCATGAGCTGTTTCCCTTGCCCCAGCTGCCAGGCATAGGCAGGGACTGCAGCATGCCCTGGCCTGCACTGTTCCTGCAGATCTCACCATCAGCCTTCATCTTCTGCCTGTCAACCACCCCCTTGACATGTGCATCCTCATCCCAAATAGAGAAGCAGCTCAGCAGCCTCTTGAAAGATGATTGAAGCATGGTGGCCCTGATGTGTGGTTGGAATAACCCTTACTCGCTGGGGGGTTGGGGTGGATGAAGGTCTCTAAGCTTAACTGTGCTGGGAATTTTCCACTTTTGTTTCAGTCACAGAGACTGGTTGTTTCCAATGTGGAAAGTGCTCCAGGCCTCTCTGTGATTAAACTCATCTGCAGCATTTGGGGTGGATGTTGTAGACACAGAGCTCACTTTCTGTTGGGTCCTGACAGAGCTGCAGGCTCTGCAGTTCAGAAGGGATTCATCTACCAGAGATTTCTTTCTCCCTCTCTCTCTTTCCACATCTCTGCTTGCAGTAAAGGCAATCCTGGGCTCAGTGCCGGGTTATATCCAACATTCCCCTGTACATTTGAATCAGTCACAGTTATAAGAATAACTGGTAACCCATGAATGACAGATTCAGGCACTGCCACTCATCCTGCCCTTGGTGGCATGTGCTTGAAAGAAAGTGAATCTCATGTAAAGGTGGTGATAGAGATTGCCTTGTTTGCCATAAAGCAGACTTCGGGAAACAAGGTCAGAACACTTCAGAAGTAACAGCATTGCTCTCACTGAGTGAGCTAGTTTCTCTTTTTTCACCTTCCTTCCTTCTGCCAGTCCCAAGGTTACCATTTTAACTTCATGCTCTTCCTCTTTCTATGGTACCAACATTTCACTTGAATGAGGTTACTCACAACTAAATGAGGATTTGCCTGCTAACGGGCTCTGACCCTGAAGTCCCCTTTTATCCTTACCAGCCCTTCAATACTGAAAAGGACCAACAACCCTTCCCAAGATCCACTCAACTGTCTGACTGCTCTCAAAGCAGTTAAGAAATCTCGTCCAATTTCCTGTTCTTGTCCTTCAGGTCACTATGGTTGCTTGTCTTTGAGGATACAAACCTGGAAATTTCCCACTGATTTGTGGACAAATGATCCCTTCCAGCCAGCTGCAGTGCATTCAAGAGTCTGGAAGTCCTGTCCTCTCAGACACAGTGCTGATCGGCCACCAGCTGGTCTGCTGAGATATGATTGAAGTATTTCTGGGGACAGCTTCCACTGGCTGCAGG
Source organism: Chrysolophus pictus (assembly GCA_037305975.1). Lineage (NCBI taxonomy): Eukaryota > Metazoa > Chordata > Aves > Galliformes > Phasianidae > Chrysolophus > Chrysolophus pictus. Next base: position 36,978,094 of record CM074580.1, on the reverse strand, counting down.
CTGTAACCATTGAATACAGTGGATGCAGAGAGAGAGAGGGAGGACCTTTGTCTGCAGAGTACAAACAGGGAGTGCCCCAGAAGGCTGAGGAATGCCTCTCTGCTTCTTGCTGTGCTGAAACTTGGTGTTGCTGCCATGCCCTGATGATGTCATGCCCTGGCAGTGCCATGCCTCAAGGGTGCAATGTCCTGGCGGTGCCATGCACTGATGGCTCTGGCTGCAGTCAGAGCTCAGTCATCCCTGCTGAGCCCAGCTGTCAGCGGACTGGGAGCTGCTGGCACACCTTGCATTTCCCACACACTGCCCAGCGCCTGCACAGTCAAGCCCAGGTTATGAGTATTCTCATTCTGGGCTTAATTGCACTTTTGTGCATCATGTAGTGTCTTACTTGGCAGTAATTCTCATTCAGTCTTAGTCACGAGGATGGTATTGGTCTTACAGCAGTAGTGATAATAGCTCTTCACCCTAAGTCCTTTCCAACACTCCAGCACTCCCTCTACTCTCTCCTCATCACAAAAGCAAACAGAAGCTTCCAGGAAAGCATCAGCTGGTTCAAAAGGACCTGTCTCCTCACTGATTTGACAGAGAGCACAGGATTGTGCCAGGGAGTGCTTACTCCAGGACCATAGCTAGAGCTAAAGCCTAACTTATTCACATACTGAAGTACTAGGAATCACAGAATGATAGAATGGCTTTGTTTGGAAGGGACCTTAAGAATCATCCAATTCTTACCCTCCTTACTCCCCCCCAATCCGGCTGCCCAGGGCCCCATCCTACCTGGCCTTGAACACCTCCAGGAATGGGACACTGAAGATACTGACTCTATGCAATGGAGAACTAAACACTTCTTTAAATAAAATTGTCTAGTGGTTAACGGTACTGACTTTCATGTGTTCTACCTCTAGCTTGAATCTACCTGGCTTAATCTACTACGGACCAAAAAATAAATTGACCTTATTTTCCATATTCAATAGCAAGAGTACCTGACAGCTCTTTGCTCAGTGTCCCTCTCACCCACCTCTCCTGTTCCTGTGTGGAAGGTTTTAAGAGCTGTGTGTGAACTTTGGGAAAGAGGTCTTGTGCCCAGTAACAGCTATAATCACTTGTCCTGCTGCAAGGTGACCCACAGCAGGCCATGAGTGACAGCTGATAGCTGTAGCTCCTCAGCAGCAGCTTGATCTATGCACTATTTATCTCAAGTATCTTCAAAATAGTAAAATAGTTTCCTGGTTGTTTTCTTTGTTTGGTTAGTTGGTTTTGGTTTTGTTCTTTTCTTCCTTCCATTTTGGTCACATCCAGCTCTGTATTACAAGATGCAAAGTAACAGTTTATGAACCATACTGAGTAACGTCTCCAGGGCTTGTTTACCAACACCCACTGCAGACTCCAGCTTTCTGCAGAAACAGAAACTGAGCCCAGGCTTATCCAGATATCAAGCTGTCACATTCCTCTGGGCCTGCAGAGCAAACTGGTCTTTGTGAAGAATGTTTACCATGACTGTAAGGCAGCTGTGTTTAAAGAATCATTTGAGGAAAGTCTAGAAATAGCCAGCTGGATTACCATAACAGATTCTTAGCTAATTGTCAAGGAACAACAGCTGCTGATCAGCTGCAGGTTTGTGCCCATCACAGGTAATGCAGTGGAATGACAGTGGCAAGACTCCAACTCAGAGCCAAACAAGGATGAGGGAGGTCTTCAAGGTTTAAATCCCACCCTCACTCAGCTGTAACTTAGATATTAATTTATTCATAATTTCAATATCTGTTCCTGAAGACGAATAAAGGAGCCTTCATATCTCATCCTGGTCTCTGTGGCAGCAGTAATTACTTTGCTCAGCTCAGACTATCACAGAGTTATACTCTCACTGTGTGAGGGTTCTGATTACAGAACGCTCATTTTTGCAGCAATTGACTGCTTCCAATTTAGTAGTTGTGGAGAGATACACTGTCAGATTTAGAATACAGGAGAGAGCTGGCCATCAGTATGCCTGGTTTCTTCAAACAGCCTGAAATGAGACGTAACTAGAAAAACACCGGAGAAATTTCTCTTATTTTGCCTCATCCTTGCTTCAGTTCTGTGACTTCAGATCTGGCAGACTAGGCAGAGGCTTATTGCTTCTTAAGGCCAAATGCAGGTTTTTTCGATAAGAGGAATCCTGACTTTTTTTTTTTTAGCTGCAGCAGCTCTGTATCTCAAACAGCTCCTTTTCTATGCCACAGAACAGAACAGAAAACAGGGGCAGGTGAGCACAGCACGTGGAAAAAGATGGAGCAAACCATGAGGGATCTTGTTAAGACCATCAGTTACTTTGTATGTCCATGGAGCACAGGCTCTGGGGTAAATTGCCTTGAATTTACTCTCTTAAATACTGTTTATCCTGGGCCGGAAAGGTCTTTTAATTGAACATGTAAATAAGCTAGCCATATTTTTGTTGATTTTTGTTTGCTTTTTTGTTTTGTTTTTATACACATATATACGCATAGATATTCTAGAAGTACATATTTTTGTCACTGCCTCCAACAGATATTATTCAATTTTAGTGCTTATTTTATTCATCTTCTTTGAAAGGTGAACCTTTTCTCAATCTCCTCTAATGAACCCAAACTTTCTTTCTTTCTTTCTTTCTTTTTTTTCAGCAGGAAAGCTGTAGAAATTTCTAAGCTGCAAATTTTCACAATTCCTTGCTTATTCTTTTCCATTTTTCATTTGACTGATAATGAAGATTCTTGTCTCCCTGTGGCTTTATTACCTAGTTTTCCTGCCTGCATTTATTTATGACTAAAACACTAAAGTTATCATTAGAGTAAAACTGGTAGAACTAGCTACACAAAGGGGTATTTACTAACTGATTGAAATATCAGTGAAATATGATGATAAACAGATGAAGTAACTCAGATAAAATATATGTATTTTTTTCCTGTACAACTGTAAAGTTCTTTATTTTAGAAGCTGCACAGTCAAGTTTTGCCTTATGGTTTACCTGCTCTGTTTTCCAGAGAGGGGAGAAGCTTCCAGAACATGTGAAAGAGGCTTTGTACTCTATAGCAGATGACAATCATCCTGTTAACTCAAATTCTAGCAGCTTATGCTTTCACTCCGAAGTTCCTCGAGTTGGTTCAGTGATTTATGATGGTCCAGATGGTATCTGGCAAACACACACTTGCAAAGGATCCACAGAAGCCAGAAGCAGCCAGATACACATCTGAAAGCAGTAGGTTGTTTATGAAGTAAAACTACATATTATCTCTGTTTTATTTTATTTTATTTAGCTTAATTTTTTTTCTTGTCCTTTAGGTAATTACTCTTCTGAGAAGTGGTAGAAACGTGGAAGGGAAGCGAATCTGTCAGCAATAGTTTCTGCAGATTTTCACTACTAGAAGTCATACCAAATGTAATACTCAGAGCTGTACGCAATGAGGTCCCAAGGCAGCATTTTTGCTGTTATCGTTTATCTTTCTTATAAAGATGTTTCAAATAGATCCAAAGGTAAATGTGACTTCAGTTACTGCGACCTTTCGATTTCTCAGTGTTACGTTTATAGACTTCATTCTGCCACCAAGAGGTTAGTAGCTAGAACTACCACATTACACATGCACCATTTATATGAGATTGTAGTATTTAGTAAAAAAAAAAAGCCACATCTATATCTTCCCATAAATTTTATACAATACTCACAAGTGATTATTATCCTGCCTTGCACTTCAACTGCAGTAGAAAGGATGGCCAATAATAACACAGTGGAGAGTCAGGAGTGGGAGCAGGACTTGTCACTTGAGCTCTACAGCCACACAATTGTGTTATTTAGGATCTGGGAATGGCACAGAGCCACCCCAGCCCAGGTTGGAAAACACAGACGTAGAAAGGTGAGTAATGAGGCAGGCATCCTTTGGGAGCTGTCTAACTTACTTGAGCTAGGAATGGAAGCTGGGCAAGCAGCAGATTGGTCCCACAGAGGACCAATCGATACCAGCCTCAGGAGCTCTTGCTGGATCACCTCCACTTACCATAAGGGACTTGGAAATTCCAGTAGGTTCTCCACTTGCATCATTCTGCATTTCTCTGCCATAGATGAACTGTTTTAAAACACTGAAGTGCAGACTTCAGTTCTGTACTGTATTAGGGTAAAAACTAGGCTAATAAAATTGTAAGAAAACAAAAAATAAATATCCTGTTTGCACATCTCCGGTGAATAAAAGGCATAAAATTACTTTCATAAATAGTGTGAGTCACATCTTTTGCTCTTTGAATTCATTTTTAAAGAAAAAAAATACAAGTCTATCTTCATAGAATCATAGAATGACTTGGCTTGGAAGGGTCATTGAAGTCCACCCCGTTCCAGTTCCTTGCTGTGGACAGGGTTGCCCCCACACTAAATCAGGCTGCCCAGGGAAAGTGACATTCAAATATTTTCTTTACAGTGTGCTCCTTGTATATGTAGGCTGGGGCCTTAGATGTCATTCAACTTAATCCTACTGTTTTTACTCTGTTCAAAGACTGACTCTATTTAGCTTTTTATAAAATGAAGGTGACAGGAATTTCCAGCATCAAAGCAATTGCAAGATATAATATTGCAAGAATATTATTAGTAAGGCTGTGAATCAGTGAATACAAGAGGGACTAGAAAGACTCCTGGGAAGGATTAATCCTAGAGATAGGAAATACATTTGTGTTATTATTTTAGAAAAAGTGTCTTCTATATTGGGAAGATTTACTATTAAATGCAATATTGCACATCTGGTTGGTGGAAAGAAAAGAAATAATGTTTCAAGCTTAAAATGGAAATAGATGAGGATTTACCAGAGTTTTTTTATTATTAATAGAAAACTCTTGAGTTCTCAGCTGAGGTCAGGGTCATGGGTAGAAGTGGATTCCTTTTCTTCCTTTGTTCACCTTTATAGGCAATTAACATCAGGCAAAAATAGGATCACCTAACTGCCAATATAGGGACTGCATACATATAGATAATGATAGTTTAATCCATGCATAGATGGAAAAGATTGGAGAGAAAAATAAGCACTAATGGTGTATTCCACACCTTAAACTCTTTGGTGAATGTACCTCTCCAGGGATACCACATCTTAAACCCATGGTCTTATCCTAGTTCAGTCTTGCAATAGCTTTGGGCAGCAGAGGTAGGTTATGTACATGCACAGTCTTAGAGTGACTGTCTATTCGCAAGAGAAGGAAATAGGTATTCCTAAAATAAATCTCTTCTAAAATTGTCATTTGAAGGAGATGGGATAAAAATAGCATTTCCAAATTAGCAAATTGAAGGTAGTTTGAAGACATGCACGTAAAATTTCCTGCCTGAGCTACATATAGCACCTTTGCAAAAGAATGTATCTCCAGAAAGCACTGGTTAAACTTTTACAAGTGTCACTGTGAGGTGTAGGAGGGAGCTGCCCAAATCCTCGACTACTCTTTCTCCTAACGTGTCTGAAAGAACTTGTCCTCCTGTTGGGCCAGGGCTGTGTTGAATCTTTTGTGGAATTTAAATTAAATTCTTAAGGCAAACTCTTTATTGAATTTATAATGAAGTCTGACTCACGCTGTGTTTACATGAGGATGTCCTTTATTTTGTTGGGTTATTGCTTAATTAGTAAATAAAGAAATATTAAGTACAAATTTCATGACATGCAATATTTCAAAATTTGTGTGTACCGTAAGGTCCTGTTTACATCTACCACACCGATATTTAACTCACTTTCTGTTATTCTTAATGCTATTAACGTTGGTAATTACAGGAGGCAACTTGTCTAGTATCAACCGTATTGTGGAATAAAGTGATGTTGAGCTGCTGGAATGTGTTTTATATTAAGTATAAAAAGCTTCTGATATATTTAATATAACTATAAATCTTAACTCAAATGCTTATATGTCTCTTTTACGACCTGAATAAACTCTGGGGTAGGAGCAGGGCAACTGAATGTCCGCTTGCTGCCAAACCGCATAGTCAGCTGAATACGCGCTTACAATATCCTTTTCATATTGAATAGTAGCAGAAGGACAGAAAAATAGGCTGAATATTTTCTCTAAATGAAAGCCTTTTTTTTTTCCAGAACACTGAGTTTAATGATAAAAAATTCCCTGAATAAAAATGAAATTTAGAATGAAAAATATATAAATTCAACATAAAACAATCAAAACAGTGTATTTTTCTTCAGTATAAATGCAGCCCGTGCTCACAATAAGAAGTACTCTAAAGGTTTTGATGCTTTAACTGTTGAAGACCTCAGAATACTATACAAAACCAAGCACAAAGCTGGAGCCGAGGACAAGGTAAGGATCAAGATCCTTCCAGAGGCCACTCTTGGACTTTTCTTCTAAGTACCCTGGCATCCATGTGCCTCAAGGCATCGATAGGGTTTGCTGAGATTTTGGTCCCAGGTGCCTACATGGTATTCTTGAGGATGTGGGAGAGGAAGGACTGCTGCAATGCAAGAGCCTGCAGTGGGAATATGGAGTGAAACCAATTCAACTCTCAAAAACAATTAGGTGCCTGTTGCACTGAAAATCACAAAATTAAGCCAAGAGACAGGCTAACTACCAGGATGCACCAGTCCTCACAACAATCAGTTCCCACTGAAGTCAGTTTACTTGAATGGAAATTTTGGGAAAGCGTGACCCTTTAGCATTAAACATGTCAACATTTAAATTGATGATGCTATTTTTTTAGAGCTATTTACAAGCGGAGTATTTCCCTCTGAATTTGTAATAAATCATGTAAGACATCTTTTCATTCCATTCCCCTTTAAAAAAAAAAAGATTTGGTAGTTTAAAAAGTTTAATGTGGTGGAAAATCTAAAGGGAAAAATAAAGCATCAATAGGCTATTTCAGAAGCAGAAACCACCTGGGACCTGCTTAACCTCCTAAGCTCTTCTCCAAATTTATTTGGAAAGGGGCACATAAAGAGCTCATCACTTTCCTTCTCCATTTTCATGTGCAGAGCATACGAAATAGTTTAACTTCATACTCTTACTCTGAGCTGATATGAACAGCAGCTGAAGTAACTTGAGATCACTATTTCTTTCCCCCTTATGACAGTTCTGGAACATTTGAATGACTAATTACCACATTACTAGTCAGCATATTTTTTGATATTTGACTGTATTTATGAATGTACATGCCTATAAGGGTAAGAACCACACACATAGGATACCATTTTAAAACAGAGGATTATTATGTCACTATGTTTGTAGGCTTCCCTTGTACTTAGCTCTTGTAGGACAACTGCACAGACAAGAGAAAGCTCGACTCATGTCCAGTACTTCACTCCATCCATCACTCAATGCAGACCAAACTGAAGGAGTGGCACAAACACACGATCAAGCTTTTCCTCAGCTCAGTGCAAACCTTCCCCTGACTTCAAGAGATCACAGAATCATAGAATCATTAAGGTTGGACAAGACCACTAAGACCGTCTGGTCCAACCATTCACCTACCACCAATATTGACCACTAAAATATGTCCCTCAATGCCACATCTACAGTTCTTCAGTGCCTCCCTGCCAGAGTGATTCCACCACCTCCCTGAGCAGCACTTCCAACACTTCATCAGATAACAGATTGAACTTGAAACCACAAACAGAGGTTATGGGGCATCATGCAATGTGGGAGAATTCCCCTCTCCTCCTTAGTTCAAAATACATTCGCAGTTAATAAAGCTGTAAGAAAGTGTTTATTATTAGTTCAGCTCTACCCTTCCAACCACACAGATGAATCATGCTTGTGCAGGGAGACTCAGTATGGCACTGCTATTGCAGACAGCACCCGGTGGCTGTCAGCAGTGACCAACCAAGTGAAAACTGCACATTTAGAATGAAAATGAATTATAAGGATGTGTCAGTGGCTGGCTGTGTGTATATTTGTATCAGTGTCTCTGTGGGTAGGTATTTATTTACTTATTTATGGTGTTGAATATAAAAGCTTTTAACATATACAAAATTGAAAGCGTTATTTTTGAAGGCTGAGCCCTGTAACAACAGCATGTGCTTTCTTTCCCCCTACTGCTTCTTCCTATTTCTTTCTCTTTAATTTCCAGCAGTATCCAGCTTGCAAGACTTTTGCAGGAGATCTGTTCGGAACTTTTCAGAAGTAGCTCAAAATGAAATCAAGGAGGTGGCCCCAACTCTCTGTCTTCTCTTGCAAAGCGTACTGAAAGACCATTAAAATGCTACACAGTACTGAACACAGCATCAGCATTGAGAACGCGATGTATATAAGCATTCATCCAGCCAGAGAAAAGTAACATTAACCTGATAGACTGCTGCTTGAAAGAGAAGCATGTATGTAAGGGCAAGATGTGTCTTGTTTTTGATAGCAAAAATGTAAGTGGACTCTTCTGTAGGGACATAATTAAGAAAACGTAGCAGTATCCTCTCTGTCCTCTCCACAGAGAAGCTGGCAGTTTCGTGCTGCTACAAGTTACCCTATCGGTTTAGAGGCCAGAAGCCTTTACAGAGAGGCCAAGAGGTAACCCCACTAGCAGAAGGCATAGAGGTGTTAATATGATGCCACATAATAGAAATTTTGTTTTTCCACTTTGCTTCATTAAGAACCTAGGAAATTACCTACAAACACAGCGTTGAAAGAACTCTATGAGCTGCCAAAACAAGCACTCAGAAGCTGGAAAGTGCCAGATCTGAAGCTATCTGTTCAGCTTTTTCCTGTTTGCATACGTGCTTTGGGAATCTTTATATAGGAAAATATACTCTTCTCCTACAGAAACAGTACAGGTTTGTGTTCAGCCCTAGGTTCTGTCAAGATGAGGCAGTATTGGGTAATGAGAGAAACTACGGTTTGCTCACCCCACTGATCCATTTGCTGAAGGTATAATGGTATGTTTTGAATACAGTTGAGCAAAATGAAAAAAAAAAAAAAAAGAGAACAGGAGAACTAGCACAGGCTATCTTGCTTACAGCTATTGGATGATGCTAATCTGAAAAGCTAGATACATCCTTTGCTTCCTGTGTCACTTATCTCTTCCAACTAATCAGTTCTTACACCAGTTTTTGCACATGTGGTAACTAATTGCACATTCCCCACTATGTGGATAAATGGCTTAAGACTCCAGAGTCTGATCTGGAGAAGTGCTGAGCACTCACAGCTGCAGCTCAATGGGAGCTCTGCTCTGAATATTTGAAGGAGTACATAATGGTAAGTAGCCTGGAAAATGAGGACCTGGAATCTTAAATTAAGCACCCAAAATCACTGCACCTCTCAGCTCTTCTGTTCCCGGCCATAAAATGGCAATGATAATCATAGGGGAGATCTGAAAATAAACACACATTTGTGAGCTTCTTAGAGACTGCAGTCATTAAGACCATGGGAATTTACTCAAATTAAATTAAAAACTCTTTGTTCAGATCAAGATCATCTAGTCAGTGGTAAATAGTGTTTTAGGCCACATGTTAAACACATGGAGAAAGCAAAATATTTCATGGCTTTTCAATAAATTAATGCCACACATCCTGAGCACTGAAGAGGCAGGGATTCTGCGGGCAAGGCTGAAATGGTCGTGTGGTCAAAAATGGCATCACAAACAGGCGTGTGGAGGGAGTGTATTTAGGCCGCATGTTCCTTATAGGTAGCTATTCTGATGGACACTTAATGTCATAAACTGCTAATACTATTTTTGTGTGTTGAGGGATGCTTCAGATTTTTTTCTTCTTTAGAGGGAGAAATTTTCTGACTGAAATCAAGCTAAACATTACATGTACGTGCTATTAGCCGACCCTAATCCAACTCAAAAAAAGAGTATGTGTATATAGTGTTACAAAAACCTAATAGGAACTAGGGGACTGCCATATATTACCTGGCACACTGAAACTGTAAAGTCTGCTTTCACCATCAGAGTGTGACTTATCATCTGGAAGTGATTTAGTTGTGTGGTTACCTTTGGACTGCAGCTCTTTTTGGTTCTTTGCTAGCAAGCAAGTAACGATGGTGAATAAGACTTTAGCACTATCAGGTAAACAAATAATTGGGCTAGAGATTTCAAAACCAGAGGTGAGAAGTGATTTCAAAGCTATTCAAAACTCCACAGGTTTTATCCACCATGGCTGTTATTAAAAGTAGTTATAAAATCCAGATCTCTGCCCTCCCTCTCTCCCCAGCCCCTTTCCTTTACTACCTGCTATGCAGGGAACATTGCTCAAAACATACTACCATCAGTTCTGCAAAGTCCATGTCCATAAATGAAGTTTGTTTTCTGAAGTAATTTGCAGAGTATAGATTATTGTATTATAGCTATTATCCTCTAAACATATGTCATTTCCATTATCATCACTAGAATCTACTTGTATGTAAGGAGGTGAAAATATGTGCTACGCTGAGTACTTCACAGAAGAATACCCAAAGTGGGTTCTCATCCATTACGAAGGAGATATCCTTCTGACCAAAAGAGCTGTGGAAACACTTCTGATAAATTTGCTACAACAGTTTTACAGAGCAGGGATCCCCCCAGTAGAAATAGGAGAGTTACATCTGATGTTCCTGATATTTCTGAGCTGACAACACAAATTTCAAAAGCACATCTATCAAAAGGCACCATTCTGTGTGGGATCATGGCTTTCACACCTACTGCATCCCCAAACGCTTTTGCAGTGTTAACAGACACTGTTTGTTCACCAGTGAAGAAATACCAAGGAAGAGAGAGCTGAAGAGATTATGATAAGTGAGAAAATATTTTCTTGTAGTTGATGCTTGACAAGGTTGAAGTGGAGAAAGGCAGCTCTGGGTGGCAGGAGCTGCAGGGGATTTCGCAAAGTACCAGCTGAGGTGAGATTGTAGGTAGTGGATTTTAGCAGAAAGAAGGAAATGAAGAAGGGAGAGTGTGATAAAAATGAACAGGTGAGGCTAGAGAGTTCAGCTAATGATTTTAATTGTGGTGCATCACAAATTTTGTTATTTATTGCCTTCATAAACCCTAATTTTCATTTATTTACTAGAAATTGCATGAGAAGAACATCTTAGACTACACCAGGAGAATAAAAAAGTAAAGCTTGGAAGATGTTACAGACACACAGTGCTGAGATCACGTTCTGCAAGTACTTCTAATTAGGCAGTAAAGGAAAAAAATAGCTATGTTTCACACTTACTTTTAAAGAAATGGCCAATGAGTGACACATAGAATAGCTTGAAAATTATCAAACTGGCTAAGTTTAGAAAAGTATAGTAAACATTAATGAAGGGGTCCCTGACACTGGCAGCACTTGAAGTGATAATATCAGCCCTCCTCATACCTAAAAGAGACCATAATAGGCAAAATGATGCTTGATCTGTGAACTCTATGGAACGAACACGTGAGCTGCTTTCTTACAGTAAATGATTTAGCTGTTCCTCATAAGTCATGCCCCACATAATTAATATTAAATGTGAATCTGTTTCAGGACATGTTTTGTTGTTGTTGTTGTTGTTGTTTTTCCCCATAAATTACCTCTATCCTTATATATATTAATGCCTCATATGTCTGTATACACATTTTTTTTAGAAACATCACTTTCTATAGGACAAATGGGTGCGGAGCACAGCAGCACATTTTCCTCAACAAGTTCTGTTTTTTGTATCATTTTCTTTACTAACAATCAGACAGTACTTGAGATTGTGCCCAGAGCAATCATCCAGGCAGCAGAATCAGTATTAGCGATGCAGTATCCTGATAAACCCCATGTTTATAAGGACAATGAGAGATAACAATATTGAATTCATAAAAGCATCTCAAAAGTACCAAGAAAAAGAAACGGCCTGGATTTCTGGTGCCTCTCAAGGCTTATTCTCCCCTTTTTCAAACAACTGATCCCACCCACTGATCACAGGGAAAGCGAGCAAAGAAGGCTGATGTCACAATTCCCTTTGTTAATTAATATCTTAGGGCTAAGGCTGATGCTTACAACATTCTCTCTTATTTTCCTCAAGCACCACATTTCCAGGCAGCACTGCGTAGGGCTCCGTCTAAAGAACTTCTTGCTGCAGGCAGACACTGGCTGTTACCACAGGAACACCTGTGTGTTACCAGCTTCAGCACATGTAGTGACCACTGTAACTTCCAGACATGTCTTTTCTGCACCTTTTTATTGGTTAAGTTCACAGAAAACCCACTTAATTATTTCATAACGCCTTCATGAATCAATCTTTTACAGTGTACTTCAAGTTGCAGTAAAATAAGTGTGCTTCATATGGTAACAATTACAGGCTAGATTTATAAAAGTATCACATGCTGCTTGTGTTGACTTTTCTAACTACTTTATTCATAAAACAGTGTTAATGCACCTAAAATAAATTCACCTTCCTTCTGAAACTCATTAAATTCTTGTGTCTCTACATGGATAATTCTTTGGTCACCACTTATCCCAGGAGTTTGCCATGTGAAATAAGGACGGTGTGTTCCTGCTCACACTGCTCAGCCAACAGGTGTGTGGGTTAGGCACAGGGAGCCAGCTCTGTGCTGCATCTCACTGGGTTTCACATTATAGACATTAGGGATCACCAACAGCAGACTCAGTCCCCCCAGGCAACAGAAGGCTGAGTTACAGCAAGGATCTAGCCTACTATGAAAGGAGACCAAGAAGAGCACAGCTTTGAAACTCTAACGCTATCCCATAATTTCTCATCTATACTGCAAGTTCAAGTTTACCTTCGTCCAGTGGCTTCAATTAATGTCAGCTGTACTCACACAGCTGCAAGATATTATTTATACCTGGTGGGATCAGAGCAACATAGGAATGGTATAAGAGAAGCAGTCAGTGCATCACCTTGCTCTGAGTTACTGCAAGGCTGCCTGCAGTGTGAGGAGGCCCATACAACCTTTAGGCTGTGGTACCAGAGGTCTGTTTCTACAAACTGTGTTTAATGTGGATGGGAATTCAAACTAGACTTATTTTGTAAGAAACATTGGTTTTCTTAACTAATGCAATCTGAACTTAAAAATAATGTGTTACTTTACACTAGTAAGACAAAACACTTTCTTTATGTTTTCTTGGGGTTTTTGTTTGTTTGTTCTGTTATGCTTTTGCTGTTTTTTCAGTTTGGACATGCACACAATTATGTGTGTAACTTGCTTAATATTTTGTAGAGTCATCTTTCTACAAAGAGGTAGTGAGGAAAAAGTTGTGGATGGAGAGGACTTTACATAAGCAGAACATCCCTCCTTTTTGACTTGGTTTTCCTCTGAAGATCCATAGAAAGTGAAATGTTTCTTACCAAATACTAAGTGAATTTCTTGATTAGAACATGTGATCAGCTTGGAAAAAACATGTTTTTTTGTGCAATCTGTTTCCTGACCAAGTACAACTTTGCCTTTGGCTAAACTAGCACCACAAGTCATAATCAATTAAAGTTCTTGTTTTTCCTTTTGGTACCAAACACTCATGCTTTTCATGTGAAGGCCTTAATGGTAGGTATATGTGTAAGTGTGAATGTTTTCCTATGTCATTCATATTAATGAAGCCCTGCAGGTGTATTTGGAGCACATTTTTCTTTTCGTTTTCCTTCTGAAGAGTGCTTCCCCTCCCCAACATGTGCATATAAAATCACATTTTGTGGCCAATCTGGAATTCTGTAACTCTGATCAGACTGTGAACTTGTACCTACTTTAATGTCTTCTCTGGAAAAATGCCCCAGGAAAAGGCTCAAACAATTTATTCTGCATTAGAGAAGAAATACACTACTAAATGGGGCATAGAAATACTCCTTCAGATTGACCTAATCAAAAATAATTTGTTTAATCTTCTTCCAGTTGGGTAATAGATGTTGACAAAGCCCGTGAGTTACTTGGCTTCAAGTCTAGCTGAAATTTCTCTTAGTGTGAATGTGAGATAAATGTTACAAATGTGATTCTGCCTTCAGCAGCAAAAGATGATGGAGCAGTCAGTCACCCTTGTAACCCAAGTTACTGAGGCTTTCTGAAATAAAAGCATAGAAATCTGACAGGAAAGTGTGATATTCATTGGAATGAATATTTCCAAGGTACTCGCTTAGCCTATTGAGATCATATAGGCTTTTCATCTTTTCCATGGAATTTGTGTCAGTGTTCAAATGTTCCCATAAAAAGTACAGTTGAAACCCTAAAATAATCTCTTCCTGGTCTATTATGAAATTGTAATCCAGGAATTTCAAAGGAGTGACACAGAAGTGCTAATTAAGAAAGATTCTTCTGCAGAGTGCTGATGAAACAAGACTCTCTGTGTTTCAAACCTGCAGGTCAACAAGATATTAAATGCCATTTGGAATCAATATAGCATAATGAATTTCCCTTCAAAAGTCTGAAATTTAATGCTGATTTAACATGGCTTTAACCATGACCTCACAAGGCTGGACATTCTACAAATATAGCTTACCTAAATCCATTGCAGAAACACTCTTACTGGCTCAGGCTGGAGCTCCATGTAAATATGTGCTTTTCCTTCAGGGTTGGCTTTGCTGGGACACAAGTTCTTGCTTCCTCTTTTCCAGTTATATTTTAAGGGCGTGATGATTTTCTGGTTTCCCAGTACACTGATTCAGTGGCACTACATATCCCTCAGTGCCACATCTCCACATTTCTTGAATGCTTCGAGGGATGGGGACTCCACCACCTCCCCAGGAGGCCTGTTCCAATGCATCATTGCTCTTTCTGAGAAGAAACTTTTGCTGATATCCATCCTGAAAGATTAAACTTTGGATACCCCAAAATATCATGTCTCCAACGGTGGCCTAAAAATGATATATGTGGAGGAACAGAGCAAGTGAGAGTTTGTGTGATGGTATGTATTGAGACTATTCTCCAGATCTTGAGCAATCTTTAGGTTAGGATATCTCCCGCCAGAAGTGGTGTCTTGTGCTTAATAATGATCGTAAATTACAATCTAAGAAGGATCTGCAGAATTAGCCTTGAGCATCTGTAGTCAAACTATAGAAAAAATAGCACCAGAAGAGCATCTTGCAGTCTTTTGCCTCGTAAATGTCTTCTAGAAGTAAAAGCAAAATTTACATCCTCTGTTTCATATTTGGTCTACAAATATGCTGGGCATTGCATTTAAATTTAACACTTATTTTTCTTGTTCTCCAGTTTGTGCCTATGGTCACTCGTCCTGGCAATGAACACCACTGAGAAGCACCTGACTCCATTCTATTTATACCTTCTTTTCAGGTACTAGCGGAATTCAGTGAGATTCCCACATAGTGCTCTCTTCTCCAGCCTGAACAGTGCCATGTCTTTCAGCTTCCCTTCATCAGACAAGTGCTTCTGTGATGGTTGGACTGCATTACTCCACATGTGTTTCGGGGAAGGTACTTTATGGAATAAAACATCTTACAATTTCTCGTGTCTCTAATATTTTCCAGCCCTCCATATTCAAGTGGGTTTGCAGCAGTCATTTCCACATTTGTACTGGAAATTGTGATGTCCACAAATAGTAGTTGGAATAACTGTGGGATTTCTGTGTCCTTGTAGGGCTATTTCTCCATTTCTTTCTATCTTTTACCTGAACGAAGGTCTCTGATCTACCTCTGTATTGCAGTGATCGTGGCTTTATAACCAGTGCACAGGGCTTGTACGAGATGGGAAGCGGTGATGATTTGAGCAGCAAGAAATGCAGTCTGGACATTAGCCATATCAGTGCTGTGACAGCCAGGAGAGCCTGGATCGCTGCAGCCGCTTCAGAACAGCAGTGCTTCTACTCGTACAGTAGATGCTTCAGTCTTCTACCTCTAGAGGGGGATAGAGACCTACATACTGCTTGCAGTGTGAGGGGAAATCCCAGGCCAGATCTTTGCTGACGGTATTTTCTACCAAATTCGCTGTAAATTTTAATGGCAAATACATGACATTTATAGGAGCTGGAGTTGTTTATCTGTGAGAGTATCTTGCAGCAATCCCTGCTGTGAGATGGGACCCCTTGGTGTGACTTGATTTTCTGCTCAGAGACTCCAGGTTTTGAAAATGGGCAGTGAAAGGTACCAAAAATCTGCTCAAGTGCTGTCCTCAGAGCCTCACTGCACCAGCACCAAAGCCAGGTGAAGGGAACTCTCCTGCCATGCCTTCAAGGGCAAGACAAAAAGCAAGGAGGGTGAAACACAGCATTTACCACAGTGCCTGTTTGCACTGTCCTGCTGTTCCAGAGAAGGCTGTTTGGGTCCAAGGCAGATTACAGTGAGCAGAGTACAGATTACAGTGGAAGCAGAGCAGCAGTGGTCCCGCTCCTGTAGGAATGTCTGTCCCATTACTCTGCTGAATTTGTGTCAGGATGGCAAATGTCTCTGTATATGCAGAATATAAACAGAAGTAATGAATGTAAATAATTCACCTTGCCTTTCTCATTCCTGTCTGTCAGTCAAGAAAGATAAGGAAAATACATGACAGCTAGCATGAATTTTATGTATAAATGATATCCAGATGGAAAAGGAATTTAGCCCCTTATTTGGAACTTTCAGATGTTGGGAAGCCCAAGACGAATATCATGTGTGTGTATCACAGTGTGCTTGGAGACATCAGCCCAAGCACATCCCTGCCACACCATTGTCCTACGTACATGTAACAAGTCTGATGCACTCACAGCATGCTGGGGCTGTTGCACAGGGTGTACCTCAGCTGCTGGCAGTGCTGCTCCATCCTAAGGGTGCTGGGCACAAGACATTTCTGCCCATTGGATGCATCCAGCTTCTGGACCTGGATGTCCCCAAAGAAAGTGGAAGTGGTCCTTGCTTTGCAGGTAGTGGAAACAGGAGGTCTCCCAGGGCCTGTCCTGGACTTGGGTAATATCTGCACCTTGCATTTACTTGGGATCCCATCACAGAATTTTGGTGGTAGCAATCAACATCCAACACCGAAGAAATGCAGACAGTTTGAAAACAATAAAAAAAACTTCCCCCCACATTTTCTGACCCAAGGAAAAAAAAAAGAAAAAGAAAAGAAAAAAGAAAAAAAAAAATATTTAGAGTAAAATCACTTTTAAAAATTAAAATAATGATTTTTTTCTGCCTCTTCAAGCACAGAAATTGGATTACCTATAACTTAGTCAGCACCTAGAAGTTTCTGAAATGTGCAGTTTGAAAGTAAATATTATACAACATGAATCCTCTTGAGGGTTGTGTAAAATGAGTTACACTACATTTGATAGTATTTCAGTAAACTATTTCACTATTGACACAACTCTACATTAAGAAAAGTCTTCAAATAGGAAGTAGAAAACCTCTACACCTGTGCATATAGGAAAATAAATTTTTGTAATACTTTAAGTCCTGAAATACTGTTTGGAAGACTAAGATGCAGCAAGATTAGAATCAATTTAACATCAAAAAATTAAAAATATATATTTCTGCCCCCCAAAATAGGATATAGAACAGCTTTTTCCTTTTTTTTTTTTTCCACAGAACTTTCAATATTTTCTGTCCAACTAATGGGAGGACAAAAAAAAAAAAAAAAAAAAAAAGTTTTCGTCCATAATATTATCTTTTATTTCTGTGAATCATGAAAAATCAGCTCATAGATGTACAGGGTTATACTCTGCATTGCTCTTCTCTGTAATGCCCAGAGTTCAGTACCTCCTGTTTCATTTCAACAGCCCCCTTTCCTTGTGCAAGCCAGAGCACAGTTCTCTTCTTCAGCCTTCATTTCCCCCTGTCTTAAAGGTTTTGATCCTCTGGCATCGAAAGAGAAGGAAGTTTTATGATTTCTGACTTCATTGAGACATGAGCCTAATGAAGGCATTCTCCCTTACTTCAGTACTGAATCTTTCGTATTTAGTAGTTCTCTCACCACTACAATATACTTGGCTGGTTTTTGAAATAGTGAGATTTTGAAACAGTGATCTATATCCACAGCATAAACATTCCTTTCCTTATCTCTGTATTTGACTCTTCAAGCACTTTCCCTTCCAAAGGTCATGAAATACCTTACTGAAGTCAGAACAGATTTTTGGCTACGTTGACTCCCTTGATCTCAATCACTGTGCTGAAAATCTGTTACAAGGAATGGAATGGCTGTTGAGTTGCAAAAAAAATCACAATATCCCTTCTATCTTCATTTTTGTGACCTTGAATGGCCCAGAAAGCCCCATCATTGCTTATTTTGCTGAACAGTTTCTGTTCTAAGCACTGTTCTATACTGAAAGGAGTGTGATCCTTCCATGAGGATTAAAATTGAAGATAAATCTCTCAGCTGCAGTGAGTAGTTCTCTTACAGGAGACTGTCAGTCTATGCACCACACTATGGCCACTGTCTATCAAAAGACTAAGTGCTGGAAGAAGCAACCCTATGGTATGAGCAACCAGTGGCTGGACAATGCCCATTTTATTAGAAGAAAACCAAATCTGTCATTTGTGTTTCCTTTTCTCTTAAAAAAAAAAAAAAAGAAATAAATCCTGATGTTTAAAAGAAAAAGCCAAAATTTGCTGTGACTTGAAATACCTCAAAAAGACATTCACTGCAAGCTTCAATCTTTTTGCATTGGCTTCAATGCTTACAGTTTACAATATTTCATTATTTTCCTAAAGTCAAAATATTACAGCTGAATTGAAGTGCTTCAACTGTAGAGAAGCAAAGTACTTCAAGCTGATGAAATGAAATATTCTGATATTTTTCTACTGAGCAATTTAGGTAAGATGTTAGAATCCTAGTGAGTCTCCAGACAACAAAGAGCCAACAGCGGACTGCAAGAGGACGCATGGAGGGAGAGCACATTGTGGAGCCATAGAAATAAATGGAATGGAAGGCTGACAAGAGCTTTTTACTTGCCAGTCTTAAAGGACCTTGTGTGGGAAGAAAAGATACTTTAAAAACAAGCACTGCTGGGATTCCTCTTCTCTGCAGTTGTCTTTATGCTGCTGTGAAATAGTTCAAGTTGTTACAAACAAAGAAATGCAGTAAGGGTGAAAACAGACTGTTCACTTTGTGTGTCCAGGTCCCAACAGCCTAATTCCCTGATGTATGAGCCTCTAATGCCTAGCTGATTTTTTACAGTTTATGCCAGTTAGATTACCTTAGAGAAAACAATGGAATATTCATGCACAATATTTATGTGCAATACAAACCTGAATGCATTTCTGTGAACCTTGCTATGAGCTTCCAGCCAGCTTATGATAAGGGGCGTTAGACAGTGCTGTATGCATCACTGTCCCCAGTGCTTTCTGGCTATTGACCCTCTTTCCTTCAACTCATTTTCTGAATATCCCAGAAAATGTGCTGATTAATTCTGAATTGCTGTCAGTCTGGATTGATTCCCCTCATTCCAAGTGTAATGGGACAATTATCAGAGGACGCTCAGTGAGCTTCAGTCCCTGGAGGATGTGATATTGCTTCTGTAGGTTTAAATCAGCCAGTGAGAACAGATACTCAGCATATGATTTTATTGACCTAAGTATTACCTGATAACAGAACCAAATTGCTAAGTAGCAGGAAAACTTCAGCCAGATTTTTCCTATATAAAAAAGTAGATTCCCATGACAAATCCCTGTCACTTATGTTGTTTAGGGTTCAGCCATTTTCTGATTCTCCACTGACATTTAATTTGAATCCTCCCTGAACAATGTTTATTCTTCAAGGCTGGAATGTAATATTGTCTTACTGTAAAAGATAGAAGTGCAGACTGTTATTTAAACTAAGGTCCTCACTTTGCCAATGAACATCAAAGTACACTGAAGTGGTTACAAACACAATGCAGATACACTGCAAAAACTTCTTATATTGTCAGAGCAAAGGGAAGGGGCCTTTGTAGGGTTAGTGAGTCTCATGGACTAATAGCAATTTGATTTTTCTTTAAAGCCCTAAGTGCTGACATCACATGAACGTGACAGAAACTCGGTTTTCAAAAAAGATTCTTTTCTGTCTTTTGTGTTTACAGGATATTATTTCCCAAAATGACATTAGGAGCTGGGTTGTTCATTGCAATTTGACTATAATTGACTCATGATTAGAGACAAAACTATAGCATGGTTTTTTTTTTTTGTATTATTTCTGAAAAAAAAAAAATACACATTCAATGTACTTGAAAATATTTTTCTTGTGTAGTGACCTTTAACAAAGATTGCTGTGAAGGTAATATATTGATTCTGATGCAAAATATAATTACCTGTGTAATGCCTCTATGATATTTATGTTGAATGCCAGTTATGATAGTTCTATTTAATAGGCTGAAGTACATCTGAGATAATGCCCTCCCTAGGTAGAGAGTTGAACAGAAAGAGGTGTTCAAAGCTACAGACATAGAAACTGTGCTGCTTCCTTGATGTTTGCTGCTTTCTTGGATAAAAAATAATAAAAGGAGAAAAGCCAGGGCCCTGGCAGTGTCCTTGTTTGGCTGAGGAGACGTTACTTGCCAACACAATGCTCCAGAGGCAAATTCCTACAGGAAACAAATGGAATGGCCAAGCCATAGCTTTTAGTACACTGTTATTCCTAGTTTGGAGCCCAAATCACCAATAGGGACTTGGCCCTTGCCTGCTCAAGTGTATTTATGCCTTTTAAATGGCAACTGTATCCTTTAAACATCTCTCTAGAAATGGACAAGCAAAGCAAAGCCTATGGACCTGTACTATTATATAGGACAATGTAGCTTGGATATAGGAAATGTAGCCTGGCATTTATCAACTGTGTCCAAGCTGCCATGCTGGAGGATGGGCACACATAGCAGCGGAGGGAAGAAAGAACAACAGAAAATAAAGAAGGGTCCAGGGAAGTTTTCCAAACTAAGAATGGAAACTCCATTTAGAACAATCCTTGCACAAAGTTTCTTCTGTTTAGGTACTGTGGGGCCTGATTCTTGGCTCTGTTACTACCACCTGTAGGATTTTATTTTCTGGCCAGGCATCCAGCCTGGGTGGCAGCAGACAGCCCATGCTGAAGTGCTACTGGACACAACAGGAACAGCTGTAGCTCTCATCTTCCCCACTGCTCCCTGTGTGCAGCCAGTTCCCATGGCATTATCTGATGCTGGACATGGACATTTATGGTTTACTATTAAAACAATATTTTCAAGCTATTTTCTTCCTACTTGTAGCTATAGACCTTTCTGCTCCCAATCTAGTGAGGTCTTCCTTCTGTAAATCCACTTGTGTAAGGTTTCCTTTATGTGTGCACGCTAAACACAGTGTTAACTTGGACAAGCAATTAAACACTTAACCAGCACTGCAATATTTCAGCTCATTTTCAGGTACTGTAAGCCTTTCATTTCTTGTGTCCACTCTGTAAGCTGGCACAGTAAGGCAATAGAAGAAATAATAAAACACCTAGCAACCAGCAACTTAACTGGTTTAAATTAGTGTATCTTCATTAAATCGATGGATATATATACAAGCACTCTATATCTGGATTTATGTGAGAAAGCCTAATATACACTGGCTTTCATAGGTCTATCTATATTTTTCTCTCACCATTTCTGAAGTGTTTTGTGTATGTGTGGGGTTTTTTTGCTTTTTTTTTTTTTTGAAGGGAGAACACTAATTTTATTTAAAGTAGTATTGACAGTCTATTTGTCAACACTGACTTTTATTGTGTTTCATGTTGGTATAGACACCTTGCATAAATTTGATTATTTTATGCTAATAAAATCTACTTGAGCTGATGCTGTCCAGTGAATATAAACTCTTCACAATGGACTACTAATGCAGTGAACTCTGGTTCAGCATTGCACTTCATTGCTTCTAGGTAGTATAACTCATGTGGTTGGCCTGGAGATGTGGAAGAGTAATCCGAAGGTATGCTGAGCCAGGTCCCTTTTGTTGCATTGAGGTCCCCAGAACATAGCACACAGTGCACTGATCAGCGTTAGGAAGTTCTGGACACTGAATTTCTGGACCTGGTAGAGGAAAATGGAAAATGTTGCTGTGGTGTTTACCGCCTAAGTGAAAAACTAAGCAGAGCACATGAGGATCAAAAAATGAAGCAGGAAGAACACAAATTTAAACATTAAGAGTACAAAGATTAATTTCATAAAATAAAATCTGCAAGAAATAAAGGAGTCGAACTAGGCAGTACAGGAAATCTCTCCAAATGTTGCTGTTGACACTAAAGAAAGACAGAGAGTATTCTGGCTGCAGCTGCAATACAGCTGTCACATTCAAATGAATTTAAATCCTCTGAGGACAACAAAACACAATAAACTGCAGCACTGATTAAGTTAAGCTGTGTTTTTTCTCTGTATTCCCAGCTGTATATATTCTTAGAGTGTGAAAAAGTAGCCTGGAAGCCCCCAGTGGCACAAAATGCCGTTATGGGTATAGGGAACCCTAAGGTCTGCTTTTGTGGGTATTTAAACATATCTCCATATCACCCTACTTCTATGCCACAAATGAGACTTCTCTCTTTTTCCCACCTCTGTTTCAAGACCGCAAAGCACAGCTCAAGGCTTCTGATTTTGGTGAGCTAAGCGTAAAAGTTGCCTAAATACACTGCCAAAAGTACTGCTGCAGGACTTCCCAGCAGACCATCTCCTGTTGTATTGAAAGAGCAGCTACAGAACTGATTGCTGCTTGTTGCTGCACTGGAGGACCCCCCCCAACCTCCCAACACCATCTCAGTTCACTTGGTTACCCACAAAGTTTTTCATGCATTGTAAGATGCTTATGCTGATTCACACAGCCACTGAAAAGCAGGGCCCGAGGTACCTTCCTGACTCAGTGACTCTGCACTCCACTGGTCACAGGCCGAGGTCACCGCTGCAGGTCTCAGCGCACCCTCCCGCTGCAGCGTCACTTTGGGTGGTCGCCTTTCAGCCATTGTGTGCAGCCCCGTGCCGACGGGCAGCTCCGCACTGCCACCTTCCTCCGTCGGTGAAAGGCTCAGTGCCGGGCGCGCAGTGCCCATTGGCCAGGAGCTGGCTGCACATCAGTGTGATTCCTGGAGAAACAGCACCCAAGTCCCTTTTTCAAACATTTCTCTTTTGTGTTTTGATCTATGTTTGCAAGGTAAGGCACTAAAAACAGTGCTTTCTTTTTCTCCTTTGTCATTCCATTTTTATTTTCTATTTGCAAATGTAATTCCCCTTGTGACGCAGCCTGATAGAATGCATAATGCAACTGTTTGAGCACAGATGAACTCTTTTCTGCTTTAAAGTAAACATTTGTTACGGACCAAAGCACAGCATAGCTTTACAAAGCACTTCTTTGATTAAATACATAAAATAAAACAGCTGCTGCTCCAGCGAACTTAAAATGTTTATCAAATTAAATATGCATCATACAATCCTGTGCTGTTTAACCGTAAATGCCCGCTAAATCAATGCAATAGATCACTGCAAACTCACAAAAGGAGTCAAGCCAGCGCTACTAAACATTAAATTCTGTAAATCTGCTTGATGTTGGGCGTAGTACAAATG
This sequence comes from Chrysolophus pictus, assembly GCA_037305975.1. Taxonomy (NCBI): domain Eukaryota; kingdom Metazoa; phylum Chordata; class Aves; order Galliformes; family Phasianidae; genus Chrysolophus; species Chrysolophus pictus. The sequence goes on along the minus strand of CM074580.1, from coordinate 36,954,806 downwards.
ATGATGTGAGCTGGTTTAGCAACTGCATTGTTAATCCGCGGACATTTTTGCTGACTGGATGAGGAATAGAAGGAAAGAAAACACATTAAAAAGAAGGAAAAGATAAAAAAAAAAGAAGAAAAGAAGATTGGAATGTGCCTGCTCCAGAAAGAGTAAAGTTGCTTTTTTTCACTCTTACAACAAATTCCGTCATATGAAAACTATTATACTAAGGTTACTCTGTACTGTATACTTAGGTCATTAAAGGTATACCACAAAAAGTCATGGTAATAGAGTGCTGTCATGGGATAAATACATCTCATTTTGAAATCTTCTCCATAAATGCCTCACTCACCACAGTTTCCATTGAGCTGCAAAGGGCTGGCAGGAATGTTTTGTTTTAAAATTAATCATCCACTGTTCTTCCTTCCTGTCAGCATGCTTAAGCACTGCAGTACGAGGGAGAAAGTCTCAGAGCTGTGGTTTTATACATCCAATATCCATGAGCTGAGGCAGGAAGGGATATTCCCAAGCTTGACTTTGGAAATATTGTAACTCTGGGAATTTCAGGGAGAACTTTCAGCACCAAAAAAGCCATTCTGACTAACAGAACTGACCAATAGGTCATTAAAGCAGTTATTATTTGTCATACCAAAAGCTGAGTCATTATCACATATGTCTCAGCTAACAAGTATGTTAATACAGGGTGGTTGTCAGCATACAACAAACCAGCAACAAAGTTATAAGATGCTTCATCAGAGTTTAAAGCTCTGTGTGTGAAGCCGATTAAACTACAGAAAACCAATACCCACCCTTCCTTCGAGATCAGCCTGAAAAGGAGGGCAGAGATGGGAGGGCCGGCAACCATTTATTCACTATTAGTTATTGTGTGCTCTTCTTGCCTCCTGGCTTTCTGTCCTCCCATTTCCACTGACCCTATGTGTTTAGTAGTTGTTTGATGCCTGAGCCAACTTCTTCTCTGAGGAGACTGCAGAGGGATTTGTCTGTTGCTGCAGAATCAGAGGCAGTCAGATCTGCTCCTGCCCTCAGCAACTTTCAGGGCAGTGCCTGACTCCAATCATCATACAAGTACACTCAAGGCAAAAAAAAACCAAAAAACAAATAGCAAAAAAACTAACCCACTCCAAACTATACGAGATCACTCCTGCATTTTTTATGGGAACTTCAGCTGTGGCATTTTGAAAGTTGCTATGTAATATTGTGTCACTGTGTTTGCAATTTATTAAAATGCCCAAATACCCGAAGACATTTTCTTCTGAAGCATTCTAGCAGCAGCCACTTCCACTCTATTTGTAACTTCTCTGCCTTAGGCTGTTCAAATAGCTTTAGTGAACACAAGGACAGTACACACATATGTCCAGAACTCAGCACAGATGATTGCAGTAGCATGGATCAGGCAGTGAGTCCATAATGAAATACATCTCCTGAATGTTCATTTAGAGGTTTTGACAATAATTTATATGATTAGTGCACTGTACGACTACTCACCCATTACCTTGTTACAACCACAGAAATTGTATGATACACTTCAATAAGATCCAACATTATTTTACATTGTGGAAATAGTTGTGGGGTGAGCTGAGCCAAAATCAGATTTTAGATCTCTTCTGTTCTCTTCTGACCCACACTCTGTCAGACCATGCAGCTAATTTGCTAGTGCCTGACTTTGATAATTACTGCACAAAAGAACCTTCGAGAAAATAGCCCAGAGAGACATTTGTATTCTCACCACATCTAGCAAAGGTGTAGCTCTTTCAAATGAAATAAATTTCTTGACCCAAACTGTACTGTGGTGCTCACCAAGGCTTAACTTTAAGACCCTTTGGATTAAGAATGTATAATGACAGCAGAATCAGACCTGAGGATTTTACTGAACAACCTGAGCACAAGCTTAAAATGAAGCATATCTGAAAACATACTTCTGGTTATTGTTTCCTAATCAAATATTTCAGTCTGGGATTGTCTGGGGATCTTTGCATGCTTTACAGTTCAGTTTAGTGACTAACAGCACTTAAGGAACTGCAATGGGACTGAGAAATTACTACATATCCTCATGGTTTCTTAACACAAGACCTGCTGGTATAGAGTATGTTCAGATGTGCTGTGAGAAAATGACTGCAAATAGGCTTTTAAATGGAAACTGTCAAGAGAGAAAAATGAGGGCAAAAGAGGTAAAACATGAATGAGAGAAGGGAAGAAAAACAGAAGAGAGTTGTGGAGACAGACGCTGAAACAGAAAGGAAAATAAATCATCTTCTGTGAATTTTAAGGTCTATTATGGAAAATAATGAGCGTCAAAAGTGTGCATATGCACTTTCATGTACAAAGTACATAAAGTTGGATGTGTGTCATGAGCTGAATCTTAATCTGAGAAATTTTTGTATACAAAAATAAACCTTGGCTCCTTGCTGCACAAACCTGAAATAATTCTCTTCATTACATATATCTGTAGGGACAAAAAAAAGCAGCTCAATATCATGTCAGGGCAAAGCTGAGAAATTCAAATGCGGATTTCAAATCACATTTGTAAATGGGGACATTTGGTCTGGCACATATGCAGTCAGACATAAAATCCAGTTTCTAGTGTTACAAACTGAAAGCGCCTCCTCAGTAAACTCCCACCCACCAAGAGAACAGAATGGGGGCTGCTGGCACAGACAGTCCTTGTGCGGCACCCATAGGGAAAAAAAAAGGCAGCCTCAAACAAATTCAGTCAATAGACAGGAGTCTCAAAACCAATTATGATTGCAGGAGTTAGGAAAAACACAATGGCTTGAGAGAAAGCCTGAGTTATTGGCTGACTAAGGGGAGGAAGGCAAACATTTGGCTTGGCAGCAGGCTGGCGGCAGTCAGCACATGTGAGTGGCAGCCAGCCAGCAGGTACCAGCCAAAGCACTGATGCTTCTGGGCGACCCGGCAAGGCGCAGAGGAAGGAAATCATATCCTGTGAAAGTGACAAAAAGACCTTTTTAAAGTTTATAATTTTGGCTGTTGATTTTATTCTCATAGAGATCTTGTATCAGAATTTAGTAGCATTTAATCAATGGAGAATACTTATTAGAATTTATTTCTTACTTTAGAATGTAATGAATAAAAATCAGTCCAGGCCAAAGAGTCATACACTGAAGAACCATATATACCTTTATAAGCTGTTCAAAGCACAAAATGCCTCCATGCCTTTGTGAAGGTCTGTCAAAGACAAGGGTCTGGTGGGCAGGATGGCTTCCCTGGAAAACACTCCTGTCCTCTGCTGTAGTTTCTCAGCAACTCTTTAAAGATCCAGTGGGGTTTTTGATCCAGACTTGCAAAGGGTTTAGGAGCCTCATCCCCATGGAAGAAAAGGAATAGTTGGGTGCCAAAGCACTTGGAGAGCTTGGGGAAAAGTTACAGCCTCTGCTGTAGACCTGTTCCTTTCAAGGCCGCTGTTACTCTGCATTCCAGAGACGCCTCCTTCACCATAAGCAGGAACATCTTGCCCAGGAGAAAGGGTCCTGCATGCTCCAGCTTTGGCAGTGGGCGCGGGACTTGGCAGCAAGTCTTTCGCCCTTCATCTGGAGCCTGCCCCTGCCCCAGCAGTGGGATAAAAATGAAGAGGAATGGTATCAATGGGACTGCTGCAGCTGTGCCACCCAGGTAACCTCGGGGGGTGTTCCCTGCTTGCACAAGGGCAGTGTGCTGGCAGGGGAGCTGTTCCCTCAGCCTCTCCCAAGATCCAAGGCCCAGGCACCCCAAGGAGAGGGAAGCCAGGGCAAGTGGCAGCCCCACTCTACTTCCTTGCATTGTGAGGACACACCACCTAGGCACAGCACAAGCTCATCCCAATCCAAGGGAGGGCAGGGAGAGTTTGTCCCTGGCTGCTTTGCTTGTGGTCCATTTGCAAAATAATTCCTCCGGGATGATCACACGGAGCAAATGAAAAGCTCTGTCCACTGCTGCGGGTAATCCCTCTTCCGAGGAGTAATGCCTCTTGTTTAAATGCAGAACAGAAAATTGAAGGCTTCGGAGAAAGTGTAAGCCTTGGATAACATGTTTTTAATGTATTGGATGTAATAATTATTATTTATTTTTAATTAATTAGCTCTGTAAAACCAAATGGAAACTGATAGCAGAGAGAGACATGATTTAGGTGAAGTACAAGGTAGTGCACCAGAGAATTAGAGGCTTCAGAGTAACCATTAAATGAAAAAAAATCTTGAGGTTTTTGGTTGAGTTCATTGTATTTAGGTTGGGGAATGGTAATGAAAAGAAGAAATAACGAAGCTGGAGAAAACAAAATAAAATAATAAAAAATTTTTTTAAAAAAATAATGGAAAAAAAAGTGGATTTCTAGGAAGTGTTAGAAAGCAGAAAAACCTATGACCAAAAGTAAATGATATTATTCTTCCGGGGAAGAGAGACAAATACAATATAGAGAGAAATAGAAACCAATTCTTCCTGTAGAAAATATTACACTCCTTCCACAATATTGCCCTAATCATAAAATATGTTGCAAAGAATGTAGATTGCAAAGTGAAAAGATAAGAGTTTATGGTAGGATTCAAAGTTAAAGCTGTTTAGATGTTGAGAGGGAAAGATATTATTTCCGGGCACTTACAAAAGAAAACTTCAGAGCTATGAACATTTTCATTACTGGAAAATGAAGGAAAGGATTTTATGGAAAGGTGGCATCTTTCCTGTTTTAATTTCGAATTTTAAATTCGAAAGTTTTCACTGAATTCTGAGATCAGGTTTTCCTTTTCAGTAAACCCAAAGTGGTGAGTTTTGAATCCTCTCATAATCTGCACACAGATTGAAATATTAAAATCCAGTATCTAGAGGAAGAAAACTCTAGGCCAAGGTTTCATTTGCCAAGTGTTGTTGCGGTATTTGTCAAGTCGCTCACTTTCCATGCCTCATTTCCCAGCCGTCAGCGGCCCGTGGCTGTGAGACCGCCGAGGTGCGCTGCCCCGGCAGCTTCCGCGGCTGAAGCGCACGCAGCCCGCAGCGCAGCCTGGGCGCCTCCCAGCCTCCGCCTCTGGGCGCTGGTGCTGCCCGGCAGCCGTCTGCTAAGCGCTACGGAGGGCTGCTCCGTAAAGCTACGACTGCATCCACCAGAACCAGAATGCCGCTTTCACTGGCGTAAAAACTTTTATCTATTTTTTTCCCTCTTCTCTCTGGTCGCGTTTGAGCATCCCGCATATATCGGTTTAGTCAATCTGCTTTGGAATCCTCCACTGAGCACAACAAATGAATCCATTCAAAACAAACAAACAAGCAAACAAAATAAAGCAAAACAAAACGAACAAAAAAACGGGGGAAGTTCCTGTTTTCTCAGATATTTATTGCCCGGCAGAGCCCCGAAGGGAATGGGGAAGGTCAGGGCGAGCCCCGGGATATCCTCAAAAGGGCCGGGTCGGCCCACGTCTCGGGCTGGAAAACGCTGCTGTTCCTGCCCTGTTTCTCTTGAGCCTCAACCAAACACGCTTGGCGGCAGGGAGGGATGAAAAGCGCGCTGTGAATAACGTGGTAGCAAATAAATATTATTGATTTCGAATCTTTTTCCTTTCCTTTATTCTCTACGAAAAGTGGACAGTGTGGCTGGGAAATTAGAAAGGACGGGCACGCACAGCGCTCCTCCGCGGGCCCACGCGTGGGATGCGCAGCTGGCGCTGCCCATCCCGGCCTCGTGCGCGCCGTCTGTCAAAAGCTGCGGCCCCCGGGAGTCCCCAGGGTCAGAGCGTCCCTCGAGGGGGTGAAACGTGAACCGGCAGAGCCCGCAACGGGGTTGGGCAGCCGGGGCTGGAAAGTACGGAGTCGGTCCCAAGCAAAACAAGACATGAAACATTTCAGGTTCTTGCGTTCTCCCTTTGAAGAGAACTATTTCCCGCAGATAACAATGCGTAGGTATATTTAGATAGCTCGGCTCGTCCAGGGAGAATGTGTCTTGTGCTATTTGAGAAAAACTCTAAGAGTAAGTGCAAATATTTGATGCTGAAGAGCTCTTAAGGCTTGAAGAGTACCATTTACTTATTTCTACACATCAGTGTGGGCTTAGGATGTTAAATAGATTAAAAGGGTAAGAGAGGTCACTGAAGTAGACTCTCTTTCTCTCATCCCCACTTTTTTTTTCCTTGCAGAGTTTTTGCACTTTCTTTGGAGAGTCCTTAGCAAACTCCTCGTAAGAGCCACCGCGGTACTGTACAGCTCTGCGGTTCCGAGCCCCCGGCCCCCCCTCCCCCGCCGCCCCTCCGGTACCCAGCTTCGAGCACAGGCACTCAGCAAGTGTTTGCCCGCGGGGTCAAGTTATTAATAAGCACGTCGCGGCCTCCTTTGCTTTTGGGGCGGCCGGAAGCGGGCGGCGGTGCGCTGCCCGCAGGTAAGCGCGGCCCTGCCAGGCGGGGCGACAGGAGCGAGCCCCCCCGGGGCGACGCGGGAGCGACACGAGGAGTGACACCGGGAGCCGGGCCCGGGGGCCACAGCGGTGCGGGAGGAGCAGCTCGGCGGAGCGCGGCCACGTCGCTTCTATTTAATCTTATTTAAAAAGACATAACTAATAAATTTGTATGGACGGGGCTGCAGGAGACGTAAAGCAGAGTCGATAGTGGTTCAATCCCATTGAACCCTATTGAAAACCATGACAACAAGGAACAAGCTCCGATTTATCCCGGAGAGTTAAAGCACATTGTGGGAAGGCGTCAATCACCTATTATTCCAGATCTGAACAAATGCAAAATCTTGACTGGAACAAATGCTTCCAACAGGTCCGGGACATAGGGCTACATTTCCCTTTTGTTCACGGCCTAGCAGTTGGCATGTATTTGTGCTCCCCTCGCTCCGACCACCCAGGACGGCTGGGAGGCAGCGCTCGGAGCGAGGAAGATAACTACTGTCACCCGCACGCTTGATAGGTGGCTGCGGCAATCTCGGCCTGGGAATGGTTTATTTGGAGCGTGGCCAGTCCAGGGAAAATATGCGGGAAGATGGCCAAACGGAGACCGGTGCCCTGTTCATCTCCGCCACAAATCTCCGCGATATAAATCTTGCCCCTCGCCGCCGTTATCGCCCAGCTCCCATTTCCCGTGGAGTGGAGCTGTTTCGCGAAGCGCCGCACGGAGCCAGGCGGGGAGGGGCTGCAGGCGGCAGAGGGGCGAAGCTGGGGATGGATAAATATAATCTGAGCACAATGGGTTAGAGATGTCTGTTTGGACAGTGTGATCTGAACCAACAAAGCGTCCGGCTAGAGCCATTTCTGCATGTGCCTCTGGATTGCTCTTTCGAGGCGCAGGATTTCACACAATTTACCCGACGGGGCCACACTGTGTGCACTTGGGCGGCGTTCAAGAGCGACAGAGCTCAGATGTCCCCTCTCCTCCCGGGTTTCTTCCCCTCGTTGCGCATCCCGCACGAAGCCGAAACGGGTCGCGGCTGTCGGTCCCCCGGTCCCTGCCCTGCGGCTAGGAAGCGAGCCGTGCACTGTGCTCGGCCTTTGAGCGGCTGGCGAGGCTTGATGGCTTTGTGTCGGTTTGTGAGTCTCACGGAAGCCGGGCAAAGCCAGACCGCAGCTCCGCAATGAGAGACTGCGGGGGGAGACGGAGGTGCCGCTGGGGCCGCATCTAGCCGACGGCCGCTGCCCCGGATCCGGACAAGTGCTGGGGCTCTCCGCAGGTGAAGCAGAGCTAGAAGGGATGTGGGTAAACAAATAAAGGCGCTGTCGCGTCTGAGCTTTTCTCCTTCTCTCCCATCTGGAGTCACTGCAGCACCTTACACACGTCGCCCTTGGGTTATCACAGAGCAAAATGATGTTGATAAAATCTCCCCTACTCCTCCTCCCTATGAAGCAAGTGCGTCGAGCTACCCCTGTGTACACAGCCACGGTCACCCCGTCGCTGTTCGCGAGAAAAAAAAGGTGCACCTTACAGCCACACAATGCACAGGAGACGTAGCACATGGTCCCCAGAACATTCGCACGCAGCAACCTTTCCCGCGGAGGTGTGAAAGCCCCGGTAGGGGCTGAGGGTAGGAACGCTGCCACTGGCAAAGAGAGAGGGCGATGAAAGGCCCGGGAAAATAAAACAAATAGCGAGTGAAATTCCTGCCAGGTTTAAAGAGAGGGAAAGGAAGGGGAGGGAGGGGGGGGAATAAAGAAGGAGAAGCTGGGAGGGGGCTCTCGGCAGGCTCTGCGGATGTCCTGGGAGGATTCACTTTGTCTGGGGATAGAAGGGACGCTGGTGGCTTTGGTGGCGGGTGGAGGGGGGTGGTTGTTGGTCATCCACATGCCACCCAAGATGTTATTCACTGCTAACAATTACCATTATCTGTCCCCACTTTTGGCTAATCAGACAGAATATGTAATGATGAAGCCTGTTTCCTGCTGTCTTTGGGAGGTAACGGGTTATTCTCCCATGGGGGTGGCGGGAGGGGGGTTACACCTACTCCCATTAGGGCTTTAGCACTTGACTAATTCAGGTACTTAGCATCCCATAGACAGGGACGGTTTGAAAGCGGGCAGTGTTTGCAGTGGGGAGGACTGTTTATATAAACAGGACACCTCTGTAAACGACACTAATATTTGGGGTTGAGTGGCGATGGAAGGACTCCTTTCGAGCCGAGAGATTCCCCAGTAACTACGCAGTCCTTTCCTCGAGGCTTTAAGGGAGGGAGTTTGGGACTTCGGGAAGATATTTCTGGGGAGTGTGCACACCCTACCATGGCCACATCTGGCAGGATCAGTTTTACAGTGAGGAGCATTTTGGATTTACCAGAGCAGGATGCGCATAGCATGAAGCAAGCTTCTGACCACCACCACCACCATCACTCGGCAGAGAAATACAGCGGCTCTCCGTATCGTGGCTGGATAGAGACGGACAGAAATCACTATCCCTGTGAGTATACCACGGACAGGAGCTCGCCATCTCCTTGCAGCTACCGTGTGTTTGTTCCCCGTTCCTCTGGGGAAGATGCGAAGAAGCGAACTGCCAGCGCGTGTAGCCTGCAGCGTCGGGGGGAACCAGGCTGGGAATTTTATAGGATATTATTGAACTACAACAACCAAGCAGCAGGAGGATCCCAGCCACGAGCTTATGAGAGAAAAGATATTTTTTTTCCCCTCGGTGTGAGCAGGGCTACGGCAGAAAGCTTAGCCTCGGGCTGTGTCCTCCCGTCTCTTTGCGGTTACCATTTAATCTCGCTTCCCGGATTCCTTCCTCCCGTTTCAGTGTTGCAGGGATCCGCCTGTTTGTATTGGAGGGGTTCGGGTCCCCCCGCAGCGCGGAAGGCAGCACGCAGGCTGCCATGCAGCGCTGCGGCCGCAGCCGTGGATGCCCACGCGCTTCCCACCGCGGCGAGCAGCCTTCGCTCAGCCCAGCGCTGCGGCACACCTGCCTTATCCCAAACTGCGCGGCAGATACAGATGCTTTTAAACAGAGGTGAGGGGGCGAGTCTCTGCTTCAGGCGGAAGCAGGAACCCTATCGGGATAAGCTCCGCGTTAAGATAATCGTGGCTGGAGGAAAGTGCGCGCACTTGGCAGCCCGGTGTTAGCCCAGTGCCGCTGCTGGCACCCGCACAGCGCCGCGAGAGGCGAGGAGGGGGTGCCTGCGGGGACGTGCCGCGGGTCCGGCCCTTTCCGTCCCGTGGCTGCGGCTCCCCTTATCCACGTTGGGCCCGGCACACCCTCTGAGTTCCGGTAAACCCTGCGCTCTCCCCGCGGGAGGCGACGCGCTCAGCCACGGCGGCCCGTATTCTGCCCGGCCGCCCCTTTCTCTAACCCCTCGCTGTCCCCAGCTTCCGACGAGAGCGGCCCGGAGCTGAGCCTGCCCGACTCCACGCAGAGGTCGCTCCCAGCCCGCGGCTCGGAGGCCGAGAAGAAGAAGAAGAGACGGGTGCTGTTCTCCAAGGCTCAAACGCTGGAGCTCGAGCGCCGGTTCCGGCAGCAGCGGTACCTCTCGGCGCCGGAGCGGGAGCAGCTGGCCCGCCTGCTCAGCCTCACCCCCACGCAGGTGAAAATCTGGTTCCAAAACCACCGCTACAAGATGAAAAGGGCGCGGAGCGAGGGCCCCGGCAGTCCTCCTCCTCCGCGCCCGCCCGCCCTGCTGCGCCGGGTGGTGATGCCGGTGCCGGTGCTACTGAGGGACGGGGAGCCCTGCCGGAGCTTCCCCACCAGCCCGTCGCCAGCCGCCTCCCGCCCCAAGCTGGGCTGCGCGCTGGCGGGCTGCAGCGCCCAGGCCGCCCTCGCCGTGCAGGGCTATCCGGCCTGCCCGCCTACCCTCGGCGTGTGCCCCGCGTACCAGCACTTAGCGCATCCCGCCGTCGTCTCCTGGAGCTGGTGACGGCGGTGCCTCGCCCTCCGGGCAGGACTCATTCCAAGGGCTCGCCCGGCCTCGGGATCGAAGAAGGCTCCCGGACGGGGCGGGCGGGGCAAGGAGCCGCGGGCATGGAGCGCGACTGCCGAGGCAATCTGTCCCCCGGGCATGGAGCCGTGTACGGCTCTGCTTCGGTGATAGCTCCTCTCCTCCTGGCTCTGTCGGAGAGGTTTCATATTAAAAAAATAATAATAAAATCTAGCGCCCTAGTTTATTTGAAAATAGCTTATTCTTCCAGTGACTAATAAAATGATACTCAGAAAATATTTTTTGTTCTCGGATAAGGAGTGTATTTTTGACCGTTAGGGCTTTCACTTTGGATTATCTCTCGCTCTTAAAAACCTCTCTTGAACTCGCCAGAGGACCTTCGCACTCGAGTTCCTCTGCGTTACCCACGCGCGCCATAATAAACGGCGAATGGAGCTTGCCAAGAGGGTGCTGGGCGCCCGTGGCTGCGGGCTCCGCGCCCTTCGCTTGGGCCGAGGGCTGCCGGGCGGGATTCCCATCGGCTCAGCTCGGTCCGACGGCTCCGGCACCTCTGCGGTACGCTCAGCGCTGGGCTTTCCCGAGCCGCTAAGGCAGGAGCCGGCACTGAGAGGATTTGCCCGCTAGCCCGCAGCTGTACAAAAGGTATGGTGGGGAATGGTGGCCGAGGGAGCAGTGAAGTCTGTTAACAGCCGGAGAATTACGTCTTCAAGCGCTTTATCGAACACTGATTTTATTAATTGGAGGGAAATAATCATTTAACTGCTAGCTGTGAATACGGAAAACACTTTAAAAAAGAGAGAAAACAGGTTTGAACTGTTGACTGTCTTCAGTTCTTCGACGGGAACCGAGAACCCAGGGGGAATAGTTGGGGGTGAGAAACTGCGGGGACTGATGTTTGCCGAGGAAAGGTGGTCGAGCTAAAGCAGAAGGGCACTCAGGAGCTTTTTTTTTTTTAAAGCGTGTTTTCCCGAGAGGGAATTCCTCGAACCAGATGTGTCCTGGGACATGAGGCCGCAGCCAGGCCCCGCACCGCATCCTGCCCGCACATCGCCGCCGCGCCTGGGCAGGGACAGGTGCCGAGGGGATGCGGGCAGGGCCGGGCTTGCGGATGCGCGGGGAGAACACGGAGGAATACAGACTGTGTGTCACCTGTCTTTCTATCGTTGTTATTCCCACCCCTCTCCCCCACCCCCCTTCTCACTTTATTTTTCCTCCTGCCATCCGAAATCTTTTTTCCTTCCCTCTCTTCCCTTTTATTTTATTTATTTATTTATTTATTTTTGTCTCAGCTGCTGGCCACCTTGTCTCCCATATGGATGGGGTTATCTCAGAAGAATCTCCCAGAGAATCGCTCCTTAAACCTCCTTTTGTCTCGGGAGTTGAAAAGAGCATTGTTGTGGTTGAAAAGGACCTAGACAAAATCCGCACTGTTTCAATTCAGGACTGTTTAATCAGTCCCTAGTGACAATTTTATGGGTTTTAGGCGGTACAATAGTATCTTTTAAAACCTTGTGGCCTTCATGAAAACAAAGAGTTTGAATTTTATGGGCTTACAACTCCAATTAGAACAGTGCCAATGTGTACGGGAGATTATCAAATTTGTATCATAAAACCCCTTTATAATATATGATTGCTGGAAGGACGGGGGGAGGGGGAGACGGGGATGTTGGCAGGAGGATGGGGATGAAGGGATCCGGACTTCAAGCTCTGGATTTTGCCTCATGTAGTTTGTAACGAGCACATGCTGCTCTTCTCTCCATTTTAACTCTTTGCGATCCAACGGTGCAGCAGAGAATAGCATGACGTCGGCATTAGAAAGGGAAACAAAGGCTAGGAGCAGAACATCTCTCCTCCTTAGCCTACATCCACCCTCCATCAACTTGCCGAGTGTTTGGCAGCATCGCAGCCAAACTGACTGAACAGGTGATGACAGAAAGAGTCGGAGCGTTCTTTTCTCTTCCCTTCCCTGAAATGCTCCGTGATGGGACTTACTTTAAGCAAAACAAACAGCTTCTGAGCATTGCCCTTTACCAAGCCCAGGGGATAGGAAAGTTGCAGTTCCTGATAACTAGCTGAGGCCAAAGCTGTGCTCTCCAGGCTGAGGGAAGGTAACCACAGCTGAGCTACAAGGAGAGCAGTTAAGTCTGGTTTAAGTACTAAAAAGCAGCTCCCTGAATCAACAGCTTCAGGTAGCAGGAAGAATGCTTTACATTAAAAGTCGATTAGTAGACTATGGAAATTTACTGTAAGAAGACTTGCGAAAAGTGAGTAGAGCAGAAAATACTGTTTTTCATGAAAGAAACAAATGGACCCAACTACATTTTAAATGTATTCAGCAAGGAAAATTGCTGCGCTAACCTAACCACCGTCTAAGCTGTATCTAGGAGAAAAACATTGACAAATATCTTTGGTCAGAATTTTGTGGAAAACAAAACCAAAACCGAAAAAACAGATCTACTGCCTTTCAATGCATTTTCTTTATAATACTTTGGTTTGGTTTGGTTTTTAATGAGACAATTTATTTTCTTTCTTTTCCCACTCTTGTGAAAGGGGCAAACACACACACAATCTGTCTTTTCTCCCTTTCATTCACCCTACCAGGTCTCACTTCTACTTTCCCGTGCAAACAGGACAGGGAACTAATGAATAAACATGCCATGATCAAGACCTAAATGCCATCTCCAGCTAATGAAAAGCATTGCTGACATCTTAAAACATCTTCCTGGGTGCTTTATTCTTATTCAGTAAATAAACTATTGACTTTGCAAAGGGCCAGCTCCGTTTCAGTGGGAGCCCCTGGGCACATGTTTGTTAGCTCAAAACCGCGGCATGAAAACAAATCACTTGACTTTGTCTCCAAGAGGTGGACAATAGTTCAGAAAAAGCATACGACCCAGCTTTTTTTGCTGTGATTTATGAGCCGTTTGAATGTGTCCCTGCTAATGCTTGTCTGTCATTGGTCTCTGGAGGTATACGTAATATATTTTAAATTTTGTAATAGACAAAATGTGTCACCTCCCAGCAGAGCTCTGCCAAGCACCAAAACAGGTGTTTTTATCATTGATCTATGAAAGGCTCCTGGCAGTTTTGCATTGAGTACGTCTAGATTCATAACCCACCTGGACTGTGCTGTTAACTAAGGGCAAATCATGTTTGTGGAAAAACTCCTTGGACTTTTCAGCCCCTCTGAGAGCTGCAGTGGCAGAAGCAGTCTTCCATCTGGCCAGGGCTTGGCTGATACTGGAGAGAACCATGACCTCATTTTGCTTTCAGAAGCGGGCATTAGCCAGCAATTTCTGTGGAGGAGAATGGGCTTGCTTTCCCTGTTTTCAGTGTTCTTCACAACCCACAGTTATTTGGTGAAGGTACATGTCTTCTGCTGAACTCAAATGACTGATAACCACTGCTTCTTGAGAAGATGGGAATAGCTGGGGTACAAGGAACCTAGTCTCTGAACCTTACTAATGGCGCTCAGCCCTTTCATCAAAGGTGTTGAAGGCATGTTTTCCTTTCCCCCAGCTGGTGCTAATAACCTTTGAGTCCTGGTCTTGTCACACACCTACTACCCATCGTGTGGTGTACTCATCTTACAATTCCTATAATGAATTGCAAGACTTCCCTCTATCTACTTCACATTAAAAAAAATAAAATAAAAAATCAGAGTAAAAGTCAAGTGCCACCAACAATAGCAGTGACAGAAAGCTCCTGAACACCTCAACCTACTTCCAAGAATTTTCTAATTACATTTGTTGAAACAGCATTCTCTCTGAGGAAGAGGACAGTGGTTTCCAACATCAGAGTTGCTTTACCTTCCTCAGGCATAAAGCTATTCTCAAGTATCATGTAGGAGTAGAGTAGCTCAGAGCAGCAATAGCTACCATTATTAATTTGACCAAAAGTCACTTATACATCTACAAGATTTAACAGGGGTAAGAGATCTCTGCCTGCCACTAGCACACAGACTACTGAGCTATGAGATCAGTACTTTCCATTATATTCAGCCTTAAAATTGCGTTCTAAACTGAGAAGACAATCAGCTCTCCAGAGTGAAAATGTTGGGCAGCAGTGACAGTTTTCATCCTACATTCTCCAGTACTCTTCTATTTAGAAGTCATCATGAAGTATTTACACTCCAAGGACAGGTCTCCCAGACAAAAATAAAGATATCTCTCCAGAGCAGGGGTGTACCTTTCTTATATTCAAGACATACATGGAATTATAGAGTCACAGAATATCGTCAGTTGGAAGGGACCCACAGGGATCAAGTCCAACTCCTGGCTCCACACAGCACCACTCAAAATTCAAACCCTATGTCTGAGAGCATCATCCAAATGTTTTTTGAACTCTGTCTGCTTGGGGCTGTGCCCACTACCCTAGTGACGTGATTGGAGAATAAGTCCATTTCAGACAGTCATTCACAGGTCTTCTTGAGCAAAAGGAGACCAAGTTATTCGGAGAGAATTTCATGTTAACTACTTCTTCACAAGCCTTTGCTCCATCTAATATTTAAACCTGAGAGTTAAATCCCCTCTTCAGAATATGACTGAATTTGGCTCTAAATGAGGAATGTTTTAAAAGAGAAAAGGAACAGCTGGGAACAAGAAAAGGAAATTTTGAAAAGTTGTTAGCAGCACTGAAAAGAGCAAATCTCCTCAGTACAAAGGGTGTATTTCTTTGGGACTCGGTTTATGATGCTTTTGAGAAGCCAGACAAATTCTCCTGGAACACCCAACATACAGAAAAGTCACAAAATGATTTCCCAAAATCATCTACCAAAAAAAATTTATTGACATTCCCCAAAACACAGCATATTGCTTTGCAGTATTTGTTGGCAGTAGGCATCAGACTATTCTCTTGTTACGGATGGGTGGGGGATTTGGTACTGCTAATGGTTTTATGATATTCAACTTCAATATTTATTTTACTAAGTCATGAATATAGCCAGTTAAAATATGCAGAGAAATTAAATCTGGAGAGAAAATATTCTATCCCATGTGCTCATGATTTTCCTGCGTTGTCAGACAAGGCAAACTTCCCTGAAGAGAAGCAGTCCAGTATGGAAAGGTGCCAGTAGCTAGTGCCATCCTCTTCTAGAAGCTATTGATTTGCTTTTTTCTGTTGTTTGTGTGCATTCACACAGAGCTCCTAATTGGATACATCTGCTCTGCAAAATACAGTATCATTTGTGATTATTGCTCTGCTATCCTTCAGAAAATGCATCTGCTGTTGCTAGCTGGGCACCAGTTGGAACTCCATTTCTTCTGTGTTCCTGGTGCTTCCAGAGGACACTACATTATCAATCATCCTTTTATGCTATATTGTTCTGGAGTCTACATTTTAAGAAGTTGAAGCACATAAGAGACATCAAGAAAGAGCCACTGGACAAGCTGTGGCTTAATATTCATCCTGTGGGATGAAGCTTGGGAATGGACTATCCTATCCTATCCTATCCTATCCTATCCTATCCTATCCTATCCTATCCTATCCTATCCTATCCTATCCTATGCAAAGAAGCTCAAGAAGCAACCTAAGCTAAAAAACTGACAGAGCAAAAAAAATTTGGTCATAAAAGGCTCCCTAGGTTAGCGGTCAAAGCTGAGTGAAAGCCAACATCTAGACAAATCCTAGTTAGAAATCTGGCCTGACTCCTAAGCAGCAAGAGCTGTAAGCCATTTTAAACACAACTTAATGGCACGCTTTATTACTTTGAAAATTTGAATGGTCTACTTGAACAAAAATATTCTAGTTTAATCATAGGTGTTAGTCTTGTATTGTGAATTAATCCCAGGGATCCTTGTGAAGATGACAGTATTTGCTCAGAGGAACCCCTATTCACCTTAAATTCTACACATCTGTTTGCTGCTTGGAAGGATTTCAGACACCAGCCCATCCTCTTTCATCAACCTATGTAAATTATCACTACCTGAATTGATTTCAGCTGATTATTTAAGGAGATCAGCCAATCAGCATCATGGAGGTGGTTTTGAATTGCACCAGCTATGGTTGGATAGTTCTTAAGCCTAGCATGTAGTGTGTGCCAGGTCATGGGTAATAAACGGTTTGTCTAGCTGAATTTGGGGTGTATGTATGCCTGTGGGGTAAGGGAGTGGCCAAACAGCAGCATGGGCTCTGCACTATTGTACAGCTGTGGCCTCATAGCTCATGCTATTAGTGGCAGGCAATGGCTCTCCTATTCTTCCTGATATGTTCTTGCCCAGCTGTACATGAGGCTCTCTGTTTCCCTCTTTCTAGCAGCACATCATTACTGGTTTACAGAAATTCTGAGCAGTGACACTACCAAAAGGTCAAATCTTTATCCTTCTCACCAGAACCTTTCCCCTCTGCTATGGCAGCGCGAAGATTACCTAGGCTGCCTTGTGTTCTTTCATTATCCTTTCTCTTTACACTGACTTGGTGGAAAACGCTTGGGACATCTTCTGATGTGGTTCCCAAGGGCACCTTGTAACAGCTGTGGAAAAGAGATGAAAAATCAGGTGGCTAAGGAAATATATGTGTGACTCTCTGTTGCTTTTTCTCTCCCCATCTCTTGCTCTCTCTCTCCACCATCAGGTTATGCCTACTATAGAATCAGGCTAGTAGCTGCTCCTAACAGCCTCACTTTACATTTTTTGCTATTGTCACTGCACCAGCCAATCATGTAAAAAATGATATATTGACTTGGCAGGTGCTTCTGTTTTGAACATGATTAAATAACTTTTTATTGTCATCTTCAAAGCATTTTTATGGTCATTTACTGAGTGAAAGGAGCTCTGATTTTGTGAGCATCTGCCAGAATATGTTTGATCCTGTCATCATTTCTTCAGAAAATCACGCGCCTGTAGCTAGAGTGCAAGATACAGTAAGTGCATGAATTGTCCATTGCACTCTGCACTTACAACACTGCCTTCATTGTCAATGATAACAACAGCAGGGGAGAGATCTTGGGAGTTAAGCTACCTGCTGTGTTCTCCTTGATGTTTGAGCTCTTGGATGCTGTATGAATCTCAGAGATGCAAAGAGCAGCTTCTTTGTTGATGCCCTATTTTATTGGTTATTTAAACACGGTATTTTGTTTGTAATTAGAGCTGGCTAGAAAGGAAGATTTCCATTTCACAGGAGATGCTGGGTGTTTTGTTCCATACCAGCATGACAGGATTACAGTGCTGTTGGAGATCTGGGTTGTGTTGCTCTGCAGATCTCCAATAGGCACCCTATTTTAAATTCCCAGTGTCCCCCAGATATTGGACGGAATTCACATGCCCCCACAAATGATACAATTCCACAGAATCAGCCCTTTTCTGTGGAAAATCAGACAGAGCGCTCCCTGTCAGCATTATCTATCTATGCAACAGCCTTCATTGACCTTCATCTGGGCTT
Organism: Chrysolophus pictus; assembly: GCA_037305975.1. Taxonomy (NCBI): domain Eukaryota; kingdom Metazoa; phylum Chordata; class Aves; order Galliformes; family Phasianidae; genus Chrysolophus; species Chrysolophus pictus. The sequence continues at coordinate 36,937,103 of CM074580.1, read as the reverse complement.
ACAGTCCCCGCACACATCAAAATAGAAGTACTTATTGCTAGCTGAGTTAGGCTAGTAATACTGCATGGATGGAGAAAACAGAGTTACAAGTAGCACATCTTTGTTTAAATTTAGCAGTAACCAGCTGGCCACATTCTGTAGGAAGCAGGAAGGGAGGATTCATAGGGAGGAATCTGACGGAAAATCAAGCAGAGGCTATAAAAACATTTATCTAAAATGGCAGGATAATGAAAAAGGGATGCCAAGCAAAGAACTTGCTGATCATCTGTGCATCACACTTATAACCTACTCTAGCTAGCTCAGCCCACAGCATAGAGGGGGTATGCAGGTGTTTAGAAGGATCACTTCCCGCACATGGTATTTTTTGCAAGGTTCTTTTCTGCAGAAAAAAATTATTTGTTGTTTCATTACCACCCTCTGAGACAGGCTATTAAAGCACAAGATGAAAAAGGCAGAAAGTGAAAGAAGAGTATGAGAGTGTCAGCGTTAATGGAAGTAACTGAAACGAGACTAATGGGCAACAGTGGCTTGATTCTCAGAGGAAACCTGCATCCTAACTCGTTACATCCTTCCTTCCTTTCCATACCTCTTGTGCCCATGAGCACTGAAGTGCCTGAACATCTCTGTTCAGAGATGGCTCTGCTATCTGTGTTTCTTTTGATGCTGACTCCTGCCGTAACTCCCCTCAAAAGTGATTTTGGAAGTCATCAATTTCCTCCTCACAATATTACAAAAAGTTCACATTAAGTCATTTTTCATGGAAAAATTTGAAAGCCAAAAGCGATGGTTAACGATAATGGCCTTTGATATTGCACCAAAATAGCTTATCACAATAGAAAGGCAAAATTGTTTGCCTTCAAGACTTCTTTCATTTGGTTGGGAATATCAAGGGAAGGAGATATCTAACATGCCCATAAACATCTCTAAAGAAGAGATGATTCTGGCTGAGTTAATGAGCTCGTTCTTGTCAGTTTATGCCAAGTTTTCAACACCATGCCAAAAATCAGTAGGTCAGAGCTAAAAAATCATGAGATGTATGGAAAGAATCATGAGACTTAAAGAGAAAGGGATACTCATTTTCCCTCTGAATTTCTTTTTGAAGAAAAATTTTGTTACATTTAAAATATTTTTTGTCCTATTACTTTCCTTCCAAAAAGGCGTGGTAAGTTCAATGAGAACTAAAATTGTACATTTGTATATGCTGGCACTTCAGTTGACTTCAAGAACCAGGCCACTGACACAATTCCAAAGGCAGTCCTGTGAAAATCATGGGAGTTGACAAATCCTGCATTTTCTAAAGAAGGCTGACCCCGCTGTAAAAGCTTGCCATTTGTGTGGCTGGATTTCCTGGTTGTGGGAGGCTGGGAGGGCTCTTTGCCATCGTGCTTCTCTAATTAATACTGTTACAAGGAGGTTAAGTAAATGCAGGTGGAATCTGTCATGGTAAGAGCAGAATGGTATATGAACTGTGGGAGGAGCAATATCTTAATTAAATACTTCTTGAATTTTATTTCACATTTCCTCTATTCTTCTGATAGTGTGGATCAATACTTAAAAGCACCATGTTGCCAGTTTGGTGGTTCTGCTAACACTAACACTCACTGCTAAATAAACAAAGATGCTATCTGTATTTCTCAGCACAAGTTTGGAAGACACCTGAATGCCATTTAGAGAAATTGGCCCATAAAGTCATAAATAAAATGATCCGGAAACATTTTGAAGTGCTAAAGAGTTTGCTGCGTGTGGGATGCCCAGTGACTGGAAGCTGAGATCAGAGGAATCACTAGGTTCAGTGTGCTGCATTCACAGTGTGTCTGTTTTAGAACCGGTTATGAGAAATGGGTCCCTTGAAGATTGTTTGCTCACTGTCAGGAGGAGAGGGCCTGTGCCAGCAGGGAGGGCTGCCTTTGTCTCGTAGGCAGAGCTCAGCTAGCAGAGCTGGACTCTAGTGCTGCAAGAGAGAGGCAAGCTTGGAAGTGAAGAAGCGGGGCTAAACATTGGAGTGTTTCTAGAACTGTTCCCTCCTTCATAGGTCAAAGCCGTCTATTTTTCTTCAATACCAAGGATATTGATCTGCTGGGTCATTTGCAACAGTTGCAGATAATCATGCAGTAAATGTGGAAAGACTTCTGCTACGCGTCTTTCACACACTAAAACTCACGTGGTATTCTCCAAATCCCCTAGCATCCCAAGACATTTTGCACATTCTTATTTGCACATTTTAATAAGCCTTTAATATTATCAGCTAATTCCTCACCATAACAAAGAATGAGAGCAAAGAGCAAAAGAAAGCAAATGAAAGAGAAAGAAGAAGAAAACATGCACATAGGATGCATAAGATGCTAAAAAGTAATACTATTAAATGAGGCATATCCAACAGCATTCTTGACATATTGTACAGGGTTTGGATGGAAAGAGCAGACTCTATATTGTTCAAGGCACCTCTGTGCAACAAATCAATCATATTCCAGACTGTGTAAGTAGTCAGGGCAGACTGCAATAGCTATTTAATGTTTGTCTGTGGTTTATTAGTTGTACACTGCAGATTTGTGAACCCACTGTTTTAGACTACAGAGACCTGAGGTTCGAGCATAGACAAACAGTTGGCGCAGACAAGCTTGGTTTCAGGGCACTAAAAGAAAAAAAACATCATCTACGTTTACTAAAAACTTCAAAACAGGTTTAAATGACCTTCTGTTTGTCTATGGAATTTCAGTCTATGGAATTTGGGCCTCAGCTTTAGTCACATCCCGTAACAAGCACTGCTATCCAGTAGAAACAAGATCCTCAGTGGGACAACAGAACTGACCCAGTTCTACCCAGCAGAACTGCATCATTCTGAGTTGATGTTTTGTGTTAGCGAGGACAAAGTAAGAGTGTGCATTATCACAGGGAAGCCACGTACATCTTCTGGGAGATTTGGAGTCTCGGATGTGACTGCTACACGGATGCAGGTGAAGTGGCTGCATATGTAGGGCAGGGTGTGTGGAGGAAGAATCCAACTCAGAATATTTGCTGGAACTACTTTCTTAACTGCTAAACGTTTTACACAGTAAAAAGGTTGGGGTTTCTCCACCTTGCTAATCAGGAAGGAGGTAGATTGTAGCAATGAAACAATTATGAAAATCAGGAAGCAATTTAATTGTCTGAAAACAGCTTAATTAGAAAGAATATCATTTTCTTAAATGATAGTAATCATTCTCCTGGGGATTAAAGAATAGCAGAACTTAACTTCAGGCAAAAGAACTATCAGAAATAAAATGATTGAAAGAAAAGTGAAAATAAATAAGTCTATCTTTCCCAGGTTTTCTGAAGCATTATTCATATGGCAAGTTTCCTCTCCCCGCTTTTTTCTTTTTCTTTTTTCTTTTTTTCAGTTTACTATGTAGATATTATACTGTTGGTATTTATCTATAGCACAATAGCATCTAAGCTCCTCAGCAGGAGGAGGGCTCCACATTGCGGCAGGAACTGTCTAAGTATATGGCAATATATAGGCAGACCCTCCCTCACAGGCCAAAAAAGGAAAAAGAATAAACAACAAAAGAGCACAATAAGCAATTTAAAGTCCTTGTTTTTATAAAATACCCTTGGCTTTATTTGAGCATTATTTTTTCCGGGAAAGAACAGTGGAAGGGCACAGAAGATACCTGCAAAGTGATAAGGCATGTATTTTAGGTGGATTATCTGAAGACGAAGTGGTGCTGGACACTTGACGCCACTTAAAACAAGACCCTTATGCCATTAAGGGTGAATTTGGAAGCCTAATTATGCTGTCTAAGAATTCAGACTTTGACATAGAGTATTAGAGTGACAGTTAAGGCCTGTCTCATTCAAAGAAGCCCTTAGCACCTGCTTGCCTTGTTTAAAGCTCAATGTCCCATGTTTGCCCAGAGTCTGAGTCTTAGGAGAGATAAGTAATAACTGTTACATATGCTAATATATTCAAATGCATTTTTATTTGCATTGAGAAAGCTAAGAATTGAAACCAGGATGCTCCAGAAATGAGGTGGCACCTTGGACAGATTTGCTCTGACATAGTCTTTCAACCCACTTAAATTTTCTGAGGAATTTCTGCCTCATTAAGCTCACACCATAGCTGAAGTTCCTTCAACATGCAATTGCTCAATATTTTGTAGTTTTTCCTGTTCTTCATATTACTTGTCTCAAGTTTGAAAAGAGTACCAGTAGTTAAGAGAAAGATATCAGTACAACTGTGATGTAAAGGAGACTTGTATAATCTTTGGCTTTCAAAGAATGAGGTGGAAAGTAAGAGAGAAAGAAAGCTATTTCTTCACCTCTCTAGCTGATGAGATCAGCGCTAGGGCATTATTTCTATTGCTTGTATACATATTTTCAAATCACATCACAGGAGAGCATGCAAACAAGCCACAAAATGATTCAAGAAAGACAGTAACAACAGGGCAGTAGACTTTAAATAATGTACATCTACTTGACTAAGTAGAAACAAGTTTGCAAGATCACTCCATTACAGTGTAAAGATCTCTTTCCAGAGACACATGGGATTACTAAGCTAATTTTTATGTGAAGAGACACATGAAATGTTGTTGCTGAACATCCTGCAACAAGAGGACTGATCCATGTGATCAGCTGGGCTCTAGTGTTCCTGTAGGCAAAAGCCTTGCCTGCCTTGAGAAGAATGGCACATAAAAATGGAGGCTGAAACTGAGATAAATCCAAATTTGGAGCAGAGCACACAGTTGGAAGCATGAGGATAATTAGCAGGGTAAGGACCCTTTTGATGAAGACTGGAGGCTCCTCTGCAAAGCATGCTTAAATTGCACTCAAGTCACTCAAGACTCATTACAGATCTTCAGAGAAACATGAAGTGACTGTTGATATACAGGAGGCTGGACAAGGTGATTCATTGCTTTCTGATTCAATTCCTGTCAATAAAACAGAGCAGGAGCAATGCTAAGGGATAGTTCTGTGGGGCATATCATGAGTCCTGTTTTGCAGACTGGATTCTTGATGTGTGTGAGCAAGAAAGACCTGAGGAGAATTGCAGAAAAGAGGACCTAACCCTGCTTCCCAAGGCAAATTCTAATTCAAGGATTGCATGTGAAATCTTAACCTTCCCACTCAGCCATTGTGATTGGAGAAGCTGTTGTTTTGGTTTGTATTTCTTGTTGTAAATCAGGTTCTTTTTCAGGCTGAGTAGCACCTTTCACCAGCAGTGCTCAGTCTGAGACTAAACATCCTACTTGTAGACTAAGTCACTACTTAATGCAAGAATGGCTGTGGCAGAATCTGGCTGCAGCACTGCTCTTGTGTTGAGGAGCACTTTAGTCACCATCAGGCCTTGTTTGTTTTCATCAGAGAATCACTTATGGAGTCAAGAAGTTCTTCATGCAGGCATGCAAGATCTAGGAAAATATATTATGTAAAATGTGCCTTAAATTATACTGGAGTAATTCTTTTTGTCTGTGCAGATTATTAACCCATGTCATGAATGCTGCAGCTTAGTGATTGTTCCCATTACATCTTTTTGCCTGAGTCAGCACACCTAACTTGGTGGCATAGGACAGGAGAAGCTCTTCCATCACCCACTCAATATCTCACTGAATTCTTCAAATCTGAAAGCATAACTTCTGTTTTCCGAACAACAATAGTGAAATTTCCACTCTGTTTTTTTCAGTATTTCTAATTATTTATCTCTCTTTCTTAAATAGAGCAGACTTTTTGTTGGTATTTTGGAATTCCTTTTTGGAATTCCTTTTGGAACATGTTTGTGGGTACTCCTTATGGAGTCCACGAACAACCGCTCCTTACAGAAAGGCTGCCTGTGTGGAAACCAGGCACAGTGGTGGGAAAGCAGAGGAATGCAGTCTCAAGAAGTCAGTCAGACTGCCCTTTTCTTGACTGCTAGCTGAAAACGTGCCATCCCTCAGTGCAAGTATCTCATGGAGAGCCTGTGCTACCGTGTTCTTGTCCTGTACACAGGCTGAACACCACAATGGTAACAGCTCTTCCTAGTGGACTCACAGCAGTGGAAAAGTATGACTAACTGATGCGAGATTTCCAGACAGTTCATGACCATTGAAACTACACACAGTGATAAGCACAGACAGTTAAGGCAATGGCTACAGTTACAAAGCACTACCAAACATGTCTTCCTATTGACGTTAATAACTCCAGTTTGCCTTGGTAGAGGCAAGCTAGCACAGAAAGAGCTATGCTGCACCTTCTGGCACATGCCTGCAGATAAATAAAGCATCTACACAAGCCCTGAACAAACCAGAAATGTAACACTTCTGAAATTTTGATAAAATCAGGTTGGAACCAGCAGAGACTTGGGAAAGCCAATTATTGTAGAGTCTCTGAGATCAGCAAATGAGAATAGAAATCATTAACATGCCATGGACTACAGGACAGGATATGCAAACTTGAATGTGATATGACCATTTAGAATAAATAAAAAAATGCTGCAGAGGTTAATTCCCATTTCGTTGGTCAGGCAAGGAAATATATAAGAGAGCTTTTACTTAAGAGATCCTAGCAGCATAACCTTCTACGTGTAAGAATATGCTTTACAAAATGGGTATAGATTTTAAGTGAGAAGATAGAAACAAAGTTGGGCAAAAGTAGAAAATGGCTAGGTGGATGCCTTCTGAAATTTACATGGAATAGATAATAAGATAACAATAAGATTAGCAATTTTACCTTACATTAATTTCCTTAGCCCTCATAATTAAGTCTGCTAAGATTAAAGTGCAAAGCCAGATTATATAAAGCTGACATCTTTAAAATGTCTCCAAAGTCCCACGTGATCCTTGGAAGAGAAAAGTGCCTTTTTTTAAAGGCAGTGCTTACAGGAGATGGCTGTTCCTCTGCTGGGAGTGCAGCTGCATGGAGAGTATCAAACCAGAAACTGGAGGCCCATTGCAGTGATAGGACTACTCACTCCACAGTAAAATGAAGATTAACTAGGGCCAAATTAAAACTTCTGGTGATCCCCGCTCCCAGTCCAGTTTTAGAGTCCCTTTGACCAGGAAAGATCATTCCACAGTTGCCTAGTTGCAGGATTTTAAAATTAAAATAGGATGAAGAGAAGTCAGAGGAGGACCGAGGCATCAGTAACTGACAGGGAAGTAGACAAGATTAAATATTTTGAGGTAATAAAGACACTGGATATCTGCTCCTTTACCACTTTGTGAAGGCTATTCTCCATTCTTGACAAGCACTGCCACCTCTAAAAAATGCTGTGAGTTTCTCAGCCCACCCAAAGGGCAGTCTTCCCTGTCATTTTATTTCTCCTTTCCAATCTTTCAATATCCTCATTTTTTTCCCTTTATTTTTGGCCTTCATAAATCACTAGAAAAAAATCACAATCTTGCCTCTTTTGCTGCTTGTTCTATTTCTGACAGCTGTTTGGTTTTTTTGTTTGTCTGTTTCTTTTCAAAAATGTTGAAAGAGGAGTCATGTATGATGCGACAAATACAAATGTGTTCTCCAGAATATTTAAGTGTTTAAGTTTTCTATGCTTCTCATACAGTATTCCCCAAAATAAGTGGGAAAGTTCCCCTGATTTAACAGCATCAACTGAACCCTGCACAAACTTCCTAACATAAAGAGATGTACAACCTGAGCATGTGAAGTCAGCTCCATCTCCAGGAAGCAGAGACTCTATGTTAATTATGAATACTTCCCAGGAAAATGAATTTGAAGTTATGAAGTCTAGATAGATTATTGCATTCTACTGCAGTACAAAGGTACTGATCTCTTTCTGTTTGAATTAAAAATGTTCATAATATGCAAAAATCTCTAGCTATATGCCTAATCCCCTAGAGGGCAGTATGACCTAAAAATAAATTAAAGAGAGTCGTGCAATTACTATTTTTCAAATGCTGCTTATATTAAGTAAGATTGTGTTTCCTCCTTTCTCTGCCAAACTGGTACAAAGGTGCAAGAAATAAGAAGATACTTATGGTTTCCAAATTTTATGAGAAAATGGATGAAATTATGAGTAATATTGTGTTATACCGATTTCTTTAGCTTGCTTAATACATATGCTTAATTTTGTAAAGCCAAAGTTGCGTACGTTGTACTTAAGGATTCTATCAGATGGTTTCTTAAGAGGGTTTTTATGGATTGAATTTCAGATGGTCTCAGACCCCTTTGGCTTGAACCAGAGGCATGAGATGAATTTAGGCACCCGATGTGCAGGAGATGGAAGCACTGTTTCATTAAGCAGACACTGCCAGAGTCTGGCACTCTAAGGTAGACCAAATGCTCACTGAAGTGCCTCAGTGGTTCAATCTCCCAGGCACTTTCCGAGTCTGAGTGAAGAGCAGATGAGTGCCTCCATCGAGATGAGGAAGCCTCTGTCCCAAACTGCATAACTTGGTATTACATACCAAATGAGGCTCTCAGAATATCTTTGGGCTGCCAATGTGAGCCTTCTGTTTGATATTAATGGAAGTAAGGAATGATGAGCTTGAACCACTTAGTGGTAGTTTGCCTAATTACAAGCACAGTTCCCATTTGTACCTAAGCTCTCATTCCCTTTCCATCCAGAGCTCCACTTTCTGGTTTGAGGAAACAAAGCCTTACTTCCTTCGTTGTCTGAGCAGGAAGAATATGGACACACCAGAAAACACAACATGTTTACCACACAGAACCGAAGCATAATTTCACTTAACACTGGGGAATGTCAAATGGGCATGAATAACCTCCAGCAAACACTGACGTCCTTCCAGAAATTGCACTCTTTCTTTCCACATGGATTATGTGCTGGTTTTTTGTCCTCATTTTTGCTGAAAACAGTTTTTCAAGGACTAAAGGAAGATATCTTGTGGAGAAGATACCTCTGGTTCCCTCTAAAAATTGCTTATTGTTTATTTCTCACTAGAAAGGGCAGCATATCTTATTCAATGAGCAGACTTCACAGAAGCCTAGATGACAAGCCATCAAGAACCCTTCAACTGAAGGCTGTTTTAAATGGCTAAAAAAAAAAAAAAAAAAAAGCAAGGCTGGAGAAGGATAACAGTCCAGGATGACTTGATTTGGAAAGGGGGAAAGAAAAGCCTTCTAGGAGAAGGGTGCTGTGCAGGTGTGCATGTTTTCATGTTGATGTTATTGCAGGAAGCATTTTTAGTTTGCATTGATCCCAGGACACTTAAAGACAGTCACAAATTCTTGGAAGGCTGAAGAACGAAAGAAATTAAACTGTGGATAATTGAATTAAAAAATAAACAATTTAAAAAAATAACCCGTAACCAAACATGAATTTTTTCTAGTTACCAAAGATAAAACAGAATAACTCATTATTTTCCAAAGTACTTAGATCATTCCCCAAACATGTTTTGGGGTCAGTTTTACTGCACAGTGAAATACTGATACAATGGTTACTGTACTCCTGCAATTCAATTTTATATACATATATAATTTTTTTAAATGCATTTTTAAAGAACTTACTGGTAATTACATTGAAATTACTTACATTGCTGAGTGTGACTGTTGGATCTGATGACATGTTTTAGGTTAACTAGTTTACATTTCTTTTGAAGTGAATTTCCTAGCGACAATGTTTGCACTATTCACCTGCCTCATCAAGGCCTGTTTAGAATACAGTGCTTAATACAGTTTTTAACCCATTATAAAGCCATGCACAGATAATTTAAAATGATCATAACAACTAACAAACACGTAATCAAGGAGCTCTTAAAATGTATTAAAATTCAGGTCTCTCGCTATTAGCAAAACCGCTTCATTAACATATTAAGACAATGTTCATTTGATAATTAGCTTCTGTTTTCTTTGCATCCTGGCAGTTAAATCATCCCTGTGTAGCCAGAGTGAAAAAGTTTTTTGCTTCTACAAGGTACCTTCTGTGAAGTATGTGTGGATTTCTCATCATTTTTAAGCAACACTTGTATTTTCTTCTTTTACTCTATTTCTTAAATGTTGCAGATCAAGCAAGTTGATCCCAATTCCACGGCAAACATGGGAGTTTACAAATCTGAGGGCTCAGAACACAGAAAACAGTGGGCCTCTTTTCTCTCTTGGGCTTATGCTTCTCTCGAGGCTCAAGAGAAATAATTTCACAATTCCTTGTGCATGCTCTTTTGTGCCCCAAGGAGAGGCCAGAGACTGGCAGAGAAGAACAACTGCTCAAAGACCATTGATTAGTAGAATTGTAGTTCTCTACCCTTTCACGAGTCAGCATTTACACATTCCAAACTGTATTATTCAAGGGTGGGAGGGGGGGCAGAGGTACTAGTACTTAAATATTTTAAAATATTTCATCCCCAAAATGAGACACTTGATTCTAGATTTTGCCTGACTTCAAATGTCAGAGACACCTGCTGAGATATCTATGAGATGCATACGCTGTCCTGTATGTGCAGTCTTTTTCACTATACTTCTATACTGAACTGGCTGACTTATAGTAAAGAAAGAAGAAAGCATGGATTATTTACGTGAAACTGTTCCAGCTCATATCCTGAATGCGTCTTCCACCTATCATCACATCACCTATCATCACATCACCAGCAGTTCCAGAGAAAGGTTCACTTCTGTTCCCATACATTTGCAATAAATGGAGTTACAGATATACAGATTAGACCAAATTTTTGTAACTTTCCCTGATATATATATAATGTGAGTGGTTTTTTAGAGCTAAATAGTAATTCTTTCTTAAGTAATAGGAACTGAATTCTTCAGGTGTGAGTAATAGGGTGGCAGAACTGTCCAGAATGATCTAACAAGACTAAGTATTAAACAGTTGTTGAAATTTAGTGTAGGTGAACATTAGATGGTGGCACATCAAAAACCAAAATCCCGTGATAAATTCAGGTTTAATATTATTAGCTCAGAAATAAATACTCAGGAATGAAAGGTTATAACAGACAGTCATCTCCGTGCTTAGTGCAGGTAACAATGGAAACTGAATGTTAAAAATGCCTAGGAAAGGAAAAGAGAACAAAAGAGAAAACATAATACTGTTATATAAATTCATGGTACATCTGCATCCTGAACACTATGTACAGTTCTTTTTGCCCATTTCAAAAAGTACAAAGCAGAATCTGAAAAAGCTCAGAGGTTGACACAGGTATGAAATGATTTACTCAAAAAGGTGAGATTTCTTCATCCTGAAAAGATATAAGAGAGTGGAAATATACTGGAGGTGTAGAAAGTCCTGAGTGCCTATAGCAAATACGCGTTGATTGTCCCTCTCTCAGTGCAAAAGCAAGGGAGCATTCCGTGACACTGGCAGGTGGGAGTTGATAAACAAACAAAAAGGAGATAGTTCTCCACATGATGCTGTTAAATAAATGAATTTTTTATCAAAAGACACTGTGGGTACTAAAACTGTTCAAGAATTCAAGGAGACGGAAAAAGTTCAAGTAACACACATTCAGTAAAGATTATTAAGAACCATGTCTGGTTCAGGAGATCTTTGAGCCACAAGTTGCTGGAGATTGGAAGGTTATTTTGGAGAACTGTCACTGTGTTTTCTCTATCCTCTTGCTCTCCACTAGACATCTACTTTTGGTTATTACTGGATATTGGCTAGGTGAACCTTTGATCTAACTCAGTGCTGAAGCTCTTACAATCTTGCGTTGGGTAAGACTCAACTCTGGGAAAGCCCTTATGGTAGGAATTTCATTACAGGTGCCCTCAGACAAATGACAGGGTCTGTCCAGTTTAACAGAAATGAAGTGAAGCTGTCACAGGGAAAATGTACCATATAGCAAACAACTGTTCAGTGTTTTTCGTTTCATTTTGCACTGACCGTTTTGTGTAGCTATTTCAGATATATGCTTAAGAAATCATATAGCATGCCTGATGTCTTCTCACTATTGATGATGGTTTATTATATTTCTTATTTTTTTGTTGTCAAATTATATGCACTGAATTGCACAATACCCACGAAATTATTTTCATTTTCACTAGCACACACTTTGAATGAAATAAATAGGGAAAAGAAGATTGTGTATTTTCATATATTGTCTCAGAAGTTAGATGTCATGTTGGACAATCTTGTATCTTTTGCCTTAGAATGTGTTCACCTCTTTTTTGATATCAAGGGCAGCTGGAGCAGCATATCCTTTTGGTCCATTCATCTGTTTCTGAAATGTGTGAGAAAGGCATTCTCAGAAAACATCAAGAAAACCACATAAAAATACATAAGAAAAAGAGAACAATGTATTAAAGCTGATGGCAGGTTCCCCTCCTTTCTCCTATCACTTCACCTAAATGAGTCCTCTTAGAGGTCCTAAAAAATTACTTTCTTCCTTCTGCCACAAGGTTCTACACAGTGGCCACCTCCTTGCTCTGGGACTGCCACACTGCTCAGGGCATAGCAACAGCCTTCCCTGTTGTGCTGGGAGCTCTCCTTGCAGAGTCCTGCAGAGATCAGCCTGGCCACCAACCCCTCCCAGCAAAGGCTGATGAAGAAGGTCTCATATCAGCTTGGGACACACTCTTACCACTACACTCCTTTCTTTTTTCATATCTTGAGCAACTGTTGTGCAGCTGTCCCCACTTCTTGCACCTGGGATAGCAGGCACTGGATCAGTGGGCTCTTGTGGAGAGATGAAAGCACCCCTGAGGAAGCAGCACAAACTCTAGCAAAAGTCTTTGCCCCCCATGAGATACTGCCTAGGAGTGACATGAGTGAAACCTACTAGCTCCTGGTTGTCTTCATGTCATTGCCTTTGGCAAACCACTTCAAATTCATCAGGTTGCATTCATTAGCATTCATATATCCACAGTGTTATCAATAGCACAAGTTTCTGAAGCAACTTTGTTATTCAGGGTGTAGAACAAAGATATTCCTCTCTCTAAATATGCAAAATACTTGACCTTGAGTCTGACAGAACTTTTCCAGATGCTGTGATATATTTAACCTTCACTTTCGGAGTTTCAAAAATTAAGTCTTGAGGTGTTGAAAGCCCTAGATATTTTTTAATGGAAAGAGAAAAAATGGCAAATCAGCCACAGAGATGGCTCCGCCGAAAGATGCAGCTGCATCAGTGTGACTGGGTGGAAAAAAAAAATGTTTTTAAAACAGAAACTGCTGATACGGCTTTTGGTGAAGCCTCTGCAGCAGCTGTGATGGCTTTTAACTTTGAGTTTTCAGTGGGAAACAGATAATTCTTGAATTGTCATTATTATGAAAAACAGAGGCAGGCTTCAGAATGTCAGGCCAGGTTGAGGAGCAGGTGTAAGGTAAGCCGTGTCTTGGACTGACTTGAATAGCAGGGATGAGCAGTGTGCTGGGACTGATAAGCACAGAGTACAAAAGGGTTGTCAGCCCTCCAGCTCCAGTTAGCCCCAAGACAAGCTGCTTTGGTGTTGGGTGGCAGCAGTGATGCCCAGAAAGTTGTCTCTTCATGGCTGACTTTAGAACAAAACAAAAAAGTAAAAGTCAGCTGAGAGGAGAAGCCTGTTATCCCAGAGCATGGGCAGCCTCCTGATCTGCAGCACCTGTGCCCACTGTTCAGCCTACAGACGCTGCACACAAGGTGGGGACCTCTGGAGCACAGTCTCTGATTAAACACCTGAAAAATGAAGAATCTTCCAAACCAGACTTTCCTTCTATGCGAGAAAAGGACTGCAAGGCAGCTGGTTTTAAGTGCTATGGTTGTGGAACAAAATCTGCTCCTGGTGAGCAGAGGGCTGAGAAACACTCCTGTTAAAAGCTGACTGAAAACAGAATGTATTTGTGAAAAGCTCTGTTTTTGAGCAATTAACATTTTGAGAGATAAATGTTTTGTAGAGCATTTTCTAACTAGCTCTGCTTGAATCTCTCCCAAGGAGAAAGCAGAAACGATACTGCAGCTCATGGGTGGTTCACACTGATCTCTCAAAAAGACCCTGAATTTTCTTTCAGGGAATAGAAACTTTTGTACTTCAATAGCTCTGTCTGAGAGATCTGGCGCTAATGTTTTCTTTCTTTGTATATACAAGTTAGCAAGACTTGCAGCAAGGTTATCCTACATTTTTTTTCAGGGATTTTAACCTTGAACCCACTCTATTTCCTGGCTAAGAGTTATTAGAATTAGCATTTGGGATTTATTCATGCATGAGTCAGAGACAGAGCTCCACAATAAATTTCTCCAAGTGACATTCTGTTTCTCTTTTACCCCTTTAAAATTTCCTTTCTTGGTCCTATGCAAGCTTCACATCCCTGAAGGAAACTGGTGACAATGCTGCACTCTAATGGCAAAAGCAAAGGATCTGCAAAAAGATTAATAAAATCTGAGGGCACACATCATGTATTGAAATGTAGTGAAAGCAGAAAGTGTTTTTCAATTTCTGTGAGAACAAATGTTAAGAGTTTCACAGCAGATCTGCTTTCTTGGCAGCTTCCTGAAGCATGAGAAAAGGTCTATTGGAACTGCAATTTATTCATCCTTGATGGGAGAGAAACATGACACAGGCTTCGTTTACAGGTCAGGAGGACTCAAAAGGTGGTTTCTCACATATCTGTACTTTGTACTTACAGGAATAGGAAAAGAAATCCACCAGCTAAGAACAATGGATATGACATGAGAAGGCTGATGGACCAAACACAACACTCCTCCCTGACTCAGCACTGAGTATTTGATGCTAAATTAAGCATTAAGTTGAGATGCTTGCATTAAGTGTGCCTGTCTTTGGTCAATATCTCTGCTTGCCTCATTTTTTATGAGTTGTCAAAGTGATCCCACTGTTCAGATCCTTATGGTCTGAAAATCTTGAAGGCACTGCTTGGATTTAGGATCAAATTTCCATTCCTTTCTATAGGACAGAGTAGGATCAGAGTCATCTGCTTCCTCCTTGAGACCACAAACTCACTTTTAATTTGACAAATAAATTAGGGCCATCTGGCACCTGCCCAGAACTTCTAAGCTGATCATGATTCTTGTTCTGAATCTGAGAAATACTGTTTCCCAGGCTCAGAAGTTTGCAAGCTCTGTTGTCTCAATATATTCAAATCAGTAGTGGTTTTTGTTGGTTGTGAGAACAAGGTCTGCAGCCTCAGTGCACTTCTTATGAACCCACTGGCTCTTTCTTCCAGTGACCAGTTTCTGTTCATCAGTCAAGATTTACTTGAAATCTATCAGGATAATAACATCAATAGCTTAGAAGTAGAAGTAATCTCTGTGTTGCTCAGACCTGCTTCTAGGTAGGTGTCTTCTCTTGGGATGGGGTAAACCTTCTGGGGCAGCAGCAGTCAGCGTTGTATTCCTGGGTGCTGGAGAACAGGGAGGCTTCTTCAGTTGTTATCAGAACATTCAGTCCATTCCTTTCTCTCTGATTTTCTTTCTTCTCTCCCTCCTTACTGGACTCTCTTTGGTCCCTTTATCCCGCGCACTCTCTCCGCTATTCAGGCTGATCCATGAGTGTGCTCCAGAAGGACTTTTCTTGCTTTTTCACTCCTGCACCACTCCACTCACGCTCAGACTCTACTTTCTGGTGAAGGAAAAGGAGACAAATTGGCTCCCTCTGTACCGTATGGAAATGCATGCACACAGAAAGAATAAAATAGCAGTGGTGTTCCCCAAACAGCTGTTTTGCAAAACGACTCCTAAACTAGCATCTAAGAGAGGTCCAGACTTCTTTGCTGGAATGTAAGGATCTTGTAATTAAGTCCAAAATACAGTGTTTCAGATATGTCCCTGACAAGAAAGTAATGACCTCTGGATACTGATATATATGAAAAAAATAATACGTAATTCTTTAGAAGCTTTAATGAATTACCTTTTACTGCAAAGGCTGCTCAAACTGTTTCATAAAGCCAATACCACAAACTAAACATACGATGAAATAGATACATTTTTATTAAGGGAGATAAAATTTCTATTCCTTCATTTTATTACAAAAGATTAAAAAAAAAATAAAACGACATGTTCTGGCCTTAAGTATCAGACTTACATTTTGTCTTTTGTTATCACTTACAATAGCACTGCTGCTTGAATACTCAGCCATATCAAATGTAAGTTATTTGTATATCTCCATCCTCTCAGGAAATCTTGACCTTGAAATAGAATAAATATGTAACATGTTCATTGGCAATACCACCAGTGCTAAAAAACATAGACTTTGAACAAAAACATGCAAAAGATGAGCTTGTGCAGTGCTGTTTGACTCATTGTTGCAAAATGAGGAATTACAGTTTAAATGTTTTGCTGCCTTTGAATGACCCTTCATTTGTAATTGAGTCAGCTCAACAGACTGCAACTCTAAAACCATTGAGATATGGAACTTATTTGTCCCATGTTTAGAGTATTCTTCAGTCACTCTACCAAAATCGAACTGCATAGGATGGGATCTTTTCCATTGTAAGTGCTCTGATAATGTGCTGCATTAACTTAGATTCTGAGATGGCTGTTATTCAGGCTGAGATTTTTAGGAGACTTTCAGAAGTAAACAAATCATATGTAGAATTTGTTGATTGGATCCATAAAAATAAGTAAATTGCACATAAACCAAAACCTATAAATAACCCCACAATGTGAAAAATAAATGGAAATCCCTTGAATCCCTTAAATAACTACTTGAATCAAATTTGAATATTCTCTGTAAGTGATCATACATATATAACATACTTAAATGTCAGTAAGACTAACAAACCCCAAGACACCTGCATTAATAACTAAGGGCATGATCAGCTGCGGCCAAACTGGCAAAGCTTGAAGAGTGTTATTTTTAGACAAAGACTTGAAGGACAGTAAGGCAGGACAGTGGGGTAGAAAAGCTACAGCACATGGCATGTATTCCTCCTTTTACCACTACCCCAATATGAAGATGGGCTGTAGCCATAAAGACACCCAAAAGAAACAGACATATACTTCATGTGGGATTTATGAAAGACGATGTAAACAATTGGAGTCAAGGTATTGCTTCACAACAAACATAATTCCCCAAAGGTGTAAAAGTCCAATCCAAAATTCTGCTCGTACCACCAGTAAACAGGAAACCAAAATATACTGTGAGGACTCAAAAAACTGCTTGCACAAATGCATTGCTGTGCTTACGGTCTTGTGGGTGTGAGAAAACAAGTCGGTGAAATCTGTGGGAAAAGTAACATGAGGTACTGTAGTCAGTTTTGTTTAAAATAAATATCACCTTTGCTTTCCTAAAGCTCCAGAATTGTGTTTTGTTGCACTAATTTCCTTCAAGAGCACTAAAGCATGAGTTATAAATGAGCTGTTGGACTGAAACAATAAGTGTTAATGTGGCAAGCTGGAGAAGGTGCCTAGAGGGTTCTTACAGAGACTGAAACTAGCTTTGATTTTATTTAATATATTTACTGTGATTGGAGGGGAGGGAGGGAGAGGGAAGTTTAGAAACCTACTGATGGCATTTGCAGATGATTCTTCCTTGGGACATGTCCCTGTTCTTCACTGGAGACATCATGTTATACAGATGTATAATAAGAAAGGACTAAAGGAGCCTGGAGAGATGTTAGAAATAAAAGCACAAAATTGATCTAGGAAAAAGCAGAAAGTGAAGAATGTGGAGGAATGAAGGAAAGCCCAGAACAAGGCTGTTTAATTGGAGTGATGAATCATGTCGTCCACGTCATTATGCATATATTAACAGCAGAGAGGAAGTACTCCCTGAAATGTGTTGTCCAGCAAATACTTCTTATGTTCTATGACTAATGAAATAATCTAACTGTCTTACTGATGCAGTTGAACAGCAGGAGAGCATTCACGCTAGGAAAAAGAAGTGCCATTTGAGAACTGCAAATTATGGAAAAGAATCTCATTTATTAGTTCTGCATTTTTATTTCAAAGAATAAGGGTAAGAGAAGAGCAAGATGGACAGATGTGAACTTTTACAGCAATATACCATGCCAAATAATGTATATCCAGAGTCCACATCGCTACAATTAAAAAAAAAAAAATGTTAATGCAACTGAATAACAACATTATAGAAAAGGTAGTGATGCTCCATCTTGAGCAAAGAGAGACGATCAGAAACTGAGGGATTAGTTCTTCACTCTCAGGGCTAACTTTATAGATCAGCTCTGAGAAACAGGATTTCAAAACACTGCAGAGTCCCATCAAGAGTCACTCTTCAGAGATGGTGTTGATGACCAAAAGAAGGGCTAGATTCAACTCAGCTAATTGGAGATGTCAATATGCAGATTTCAACTTACAGACAGCTATATAAAGTGCTCTTTGTAAGCAATATAGGGAAGCGAGTATTTCTAGGGTGAGTCAACGCCTCCCAGCAGGATAAAACAGGATATCTATAGCATAAGAATGTGACAGACAAATCATGGCTAAAAGTGATGGAATGACTACATGAGTGAATAAAAGCTGTAGCTTGAATTAGCAAGAAAATAAATGGTTTAACATTGGAGAAATTTGGGGCAGGAGGAGATAGACCCTCAAGGAAAGCAAAAAACACCAAGAATAGACAAAGTATTAGAAAAGGAAAATCGATCCTCAACTGTTGGGTATAAAATGCATAACCTGTAATTGTCACCATGCCCAGTGGTGAGTTGCTGGGCTTTACTTGCTTCTGTTCTAGCAAGTACACAAATTTCTGCAGAGGCCAAATAAAAGCGAGATGCTGTTCAGCTGGCACAAGTAGGTGAAGGTACTAGTCTTTGGAATGAGGTAAGCTCAATCAGATCTATTCAGGAATCTTGGTCGTCTACTCCAATTAAGAAGGAAAAAACTTTCAGACTAGTTGCCCATCTAATCCTGTTATTTTGTGCAATTCACAAATGGATTGTGTCATGAAAACTGCTACTGCTTTTTCCAGCATATTTACTGCTCATTAAAATTATGTATTTGAGCAAATAGAAGTGGTAGAGTTCAAGTTTGTTTTCCTTTTCTCATGATTCATCTGTAAGTACACAAATAAATTAAGCAGCCATGGGGCCATCAGAGCTACCAGATGCAGTGATGTGAAAGAATTTTAGTCTGGTATAGCAGAGAAGAAAATTGCAAAACTGGGTCATGAGAAGAAATTTTTTTAAAAAAATCGAAGTTCCCAGTTGGCAAGAGGTTACAAAATGTACAAGGGAGTTTTTAAAAATGAACCTTATCTCACACATCCTATATTGTACCACAAAGCTTTAAACAAATGTGACAGTAGACTTTTCTTAGTTAAAAAAGAGCTTGTCCCTGACTCTTCTCTCAAGTACTCTTGGAGTAACTACTGAAGTTGATACAATTATATTCCAGTCACATACCCTTCAGAATCTAGCCCTATGACTCTGTTACGCATGTGGATGGAAAGTAAGGAAACCTGTTGTTTTGGTGTGTTTTTTGTTTTTTCATTTGTTTGTTTGTTTGTTTGTTTCTGAAGAGAAAAAATGAAGCATGTGATGTGGAAAAGAAAGTAGCAAGAATTAATTTAAATAAATAATTAGCAGAAAGAAACTGGCTGTAGAAGAAAGATGTGAATGTAGACTTTTTAAAAGAATAAAGATTAGGCTTTCCTCTCTCATATTATCACTTTGAGAGGGATTTCTGTTATGTAGGTGAATACCGCAGGTGATTTTTGGATCAGGAACACTCAGAGAAAGCCTCAGTTGAACTAAGTCAAGCATGACAGCAGACTTTGATTCAGTACTGTGGCTCCACCAACAACAAGTAAAAAGGACCACCCTGCCTTATGGTTCTGCAGCAATTTCAATTTGCCCCAGTGTGTATGTCATTGGGCTGCCAACTGAGAGTCAGCTACACTGTCTCCACATCTTCCCATTTTCCTCTCAGGCTGTATGAGATCGAAACAAGCTGTTTATGACATAGTTTTCCATGCTGTGTGAGTACAGCTGAGTTTCAATAAGAGTGAATGGACATAAATAGCAGCTACCTCACCTAGAGGCAGTCCAAAAGCTATACACTGGATGTAGCTATACACACAGGGAGTAGTGGGTACCAGAAAGACCCAGCTTCAGTCTGTTTTGGTACATGGAGTCCTTGTACCACAGCATCTCCCTTTTGCTGCAGAAATGATTAGAGTGAAACATCTATACTTTAAAGATCATTTAGAAACCCTTTGAGCCATTCATGAAGCCACTGAAAAGCTTAAAAAATATGTCCTTCTGAAAAAGCTGTCACCTGTAAATACCCACGCTTGTTCTTTGACTCACCATTTGTAGAAGTTTCTCATTGCAGTGCTACCATGCAATTTTTGATCAATAGCGTGCAGCTGGACCTGGAATGAAAACATACTTTGCAAATGCATGACCTTAAAGGTCACACAATTGCATTCTCTTAGGTTATAACTTGATCTCAGCTCTATGGCACTACACCAAGAGAGGGAACACCAAGCACATGGGTGACAAGGAATGGAGGCAGCTTAGCAACAGAAAGCAGCATAGAAAGAAAGAGGCAAACAGAAAGAAAATAAATTTTTATATTGGTTCAATGAGTTGTATTCAAAGATAACAAAAGAAGCAAAAATGTTATTACTTGCAATGGTGGCAATTTCCACGTCTCTACTCTCCTTTCCCTGTGTATACGCGACTCTGTGAGATCAGTAGAAGTTATGTATGCACATAAAGACAGGCAGATTTGAAAGTGAAAGGTTTTACCTAGCATTCCTTTAGATAACAAAGCTAAAGAAAGGCTTTGCAATATACAAAGAATAATGCCCATTATAAAAGTTGGTGAAAAACATTTGCAGTGGAAAAAGGGAAGAAGATGTTTATCTCTGCATCTCTGAAGTTGTTCATTTGAATACAAGAAAGAAAGGAGCTTTGTAATGCATTGGTAAATTTAGGCTACCAGACATTTTATGATAGTTTGTAGTGTGGCTATGGGTTGTCCCATGCAAAGTATTCACCACACTCTGTTTGGAAGTGATTGTAAAGAATGCTCTGTTTGCCATACAAAGGGAGAGTATGTGCGTCTTGTATGGTTGTGCTGGATTTTACTTTTCAATAAAAGCATAAAATGTTGAAGACATTCCATTTCTCTGTCAATTTCTAATAATTTTGGAAGATATTTTTTTAAAATAACTTTTAAAAAATATTTTTTAAGACTGAAGGAAAAAAAATTAACGTGGAGGAAAAAATGGCTGAAAAGAAGGCACTACCACATTTTGGTGATCATCTCCTCCAACATAAGAAGGACACTGAGCTGTTGGAGTGAGTCCAGATGAGGGCTACAAAAAGCAGGACTGGAGCATCTCACCTGCAAGGACAGGCTGACAGAGTTGAAGTTTTTCAGCCTACAGAAGAGGAGGAGGCTCTGTGGGAATCTTATATCAGCCTTCCAGTACCTGAAGGGGGCCTACAGGAAAGCTAGAGAGGAACCTATCATAATGTAGCAACAGAATGAGGAGAAATGGCTTTAAACTGGAGGAGGGTAGATTTAGACCAGATATTAGGATTAAATTATTTACTGTGGGGGTGGTGAGACACTGCCAAAAGTTGCCCAGAGAGACAGTGGATGCCCTCTCCCTGGAGGCATTCGAGATCAGGCTGAATGGGGTTTTGAGTAACATGCCCCCCTGGCAGGGGGGGTTGGAACTAGATGATCTTAAGCATCTCAGTGTAATGATTAGCTGAAGGCTTTCTGATATAATGAGATCAGATATCTTGATCAGGCCTTGTACTGCTTTAAAATGTACTGCAGTTCAGATCATAATACACGAGCAGATGGTAGTGTCTTAGCTGTTGACTAATATTTGAGTCTGTTTATTTCTCTGCTATGTCTGTTCCCACCTGCGTGTCTTCTAGGGCAAGAATTTAAGCCTTAGGGGGCTTTGGATATGAAGCCTCCTAATAGATAAGAATGAAGACCTACTCAAACAGGTAATGAATGTTGACACTGATTTGCAAAGGGAGGTCAAATGTCTTTCAGTGTCTGTAAAGCACTAAACATTCCTGATGCTGAATAAAACACAGTGGTGACAAAATGGCAGATTTTCTATTGTTCTCTTGTAAACTACATAAACCAGTATCTACTATTCGTACAGGAACAGGCCAACAACAGGCCAACAATTACACACTGAGATATGAGTTCTTTCCATAGCTTTCTTCTTCTTGGAAGGGAAATCTAGATTATCGTTGTTTTTTTTTTTTTTTTTTTTCTGGTTGTTTTTTTTTTTTTTTTTCCATGGGCTTTTATTTACTCAGAACAATTTTAAGAATTTAGAGCAATTGGGTTTTTAATTTCAGCATGATATGACTGTAGGTTGTAATTTCTGTCTCACTGAAAAGTCATACTTCTCCTGAAGCAGGACCAAAGCCTTTATAAAAGCATCAGGAGTTCTGATGAAATTTCTTTATTCAGGGAAAAGAAAAAAAAAAAAAAAGGAAAAAAAAAGAAAAAAAAAGGAAAAAGAAAAAAACCTTGACATTTGACATTTGCTTTACTTCTGTATAGAAACAGAGAAAAAGGAGATATTTTTTCTTTTCAGGAGAGAAAATTCAATTTCTGATAACATCAGACTGTAATCAACAATGCAGCTGAAAGATGCTATCCAGCTATAAGGGATAGAGAACAATGTGGGCAACTCCTTAGACTTTCAGTTAGATTTGTTCAACAGGACAACACGACAATTCAGAAAAAAACCTACATACGTTCTGCTTAAAATGATAAGCTTTAATCTTGCTAGTTCTTATTATAATATAACGTGTACTGATGACACTTTACCCAGGCAAATGTGGATAACTATAGGAAATACAATATGAAAGCACAGAAAGATCAACAAAACTAGAAGAAAGACGATTGCTACTTGAATTCAGCCCAACTCTGGTATTTATTTATAGATTTGACAGAATGAGTAACAATTCTTCTGATTTTCCACTAACAGTCACTGCAGTTCTGACTCCCCTCCTCCAAACTTCTGAATTGCTGATTCCTGTGACATGCTAGCCCCAGTTTGTCTCCAAACTCACTTCCACAACAGTTTATTCAAAGACAGTGATAGTAAAGTACAGGACCATTTATCTCCAGCTTCTCTTGTAAAGCCCTACCATGCCCCTCAAGTGGAGTGAAGAGCCAATACAAGGCTACCAAGCAATGCTAACTTTAAAGGAATAACCACTCTTGTAAGCTAAAGTGCAGCAAGGTGCTGAAGTGCCCCCACATGTTAGGATTTCATAATCAGAAAAAAAAGCCATTTTAGTGCTCAAATGATGATAAACTTTCAAATAGCACTTTGCTGAGGGAAGAATGGGACACTTGGTTTGTCATTCCCTCTCCTTCAGTTGCCAAAATAGAATAACTGGAGCTGTGTATGCTGAATCATGTTTGATTCAACAAGGATTACATCTACTGAGCTGACTGCATCCTTGTAGTACGGAGTTCATACTTTCACTCATCTACAGATCATGATTTGTGTTAAACAGGAGAAAATATTCTTTACTTTCTTACTGAATTCCATGTAGATGCATCTGGGGGTGTACTCTGCTGCTCAAATGGGAACGTATGGATGTGCATTATATGTTCTGCATTGTGTTTTCTTCCTGCTATTAAAACCATTTTTATGTAAACAGCATTGAATGATGATTAAGAAAATTATCCACTACAACATTCTGCTGGTTTAAAAAAAGAGATAGGAGCCACTGCGTCATTAGGAAAAGGAGAAATATCTGAGAGTAGCTCATTTTTTATTTGTATAGAACAGGAATCTGAATCCTATTTTCTAAGAAGCGAGAAAACAAAACATGCAAGAATTTAGACCTCTGACCACCTCTGAAAGGGAAAGCTAATGGAAACTGCACCTCATGGGGGACATTACTGCATATCATCACCTGACAGTGACCTTGAGGGAAATGAAACTGAAGAGAAATGGAACTGGATGCGAGGGAGGTGGAACTGTTCTCATATCTAAATCTGCAGCAGAATAGTCAAATTGGATATAAAGAACAGCTAAATGAATAAATACTAAGTGAACAAATATTTTCAAGCTTTGCAAAGGAATGGCATGCAGCCTGAGAGAAAGGCAAAGTCCTGCATTTTTTGCCATGTTGTACAAATGCAGGACACGTAGTGACACATTCAGAAAAGGAAAACTTATAGAAACCCATCAGTTCAAGGGGTGTGCCTTCAGAAAACCATTATGCCTTGCAAGGAAGAGACTGTGAAGAGCTGAGCATCCACAGCTCATTGAAAAGTTCTTATAGAATTTCATGGAGATGCCCATTTAAAACACAATTAAAACATTTTTTTCTTATTTCTGAAGTGGTTGGTTAAGGTAATTCACAACTTTCCTAAGTGTGAAGGCCCTACAGCCTGCATAGTATTGCCAGTACTTGAACAACTATGTGTTATGTAGAAAGGTGCTCAGCTGTGAGTCTCATTCCCAAGCACAGGTAGTTTCCCACTGCTGCTCCAGCACCAAAGCAAGCTCTCACAAGTATGCTGCCAGTGCTGGTGAGCTACTGAAAGCCTGACAGCAGTAAGGAGAAAAAGTCTGAGGGGCTGGGAGAAAGAGAAGGAAGCCTATGGTTGGCATCCTAATGATGGAAGGAGTGAGGAAAGGCTGGTGCAAAGTCAGTCATGGCAGCCACTGTTGAAATCCTCAGCCTTGGCACAGCTGACACCATTGACACCAGCTGCTACCCACCAGTGGCTATGGGTGGTTGCTGAAGCAAGCAGTGTCTGAAGCAAGATCTATTTGGAACCCCGCGCTTCATGCAATATGTATTTCCATTTGAGTTTTCCAGCCTGCACACAGGAAAAAGATTTTTTACTTGAATAAGAGCCGAAATGCAACAATGAAAAGCAAGTACTCTGTGATACATTTTACAATACAAGCTTTAAGGTCTGTAAGTACCAGAGACCTGATGAATTTAAACACAACACTTATTTCTCATCCTGGGCAAGCGCTGGCCACAGGTGGAAAAGTGGTAGGGCATACTTCTGGCTGCAGATGATGACTGTGCACACACTCCTGAGCACAGCCCTGTTTGCAGTGCCAAAGCAGCAGCTTTGCCTCCTACAACACCTCAAAAAGGGCATGAAATTCTTCCTCCTCTCAGCCTAAGCCCATTGAAAATCTGAGGGTGTGCTGAGATCCTACAGAGAAGATAGAATGGGAGTGTCACATTTATTCACCTGCAGAGTTGTCTCTCACAATGGGACACAAGTGTGATCCTCTCCCTGACTTCTGGTGACCCATCCCTGTGAAGCTGTAGCAGGCACCCTTGGAGTGGCAGAGCCAGCACAGAAAATATGTATGTTGATAGCAAAATGGCTCTTCTCCCTGTTCCAGTGTTAAGTGCCCACTGAATGAGTTTGACTCCACAATCTCAAGGACAGCTAGCTCAGGTTGCTTCCTCCAATACTAATACATAAACAAGTTACTCACTTGTTTTTTTTTTTTTCCTTGTTTTTTTCTTCTTTCTGTTAATGTTATTCAAAGGCAGCAAAATGCTGTAGACTATTCATTCCGGTTCCAGTTGTAGAAACAGAGCATATGTAATTACCCATGTGGGTAGCAGTCCATCTCATATCCTTACTTATGCCACTGAAGGATATTATCTCATTATATCAGCTTAGCAGCCTTCTTTCCCTGGAATTTGAAGTAAGCAAAGCTCATAAAGGAATGATGAAAAAACTAATTACATAGGACATTATTTTAAAAACTGCACAGTAGTCAAAATCCATTAATGGACTATTTTACATCATTAAACTACTTCCAAGAAAGTATCTAGGCTTTTTCAGCATAAACATTTCTACATTGAAAATGTAACTTGAATCTAACTCTATGGTTAGCTATTTTTTGAGTAAGTATAATATGTGCTTTCATTTACAATAGAGCAAAGATTAGTGAAATTTTTAACTTCATTATGTCTATCATCCAAAGTAATTTAGAAGATAGTACTTCTACACAGAGACTCTTCTGCACTAGAATGCTAATAATGACCAGCGTCTCGGGAAATAGAAAATAAAGCTACTAGCAAGGACTTCTTTTAACACATGTTTTGGGATTTTTATATGAATAAAAAGTACTCTTCTAATTCAAAGGCGAAATATTTCTGGACTTTTAGAAAGTTCTTGGGTGCATTTTTTAGGTCACAATACAAATAGACTTTGCTTTGGTCTGTAACACATGGTCCTTCAACCCAGCTGAACCTCGAACTTAACTCCATTCCTTCCTTCCTGTTTACTGATTCCAGAAAGAAAGCTCCTGCAAGGGTGTTATTTGAAACATCTTCATCAGAACTCAGTTGTGAGTGGAACCCTGCTGCCAACCTCACTATGGGATGTAGAGTCCAACTCTGTGGACTATCAGTATGGGAAGTGAGTTGTTACCAGGGGCAACAAAGGGGGTGGTTCTGGAGGGATTGAATCAAATACAGCCTTCTTTGAAAGGTGCAGTACTGTAGGGTAGACCAGGACTGCTGATGGGGTCTGACCTAAACTGATCTTGCCACCAGGATGTTCTGTCTGACCCCAGTGTCTCAGAAGTGAGGAGAGCTGTTGTTAAGTCCTGTAGGACAGGTCTCATGGGCTGAGCAGAGCTTTCCTGCCATGCAATATATCTCACTGTACAAAGAAGGTCTGAGATCCTGCTTACAGCAGGAAACTATTTCAAAGGTTGTACCCAGGAACAGAACTAGCTTAAGCTAGCAGCTGAACTGAACTCTTTCCTGGCAAGAGGAATGCACCTGTTACATCAGTGCTCTGGGCCATATATGTGTCAGTAGCTGGTTAACAAAACTCAGGCCTGGAAGCGATGCTTCAGCATGTACAGCTTCATTACTATATTTGGTAGCAGGACCAATGAAGTTCATTGATGGGTTTCACTACAAATGGCTTCCTTTATGCTGTAGCTTTTTAGACCAGTTCTTAACTAGACCTAACAGTTGTATTAGGCAGACTGAAGGCGTGATCTTCCCAAGAAACTCTGATTCCCATGAATTGAAAAGGAAACTTCTGAAACATTCCTAGAATTGCCCTTGGGCTTCTGAAATGACCATCCTTCTCTAGCAAGCCTCCTATAACTTCTGTTCCAGAAAGAAAATAAAAAAAATCAAGGCAGGCTGAGTTGTAGTTTAAGACTCAAGTATAACGTTGATTTTAAGGTTGATGTGAGAAATAAATCCAGCTGCCTTTTACAGCAAGCAGTTTGGACAGTTTGGCCTTAGCAGAGCTCAGCTCACTGACCCATCACAGCTCTCCCTCTGAGCTCCTAAGCCCCAGTGGCACAGCAGATTCACTTTCTGCACTCAAGCAGGGGCAAGCAGGCTATATCAACATGGAGCAATCAGGCTGTCCCCATAGGGAGGGAGAGGAGGTCAGCTCATAGACCACAGGCTCAAGTGTATGAAGCAGATAGGGAAGAGGAATTCACAACAGGAAGCTTCTGTGTGAGTATCTTCTGTATATGCGGAAGCAGGAGCTGGACTTGGAGATCCTTATGGGCCCCTACCAATTTGGGATATTCTATGATTCTGTGAATTGGTGGGGACACAATTTGGAACTGTTTGTGCTACTCAAAGGAAACACCTGGAGCAAGTGCAAAGAATCCAACAGCTCCTCTTGTCCCAGACTGATTGCAGATGGATACTTTCTGGGAGAGGGAGAAGAACCCTGCTCAGACGTTCTGTTACCTCTATGAGTGGGTTTTGGAGAGGAACTGCAACAGCACTGGAAGAAGCAAATCCTTTCCTCTAGACCTTGAACAACACATAGTGACTAAGGCCCAATATTCACATAATGACAATAGTCTCCTGTGAGGATGAAAGAGCAAAACCTCATTCCATTTCTTTCTTTCCTTTGTTTCGGTCCGTTATCTCTTTGGGATATTTCACCAACAGAAGTCGACAGGGGCTTGTGAGTGGAGCCCCTTCGGTCCCGACCAGGACTGCGCTTCCCGCGGTGGCCATCGGGGGCTGCTGCGGGTCGATTCCGTCCGGCGGCCCGCGGGCTCCGGTCCGGCCCTGCGCTCCCTGGCACGGCTGGAAACCTCCCAGCGGAGGTGGAGCCCCAGCAACGGGGATGCAGCAAAATAAATAAATAAATAAATAAATAAATAAATAAATAAATAAATAAATAAATAAATAAATATTTTAAAAAACCAAGCCAAGGACGTATCGAGCCAGCTGGCACCTTCCTTCCGAATTAAAGCATCCAGGAGACCTCAGAGCAAGGCACAGACTGGAGATCAGGGTAGGATTTGGGGGGCAATGCCTCGGCTTCTCGGAGCCAGTGAGAGTCAGGGAGCGTCTGGTGAATGCGCCCGAAGGCGCTCAGGGAGGGCCGGAGATGCGCAGGGTGGCCCTGCCCGGTACCTTGCGGCCATGGGGATGGGCCGGGGCTGCTCGCAACCCTCCTATAACTTGCCCTCGAGTTTTGCTGTGAAAACAAAAGCAAAGCAAACAATTCCCTTCCCCCAGCTCGAAAATAAAGCTCGGGCACCACCCGGGCTGGTCGAAAGGACTCCATTGTCGTTTTTAAATGAGATATCTTTGCAACTGCTCGCCCCTCCCCGAGCCAGCGGGGAGCCGCCCGTATCCCTGGAAGCGAGAGGTAGCGGGGAACAAAAGGCGGACTCCGAAGTGACACTGGAAATAAAAGGGAGCTTTGGTTACCCCCAGGGAAAGGTCGAGGGGGAAAGGTCGCCTTCCCGCCAGCGCACGTACTCCCGGCGGGCGCGGGGCGGCGGTCCCGGTCCAGAAGCAGCCTCGGGAGTGCGGGTGAGCGCGGAGCCGCCCCCCGGAGTGTCAGCACGGGTACAAGGGCAGTGTCCAGATCAAACCCGAGGGCAGAGGGGGGCCGCGCCACCTCTCCACTCCCCCGTCAGCCGGGGAGCCCCTTCCCTCGTGGAGCTTCGATTCATCCCGCGGAGTTCTGTTCCCCCCGAGCCCGGGTATGGCGACCGCACGGCACCCACCGGCGCCGGGCCGGGAGCCGCCGTCGTCTCAGAGAGGGCAGGGCGCGAGCTGGCAGGTGGCCCACCTTCAGGTCGGTTTCCTCTTGGCAATATGTGCAGGCGACAGAGCTGGGGATCAGAAATGTGAGCGCAAATATGTGCTCGTGCACAGCCGCTCCCGAAGGTATGCACCCCGCCGTGTATGTGTGCGTATCTGGGTATATAGACACAAACACGTAACTCCTGCACTATCTGAAGTAATATACTGATAGCTGTATCTCAAAACCGATAAATAGATCGATCCTGGCAGGATTCTGTTTGTAGGTATGCGCTGATACTAAGTATTGTCGTGTGTATTTACGTCTGTGTGAACCGTGCTTTTATTTTTAATTATATAGCATATAACTTTATGCAAATTGCCTCAGCCATCTCCGGTGCAGCCACATTCTGACATGGCACCAAAGATGCTTTGGGGCCACAATGCACACCTGTACTGACAGCACTGTGGCAATCTACAGACGTGGTGGGAATCGCATGCAGGGTGACAATGAGGCCACTGCGCTAATTGCTGATTATAACGGTGCCGGGGCAGGTGCCAAAACACATCCCAGCACGATGCCGCCGGCGGCCCTCCGTGCCCGCAGCCACCACCCGAGGCAGCGCAGAGGCGCCGGGCCTAGGCGTGCCACTGGGTCCGGGCACGGGGGCCCCCGCCCGCCCTAGCGGCCTCGGAGCCCGGCCCTGGCACCTCACTGCTGGCCCCTCCCTGGCCCTCTCGGCCGGGAACGGCCCGGCAGAGGAAAAGCCGGGGGTCGGAGCATCGGGTCAGAAGAGTTCGGGCGCCAGCCGGGAAGTGGTTCAGGAGGGCAAAGCCTCGCGAGTGGGTCCTGCATGCGAAATGCTCCACGCCCTGAGCAGCTGGAGGAGCAACTGGGCGTGCGCTGCAGAGGGGTGAGAATTTCCCTTTGGGACTTTGCTTGGTTTGCTTGCTTAGATCCATACCCCAGGGCGAGAGATTGTGACCGGTCCACTGAGGCATTCCTCAGCTTCACAAAATGACCGGGGAAGGGTGGCTATTCCCGAAGGGGATTTGTCTCTCTGAGCCCCACCAACACGAGCGCTCGGCAGGACCGTGCTTCAGGCTCAGGGTTGTGCCCGCGGTCACAGCCACACGGGGCCGCCCCGCGCGGCCGCTGCGGGAATGGCCCCTCCGTTCCCTCCCCGGGCTTCGGGCGCGGTGTGCCGGGCACGCTCTTCCTTTGGAGGGGTGCGCCGACACGCATACGGCACCGGAGCTGAAGTCCTTCTGAGTGTCGGCCAAGAGGGAAGTACCGCAGCCAGTTCTCCCAGCGCCGCGGGGCATCTTTCCCCTTTGCAGGCTCAGGGCTTCGGGAAGGGAATTTGAATCTCTGCGCGCATGTTATGCTTCTGCTAATAACTAGAGCAGAAGGAAGAGTTTACCCCAATTCTCACGTCACCCGTTCTAAGTTGGACTACCTGGCTGAGAGGGTTCGTTTCTTTCTGTTACAAAGTTGCATTTGAGGAGTGCAATACGGATCGCTCGGCCCCTGCCCCTCTCCCCCCGGAGCCCGCAGCCAACCTGGCTCGGGGCCGGGCCCGGGATGGATGGCTCCCTGCTCTGCGGGAGCCACGGGATCCGGAGGGGCTTAGAGGGGAGGGAAAGAGTTTGGGACAAGGGCCCCGGGTGGGAGCCGAGCAGCCTTCTGTGCCCCCCGCAGTGGGTGGCGGATCCTCCAGCAGCCCCTCGCGGTGCTGCCTGGCCGAGCACGTTGGGTTCCTTTCGGGGAAGCGCAGCGGCTCTCATAAAAAAGACATTGTTGGCTTTGGAGAGCCCTGCGCGCTCTTTCAAAAGGCGCTCCTTGAGTTCCCAGCCCCCGCAATCCAGTTGATGAGGAAACGCGCTGCGGTGTTGGTGGCACCATTTCCATTGGGATTGGCACCGTTTGATTGACAAAGTCTCACATTCTTCCACCTCTCGAGTGTTATCAAACGGATTGTGTGGGGTCAGAAGCTATTGAAGGGACGTCCGTGTAGCCGTATTCTGCAAACACGGGGTGAAGACCATGCCTTTCTCATGAAAATGCTTCCACCAGGCAAAACGCGGCTCATCTTCCCTGCTCTCCTCCTTAGCATTTCCTCTTAACTCGAGCTTGTCCCTAAACGGCAGCATCAGGTAAACGAACATAGCTCCAGAGGCAGCCCAAACAGGGCCCTGCCGGGTGCTGCCCCCCCGTTCTCCCTCTGGGAGGGGAGCGCGGACACAGCTCCGGCAGTGGGGGCCGAGAGGAGAGGGGTGGGCTCCGAAAGGGCGGCAGAGAGAAGCAGCCGCGGCTCGACTGGCCCTGCAGAGCTACTTGGGGCGGTAAGGTGGATCAGGGGCTGCCATGCTCCATCTCACTGGATCGATCCGGAAGGGCTCAAAAGTGCAGGTGGGATCTTGCGGGGTGCAGATCCTCAGTATTCACAGACAGCGCTCAGCCCACTAAGAGATCTCCACCCCGCTGCTCTCGCTCTAATTCCCCTCTGCCAGCCCCCGCGCAGGGTCAGGGCCGGATTCGTTCGGCTCCATCTCACCAAGCAGCGTTTCGGGGGCTGCCCGAGCACATCCCATCGAAGCGGCGGTGCCGGGGACAGTGCACTATGGACAGTCCCCAGCCCGGCCCCGGCTCCGCAGGCTGCGGGGCACCACCGTCCTTCTTCCCGGGATTGTTGTGACGGTGGATCCTTCGGTATTATTTGTTCCTCTATCCACACCCTCCTGTTCTTTAAGGCCAATAAAGCAGGCACGGAGGTGATGGGCGAGGAATCCGAGGGAAACAGAAGCAAACAAACAAGCAAAACCCCACAAGGTGAGGTCTAATATCTCTCTCTTTAGGAGCAAACTCGAAGATCTTACTGAAAATCGCGCGCAGAAAGGGGGATAGTGGGGGGGGGGGGGGGGAGGGAAGAGCGGGGGGGAAGAGCGGGAGTGGGAGGTAGGGGGAAATTAATGTCCCAGGGATCTGGAAGGAAGTGATTCAAAGGTCCGGAGAGGAAAGAGGCCAAATTCAGAGCAGCCGCCCCCCAGCCTGAAAAGATCCTTGTGCCCGCGGGACATGGCGTACCCCCAGAAGCCCACCTTGGGCTGAGGGGAGCCAAGCGGGGCCAGAAGGGCCGGGGGCCTAATGGAAGGAGAGTCCCCCGGTGAATGTGTGTGGAAAAGCTCACCTCTCGCGGAGCTCTAAAGTGTAATCAAGGCTGAGGCTTACACTTGAAGGATGTTAACTCTCATACGGGAACCTACTTTCTCCTAAACGGTTTCTTGCCTACTGAATGAGAGCCTCCCAATTGAGGCAAAATGATCCTTATGCGCTAATATCGAGCGCAGTCACAAAGCGACCGGCTATTTACGCTGCCACTTTAGACAAAGATATTTAGTTATTCCCGGGTAGCAAGTGCACTTTTGCATTTTTAAGCACGAACCAGCCGAGCACCAATATATTTACAAGTGCAATTACTAAATAGTTACTTGACACTTCAAAGTCACTGGGTTAACTGTACCTTCTCTGTAATTTCCTTAATATTCAGGTAATCGCTTTATTAAGCGGGTTTCCCAGGGCTATGAGCCGGGGTGCAAATTGCCCAGCGGAGTTTTCCTCCCTTCCTCCCGGAGCGCCCCGCGGTACGCGCGTGGGGACCCGGAGCTGTGACGGGCTGCTCGCCGCGTGTGTGTGCGCGGAGCTGGGAATGGGTTCTCTTTTGTTCTTACGCCGGATCCCACAACTGATCCGAAAATGGCAGAAATTGATGTTCTAAGTGGCAGGTGTTCGTTAGCAAGGTGGTGCAGTAGATGACCCGAGAGGTCTTCTTCATGCAGCTCCCGCGCTGTATAAATAACCTTAGAGAGCAGCTTCGGGTTCAGAGGGACCTCGGGAGCCTGGAGCAGCCTTTGCCTTTGGGAACAGGGAGAGACGTCTTGCCCTAAGCTGTTTCAGTAGTGTGTCGCTCGGAGCAATTTAACTGCTACTCGTTTTTATAAACTTGCATCTTCCACCTCTCTCTGAGGTTTAAAAAAAAAAAAAAAAAAGACAAGAAAGCCTTAGGTAAATGGAACTTGTGGGTTCAGGGAGAGAAACGATCCTCGCACAAGGGGTCTCACTCCGAGGGTCTTAGAGGGTACGAAAGGTTCCTGGGATACCAGGTGCCAAAGGTGCCCGGGCAGCGGGAGGTGTGCGGATCGCTGGCTGCGGGACCCTCCCCGGCAGATCTGGGGGGCAGAGGAGGGTTGCTCCGTGTGCCCAGTGGCAGCAGTCCCGTGCCCGCAGCTCTCCCGAAGGCCGCCTGCCAGTCTGCCAGCCCACCCGCGGCTGGTCTGAAATCCCTCTACATGGGCAAACGAGGGCTTTTGGCATTGCTCTCCACTACCCGTCCACAATATTGTAACCCCCGAGAAAAATAAAATGAGTTCTGCTCACGGGGTCTCTCTCTATTTCCATCTCCCTGCCGCTCTCTCTCTCTCTCTCTCTCTCTTTCTCTCTCTCTCTCTCTCTTTTTTTTTTAAGACATAAAAAAAATCCTGACAAGTAAAACTTAAAGGTGTTTACCTTGTCATCAGCATGTAAGCTAATTATCTTGGGCAAGATGTAGGCTTCTATTGTCTTGTTGCTTTAGTGCCTATGCCCCGCCTCTGGTGGCAGCCTAAAACCTGGCGTCTGGCTAAAACAAACGAAAGGCAGCCCTGAGCCTCCACTCAATCCAATTAAGGCGGACTTCGTCCACTCGGTTACGTGTACATCCAACAAGATCGGCGTTAAGGCAACACCAGAATATTTGGCTAAAAAAAAAAAAAAAAAAAAAAAAAAAAAAAAAAAAAAAAGATTTGCCTCCCCTTCCTTTTTTTTTTTTTTTTTTTTTTTTTTTTTTTTTTTTTTTTTTTTTTTCCCCAGCCGCCGAATCATGTCGATGAGCCCAAAGCATACGACTCCTTTCTCAGTGTCTGACATCTTGAGTCCTTTGGAGGAAAGCTACAAGAAAGTGGGCATGGAGGGCAGTAACTTGGGGGCTCCCTTGTCAGCCTACAGACAGTCTCAGGTTTCGCAGCCGGCCATGCAGCAACACCCCATGGGCCACAACGGAACGGTGACTGCCGCCTACCATATGACAGCGGCAGGGGTCCCCCAGCTCTCCCACGCTACGATGGGGGGCTACTGCAATGGGAACCTGGGCAACATGAGCGAGCTCCCGCCTTACCAGGACACCATGCGGAACAGCGCTTCAGCGACAGGATGGTACGGCACCAACCCGGACCCCCGCTTCTCCTCAAGTAAGTGAGCCCGGGGCCGGCTGTCCGCTGGGGGGTGGCTGCGTCCCTCTCTGCCCCTCTGCCCCGCGGGCGTCGGGGGCAAAAGTCAGTGCGGACCCTGCTCGTCCCCCTCCGCTTCGTTCATTCTTCTACCGGAGGATCGGGCCCCGTACCCCCTCGCCGGGCGACTCGCGGCTGCTCCCGGGGCGGCAGGAGGGAGGGGGGAAGCCGGCAGCAGAGCTTCGGCGTGGATGCCCCGGGGGAGCCGGCACTGCCCGGCCCCCGGCGCTCCGCCCGACCCCGGCAGGACGAAGGGAAGCAGAGCCGCTGGAGCCGCTGGAGCCGCGGCGGAGCGAGGGGAACGGGAGAGCCCGGCTCGGCGGAGCCCCGGCCGCGGGAGCCGACAGCCGCAGGGACCGTGCGGCGGCACACGGGCGGCGCCAAGGGCGAGCGGGGCCGGGCCGGGCCGGGAGAGAGGGGGTCCCGCGGGCGGCGGGGGAACGCGAGAGGCGGCGGCGGCGGGAGCGGGGGCAGCGCGGGGCCGAAACGAGCCGCTGACAGCGCGCCCCTTCTGCCTTGCAGTCTCCCGCTTCATGGCGCCGTCCTCGGGCATGAACATGGGAGGCATGGGCGGCCTGAGCTCCCTGGGGGACGTGAGCAAGAGCATGGCCCCGCTGCAGAGCACGCCGCGAAGGAAACGGAGGGTCCTGTTTTCCCAGGCCCAGGTTTACGAGCTGGAGAGACGTTTCAAGCAGCAGAAATACCTCTCCGCCCCCGAGAGGGAACATTTAGCCAGCATGATCCACCTCACCCCGACTCAGGTCAAAATCTGGTTCCAGAACCACCGCTACAAGATGAAGCGGCAGGCCAAAGACAAGGCTGCGCAGCAGCAGATGCAACAGGAGAACGGCTCCTGCCAGCAGCAGCAGTCCCCCAGGAGGGTGGCGGTGCCGGTGCTGGTGAAGGATGGCAAGCCCTGCCAGGCGGGCTCCAACACCCCCACCGCAGCCATCCAGAGCCACCCGCAGCAGGCGGCCACGACCATCACGGTGGCCACCAATGGCAACAGCCTCGGACAGCATCAGAGCCATCAGACAAACAGTGCGGGGCAGTCTCCCGACATGGGACAGCACTCGGCCAGCCCTTCCTCCCTGCAGAGCCAAGTCTCCAGTTTGTCTCACCTGAACTCTTCCACTTCTGACTATGGCACTGCCATGTCCTGCTCCACCTTACTATACGGTAGGACCTGGTGAAAGGATTAAAGAAAGCGAAACTAAACAAAACAAAACAAAAGAGAGAGAAAAAGAAAAAAAACAGATTTTCCCAGTCACACAAATCTGTGTCCTGTCCAAAGTACTGGGTGCTTTCCTTTGCTCTTTTATTATTTTTTCTTTCTTTCTTTCTTTCTTTCTTTCTTTCTTTCTTTCTTTCTTTCTTTCTTTCTTTCTTTCTTTCTTTCTTTCTTTCTTTCTTTCTTTCTTTCTTTCTTTCTTTCTTTCTTTCTTTCTTTCTTTCTTTCTTTCTTTCTTTCTTTCTTTCTTTCTTTCTTTTTTTTCGCCTTAAAGCTTTTTTTCTTTTTTTTCCCCTTTCTTTCTTTTTTTTTTTCTTTTTTTTTTTCTTTTTCTTTTTCTTTTTACTGATTGGTTCTCTGAGGACTCCTAAGAGAGAGAGGAAGAGAGTGACTTCTTATTCCGTTTGCTGTTACTGTGACGGTTTTGGGTCTTTCTTTTTCCCGTTTCCCCCCAACTTGCTGTGTGGGGTGTTAAACCAATTCTGACCAATAACCACGGAGCAGTCTGCAGACAGGGGCCCGTCGGTAGGCATGGCCCGAAGGCTCGGATTGCAGATGGACCCTTTGCCAGCGTCTAGGACTTGCATGTAAATATAGAGATTGGGGAGGATGGGGTTGGGGTTTTTCCCAAAAACGCGGTCGCGGCACGCAGCCACAGAGCAACCTCCCCCCCCCCGGCTCCGCTCCCGGCCCCGTCCCAGCGATGGAGCCGGGGGGGCCACACGAGGCTTTGGCTTTTCTTTTACGTTTGATGTGAACCTGTAGCTGTATAATGCTGTCAAAAGTTGGACTAAACCCATAGTTTTTAGCATCCTGTATATTTTGTTGTAAAAAGAAAGAAAAAAAATACAATCAACCAAACCAACCCCACCCCTCTTTTTTATGGACATTGATCGTCCCCTCGTAAACTCTCCGGCAGTTTGTTCTTTGCGCACGCCGCCTTTTCCTGTTGTAACTTATGTAGATATTTGGCTTAAATATAGTTCCTAAGAAGCTTCTAATAAATTATGCGCATTGCGAATATATATATATTTTTTAAACTTCCTCTCGGCTTCCTCCTGACCCTCCTTTCCCCCATCTCTATTTTTGCGTTGGATGGAAACCGGACCGGGACGCTGCGGGCTCCGGGACGCCCCCGCTCGGGGGAACCGCGCCGGGAGGCGGCGGAGCGCGGGGCCGAGCGCCGAGTGAACGCGCGGAGGGAGAGTGCGGAGCTCCCGGGCCGCAGGGAATGGGGTCGGGCCCGAACTCATTGCCGCTACCGGGGGCGGAGGGGGCCTCGGTCCTTTTTGCCGGAGAAAACGAAGTGCTCCGGGAGGAGAGAGCCAAATGCCAAAGGCGCGGAGGAGAAAGAAGGGAGAAGTCTGATACCGCTAGAAACAAACTAACGGCGAACGTGCTGGCAGTGTAGGACGCGCGGCCGTTTTAAAGAGCGTCCAGTTTAAATACCTAGTTTAAAAAAGAAAAAAAAGAAAGAAAGAAAAAAAAAGAAAAAAAAAAGAAAGAAGAAAGAAGAAAGAAGAAAGAAAAGAACAATCTCTACCAGGTTTTCCTATGTACTTGTATTTTAAGGGAAGTACAGTCACCTTATTTATAATCCAAATAAAAAGATAGTTTATTGTGTACGAACTGTAGTTTGGATTAACTTTCTTTGAAGGGCTGGACTGAATTTCCCACCCGCACACACCTCCCAGGCAGACAGACGGCCATGCAGCTCTCCCGCAAGCGCCAACCCCAGTCTCCAGGCGGGGGTTTAGGGGCAGGCTGCGGCTCAGCGTAGAGCAGGTTGGGCTTTCGGTTTTTTTTTTTTTTCCTTTTTTTTTTCACTCTTCCCCCCCCCCCCCCCCCCTTCTTTCTCTGTTTACTTTTTTTTTTTTTCTTTTCTTTTTATTTCTCTCTCTCTCTCTTTCTTTTTTTTTTTTTTTTTTTTTTTTTAATTCCCCTTTGTTTTCTTCTTTATTTTCGTAGCGCTTTGGGAATTGAGTAAAGAAGCAG
The DNA here is from genome assembly GCA_037305975.1 of Chrysolophus pictus. Classification (NCBI taxonomy): domain Eukaryota; kingdom Metazoa; phylum Chordata; class Aves; order Galliformes; family Phasianidae; genus Chrysolophus; species Chrysolophus pictus. Next base: position 36,899,757 of record CM074580.1, on the reverse strand, counting down.
ATGCAGAAGGCGTGGGTGTGGGTGTATGCGTGTGTGCGCCCGGCCGGGAAACCGAGGTGCCTTCAGTTGTAAGATAAATCCGATGGGTAATGCGATCAATTAGGCATTAACTCTGTTGTAAATATATAGAGCATATCCTGTGAAGCAGCTCATATTGGACAATCCTGAACTTCATGTCGTTTTTAATGTCTCGGGTCCCAAATATCCCCTTTGTGAGTGTAACAAAAGAGCCCCCCATCCCGAAGGCTCTCTCAGTGTGTTACCTTTGCATTTGCTGCTCGGTTTCGGTTTTTTTTTTTCCCCGTTTTTTTTTTTTTTTTCTTTTTTTCCCTCCAGACCCCCCGGTTAAACCACGGAAGCTACTCGCAGTCATTGAAAGCTTTCTGCATTACAGAGGTATTATGAAACGCTCATATTTTTGAGGAGAAAGCAAGCAGATTGCCGGAATGAAAACAAACCAACCTCCAGCTTAAGTAGCGGCTTTCGAAAGCCCTTTATTGATATAAGATAACCGGCGTTACTCGGACACCAAGTGCCGGTTTGGATGGAGAATAAGGGAAATAGACAGAATGAATAAAAAGATTATCGGATTCTTTCTGCCCCCCTCGTCTCCCGTCGTCGTCCCCATCCCCCCCCCTCCCATCTCCCCCCTCCCCCCCCCAACCCCACTACTTATTTCTAACTAGAGAACATCACGTGTGTTAGCAGGAATTTCGAGACCTTTCATTCTTTATATTACGTCCCGCTTTGCACAGGGGCAGTCTGAACTAACCCAAAGAATATTCCTTTTTCTTTCTTTTTTTTCCCCCTTTCTCTACCGAGCCCACGTTCCTTTCGGACACTCGCGTTAAACTCAGCCCCTCGGTGCCCGTAGTTCTGCTCAAAGAGAAAGGTGCTGGGGATCCCCGGAGGTGCCACGGCGCTGCGAGGGGAGCGGGACGGGGGGCACTCGGCTGATTCTTCAATCGGGGCTTGGTTGGACTGGATGATCTTGGTGGTCTTTTCCAACCTAAACGATGCCGTGATTCTGACGGAGATAGCGCACAAGGCCGAGGTGGACACCGCTGTGCTGAAGTCGACATTTCCCCTTCGGATGTAATGAATATGTGCATCCTTTCAGACGTTCACAGCTGAGGAGCACTGAAAGGCCTTAAAAGAGCCGAGAAATACCTCCTTCCGTCCCTGGAAAAAACTGCTGGGGCTGGCATGTGCGGCAGACACCCAGCCCGTGACTTCTCATTACAGATCTCCGGGGAAATAAATGAATTTTATTGTGTCTCGGCAACCTCATAAACACATATTTGGTGGTGGGTGTAATTACTGTAATGGATTATTATGTACACTGACTTATCTTTCTTAAACTAGATTTAGTTTCGATTAAATAAACTCGTTTCCACTTTGTCTGATGTCGGCTTAGTTTAAAGTCTGTTTACTTGTTCCACAGAAAGGTGAATTCATCTCTTTATTAAGCACTAGAGACCGAGCAAACACAGTTCAAACTGTATTTACATATCAATCAGGAGAAACGCAAACAAACTGCTCTTTAACAATTTTATAGTTTTTTAATGACATTCTGTTATTGCTTTTATCATAAATTTATTTGTATAAAGCGGTTATACCTTCATTAGGATGAAGATACTTGCTTGTGTTTTTTTTTTTTTTTTAATACATTTTAATCCCCGCTCTCCCTCGAGGTCGATCACGGGGACGAAGGCACTGCGCAGCCTTTCTAAATTAAAATCAGTGCCTCCGTCCGAACACACACTTCAGTACGCCGACGTTCGGTCCCTCGAAGAAGTTTGGAGAATGGGATGGTGAGGAGGCAAAACTAAAACCTGAACTTATGGGAGAAATGCACCTTTCCCAGTGTGACCGCTCATTTATAGAACATTTTATAGGGAGGATGAGGGACTCCGCGAGGAATGGCTCTCTCCTGCCTCTCCCCATTTCTTGGCATTGCCCTTTAACGGGGGAGAACCGCCGAGGGCATTTTTCCTGCTGTAAGTAGGAGTTCGTGGTTGACTGCCACGGAGTATGCACGGAGTAAAAAGGAAAGGGGGGGAAGGGAAAGAAAACCTACGGAAAACAAAAGGCAAAAAGCCCCAAACCCTACCACCGCCCCCACGACAATAGCAGAGGGCTCCTTCCCGTTTTCTATTCCCCAGCCAGCCGTGGGTTTGCCGTGCCCCGCAGTCCCGGGCAGCGCTGGGAGCCGAGGCCGTGGCCGTCCGTCGGGCCGCGCTGGGAGCGGGGCTGGGAGCGCCTTCCTGCCCGCGGCGTTCCGACGGCAGCGCGGTGCCCAAGGACAGCGCGTCAGTGCGGGTCCCGAACAGTGCAATATGAGACAGCTCCGAGATGACTCCGGGACAAGTTGCCACGGAGCGAGGGGAGATATTTTGGCAGTTCTGTGGCAGAGTGCAGGTACGGGGCCCCATTGGGCCCCAGCCCTGGCCGCGGTGCAGAGGAACCCGGAGTGCGGCCCGAGGGAGTCCCGGAGGACTGCGGTCCTCCCACGGCCGTGTCGAGAGCAAAGCTGAGAAATACTTTTTTCTGTCTGACCGCTGTTCCTCTCATGATCCCCTTCGGGGGGGTGGAAAAAGCCAATCTCCAAACCCTAAGTAATGGTAACACTGTTTGTGCGCATCAAACGCATGCAGAGATCTGTCCCAGTGCGGCTGTTGCTATGAGGTAGAGAGAACACCATCTCTGGCAAAGGGGTGAATAATGCGAAATGATTTTTTGTCATTTCCCTTTTTTTTAATTGCCTTTTTTTTTTTTTCCTTCTTCTTCCTTTTTTTTTTTTTTTTTTTTTTTTTTTTTTTTTTTCTGGCTGCAGCACGTTAGGGAGCAGGTAAGGTCAAAGTTTTCTATATCCTATGTTTTTCTCTCAAGGCTCTGGTCAGCTATATAAATAAGGAGAATAAGATGAATTTATGTAACACGGAACTGAATTCGTTTTGATGCTTAAAACAACGCGCTGTGCAGGAAGCGTCTTGGGGATCCCAGAGATGCAAACATTGCCTGGGACATTTCATCTTCGATTTGAAGGTTTTTGGTAGTAGAAGGGGGGAAGGGGAAAAAGTGGTATTATTTTAGAATTACATTACGAAGCAGACATTTAGAAAAGGCCGAATGCATTATCTATGCAAGAAACGGGAAAGTGACAGTCCCCAACTGGCTTAAAGAACTTAAAAACAAAAACAAACAAACAAACAAACAAAACCACCTAAAACTGTTTATTCTAAAAATATTTAGCAGGTGACTGACACTGCTTGGGTCGGTTCCACTGGCAGCCACAGGTCTCTCACTAATAATTAAGTCTGAATATGGTGGTTCTGCTTTCTGGGAGGTGTTTCTTAGACACAGCGGGACGTTCCCGGTAATTTCATGTCGGTTTGTAAGCTGCGCTTCTTTAGCGAGTGAGTGTTCACCGCCGATTTTAGAGAACATGTGCGACCCATTGCGTCTGTTCGATGGGAACTCCCAGTGTCTCCTGGCGGGCGCTCATCGGTACGATGCTTCCTAAGAGTGCGAAGGAAGAGAATAAAGCGCAGGAATACAGTAGTTCAAACAGAAAAGAAAAGGAAAAAAAAAAAAAAAAAAAAAGAAAGTAAAGAAAAACAAAACGGAAAAGAAAAAAGTAACGTAGTTGCAATGCGAGGTTCAGATCTTCACTTCCATCTGTTTTGGTGGATTTCACCGAAGTCCTCCTCGATGGAGTAAATTCATGCACGTAATGATGTGCGACAGACGTGCGCACACCTGGGGACTCGCGGGGACCGACTTTTTGCTTCTTAGCAGAGGTGTTGCTGAAGTGGCTGAGTTCATCCCAGCGTGTTAGTGACCTAATAACGTTACTCTGGGACACGGTCAGTCTGCAGATTCACTCGGTGCTTTTGTTCCTTCAACTTTTTGTTGTCGCTGCCGCTGTTTCTCAGATAAGATCTTACAAATGCTACCTTTCTCTCTCGCACCTCATTACCCTGGGAATTTGCTCTTAACCTGCGCGCTGCCTCGCACCGCAAAGTTCCTTCTGAGGAACGGTGCTCACGCAGCTCCCCGCAGCCTTCATCTCCGCATTCGCTCGTGGCGAAGAGAGTAGAAGCAGCGGGTGACCAGCGCGGGGTGGTTAGGCAGAATGTGCGCGCCCACGTCCTGGTGCTACCTATGACTGCACGAACACTGGGGGTGTCTATAGGACTAATGTGGGACTGGGGAGCAGGGGCACAGAGCTGTCGCTTTGGAGCGAGCGCTGCCCTCCGACCTGTGCCGCTCTCGCTCAGCCGAAGTGCCTGGCGGGACCCGGCCCCGATGGGGAAGCAGCAAGTGGCCCAAATTTTCGCCGCCGTTCGGTCGCGGTGCTCAAGGGACTGTAACGGGCCTCATCGCGCCCTCCTGTGCCCGGCGGGCGTCTTTTGCCCCAGCTTACTGCCTGGCAAGACACAAATGCCCGCGGTGCCAGGAGCTGAACGGCCGGGGAGAACAAAACCCGTACCCGCGGGCAGCGCTCGTCTCCCTCTCACTTTTTTATACGTGGGATCCGGCCGTTATCAGCGGCTCCATCCCCTGGCACACGGGGCGATGCCCCGGGGGCTGTGGGCGCAGGGCCGGCCCAGGGCTGTCCCTGGTGCCGGTCCGGGGAACTTGGGGGCAGGAGGAAGTGGACAAGTCTGCATCTTGTGCAACACAGCCCATCGAGCGGGGGAACGGTAGGGAAGTGCTGTGGTGAGCCCCAAAAAAGCTCAAGGACGAGATGCGGCAGCACGAACTTGTGGCTTCTGAAAGGTATCGCGCATGTAGGAGGAGGGCAGGATATCGCTGGCACATTGGTGCTGACCGTCGCCGTGCCCGCAGCGGGTGACCCCACAGCCCTCTCCCGCCAGAGCTAGCCCAGACTCGGGTCCCTGAGGCCCCCCAGCCCCCAGCCCGACTTCAGTTTTCCTGGCTCGGGTTGGCGGGGGACAGTTCCTGGACGGGAGAGTTAGGGCGAGAGGAGCGAGGCAGCCCGGGGGGAGCCAGGTGGGGTCTCTTCCTGCCGTCGGGATCTCCCTCCTCGTGAGGTACTGGCGGCTCGAGTGTTTTGTGCCCGCTTCCCCGGGCCGCCGAGAGTGGCGGTGATGTGCCGGACACCCGTGGGCAGCCCGGGGCGTGGGGGCTGCGGGCTGCGGGGAGGGCGCAGAGGGACTCCGCGCAGGGGACTGGAGGTGTGCGCCGAGAATTGCGTGCGTGGAGGTGTACCGGGAGAGGGGGTGTTTGTGTCACCGCATCGCCCTTCCACGATGGCGGCGTAATTATCTTGCTGAAACATTATTAAATGGCAAAAAGTTGCAAAATAGATCGACCTCCCCGAGATGAGAAGCAGCCGGTTGCAGAGCTGGGCAACCATCGCTCTTTTTCAATACATTTTAAACAAGAGGATCTAGTGAGTGATTCCGATTCAATACACATAATCAGTTTGGAAGTCCTATTTCCATTTGAAAACAGCCCTATTTGCAATCATGAGGGCCGGACACGATGGAAGATACAGGACGCATTCAGAGTAGGTGGTAGGTGAGAGAATCGGCAGACGAGCACCAAATATCTTCTCCTCGTTGCAAAGCTTTTTCACGATGCTTTAATCACGCAGTATTTCGAAAATAATATTCTATTTGAAAATATTACTTAATTGCTTTAGAAAGCAAGGGTTTGATTTACACAGAGACTCTCCCATTGGGGGGGAAAAAAAAAGAAAGAAAAAAAAAGAAAAACAAGAAAAGTGTTGATTGGAAAAGCATGTTGACTGTCCTACCATAGCCTTAGGGTTAACAGTCATCTAATTAAGAACGCCGGGTTATTTTCTATAAAACGATAAATTGCTTTTGAATGAAGGCCCGGAGGAGGGACAAGTGCACGGAGAACGGCTCAGGGCCAGCTACCGCGGAGCTGAGCGCACTGCCCGGGGCAGCCCTGTCCGAGGGAGCATTGCTCTGGAGAGCCCTTCCCCTGGGGAGCCCTATCCTGGGGAGCACTTCCCGGGGCTCCCCTCTCCTGTCCCCGGTAGGTCCCGCATCGCTGCCGGAGTGGAGAAAGGATGCGCAAGAGCCGCCTCACGTAGCTCGGGGGTGGGTGAGCCGCGGGAAGAGCTGAGTCTCGTCACCTTGCCCCCCACAGCAGTCCTTGCACCGAGCAGGACGGCACTCCCTGTTCCTGCTTGCTCGGAGCGTTTGCCTTACTCCTCAACCTTCCGGAGCCCAAAGAAAGCAGGGAGGCCTACGCACCCTCCGTCGCAATCATCCTGCAGGAGAGGAGCGGGCAGAGAAGATGAGGTTCGCCTGGGGGGAACCAACAGTGAAATGATGGCTCTCCCAGTACCTCACTTCGCACATTAATTGACGTTTCCGATTCCCCTCGTTTACTTGTTGATGCGGTTGTGCGCTGCCGACAGTGCGTTAGGTCTGCAGGCAGCGTCCCAGCCCCGAGCGCAGCCCCCCGCCCCGTTTGCTGCTCAGGATTTGTAGCAGGCACCTCTTCGTGCGGCTGAACGCCGTGGCCCGTCCCAGCGCACTGCTTATCCCCGTTCCCACCCAGTTTGTAATTCTCTTCCACTTCAAGCGGCCAAATTAGCTCCTGGGAAGGGAAGAGGAGGTAAATAAATAAATATTGGAATAAATAAATCAATGTCGCAGAAAGCCACATTTGCCCTCGGAGAGGTACAGGCTGTTATTACTGCTTTGCAGAGCACTCATACATTGAGGAGGGCGACGGGCGGCTTTGTACGGACATCCTTGCCACTGCCTCGGGGATCCTCGCTGGGGCCAGACTAGCAGAACACCTCATCCTCCTCCCCCCTTCCAGCTCCCCCCATTGCAGCCCGGCTCCCCGCGCCCCTTCCACCGCCCGCAAAGCTGTCCCTTCCTTGGCAAAGGAAAGAAGCGGGGAACACGTCCCCGTTTGGTTTGCCACCGTGCTACCCCCAGGAAGGAAGGAAGGAGTCCCAGCTCCCCTCTCCGCAAAAGCTCATTATTTCTGAGCCCTAATTAGAGCTCGACTAGATGGTGGAGGAAGCCTCCAAGGCTGCGCTTGGGGCTTTGGGAGAGATTCCTCCTCTACCAAAGGAGATTACAATCTCCTGCCCCGTGCCGCCAGAAAGTAGGCACTGTTGCTCACGGTGCCCACGCGGAAGGTGGTAAGAGGAAAGAAGGGACCGCTCTTCTTAGGAAAAGTTCTGCCCCAACCCAGGCTTTGTTGGCATTATCCACGCAATCTGTCCCCCATCGAGATGTACAGATAGAATGGGGCCGTTTGAGCTCGACGCGTTTTGTTTATCCCTTAAAGCCGCGGCAGGCCCACGGGATGCACCGAGCTTTTGCCCGCTCCGGTAAAACACCCCAAGATCCGAGCAGAACCGCCGGCGAATTCCGACCCGATTCTCTTTTTACACAATCACTTAAGAGCAATACAATTTCTGTGTGTGTGTGTGGGAGATCCATCGCCCGACTGTTGCCCGGAGTTATATCTATACCACATCGGTAACGCAGCCACAAGTTAGAACAGCAGTGTCACCTTCAGGAGTGTCACCTCGGGCTCCCTTGATAATTTAAGACCTCCTTCCCCCCGGTTCCCACGATGAAAAACTCGTAGTCCATCCTCAAGTGAATCTTTTATTTTATTGCCAGTGATTTTCAAGGGAAAAACAGAAGGGCTACTCCAACCCAGCAGCCTTCAGGCAGGCACATTCCCACCTAACCAAATCGCATGGTGCGAGTGGAGGGCTGGAGGACTGCGCCCTCACTGACGCGCCTTACTGGGACAAGGGCTGCGGACTGGGGCCGGGCACGGAGAGAGAGAGCCTGCCACGAATCACAGTGACCTAAAAGCTAGCATGAGGCTTCTCCGTGTTAATCCCGATCTGCAGAAGTGATGTATGCGTACGCAGTGAGATGCGTCCTTGCGGATGCGTTCGTCCGTATTAAAAAGTAATCACTTTCGTATTTGTTAACTTGAACGATTCAAAAGTAGAATAGAATCCCTCACTGCATCAGTGTGAGATTTGCCGAGAGATAGAACGAATTCCTTACATCGCGAAGGAGAGAGAGAAAAAGGATGATCTCATACAACCAAAACTTAGGAGGAGCGAGGAGAAGGCAGTGCCCGTGACACGTCTGCCTGTTTCCATGTGTCCTTTGCCAGTGCGCTGTGGGACGTTTTATTCCTCTTTATTTCTGTATTCGTTTCACTTGAATATTCATTTTTGGTCAAACTCCGCATGGGACGGAGTTTTTGGCAGGAGATTGACCGCTGTTCTGTGGTTCCTGAGTGCGTTTGCAAGTGGGAATAGTGAAGAAAAAAAAAAAAAAAAAAAAGAAAGAAAGAAAGAAAGAAAAGAAAGAGGAAAAAAAAGCGGAACAGTACCCGTCGAAACATTTTTCTTTAAATTTCTGTTGTCAACATTTTCAAGAACAAAGGGATGGATAATTCTTTTGCTCAATGAATACTAAATAAATACCAAATCATCTTTCGGAACAATACGAGCAGGTTTTATTAAATATTTCATATGCAAAAAAAATAAATAATAAATATATACGCCTTTTATATGTACTTGTCCTTAACCTTTAAAAGCAACCGCTGTAAATGCCAGATCCGTACTTTCTCTAATAGATTTTACCAGGAGCTGGTGACAGAGAACTGATTTCTTTTCTATTAGGGCTTTAGTACATCTTTGTTGCAGGCCCGCGGAATGACCAGGGATTAGATTTGCATCTCTTAGACTCCCTGTGTGGTCTTTGTAAGAAGCTTGTAACTGTTAAAAATGACTTGTTAGTAAGCGTGTGGGCTCTCATCTCTTTGCTTTTGACAGAACGATTGTGAAATTCAGATTGTTCTTCTAGGCTTTAGCCTGCAGATTCCACCTGAACCCTAAGCAATTAGAGCCTAATCTCAGTGCAATCATATTTGAGTTAGGATTTGTTGCACTTTGTTTACTTCAATTAAAAAGCCGGGGAATATTTGGGAGCAGTTTTTAAGCGATATTCTCGAGCCCTGAATTTTGTTCTCACCGCCCCATTAGTCGGCTTTCTGCCGAGAATCTTAGGATTCCACGGATAGAACTGAAGAGGAAACAGCGGGACATTAAAAACAATCCGCAGTCCTTCGCGGGGCGGAAATGTCCGCGGCACCGCCGGCTCTGCTCGCGGCCGCCGGGCCCGGTCCGGAGCGGGCACCGGGGTGAAGCGGGGCCGGGCTCAGCCGGGTTCGCGGTGGGTCCCCGGCTTCGCCGGTGTTTGCAGGTCCCGGTCCTGGGCTTGTTCCAAAGAAGCCGCCCTCGCCGCGGCACTGCGCTGCCCGCGAGCTTCCCGACAAGAAACAAACAAAAAGCCCAAACCCTAACCGCGCCACCTGCCTGCAGTGGTCCGATACGTTAAATTTAGGATAAAACACGGTGAAATGGAGAAAAAACAAACAAACAACAAAACAACAACCCCACCGTATTCAGGATTCTTTCCTCCTTCAGATGCCAAGTTTCTGTTTGTGCTCAGGTTTCAGCTGGCCAGCCCCAGAAGGATGCTTTTTACTACCGACATTCACATAATTACAACTTTCAAGTACCACGCTCTCACATCAGAAATATTTTCTTTAAACTGAAACGTCTTCTTTTCTTCTTTTCCTTTTTTCTCTTTCTTTTGTTCCCAGTCATTAAGACATTTCAGAAAGTCTTTTCTAAGTCGCCGTGAGTCAATACAAACCTTCCAAAAACTCCTCAAATAGGGAGGGTCATTCCGTTTAAAATTTTAGGCCGATTTTTTTCTCCCATGTGAGTCATTTGCTACCAATATTCTATGTTAAGACGGTCTGGGCTCGATCATGTTCCCACCGAAGTTAAGATGCCAGCCCTCCTCCAGCTCCCAGCAGAATAGGATCGAGCCCTTCCATGCTAGTAGAGGTTTAATAGCATCAGCACATGCCCAACAACCACCATTATAACCTTGACCCGGTCAGGTGCAATGATATTACGCCTCCTAAAGTTATTCTGCATTTCCTTGGTGACAGCAAACAGCTCTTTATCACCTCTCACTTCCCACAATAACCCACAGGCAATGACACCAATAACACACTGCTCTTTTGTCATTCTTTCCCCTCGGAAGTCTACTCCAGTAAGTAACAAAATAATATTAATACCGTGTGCGTTTTCTAGACTGGTCAGCCTATGCTGTCCGGGTCACATCATCCAAATTGCGAGCACTGAAGCAAAAAGTCACATTTTTGAAAGTGAGTTGCTCTGAGCAGTCTCTGTCCTGCTGCTGAGTGCGGAACTGTGTACTGGAGTGGAACATCAAGAGCTCCTGTGTGTAGCCTGCCCCACACCCGGCTTCCAGGCTGCTCTGTTTGGCACTTTATGATGAGTGTTGGACTAACCTAACACTTTAAAAAGTTTGTTTCAAGTCTATAGGAGGCACAATAGCCAGTCTTCTTACTTTATATATATATATTTTTTCAGTAATGACACCTTTGGGTCAGTGTTGCGGGATTACTTTTAAACCTCAGACATTGTTCCTTCCCTAAGGCTGTGATTTATTTACAGTTTGTCTTTTCCTTTCAGTTCATAATCACAGACATAATTTTCCCTTGCCAAACCCGAAGTTGACCATGATATGTCTGCAAAATAAAGCGCTCTTCATTCCCTTCCTGTCACACTGCAGAAATATATTTGCTAAATAATTGTTGCTCTAAGGAAATAAAACAGCAAAACTCTCTGCAGAAAAAAAGATACTCTCTGCAGAATGCAGGACGCACTGATTTTAATGAGGAAATTATTCTTAATTGAAAGGTGTTGTGTTGGCAAGTACGGTCTTTTTCTGCAGGCTGAAAGAATGAGCAATTCTTTTTGCCTTAAAAGACTGCTTTACAGATAAAAGCTTCTCAGTCCACAACTTAATCTGTTTTAAATCAGGCTTGAGCAGGGTAGATGAGTAATGGAATGACAAGCTTTCTGGGGTACCAGTTCGAGCATCACGGTGTGTCTGCTGCCCCTCTTCTTTCCCTGCTTGTAGTGCTTGTGGTTGAATGTGTGTTGGATTTTCACAGAAAACAAAAGACAAGCAGTGGAACAAAATTTACACAGCAAAGATTTTACTTTGACCAAGGAAACTGAGATGTACAATATTGTTCCTGCTTAAGGGCAAGAAAAAAATGTGTAAAGATGAACAAAAACCCATGAGAAATGAGCATTTTATTTCCAGTATTATTTCCTGCGAGATTAAGGTAACGAGAAAAGCTGACCTAAGAATGGGGAACAAACATGAAGAAAGAACACAGAGCAGTGCTAACAATAATCCTGTTCTCCAGAGGCTCTTCATCCAGTTCTCATTAAAAGCAGGAGGTGGCTGATCAGCCTGTTTTGGCTATTCTGGCAATCCACTGCCACTAAGGATGGGTTTTCCAATAGAGTAATGCTATATTACTCTAGCTAGAGTAATGCTCAATAGAGAAGTTCTGTCCTGAAATAGAGGGGGAAGCAAAGAAGTCATGGGTGATAAGTCTCAGAAATGTGCTGAGGGACACCAACAGGCTGTCTTGATGTAAGCACTGAAACACAACCTGCAAACAGGAATTTTCTTGGTTGTTGGAGTCTTTCCAGATAGACCTGGGGTGGAAACAGAGTCATCCAAAACAGATCTGTGGAAAAGTTAGATGAGTAGCTTCAAAACATCCAGACATTCCCTTCTTTTGCTTATGCTGGCATTACTTTTTAGCTTTTCTAGTAAGTATCTTAGGGATGTTCACAAGTGAGGACAGGTTTGACCGCTGCAGAAATCCTCAATGAAGCAACATAGAGAATGCTCGAATCTTCTTTTTTTCTTCTTTCTCTCTCTCTCTTTTTTTTTTTTTTTTTTTTGGTACTTATTGACTAAAGTGAGAAAGACTTCTGCCACTTATTTCCAACAGTGAGCTGTAGCAACAAAAAACAGGCTGTAATGAAGGGGATAAGGCCCATGGGGATATATTTGAATATTACCGCATGGGCAAAAATGATGATAGTACTGAAAATATGGGAAAGAAATAGGTATGGTGTGAGCATTCAAAAGTTCACGGCTACTAGAACATTATCCAAAAAGCAATGGGTACACTTAGAAAAATATTTTAATGGGAAAGATAAGATCAAATCAGACCAGTAACTTGCATTACTCAGCGTCTTGTCCTGTGGCAATAGTAATACAGCTTTTAAAACAAAGTGCTCGAGTGGGTCAGTGTGGACTAATTGACTCAAAAGAGAGTTATCTGGGGCATTTCAGGAAGATTTCTGAACTTCATTATTTCTTGAACTTTTCCAGGGGTGTCTTGTCGCAATAGATTCCACCATTAAATATGACATGATCCACATTTGGCAGTTGAAGATCCCTCTTCTCCCAGGCTGTTACACAGGCAGACTCTGTAGCTCAACACTCTTCAGAGTGTTAATTCAAGTTAGAGTTGTCGCTTCTTGTTGTACTTTGGTCCCTGGAGCCACTCCCACCACATACTTCCCAAGTATTTTCTAATCCAGCATTTCTGTAGAAGCTGCAGAGACCAGGAGGACCAGGGGAATCCGTTCTTCTTCCTGTTGCAGTGTTGTAAGATGCCCAGTAAGTAAGATCTGAAGATCCATTTTATTTCTAACTTCTTCATTGCTGTTACTATCTCAGTTTAGAGCATGAGCCATACATCTCTATTTTGACCAGGACTGAACAAATATTATCATAAACAGTTAATACATACTTTGAAGCAAAAGAACCACAAGTTTTAAGGAGTCTTGTTGGAATGTGAAGAATAAGTGTAGCTTGTGTAGTTCACAGAGCAACTGGAAACAAAAATCTGTGCCACAATCCAAACTCTCTTCTCTCTCTTTATTACACTCTTAGGAATGCATTGAGTTTTCTTTTTCCTCTTTTCTTTTAAATTCATAGCAAATATAACCAGTACCTCTATTCTCTTCCCTCCTATACACTCCTTTTCTATGCCAATACGGGAGTGATATTGAAGTTATATTTATTTAAAGAATATTAAAGTCTTTTCCAGTACACAAAATCAATGAAGTGTGTTTTTCCATGGCAGGAGCAAAGAAGTTGAGATGACATAATCAGTCTACACATAACTAAGAAAAGATTTCCTATATGAGATGTGTTTTTGATTTGGCAGGGAAAAGGAAGCACAATTATGCTCTACAGCTGAAAGCTTAGGCTAGACAAAGCTCAGCTGAAATAAGGTGCAAATCCTTAACAGGGAAGGCATAAGGGTGTTATGATAGGACCTCCACTACTTTAACTCAAAAGTGTATGTCCTTCTGGAGCTAAAGTGTGATGCAGAAATTGCTGTGGTGTGCAGGCAGTAACATTCTGGCCCTTTTTGGTCTCATTTTCTGTAGCTCTGAAGAACCCTTGAACAAGGTCTTTTTGCACTTGCAAGAACACTTTTTTTGTTTTTTTTTCCCAAAAAGGCATTATTGGATATCAAGAACATTGACCACAACATTACAAACTTAGCACCATTAACCTGAGATCTGAATTTATGTTACATCCAACTTGAGATCTGTAAGGCATTTACCCTCAGAAAACTGAAGCACTGAATAGGAACAAATGTTAAATTGAAAAAAAATACTACTATCCCTATGTTAATGTTCAATGTATTTAGCAACACTGTGTCTCCATACTTATTCTGTCTTCCATCTCATGTGTAGGGAGAACTAGACAGAAAATCAATTCCCCAGCCACCAGCCTTCTCACCAAGAGGCATTATTTTTTCGCCTCAGACTGTTCTACCAACAGGTCCATCGTTACTATCTACCATTACTTCACAGTGCATGAAATCCTGGGATCTTTCCAATCTCAGGAACCAGACATGGATCTCTAAGCCAAACAACCCAAACCTGCCATCTCAAGGACACATGAAAATACAGTAACTCTAATTACCAAAAGTCCACATCATACACTGTAGCTGCTTACTTTACTGCTCCAGATGTATTTTCTTGCAGAAAATACAAGTTTCAAATACAATGAAAATACGTTTTTCAATCACACCTTTTCAGTAGGCACTGCAAAGTGAAAGGGAAGGAGAGGGCACAGGAGGTGGAAGTTCATGCTAGTGTACCAGCAGTTAACTGGGGCTGAGAAATCTATTTTGACAGGCTGCTTCAATAACTTATAACAATGCTGATAGAAGGGTTTCTTCAAGCTCAACACAGGGAAAGGAGAAATCCCAATTAATCTTGAAACAGTTTTTGTTTTAGTCTTTTAAGCTAATAACCAGGCTTCACCTTCACATTTGTTCAATTCTAGCTTTGCATCCAGAATAAGATTATTGAAATAAGATTTGAAGACCAGCTTTGTGTCTCCATATTTCACAGAACTACTTCCAGTAACGGGAGATCCAGAGGAGAACTACATACTACTTACAGAAAATGTATGAGCTGCCCTCAATGCAGAGCATTTCTAGACCATGTTAGTTAAAATACAATGGCTTGGAGACTTGGGATGTTAGAGTAACATACAGAATCTACATAAATTCCCCAGGTAATATATTGAAACTGTACAGAAGTCACAGGCACATTTTCCAAATGCATCTAGTCCTCAGAGGCAACCAAGAATAAATATATTAAAGAAGATCTAGTCAATGCCTTCAGAAAACATGGAGCTGAACACACCTGCGCTTGTTACTGCTAAGGTCATTGCAGTTTCACCACATCATTGTCAAAATCTTAGAAGATTACGAGTAGAAGAAAACAGGATGAAATTAAAAAAATGCAGGTAGTAGTAATGGGAACTCAACTCAGAGAAGGGGGAAGTGGAAAACATAGAAGAGACATGAGAATATGGATATAATTGTTGTCCTGAAAAGGATTATTCTTTTTGTTTATATAACACCATACAAATATATTTAATTTAAATAGGTGTTTGGATATTTATTTATCCAGTCTCAATTCTCCTAATGCCCATGGAAGCATCCCACAAGGTGGGGTTTCAGTGTGTCTTCTCCTGCAGAGAAAAAAAATAGTGCTCTGAAAGCCAACTGTGTTCATCAGTGGGGATGGACCCCTGCTTTCCCCTCCATGCAGGTTGCCACCGTCACACACAGGGCCTGTTATGTTCCTATTTCCTGGTATGAAAATGGTGATGCCATGAAGAAGAGCTTAACCATTTCACAACAGTGCCTAAATCCCAGCCTCAACCAGAGAAAGTGAGGGACAGAAAGTTTTAATTTAGCAAGAAGGTGGAGTTAGAGGAACGCCATGACGGACTCAGGGCTTCTCTGGGTATCTTTGGCACAGTGGGGAGCTGGGCAGCAGTCTGCCAAGCAGTGCAGCTAACATCTCTGTCACAAGTCTCTCCTTCTTCTCTCTGCTCTCAAATCCCCAGAAGCAGCAGGAGTAGCACAACAGAAACAAAGGATATAGTATGCTCTCACTGACCCTGAGTCTGAAGAGGCCTCTCAGCTCCAATTCCACTTTATAGAAGTGTGATTTCATAGAGGTCTGAGAATATGTCATGGTTGCCTGACAGGCATAACAGAGGGTGGAGAGAACAACTGGGGAAGTTGGTAGGTGCTACCTGCTGACAACAAAATCATACACAGGATTTCATCTGTGACTGATTTCTCCCACAGTCCAACAGCTGATAGCCTTTTCAGCCTGGACCTGCTAGAAGTTAGTTATTGTGTGCTACATCCCTCCCTTGCCCATTTCTCCTTCCCACAACCCTGTTAGACACCAGGAGAACCTGTTGCCCTGGAGTGCAGTGAGAGCTGAGCCCAGCCTTGTGACAAGATGTGACATCAACAGATGCAAAGCAGGATGTAGCTCCTGCTGCAGGCTGTGACATGTTCCTATGTGATGCAGAGCTGAATCAGTCTTGAATTTAAAACCTTCAGATGCCTTGTTTTTATACCCTATGGTTTTGTATGGATGCCTTGTTCTGATTCTTCTTCCTAGAGTCAGTGTGGTTAGGAATAAAGAAGTAACAAAAATTTAAAAAGCACTTTGGAAACCAGGAGAAGGGATTGGGAAGGGGTGTGAAGATGTGATAGGTACATTTGCAGCTAGTCAGACAACAAACTACAGAGAGTGTAATTTCTTGTGTGTGTAGGCAGTGGAATAAACAAGATGTATTTTTAATCAAAATGTTTAATAGTGGTGATTTGTTTCAGTATTAACTGAAATCCACTGCGCTAAACTTTCTCCAGATATTAAAATTCCAATGACACCAACTCAAGGCAAACAATGGATTCTGATATATTCCCACATCTTCAATATTAAAACAATCTGGTTTGCACAACAGCAATATATCTGCTTCTGCAGCGCTGAGAAACATTTTAGTATTCCTGCTTCTCACCCCCAAATGTACGTCTATAGATACACATTGGTAAATGTAGGATGTACAGGATAACAGCATTTATTTCTGATTCAAGGTTAGCTGGTACAAGAGAGAAGAAGGGGAAACCAATCACTGAGTTTCTTTCAGGATTTTCTATGCTTAAGTTTATTTTCTTTATATATATACTCTAAAAATGTAGTGCTGATTTGAGAATGTAATCACAAAGTAGCATGTTTCACATGTTCACTATACTTATAGAGGGGCAAAATTGTACGAGTAGTTTATCAAATTGTACTTTATTATGAAACATAAAAAACAATGTGGCATAGGAAATATTTCTGGTATATCTACAAAAATACATTTTAAGGCTGAAAGTGCTGAAATTGTACAGATACTGAATTAATCTGTTTTTAAGCAAAAATCTATAGAACAGCAAAATAAAAGGCATTGTGCTGTGTGTTGCTGCTTAAAGCTGGGAACAACAGTGGAGCACGGCAGTTAATTAGCTCCAATCAACACGAGATGCTTTACAGCATTTCTCACATTGCTGCTTCATCTGGGCTTTGGAATAAATATTTCCCACACTCTGCATGAAGAAAATAACCAGAAAATATATAGCTTAGCCATTGAAAATATGCAGGTATTTCAGACAATCTTTCCTGCACCGGAGAAGAGATTTTAAATACTTTCCATAAAAAGAGAATAAAACCACTGAATTGTAATGCTATTTGCTTAGCATTTGAGGGATTAATATCTATTCTTAATCATCAAACCTTACATATTGCTTTTTAAGAGATCTTTCATCCTTTCTGTATTTTTTGTAATTTTTGTGTACTTTGGTTATCTGTTGCACAAAAGAACTATCTGCTCTGTAAAGGCATCATATAAAAATCTCAATTTAATGCATTATAAATAATGAAGTGCTACATTATAATAATTATTTCCATATTAACTAAACGCACAGCTAAGTTACTTGCATTACACATCTACACTTTGCTTAATGCCTTTAAGTAACACATGATTCTCACTTTCTATTGCAAGTACTCAACTGATGTTCTGGCCCAGAGGAGGCTGCAGAGTTTACTTCTTAGAGATCCGTGTAAGGCCAGTGGCTTCAAAAGGGAAAGTGCTGTACTTAATGCACTTTATTTATTCCATTTACATTTGATTGTGCAAGGCATATAAATAAAGGGTTCAGACTCTGCACTTCGTGCAGTTCAGCTAGGCACATAATAATAATTATTTTAGTACAGTGTAGGGAATGCACTGACCAGCTTCCATTTTACCTAACAGCTGAGATGAAGTGCCTGAACTGTTTCCTTCCCAAAGGAGTGACTATAATTTCACTTCTGTGAAGAACACGACAACTTGATCATGGATTGTTATTAGTCACTACATCAGAAAATAGGATTTGCTTTAAAATGCAACATTTTAAATTTGGGGATTTACCAGTCACTGTACACATATTTCTAAATACACAGTATTTTTGAGGTCAGAGGCTGATGAGCTTCCATGCTAAGATGATTGTCTTTAAACCAGGATGTTTACCAGAGAATGCTGAACAGAAAAGGATCTTTTGTTTAAAATGCCACACTGAGTAGAACAGATTTCTTGTGAACTTTCTGAATCTTGATGGCATGTTTTCCTCAGACATTAGTTATTATTTTTTTGCTCTTCACATTTTACAACAAACATTTTACAACAAACATTTTACAACAAACAAGTAGTACTAAGACATTTTTTGCCCTTCACTTGTAAATATACCAGACCCAACTGAACAGGGGCCACCGTTACTGCAAAAATAAAAGGGGTTTGCGGATGGGATTAATTAGGAGGCGGGAATGTAAGGGCTCCCACTTTAAGAGGCAAGTACCTTGTGTCATTAGTTTGCTTGTTTTTGGGAAAAATGAAACCCACCCAAACTGATTACAAAAGTTGAACGCTGAATTAAATGCATTTTAAAGAACACGATTTAGCTCCTCTGAAGCTTCATTTCTATGCAATAATGTACAACTAGAACAGAGCATATGACTTCAAATTATTTAACGCTCCTTTTATAGGAGATATTCAAAACTGAACAACACAATTGTGGCATTCACATTCATATTTCAATCAAACATTTGTGAATTTGACACTGCTCGCTTGTGAAGTTGCCAATGTTCTTTATGCTGAGGACAATTCTATCAACAGTGGATAATAATGAATATTTTTATTGTTGGCATTTTTATTGATTTTAGTAAATAACACATTAGTGCTACGAGGCCAATTTAGAATATTAAAGTAGTCACGGAGTTGTCTCTGGAGTTATTGTTTCTTAAGGCAAATAAATGTCAGTGAAAGTTCAAATGGTTTAGGTAGGTAAAACATTTTAGTACTTTGGAGAGACAAAGTTTAAAGAGACTGATATGAGCTTTAGAAAGCTGAGATTAGACTTTAGATCAAGAGGATATACCATAAAAGAAAATTTGTTAAACAGAAACTTCAATCACATCCTCTTTTTTATCATTTTCAACAAGCAAAATTGTCTTCTGCTAATGAGGAGTTAATTTGGTACAATGTGTACAACTGAAAAGAAAAACATTTGAAGAAAAAAATTCGTAAGCACAGAGCAGTCAATCAGATGTTTCCATCTAGAAAATACTGGGACTTAATTCTGGTCTTCTTCATGCTCCTTGGCTGAGTATCAAAATTCTTATTTGGACAAAACTCTTGCAGCTGTCTTTCTCTAGATTTTTGCCTAGCAGAAATGACAACGGTTTGCCATTTTGTACACCAGTCTGGTTTTCTGCTCTCTCATATAAATTTTAAGCCACTGGCTTCAGCTGAATTATTTTTGGTACACATTATTGAATGTGAAAGAGCTGATCCCTTGGATTACACATTTTATTTTCTGAATGTAAATGTAACGCTAAGTCTTTTGGAAAAGACTTGCTTAGGAAATTTATTGATAGGCTGGGGAGAGCTTTCTGCCCTAATCTTCTTTTTTGTCTGTGACTTATTGTGATGGAATCAATAAAAACAACAAAAGTGGGAAAGGAAGTAGAAGAAAGAAAGCACAAAACTGTAGGAAAGTCAATTTTTCCACTAAGGTCTATGCGTGCAACCACAAGGGCACAGAAGACAGCAGAACAGCAGTAAAATATGCTACATGGAATACCACTGGTCAGAATGAAAAGAATAAGACAGGAAATCCTACTTCAACTTTCACAGTGGCAGAGACAAAACTTTCATTTTATTTTTTTCTTTTTAACTGTGCTGCATGCAGAAGAAATGTGAAAAATATTAATTTTAGTGTTACAAGGAAACAAATGATACATGAGTTATACATGAATTAAATGTTATATAGTATTCTACTTAAAAATTCCATCTTACAAGGCCTGATCCTGAAGACTGTTTTGAGAAAGATTCCTTTAAATGTGGTTTTGTGCTGTAAGATCTACAGGATTTGCATCCAACAGCTGTGCCTGCAATTAAATATATATGTATATGTTTCATTTTTATTATCTACTTATCTACAAAATCTCCATAACCAGCTATTTCTCTTTCTGAGAGAAATATCTCTTTTTGTATCATAATTTTCAACTCTGAAGGTACTAAAAAGATTTCATACTAAACTTTATAAACAGTTGCCTAAAAATACAGGGAAACAAGGACAGAGTGTTGATCAAATGCAAATCTCATCTGTCTTGTAATTATTAACATATGGAAAGATGCTCAAAATTCCCTTTGTTTATATTGCTCTCTGATAATACCTGCACTTAATAGGAGAGCAGAATTTTGATCAAATATGGGCTCAGCTGGACCTTTAGTAAGGACACAGAAGAAGAGAGCTCTAGAAATTCTCATAGGAATATACTATTTTTTCTTTTTCCAAAGAAAAACCATAAAAAGTTAATCTGAAATATCCAGATCTTATGGATTCAAATGAAGTCAAAAAACTTCCTTCATACCATGAAGATCTGCATATACGTGGCAGCTGGCTGGGGAAGGGATGTCTTGTTTCTTTTTTGCCCAGAGATGATTGTGAATGAAAAGCTCTCTGGAGGACCTTTTCTGTGATCTCTGGTGGCTGTGTATCCACCTTGGGCTTTCTCCTTACATGTGGATCTACTGAGACGTGCTGCTGCTGAATTCAGTGAAATTGAGCCCTAACTATGATTGGGATATGAGGACACATAATTAGCTGTGTTAGAAAACTGACCCTCTTTCTTCCATTAAAGTGGAATTTTACCCTGTAAAATATGAATGAGTAAAGACATTTTAATCAGGAAAATAAAATAACCAAATGATTCTCCGCTGTTGTTATTTTTACACTGCAATGAGACAATGGTAGGGCAACTCACTTTAGGTGATATCACTTAATTAGGAAAAGCATCCTAATCAGATCCACCTCCAATTGCAATAACTGTAGGGAGTCAAGTACGTTTCTCTATCAAAGCAGCAAGCTGCAGTGAAGTATAGATATTGGTATTTTAAATTGGGATACAAAAGCAATAATTGGGAAGGAATAACAAAGAATGAAAAAAATGCATTCTCCGCATCCCACATTTCAGAATTGCTTCTAAAATATATAAGCAATATTTCACATGATGTTTCTGCAACTTCACTTAGTAAAAAAATGTCAGGATCAGTGCTTCCATAGTCAGAACTAAAGAGGTCCAAGGCACGCACAATATTCCCATTGGTAACTCAATATTGGTAACCAAGACCATCTCAGTCCTTGTGTTTTCCTGGTATTCTGCCCATGGGTATTATACATGGCACAGAGAAAGGGAAACCTAGAGCAAGGTGTGGACACGGTAAAGGTCTCTTGCTGGGAGGATGAAGTCCTCATGTGGTTAACAGCTGTGCTGCCTAGGACTTTTGGAAGCACAGTATCCCCACATCCTCTGATTCCATGTAGCTCTTTTTTTCAGTGACTGTGGATTAGCGGTATTGTTAAGTCCTCTATGTTTACAAATATCCTTACAATTTCTCTCTCTACATTTATCTTCAATACGATGAATGCCTATTAATGACACCAACCCACACTGTTCATCTATTTGCATAGTAAAAATCATTTTGGCTTACAGCGTCTGATGCTCTGCCTTCTGCACAGGACAAATGCAAAGCCCAGGAACTTCAGAAATCCTCTTCCATTCCAGTAAATCTTAGGGCTTATTTCAATGAGATGCACCTCCCCTTTAACTACAAGTAGCCACTCATAATAAAAGCTATACGGAATAGGAAGGGAAATAAATACTAAAGCACTACCAATTACATGCAATTATTTGCATTGCCAGCACCAAGCTCTGTTAAGTTACAAAACAGGTTTTAAAATAACAATTTTTAATGTATGTGTAGGTTCCTGTTTATGCATTTGCTAAATTTGAATGTTTTTTTTTTTTTCTTCCAGCTTTTCTACACAAACAACAGTTAGGAACTCCAGGATCACTTAAAATAAATAAATAAATAAATCTGTGCTTTTATATTGGCTACATTGTGTATGGCAGATTTTCAAGAAGTTTTCGACAAGGTTCGTCATTGTAGACTCTGAAATGAAGCAATCTTGGCATAGGAGGGAGTTTCTCGACTTCAAGTATAAGAAGGAACAAATGTTAAAATTTTACTATGCTGATGAAAAATATGGAAGTTACCAGTGAATTCTTTTTATCTCTCCAGAATACTAAAAAAATGATGAGAGAAGGGCAGTGAGAGTGTGTGTGCGTGCTGTGAGAGAGGAAAGACTTCTGTTGATATTAAAATACTCAAGCTGATCATGGAGAGTTGTAGAAATATTTCAAGATATTTAGCTAGTGGCCAACAAGATTGCATATTTTCTTTATATTAGATCAATGTAGGACATGATACGTTTGGAATTATTGCAGGAAATAGAGAAGAGAATATGAAACATCTCCATGTCAATGAATTAATCTATAGTGAAGGCACATATTAAATAATATCATTATAGTGAACCTACCACAAAATAATATAGAAGAACTACAGTAGATTCAGAAAAAGAAAGTCTGAACCATCAGAAGAATAACACTGATTCTTAACAAGTCTTAGTTTAACATATTAAGACTCTTCTGCTTGGAAACCAAAGAATTACATGGAGAATGTAAATAAGGAAGAAGTACTGGGTATCCAATAAAATGATGAAGTAGTGAGTTTAAAAGCAACAAGCAGAAACATTGCGTATTCTTATTGCTGCAGGATTTTGTGGGGCCAGGAGTACAAATTCATGGGAAAAAATCTTGCATGTGGCTTTTAACCACAACATGACTCCAGTGCAACTCTGTTCAGGGACCAATTAAGCAACCGATTGCTTAGACGTAAAAGTGAAACCACACTAAGACCACACTTTCCCAAACTGTTATATTTTCCTTGATAGTTGCTTATTGATCAGGAGCTGCATTCTGGATTAGCTAGATTCCAACATGATCCAATGCAGTCATTCTCTGGTTATGTTCAATACGAGAAGAATTTTATGAAAAAAAGAAAGAAAAAAAAAAAAAGGCAGGTGTACATTCTCATTGGTTTTATTAAACCACTATGCCATTGCTTTATTGAAAGGCTGTAGAACCATTTTTCACCATATCTCTATCAAGTCTCTACCTGATGAGGAACAATCAGAAGTAATTTTGAAGCAATGGAATGGCCATGTCCTGTGTGAAAAACATTTGTGTCCAATCTTATTGAAGGAACAGGGAACAGAACAGGAGCTAACAGGATGACTT
This sequence comes from Chrysolophus pictus, assembly GCA_037305975.1. Lineage (NCBI taxonomy): Eukaryota > Metazoa > Chordata > Aves > Galliformes > Phasianidae > Chrysolophus > Chrysolophus pictus. Next base: position 36,876,719 of record CM074580.1, on the reverse strand, counting down.
TTAAAACACGCAGTTTGAAGACCTATGAGGTGAAGAAACACCTTCAAGGTTTGTTATTGCTGTCTATGGCTGCATTAGCCATGGGTAGAAACTGATTTTGAAATTTTCCCAAGTTCTGTGTTATTTTAACTGCTGGACATATATGGGAAGTGACACACTGAAGCTCAGAGTGCTCGCTATGATGAGTGGCCAGGTAGGCTGGAGCTGCTCTTGCAGGTGGCCAGGAGGAAATTTTTGTAAGGGGATTAAAGGCCAAAAGCAAATGCCTAGGATACATGTCAGAGTTGTCAAGGAAAAAAGCAGCACTGCAGCTTACTCAGGGTAAGAGAAGCTGAAGTGCAAACTGATCCTAAAGGCACTGTCATGGGGTGTGTCACAGAAAGGGCTTTAGCAAGGCCGAGTGACCAAGGCAGTGAAATGAAGATTTGCACAGGGAAGACCAGAAAGCTTTGAGAGCTGGAATTCATCCGCTTGTTTGTATACAGCCTGACAGGCTGCAAAGCCTCCTGGCCTACAGACCAAGGAGAAAGTGCCAAGCTGCACCTGGCCTGGGTGGCCACCATGGCTTGGAGGCTGCTGCTACGGTCACTTTGCTCATTCCTCCTTGTGAAGCTGATATCCTAAAATATCTTTGCGGCACGTTTTCTGCACAGAACATCATTTCTACATGTTCATGGACTCCTAGGTTTGGTCATCTGTATATTCTAGGGCATCCCAAACATGCGATGTTGTTGTTGTAGTAGTAGTGGTCTAAGAGTGTGAGAAACAGTAGAGATGGGAGAAGAAGAAATGTCCTAAGCATAACATCATAAATTGTATTCTAAATAGTGGTTCTAATCAAAGATAATACCTCTTTCTACAGTTCTCACCTCACATATCACAGACCTGTACATGGCTACACTGTGGAAAACGTATCTTAAAGTAAGTAATCATTCCCAGATGCTTTTCCTGCTCTTTTTGATGTCAGAAAGAGATGAAACCATAAATAATATTTTAGATCTATGTTAATCTCAGTAAATATGTTTACTGTATTCTATGAAGTTACTAGAAAGTCTTTATTTGATTTTATCTAATTATCACATAAATGCAGGAACATTAAGTGGGCTGATGTCAGCAATCAGGACTGCTTGTTACACAACATCAGTAACCGGGGCTCAGGTATGAAACAACTGTAATTATAGGTATTTAGCCAAAATATGTATCAGTTGTAACTGATTAGCTGTGGAAGTCTTTTTAAGTAATTGAAATACTTTAAAATAAATGTTGCAAACTTAGAAACCAAAAGTAAAGACATAATATAGAAGTCTGATTGATAGTAGGAAGACATTTAATTCTCAATGTCTTTTCCTTCACTTCTATTGATTGCTGCAAGCTTGTTTCTTCACAGAACTTCTTTACTGGATATTTTTATCCTCCCCTTTTTGTGTCTTTAGTTTGTTTGTTTGCGGATTAACATAACCATTAAGTGAAGATAAGTCCTGATAATGCTCAGCATATCTCTAGTTTACATGTCCTTTAAAACTTGATTCTAATAAGGTTGTCACAAAATAGTCGCTCATAAATATTTCCCCATGGTTTTTCCTCAAGCTCTGCTGTGCAACACTTGTAATTTTCAATGGACTCTTCAGCACATGCATAATTCTGTCAAGCACAGTGTTGCTAAGGTGCTTTCCATTCAGCAGTATGTTGCAGCTATTGCCAATAGATGTAGCTAGCTTGTCAGGGTCCAAATCAGCCTCTACCAATATTTAAACAATTCTTTTCAGGTAAACTGGCACTTTTCAGCAAGGGATCCAAATGTTCAAACAAGATGAAGTGTGATACATGCCTTACCAGGGTGATACACGTATACTGATGTGGCGTCAAATATTTATTTTCCATCTAGAAAATGAGAGCCTTGTGGCAGATGCCTGGAAGTACCTATTTTGTAGCATACACAAAACTCTTGAACTTAAAGCCACACTGTGCTCATTCAGTTTCTCCTGCCTGTGCAGCAGAGAGGGATTTTACTCATTTGGCTGCTAAAAGTACACCACCGTGTACTTGCAGCCATCTAACACTACACTGAGAAGAACGAGCTAAAGCAGTTGCAGTCTGTGACCATGGTGAATATCCCCTAATTTCTAACTAATTTCTAATTAAGCAGAGTATGAAAACAGTCATCACACACTGCCTCCTGCCATCATCACCTGATACCATTTGCCCAGAGGAAGGACATCCAGCCCGCCACTCAGGTATGTTTGGTTCCCTGTGTTTGTTTATAACTATTCAGAAGATTGAGCTGACAGCTAAGGTGGGCAGGGCTGTGCCCAGGTGCTGGAAGGTTTGCCCTCAGATGCCACCCCTCCTGACAAAGCTGAACAATGGGCCACTCATGGGAAAGAATCGAGTTGCCTGACCTGAAGTGAGCTGTCACCAATTTAAGCATGGCAAAAAGCATGACTCACTGCTACATGCAGTTCCGAAAAGCCCTTAGTGAAGAAAAACATGTGACTTTGCACTTGCTAAAGCAGGGCCACTCTAGAGTTTACAGCTGCTGTCAGCCCTCAAAGCTCTTCCTCTTCACAAACAACAGTGCTTTATGCATGAAGACTGTCTCAAGAGCAAGACGGAGGAGCCCTGATGGAACCATATTCCATCGAAATGTGCGATTTTATCAGTTCACTTCAGAAGAAGAATTCTGCTTTATATTTTACAGGATTTCTGTCAGGCACATGAAGCTCATGTAACTGGAACTGGGATTGCATGGGGACACTGCACAGCCTGAACACTCACTGAAAAGCTCCCTGCCCCCCACCGTTCCCTCCCTCTGCATCATTTAGCTTTGGTTTCCTAATGTTGCTTGTCTTTCTTCCTCTTACCATGATCCTAGCACCACTTATGTTTCCAGGATGGCACTAAAGATGTGCTAGCACCACAGGGAAAAAGAGAAAGAAATAGATATGTGGATTGAGAAAAGCAGACTGAAGAGTCATCAGATGCCTTGTCACCACGCTGTTCTTTATACGAAGACTTTGTCGTTCTTTTGGACGGGATATATTTTCACAGTTTGAGGTACCCATCCACCCCGGTTGGAGTCCTCATCTCAAGAAGCCCACGAAGATTTTATCTTTTCCAGTTGTGTTGATATGAACTTCAACCTTTCAGCACTGGCCGTGATGGAAGATCAGGATCAGGTCACTGCAAGCAGGATCTGAAGGGCAGGCAGGAAGCATACCTCACATACTGAAAGTTCACCAGTGCAGAACAGGACTTAATCCTGTTCCACTCGAGTTTTCTTTCTACAGTATTTTTAAGGTTTACTGAACACAGAGAGATATACACATGCCAGTAACAGTGTGGTAACTCCTAGAAATCCTGCAGCTACACTAATAACGTGTCTTCAGGACTCTCTTGCAGATACTCCCAGCACTTTTATAGGTGGAGAGGTAGTAAGGGACATGATGAACATGCAGTTGTGTGACACCCACATCCTCCTGGGTGACAAACAAGTGTATCTGGGGAACTTGCCACAGGCTGCCCCTAGTCCCTTCCAGCGTCCGGCCCCTGTACTGCGTCACAAAGCCCTGTGAAGGGCCTGCTTTGGCTGCAAAGAGCTTCTTCATTGGACACGTGGTGAAGGAAGGCAGGTGGAGTCCCTGCCCTAGGAAGGCCATGGGATATTTGGGCTCGTTTTGCTTCATCAGCTCCAAGATGCCATTTCTATGTGCGGTTTTGGAACCACTGGGGTTTTCTCCCTGTAAATATATATATATATATGTGTGTGTATGTATATAAAATAGCAACAACAACAATAATAATGATAATAATAATAATAATAAATGGTGTTACCACATCAGATGGGCGGTGGTGGGAGGCGGGATGCCCGCTGCCCGGAGGTGCCTGGGCAGGCGGCAGCAGCTGTCGGGAGCGGGCGCGCCTCGGCTTTCCCGCGGCACTCGAAAGATACTTTAAAGCCACTGAAGAGACACTTCGCGGGGCTGATCCATTAATGTCGTTTTATTAGCAGCTTGACGCGAGAAATCCAAAATTTTCGGGGCGATAAGTTTATGTTTGTTTGTTTTCCCCGCACAATGAGCCGCAGGCAATTGCCGCTCTCTGGATTGCCAAGGAGGGGGGTGGGAGCTGAGAGCACAGGGACGCGCGCTGAGCCGGGAGCTCTAATGGAGGGTTCTATTTGTTTCCATGATTACAGCTATAAATAATAATAGTTTAAAAAAATAAAAAATCCCAACAACTTCGGGTGATTTCATTCTCCGCGTCCCGGGGGTGTCCCGGCGGCGTGCTGTTGCCGGCAGCGCTCCCGCAGGCTCCATGCGCGCTGCCGGAACCACGAGGCTTTCCCCTCTCCACGGCGGTTTGGGGCGAAAAGCCCGCCGCGACCTCCAGTGCGGAGCTGCGGAGCTGCGGTGCCGCCGCCGCCCCGCTCCGCGCCCCGGCCTCGCCGCCTCCCGGCGTCCCGCTCCGCGCTGGAGCCCTTTTGAAGCCGTGCCCTACTTTGTACTGGCTGCTGAACAAGCCTGAAAATTGATATTACAGCTTTTTATGATATAATATCCCTCTAATTGGTGCTTCATAGGGCCGTGCCTGAATTCTTTTCAATTAAGCCCTAAACTACAGTAACTGTTTCTCTCGGTACATGCTGGAAAAGCCATTCACGAGTGAGGCGACTGGTACTGCACAATTCCGAAGTACCTTTAATGTGTCAAAAATGTTTTGTGAAGAAAGCAACACTGTAAATGCAATCACCTACATTGGTGTCCCCATTGTTAAGCGGGAGCCAAAGTATTGCTAATTGTCCTGCGTTTTAGCTGGGTTTTTAGAGCATTATGTAGTAAGTACACCGAAGGGTCAATTTGTGAAGTGAAATACTTAGCATGCAAAGCGTAATACAAGATGCTGTGTAATACTTGACCTCTCAGCATAATAAATGTAGCAGTGAAACGCTGTGCATTCAGGATTCGCTGAATAGAGCCTCCGCAGAGGAACAAAACCAGAAAATGTTCTCTTCATTCCTTTTTTTTTTTTTTTTTTTTTTTTTCCACTAAGCGAAAATTATTCTTTATAATGGCCATTGCAGCAATTAGCCAGCATTTGGGGAGAATAAATGTGCAGAAATAGCAATTTCTTATTTTAAATGAGATTTTTGTATGGAGGCTGCAAATTACTTGGAGGTATATGAATAATTGTTGCCTTAGTTTTATGCTACAGAATAGGGTGTGGGTGGGTATAAAGATTTCCTATTTGCAGTTAAATGTTTAGACATTTTATTATTTTAATTTCACTCTCAGTCTGTCTCAATTGACCCTGTTTTCCTCACTGATCATTGCATATATGCCAGGAAACAAGTACTCAGATGATGGAAGCTTTCCAATTAGAGCTTTATGGTTTTATGGTTTGGGTGTGTGCATGCCGGGGGGGGGGGGGGGGGGAGAGAGGGTGTCCCTACCTTGTTATTTATTTATTTATTTATTTAGCCTCTCTTTTCTTTTCTTTTCTTTCTTTCTTTCTTTTCTTTTTTTTCTTTTTTCTTTTTTTAAGGAATGTGACATGTAAGTACAATCAGTTTATGCTCTGGATGCTACGGTGGTGTTTTGAATTCAGCCTGCTAAAGCAAAACTTATTTAAGAGTATAGCATATTCAACAGGCACTTGTCATTATCCACTATAATAGTAAACCTTATTAGTGCTTTATTTACACATTTTAAAGGTTTTGTGCTCATAATAATAAAAAAGAAAGAAAGAATAAAAGAGAGAAATGCAAAATTCTTTCTCTTGGGCCTCCAAGATTCCTGCACTGAGTTTTTAATTGGATGGAAATGGTTGTGCTTCACTTCACTAGCTGAAGTGGGAGAAGTTTTGTCAGTCTGAAATTAAAATAATTTCAGAGAAAGCACGGTTCTAACAGGTAGAACCTAATAGGAATGTTTTGTTTCAGAAAAAAATTAATATACTTTCTTGCAAATTTCACTAGGGCAGTGCACAGTAATGGATTTTTATATTCTGAATAAAGACTCATCCTGTGTGATCATCCTAACATTTGACTTAGAAAAAAGCTTGGATAATTAATTTAAGGTTCATAATTTCCTCTCACTTAATCTAAAACTCTTGTTCCTACTGAGATACCTACACACCCTTCTCTACATTGCATACAACCTGGATTGCCCCTGAAGTATGACTGCTCAGGTAAGGACAGAATCTCAAGACAAGCACTGTTTGTTCTCTCACCTGACCCATAAAACTGAATGACTTTGAAAAAAAAGGATTCTTTCCCAAACTTTCCCTTGTTCTTATGATAATTTCTAACATTTTTCACAACTTTTGCAATTAAATAGTATTTGGGGCTTTTGATGTGTTAGTAAATATAGTTCCTTTTTGATTATACATAACAGTAAGTTAAAATTATCCACATAATATTGAAGTCCTGATTCAGGCCTGATCATGCAGTCACTATGTATTTAAAAACTCCTTCCCCTTCATTGAAGTGTCTTGTCTGCAGGAATATTGGTTTGAAATTCTGAGCTGAAAGCATTCAGTGAGTACTTCGTGTACAGATAGACAGAATTGATATTAAAAAAAAAAGCTGGTGACTATAGGAAATACAGTTTTTTCATTCCTGTACTAAGAAGTCATGCAGTAATGTTTCTTTATTCTTTTCCTCTAGCATCTTTTCTCTTTCTCTCTTTCTTTTTATTTTTTAATGGACTTTTTGATAGAATGTGAAGATGAGCGATCAGCCCATGAGCTGACTAAATCAAGCATAGAAAGCATCTGTGAACGAAGTTGTAGTGGAACTTCTAGAATTGGTGTTTTGCAAATTAAAAATATTGCTATTAATCTTGTATGCAGATCTTTTCCTTTTAAATTATTCTGATGTTAGAAATGGATTTCATAAGTTTATGTGCTAGTAGAAGTATAGGCTTAACTCATTGACAGTAATTACAGTGCAAAACCATATTTACCACAATCCTTTGGCTGCATGATTTGCTCTCTCCCTACAGTAATATTTTCTTTGAAAGTCCAGCTCATCTTTATACTTTTAATATAAACTCATCTGTCAAAGAAGCATCCTTTCTAACCCAAACATTGTGCTCATTTGTGAACCAATTTGTCCTCATTCCAGTTGGAGAGTGATCAATGCTAAGTCTCCTCAAAGATAACAGTTCTCACATTGCATAAAAACTGAGAAAAAAAATCAAATATTTGGCTAGATTCATTGCTGATTTACATTCTCCGAAGCCAGCTAAACTTTGTGTCTTCCAGAGATTTATATTGTCGGAAAATAAAAATTCTATCTGTCCTGATGTAATACATGAGACTAGCTTCCAGCTTTCAAATTTTCCTAAATATTATATGAAATCAAGTGAGTTGATTGCTATGTGAACTATATGATCTTCAGTTTTTTGAGGTATACAGAATTAGATTCATAGCAGAAAGAAAACTTGTGTTGGAAGGAAAAGAGAGAAAAGGCAGCAGAGTCAACAAACTATTTGAAATTTCCCAGAATACTTGAAACTTCTAAAATTTCTGGCATAAATTCAACAGATCCAACAACAATAATAACACATGTCACAAAATTGCATGTAGTGTTTACTCTGTACTTTGTCTCTGCCAGATGCTGGGGAGTGTGATCGTGACTGGTTATACCAGAGCACTCACAAGTAGACTGTTTCATTCAAAAGAATTACCCAGTTGTGAACACTACCTTCATGGTAGTAGTTGTAAGAAAAAAAATTGTCTTTTTCTTAGTTCCAGCAGAACGTTCCTGAGTAATACATTTTGGATATATAAGAACTCTAATGTGAGAAGACAGTTCATGGTGGCCTTTTGTTTTCATCAACTTACAAAAAATATTGTCAGTGAAGCAACAAGACGTGTCACTTCTTCAATTTCTTTGCTTTTTGGTGTCTGTTAGTCATCAATGATATATGCAATGGAAGGTAGTATTGCTAAAATTGTGTATTTAAAATTAATATTTATCCAGAAAACTAAGGGTATAGCTAAGACAAGCCTTGATAACCTTCTGTAGTATTGCTCAGCCAAAAACCAGAAGTGATGAAATGCAGATTCTTCTTCCTTAGCTACTTTTATGACCATATTGGTTACACATTTCTGTGCTTCAATTGTTAATTTCCAAAATAACCTAAAATAATCTAAACCATCTGACAAAGGAGCTTCTAGATATGCGCTCACTAATCATTTCTCAATCCAAAAGCAACCAAAAATAAAATCATTCTTCTTAACTGCAGCATGGGTTCTACTGATAAGCTTCAGAGGTACAGGAAATCTGGAACTTCCACAGTTGCAACTAATAGCCTGATGTAATATTTATCAATGTGCGTACATCCAGTATTTCAAATTTCCTATATGGATCTGATTTTCAAAGTAAACATTTTTTTTCACTTGGGAAAATTTTAATTCATTGCCAAAACTTGAGGGGCCTAATTTTGCGCAGGTAGTTATTCACATGTCTACGCATACACATTTCTAGAAATTGGAAACTGAGTGCTCTGTTGAGGTCAATTTGTTTTTTGGAGAAAAAAAAGATCTCTTCAGCTATGATAAGACAAATCTCGTAAATTAAATTCAGCTTCTTTTGAATTATGTGCAAGGATGAACATGGTGAAGCATTGCCTGATAATATGATAGACATGATTACACAACATCTTAGTGAACAGAAATTGTTTTCATCATCTTCCTCCTGGAAATTTTTTTACACTTTGAAAAAATACTTGATTCAGTGTATTTTACTCATTAGTGGCTAGTACTCCTTGCAAAACAGAGAGCTATAGCTGATACACAAGATGGTGTTCTTTACTGCTAGATGCTAATGAGAAATTTTAAATATAAGTAGATAAAAAGGCAGCTTTGCAATTGCTGTCCACAACTGTCACTCCTTTGATGTTTTTGCAGATTAGTTTTCGCATGTAACTTTTTCCATTGAGTGGAATTCATGCATATGGTCAATTAAGAGACTAAATTGAGTGCTCCATTTACAAGAGCAACCCACACTCAGTGATCTCCTCTTTACTTAAGCAGATCCGTAGCATAAAGAAGTGTAATTGATGGTGTACTTAACATATTTAATCCAAATTTGTCGTAAAAGAAGTCTAAACAGGTGTAGGAAAACGGCATGACAGCATTAACTGTGCTTTCAGAGGTAACCAAATGGCATGTATTTTAGAAGGCATAGGATGGTTGGAAATGTATCAGGACAAAACACGTTGAGGAAGATCCACCTGGCTAGACTTGTATCTTCCACTGACTATTTTTGTTTTTCCTTTCTGCAATTTCTTCTTAATTTCTTTTCAAGCACTGAACTGTTGAATAGGTTGTTTGCACCAAATTACAGAATGTTCAATCAATACAAATGATTCCATCTCTTAATGTTACTTAATTGTGTATAAATATCTTATGTGGTATTTCCTTTCAATATTTGTTACCTCTATACATACTCTGCATAGTTCTACAAGAAATTCAATTGCTTACCCAATGAGACAAATTTTACTCCAATTTTATGGTGTCTGTTCTGTATGAAACCAACAGGAAGTATTCCTCTGTGTTTGAGAATAGAATTAGCTCAGAGACTGAATTTCGGCCTTTGTGCAATGTCTGGACATGGGACAAAAAATCCTCTAGATGTGAACATATGCAAGAAAAAAGAAGATAATGTAGCCATATACAAAAAGAAGCATTTTCATGTCAGTAAAATGAAATATTCAGGAAAAAGTATAGAGCAGTGTAGAAGGTAATTGCAATAAATTAAATGGGAAAAAAGTCAAAGGCACTCAAAGATCATGGTATGGAGCAGCAAAAGAAAAATAGGATGCTGCTGGAAATTGGGGCAGTTTTATTTGCCACATCACAATAAGCATAATAAAATATATGAATTTTGTCACTTACAACATTCTCTTCTCTTTTTGTTTACTAATGAAACCCAAAATTACAAATGAATGAGATCTGGTTTATGAATGAGGTTTGGCTTCAGGCTGAGATCAAGTGAAACCACTGATTCAATATTAATTCACTTTGAACACATAAATAGGTATAGATTCACCGACTAGAATTTGTATGTTTATGAAACTTGGCAAACTGTCCAGTACTGTTGAATTTTTCATGACATCAAATCTGAGCAAGTTTCCCTTGGCTGTACTATCAACTCTGAGTATTGAATATAGCACCAACATATTAGTTTGTTTCCCCATATGTATAGATAAACGGATATTTAAATGTAGGCATATATGTACTTATACAAGCTTCTCAAATATATTTCTTGCATTGATACTGCAGAATCAATGAAGAGTGATATACATATTGTAGTGTTCTTTATATATGAATAGAAAAATAAATAAAAAACTGTAATGGTTGTATATGCACCACTACCTTTCAACGTATCAATTCATATTATAGAATTTATCAATAGATTTCAAGAAAAACTGAAATCTGAGGCTTTTGTTAAGTAATATTTTTCAACATTTAAAAATAATAAATGTAATATTCTGCTGAATTGAAGTGTAACTTTAACTTATTGCAATAGGATTCAAAGCTCTGTTTTACTCTCATAGCTACTAAAAACTTGAGCTTTAAGGTAAGCACTTTCACTGTGAAACAGTAAGCACTGCATGGGTTAATTAGCTGTAGACTTCATTTTCCTCACATATTTCATTTGGAAAGCAAAAATTAAGTATCGAGAATTAATTAGCTATGTACAAACTATGAAAAACTGTTGAGGCAAGTGCTGTCTTGGTAATTCATGACTATATTTAGATATTGTAATGATTAGATTTTAAAAGAAACAAGCTAATTAGAACATTTTTCCAAAGTCACACAGAGGTCAGGAATGACAGCGACCTTCCGTAAAATGAAGAATAAATATCCGCTATTCTGTAGATTGTATGGAACTGGTACAGTAAGGCTAAAGCCTTTTCCTGTTCAATGAATTGGAATTAAACATGCTAATTTGAGATCTCCTTCAAGTATTTTATTTAACTACTTTGGCCTTTAATTCTTTTATACTGCAACATTTAATGTAATGTTATTTATCTATACGAAGCACGTTATACTTATTAACCAATGTGCAAAAATCTAAAGTACAGATTTTATGTAATGGGCTAATTACAGGACTTTAAAGCCACCTACTGAGTTTTGCTAAGCTTAACAACAGGTTCACTGAACTGGATAAATTTATTCAAACTTGTGGAAATGAACCCCATTCTATCTGCAACCGTACTGGGAAAACACACAAATTATACCTCAATACCAGTTTAATGGGTCAAACAGTGAACCTGAATACCAAACTTATCTGCATCTTGCAACAGCAGAGAAGCTATAGGCCCTGGGGGAGAAGAGGAAGTGCCCATTCATAGTTTCTTCCTCAAGTTTGTAAATAACTCAGATTCAGTACACTGGACAAGCAAGATTTTCAGAATATATAGGGATAGATTAATTTTTATGACAGTGACCTTTGAAGAACATAATCTTAAATTATGTTATATGTGTCATAAGCAAGTGAAGAAAAAGAAGTAAACTCTATGATCTTTTACCATATCTTCCTTTTACACCTACTACGCTTAGGGTCTATTATTTGTTTATTTATTATGACATGCTTTTAAAGGCTAATTTACTTCAATCAGACATTTAATGTCTATCCATTAGGTCTGAATGCCATCTAATTTATGTCCTTCTAAATTGGTTCAAACGTAATTGAAGTTAAGCTGGGTCTTTGTTAAAATGGAATGAAATCAGAGTCATACCAAAATACCTCTTACTACTGTACTTTGAAGCTAGTGTTAAACTTTTGGCTTTCCTATCTGAAGAGTGCACAAGAGGCTTACATTTCCTACATATTGTCAAGTTTCAGAGAGGTTCATAAGGCTTCTACTTTCCTTGACTATCCAAAGCCACTTCATTGTTTCCTGTCAAGTTAACCTAGTTTTTATGTCAGTAGAATTCAGTAAAATATGTCTATTAGTAACCCTTTCTTTTCAACTTTTAACATTCAGGTAAAAGCAAGACAGAGAGGCTGGCTTTCTTATACTAGCCGCAGCATGTCCTTCAAAATGAAGTGTTTAGCTATTTTTAAACACTACTATAATCTAAGGTTCATATGTGATTTAAAAAAAAAATTTATTTGCATTGTTCTTCAGAATTATTGTGCAGATTATCTAATAAAAATCTTTTCTCAAAAAATTGAGTATTCTGCTGCTGAGATTTTATGTATCTATATGCTGCTTTGGATAACTATGCATAATCTATTCAGTAGCTGACATTTGGGTCTTGATAGATACATTCAAGCATGTACTTTCAGGAATAATAATGCCAGTGCACTGTGTTCTACAATGTGTGCAATGAAAATGTGCCTCATAAAGCCCATAATTGTTGCTTAAGTTACAAAGATGATTTTTTTTCCCGCAGTAAATGAGGAACAAGCCACATAATCTTGCTAACACTATATGCCCAGGAAAGAAGAGTTTAAATAAGAAATGCATAAATTTAGCAGACTGCTGTAACAAATGAAATGGTGTAGCATTGAAAACATTTGAGGCAATTAATCAATGCTGTGTTTGCACATATCATTAAATATATTATACTAAGTTTAGATTTGATTTCTATGCTTCTTTTATAAAGAGTTAAAAGAAAATACATTTGAATTCATGCTGATACTGAAAACATGCTCCTAGCTCCTAGTTTCTTGGATTTCAAATCATTTCCATTAACAAACAGCTATTTGCCCTCTAATAAAATATGTCATTATGCTTTATTCACATCACACAAAAGAATCACTGAAAAATCGCCCCAATGATGGCCAATAATTACACATTTTGCTCCTGCACGAGCAATGAAGAAATCTGTTCATTGGAGAAAGCAGGTGCTGGGGCATCATGCTAATAGTCAATGTGTGCCACAGTAATTAGCCATTGCAATTGCTAAAATTAACAATTAGCTAACATGCAATTCTCTTTTTGCAGGCTGCAGTTTACTTTGTATAATCCTTGTACGTTCTTAGTAATTATTCTGACAGCTTATTATTTTTATTTTTTCTGGTTTGAACACAGCTTTAACATTTGAATCAGTCTACCCAAATGTTCAACAGGCAGTATGAAACAACTGCTTCACTAGGCAATTTCTAAGGAGCAAATTTGTTTTTATTCTCAACTTTGCATTGTTCAAGAAATATATGACTCTTTTATAGGGTAAGAACTCATCTTATTTGAGGGCTGAGGATCACAGAGAAGATATTAAGACTTTTTGACAATGGTAGGATATAGAATCATCCCAGCTTTTAGGAAAAACTGTTAGGAACTATTCTTTGCAGTTTAGTTCCTGGTTCATGATCACTAGTTTTCTCTGGTGCTCTTGTTGGTGGCCTGTGGAAACTTGGAAGGTCTCTTTCTACTCTCAGCTAAATAATGTTGAATCATGAAATCCACCAACATCCCACTGTTCTTCATCGGAACAAGTGGAGGTGTTATCCTCCAAAATGTATTGCTACGTTTGCAAAGGCCTTCATAATCCTGCTAGGAATCCTGCAGAATTGTGACTGGCATTTGGCCCATACTGTAGGCATAAAAAGAAAACAGGACAGAGTAAGGAACATCTTCATGAGCCTGCCTCAAAAACTAATGGTGTGCCCACATATTAAATACCGTATCTTGATTTGACAATCCACCTCAAAGGAGAATAGTATATAGAGAAAATAAATTCAATAAGGATGATCAATGGTGTGAGAAGGCATTTGTATTGGGAAATAATATCCACACTGATTAATATGGAGAAGATGACTGACTGGGTTATAATGCAGACTTATACTTTTGCTGGTGGTGTGAAGAAATTAAGTGAAGAAAACTATTAGCATTTTCTCAAAGAACTGCAAGGCATTCAATAAAACCAACCAGTTTAAAAAGATCAAAAGAATCACTTTTTCTCATGGTGCATAACTAGGCAGTGGAGCACATTGTCACAGGAGGGCTAATCGGGATGAAAGAAAAACTGACTGGGTTCACAGTAAGTCCCCAGCAGAACCCAAGATCATATGTTATCGGGCTCAAAGGGCATCTGAAAATGCAACTGTATGACAGAGAAATGTCATGCACTGCTTTTCCTTCACTATCTTACTCTATTCTAAGCCATTGCTCCAAAGCTAGATGAAAGTTTTGTTTGATTTGGTATAGTCATCTTTTATTATTTTGTATAGCAATATATAGCACAAAAAAATATTAATAATGAGCTACTCAAAACATGCAGAAGGGTTGCATTTTTTCCTACATATTCAGGTCAGAATTCAGCTGACATAAAAATCTGTGCAATTCAGCTCAAATCATTGTAGACTGAAACATACACATAGTCAGATTATATTCTGCTTATCTTGCTCAGCTTTTATATTAATACATAGGTAGATATAAATGGACTTGAAAACACTTGCAACTTTCAAACCGTAAGGGCCATAACAACTCCAGTGGAATTTTTTCCAATTTTATAGGTGTAAGTGAGAGGATAATAAGACTTGGGGAATTTATGTAATCTTCTGTAATCAGCATGGCTTCCGTAGCTGGCACCAAACCAAAAACAGTTTTTTCTTAAACAGTTCTTTAAAGCTCCATGTTTTTTAAAATATTTTAAAATATGATTCGCTCCTGTGCATACAAACTAGAAAGCTGTGCTACAGAAAAACAATCTGTCTCAGCAATTGTTGTTTTTGACCTTGTTTTTCCACCTAAAATCTCAACAGAGTTGCAGTCAGAAAGAAGCAACAAAAACATTCTCAAGGATCCAAGCCTTTATGAGTCCAAGCCTTTAGCTGAGGCAATAGAAGAATCAGACACAAAATAAGGATCTCAGGCATGTTTTGACTGCATCCAACCTGCTAGGCTCAGTAGCTCCGTGCCTTTCAGGCAATATTATTATCAGAGAACAACTAGTAAAAATCAGAATGGAAAATGCATTCAATTTTTTAAGGATGTATCTAATAATTTAGTCACTGGAACAGGCTGCCCAGGGAGGTGGTGAAGCCACCATCATTGGAGGTGTTCAGGAACCATGGAGATGTGGCACAAAGGGACATGGGTTAGTGGGCATGGTGATGATGTTTTGGTGGTTGACCTTGGTGGTCTTTTCCAACCTTAATTATTCTATAAATCTGTGATTAAATATTTCTGATGACCATAACCTCTATGGACTTTAATGAAAATATTTTCATAGACAGTAACTGAGAAATTAGGTTTATTGACACAGTAGGAATTAGCCACTCACGTTCATTTAAGTATCTACATTAAAGAAGAAAATCCACCAAATTTGTATCTTAAATCAATGCCTATAGAGGCTTAAATTTTACCTCAGAAAACTCTATGAATGTCCAGATTGCTAAGAAGAATCTCACTCTTTGCACTGATAAGCAGCTCTTCTAAGCCAGGCTTCACAATGTCCTATGAGTTAGATATCCTGTGTCTATATTCCATAAGGCAGAACCCAGCACACAGGAGAGGGCATGATGTAACTTTGTTGGTGTAAAGTTCACAAACATACTTTTCAGCTTAGACCATGAAAGAACAAGGATTTACATTAATACAGTGAAGAAAACATCATTTATCTGACTTTCCTTCTCTCTATCCCAGCAAGTTTTCAATTTCCTTCCTGAAATTTCCTTCAACAGAGGAATTGGCATTACTTCTTTTGTAGGATCTATTGCCTTCTCTGGGTACTTAAAAACCCCATATAAGGCAGAGAGATGGGTGCATGAAGCTACATTCGTTTGGTCCTAGTGGAGGCGTGACCTTTGGTAACCAGGTTTTTCACTGGGCAGAAAGAGGCCAGAATCCTGGAGATCACCACAGCACAAGCCACTTTATATATGTAGACATAAAGCTTGACTATTTGAACCCAAGAAAGGAAGATTTAAAAAGAGATTCAGAAAACAGAACTTCCTCTGGAAATCCCCCAGCTAAGCAGAAAAAAAAGGTTTCTCTGGAACACATGAGATAAATAATAACCTAAAATGACAACAACATGTTGATGCTTGAATTCAACAGTGAAATATGTTTCTTCCGAAGAATCAACTGCTTTTGTTCCACAGTGAGCCCTGCAATTAAAGGCAGTAATACACTTAATGTAGTACATAGAAGATTTCCCTGAATTGTGGGATATTCATAATCTCAACGTAGTAATCCTCTTCTGCATATGTGTATTTCATTGAAAGAGATCAACTCATATCACCCTTATTAAAGTCATCCTGATCTTCTCCAGCAGCACACAGTAATCCAGATGATGGGCTGTACCGTGCTATTTAGGAAACTTCAGGTCGTAGGATACTTGCTTCTATACTACTCACATTTAGTTTAATTTCTAATCCAGTTGCAACTGGAGTATTCTTGGACTTCAATATTAGTTCCCAATAGCTACTGATACCTTTCCTTGTGAACATTCTTGCTTGAAAAAGTTTCTTCTCAGATTTTCCTTACTGAATCAAAGGCAATAGAAATTAAGGCCTCAACTCTCTCATGGTGCCTCTGCAAGCTGCTAAAATAGTCTGTGGTTCACTGTAATTAGTGAGTGGTTGCATCATATTTCTCCCATCCCAGTCTTTCCACAATGGATACTAGACTTAAAATGCCAACACAGAGGAATTAAAATTTCATGAATTTTCTACTTTGCAATTATATTATGTTATCCATATTGTATAAAATATATTTAATTACCAATATGATATATACATAAATACACATTCTGTATGGCTTGGATATGCTGATGCAAAAAAAAATCATATAAAATATAAAGTAATTAATTATAATTTGCTAAGTTCTAAGGCTTGTTTTAGCATATACCAGATACTTGATATACATTCATTCTAGAACATTTAATCACTTGAGATCAGAGTAGCAAAAAAATTACATAGAGCATCTCAAAACAGTAGACAATTAGATAAGCATTTGCTTATCTACTACAAGACAAATGGGTGTCAAACATGATAACAAGATATTTTTGTGTCCCCTGTTGTATTTGTTTCTTGTGGTTCTGCCTTTAAGACTAAGGGCTTCACTAATCTCAATCTAACGGGAGTTTGAAAGTGCAGAACCAGTTTAATTAAGACACCTAGCATGATCTGAAATACAGAAGGATTTCAAGGTAAGATGCAGCTGCTGTGTCTCCTACTGCAAATACTTAGAAATTAGCAGTGTTCAAATCATGGAAGATCATGAGTTTTAAATTTCTCATTAGGCTAAACAAACCATGACCAACGTTATATTTCAGAGATGTGCCATTGCACTTTTTCAAAAAATTTCACACTGTGTAGGAAATTTACTAATGTTCTTCATAAAAACTGGACAAAGATACCTTTGTAGCATTAGAAGTTTCAAATCCTGGCACAAGGAGCAAAGTCTAGATTTCAGTGATTGGTCATTTGGTGCAACTGGTGCAACTTGGATACATAGAGCATTGCATGGCAGCTCATCTGACAGTAAAACTTTTATTGCTTGTTGAAGTGATATATGGATTCTAAAGAGATGAATTAAGAAAAAATGATGTGGTCATTGGCAAAACCTTCTGAAAATCACTGAGTGTTTTACTGTTGAATTCAGTAGTCTTTGGATCAGGCTTATGTAGATGTAGTAATAAATGGCTGATCCCTTTGAGAGAGGGTAGGGGCACGTTATCATGATTCCTTAGACCCTGTAGGGGGTTTCATTTCATTTCATTTCATTTGCACTGGCTGCCAATACAGAATGACAAAATATAAAGCTAAATAATCTCCAGAATCACAGTCAATTTTAGAACAATGAAGTCTGTTTTATTTTACCTTACTCATTAAAGATGTGCGAAGGATTGTATTCTTAGCTATGAATGTTAAGAAATCAGAAATTAATTATACTGCAATACACATCAACTATGTTATACATGGCTGTCTATGAAATGAACAAAGCTGGTAATTAAGTGAACTCATTTTCTTATTAACCAAGATAGACTTGAAATGTGGAATAGCATTCTCTCCAGAATGTGTATGTTATGAGTCTATATTTTTCAGCAAAAAGATAAGTATGTTAAAAGTTTCCTTTTTTAAGATGTTGCTGTAATAAACCGAAGCACATAAAACTATAGTATGTTTCCTTATATAGAAACACATAATCAAACAAGAACAAATCTACCACCAACTGCTTCATACTGTGTTGTGCTTTGATAAGGAAGGAAAGCCAAGTTTCTAGCCTGGGTCTATCCTGACTCAGGCCATAACTTGTGAGTCCTGCTATTCTAACCCTTTCTCTTGATCTGCTTTTCAGCATGTCTTGGAATACACAGCTCAAAGCAGCAGGGGAGTTTCTTAGCAAAGGGCCACCCACTTGCATATTATTCCTTCCTTGCCTGTGACATGACACAAGAACAAAGTAGACATTAACCGCTACATTAAACCCAGAAGGAAAGTAATCAGTAACCTGTTATTCTCTTAATAAAGGGAAACACATGCAGTGTGAAATCCAGAAGACTAATCAATAGCCCCAGACAATGCAATGTGCCAAACAAATTGCAAATCAATTAGAATCCTTGTTTTCTTTGAAATGGTTCACTATACCTAAAGCAATTACTCGTTCATTAGACCTAATTTAACAGCATGACTGCCCTAGCAACAACTGGCAGCGTCTGGCTATCAAATGGAAGAATGGCAGCTTATTCCTGTCTGTCTGTGAGACTAACACCAATCGAAGAAAATTGAATTTCTTTGTATGAAGCAACTTTTCATTAATGGGTAAAATATTTTCTGCGAAGGAAGAATCAAGTATCCTATTTGATTTGGTTCAGTTTGGTTTTTACAGCTAAGTAAGGGAACTGATGTAGACTTTATATGATGAAATTATGGAGTTCTTAAAACTTTTTAGTAAATTGCAATACTAAGGTATGCAAGAAGGAGAGAAAGTTTAGATTTCCATCAATAAACCTTTTGGGGGAAAAAAATTCTATATCTGTTTGCTTCGGCTGCATGTTTACCACAATTGAAATGACACAATAAGATTAGCACGGTCCAGCACATGGTGACACAAATTCATCAAATGGTCCATAATCCCTTTGATGGGCTGAGAGGGCATTCAGCATTTGATACAACTCCACCCCCACCCCACTTTAACTTCACTTGGCATTGGATCAAGCCTCTAACACCCTAACTACAGGTTTAAAGTAGTGTCTTTATACTTTGTTTCCTGCACTATTTAGTAATAGCACACCCACACTTAAGACATCTTTTTAAATTGCAAGTTTTTAATGTGTATTCCTTTACCCTTCTGTAAGCCTCATACTCACGAGATCAATTATTCCTCCTCCACTGGTGTGCTGTGCTGCAGCATCGCAATGACAAGGATACATTTGGAATGGGGTCAGCTGGCAGGAAGCCACATCCAGCAAGGAGACCTGCTGCCTCTGCCATGTGTACAGTGCAGGCATTTCTCATCTCTACAGGGATTGAAGGCAGACAGGAGTGTTGTGCACCTCTAACGGCTGGTATAACAGGTGTTCCAAAGCTGCTTGCAGCATGGCTGGGGCCTTCCCATTTGTAATGCAGCTAGGGTCAAGATACTGAAATGGTAATTTGTCCAGGATTAACTATATCCCAATTCTGGCTTGTAAACTTTAACCACAGGGAAAAAAAATGTTTCCCTGGATTCATACTTCTAACGGCCGTGATCTGAAACCCTGATATTGCTTACCGACCTTTAAAGATGTGACATTCTTCTATAAAATCCTTGTAAACTCTTCAGTGCATATGCGTGTGTGTATAAAAATATGTATGTATATCCTAAATATATACATAGCCTATATATATAGGCTAAATATATATGTGCATATTTATAGCCTATACAGATATATATTTGTAGCACAGAGTATCTTTTCGTACTAATTGAAGTAATTTCTAAATTCCAGAATATAAAAAACCCTTCAAAATCATTTTAAAAAGCCTTTAAATATTTTTGGGCCTATATTTAGTGTTGAGTTGATCTAATTACTTTTAGAACAGCTGCTGTTATAGGGAGTTGGAACTGCTGAAGTGACCTTAAGCATTTCTCTAAAGATACTCTACTTTGAAGTTCAGCATTGCCAGACCTCAGACTCCTATCCTCCTGATTCTTGCCATTCTTTCATGTGGCATGATACTGTTCTCCCTTGCAAAGGGGAGTAGTGAGATGATAGCTTAATGCTGAAAGGAGAAAGATTTTCTGGAAATTTCTCTTTCTCTCTCTCTTTTTTTTTTTTCTTTTGGCAATAAGAGATTGCTAATAGGGTTAGAATGGAAGAGGTAGGTGCAGTAATAACAGAACCATAATAAGCAATCATAGTTCCATATTTTATCACATATACCTGGTCTGTATCTGCATGTATTGTGATATTTGAAGTTTTGCTGAAAGCGCGGAGATTTCCTGCACTGTCCTGCGTTGCTGAAAATATGAGATTTGCTTACATCTCACACCAATCCAGTGTAACCAAGCTTTGCCTACTAACATTTAACCCGGTATTACAGACCCAGGCGATGCTCCAGGCTGCAGTTTCATCAGCAGACAGGCACTGAGAAAAATTCTGGACCATGAAATCCATGTGTTAATGAACCTTCTGGCTCTTCTGCAAGATAATTTTTTCTTAGAGTACAGACATGAAAGGCACGATAAAAATCAATAAAACATGTCATTAATTTTTTCCCTTGTGTTATAATACAGACCTTATAGTTCACATGTGCTATCCAGTACTGAGCAGAAGTTTAGCTTTTTAAGAGAGTAAGAAATCTCAAATCCCTTTATAACTCAAATGCTCAAAAGCTGAAATTCACAATAATCTTCTGCAGTGGCTCTACCAACATTTAGAAATCACTAAGAAATATTTCTAACAGTTTACCATATATATAAAAATATTTAAAATACATTATTAAGTGTGACTGAAAAAATGGTTAAAATTAGTTGGAAGCACTTGGCTACAAATGCTACTTTTCCTCTACTAGAAGAAGGCCTGTGAGGCACCTTGAATTTAATAAGAATCTTGAAATTAAATATGAATTGCCTACTAACTTCCATCCTTAACATATTCAGAGAAGTAGGACATTCATGCCTTCACTTTGCTGGAATGTTTGAACATACATTCAAGCCCATCATTTTTGGAAAACAAAACTAACCACTAAACAGTGTCTTTATTATTTATACACATAAAAATGCAGGTTGCTCCAAAAGTAACACTTACTTATTTCCATGGAAACTACAATAGGTACAAAGAGTACAATAACGGTATTTAATAGCCCAAATGCTCAGCTGCATAACACTCTCTTACAACCACCATCAGCCAATTTGCACAGATGAGATGATTGAGACACACTTCATTTCACGTAGTAACAGCTACACATGGTCATCTGGAACATGACTTGTTTTCATGGTGCTGTTGCCACAGATGAAATGCACCACTCACCACCTCACCCTCACTCTGCTCACATCCACTGTTTGGTCTCCATAAATGTTCAAAAATGTCAATGAATGTCAATGGGTGCCATTTTTTTTCTGCATGGAGGAATTCAATGACACACTTTTACTTCATACATACTTCCATGTCAGGTGCCATTTGTCAGATTGCCCCTCTGCTGCTATCAGCAATGGAATATCGATGCAAAGGTTCTAACATCGTACCACCAACATCTGCCTCTGATGTTGTGGGCCAACATCATAAAGTAGGAGGCATTACTTTCAGAGCAGTCCTTGAGTATCCTCAGTGCCCGTGTAACTTAAAGAGTATGTGCAAGCATTCTGTTTTGCAGGTATGGCAATCTGAGTTATGTCCTAAACTGGATACAGTTTCTCCTTGCTATCTGCACTTGAAACACAATTTGCAAATAGGCAGAGGGTATTTAAATACTCACACTGAGATATAAGCAAAATGGACGTTGCAAAATAACAAATCTTGTAGACTTTGCTATACAATAAATTGCATCTTTTCATTTTGTGGGATCCTTTAAAGAGGAGCTCCCTATTTCTTTATATTTGTCAGATTTTATACATTTATCAGATTTTAGTGTTGAGTTGAATTGGAACTAAAGTAAGCTGTAAGCAGCTTGTTTGTTTACTTTCTTTATTTTGAACGGATAACTTGTGCAAGTGTTGATTCGTTGCAAAGCAGAGCACATACTAGAAGTTATCTTGAGAGAAAGAGTCTCTATCAGTGTTGGTGTATCATGGCATTGGTGTGATGGTGGTGCTTGCTGTCCCACACCTGAGTCCCTTCATCAACCAGGTTGGAAACTGACTAAGCAAGGGGTGGATCAGAAACCCACTGTGTGTCTGATCTGGTGAGGATGTTTCTGCATGCAATGCCCTGACACCTAGTGGATAGAGACCTTTCAAAAACTGCTGAGCAGATGACACTTCAGAGACTGTGCTTTGTATGCGAAGGCAGAGGCATACCCTGCTATAGGTGATGAACGTAGTATATGTGGGAAGCACCCACACACCAGCACTGATGATCATTATCACTATTGCTTTTTCTTTTAATAACACGATTCCCATTTTACAAACTTAAGTAGGAATCAATACTTTTTTTTCTCAGCAATTACACCTGTGTCATTAAGGGCTGGGATAGATGTAATTGCAGTATTTCAGAGTTGTTGCTCATGCTCTCTAGGCTATACCTATAGCAGGGTTTACTACTACAGTTCCCACGTCAGAGATGATGCCTCTTTAGGGTGTATCAGGATAGAATATATATTTGTGCCTCGGGCCTTCTTAGCTTACTGCTCAATACCCTTAGCTTGGAACATCAGTTGTACTGCCTATTATTTCTAAAGACAGGATTAATTTCACTACATTTTAGCTACCTAAAAAACAGGCTCCTGAGCTGCCAGTCATTTGGGATCCTTTTACAGCTACTGAAGAGGCACAAAGAGTTCCAGAGACTGTAAGATGGTTAAAACCACCACTATGCAAACTGTGCATTTAATATTTAGATTAGTAGAAGATAACATTATATTCATAGATTAGCCATAAGTTTCTGATTTATAATGTCCAGTTAGACTCAAATGTTTGGCATTAGGCTACAGCTTCCCATGAAAAGCAATACATGCACGCTTCTGGTTTCCTCCCTCCCTCCCTCCCTCCCTTCCTTCCTTCCTTCCTTCCTTCCTTCCTTCCTTCCTTCCTTCCTTCCTTCCTTCCTTCCTTCCTTCCTTCCTTCCTTCCTTCCTTCCTTCCTTCCTTCCTTCCTTCCTTCCTTCCTTCCTTCCTTCCTTCCTTCTTTTTAACAAAAATAGGACTTGAGGAATACCACTCAGATCCTTTTCATCTTTCAAAATACACATTTCATCTAAGATCTAAAGAGTAGCTGAGGACTACTGCATCATCCATGCTACTTTCAAATAAGAATGCATTTCTCATCTTTGTCTGACTCCTGCTTGTGTAGCTAATGACAATTTAGTAACAATAGTTCAGTGTAATTTTTCTCATTTGTGTTTAGCAGAGAAAGAAATACAAACACATATAGATAGCAATTGGATTTATTTGTTTCCTGTTTACTACAAGGGTAATAGGGTTGAATGGGATCTCAAGATGTCATCACGTTGATCTTCCAGTCCCACAGTAGAATTGACTGTATCTTGAAGCTGATTAAGGGAGGAAATGTAATCTGTGTTTTGTGTTCCAGTAATTAAGCATTTTATAAAGATGTGGCTGTGGCTAATCTGAAGAATGACTGTGCATATACATATGTATGCCGTGATGAGGCATTTCTCTCTATGCAAGGAAGTTCTGGTTCTAATAGTGCTATACATGTTTCAGTCAATGCATTCCTAAGCATTTCATTGATAATGTATGAGTCAAAAGGGGATGGGATTCATCCTCTCACAGTTACACTGGTTCAACAGTGGAAAAAACTTACTTCAATGTCTCAATGAACATATGTAAAGAAGAATCCAAAGGGACAGAATAAAGAGTATTCAGAAAGGGACTCTCTTTAACACTTTCCATATAATTCCACTCTTTATAAAAGGCTTTTTCCAGGCTATTGAAAAGGCTTCTTCCAAGCTATTGGCAGGGTGATGAGAATCACCCAAATTGTTCTATTGAACAAATTCCTTACACTGGAACTATTTATTATTTCCTAGTATGCAGTTGTGGCTCGAATAACGAGAAGTTAATATTTATCCAAAGCTTTTAGGGCATGATTTCTCTTGTATCTCTCAGAATCTATATCATAGTCAGTAGCACAGTGAAGCCATTCTCTGTCGTTGAGAAGTGATGGATTCCAGTGGAAGGCCCACCTTCAAAAAGGGCCAAAAGGGCTATCTGTGAAACTAAAGGCTCCAGGATAATCATGGGATGAGTTCTACTTGAACATACTTATGACTGTATGAAGAAGGTTGCAGAGAAAGTTAATGTTTTCTCCATTCTTGGAGGTTTTCAAGATCTGACTGGATAAAATTTTGAGCAGATTGGCCAGACTTCACTGCTAGCAATACTTTTTCAGGAGATTGGATAACAGATCTCCCTTCCGTCCACTGTCAACGGTTTATGGATTGGTTTGGCCCAGTTCCGTGAATAGCGGGGCAGGGGGATCCCTGGACCCATGCCCCAGAAAAGGGAAAAGGGGAAAGGGTAGGGAGATGGGCCTAAAAACAAAACAGCGGCAATAACCTGAGGAGAAACAAGCTGATTTACTAAATAAGATATTGGAATGCAAAATAACACACTATAATACAATATAGTTTGAATTGGAGCTAATAAAACAAAACAAGAGAGTGTTCAAAAGCTGAAAGCCTTACTCTAATGGTAAGGCAAGATGTCTAGCTGGGACAAGCAGAAGGGAAGAGAAGGGAAAGCTCATGATATGCAAACGGTTTTATCTTTCTCTCTGAACAGAAAATGGAAACAGAACAATGCAAAGTCCTCTAGGGTATGTAATATGTAGTTCTTCTTCTGAGAACCAGGTACCCAGAACTATCCACAATCCATGGAACTGGATCTTTAACTCCCAGTACACTACGTGATGTTATGATGTGGAGTACTGATAATAAAAACCATAAAACAATGAGACCCACTTTCTCATTGCACTTCAGCATTGTGTAGTCAACTGGGTTTTAGACTAATATGAGAGCAGTTTCCCTACTTACTGTACTCATACAGTGTTTGCTTCTCTGGACTGATGTATTAGCTTTATCTCAACAGCGTAGGCCTGAGCTTCAGGAAGGACAGCAGTCAGCTATGACTGTGGCACTGGGAAAGTCTGTAGAGGTGGAAATGGAATTCAGGTAGTGCTGCCACACAACCAAAAGTTCATCCTGAGACAAAATCAATTTATTGTGCAGAGCCGAATAATAGTAATTACGATAACATGACAGGGAAAGAGAAAGAGAACGTATTGGTCAGTGATTAGTATAAAAAAATATTTTAGAATAAAATACATATATTTGAAATTAACAAGATAAACATAAAATATTGAACTAGTGGACGTGGATGGAGGTATTTTCAGAAACACTGAAGAAAATTAGCTCATAATAAATCCAGAATAGTCACTGCTTTAGGAAATAGGAAACTCTCACTTTGGTAAGGCATCAAATGCATCCCGAAAGTCTCTGGTTCATTTTATTTTTCATTTTCCCTTGTTCACTGCAATCAAGAGAAATTAAGGGTATTAGCAATTCGCAGATGCTCCCCAGAAATGTGAAGGATTGACACAACTACAGACTCTCTAAGATACTCTGGGTATTGGCAAAAAAATTAATATTTTAACATATCCCAAAGATATGGTTTCTTTCTCAGGGCAAGGATCATTTGAAAACTCTGAAAATTTATGATGCATACTTCCAAGCATGCAGAATATGCCTGCAACCCACTAAAATATCTCACTATACAAAAAGGTAAATATTACTAAGATAAAAGCAAGAACTATCTTTTGTTCTGTATCTGTGATGTTTCAGAGTATCTGCTCCCTGTATTTCCCTTTGGCATCTTCATCTTTATTTCCATCAAAATTATAATTATATAAGACAATTAAATCCAGGTACTTGAATAAGAAGTGAACAATACTTTCAGACTAATTCAAACAATTCACACTAATACAGATTACATCTTAGAACAATAGCTAAAAATATTTGGCAATGCTCTAGTCACATAAATAAAAATCATTTTAGTACAGCTACTATATTTTATACTACTGTTAGTAAAAAAAATTACTGTCTTCACAGAACTGTGTGCACCTACATATAAGTGTGTGAAAAAATGATCTGTATGGCAGACTTTGACATAACTAAAATGATGGCAGAAACAACTTTCTATGCCTAAACTTGTGCATTTGAATTTCCAATATTTATGCATGTTTGCTGTTGACAAGATTAGTATTTTCTGTTTTTTTTTTTTTAACAAAATTCAGTTTTTAGCATATGTTCAAGCTTTTAAATGCATTTAACACACAATTTTTCTTTTTTTTTTGCCAAATTGTGCGCAGAGAAATTCATACAAGTAATTTAAATGCCTGTACTTTGAAAAAATTTTTCTATCATTGATTACTAAAGAGTAAGTTTACTACAAATGCTTTAGCTTAGTTTTGCGAATTTTCTTTTACCTGTGATGAATATGAAAAACTAAAGACCTTGTGAAGAATTCAGGGCGATTTAAGACATCTGTCTTATAACATATCCTGACTTTCAAAGACCACTTATGCATTAAAAAGAAGGAAAAGTTCAGAGTGACCAGTGAAAATTAAGACATGAGGAGGCAATAACATTTTTGAGGATAGCAGCAATGAAATTTTATGTACTTGAGTGATTGTTTTCCTCTTAATGGAATTATTCAAATTGCCCTCTTGCTTTTCAACAAAAAAAGAAATAAAACTTAATTATAATACTATTAAAATAATAAACTTAAAGCGATCCTTTCCCTTTATAATTCTTCACATATTGCCATGACCAGCCAATCTATATTTATGAATAACAGCACATACAACACCTACCAAACTGTTTTCAATGGCATTTTCTAAGAAGAGACTCACCAAAAATTATCAAGGAGATTTTCTATATTTCTCTTTACTGCAACACATTCTTGAAAGGCTTGATTACTGGTAAAGCACAGATAAAAGCTATAACAGAATGGTGGTCAAACAAGTGGAGCCTATAAAGTATGCACTCCTCTTTTGTTTGCTGCTATACAAAAACTGAATAGACAAGCCCTTTTGCAAACTTGCAGAGGACCAACTTTTTCCCTACCCCCCACTCCTGGGAATAAGCCATTTTAATTATTGAAGTTTTTTTTGTTTAATCTTCCACCAACAAGTAATATGAATATTTTATACAACACTGATGAATGCTTAACTAATACAGTTCTTCATACAAATGCAAACTTCCTTTTTACTGGCCTCTGGTGACTATGCATCTAGTGCCAGAGTGGCATCATTCAGCTCCAGTTGCTATAGCATTTTCAAGAACCTCTCTGTTCTTGTCATAAATTATCTTTAAGTGAAAAAAGCTCCAAGGAGGTCTGCAGCAAACTGTATCAAATAATGAATTTCTAAGCTGTGGTAGAAAACACTCATCTTACTTATATTCTTCTACCATCGATTGTTTAGTGACCCTTCTTTGGGATACAGATGAGCATAACCCTGAAAAATGTTTGTGTTGTCTTTCTCTTGCTGGCAGCCTGCAGCCTGCATGATCTAATAAATATTGGCAGGACCAAATGAAATAATATAGAAGAGCTTCTCTTCTTTAAAGTCCATAGACCAAGAGACTCTTGTCACTTGTTAATATCTCCATCAAACAGTGAAGTGTTAACATATGTGATACGACCACGCAATCAAGTAAGGACCGATTTGTTGACTAATTAAACCAACACAACAAGCTCTTTAGCACCTACAAGTGACAAGTTTAGAGCAGGCAAGTGGAAACTCTCAATTGAGTCCCCTTTTATGAGACTATCATGCCAAATTCAATTCTGACTGAGTAGTATTTGAATGTACTTGACTTCCACTATGTGCTGACATGCTTACAATAATTCATCATGTGTGACAATAGCCCAATATTAGAGATTTATGATATATACAAAACAGTTACAAATGAAATGTAGCCCTAACATGTGTCTGCTTTACTTATCCACAGCCTATTGATATTATAATTAATGGTCAATTACTTAGGGATAGAGAATAGAAAATAGTCATTACCAGTTTCAGTCATCATCTGTTTTTGGCAAATTCTGGAAGGAAATGAAACCATTTTCATAGCGTTTGGCGGTTGCTAGAAAGTACACTGTTGCTCACTACAAGAAGATGAGGTTTGTTATCTGTTCTACAGTTGCGAAGAAACATAATATTTATTTGCATTATGACAAATAATGCAAATAAGTTTTAGAAAGTATATCTGGGAAGAAGAAAATATAGTGAAAATATTTTAGAAAGCTTGCTAGTGCTGGCCAGTTTTTGAGATATACACACAAAGTCAACCCCCAACACAATGAAAATAAAATAAAATTTCATAGAAGAACAAAAAGACATGAACTTGTGCACTTTCTGTTTATTTTTCACAGATTTAGAGTCTACCTTAGCATTGGCAAGATGACACATGAGTCTAAAAGACCAGTTCAAGGGGGAGTTTAAGCTACTGGGAAAAAGGCATTTGGTTCACTTTCAGGCCACCGATTATACAAACAGTTGTGAATACTTTCCTTTTGAATTTTAATAGTCCCATTAAATCGGTGGGTATATTCACACTCTGAAAATTATGTATGCTTGTGTTTGCAGTATTTGGACCCTTCTCTTCAACAAACAGCAACGAAAAGCCTAGACCCTTGAGGGTTCTTGGAGAGCTAATTCAAGGTTCACCTTCTCTTTGCTAAGCTTTCAGCCCTGGTGTGGCACGTAGGCTTTTCAAATTCCCAAGAGTATTTCAGGCTGGGCACCTCCCTTAGCTCCCAAGGAGCAGAATGCAAAGTGGCACTTTCCTGGCTCACCCGTTGGATTCAGTTAGTGGGCAAGAGAAAACATTTCCCTTGGTTTCTGATCCTCAGCTATAAGCCTTTCCAGGAGTTAGGCCACAAAGATGAACCACGCTTAAGAACCACATCTTCCTTAGAGGAAACCACATCTTCTCAACGCTAACTTTCTAATAGTTGCTCAAGCATGGAAATGAAGTCAGGAAGAAGACAAAGGAATTCAGAGTGAGCAGAAGTAACCTGACCAATGTCTTCATTTTGAAGATATATTTAACCACTGACCTGGAATGGAGAGCTTCTTTAAACACATGGTAGTAACAACATAGCCATGAAATAGGCAGTGTATGGATTTGGGTGTTGGCGTGGAGAACTGAAGAATACTTCTTTCTGCCTTAGAAGCCAGCAGTGATAAAAGGAGTTCTTTCCCACACTGAGAGCTAATAATTACAGTGATATGTTTAAAATATTCCTGCTAAGCTTCTATTACTAGCAAATTTTAAATATGAAAATATTAATGTCTTTAAGAGCATAATATTTTGCCTCTAAATTGGTATGTATTATTTTTTCAATATTCACAATTTACATGAAAAATGTATCCAAACAAGTAAATATCCTTAATTCATTAACATTTCAAAATAAATTGTCAGAAATCTGTGTAATAATGATTTAGAATTTAGATAAATACATTTTGTTTCATAAGTATAATCTTTCATAGTTGGAAAATAAAAGCTTTGGTTCAGGACTCAGTGACAATGGTGCAAATAGAGAGCAGTGATACAACACTGAACTCATGCAATTTAACTCTAGATTTAACATACAAATTAATTTAGAGATTTTATTACCTAAAAGGCTAAAGGCATTAAATAGAAATGCAATTATTTTAGTAACCTAAAAGGAGATGAGATCTTATAGACTTATGTTGATATCCTCTGCATCTCCAGAGGAATCAATGCAATTTCAACAAAAGAATTGTATCACATTGAGTTGTTTCATATAATGCCATTGAAATGAATGAGGTTCACAAAGGGTTGATTAAATTTAAGTGGAAGAAACTCAATGAGAAAAATTCATCGCTGGTGTAATTCTGTTGTCTCCTGCAGTTCCACTATGAATGGATAGGACCCATGACAGTCTGAGGTTTTTCTGCACTTCAGCAACTAAATTAGCTGGATCTGTAAAACTAAATTTTGTAATTTGTAAAACTGTAAAAAAAAAAAAAAATCACAACAGTATGAACACATAACCCCCCACACTCATTATACAAACCAATTTTGATTAAGGAAATATACAAAGGAATTTAAATATATATAGATGAAGCTCCATCACTGACATGTACTACGATCAGTATCGTAGGCCACATTCAGAATGTTATGTCAGTCTGAAGATATGATATCTTTGGTAAAACTACTGACTATTCAGTCAGCTTTTCTTTTCTCTTTCTTTTTCTTCTATTTAGGGAAGAAGAGAGCAGGGAATAAGTATAGACTTTTTAACCGTATTATTAGAACTGTCCTTAAAGATATTTCTATTTCTAAACAATACTGAAGTAAACAGGAACAACAAAAACTCATTTTCTTACAAGACTGGGCATTTGATTTATTTAAACAATTAATCACATGTAAAACTCATCAGTTGCAGTATCAGTTGAACAGATGGACTGATAAAGAGTACCTAACTACACTCCATACAATTTATGTTTACAGATGTAGACATGTTTAATAAGTGAAATTATTTTGAAATGTAGTTGACACAAGACCTTATGCATCCAACCTGTACTTATTATGACAAGACAACCCTCTCAGGTACCTCAGATCTATTCAAATTATTTCTAAAGCAAGAGATTAATTTAGTGGCTTTTGAAATTAATCTATCCTGCATCTTTCACATTAAGGAATGAAAGAAACCTTATTTTATTGGAATGGACTTGATATATTAAATCTATAAGTGTGAAGTTCATTAATCTTACTAATAAATCTGTTCAGAAATGTATTCATTTAGACTCTATAATTGAGAGTTTAGAAAAATTTCCAAATGGGGACATAAAATAATAGGAAAAAAAAAACCCTTGGACTAATTGGATTTGAACGTAAAAGCCTCAGAAAAAGAAATAGCTCTCTGAACACCAGAATTATGAAACCAGGTTCTAAGGTCTCTCTCTTCTACTAACCTCGATGTTTCGTCACATGGCTGACTTCATATCTCAGCCTTGTGGGCAATGAAAGTGCTTTAATTTCACACTCCTACTTAGCTGTCTACTTTCATGTATCTACTACACAGCTTGAATCTGAAAGATCTCTTTTTAATAACTCCAATATTTCTGTGTAATTTCTTTGAAATTAGACTACTTATTGAATAATTAGTAAAGGCACTGGGGGCTAGCAGATAGATGGACAGAGCAATTCCACACTCCTTTTTGACCTCGTTTGCCTTCTCATGACCTCTAAATGTCTTTTTTTTTCCCCCACTTAAGTAATAACAGTGAATGAGCATTGGCATGTTCTAGGCTTATTTTCATTCCAATGTTTAAAAAAGGCTACAGAAAAATTATTTAACCCATTTTCAGCAAGCCATCCAGCATTTTCTTGTGGAATGAAAAAGCTGAAAGACTAGAGCACAAACATCATGTCCTCTAGTATTTCTGTGTTTTCCTGGAATTTTGCATTTCAGCTGAGTTTTCTCCAGTTCTTATGAGAGTAATCTTGGGGTGAACCTCAATAAGGAGTGGAGAAGTGTATCAACAAGGTTATGGCTGAAAGGGTATACTGAACAACAGCTTTGCGATTACCAGGATCTCTGCCTTGAGAGACAGAAAAATTGAGTGCGATCATATTTGTATCCAGAAAAGTTTAGTCAAAGTAAGCTTATGTTAGACCTGGATCAAATAGTGCACTTGTACAATTTGTATTGTGCAAATATTGTACAAGTTCCCAACTTGACTTGAAAATGTTGCATAACCTGTTTTATTTAATCTCCACATAAAATCATGAAAAAATGTTAAATGCAGTTTTTTTCACCTAATTTTAAATACATAATGCCTTCTCTTTATAGAGCTGCCTTATTCAATTTACAACAGTTTTATACTTGGATAATCCATCCATTTCAATTTATTTACATCTGTTTTCTGCTGACAAAGATTAATTTCTCACTGATGATGCTGGCAAATGCCAACAGCAGCTTCCACCGATTGGAAAAAAAAAAAAAGAAAGTTATTAGGTCAAACTGTTCATATTTTCAGTTATCTAAAATGTGCCTGACTCTGAATTTGAACATTTTCAATCTCATTTATGAGCATATTGGACATTTTTGATTTGGAGAGTGATGAAACCCAACAGAAAAGTAGAGCAGCAACCTTGTTAGTTGTCTAATTTTAAGGCATGACTACAATCCTCTTGGAGACCTAAATATCTTCAACGCCTGCCTGTATTCCCAGTTTGCTCTTTCTCTGTCATCCCCACTTTAATATTTTTCTTCATTATCCTCACATACATCAGTACTGGACCCTGGTCTGTGTGGAATACTTATAAGACTCAGGCCTATGTTTGGGAGCAAGGAAAAGAAGAAGTAAGAGACACAGTAACTTGAAATAAGAATAATATTGGATGGCTCTAGTAAATTCACTCTCTCTTAATACAGTTTGAATAGTTTGATATAAACAGACTAACATAGGTCTACATACACATGGGCAGGTCTAGCAGTACTGAGTACTTCAGCTGTTGAGAGTACGTATATGTCACTCCTTTAGGTAGTCTTACACACTGTGGAGTGTATCTGCTAGAGCTGATGACATTACATGGGAACGCTATAAGGTGAAATCTTGCCTGCCTTGAAGTCAAAGCAAAAATACGATTGACTTAAATTGATTGCCACAATCTCCCTCATCGGCTTCACTCTAGCTCTTGGAGATCATAATCCATTGCAAACCATGGGAGTCCTGTTGACTTGAGTGAAGATGATGTAAGTGGTGGATCTGATCCAGCTGTACCAGTGGATTATCCACAAAGCATTAACTGTATGCAGAAGCTTTGAAGCCATAACATCTGGGAAGAAGTGTTTTGCAGACATTGGGATGGGTCTTGATCTGCTTTAGTCCTTATTTGAGTAACTGATTTCATATAAATACAGTGATCACAGTAGTTAAAAGTTTCAAATGTCAGGTCTATGACAGTCTCATCTTCCAAGGAGTCACTGCTCTCTTTGGGCTTATCTTTTCCAAAGAGCAGGAAACAGACAGCATTTCAGACACTGAACTGCAAATGTAAGCACAAGAACTTTTCTGCTGCTCTCATTATTACACCAGAAGTAACCCTTGTCAGGAAGGCACAGAAACTTGTGTATGGTTACACTTTAAAATATAACAGTTAGATTTGCCAGTGGTATCCCCCAGCACCTGCAGAGGTGCTTTCACTACTTTCACTTTGCTTTCACTTCAGCTTCAATTTATTTCTGCCTCTGAAAAAGAAATAATTCTCATAAAAAATAATAAGAACAATATTTTACAGGCCATGATTTTGTACTTGTTTAGTTTCTGCTTAATAGGACTTTGCAATTGAATAGCAGAATTCTAGCAGAGGTTTTTTTGTTTTGTTTTGTTTTTGTTTTAAATAATATTTTTAGTAGAGCTAAGCTGGAGTTTAAAACCTTTCACCTCTGGAATTCTGAGCTGAAATATTATTTATGTCACAAATGAAAATGTGTACAGTGACATGAACCTGCTATGAACCTACTAGCATGTAGGCTGAGATTACAAAGCTTTCTCTTTCTTTCTCTCTCCTTAGTAGGATTGTTGGTTTCTGTTTAAGTGAAGGCCAAGGACTTGAACAGCAGGGATGTTTGAGCTCAGGACTCAGGTGCATTAGAATAACAGGAGGAGACGCAACAGTTTCCATCTCTAGAAAATGTTATTAGAATTTGGGAGACAAAGAAACTAATATAGGACTCCAATCCACTAAGGAATTAGCATTCAGACTTCAATACTGCTAAAAAACCCTCAAATAATTGCTGCTCTTGAAAGATGAAGTCTAAGATATTAATGTGGACTTAATTGCTCGTATCCTTTTAAATGTATCTAGTTCTTATTTCATTATCTTCCTATTTTGCAGAAGGACAGTGAGACAGAGTCTGAGGAATCCACTTCTGCACACAAAATAAGCAACTACAGTCGTGTAAGGCACTGCTTGTTCCATCTGTTCTACCTTCACCTTTGCCTGCTGTTACCAGTGTAGGAAGGGAGAGGTTTGAATCAAATGCATGCTCATCCCCCAGCTACTGCACTTCATATTCCAGTCTCTCAGTGCAAAGTTCAACAGTCCTGAAGTTAATTTACAGAGCTGTGAGCTAGAATGGTTGAGATGTCACCACATACTTCTTTTCTAAGTTCTGCTATAGGATTAGGAACCTGCAGGAGGGAGATGACACAGGGAGCTTGTGGTAGGGCCATGCAAAACTGTCCCAGCAAGATTCAGCAAAACTTACTCTCAGAGTCAGATGATCTAACTTTACAAAGATCTCTTCCAACCCAAACAATTCTATGTTCCCTCAAAGTCTAGGATTTAAATCCTCAAAATTCTTGTTTTCCCATGAAAATCCTAAAAGCCTAAAATCCACCAAATTTTAGAGTTTTCTGTTTGTCTAAGCACTGGGAAATACAGTATATCAGTCTTGATAGAAGTAAACTACTTGATAATAGTAGTTTATCAAGTAGGACTTACCAAGATCTACAAAATGTTTCCATATTCGTTACTTCTAGATCTTTATCATATAGATGTCATAAGGCAGACACTAGAGTCTGCACAAACACTGGCAGGATAAAACACAGTGACTTTTATAAAATGGAGGAGTCAGTAAAGGATGTTGATAGAGTGTGGGGTATTTTTATTCATGTCACTACATAAGAGTCCATCTCCAAGTCCAGAACACTGTAAGCTGTTCCGAGTGTGGAGAACTCACAGTGTCGTGAGAGCTGTGATGGATGGTAATCAGATGTCAGAAGCACATTAAAAAACAGTACGCAACTCTTCAGCTCAATTAAGAGACCAGCACAAATTGGAGCAGAAAGTGAATAGTAGCACTCCAGTAACTTCAGTTTTTGTATTTCATTTTAGAATATACTGAAAAAAAAACCCACCAAAGTGCATTCTGTGAGTCCATGTCTAGTGAGTTCCCAAAATCACAAAGAAAGCCTGTGGCAGACCACAGTAGAAAGAGTCTCAGGTCCTCATCTAATGCTCCAAAAAATGGCTTTTTCTTTCTCTCTGAGCAAGTTCATTTAATCAAAAAGACTGTTAACTAGCTTAGTATTTCACTACAGTATGGCCACCATCTTTCAAGACAAAGCTGTCAGTTCCTAAAATGAGGCTAAAAAAGAAAACCCTGTGACACTGTGAATCTTATCAAACTGGTATCAGGGCTGGCAGAGGATACCAGCTATGGGCTCATTCTGACAAAGGAATTTGTCCGTTTCCAGGATTAGTGATAAAATTCCCAGTTCTTGAAAATAAGCCTCTGCTAAGTGAAGATGAAGAAAAACATAATTTCTACTTTTACACAGAAAATTATAAAGCAAACTGAAATGAATGGCTGCCATTTAGAGTGAGGTGAAGGGAACAAACCAACACAGTTTATTTCATTCTAGAAAGCAATATTGAGACTATTTTTGGTCCCTGCCTAAATTCACATGGGAAGACTGCTTTATGCATATGCATATTCCATTTGGCAATGCTCTCACTACGGCATGCAGCCACCTACTAAATAATAGAACTTAAAAATTGAAAATCAAATGACAGAAAAAGCTATTTCCAGGTATTTAATCAAAGAGAGGATCAGAGTACAAAGCCCAAAGCAGGCCCTGCCCACAACTCTGCCTGAACTGTCACTGTACAGCGGGTTTCAAACATCTGCATTACTTTGACTGGAATACCATGAATAATTTATAATAAAGAATTTAAGAAAAATACATTTAAAAAAAAAAAAAAAGAGAGAGAGCAATATTAGTACCCCACAGTAATCACCTGGCTTCATGCTTATTAGTGAAGTACTTTGGGTAGAAGACATCATTGATTTTATGAACCTTTGGGGAGGTTTCTTTTTAAAAATTAACATTTTGGCTTGATATTATTTTAGTATTTACCACTCGGTATTGTCTTAGATGTCATCTTGGCAAAGGGCTCCTAAACAACTGCCACTTTTAGCACTGCTGCCAAAAGGCCCCCTTTCACAATAAAGCATGCTGTGCTTTGGCAGGAAATCAATAAAGTGAAAATCTGTTCTCATCATCCATACATTTACCATCACAATCAACAATCAAAGGCAAGACCTGGGTTCTTTATCCACAGGCTCCAGCCTCCCAATTTTCTGCTATGAAAGGCAGCATAAATTAGAACCCTTGGTTCCTGTTAGCTGGGCTTAATGGGTATGATTTATGAACCATTAAATGAGGTTATGTAAATTGATCCTTAGCAGAATGCTAGCACACAGGTGACAGGTGCAGTACATTTGAATGATGAGTCCACAAGGGTTCTGTACAAATCAGATTTCAGTGACATTCAGTTTTAGGAAGGAGAAATATGTTGTCAACAAGGAAGTGATTTAAATAGTGCCCTGGGTTTGTCAGCAATTATGCTTTTCTTCTTAATTGCTGCAAACTATATAAATTCTAATAGGAAATAAATTACTGATTTACCAGTTAATGACAAGGGGGTATAGACAAGAATGGTTTAAACATTAAAAAAACCACATTTGCTTTGTGAGGCCATATTCAGTGATGATTTCATTTATGCTGTTAAAGTTAGCAGATGCTTTAAAGTCACACGACAAACTTTGACATGAGCTAAGTAAAATTGTTTTAATGCTAAATTAAAGGAAACTGTTCTTGGGGGGTTTCTTTGGGTTTTTTTGTTTGTTTGTTGTTTGTTTGTTTGTTTGTTTCCTACAGCAATGGTTGTTCTAAAAAGGATGAAATAGAAAAAAATTTCCTTGATATTTTTGTTTGGTTGTTTTTCATCTTAATAACCTTTGCAAAATCAGACCAAATTACACTAACTAGATTTAATGTCCATATACTTATATATATTTATAGTGACAGTGAAAATGATTACACCTAGTGATTTGAGGTTGGACTCATTTCCTTCTCACTGCTTCCCAAAGGGACCAAAACGGTTGACTGACTGCCTTATATTAAGGCTTCTTGCTGTTGTAGTACAATTAAATCAGTGGTGTTGGTGTTCAGGTTGCTTTGGTCTGGGTAGGAGGGCTTCTGAAGAACTAGATGAATTTGTGAAGTATTTAAAGTCTGCCTTTCCCCAGCCTGTTTAATAGCATATTCCTACTTGTGGCCCAGCACAGCTCATTTTAATGAATGTTTTCACTGAAATATGAGATAGTAATAGGAATGAAATAATATGGATACATCTGTATGTTACTCAAGAGCAGCAGTTCTGGAGAAAAGATTATACAGGAGGGTACTTGATATACACAGGATAACAGGGTGATGTGAAAATACTTACAGAGGCTTGGACGTATTAGATCATTTTCATCTAAGGAAGAAAATACAGAAGATGAGAGGAAGCTGGAAGAAAAGCCACCAGTAAGCTGCAAAGTCTAGTGTGATCTACAGCAAACTCAAGGTGTTAACATGTGCCATTTTGCCAGTACACCCATTGGCTATGTAGTTTTTGTTTTGTTTTGTTTTGTTTTCCAAAAATTCAGTGAAGTTTGTTCAAGCAGCAAGAATCATTTGTTAATTGAATTAGCTTCTCTTATTGTGTTTTTACTTCAATAGAGGTTCCCTTCAAGGTTCAACTACTTACGCGTTGCATTGTTCTGCTCAGTGCTTGTAAGCAGCTCTCTGCAATACTTCTTTCACTGAAGCTGTCACTTTTATCTTTGTGAGGAGGATCAACAGAAGTGAGTCCAGAGTATACAGTGTTTTTTGAGGTATGGAATGCAAATTAAAAGAATCACACAGTTGCAATGTGGGTAAGGAAGAAATT
Organism: Chrysolophus pictus; assembly: GCA_037305975.1. Taxonomy (NCBI): domain Eukaryota; kingdom Metazoa; phylum Chordata; class Aves; order Galliformes; family Phasianidae; genus Chrysolophus; species Chrysolophus pictus. The sequence continues at coordinate 36,838,819 of CM074580.1, read as the reverse complement.
TGATGAACTTTGATGAGGTGGTGAAGTGCTGGGTTTTACTCCAGGTATCAAGGAAGAAGAAAGAGCCCATCTATTAATGTTGTATGACCAAACTGAAACAAAAGAATGCAAGGACAAGCCACCAAAAGTTAAGGAAAACCTCACTGCAATTGTTATGCAAGCCTCATTTAATATATTTTGTATAGGTCACATCCTGTAGGATCTGTGGGTGTTTCGGAAGGTTCTCTCTCTGTTTCGTAGCTAAAGAAAGGGCTGTGTACACAAAGAAAAATCAGTTAGTTTTAAAGGCATTAGCCTGAACTAATAAAAGTTTTCCTCTTTCATCACACAGCCTTACATGGCTGTCTTTAAATCAACATTGCTATCAAAACCCTGTAACTCAAGTCACAAATAGAACTCTCAGATTTTTCCCTATGTCAGCTTGCCTCATTCAGCATATAAAATGATTTGTATTCATGCAGTAGGTTACTGCTCAGTGTTTCTCAGTATCCACCATGCCTGCTGCATATCCTATCTCCTATTTAATCTTTACCTAAATACAGAGTTACTAATTTCTTAATCTACGTTTTCTCCACCTTGATGTGTCCCTTCCTGCCTTTCCCTTCCTCTCTGTTTTCAGCAATTAATGACATTGGGATATTGAAGTTGCCATATTCTGAATCAGATAGCCCTGAAGTACACTGCAGTAAGGTTAAGGTCATACTGAGAAAGCTCACAGAATGATGGAATTACAGTGTACCATTATGCTCTTATTAATTAATAAGCAGTCAATTCTGATAACTCTTATTTTGAATGTTTCAGTGTATGATCTTTTTACAACTCTTTAAGTGTGGATGTAAAGAAAAAATGTTTTTTGCCTAACTTCTTTGATTATAAAGTTTTTGACATTGGCATACCAAACATTTCACAAGTCATTGCACTATCTCACAGGTAACAGGTTCATTAGTAGGACAAACATCTGAAGTTCTGATCCCCCAAGATTCCATCCCCTCTCTACAGTTTTTGTACCTATTGCTCTTTCTCATGTCCCCAGATTATTCCTCTTTTGCTGTCCTCACTGTCTCATCCTCACTGTCTACCACCACTACTTCCACCATCCTCCAACTCTTTGTTTCTACCCTGTTCTTAACTTGCTCCTGTTCTCCACTTTCTTACCCTTTATTTGTCCTCTTTTTTTTCTGGTTTCCTTACTTTTCTGGTAGTATCATCTTGCTATACTCACTCTGCAATACAATGGGAAGACCTAAGGCTTCTGTCCTCAAATGAAGTGCTGTGCTTTGCAGTGTACACCTCTCCCAGCCTCCGCTAGGTCTGTCCAAGGTTTACTGCAGAGAAAATCTAGATCAGAACAGCTTAGAATGTCCCCCAGAAACACAGAGTACTTTCGTTATGGGGCATGAAAGCCCTAAGGGCCCTGTTTTCAACTGCACCTTATAAGTATAAAGGATTATTGTAATTGGGTTGAGCTTCTAGGTTCCGGGCATTTCTGCTGAAGCCAAGTTTGCCAGACCTCTTGGCATTATCCTGGTCCCCACACTCCTCACTTAAATTTAATTGCCTAAAATTCCTTAAATTTTGCTTTCTGAATTATTTCTATTTATGCTGCTTTGGACACAGAGTTGTCTCCTCCAGTAAGACCCAAAGACTACTACCCACAAGCAAAAAAGGGCAGGCTGAAGTAGAAATGGGGCTGTTAGAAAACCCTTGCAGTAGGAGCAAGTATGGAGTAAGAACCCATTTATGTTGACTCTGACTTTTTTTCTCCTCATATCTGTTTCTGCTCTTATTCTGCATGATTCATGGAAAAATCTATATGGACAGAAGACATTTATGTAGGAAGAGAAAAAAAAAACTACTAAACTGCTTACCTCCATCTTAGCTTTTTCAATAGATTTTTCTCCCCTCTGCTTTATGAAGTAGGAGGGGAACAGGAATTACATACATATTGGTTATTAGCATTTATTTAGCCACTGCTACACTGCTGAATTGAAAAGATTTCATACCCTCTAATTGTATTACCTAGACATATTATTGTTAGAAATATTTTATTACCATGGTTCATACATGATAGCTCCTCATAAACAAAAATGGTGATAGATCTTAAGAGTTATTTGCTGAACTTTCATTTTTCTTCCTGTTAAAAATAATTATAAAGTCATAAGAATTTTCTTTACCTGATTCTTTTTTTTATTTCTAGTATTGAATTTTATCAGTTTTCTGCCTTTTCTTGTTATGTACATTTTTGTATCAAATGCATAAGTATTACATTAAGTAAAATAATATTTCTTCTTCTAAATAGAAGGGCTAAAATGGAAGTTATTTTTTTTCCAAATGCGAAGAGATCCCAGTAATTCTTTGCCATAGAATTACCCAATTTAAAAGAAGAAATCACAAACCTGCATTTTCAGATATTTTTGGCAGCATACAGTCACTATTTACATGGTGTTCATAGTAGTATACATCATACCCAAGGTATTACTTGCATATTGGCATGCTTAACAACCAGGCCTTTTTTCCTTCTCTCCTGGAGACCACACAAAGTTTATGGTATGCTGTGATTCCTTATGGTCCTCATTAAATGTCTCAGATAAAAAAATGAGGAGAATCAAACTTGGCAATTTTTCATTCTGAAAGGAAGCTCTAAGTATGTCATTTACCCTCTTCCTCAGAGAAGTTTACACTGGGAAAAGAAAAAATCTCATCTGGAGATCTCTGCCTACTTGAGGACTTTACAGGCTTTCTGAAGGTAAGCAATGTCTTTCTCTTATTTCTGCACCTACTGCTATCACATCTAAGCAGGTCCTTGCTTGCTGTAGTCTATGATCTTGCTGTTCTGTCATTTTGTTATACTTTCAGTTGCAATATGCTAGCTATGAGTGAAATTCTGAAACATAATTCAAATGTTTGCTTTTGTAATGGTGATTTAAAAAAAAATCAGTAGAAATATTTAATATAGCTAAAGTGTTTGTTGGAGTCTGAGAAGCTCATGATAAGTTGCAATGAAATTTATTTCATAACTTCTAAATGCCTAAGCTAAAATAAATTAAAAAAAAAAGTAACTAAGCAGAAAAAGTAATGACAATTCCATTTAATTCTGGATTTTTTTCCCCTTTCAGTTATCTAATGTACATAGTAATATAAAGAAAGGAACGAGCCACTTGCCTGTTGGTGGCTGTTTCACCCTTTGTGCAGCATCATATCTTTTAGCAAAATCATCAAAAGCTGAAGACGTTAAATACTGTTCAGACATGTGGAAAATTATGCATAATGGAGAACAGGAAAGGTTTTAATTTAACAATTCTGTAAACATTTATGCACATTTAATTCTGTTAATTTACTATGGTATGGTATAACATATATACTCTTCTATATTAATATAGAAGAGTAATTAGTATATAATGTGTATCATAATTTATGTTGAACATAAAATATTTACTATAAAACATATTGTATTTCTTCTGGCAAGTAAGAGAAATTTCTATCTCTTAATGTTATCAGTACGTGTACAACAGTATTTGTAAAATCATTTTAATCTACTTAGTTAAAATCTACACATTTATAAACTGCAATTACATACACTACAAATGGCATTTTATCAAACAGAGAAAGAAGGAGTAGAGTAAAAGCAGTATTTAGTTAACGTTTTGCATGACTGTGTAAAGGATCCCATTGTGACATGCATTCAGAAAGCTTATCTCAGATAGAGAAGTTGTTTATATTTGTTTTTTTGTGTGTGTTTGAAATGGTTAGAAACTGGGTTCAGAATCAACCAGCTGTGTGCAACCTGATTAACTTTGATTCTTGCGATTTCTAGTGGTAAACTGATTTCATTTCCTGCTTTGCTATTTAATGCTGAAAAAAGTTTAAACATGAACTATGTTAATATACTCATACCCACTTCAGAAAAACCTGGGGGGATGGAAATACTTGGTTAAACCAGCAAATTAAACTAAATCAACATTATTTTGAATTAGGTGATGATTACATGTGGTAGTTCTCATCAGTATGGGTCTTATCAATGGTTACATCATACACCATGATATACAGTATTGAAGTCATGATGTGTCAAGTTGTGCATTACGTGAACAATATAAATTCAGCTATATGAATGTTAAGAAGAAACTTTTCATTCTGAAAGTGATGAGGCCCTGGGCAGCCTGATCTGGAGGGGGGCAGCCCTATCCATGGCATAGGTTGGGACTGAGTGGGCTTTAAGGACTGCTCCAATACAAGCTATTCTATGCATTATAATGGTAGGATGTGAAGAGAGGGCTTTAAGTGTATGATGGGAGATCCACATATACAAGCAGCCTTCTAAACCTTGACTGTGGCTTTGTTGTAGCTCAGTGATCTCTAAATGTGATAGGAGTTCTTTTAGAGTACCTTTAAATGCTGGGGGGCATCTTATTCCTCTCTTTCAATCTATTGTGAGGTTGCCCAGCAGCACCAGGAATGATAGGAGAAGAGATGTAGGTCTTGAAATCAGCACCTGTATGGTCATCTCCTCACCCTCTGAGGCTGTACATTTATATTTTCAAAATCTTCATTTTCAGGGTCAAATGTTTCTATCCTGCTGCCCTTTGGTGAGGTGTCAGAAATTGTTTGAGGATTGCAGTGCACCCATTTCCACTGCTCTTAAACTTTCACTATAGCTCAGAAGCAGAATGCCAGTACTTGCTTACTTACTATAATAATACTTATTATATAGGCTAGGAAATTGCAATTAATTTTGTTTATGAAAATAAACAATAAAGTTATGAAATAAAACAATTACTTAATCAAAGATACTGTACAAGATCATCAGAAAACACTACAAGAAAAAAAAACAACAATAAAAAGGCAAATGACTTCTTGATATTATTTCCAAGACTTTAAATTCTACCTTGGAATAAGGACAATCAAAAGAAAAATAGAACCCAAAGAAGTTTTTAAACAAATTATTTTTTAATTGCAGGAGACTTTTTAATATTGTAAAATGGAATTAAAACTCAATAATTACAGGCCATTCTCACTCAGCACAGTGAACTGATAGATTTCATATACTGACTCTGGGTAAGAGATAATACCACACATTCAACCATCATTCAAATCAGGGAAACAAAACTCTCCATAGTGCTTGAATGTTCTATCAAAGCTATTTGTTAACAAGTATCTGAAATGCTTGGACATAAAGCTGGAAAATGAAATAAGGTGAACACAAATAACATTATAACCAGTGAGAAAAACATGGAATTGTAGCAGAGCCTCATACCTAAATCAGTCCTGCTGCTATGCAGGAATCCTGAGAAATGCTGCTTCTTGTCTAGGAAAGTGGGCAATATATCAAGAACCAGGTACTTCAAAATACTTCTGTGATGGCAGTTTGCACAGTACACAGGGAAGGAAGTTCTCTTTTGTTCTCTTGGATCAAGCTCTGGAACTTAAAATATATTTGTTGCTCCAAACATTAAATGCATGTTCAATTTCTGCATTATGTAAAGATACAGACATATCCCTCCTCTTTTTTCTTTCCTCTCTTTTCTGACAATAAAATACATTTGTTGAGTAAGGATGAAAAAGAACCAATTTGTTTCTATCTGCTTGAAGAGAAATAAAGTTTTTATTTTGTCAAAAGAATCTCTGCTACTAATGTGCACCCTCAGTAAGTTTGTGGATGACACCAAGCTGGCTGGAAGTGTCGATCTGCCTGGGGGTAGTGTGGCCCTACAGAGGGATTCGGACAGGCTAGATAGCTGGGCTGAAGCCAATGGGATGAGTTTCAACAAGGCCAAATGCCGGGTCCTGCACTTTGGCCACAACAACCCCAGGCAATGCTACAGGCTTGGGGGGGAGTGGCTGGAAGACTGCATAGAGGAAAAGGACCTGGGGGTATCTATTGATGCTCAGCTGAACATGAACCAGCAGTGTGCCCGGGTGGCCAAGAAGGCCAATGGCATCCTGGTTTGCATCAGGAACGGCGTTGCCAGCAGGAACAGGGAAGTGACTGTCCCCCTGTACTCAGCTCTGGTGAGGCCACACCTCGAGTACTGTGTCCAGTTCTGGGTCCCTCACTGCAAGAAAGACATTGAGGCCCTGGAGCGTGTCCAGAGAAAGGCAACAAAGCTGGTGAGGGGTCTGGAGCACAGGCCTTATGAAGAGTGGCTGAAGGAGCTGGGATTGTTCAGTCTGGAGAAGAGGAGGCTCAGGGGAGACCTTATTGCTCTCTATAACTACCTGAAGGGAGGTTGTAGTGAGCTGGGGGTCGGCGTCTTCTCTCGTGTAACTGGTGATAGCACTAGAGGGAATGGCTTCAAGCTGCGCCAGGTGAGATTTAGGCTGGACATTAGGAAATACTGCTTTTCTGAAAGAGTGGTCAAGCACTGGAATGGGCTGCCCAGGAAGGTGGTGGAATCACCGACCCTAGAAGTGTTTAAGGAACGTTTGGTTTTTGTGTTGAGGGACATGGTTTAGTGAGTACTATTGGTGATAGGTGAATGGTTGGACTGGATGATCTTGAAGGTCTTTTCCAACCTTGGTGATTCTGTGATTCTGATATTTTCCAAAAAGCCTACATTTGGACAACAAATAAACCATTGCAAAACCATTTCAATTGGAATAAGTTGGAATTCTTGCTGCTTCTTGTATCATGAAAATAACTATCTACTGACATTTGCACCTATCCGAAGGTGTGTGTGTGTTTGCGTGAAGGAGGATTGATCCACACATGTGAAGGTGAGTATAAATATTTTATTGTATGCTTTACCAAAGGCAGACAAATGTTTTATGTCTTATTATGAAAAATGTCAAACAACTTCTACAATGGTCTACTGTGTTGCAGCATTTATCAGACTGTAGAGTGGATTTAAATACCTACAGCAGAAAGTGCACTGGTAGAGTGAGATGGCCTTCAAGAATCAGAAAAAAAGGGAACCAGCCATAGTGCTTGTGCTTTTCTTTAAAACTCAGTTACTTCTGTTGTCACCAATTAGGTTGAAGTACTTTGTATTTACAGCTTAAAACTCCTAAATAGATTAGTTTATCACAGCATAAAATGATGACAGTGCGGTATAAAGGATAGAAGACTTCATCTCTTTGATGGAAGTAAAGGAAGCTTTTATTTTTAAATTTCTACTACTCAATGCAGTACATCAAACAATCAGTTTTAATATCTTTAGGGTTAAGTGCACTCTTGTAATTTAGAACTAAATGATTTTTATTAAGCACTTTTACTGAATATCTACATGCTGTACAACTCTGCTGATTAAGTATCTGATAGTGACTAGTAAAGCAGACACCTCCGTGAATTAGGGACGCATTAGTGAATGTGTTGTGTCTATGGTCCTTAATCTTAGGAAGTATTTCAAAATAAGTGTGTTTCCTGTAAAATGTATCCATAAAACTGCAAGCAAATCAACATACTTGAAGTCTGGTGCCTACGTTGCACAGTAACATCTTATAACAGGTTAAAGGCATTTTTCCACATTGAGGAAATCAAATTAAAAAATTCCTTTGGGGTGAAAATCCCAGTGCAGGTTATATGAAATGTTTCTATGTGCACTGAAACTTTATGTGAAAATCTAGCAAGCAATATCCATGTGTGATGGCCAGCTTGCCACTGAAAGCCTACATCTGAGGGTTGTTCAGTCAGACTGCCCACACAGGGCTCTGGCAAAGGAATGTCCACTGCATACTGATGGTAGTTTCCTCTGCAGGCTTGCACAAGCTCCTTTATGTTGAGGGATGTTGTTCTATCTGTACTCTCATTAACTTCAATGGGGGCTGAGAATGCACAGCACCTTTGAAAATCAAGCAGCTCAACTCACAGCTTCGGTTTCCCTAGCTATAAATTGAGACTAAACCTTTCCTATCGGCCTCATAGAGCTGTTGTGAAGATTAATTAGATAATGACTACAAAGCCCTTTGAACATGAAAAGTGCTAAGAATTGTTGTTACCAAATAATGGCAAAGATTGGGCTATTCTCCATTGCTGTCAAGTAATAATAAAGAGATGTGCTAGTCTAAGGAAAGGAGAGGTGGGAAATAAAGGGCAATAATGGCTGCTGTTGTTTGCGCATATGGTACTGAATAATCTTTGCAAGAAGAAGCCAATCTTGTGAAAAGCTATCTACTGTAATGGTGCTAGGGTTATTGACAGGTCTGGCTATAAGTGCAGGTTCCATTAGATACATCAGCCACAATGTATTCGCGGCAAATCTCACTGATGATTGCCCTCCTGCAGAGGGAGAGATAAGACAAACTATGATTGAAGTAAAAATGTAAACAGTTAAAAAAGAAATAGAAGTCAACCACTGCTCTCCCACAGGGGCAAGGACCAAGGATTGTTGCACCTGCAAAGCAGTAATAACAGCAAATGTTAATGTGATATGTGATTGTAGCGTGGATGCTGCTTCAAGCTCTCACTGAAGAATTTATGTTGTTTAGTATTTTTATATGTATATTAAGTGAAGTGCACTTTCCTAGTCTGGGGCAGTGCAGGGCACAGTACAGGCAAGCTGAAGGGGTTTTACTCAAGTTGTGCTAACAGAAACATTCTTTGGCAGTATGAGTTATAGCTTCTACTTTCTACAGTAAAAGCCTCTGAACAAATACTGACTTCCGTAATCTCAGCATGATGGCATAAAGTATATGTGTATTTGAAGTTTGTATTAAATCCACTATTGTAGAAAGATATATTAAATATTGATATTGTGTTTTGACAAGAAAGAAACTGGATGATACCTCATCCAGTGTAAACCAAGTACCTCCTATTTTCTCAGGGATAGGGGATGCAATGCTAAATCTTGTTTGGATCTGAAGGGTGGCATAATATCCACTCTGCAGTTTTGAAATAACTGACCAAAGAAGCACTCTAAGGTCAATTTGTAAGTGTAGCTTAATAAATAATGAGGTTCATGTTCATCCCAGAAAGCCAACCATATCCTGGGCTGCATCAAAAGAAGTGTGGCCAGCAGGTCAGGGAGGTGATTCTGCCCCTTTACTGCACTGGTGAGACCTCAGCTGGAGTACTGCATCCAGATGTGGAGTCCTCAGTGCAGGAGAGACATGAACCTGTTGGAGTATATCCAGAAGAGGGCCACAAAAGTGATCCAAGGGATGGAACATCTCTCCTACAAGGACAGGCTGAAAGAGCTGGGGCTGTTCAGCCTGGGGAAGAGAAGGCTTCAAGGAGACCTGATAGAGATCTTTCAATATCTAAACGGAGCAACAGAAAAGGAAGGGACAGACTCTATAGCAGGGTCTGTTGTGATGGAACAAGGAGAAATAGTTTTAAGCTTAATTTAGGTTGAATATAAGGAAGAAGCCTGTTACAGTGAGGGTGGTGATGCACTGGCACAGGTTGCCCAGAGAGGTGGTTGATACTCTGTCCCTGGAGACTTTCAAAGCTAGGCTGGATCAAGCCTTGGACAACCTGATCTAGCTGTGGTGTCCCTGTACACTGCAGGGGAGTTGGACTAGATGACACTTAAATGTCCCTTTCAACTCTAAGAATTCTATGTGACTGCCCCTTCAACTGCCTATTAACTCTCCTTTACCTTCCCACCTTTCCTCCCCACCTCGAAGCAATTTTTAACCTTTGGGTTAGTTGCAGTCATGCTTACCAGAGGGATGTAAGTAGCAATTAATTTTCTACACATTTAATTGGAAAAAAAAGTCCTGTCTGGGTAGAAGAGATAGACTCTATTCATGGCATAGAAGATAATTCATTGTCTGTCATACAAAGCAGCAGCCAGCTCATTTAGAGATCACACGTGCACTAGCCAGCTCACCAGTGTTCTTGTGCCAGATGTGCTGCCTTTCTCCAGGCTGGCAGGACGAAATAGAGAGACAGAGAACATGGAAAGGAGAATATAGATAACATGGAGTTTTTGTTGTACTGAGCATACAGGAGATAGAAAGGAGCTAGAGACAGGGGCAACAGCATCAGTGGATGGAGTGCACAGCAGTGGAAAGATGGAGGTATGGAGTGGGAACGTGGCAGAATTCTGTTAGGAAACATTTAGAAGACCTGGAAAGAGCAAACAAAAGATGTAACTCCTAAGAAAACAAGATTTAATTCTTCTAATTACTCAGGGAACAACTTCTTAAAAATACTGAAATGCTATCAAAAGTTTAGTGGTCTGGAAAATATGTATTAGGGCACTGACATTTTTAAATAAGCCTAAATAACATTTAAGAAGTTACTAAATATTGAGTGTCACTATATATATATATCTATATATCTATATATATTCATTTGAATATATATATATTCATTTGAGACAAAATATGGAGATAGAGAACAGAATGGGATCTAATCAGTAAACTTATAAAGACAGTAGCATAATCCATTTCAGAAAATGAGGTTCATGGAAAACTAGTGATAAATCTAATTACATCTTTTGATTAAATGAAAATACTTTGTTGCTACAGAAAGCTGCATAATATAACAGAGTTGAGATATTTTACCTTGTACTCTGACCTTCTAGTTAAAAGTGACACAACATAAAATCTGTGTAGCATATTTTAACTGGCCTGAAATTGCTGATATAGCTAAAAAGTAATTGCATGGAGGGCATCATTATATAATGGGGTTCCACATAAATCTATTCTTAGTTCTGTGCTATTCAATATCTTTATCAATGAGATGGAAGAAAATAGAAACTTGTTGTTGGTAAAGGCTGCAGATGCCATATTCATATATAAGAAGTTAGTACGTGACCTGATTTTTAGAGGCACTAAGCATATTTAGGCAATCAAAAACAAGGATTTTGGCTCAGAAACTAAAACCACAGATACGCAGCTCTTGCAATGCCAAGCTTTTAAGCACCTTTTGGGCTAAACTCATCTTGAAATGGGCTTTATAGCAGATGGTAAGAGAGATCACCAAGCTAGCTGGTACAAAGTGCCCTTGTTCTTCAAAGTTTAGGCACCTATTTCTGATCCGTTAAAGATAGGAGGAATCTGCCTTTATCTCAAAACCCTCACACTGAATTAAACATGTAATTTCTGCTTCTCAAAATGAAGCTAACTGTGATTGCTCACTGGGCTATGTGGGATGCCAGGGCTTAACATCTCCCTTTTGTGTGAGCAAGCTGACACGTACATCTCTTGCACACTAGGAAGGTGCCTTCACCTGCAAGTTAATTTTGATGGAGGCAATTTTCATCCCTCTTGTTTGAGTTGGGACACTATGTAGAAATGCTAGAAAAACATCACACGTGCTCAGACAAGCATTATATAATATAGCAGTTACAGCATCTTCTGCCCTGACAGTGGCAGGGCATAGTGAGAAACAGATGAGCGCTGTCATAAAATAAAATCAGTGCTATCACACTTGGGGCAAGAGAGAAAATGTGAACAGGTGAGCAGAAGCTAAATCTCATAGTTGGAGCAGAGGATGGACAGGTATTCCCAGGTCTTGAAGTTTAAACATAGCCTCAGGGAACAGAAAATCTTCCTCAGCCTTCTCTCCCACTCAGTATTTGACATACTCCAGTCCAACCTGTTTATTATTTCCCCTTCTCAGGTAATTATTCCTGACCTTTTTCATTTTTTCCATAAAACTTTTTCTAGGCTTAAGAATAAAGCAATGGTCTGGCATAGGCGTTACTCCAGATAGCAGATATACCGGAAGATCAGAGTAAAAAAAAATTAAAAAAAAATCCTAAAGCAATTTATTAACAACGATCATGAAGTTACGATAAAAGAAAAGGATAGAAACTCCTTTATTTGTCCACAATCTGGATTTCTAGGGACAGAAGTTACGTTACTGGTCACGATGCAGCTGGTAAAGCCACTCTGGGATCTGCTGATGTGTAGGTAGCAGTCCTTCTGTGCTCTCAGTGAACCAGCAGTAACTGTAGCTTGTGTTATCTCAAGGTGGCTTATGAAGAAATTCTGTGGTATCTACTGTGATTTTAGCTATTGTTTTCACGGCCATTTTACAGCCCTATTGTACTGCAAGAGCAAAAAACCCCATGTCTGAATATGCTCCTTTATCTATATGTGTCCTTATTCTTCTAACATTTAAACAAAAGTGTCTTAATGTTCTTTTGTAAGAACAAAATGGCACAGGAACAACTTAGTGACAATGAGCCTTTCTTGTGCAGGGAGCGCTTTATACATGTCTGGGCTACAGCACAGGATGAAGAATCTGAACTGGCTTTAAATGACGTAGACACAGTCTATCCCTTCCAGAATCTTCCAGAGAAATGCTGCTATCAGTAGGAACTCTTGTGAGCTATCCTGATCCCCACTAACGTTGCAGCAAGGATCTAAGCCTATTTATATTCCCCAGTAAACATCAAGGAAAGAGTTTTCCTGAACTGGGAATTGTAGTAAACCCCATTCCTGTTGGAACTAATGCCAGAGAGAGTTGTACTCTAAAAAAAAAAGAAAAACAAAAAAAACCCCAAAAAACCCAAAACCACAAACAAACAAACAAACAAAAAAACCACAAAAGCCTACTGTCAGGAAGGCTAGTATGCAGGGATATGGCAAACAACTACAGCCCAGTGACCCACACCAGCCCCAACAGAAGCCAGGTCTTTTATTAGAAGCAGAAGCAGTGGAATTTATTTCAATTTTACCTGACATAATTTGGTGCCACTTTAAGTATTTAAATACTTCTTCGGCACAGAATGTAGTTCTCCTCAGCACAGGCAATTAGTAGCTATCAGTGTGCAGTATGGAAATGTTTTTCTCATTTTGTTCCTACAAAGAGAGCACACTGTGTATCACATTAACACAGTCTGATAGCAACAGATGACAGCTATAAAAATCCAACAGGAAAATTAACAATAATGCTTCAAAAATCATTGCTAAGGACCTGATCGTGCTAATTGATGTTTAGGATCAGTCATCCAATTAGTTCTTTAAAATAGGACTGGCTGCTGTTCTTGCATTATTGAGATTGCTATGTTGTAGACCTTTGGCAGTATCAAGCAGTCAATGAATGCAAATTAATGACCATTGACCCAGAGAAGCAGAAACAATTACATCTATGTTATGTTGCTTCAGCATCCCAGGGGGTGTCCTGACTCAGTGGATGTACTGCCTAGCCACTGACAGTCTGCAGGGACTTGGAGCTCTTCTGATAGGAAGCAGGAAATCTCACAGCACCCAACCCTTCGGGGTACTATGGAGATCTGTATGGGCTACACAATCCCAAATTCACCCCATCCTGCAAAACCAGGTGCTTTGTCCAAGCCACAATTTCCACCTTACCTCAGATGTCCCAAGCCTCTGTGCAAAAACACAGCACAAATGTTTAATCTTAATTATGTCAGCTGAGGAAGGTACAATGCAGCTTCTCATCCCAGTATGAAAAGTATATGCTTCTTTCTTGACAGAAGTTGGATGGAAGGGACCATATTTCTGAAGAGAACTACAGCTATGCAGAGATCAACTCTTTGGGCAAGATACAGGTAAGCTAGAGAAAAAGCTGATAAAATTTTCAAGCAAGACTAAAATTTCATAGAAATGATCATCTACACATGGACAGTTTGTAGTTACACAGAAGAAAGTAGACTTTCTTACCCACTGAAGAAAGAGGAAGGCATCAAATATTCTGCAGAGTCATACTCTCAGAAAGTCTGCAAATGTTATATTCATTTCAGTGCATGCCTCTTTACAAATGGATCAGCACAAACAGTCATTGTGAAGGGTCATGACACAGCTACAGGAAGATATCTATCCAAGAAACAGAGGTGAGACCACTGCCAGCAAGGATAACATCCACGCACAGGACAGGAGCCTCTCCATGCCTGAAAGAGAGTAGAAACAGGATGCTAAGAGGGGGGTAATAGGACCAGGCTTGGGGGAGCATGATGGGAGTAAACAGGAAACCAAGCACAAAATGTCTTGTAAAGAGATGCTGGAAGCTGGCAGGTGCTTCCTTGTACATTTTCTTTGTGGTTATGTGAAGTGAATTCACGGAATGACTGTTGCTTTAAATTTTAGTTGCTATCTTCTAAAAAAGAATTGAGAAGAAATGTGTATAATTATACACAGAATATTAATCTTCTTCCTGGTGATCTACAACTCTAGCATATTCATCATACTGGAACTGTGCTCAAAAGTATTTTCATCTGATTAAAACTGCTGATTCATCGATGCATGTAATCCTTTGCTAATAGTATGTATATAAATAATCTTAACAATTTGCACATCAGTTTTTCCTCCTTTATCATTGTTATTTGTATTTTCTTAAATGCTGGATGCAACACTGAACTTTTACATTTTGATAGGAAAAGAGGGAAGGGCCTCAAGTTGCACCAGGGGAGGTTCAGGTCAGATAATAGGAAAATGTCTGAAAGAGTGGTGAGATAGTGGAACAGGCTGCCCAGGGAGGAAGTGGAGTCACTGTCCCTGGAGGTGTTCAAGAACCGTGTAGATGTGGCACCAAGGGAGATAGATTAGTGGGTGCTGAGTTGGATGGGTGGTGATGGGTTGACATTTGGACAAGATAATCTTAGATGTCTTTTCCATCCATGATGATTCTATGATTTTATGATTTTATGATCTACTCTTTTGGAGAACTAAGGTGCAGTGGTCTGGGATGAATGTAGAAAACCTATCATCTGACTTTAGCTGTGGCATCAGCTTTACTGTGTGACTTTGGATAAGCCTGTAGTCATGCCTACACTGATAGTTAGGAATCAGTTTTAATTACCTGCAATCCTGGGCCCCCATTTTTAGGACTTGTGAATATTTAAACATGATGAATAGCCATCTAACTCAGTACTGAAAAATGTCAAACTTTGTCGTGTGAAACTCATTGACAGTAATACTCTGCAATGTTTTTCTCCTCCAACTTGAAATTCACATTAGAAGATACTTGTACAGTCTCACCAGGAATACATCAGTTTGCCATTCCTTACTTCCAACTCTTCTGCACTTCCTCCTATTTATAAAATGGAAGCTATCTTAGAAGAGACAAGGCTGCCGAATGATTCACAACAGCACTGCACAAGGAAACTTGGGATATTTCTTCCTCGTGAAAAAGGAATACCATGCAAACAGCTTTGGTTTATATCAAATGGCAAGCAAGCAGGAAATATTGTCTCATGTGACTCAAACTGTTTGATAGTAACTTCAAGGTGAACCCTAAATATCATTATAAACAGACACTTAGGGCATATATTTATGAGTTTATGCAGCCTCTTGTTTGCTTGCTGCATTGTTTTGAGCTAATAAACTCCCATATCTTGATCCTAGGTAGTTGGGTGATTACTACACACCTGTGAATTGGGTTACAGATATCTAAAAATTTGTAACGCTCAGTATCTTGGTATCTGAGATTGTTTAGGAATTTAGGCCAAAAGTTTCTATTCTGAATATGCAAATTTCTACAGTGCCTCTGAAAATTAGATCTTCTATCTATCTAGGCAGTGCCTAATTTCATAGTTGATATTCAGAAATGCTTTCCCAACCTCTATTTTTTTGTTTGTAAAAATGGAACATTAATACTTAATTGCTTCTCAAAACTTTGTGGGAGTTAATGTTTCTAAAGCATTTCAAGAATGAAAAGGACCACATAAACTGACAACTACTGTAATTAAGTATGAATTATTTAAAATGAAAAATTTGTATTGCAAATGAAGTGCTGGAGCAATATATTGAACAAACCACCAAAAACCTCACAAAAATTACTAACCAAAATAGAAGGCTTAGACATCATCATTTCTTAGCAAAGTGTTAAGCATTAACTGGATGGTAGTAATTGATCTCACGTGCAGATTGCCTCATTTTCATGGAAAGCAGTTTAACAAAAAATATTTTACTTTGTATTTGGAACAGACAGGAGCATACATGTGGTCAGGGAGTCAGCATTGACTCTGGAGCTCTCAGCAGCAGTTTCATAGTGACTGTTCGTATCTGGCATTTCGCTATTATCTTGTATCCTCTATTATGCAGTGTAGAGACATTATTTTTCTTGCAACACTTCAAATGTCAATTCTGTGTCAGCTACTGTTTGATTATATGGACACTGATAAGACAGTTAGGCTTAAATTCCTATTCTGGCATATCATCTGGTAGAAATAAATAACAGATAGCACTCCTAATAATAAGTTTAATGTATTTGAAAAATATATGACTCTTCAGGGCCTGTGTTAGCAAGTTCCTGGGTTTTGGCCTACGTAGCTAAAGCATACTGGTCTTGTCACCTACAGGTGAACTGGAAGCATTTGCAATACCTATATTTCTCTGCAGTATTGTTCTGTCTCCTACACCTAGATTTTCAAATATTTTTAAAAAATTTAGTCTAATTTTGAAATACTTCAAATGGAATTAATTATATATTAAGTAGCAAGGAAATGATTTTCTCTTTAAATCTGCTCTGTGAAGGCTGTTCTTTTAATTCATAAGCCAATGTATTAAACAAAGCAATATAGCTCTTTTCCTGTTTGTAAAACAATACTTCTTTTTAAGGACAGTTACTATAAATAACTACATGCAGCCAGATACAACATGGAAATATGCATTTTTAGCAAATACCTCAAGTGAGAATTTTCGAAGTGAAACATAATGGATACTGTATGAGGAAAAGGAAATAAATAATGCATCTATAATATAGTATGACAATACAGTGATATTTAATAACAACATTCCGCTAGTAAATAGTTACCAATATTCAATGCTTCTTCTTAAAAGTACAGGTGCTATCATTTTGCAGACAATTTGCAAAATTATTCTATTCAGAATAAGACCTAATGGCTGGGAAAAGGGCAACATAATGTCACTATTGAAGATAAACTCTAGGAACACTTCAGGTAATTACAGACCATTTAGTTTGGATGCCTTTTGGGAGCAGAGAATCTCAAAAAGCATTTTTGGAGATTAAATGGGTACCATTTAGAAAAGCACAGCTTGATGAAGGATAGCCAATATTACCTCAGGAATGAAATGTCATGCTTCACTACATACTGGATTTCTTTAAAGTTATACATAATCAGAGCAACCTATAAATAGCATCCATTTGGTTTTCATATTCTAGAGTATTCAGGAAAACCTCAAATAAATGATAGAGTATTATGATTTTGGTAAGCAAAATGAAGGAAATATTTTTAAGAGGAAAACTTTATTATTCTGAAACAAAAAGGAGTAGAAGAACATGGGTATTAATGATAGGGCTTTGTATTTGCATTTTATATGTATTAGTGAGAATAGAAATACTAAGATCAGGCTACCCAAAACCACATTATTTAAGTTCCCAGAGAGTACTTAAGTACATATACAAATCTATGCAGATACTGAAACCTTATTGTTAAAGTAAATGGAATTACACAGGTGCTGAAATGATTTATAGAGAACAGAATGCTCAGCTCCTTCAAACATAAACTCACTGAATTCTGACGAAAAGAAACATCATTCACAAGGAAAAAAAAAAGAAACATTTTTTTAACTTATTCACCAGAAGGTGATATGATAATTACAGGACACAGTTTTTTAAATTCAACCCTCTCATCACTTCCATAGTACTGTGCTTTGACCTACACAACTCAGATCCATTCAACTTTCTCACTCTACCATTTACAATTTCTTGTGTTCCTAGCCCAGAAAATTGAGTGCTTCAAACAAAGGAAAAAAATGAAACAATCAAGAATTTCCAAGAAAAGTTGAAGATTTTGAGTGTCCTTATGCTTGGATACTGGAACAAAAAAATCTTTGAAACACTTGCCCTACAGAAAACAGAGAAGTATTTGTATCTTTGAAGATCAGTCTGATTTTAAAGAAGTCCCAAATTCAGCACAAACAAATGAAGACACCCAAGACTGTAAGAGGCCATTGTTCTTGACATTTTTAGCTAAGATATACTGTAATTGGAGTATCAAAGAATAATTGTGCAGCACGTTCAACAGAAATATATTTTTACAGCGCAGAATTATCTGGTTCAGATAAAGATAAATGGATATGAACCTAATTCAGAATACTATAAAGTATATTCAGTAAAGTTACTTACTGTACCATTTTACATTAAGTATATCAATACCATAAGACTCAAGAACATATTTATATAATGCATATTTAAAAACAGAATATATTTAGTTAAAATTTCTCTTCTAATTCTTTCTCCAGTGCTTTTCGTTCTTCTCCAATATCAGTAGCAGTTTGAGATTTCAGCTCAAACTTCATTCTGAAAATTGCTATTATAGAAAATATCCTCCAAACAAATTTATAGCAGACTACAATTTTAGAAATCTTATGACAAAACAGTGAATTAATTTGCACAGCAGTATTTTGCTTTTAATTTCTCCCAAGTTCTATGGGCATATACATTTGAGACATAAATGATATAGTTAATACATTAGCATCAAAGTACCTTCCAACATCTTATGTTTTTGAGTGTTTGATAAAGAAAATCCTAACCAGGAAAAACACGAGGGAGGGTAAAAGTATTAAAGTAATGAAAGTATGTATGAAATTTTTTAACAATTATCCTTGACATAGGCTTTATCTAGGAATATGAACACTCTCCAAATCACTCACTAGAAACAGTGCTCTAAAAATGAAGCACAAGAAGAATACAGGATAGACCTCTTTCTTCAAGAGATCTTAGAAATCTAGCTGGTTTCAGACTTAAAGAAAAGGGATGAAGGTTGGATAAAAGAAAAAAGTTTTTTTATGATAAGGGTGGGGAGGCATGCAGGAGGTTTTCAACAGAGGTGGTGGATGTCCCCTCTGTGAAGATAGTCAAGGTCAGGCTGGATGGGCCTTTGAGCTCCTGATCTAACTGCACGTGTGCCTATTCATTGCAGAGGAGTTGGGCCAGATGACCTTTAAAGGTCCCTGAAATAATTCTAAGTTGATGATTTGGGCAAATTAGTTTAGCAGAAGGTATCCCTGATCATGAGGCGAAAATAGATTCAAGCGTCATATATGGAGTTTTGGTAGATTTTTCATGTCTAGAAATTTTACAATTACGAGTAACAGCATGCATTCTGAAATGGGCTCTAATTTCAGAAGGAATTAATTTCAGGAAATTCTTAGATCTACATCATGTGGGAGGTCCAACTAGATAACTGCAATGATTTCTGTTGCCTTTACTACAGACAATCTAAGAACCTGTGACTGAATAATTATTGCTGTACCACTCCTTCCTGGGGAATAAGCACTATGGTCACAATGTTCTTTCAGTGGCAAAGCTCATTTTAACTACCAGCTAAAGTATCAGACCTTAAAATGAGACTGATGTTTTGTCAGTATCATCCATTTTGTGTGGCTCTATGTACGTTTTTGATAATTCCACATTTATTTCTAGTTTAATAGAATCATTGTCACTGAATAAAATACAAAGAATTATCAATATTTTACTAAGTGCACTCATTTTAGAAAAAAAATATTATGTTAGATCACACAGGTATGTTATGTATAAATTGACTATATAAGTTTAGTAATCCATGCTTAATGTACAACTTACATTCAAGTAAGTTATAAGTAATAACTTACGTTCAAGTAATACAATCATAAAAGTAAGCATTCAGAAATATGTTCTCTTATCCAGTATTACAGTTTTAAACAATATCCATAAAAGACCATACATGTGAAGAAGACTGAATATCACAAATGACAACTTTTGATTAACAAAGAAGATTTCAGGAAACTTTCAGAAGTTAAAAATTGGAAAATTAGGCTATTAGAACATTTTTTGGTTACAATGTGTAAGAGATTGCTGAAGTACATCACTATTTAAATATCCTACTCCCATTTTCTTTACCAAGACTGGTATAATTTTTCACTTTGGACACTGTTTTAGGATAGGGTTTATACATGGAATCAGCTTCTCTAGTTTTGAAAAGCACAAGTATATCAGAATCTGTCACCGCTTTACCTTTGTGCAGCATGCTGCACTAAGCTGAATTTTATTCTTGGGCAAATGTAAAGACTGGTGAGGATGCAGGGGATCCCAACCTTTGTAAACACTGGCATAATCTGCAGAGGTACAAAGAGAGGGAGAAAGAGAATGAGAAACATTGGTGAAAGAATCCACAGTGCTTAGGAGCCCCAATTATGGACTGAGATCCCACTTCCATTGTTCAAAAACAAAAGATGGTTCTTGTCCCAAAGCACTTACAATAAATGTGAATTTAAAATTCATTTCCATGGAATGTGAGGGTACTTGTTGTGCATGGTATTTAATACATAGGCAGTACACTTTTGAAAATGGCTTATATTAGTGGAATAAAGCCAGACTGAGCCTGTTAAACTCTGTTCACAAGATTAAAAAAAAATTATTGTGTGGTATTGGGCAAAGACATAAAATCTTCATTAACAAATTTCAATTTTTAAATGTCTTTCTACATTAGGTATAGAATTTATGCACCTGATGGTATCTGAGAAAGAAAAATAAGATTTTGCATTCTGTTGCTAAATGACCTTGATAACCATAATAGAAATTATAAAATATGTTCTATATTATGAAAAATGTATTCTCCAAAGTATTACAGTAATTAATTTTAAGATCATAATAATTTAACAGTCTCTCACTTCAAGTACTCTGGCCTTGGATGATTGTTTGAACCTTCACACGCATATTTCTTGCAAAATGTTTGTATACATTTTTTATATCCCAAGTTCCTGACTTTCCTTGAAACATTTTGAAAGATAGCATGATTTAATGAAAGGATAGATGAAGATATTTCATGGTCTTTCATGCCACAGCTGAAATAAAAAATATGTTCACAGACATATTTTCAAATGTTTTAATTTATGCAAAAATCTTTTTATTTTCTGCTTTAATGAATGAAATGAGCTTCCATGAAAGACACATCTTTCACCCAGAGCAAAAATCACCATTGCTTCACTCTCATTGGCCTGAACTGATGGATAAAATTCTCCCATACTCCATAAGTCACTTCTTAGCAGTATTATGTAAGCTAAGCTAACTCCCTGTGTCTCAAAAATAATATATGCAATGACATATATCACTATCAACATTACTGGGATCCTACCATGCTTTTATGCACAAACCATCTACCTGATAGATGTGATGATCTATAGAACTCTGGAAATTTTCAGTCTTTCCCACATGCTTCTTTTTTCACACTTCCCACCATCTGCTCCTTTCTGTAAATTGATCTTGTGAAACTGCTCAAGAGAACAACTCCCCCAAACTCCCCAGTCTGTTTGGATCTATAGCATTGTAAACAGCAATGTTTCACGCAGCCAGTAAGTAATGTTGTATATAATACTATTGGAGAACAAGAATGACTTCTCAGATATGAGGCATTTTCTTAATTTCTGGTCCCCTAACTTTATCATTTAAAATAGACACCATGCCCAGAGCTTCCTCTCACGTTTTCTATCTATAGTTGTTCCCTAGGCAAATGGAAGTTCTTAGATCTACAAATTGCAATATTTTCCAAACTTTCTTACATGATCCACCGCTTGGTCCCTTTCTTCATCAGATTTCTTTCCCTCTTCAAACAAAGTTCCTATTCTCCCATCTTTTGCATATGTTTGCACAGCAGGAATCAGTCTGGAAGAGCCTTTATCTGTCTACTGGCATACACCTGCACTATCTACAGAAAAGAATATCTACCTGTGTTACTGTCAGGAGACAGTAAATATGTTGCATTACACCACTTCTCTAGCTACTACATTTGATTTGTCAACCTCAACAGTCAGGAAGGAGCTGCTGGATGTATCTGAACCTCATTGAGAGGAAAGCAGTTTCTGAGCCCAGAATGACATCATTCATGCTGCACTACAAGAACCAATTTTCCTCTCCTAGTTGTCAATAGTGCCACATAATCTCCTCC
The DNA here is from genome assembly GCA_037305975.1 of Chrysolophus pictus. Classification (NCBI taxonomy): domain Eukaryota; kingdom Metazoa; phylum Chordata; class Aves; order Galliformes; family Phasianidae; genus Chrysolophus; species Chrysolophus pictus. The sequence goes on along the minus strand of CM074580.1, from coordinate 36,817,076 downwards.
TTGGCTCTAAAGAGTAGTCCTCTCTTTCTACAGCCTTTCAGCAAACCTGAGCAGATTTTCTGTAACTTTATTTGGGTATAGGTGGTTATTTATATGCTCAGAGCTAAACTTTCTCATGTTCTACCTAAGTCCATTCTTTGTATCCAATAGAAAGTATTTCAGCCTTATAAGCATTTACAATGAAATCAAAGCAAGACTTCCACCTGTCGAAGTATTGTGTACTTGACCCTAAAATTTGCCAGAGGTACTTCCAAAGGTTACGCAAGGCCCTGATTCAGAGAAAAGGTGATGTGCATTTATGTCAGAAACAGCTATGCTCAGCTGTCTATACTGACTCAGCTGTTGTGCAGACACCTGGCAGATACAGACCCTCAGCTGCCGTCTGTGCTGCCTGCATTGTGCTATCATATCCCCATAATCTTAGAGTAAAAAGGGGGAAGTAGGAGCAATAACTGTGGAGAAAGGAGAATACGGTAGATTTTATATAATCTCTAATATCAAGAACTGTAGGTCACAGAGTAGTTGATTTTGCTTACCATCAGAGCAATTTTCACAGTAGGTGATATGCAGAATTAACCTAGACTCATTCACATTTTTAGAATAATTGAGATTTACACACACCTAAAACTCATGTTATGTATAGGGCAGTAATCATCATTACAATAGGAACTGTCAGATGCCTGCTCCCAAAGAATCTTCTTGGACATTACATGGAGAAGACATTAGGATTTTGTAATCTGCAGAGAATAATAGATTCTGTGTGACACTGTTGGGAGAAATTTCTTAGAACAGCATCTCTACTTGTTAATAACTACCTCTTACCTTCTCTACCTAGAATGAAAAACAAAAATCTACTGGCTTTATTCTTTAATACCCAGCTCTGTATCAAACACATAGGAACACATATCAACAACAGAGATTTAAGTCAGGGAAAAGAAATAATGCAAAACAATGTATTACATTGGTGATTTCCTTGTGCTTTTTGGGCTAAACGGGAAACAACCAGAGTATGATTACATTGAAAATTCCTGTAGTTAACTCTACTTCTTGCTTACTTCCCCTAGATTTTATAGAACTCGTCAAAGTTTTCCAAGTTGGGCTGGGCTGCCCTCAATATGAGTAGGTTTCAGAAACAGGCTATGTGGGATAAATTGAGTAAATTAGTAAATTCCCTTGTATAATGGCAATCATGCCTTGAGCTTTTACAATTGGGCTTTTGTTCTCAGCCCTTTTAATATGTCTTTTTCTTAGAGGTGAACTTATGTGTGAGAGCTAAAGCAGGTCTCCCATAGCCCTCTGCTCACAAGATATCATCCAGAAATAAGAAGATTAGCTAAGCATTTATTTCTCCTTTCATTTTCTTTTCTATAGCTCTGTATTTGGTTTCTGTACCTCAGTTGTTTTTTGTTGTTGTTTTTTGGCGAGGTTTAGAGGCTATATTGAATATATATATTAATTTTCTAATTATATTTGAAAGATTTTGAATGACATATGTATGAAATTCTAGAAATGCATGCATGTATTTTTAAATGGATAACTTTATTTTATTTTACTTCCATTTGTTTTTTATAAAGTACTCATTGCACCTGGTATTTGGGAGAAAAGCAGGCTTATCCTACATATTTAGTTTATTTGATATGCAATGATGTAATATCACCATTTAAACTATTCTGTAGTACTTAAAAATACTAAATCATGTTTCAGAATCGGTGACAGTTTTTCCTAATGAAATTGCTAAGGTAAGTCACTGGAACCTGTGGCTTTGTTTTGTTTGGTTGACTGTTTATTACATCTTAAAAATAAAAGATTTATTTCATTGTGTTCATTACTTCTAAAACCTCTGCGTTCCTCATACATGAGCAGCTGGGAATTTGGCATTAACCTGGATGATCTGGAGAGCTGAACGGATGGGGGCCTTAGAAGGTTCAACAAGGGCAAATGCGAAGTCCTTCACCTGGAGGTATAACCATATACATCAGAACAGGTTAGAGGCTGACCTACTGGAGAAGAGCTCTGCTGAGAAAGACCAGGGTGTCCCAGTGGACAACAGGTTGGCTGCGAACCAGCAGTGTGCCCTTGTGGCCAAGAATGGCCAATGGTATGCTGGGATGCATTAAGAAGAATATGGCTAGCATGTTGAAGGAGGTAATCCTCCCCTTCTGCTCTGCACTGGTGGGGCCACATTTAAAATACGTGTCCAGTTCTGGGCTCCTCAGTTCAAAAAAAGACAGGGAGCTCCTAGAAGGAACCAGTGGAGAGCCACAAAGATGACTTAAGGTCCTGGAGTATATCCCTTATGAGGAAAGGCTGGGACTGTTCAGTCTAGAGAAAAGAAAACTGAGTGGGGATCTTATCAATGTTTATAAATATCTAATGGGCAGGAGTCAAGTGGAGGGGCCAGGCTCTTTTCAGTGTTCCCAAAGACAGAACAATGGGTAATAGCCATAAAATGGAACAGAGGAAGTTTCTTATGAACATGAAAAAAAACTGCTATGAGGATTAAAGAGCACTCAAACAAACTGCCCAGAGAGGCTGCAGAACTTTCTTTTCCAGAAACATTCAAAAGTCACCTGAATACTTTTCTGTGTAACCTACTCTAGATAACCTGCTTTAGCAGGGGTTGGACTAGATGATCCCTGCCAACCCTTGTGATTCTGTTACTTTTATTGATGAAGCCCTTTACCTAGTCCATTACTGAATCAGGCACATCCTGTCCCCTTCAGAAGTAGTAAGTATCTTACAACTCAACCCTGCAGTTCTGTTCTTAGACTTCTCCTATCTTACTGTTTCTCAGAGTACCAGGCAAGTCTGAGATGTGCCTCTTTTGCATGTTAGGCCAAGCACATTCAGCTGGGCAAGCTTTGCCATGTGTGCTTTTCACCATGCCCATTGCGCCTGCAATTCCACATAAGTGTCATCACAATTCCTAGTATTCAAGGGCTTCTGTGCAAGCTACCCACTTTAGTGATTCATGAATATTTTAAAAAACATTCCTCTTGAAATCACAGAATCAGATCCTTTAATTAAAAAGTTAGATGACCATCAAATGCCTATAGATTGTGCTCTCTTCACATGCAAGTTGTTCTGAAGACAAAATCTCTAGTGAATCTCAGTTGCAAGACTTAGGAAAGACCTTTCTCTCTCATCACTTCAGAAACTCAAACTTGCTGTTTACATTGAATTGGGAAATTGGTATGAAATCATGAAGTGCTTATAAACTCTAATGCTCTTGTTCACCTAGTTTACTGCTTCTTATCTGCCCTTGTAGATTACTTAAGATAGAAACTGAAGAAAAGGCAGTTATCCTGCTGTTGTCTATTTAGCTTTTACTAAGTAAGCTGGTGTGTAGATCATTCTCAAAACCAGCCCATCATCTAGAAGTATTTACGTTTTCTTGCATTGTATACCAACCTTTGCAACACTAGTATTAACTACTGACATCTGCCAAGGCTGACTAGCAAGTGCTTCACAGTATCAATTCAACCTAAGCAAAAAGCATGTGTGAGTGCTGCAGTGCTCTTGTTAATGCCAATAAGAAGTATCAGAGCTCATATGACACCTAGCAGAAATTAGTACCCACATTCAAAGAAAAGCTTTTGTTGTTTTCCAGAGTATTATGTGGACTTTATTGAGATGACTGCATCTGACACCTGCTGTAATATAAAATGCAGCTATAATTAGCCAACTGATGCTCTCTGCAGTTTAGGTCGAAACCCTTCTGTGGGAATTATGCTTTAAAATATTCAGAACTCCAAGTGGCTCTCATTACATTTAATTTTTACTTAGAATTAGGTGGTCTAGAAAAAAAAGTTAGGATTGTAATAGCCCCCCGCTGAATGCCACACAGCAATGTGAAAACCCATAGATTTTTTTCCAAATAAAAAAATGAGAACAGCAGACTACACTACAGCCTTCAATTGAAGTCTGGCTTTGCTTAATTGTACTTTTTGCACTCATCAGTCTCTCCTCTTCAGAGCAAGCTACAAAAATTGCCTGAATAGCCAAAGAAAAGTTTCCCACAGTCACTGGCCACAGAAAAACACCATTGTCCTTCCTCACAGTTTGATGGACAACATTTCTATAAATGGGTAGCCAGTCTGTCAATGGTACCCTCACTGAAAAGGCAAAAGAAGAGAACAGATTCTGCCAATATCTGACAAAGCATGTTAACACATAATCAGGCATTCACTAGTCAGGCAGCTGCCCCTGGGACCTTCATAACACAGGTGCCTTTAAGCCATTTCCTATTCACAGATAAAGGAAACAAGCAGGAGATACCTGGGAAAGGAGCAGTCTATTGTGGCCTGTCAAACGTCCATCTCCTAGGCTGCTTGCATAAAAACAGAAAGAACATAAAGGAAACTTCAGCATGAACTGCTAAATTATAAAACAGCAAAATACTCTCCAACTCCATCTATTTTTTCTTTGTTTAATTAATAATAATAATTAAAGAGTTACAAAGGAGCATTGCACCTTATAGAGGTATCTTCTTCAATCTCTTTATTGCATGAAAGTGAGCAAAAGGTCTGTCATGTCCCCAACCCCAATAGCTAGAACAAAATCAGCAGTGGTGGTCCCAGGACTATAACTTTCACCCTCTGCATCTTTGGTATGAATTTTCCTTGCCTAATCTGCTTACTTCTTCACCCAATTGGGATTATTAAATTCATCCTGTAACTGAGAAAACAGAACGTTTTTGATGGGCTTGTCTAGTGTGATAAATAGTTGATTAAGCTGCAAAACAAAGGCTCTTTCCCTATTTTTTTTTTTGCCAACTTCATCTTAACATCATCATCTTCCTAATAAACTAAAATCAATGCGTGGAACAAACGGGTGACATTTCACAGATGATTGTTACCTAAAGGCCACCAAGCAGTGTGACAGTTTTAGCAGGGAATAGATCAGGATCAGGCAACAATCACAGATAGCTTTATGCAAAAGGAAATGTTTATCTTTTCTGATAGCACATAAAAATCTCTGTTTTACACACTCAGTATATTAATTTAATGTCATAAATTATATGACAAACTCTATAGCACTGGGCAGGAATTTAGCTTACATTTATGTAATCTCCTTGATTTCTCACACCAAGTTAAAAACTCAAAGAAGTGATTTTAGGAGTGCTGTTTGCACATTTAATGTCAAATGCATTAAAAACACTATCAAACTCCATCAAAGTTCCCAGTGCAAGCACCTCAAAGAACTAATATTATTGGGTGGTTGGCTCCCGCAGGTGTAATGCTGCCTCTGAGAACATGAAATGCTGCAGTGCAAGAAAGTACTTGCAGGAGAAGCTAGAAAATGGTATGGCGAGAACTACCAAACACAGAAAGTCTTTTCACATGAAAAAGTGCTGATGTCTTATCTTCTCCTCAGCAAAAAAGTTTGAAAGAGCACAGGTATGTCTTCTCACAATTATAATTCTCTAACTAGATCCACTCTTTAAAACAGGCTATGTAAATACACACACATTTATACATACATACATATGTACATACACACACAAACATGTAGTATATACATATGTTTATATGAATTTTAAATATAGAAGCTCTTGAGGTCTTGCAATACAGTGATTCAAACGGAATTCATTGCCATAATGTAATTAAGATGAAACCAAAAGTTAAAAAGATTTAGAGAAGATGCAGTATTGTAAAATGTAAACAAGAAAAGATATGAGATGCTTATTGTCATTTTTTTTTGCTCAGCTTAGAGAATTCCACGTGTACGAGGTATATTAGAATCACCCATACCTGTGCAGCTAACTGGAGTTTTACTTCTCAACATTCAAAAAGGGCTACTTGTTCTCTGTTCAATCAGCCTCAGGTCATTATCAAACTTACAACCTAGGCCCAGTCTTGCAAAGCCTTTTACACACAGGCTTAGCTTTATGCACATGAATAGTCCTTTAGAATTCATTAGAGTGATTTGTGCACAAAGTAAGCAGGTGCATGACTAGCTTCACTGAAGGATTGGGACCCAAAATGTCAGACTCCATATTCCCTACTAACAAATGCCTCTTCTGCATTAGAAAAAATACTGACAGTGTAAAAACCAGTGTGATCTTCTGTTTTGTCTGATTACTATAATAAAATAGAGAATCACTGAATACTGAACTATCGAATACATTCAAATAACTTCAGAGTTAATTGATATCCAAAAAGAGCACTATGTATTTTCTTGTGTAGATGTAGAACCTGAAGAATACTGCAGGTGATATAAACAAGGATGGTATTTCCAGAGAAGCTTAAAGGATTTAGGTGCCTATCTTATCTCGTAATATCTTAAGGCTATCATGAGAAGCTCAACTTACCTATGTCATATAGGTCTCTAATTTCAACTATCCCTTCACAAATCTTGTATTAAACTTCATGTCTTGGTTTGGTTCCTCAGTGGATACTGAATGATTGATCAGACCAGTAAAGTCAGATGTGGTGTATTAGATGATAAATGTCTAACCACTGTGGTACAGCAATCTATAGACTAAACCCCTGAAGCAGAAGGCCAACTTAAATTTGAACAGCTTCACAGTTCTGCAGAAAAGTCTAGGAAGAGTGTATGTTTAGTAAAGGATTTGGCTCCAGTCAAGCTGAACCGTGAAAAGCATGTATATAGCACAGCCAAAGAACCCTATTTTAAATATTCCTAAGCACCTATCACTATTATTTATTTTAAAATAATAGTCCAATTACACTAATAAAGATGCAAACTACAGCTTTTAAAATCAAGCACTCAGCAATCAAGGAATCCCAAAAGTTAAAGTTCCTCTGAAGTAAATGTGCTGCATTCCTGTTTTTCTGTTAAATATAGATTTTCAAGTATCCCATTAAACCTGAGGTAAATATATGTGCAGCATGTACATATTAATGCAGTAGAAAAGTATTAATTTTTAGAATATCTTCAGGTATGAGTGCTTAATTTCACAATGCTTGTGTCAGTTTACTAACAGTTCACAGACATGGGAAACATGGTGAGCACAGATACCTGCTTTGCAAGATACCTTCTACATTTTCATGTTAGAGTCTCAAAAGGAAATTATAGGAAGGAGGTTTATAATCAAACCTTTCAAAGTAACTATAGAAGCCTAAATTTGTGCACACTAAATGATTATAATAATGGTTCACAGACTTCTAAGAAGAGCTGTTGAGCTTGGCCTCGTGAAGGTGAGTACTCGATCCCAAATTACATAAGATTTGAATTAATGAACTGAAGAATTTTGCAGAATATGCAAATTTTATTTGCCTGTTGAGAAAGAAAGAGGGGACAGGTAAGGAATAAAACTTAAACATGTCAGTAAAATGAGCAAATAAAACATTAACAAGAAAGACCAAAGTAAAGCAAAGCATAGAGCATTATGAAAAAAGGTAAAACAAAAGCAGGATTCTGAGAGGAATAGCCATGTGTCTACGTGCACATAAGGGTAAGGAGACTGAATACAAAGCAGGTGACAGCTAAATGAAGACTGCATTTTGTTAAGAATTATAACATTACTACAAGTCATAAACGTACAATATTTATATACTTTTGTTGTTGTTGCTGTTGGTTGTTGTTATTTCCTTTGAATGCAAATACATCACAGCATATCTGCCACAGCACATTTCACACAAATTCCACTTCAGCCATGATGGAACAGGGCTTTTAAATTTTGACAGCATGAGCAAAACACCAAGAGATCTGCAAAGTGCTGGCTTTTGGAGGAAGACAGTTCCTATTTGACAATCAATGAAGTTATTTGATGTTTGATGAAGTGATTATGTGCATGGCTACATTTTAGGGAAGTATGCTATGCTTTAGGGCTACTGCATAAAATTAGGCACCAGCTTAAGCATCTTGTTGAATCAGAACCAGAATGCTGTGTTGGGGTGATGCCTCTTCCTGGATACCTTGGCAGCTACACAAGGTAGCAGAACAAGGGCTCTTCTTCTGAAATTAATGTTTGGAAATATCAATACATTTTTATTCTGGAAGGATTTTTGTTACGTCCATTTCTATTTTAATCCAATGAGTAGGTTACTATCAATTGTCTATTTGTAGACTGAAATGATTTAGAACATCACTAATAATCTGGATACTAACAAAAACACCAGCTTTACAGCAGTGAGCGCTGAGCTACATCACTTTCATGAGGCTTTGGGTAGAATTCAAGGTATTGTTTTATCTATCAAGTTCCAAATAATTTCAGTTTAATTTTTCTGAAGTGCCTCTTTTGCCTTTCCGTGGTGCTACAGCTGACATAAGCGAAAGTACACCAAATGAGCTTTTCAATTCAAGAGAAAAATCTGCTCGTACGTTACACAGGCTTCTTAGATCAGCACTTCACTCTTCAGCACGACAAACCTCAACCACTGGTTCATTCTGCAAGGCACCCACCTTTCTTTTGGTGCTAGCTGGGGATAAAATTAAAGTCTGAGTTCAGAAATTATGTAAATGTAATGCTCAGCAGAAGAAATAGTGCTAGTAATTATGACAGTGCTGATTAGCAAATATAAGTTATGTCAACTTATTAAACTTTACTGGGATCTTAGGGCATTTAGAGGCATCTAGATTTGGAAAGAGCTGTATTATTTCACAAACAAGATCAAAAGAAGCAATAGTTTAGGAAAAAAAAAAGAAAATCCTTTTTCATTTTAATAATCATTTCCCCCTTTCTATTTCTTCATTTGTTATTGAACAACACTGTTGTTTAGTTTACATTTTTCAAGGTGTGGGGCTTTTATATGCCTCAGAGATCCATTTCAGGGATCAAAGCTGTGGAAGATTTAATCTTACCATGACAGCTCTATCTTTGAATGTTCAAAATGATTTCTAGATTATTATTATCAGTCAAATCATTAAAATTGCCAAAAATAACCATTAGTGCCAACTTAAACATATTTAAATCTTCCAATCCTTCTTTGTAAACTAGTATCTCCATCGCTGGCAATCCACTATTTGCCAATTTTCTGCAGATACCCTGCAAATTAACAGCATCTTCCAAGCAATAAGAGCTTCCAATATTTTATTGTGTCATCAGCTTTAGAGTGCATGCCATGTAATTTCCTCTGTTTTTATGTGAGGCCTGGATTTACTGTGGCCAGTTTTACTGCCAGAGGTGATTGCAAGTGCATTCATTTTCACTGCGCACTATATTCAGTGAACGTATAATCATCTTTTGGAACTGTTCTGCTCTAATTTCTCTCTCCCATTAGATATGAATGTTTAGCATAGTTTGTTCTTAGCCGTATTTGTGCATTTTTCCCTGTGCTCATTTTCACACATGGTCTCATCTTTCCAATCTCTTAAATCACTTTGGATTATTGCTGTTTCTGTTCATGTTTGCATAATGTATTATATAATTTAATCTGTGAAATTTCAGATGATAACAAATTTATTCAGTTAGCAGCTGCAACACGGATTGAGGCTTTCTGAGAGACTGAAAGTAGGAAGAAATTCTGTGGTCTCTTTACCAGTAGAAATCAGCATTGTTTCTCCAAGAGAAGACATATAATGGTTCGCATGACTTGAATCCAGCCAAATGTGATCCAGCTCAGTTAAGGTAAGATATTATTGTAAAGCACATATCTCCATGAAATATATTTTTAAGTCATTACTTCTGAAGCCAATAATTTGCCTCTGAAATTGAACAGGCTTTCTCTTTTGGTTGAAGGTCCAGAACTTGCTCATGATCTCGTAGCTGTTCAGATATATTATCATTTTCCAAGGGCTTAAGTCAGCCACGTCAGCTAGAAACCTGCACCTGTGCTGTAGGAATTGCAGCATCACCTAGAAAAAACAAACAAACAAACAAACAAAAACAATAAAAACAAGTGTGATGAGTCAGAAAATGAAACAAAACCAAAGATTTCAGTGCTTTCTCAGCATCTCAGAAGACTTTATACCTTACGCAAAGGAAAACATACATCTGGTTGATAAATGGGCATCCTCTGCCCATCTTGTCTGTTTGCATTTTTTTTCTACCCTTAATATTCTTTTGCTGTTTACTAATGATCTCTCTTTGGGCATGAAAAATGCATGATGGGGAAGAAACCTAAAATGTCAAGGCTGCACAGCTATGTGGTCTCCCTTTATACCAGAGAAGGAGAATTGGCTCATAAGCCTTGGAAGATCCTTTTCAAGAGACAGGAAGTATGAAGAGAATCAAGAGAAAAAACTGATTGTAAAGGAAATCTTCTGGGGGAGGAAACAGGAAAATGCATGAAGCCTAAAAGATAGAAATGTAGTGATAAAAGGAAACACCAGGTAGAAAACCTTTGTCAGCACTGCCGCTGTCCTAAGAAAGAAGTTGAGCAGACTGCATTTGAGGAACTAGTCTATCCCTACAAACAGAGTGTGACAAACTTGTTCCTCACTGTCTGGCGATAGAGTAACCCTTCTGTAACCTGAGCAGTCAAGGCTTTGAAGAGAAACTCATGAGTGCACAGAAGTTAAGTAATAATGAGAAAAGTAAGGCTGGAAAAGAAGTGTAATAATCTGGTATGCTTAGTATGCTTAGAATTAACACACGTCCTTCCCTTCTCGAATGCTCTCAGTCATGGCACTGCCACTGTGGATGCAGCTGAAAGGTAGGAAGGGACAGGAGGCAAAGAGAAGGGCAAGGGGATGAGATGTCCTTGCAGGGAGAGGATGTGCCACAGAAGCAGGTGCAGCCCAGGTTCACAGCCTGCTTAAAACCAAAGGTGCCAAATCAGCACGCTGTGCAGGCTATGCTGCCGGCCCAACATGCTGTGTCTTTGCAGCCATTGAGACGGTGTTTTAACAAAGAACTGCAATGCACCTGAGCTGAGAAAAGCTCCTAGGGAGACTTAAGAAAGGTGCAAAAGGTAAGAGGTTCCCGCAGTTCTGGGAAAGCCATGTGTTTGACACGTCGTGGAGCCGCCCACAGCACGCCACACCAAGATGGACAGGCACGCGTCCTTCCTGCGGATACAGGGGACCAGAGGAGGACGGGCAGCGTCCGGCCAGGACAGCCAGCCCTGCCACAGTTTCCCCACTGGGGCCTGCTGCGCTGGGCACGGACTCTCCCCGTAAGGAGCGCGGCGGCACTCGGCAGCCACGAAACCCCGCACACCCCGAGAACCGCATCCACGGCCGCAACACCAGCCCCCGCAGCAAGGCCCGCGATTGGCTGCCGCTCCTGTCCATCATCGCGTGGGGGCGGCCCGCGGTCACTGCCGCGCGAGCCGTTCGTCATCGCCGAGCGACGCAGGGCGCGTCGCTGGCGGCTGCGGCCCGGGCTGCTGTCATGGCGGCGGCGGCGCCCGGCCTGCCGGAGCTCGGCGAGCGATCTCCGGAGGCCGGAGCCGAGCTGGCGGCCTCGGAGGTGGCGAGCAGCGCCCTGCGCTCCCTGGCCGGGTTGGCGGGGAAGGTGAGTGCGGGGCGGGCGGAGGGGAGGCCCGGGGCCGGGCCGGCTGTGGGCCCGCTCCCGCCGTGCTCGCCTCTTCGGGCGGGCATCTCTGCTTCTCCCTGTCCGCGGGGGTGGGCTTAGTGTACAGGGAGGCTGTCACGCCTGCAGGCGGTAACGGGAACGGTGGGGTTGTGTGCGGTGCTTAGAAGTGGCGTTGTTCTGTGGTACTGTAGGCTGAAACACCTGTTTGGGGTTTTAGTGGTGATGAATTATGTAGCAGACAGCGCGGCTGTGGTGGGAGGCCCTTATCAAGAGAAGCTTCCAGTAACAACTTAATCATTGCCATAAATAATTTACGAGTTAACTCATCTTCCTTTGTGGAAGCATAGGCGTCGTTCAGTGGAGGCAGTAGAAGTGCAGTCTTGGTTCTGCAGTTAGGCAGCAGTTTATGGTGTGGGGTCAGGCGGCGGACTGGTGTCCTGGGGAGGTAATGCAGTTGATAGTAGAGTTGCTGCATGCCCTCAGGTGGGGTGCAGTAGTTGTGGAGCAGAATAAAGGTCTTTGGAAGCACTGGTGTTTGGAGCGTGTTCTTTCTGTGACAAAGCCGTTTCGCTGTGCGCTGAACCATGGGTAGGTTGGGGTTTGGTTACCCCATTTTAGCTGATGAGACTCTTCTAATTGCTCAGTCAAGGTCATTTCCAGCTGTCGAGTTACATTCTTACCTGCCAGCACTTCTGGTAGACTGATGGTGTTTTAGCAGCTTATCCACTTCAGATATCTGTCTTGCACTTTAGACTGATGCTTCTGGTCCCCTTCTCCCTTGTACTGAGATGGTTCAATATTTGCCAGGTCTTCATCTATCACAATCTGTGATCTGTCATAGCAACTTAAGCTACATTTATGCTACCAAGTTGCACTGGAAACAGGAAAAAAAAATTACATATATATATACATTTACTGGAGCAATGACTTGCAGCACAGTGATTTGGGGGACATCTGGAGATAACAACTCTTGAAAGCAATATGGCAGATCTTGGAACGTTCTTTAAGTCTCAAGGGATAATTTGTGTAGTTCATAAAAATAATTTCAAAGAGCTGGAATAACTTTTGTTTCTGCAAGTTGCTGCTGAATAGACTCAAGACCTCTAAATCCATGAAGGTTTTGAAGCTATCAAATTATAGAATTTATAACCCTTCTTTTTACAATTCTTACAGGATGTAAAATAGAAAAATAAGTGTGCAGTGTTTGAAACATGTTTGGTTGCAGAAGGAGTTTACTTAACAGTGTGTGTGAGTTAATCCCTTGCCTCTAGATTCTAAGTCAGAAGGTATTGTTTTTGCACATTGCACCACTGTATGATACAAATGTGCACGTCAACTGATTCATTTCAGAAAAGGGGGCTTAGCAGGCCATTACAGTAGGACACGTATTTTGTCTCTTATGGTAGTGTACCTCTGTACCTGTTTATCCTGTCAGTGCTCTGTAGTGTAGCATGTATTACTCTCAGAACTTTGGGAGGAAATACTTGCTTCACTTAGTACCCTTTAGATGATTACACAGGCGCAGACATTTTATTTGTAAGGTGAAGTTTTATTCTACTAAATTCTTAATATGTTCTTATGTTTCTGAGGTTTCATAACAATTATTTACTAAAACTTTATTTTCCTTGCCTCTTATGTAGATTAAGTACTAAGAAAAATAATGTTTGTGAAAATTACCTAAAATACATTACATATCTAAGTAGATAAAAGCCACGATTCAGTTGTTATTTTGTAGTGCATTGGAAAACAATGCAAATCTATTCGCTGTTCCCCTAGGTGTTTATTTTTTTGTCTCTAAGGTTCAGTAATCTTCCATCTCTTTTACTATGTAACTGATCTGTAATCTAACACTGGATTTAACAAGGCTGTTCTTTGGCTAAAGAATGAGGGTTCAGGCTTGTCCTTCTTCACGTGTGATGTTACAGTATTGTTTGGTTCCAAAACTGATGTAGAGCAACCTCAGGTTCCACTGCTTTGCCTTCAGTGTAATGAAAGCATTCTTGATTTTTATTTCTGTTCCATAATATGCAGTGCTATAAAACAAGTACATATGCGTTTTGTGTTCATAATATTTGATGCTATTGGAAGACAGTGACTTTTTAGACCATGTGTTCAAGGTCAGTCTTATCATTGATGTGGTACTTTTTTTTTTTTAATCTATCTTTTTAATATGATAGGAATTAGATGTAGGTGTAAAATTTGCTCATGACTTAGGATTCTGCATCTGAAACAGAGCACCTGTGGGTCCTGTTCATTTTAAACCATTGTTTTATCTGTATTTATAATCTGGGAGATTGTTGGGGATGTTTGGTTGGAAAACAACCCAGTTGGGTTGTGAAAATGAAAGTTTTTGTCCTTTCAAGATCTTCTCAGAAAAGCTTTAGTGTAACAAATATGACAAAGAGCTATGTGGAAGTACATAATTAATTAGTGATTATTAACAATCAGTTTTGTATTAAAAAGTTAAACTGAATTTTTAGTTCATAGAAGATACATCATTCCTATAAATGTAACTTCAGGTTCCCTATGTGTGTTTCTCTTCATTGTTTTGGGAGTTAAGTGCTGCCATTTCTCAGCAAAGACAATAGGATATGGCAATTGCTGTTTGTTTTGAATACTCATGAAGGGAAATAGGGATTTCAAAGTGGGTTTGACAGAGATGCTGTGTGGTTCAGAGTTTGTTTAACTGGAAGATTTTGTAAAGACTTTAACAGTATTGTTTTTGATATAAAGCCTGCTTTGAATTAACAAGTACAGATGGCACAGTATCAAGATTCTGGTCATACAGCCTTGCACATTTAATTCACACACATGTATGTACAGGAGAATGTCATTCTGGATGGGTGTTTCTTCCTGCTGCTGGTTCTATTACCTGTTAAAGGAAATATTTGTGTGATTAGCATGAGCAGTATGCTCAAGTACAGTGGTTAATTGAATAGAGAATTTACCAAAGTTAAAGTTCAAATTAATACAGTGAAAGTGCGTTTAGATAGTTAGAATTTTCTACATTTTGAACATATTCTACTAATACTAGCTTACTTTGAAAGCAGTGGCTATCTGAATCATAATTAATGTCAAACCTATTCTATATCCCCACGTAAAGGTGGGGTCTGCATGAGAATGAGCATAATTGTTGTCCTGTAGGTCTCCTGTATGCTTTTCTGACATTAATACGGCATAATATACTGTTTTTTGTGGTGTTTGTTCTTCCCTGTGGAAGCTTAACCTTGGAGATGACGTCGTGAAAGTTGTTATCGACTGGAGCAAGCTTCAGAGCACATCAGCACTTCAGCCAACATTGCTCTTTAGTGCACTTCAGCAGCATATTTTATGTTTGCAGGTAAATATTTCATTGGACACCTTCAACTTGACGAAAGTGGTCAACAACTGAATGTAGCCACATTACCTAAACTGAAAAATTTTAGTTGTTTGATCTTACTGCTGCGTTCAACAAAAATGGGTTCACAAGTATTATACACTTGAAATCCTGGTATGCTTCATAGGTACCTGCACTTACAGATTTTTTGTATTAATGGTGGGAATAGCCGCTGTAGGTGAGCAGGCTGCATAAATGCAGCCTCATTGATTTCTAGACTTGCATTGTAAATGTGATACATTTCCATCTATGGTGGGTTATAATTAAGCAATAAGACACGGCAGGTGTGTGTCATGCTATGATAATGATTCCATGCGTTGGGTGAGTTTTGAGGCTCATGGAGTGCTTTCAGTGGTTCAAGAAGTGGCATTATCCCAGCATGACACATCCTGGAGTGTCTTACTGCAATTAAATATATTTTCAGCGTAGGTTTTTTTTGTTTTTTTTTTAAAGAGTAATTTCTTTGACATTAATGTCTCATCCTGCCAAGTAGCCAGTCACTATTACTGTCATTTCTTCTAGCTATGTGAAACTTTCCAACCCTGTCAAAAGTAGCTATAATTTAGTTCCATGGTGGTATCAGCTGGTATCTGAATAGAGCTTTGACTTCGATAGCTGATATATAAAAGATGGGAATTTGAATATCCATTTTCCCTTCAGCTAGTCAACAAATTAGTTCAAGAGTGCAGTTCTGAGACAGTGAAAAATAAATAAAATTTCTGTATTTGCTTGTCTACAGGTATAGGAAAATCCCTTTGTGTTTCCCAGATAAGCAAAGTCTTTCTTGGAATAAACACAAAGAGAAAACAAGCCAGATACAAGCAAGTAAAAATTACTTGCGGTGCTCCTTCAGTTCAATGGAGGAATTTCATGAAAAGGCTTGCAAAAATCAGGTGGTATTTAAAAGAAATAAATCTGAATTTCTGGAGGGTAAATTTAGACTGGATGAAACTGGTAAAAACAAAAATGAGGATGTGTGACTTATATATAGATGTATATACACAAGGTTTTGTTTTTACAGCTTGTGGAAGTGTTAGTGCAGTAGAATTATAAGCTTTTATTTTGCTGCTACAAATGTTAGTGCACATTTTGTCATTTAATTTCATGACCTAAGTAGATAATCAGCCATGTCAAGAAAAGCATGTGTTCTGGATAATACCTATATATTTCATATCTGTGTTCTCTCATTCACTTGGGCAACTGCAGTTTCAAGTGGAGAATGTAGTGCTTTGGTGATAAAGTAAAGGCTTTACAGTGTGAAAGCATTGGCTTTCGTGTTAAGGAGGAAGGGTACTGAGCCTTACAGTTCTGAGTAGGCATTTGAATGACATGGTATAAGTGGCACTGATGCCAATGATTGAAACTTTTGATTTAGCTACTAACACATGAGTAACAGATTTCTCTCAGGGAGTTTTGGGAGTTTTCCTGTACAAGTATCTAAAAGACACAGGTCAAAAAGACCAAAGTCATAGTATGCGCAGTGTTTGGAATGACAAATTTTTATTTTTTTTACTTACCATCCTCTGTCAGAAGCAAATGTTGCATTTCCTAAAATTATTTCAGTCAGTCTGTTTTGGAACTTTTAATAATACTTGGCCTTTTTTGTTCATTTTTTCCATCCCCCCCCCCCCCCTTTAACCCTAACGTACTGTTTTCTTTGTTCAGCCTCTTTTAGAAAAACTCCAGCCATTGATTAAAGAGGAGACTGTAGGTCACGCTGAACCTGCAGGTAAAACAGAAGACCAAAGTTGTGAAACAAATTTAAATGTTTATGATAATAACTCTCAGACTGAGGAGAAGTATGCAAGTTATGACTTGGGAGATCTGAAGGATGCGCATTGTAATTTTGATCCAGAGGTGGTCCAAATAAAAGCTGGAAAAGCAGAAGTAAGTGATTTCCCTAAATTAGAGAAAAGAAAGGTCTTTTTTTCTTTCTAAATTTTAAATTTAAAGAGTGAAATAGATATATCCCATCATGTTTGTTACCTACAGATTGACAGGCGGATATCAGCCTTCATCAAGAGGAAACAAGCTGAGATCAATGAAAATAATGTCAGGGAATTTTGCAATGTTATTGATTGTAATCAAGGTAACTGGCTAGCCAGACTTTAATCTTCATAGCAATTTAAGTTTGTTGGTTTTTTTTCTTTTTAATTAAAAAAAAAAAAAAAGTATTTTTCAGGGGCACTATTTTATATGTAAAATACAACTTTATTTTAAGAGTAACTTTAAAAAAAAAAACTTAAGAATTTGCACATGCTCTGCAGATGTTGCGACAGACTAAGGTGAAAAAAAAAAAAAAAGGAAATGCTTAATGGATTCTGTAGGAAAGCTTACGGCTCTTACTGCTACCAGATTACTTTTGTAGCTGTTGTTCTCAATGTTTTAGCTAGATATTCCTTCCAAAGCTAACAGAATTGCAATTCATATGTCTTGAGAATTGCATATTTCAAATTGAAGTTAATGCTAGCTGAATTACAAAGAAATATATCTGTAATCAATATTAATTATGATCTACTTAGAATAGCTATTTTATTTCAACATAACTCATGCTATTGCTATTTTTAATATACCACCTGGCACAACTAACTATTTCTGTAACCAGTCTTAAATCCACCTGGTAGACTGGATCCCATTTGCACAGTTAGTGCCTGTGTAACCAGCAAAGACACTGCTATATACCTAAGTAGTAAAGAGACATAGATTTTTCTATGTAACTATGAACCCCCGAGTGCATTGTCTCTGTGAAGTACGTACTTCATTCTGTTAGAGATCAAAGCTTATTTTTCCATAAGTTTCCCAGAGAATCTGTGTATAAGACACTAGCTGGTAAAACACTGCTTCATAAAACTTCATTAAGTTACTGAAGAAATGACAGTAACTTAAGTCTTTCTTTTGTATGCTCAGCCATAATAAAATACTTGTAGAGCTTTGTGTATTTATATTTAAATAGGAACATTAGAGTAAACTGAGATGGCCTGTACTGACAGGTTTTATGTCTAAGCAAATTAAAGCAGCCACAGGCATCAGAGTAAATGCAGGAAGGTGAAAAAAGGATGCAGATCAATAAACCAGACCAGGTTAAAAATAGGAAGAAAGCAGTTTTAAGAAAGGAAATAGAAGTAAAACAGCACCGGTGTGCAAGGAAGAAACTTCTGTACAGGAAGAAATAAATGACAGAACAACACAATGAAAAATAAAAATTAAAAAAAGAAATAAATTAGAAGAAATTTGATCCTGATCCAATAGCCTTGTGAATGTGTGTGCCCATATTTATGGAGGTGACTTGGCCAGGTAAAACTGATAGGTCCGTGCAAATGCGTGAAATTAGGTATGAGCATGTTTTCATAGGATGAGTGATTTCTGATGCTTTTGTTGTTGAAAAATTTTAATTAGATTAGATTGGCTTCAAAACTGATGATGGTTAGAATATTTTAAATTGTAAATCCATAATTAGGTCCTCACTCTTCTTTTTTTTTTTTATTGTTTTTTTCTTGTTATTATTACTGTTTATTTAGAAAATAGCTGTGCCAGAACAGATGCTATTTTCACACCCTATCCAGGATTTAAAAGCCATATAAAGGGTAAGCAACTCCTTTAATATCCATTTATTAAAAAAGTTAAGATAAAGCAGTACTCATAAATTTTGGCTTTGACTCTTTTTACAGAGTTCTTATAAGTGGAAACTTAACAAATTGATTTATGACTCTAACAAATACTTTAAATCTTCCCTTACCTCTTCAAGTTTTTTTTATCCCATAATTTCGTCAGTAGGCTATTGGTTATGCCCTGAATACCACATCCTTCAATGAGTAGCCTGCTGTCATTGCCTGAAAGCATAAATGAAAAACATAAAGCAGGACAGAGAAGCTGAGCAATTCTTAGCTTTTCTGCTAAGGTAAGGCCATCAGTCCAGTTAAGGAATTGATTAATTTAAAATAGAAGATAATTTTATTTAATCTCATGTAGTTACACCAAATTAGAAAATAATCCAGAGGCACAGTGGAAGTTCCAAGGCAAACATAGGAATTTGAGGAACAAAGTTACCACTGCATTATTTTTTGCAAAGGATTGAATGGTGTAGAAGTTATTGTACAGCAGATATCATGTATGAAAGGTTGCTTGTACACAGGTTACTCTGTGATTAAAACAGTCAAAATCCAAGAATGGAGTAACATTTTGTTCCATTTTTTCAGAAACTGCTCTGAAGCACAATGCTGGTTATAAGCATTAAGGGGTCTGGTGAGTTGAGATAGAGGGAGAAGTAAATTTGAATCAAGAATAATATTTGACTACGAACCTTCTTCAGCAGTCACTTTTTAAAATCCCAGCACTAATTTTAGCTTGAATTATAGCTTTGTGTGGGAAGAAAAGGTTACACTTCAAGTAACTGAAGCCTGAACAGTATCTGAAAGTTTAATGACACAGAGGAAGGAACTGGGAAGCTAGAATGTAACTTGGCCATTCCAATCTGCAGTATGAGGTGTCAGTGTGCTGCAGTGTTTGTAGTCGCCAGTGTAGTTTTTAACTGTGCAGTACCCTGCAGTAATCCTATTTGACCTGAGAAATTACCCCGATTAAAGAGAAGTGATCAAAGTCTTTCGATGAAGACGCAGCTCAATGGGGGAGAAAGATGAAGCAGATGAAAATTCAGTAAGGCTGCTACCTGAATAACAAAAATTGGGGAGAACTTCCCGAGATTGTAATTGTGTCTTCCCTCAACTGTATGTATTTATGGCTCTTCCTGTAATATTAGGTCTCCCTCTTCTTTGCATTCACAACAGTTCACACATGCAGCTCCTGACAGATATCTATTTTTCTGCTGTTTATCTGCAGCTGATGATGTAAATGTGATTATTTTTTCTTCCTTTGCAAATGTAGAGTCCTAGGTTTTTATTTACTTTGGTTACTGATATGTTTAAAAATAAGGACTTACACTGAACTTTTGATCTTGGTGTTTGTGAGACCCTTCAAATATAAGATTAGTGAAATAGATTCAGCACACAGCTTTTCAGGTTTTAGTAATGTTAATTATTTAATGATTTTTTTGTTTCGTTTTAAGTACACTTATATTGATATGTTTCATGTGTGTTAAATTTGTGTTCTCTTTACTTAGTTTCTAGGGTAGTAAATACATACGGGCCTCAGACTAGATCTGAAGGAACACATGGGTCCAACCATAAAGCTGGTGTACCTGTTCATGATTGTGGAAACCAAGCTGTTGAGGAGAGATTGCAGAACATTGAGGCGCACTTACGGTTACAAACAGGTTTGTACCACGCTGAAGTTTTGAAATAGATGTGCCTGTTTCTGCTACAGTTATCATTCCTGTAGTAAAACTGGGCAAGTCAGTAAGTTCTGTGACAGTAAAAACAGTAGGCTACATACATAATAGAGTTCTGTCACCCAAATACTGTAGTCTTAATATTTTGGACCATATGCCCAAAATGAAATCTAGATTTGTGCCCAAATTAGGATGCTGAGTTGATAAATACACATGGTCAGGTCTAGATTGTCATTCTAATTGAAATACCCAGTAGTCATGATAAACTGTGATTTTGTAGAATACAACATAGTATATATTATGTACATTATAAGGGTGATTTTTTTGCTCACTTCTAGTCTTATGTGGGGAAGCAAGCCCAAGCTGCTTTAGTACAGCTGCCAGCAACAAGTGGCAGATTGATGGGGTTTGTTTGTTTGTTTTTAATGGTCTGTTATTCCATTCACCATGCACATTTCCCACCCCTGTTTCTCCCATTTGTGACCAGGTAAATGTTGTTCTTTGTCAACCACAACTTATGCCTGTCCTCCAGTCTTGATACTCTGTAGATAGGCTCCCTTAAAGACAGTCTTGCATAGCAGTGCTGAATTTGTGTATTGTTTGCCATCCCGTGTGCTCCCTCTTGCTGTCAATTCTTAAGTGGTAACATTTGGTGTTTGTCTGTATTTTAAGAGTGATTATTTTTTGTTCCAGGGTCTTCTTCAGACATATACTCAACTTTGTGCATGAAGTTGCCTATTGCCTTCACAGATTGTAGTGGCTTACCAACCATATTTTACTGTGATTTATATTAATTGCCCTTCACTTTCCTTTTCCCACCAGCTTGTTAACTTTCAGGTTCTGGTTGCTAGCTGGACTCAAAGAATGAAAAACTTGCCACCTTTAATTTAAAATGCCATTTAAGTGCTTTTCCTGATGTTTCTCTATTTGTACTGGTGTACTTAGGTGGTCCTGTACCAAGAGACATTTATCAGAGAATTAAGAAGCTTGAAGATAAAATTCTTGAGCTGGAAGGACTGTCTCCTGAATACTTTCAATCTGTAGTAAGAATTTTTTCTCAACTTATGGATACTTAAGTAATTGTTGTTTGATATACAAAAATGAAATAGCTTAGAGTGCATCTGGGAAGAAAGAAAGCGATGGTGGCAAGATTAGTACTGTGAATTAATTGCCTTTTTTTTCTCCCGGAGATTTGCATAAATACTTGCGTGGATATGGGAAAATCTTAAAAATATTGGGAGTCTCAAGAGCTGGATATTGATCTTTGTTTTTACTGAAGGAAGCTCCAGTTAAATTGCTGGTGAACATGTTAGCTGCCAAGCACAGAGAAGCTTTGACAGCTTCTGACTGCTCTCAGAATATTTTCAATATTTTTCATGATCTAAAGTACACTTAATATAAAAAGATTTCTTTAATCTTTGGAATGGCAGTTAGTGTTCTTTCTGTACTTTTAAGACACTTGTCAACATTGTTACAGACTCTGTAGATTTCAGAATTACCTGCAGTAACAGCCTCTGTCAGTGTAACATTAAGTCTGTTCTGATTATGTCTTTTCTTTAGAGCTGTTCTGGCAAGAGGAGAAAGGTTCAACCTCCTCATGTAAGTGTCATTAATTTCTACTTACTTTCAGTTTAGAATGTTTTGAGAAAGAGAAGTAAACAGAAGTTCTACCAAGCAAATATCTGACTTCTCAAAAATAGCTGTATCAATATTGGGTAGTTTGCTGCCAAAGAAAGGAAAGAAAGAAAGGAGAAAGTTTAATAGTATGTCACAATGAAATGAGTCTTCTATAAGTTTGTACTAGGTTGGGTGTGTTAGTGTTTTCACTGGTTAAAAAATATAATAAATTAACTCTGTGACAGATACTAACTAGGCTGGAAATAACAAGCAGTTTGTAAATTCTGTTCAGCTTCTTTGTAACATCTTCTGATTTGTTTGGTTTTTTAATTACTTTATTAGTTTATGAAGAGACGATAAAAGTGGAAATGGTTGACTCAGCAAGAGCTCTGGAGAAAAACCTGACATTATAGAGGATATAAGCTTAAGTCAGTGAGAATTGCTGTTTTTGTAACAGTGTCACATCAGATACTAGATTAATTTGAAACACGATCAAATTTCTCCTTAACGTAAGCGAGACCAGAGCCAGCACACAGTCTGCCACTCATCATCACACTTGAAGACAGGTGATTGAGCAAGCACTTAGAAAGGGATGTGGGCCATATAAGCATTGAGGAACTAAGCTTATTCACACACACGCAAAAAAGCTTTTAGTGCGTGTAGGGGAACTGTTAGGTAATGGTTTAAACTGGTGAAAGAGCATGGCTGGTCTAGGAATCACAGGCAAATTGTTTGCACTTTTGCCTCCTGTGTGACCAGAAAGGGTGGACCCAGGATGGAGCCACCCTGGGCTCCTACAAGGGCCTGCCCCTGAAGGGAGAGCTTCTCTTGGACCTAGGGCTGCTTCCTGAGGAGTACTGAGAAGTCAGAGGATCCTCTTCACCAGTTGGATGAGTTCAACTCTTCTTTCTGTGCATGTCTATTGGACTACTTGCATATACTTTGCCTGGTATTGCTAAGAATCTGTCAGAAGCAATTTTGCTTCTTTGTGAGCAGAACAGCGTGAAAAATCTTTATAAAATGAGAAATGACTAGTTGTTTTTATTTAAGAAGAGGAAAAAAGAAAAAAAAAGTTACATCAGTACAGAGGAGGTTGATGCTGGACAATAAGATAAAAACCCTTCCGTTGTAGAGTCCAGTTTTACTATCAAAAGATTTTTGGGTTGCTTTCTTTTGTTATCAGAGTAAACAAGCATCTAATGAAAGTAGCATGGGTATATTGATACATGATTGATACTGTAAGATTTTTCTAACTTCACATTCTTCCCTTTCAAGTTTAAATTGTCACAGATGAATCAGACAATTCTGCAAAAGTTCTTTTGTCATCAGGTGCAATATGAAATGATCACCAGTATGTAGTGCTAGGCCACTCTTAGCAGTTAGAAGATGTAAATACTGTTTTTATTTTGATCTTCTAGCAGAACTATTCATTGGCGGAACTTGATGAAAAGATCAATACTATAAAACAAGCACTACTGAGGAAAACGAAGGAAAGCAAGTCCAGGGAGGCTGAGCAACTTCTTGGATAATTAAGAAGTCTTCAGAATCTCATCGTGTTTCATACTTAGCCAAGCCATAGACCAAGTGGTGTTCATCAAAACTGACTTCAGCAGTGAAAATAAAGCATGCGTGTATAAGCTCCTTTTGGATATTTTTGGAAGCTTGCTTTCTGAAGAACTCATTTAAAAACAATCTTATGAATGAAATAGTTACTTTAAAATGAAGAATGTTTTAGAAATAGCATTCTAATAATTCACTCCCTTCTGTTATAAAGGAGGATTGCAGTATTGTTGTTACGAGGAAGGTCTTATCCATCATAAGAAAGCCACATCTCATACATACTTCTTGATAATCAAGTGTTCAGAAGGGGCTATCTTTTAATATTTTTCATGTAACTAAGTAGTTTGCATAGACTTGTGAAATAAAATGAAATATGTTCTCATAACTGTCTTAGTAGAAAATAAAAAGGGTATTACAAAAGTTGCAGCATGCGTAGTTATCTGCATATTTTCTGTTTGTCATTGTTTTCATAGCCACTGAAAATTACTTTTTTGCTATATTTCAAACAAGGGTGGTTACAAAAGTTCTGCATTTGTAAATAGAGACAAATACCTGTTCTTCACTTCCTGTGTCCTAAAAGAATGCAAACTTCATTTCCTACTAACAGATGGGGAGTGTTCTAAAAACCATTAAAGGGGAGTTGGTAGGAGGCACCAACTTCCCTTCCTTCCGTAAGCATGCTTATATCAATGCAAAAGCATAGATGTTAGGCAGATAATTTATAATAAAAATCAGATCTTTATAATCACACTTCAGCATGTAGACATTTATTTTTAAGCAAATTATTTTATACTTATGTCAGTTCTCTCTTAGTTTTTTTTGGTTGGTTGTTTTTTCTGTCTTTATTCTACTTCAGAAGAGAAGTGACTGATACAGATGGTGTCTTCATAAGGGAAGTATACTGTTAACTGCTCAACTTACAGTGGTTCTATTACTGATGTCCCTTCATCAGTGGATGTGAGAGATGTTAAGATTAATAGTGACTGGACACACTCTTGTCCATTGAAGACCAGAAGCCTTTTCTGTAGCAATATCTGTTACAGCAAGTGCACATAATGCTTCTATGTAAAAGAACCAGCAGAGGTGGGAAATGAAGTTGCCTCAGATTTGGTCTTAGCTCTAGGCAAGAAGATACAAAGACTGCTCTGAAAGTAATGCCTCCCATTTTATTATGCTGACCTATGAGAACCAAGTCAGATGTTGGTGATATGGAAGTAGAGGCTGAACCTTCCCACCAATATTCCATTACTTTTTGTTGCTACATGACAGATGGCAGCAGAGTAGCAATCTGACAAAATGGTGTCTGACTTGGAAGTGCAGATGAAGCAAAGATGTGGAACTGAATTCCTCCTTGTTTAAAAAATTGCATCCATTGATATTCATCATCAGAGCACTTGCTGAACATTTATGAATACCAAACAGTGGATATCAGCACAGTGATGTGGTGAGTGGTACATTGCAGCTGTGGTGACAGCAGCGTGAAAGACAAGCCTCAGTCCAGAGAGTCACACACAGCTGTCATGCCATGAAATGAAGAGCATCTCTGTTAGCTCACCAGTATAAATTGGCTACTGGTGGTGACTGTGTTGAAAAATAGCATATGGTAGCTGAGAATTTACTCTATCACAGTGTGGTATTGCACCCTTTGTCTCCGTTGTGGTTTCCATGGAAATAATAGGAGGCATTGCTTGCAGAGCAACATAGAGTGATAGTTACCTGTTCAGGCCCTTAATGTCAACCCACGAAGAGAGACCTGTCTGTGCATAGGACCATTGCTCAGATTGTATGCTATATAGCAGTAGAGTGTAAGATACAGGTTACTTTTGTTACACAGTATTGCCATTGCTTTAAGTCCTAGCAGCTCATATTGTTAGGGATAGTGTGGTGAAGAAGCAAATTTTACCACAAGCAGTTAAGTTTAATGTGCTCCCTACAGTACATATGTACTATATCTGAAGATGCAAAATTTCAGGAAGAGTATAATAGAGATAACTAGGCCTGACACAGCGCACTTCTCATGGTAATACTTTAAATATTGCTGGGATGGAGTAGTTATAAAGGGTGACAGGGAGCATAACTGCAAGGATTATAAAAAGTTAAGTAGTATCTTTATTCACCTACAGCATAATTCAACCACTTCAGGCACATATTGCTTATGTCTACTGAATTTCCACTACGCAGTTTTCTCTGGTAAATTAGAATGTGGCCCTAGAGGAAACGAAGCTGGGGCAAGACTTAGCTATGTTAAATTTTTAGCTGTTTATTTACATTAAAGCTAGTAAGTATCTGTGTATTTTATAGGTACACATACATAATAGGGAGAAACTTCAATCTTCTTTCTGCTTACAAAAAGACAGCATTAGCAATTTTGAAGTGGCTTTTTCTATAGCAAATTGCTCTGCTACTTAAAAGATCCCTTGCCGTGGGATTCTCCTTCTCTTTCTCAGGATGGCAGCAACATAGCAGTTAAGGGTTAAAAGCATAATGAAGATGCATTATAACAAGACAGTATATAGAGAAGCAATAGCAGAAGTACTCTGGATGATAATTTATTTGCCCTATATACTTTGCCAAATAAATGGTACAGACACACTTAAACTGTTGAGGTATTCATCTTGCTTTGTAGGAGACTTTTCCCATCCTTCAGCTTTAAGCTGTTAACTTGTGCAGCTAATGCTAACGTGCATGTTCTTTAGAAATTCATTAGAAGAACGTTCTCTGTTCTCAGTTGCATATTAGAAGTAGTTCAAGAATTTGGAGGGCTTCCAAGCTGTTGGAAGTTTCCCTTTCTCTGCTATGTGTATATCAATTCTGTGTGTATCACAGAATGGCCCAGGTTGGAAGGGACCTCAAGAATTATGAATCTCCAACATCCCTGCCACATGCAGGGCCACCAACCTTCCCGTTTAATACTAGACCAGACAGCCCCATCCAATCTGGCCTTGAACACCTCTGGGGATGGGGCATTCACAACCTCTCTGGGCAGCCTGTTCCAACACCTCACCACTCTCTCTGTAAAGAACTTCCCCCTGACATCCAACCTAAATCTTTCCTCCCTCAACTTCAAGCCATTTCCCCTTGTCCTGCAGTTATCTACCCTTTCAAAGAGTTGATTCCCCTCCTGTTTGTAGGTTCCCTTTAGGTATTGAAATGCTGCAATGAGGTCACCCTGCAGCCTTTTCTCCAGGCTGAACAAGCCCAGCTCCCTCAGCTTGTCTTTGTAGGTGAGGTGCTCCAGCCCCCTGACCATCCCCCCTACTCTGGACCCTCCCCAACAGCTCTCTGTCTTTCTTGTACTGGAGGCTCCAGACCTGAATGCAGTACTCCAGATGGAGCCTCATAAGAGCAGAGTAAAGAGGGCCAATCACCTCCCTGTCCCTGCTGGCCACCCCTCTTCTGATAGAGCCCAGGATACCATTTGCTTTCCAAGCTGATCGTGTTTTTTAGGTGCGTACTTTGAAGGGAATGCTTTTAAATCTGTCACCAAACAGAAGAAGTCAAGGAAGTCTTGCATCCCAGCTGCATTACAGAAAAACTCAGAATGTCTTCTAACTTTTGGTCACCTGGAAGCTGATCTAGAGCTCTTTCCAGGTTCACCCCCCCTCCCCAACACCCCAGAGATCCTGTGCTACACAATTCACCTCGGTGAGGACTTCCAGTTAAAAAAAAAAAAGTATGAAAATAATAATAATAATAATAATTCTACAGCACTAGAAAATAGGCATTATTTGAGGACTGTGTCTAAGCATCATTTTTAAGCAAAAAAAAAAATTGGTCTCTCTTTGGAATGCTTAACATTTCTGTTTAGCACCTTGCACAAGGGATATAGCAAAACACTGGATTTTGGGTTACTGTGCAGTTCTGCAATGTGTGTATGATTGGTTTCTTTGCTGCAAACTCCCCTGAGCAGGGAGTGATTCACCTCTAGGAGGCTAATTTCTTAGAGTTAAGTGCAAGATTTTAATAAATAAACCCAAAAGTGAAGTACCCTTTTGAACAGCCCTCATGTCAGCAGGTAATATCAGTAATTTAGGAAACTCAAACCATTCACCATTCCAGTACCGATCACAACAATACATTGGATGGATTTTTGCTTTTTAAAATACATAAGCTATCTCTTGTTTTAATTAAGGCTTTACAGTATTACTGAGTAATTTGAACCCCAGAATACTGAAGATATGTTATTTAAAGGAGAAGCAGTCAAATATACTTCTGATTGATTACAAATAATTTGCAGCAACAAGAACAAACAAAAACATTTTCTATTGTAATCCTCTCCTGAATGAGGATATGGAGAGAGGACTTCAAAGAGGGAGAAAGTCCCCAGAAAAAATTCTCTTACAGGCATTTTTCCCTTCCCTGTTAAAAATAAACATTTCTCCTCACCCTTCCTGTTAAGACTTTCTTCAGGCTTCTGTAGCTTTGTCAGTCTCTGTCCTCAGATTTTAGCTGTGCATGAGCCCATATAATCCTCTCGCAATCGTTTGCTATCTCCAGACATAACAGAAAGTAGCTGAAAAATCCATATCCAGTCAACCTATCCAGAAATATTATCCATACATTGTCTTTGCTTCCAGCATTGCTTTAGCCCAGACAGCTGATTCTTATGGCTGGGAATAGGATTTGCTGTCCTGATGGAGAATCTATGCCACCCAAGAGCAGTGAGAGCAACTCAAGTGGTCTCCAAGAGCTGACTTTTCTTGTCATTACTTGCTAGGATAAGTGGATTTGATTTCTCCTGACTTTAAGGGAGAGCTTAATGGGGGTTAGATGGGAGTATGTATTGTAGAAAGTCTGATGATGGAAAGAGAAATTCAAAAAAAAAAAAAAAAAAAAAACCCCAAAAAACAACATTAAAAAAAAACAAAAAACACATACTTAAACAACTACCTCTATAGTATCTTCTAATGAAACTATGCCTTGTCACGGACAAAACACTTAGAAGTAACAAAGAAAAGAATAGGCATTGTTTAAAGCTATTATTTATAAATCATCTAAATTTTTAAAGGTTAATTAGTGTAATTTACCCATCTTAGTTATTAAAAAGGGTTATACACAAACAATAAATGCAAGAGTTCAATCTATTTCCATAGTTGATTCATCCACATCTGTTTAGCTTTTTATGACCATCTAATTGACTTGTAAAATTCTGTCCAGTACAGATGGGCTACTGCTCATGACTACTTTCATACAATTTATATTATTGTTGCTCTGATTTTTATTCAAGGCCAAACAGAGGAGAACACGAGTGCAATGTTCACCTAAACATAACAATGACATTAAATCTCTATTTGGCTCTGAGACAAGAATAGATTTGCAGAGACAATTCACTATGAATACAAATAAGTTGTTTATACATAAATATAATAAGAGTTCTTACTTAATTATGACCTATTTTACCAGTTCTACACCTCTCTTATTACTAAGTTTTGTAGCAACAGCCAGGCTAAATCAATTGTCACAGACTCATTTGACTCAAAACCAGGATTACACTCCTACTAGTCAGAAAATAAGACCACTGTCTCTGTAGCCTGCTCTGTACCTGTGGTAAGCCTGCACATAAACCTACTAGGATGCCTCATGTAGCTATACAGATATACACTACTGTAATGTGACAATGTGATGGAAAGTACAGCAGAGTGGCACAATCCTAGGCTACAGCAAATGAGAACAAGCCCAAATGCAGCAGCCATGAATGCAGAAACAAAGGAAGAAAAACTGCTTACCTTTAGAAGACCTCTTGTAGAGAGGGATCTCTAGTGAGATGTCCTCACCTCCAGTGCTACCCCTTAAATGAGGTCTGGGAAGGGCTGCATCCTGGCTCCGCCCCTTCTGGTCTCTCAGGTACATTCAGAGGGAGCTCATTGCATGCAGCTGAGCTCCCCTGGGTTGGCCCTGCCTTCCCACTAGGTGCTCAATCACTGTTTCAGGCTGTGACTTAGTATTTCCACTACAGCTATTTTATATATAGTTTATGTGCATAGGTTTTTGCATGTGACTGATACCCTCCCCCATCCTTTTGAGCTGTCAGAATGATCAGGATCTGCCTAGGTGTTCTCCACTGGACATTCCCCTTTCTTGTGGAAGCACATGACATGAGCAAGGATTCTACAAGCCAAGCCCTGCCCTGCCAAACTAGCTCTTGCTGCATCTGGGGGTCTTCTGGATGTATAAGGGAGAAGTCTGAATAAGCTGCATTTTAAGCGTCTTTAGACATAGGGGATTGTTTTTAACCATAGACCACAAATTGTCCAACTCACTCAAAGAATGAAGAAAGCATCTTCATTCACTCAATAATCCCAATCCTGCAATAGGTAGTCAATAGTTCATGCATGTCAACAGCCAATACTAGTTAATCCAAAGAAAGCTAATGTGAACTTTTAAGGGCCACAGACTTCTGTTGCCAAGAGGGTACATTGAAGCAAGCTCAAATCCTGAGCTTTTTCTTCAACAAAACTTATGAAAGTAAAAAAGTTACGTGGATCATTGGCTTGTGTATGTGCCAATTTTTCAGAATTTGTTGTCACCAAAAAACAGCATCATGAAGTGGTGGCAAGAGCCTGGTGTCATGCTGTAGGCAGCCTGTCAAGTTGGCACAGCTAAACAGATCCTCCTGTGTGCAACTCCAGTTACAGCTGCAACAAGAAGCAGCCTCATGCTTGCTTGGGTTGTATACTGCAACATAAGGCAGCCAAATAAAGGAGCTCCTCACCACAGCAGGAAAGCTCAGCTGGCATGTTGCAGCCACGTATGACAGAAGTATTCCTTACATTGTTGAATCAGATGTTCTTCTTTAGAGTGGTCACTATCAAAACTAACCATTTTGTATGCCTCAAATAACAAAGGAGGAAAAACACTACAAAGCAGAGATGTTTTGGAACACTGAGTCAACCAGAATGCTAAAAGGTGCTGAGACCAATTGCTTCTTTCCTACAGACAGCAGGTGCTGATCCACCCTCATGCACATGTTGAGTGAAGTATCAGTTCAAAACCTACACTTAGAGGAAGTGCTTCACTTCTGCTTTGATTTTACAGCAATAACACACAATGAGCAAATCATCCTGACCCGTGAATTCTGCTTTAATATAGATCTGTATGTGCAAATGTTATTGTACTTGTCTTTTATCTATGTTAAAACATGCACTGCATACATCTAGCCAAATTAATAGGTAAGCAAGCAGCAGAGAATGAAAAAAATTGGTACAGCAAGGGTGAAAAGGTATTTCAAGTGCAATTTGAGAAAAGACAGAGTCAATAAGAGACAAAATAAGCTTGTTCCAGATGGAAGAACAGCAGAAGCGAAGATACTTAGCCAGCAGATGCAGCCATGATGATAGGGAAGAGACCAAAATGATGCAGGATAAGCCAAAGGAGAACACCACGGTCCAGCTTCACACGATGCCACAGGCAAGCAGATGAAAAAAACAAGGAGGAGCAGTTTGATAAGGTAAACCAGTTCTGGTTATACGACTGGCAGCAGCTGGGCCATTGGTCACACAGATCTGATGTCTAAAGGGTATCTTGTCACTAAATACATAGCAAGCAATTTCCATGCAGAAAAGCACAATTTGTCTGTGGGAACATCTCAGCTCAAAGGTGTTTCTGATGCCTCAGGGTTCTACTTGCAGTAGCCGCAGGTCTCAGGAACAGCCTTTCTCTCAGTTAATACCAATACAGAGTCCTACAACCAGGGTACCAGGATTTTGAAGAAGAACCTAAGGAAGGAATCAGCTTCATAATCTAGGCTTTAAAGGATATCATTATGGTTACTTCCGTAACTATAGTAATTTAGTCAGTTACAAAACATTTATTAAATCCCTTCAGTTCTTCAGTCATTCAGAGGCTACTGCGCAGGAACAGTGAATTTTGCCTCACCTCCTACTCCTGAAGAATAGATTTAGTACAGCATTAGAAAAATATGTTTAGCAAGTATAAAACACCAAAAACAAACATACACCTTTATGCCAAGAGCCTTATCCCCCTTCCACCATCCAGCAACCCTCACCATATCCCAACATACCCTCTGTGACCGCAGCTGCTGTGATTTATTTTAGTCACTCCCATGCATGATGATCCAGCTGTGTAGTCACTGCTACCATGCTTCTCATTCTCCCTTGCTGTGATTGCTGCTCTCATCTTTCCCTATTCGGCCATGCTTTTGGTGGTCTTCCCGTTATTTACTGCTTTGACCATGTGAAAAAGTCTGGTGGTCTTGTATTATGGTGACATAGATATCTCCATTTTACAGCAAGTTGCCTTGGTTTTGTGTGTGCTTCTGCATTCAAGGAGTAGCAGCAAAGGGAGCAGAAAAAAAAAAAAACCCACAAAGAATTCCCTTAGACGAATACAAACTTTTAAATTCTGGAGGAAAAGATGTGTTTATTGCTGTTGAGATTTAGCAGAGACAAATCTTGTTCCCAGCACACCCACAATTTACCAGTGAGTCTCTGTGCAAATTGTTTGACCTTTCTATGCTTCATCCTTCAGCTCCGTGTTGGTAAATGGGGATCATAAAGCTTTTCTGTCTCACAAGGTTGCTGTGATGATACATCAAGATGTGTTCAAGGATGTGTTTGGGTCTTTCAGCACTTAAAATTGTGCTACAACATCTAGCATTATCTAGAATAAGCAAGCTTTCTAGTAGAACTGTGTTTTAATAATTCTGCAGAATGAAAAATGCCTGAGAGGAGCAAAAAAGAAAAAAATATATGCTTTTTATACCTGTGTTTATTTCTCTGCAATAATGTTTCCAAATTGAAAGGAATAAAGGAATGCAGAAAATATTGAAAAGTCATGAATCAATTTCAATCAATTTTAATTCCAGTATAAGAGGAAGTAATGCCACTTGTCGAAAACAAAGCAATCATTTCTGACAGCTAGATTTGCAAGACTTACTGCTGTCTGGAGAGAGGTAAAGCTGGATGCCTCTACCTCTGCATTAATTGACTTTCAGTGCTATTTGATTTATTCTAATGAAGTTTCTCCATCTCCTGCACTCCCACTTTTCTTCCTTTCAACAAGCATTTTCATTCAAAGAGAATTCTTTTATTTTCCCTAGAGTTTTAACTTGAAAAAAATTCAAAAGTAGATATTTTGTGTAATTCTATATTCTTATGAAATGAGAAATTGATTTAAATAAGTTGTTACGGAATTTTGGTTGACAGATGGCAGCAGAGGGGCAGTCTGACAAAACCTCATCTGGCATGGGAGTGCATATGGAATACACATTGAATTCCTCCAGGAGGAAAAAATGGCACCCACTGCCATTCATCAGTTCTTGCTGAGCATTTATGGAGAACAGCCAGTGGATGTGAGCACAGTGAGGCAGCGGATGGTGCACTTCAACAACAGTGGGTCACCTCCACTGGTGCAGATTTTTACGAGTATGGCATGCAGGCTCTTGTTCATCACATGTGAAAATGCATAGCTAATGGTGGTGACTAAGTCAAAAAACAGTGTTTTGTAGCTGTGCATTTTGTTTATCAAATAGTGTTATTGTGCTCTTTGTATTTGTTATCACTTCTATGGAAATACATAGGTAGAATTACTTTCGGAGCAACCTATGTGGATCTGCACTGTTGGCTCAGTGGAAACATGATGACTCTGTTAAGGATGACTTGAAGCTCCCAGTCTGCTGCTGAGTGCCACTCAGAGTGGGGTGGGCAGCCAATCTCCTTAACAGTGACCTGTGCTCCTTTAGTAGAGACATACAAGATATCGATGCATCCCTTTCCAAGACAGAAGCACTCTGAATACACAGCTAGCCAGCCCACAGGGAGCCAGGAAATTCCTTGGTTGCCCACATTCAGCATGGGGAAATCCCAAAGGTAATGGCAGTAGGAAAGCCTGAGAATTCATCTGGAAATGCCAAAACAAAACAAAAAAACAAAACTAAACAAAACCAACCAACCAAACAAACAATAACTCTTAATTCATTTTAAAATACTTCATTAATAATTTATTTAATTTCATTTTAAAACTCCATTCTTCTAGATTATACATCAGCAGAAGAGGATCCCACTCAGTAAATTTAAAGATTTTAAGAGAAATTCAGTTGCTCTATTCAAACAAGTGGATACAGATTTGGCTCTGCCTTTTGTACAGAATGTGTGTTTTACACATTTCTTCATCCATATAAGTATACAAGAGGAAAAATATCTTGATCCACCAACGTGCCCACCACTGGCGTAATTCCTTGCAGTGAAATAAAGGAGATTGCAAAGGCTCCTTGCATCATTAAAGACTCATAGGAGTGGGTCTATCTTTTGTTACGCATGTTGAGACTGAGATCACTGTAACAAGGAACTTTTACAACTTTTAAAATACTGAGAAACAAGTATTTCATCTTACATTTCACCTCCGATGTTCATAATTGCTGGTTAACTAATAGTTCCCTCCAAAGAGAGTCCACAATGAAGAAGTATATTTTCAGACATTCAAGAGCCTGTCAACGTGACACCCAGTCTTCCAGGCAAATTCATTAGGCCAGAATTAAATACTTACTTTGAGGAAAATATAGGAAGAGAAACTTCATCCTTTGTCAACCACACTTTTGTTAACCTAGACTTTGCCACATTTGCAGCATGTCAAAACTGGTGCTTTCCTCAGCCATTGAGGCACCAAGAATGCATACTCATTGTTAATAAGTAGTTTCCGCTTGCATGTGACAAAACAGCTAGCTGGCTAGTCAGCCTCAGTCAGTGTCTATTTATGGCAAAATGTCAAAAAAGAATGTCCTGCATTTGTGGCTCAACAATAATGAACATGGCTAAATCTGAAAATTAACAAAGGAAAGTGAACAGCTTTTTAAATTCTGAAGAACATTAGATTCTGGTGTCCTTTTTGTTCCAATTGTTTTGGCTTAACCCTGTGAAAAGACCACCTGTTGGGCTGCCATTTTGGGATTGTATTAAATGCAGTGATTGCATGAAAGAACACTTTCCAAAATAACCTAGTATTATTATTCACTTATTTCATAGTAAATCTGCATTGAAAACCTGCAGGAAAGTGTAAGGCTTTTTTTTCCTAAGTGAAATTTAAAGCTGTAAGTTCTCTGTAAATGCGCTTTTTGCAGATGCATGATTTTATAGTGACAATCATGATACTTTAAAAGGAGCTCAATTAAACCTTTTATGCAGCAATAAGTTCCTGTATAATAGAAAACTACCCTTTTGAAGTAATAAATATAAGGGGAATGAGACTCTAAGTTGTACATAGCTGAGAATCTGCGATGACTAAATTACCAAGGGCTACTTGCAAACAATGTCACTAAAATATTTATTTTGCTCCTGGATCAAACTTGAGAATTTTAGCGATACCAATTATTTTTAATGTCTATGGCAATGTTCTTGGAATTTTGTTTCAAAAGAGCACACTGAATGGCCCTAGAATTTTAGAATTTTGAAAAAGTTTACCATAAACCATTATTAAACTTTTACATGAGAATTTGAAAACTACATTCGTTTTCTAAAGTGTTTGTTTGTTCATTTTGTTAATGGAAGATGCTGAATCAGTTAAGTGATGATGATTATTTACATCATAAAATCCGGAAATGTTGCCTCATTTTAAAAAACAAAACTTAAACCCCAATACGTCGTTCGTCTTTTATAAACATCGAATCTTCCAATCATTCGTTTTTAAGTTCAAACAGATGAACTCATTCACACATTTTAATTTCCTATAGAACATAAAACCTCCCACATGATTCCATTAATCTCACTCCTTAATGTGTTAACAAAGCAAATACTTTCCACGAGTGTTAACTTCTATTGAAAACCAACACTAATAATGTTTGAATTAGAAAGGAACAAAGATGTTTTCCAAAATGTTTTCTTTGTTTCCTGATGAGTTCTGAAATTATCTACATAATCTTCCATACATTTTTTTTCTTAAAAATAAACATCCACATAAGCTTATTGGCATGTATTTTATTTAACAGAACTAGCAATGAGCTTTCTCTCTGTCTGTGCTACAGAATATGCACTTTCACCTTACAGTATTCAGCATATAATTCCAGAATCATTATAAGGATTTTACCTGGGAAAGGATTTCAAAATTGGAACTGGGTTGCCCGGGTAATTTAAGTGATAGTAACAACAGAAATCTGCGTGGAAAATTGGTCGTATTTCCATCCACCTTCACTACTGTCAGTCACAAAAGTTAAAGCTGAAGCTCAGGAGTTTTTGCATATTTTTCATCCTCAGAAATGTCAAAACAGTTGCACATTAGAAAATGAGTCCTATATTTATTGTCGTACCTGAGAGAACTTATTTTCCAGAAAACCTCATGTATTTTATCTAAACAGGAATATAGCTTAATATATCGTCACTACCACTGATTTCAAAAGTTAAGAAGTGATTTTAAATACATCGCTATAGGCTAAAATGACTTATGAAACAATAGTTTGGTTAGGCAAACAAAACTGCTAGCCAAGCAGATTTTTGCATGTGGAGTGAACTGTTTCCTATTTGAGAAGAAAATGAGTTTTTATGTGACTGCTGGTTCAGTGAGGGAAAAAAGGTGAAGTGGAACAATGTACAAGTATAAATTAATGTCTAGGTTTATTGTTCACTGTAACATAAAGAGTATGTACTCCACACAGCTATTGTGCCAGGGAATTATGGAAACGTAGGCTAGCAAGCAAGAATGACTTATGTCTGAATAAAAATATGTATCTTTGGGAGAGATGCAGTGTGTTTGGAACCCTGAGGGTTAATGAGAGGTAAGCTGGTGAAGGGGGAGATGAGATAAGGGAAATAACAGAAGCTGAATAGATGAAAGAAGTGATTCAGTGGGAAGCATTGTTGATCACAGCTAGGTGTCAGAAACAAACTAGATAAACGGGAACTGCTTTAACATTGGCAGGAAAATAATAATAATAAAAAAGAACGTATGCCACGTACTAAAAAGAAAAAAGAAAATAAGAAATAATAAAAGGCTTTCAGGCTTTCTTTGGACACGTCAGTGAAAAATAATGCAAGCAAGCAGGAAATAAAGCACTGAAATGGAATCCTCTCTAAAGGTATCTTGTGGAGAGGGGCTCATTGTCTCATCCTTTTCACACCAATAATTTAATTTTACATTCTCTTTGTCTATCTTGAGGTACACTTGCCATTATTCTACACTGGTTACTTTTTTTTTTTTGTACACTTATGTAGTTTACACTAGTAGAAGAACAGTCAGAACAGAAGAAATTTAGGCATGAATTAAATTGTCTGGGTGTCTTTTGCCAGCTTTTTTTTTTTTTTTTTTTGCCTGAAGTTTGAATTGTTTTCAAAGATTGAATAAGATTCTTACTCATGAGTCTGACAGGGAACTTCAGTTCTTACAATTCCCTCACTTTCTGTTCCTCTTACATAATCTGTTTTTACAGAGCAATTATTTCTGAAGCATCCAGATTTCAGTATGCCTATAATATGTGGGACAGTTAATTGAACTTTATTATCAATTTATCTATATTTTACTTTAGGAAACTTGACTATTTGTAACCTCATATTTTTCCACTTCAAAGAACTGCACCAGGATGCTACTAACAGAGTATTTAAAAACCCCAAAATGGTATTTGCTTCTTAGTGCCAGGGACATTCCAGTTACTACCTACGTCTTATGTTTACACCCATCCCCCATGAATTCCTAAGACAGTTTCTCTTATATTAAGCTTCCCTCTGGTGCCCATAGCAACACCATCTAGTACTGAAATGTTCCTGCAGGATTTGCAGGAGTCCTTTCATAACAGGATGCTGATTCTACAGATATTGCATGCCTGGCTACTTGTATCAGAAACATAGTCTGAGTGAGTTGTTGGTCCTCGTTGAAAGGCAGTTCAGCTGCCCACTGACTGTCCTCACCGTCGTCACTGGTAACACATATTACATACATTCCTGTTGCTGTTTTTCTGTCCTACAGCAGCAATAGCTTATTTATTTTTTTTCAGATGACTTAATTGTGAAAAAATATCACACACGCTAGTGGGGTTTTGATTTTAACATGATTCTGCTGTGGATATTTTTCCCCATTTCTCCTTCTGCAAGTGCGTTGATGTGTAAATGGTTTTCTGTCCTCTGAATCATGGCTCAGGAGTCAGTTTCTGTTCTTGAGAGCACCGGTGTGGAGGGGTCAAAAAGTATGCCTGTTTAACAACCAGACTGAGATATGTTTGGGCTTTTCTCCAGGAGACAATACAGTATGAGTTTGTGCAGAAGGGTCCTGGGATCCTGGTATAGAATCATAGAATCATAAAATCATAGAATCATCATAGAATCATAGAATCACAAGGTTGGAAACGACCTATAAGATCATCTAGTCCAACCATCTTCACACTGCCATTGCTACCACAAGCTACTAAACCATATCTCGCAGCTCCTCGTCCAGACGCCTCTTGAACACTGCCAGAGATGGTGACTCCACCAAAGTACCCTGCAGGCCTGCCCCATCCAGCAGGATGCTCTCTCCATAGCGGTGGGAGCTGAGCTTTCTCCAGGCCTCTTGC
Source organism: Chrysolophus pictus (assembly GCA_037305975.1). Lineage (NCBI taxonomy): Eukaryota > Metazoa > Chordata > Aves > Galliformes > Phasianidae > Chrysolophus > Chrysolophus pictus. The sequence goes on along the minus strand of CM074580.1, from coordinate 36,779,365 downwards.
AGTGTGAGGGGTGGTGAGGAAAGTTCAGGGCTTCCCCCAGAGCACACTGTGAGCCTCTCAACCCCTGTTCCACACCGTTGGGCTGGAGAGGGAAAAGGCTGTTCCCAAGCACCCGAGCCCTGCTGGCTGTCAGGACCGGTAGCTGATGTGGTTTGGGCCAGAAAAAAAAAGGTGTACTGTTTGACAGTACTTTGCTCATTCTGAACACAACATATCATTTAAATTCTGTGTCGTGCCATGCTGCATGCTAGGGAATGTACTCTAGGATATTTTTACAGCTATAAAAGTTCAGTAAATGGAGACTTCCCTGCAGGACTCAGCTATTAAATCTTCACTGGAAACTGGGAGCCACGTCCATTATAAAAATTACATTCTGGTGAGACTAATCACATCTTTGCACTGCTAAAGTATGATTGAATTCAGATGTTAGTTGCAAAAATATTTGGCAGTTATAGATTGTATAGAACAAATGCTGCAATTTGACAGAGTTAAGTAACCCCTTATCTCTGACGTTATCTCAAGGACATGAAAATATCTGGGACATGGGTGAAGAGTGAAACCAGAAAGAACATTTGGCAGGTTAAGGCAAAAAGAATCCCTTCCCTTACTACTACTGAGCAAGAAAATAATTCACCTGACCACAGCAGACTGAAGTGTGCTCCCTGCCCAGAGAGATGAATGGAAAACAAACAAAAGTTTGAGACCTTTGCACAGAAAACATAAAAAGAATGGTAAGAGTTCACACAGCCCCGTTGGTACCCCAAGAGATGCTGGGCTCTGGGAGAGGACTCAGGAGCAGATGGCAAAGCCCTGAGCAGGAAAACAAGCCCTGAGAAAAGGGTGAGTGTGAAACTCGTCAGGGAGATGGGTGATTAAGAAGCTTCCCACAGGTCGGCACTGACACAGTCCTTTCAGAGCAATTCCACCAGCGTAGAGAGAAGATATACAACCAGTGTGCAAGGGGCAACACTGACCCATTTGTTCCTTGAAGCTTTCACACAAGCAATGAAAAAGTATAATTCTTAATAGCTCTAATTAAGTGTTTGACTTTACAGCTTTCTTAAAGAAAAAGTTCTTTATGCATCTTCACCTTTCAAGGAGCTGTGAATGAAAATCTATTGGACAATCTTATTTTATCTAATTTTTATCTAGTGCCATTCTTCATTTCCAGTGTTTCCTCCATGATTACCAATGATTAACTCTTTATTTGGCCACCGCTATTCCAGTTCAGGCAAAACTAACGTCTCAGAAAAATGCTTTTGTTTTGGGGATGGCACAGTGCTTATTGCGTGTAGACCACATGACAGTTACATCCACTCTTCTGGGAGCACTGCTTACTCAGAAAACTTGGGGTACTTGCACGCGTGTTGTAGGAAAGGAGGGCTGCAAGGGGAGGGAAAGAGAAATTTTCTGCCCAGCTTGAATCTACCAGGAATTCTTTGTTCATCTGTGGTGTTACACTATTATTTCTGCATGTGAGGGGATAACAACACCACTTTTGGGATAGAAGCGGCACCCAAACATGATAAATATGGTGGCCTCTCCTCGCACTGACAGGACTAGGAACAGGGGCTTGAAGTGAGAGAGATCAACAAATCAGGGCCAGAGCATTTGGTTAAGAGCACAAGGGCTAGAGAAAAGAAAGTATTATTACAATTGATTTATAATAACTGAATCTTAGGTTTTCATCCTGCTTTATTTGTTTATTAGTTTGGTACTTTCATTTATATCTTATTATTAGGGAGAAATTATTTAATGCAAAGGAATTCTGATGTTGCACAAATCTTCAAGGAGAAAAAATGACAATTCTTCTTGTTGTGGGTCTTAAGTAGAAACTTCAGTCTGAAAGAATTGTTTACCCTCCATTTATTAAGAAAGCATTTCTTGTGAAGATGCATTAATCCCGTAAAATTAATAAATAATATTCTGTACTGAAAGTTCTGTGAGTTGTCTAAGATGTGTGGCATGGTTCATCGCTATTAATTTTGTTTTAAACTTGTGCAAAGCTTTTGGTTCAGAGGTAATTTAAATTAGCGTGAAAACTTTTCAAGACACATACTGTCGCTTCCTGAAGTTTTAGAAATTCTCTGCAAGGATTGCAACAGAATTTTTCTCATGATCTATAATTATAATAATAAATTGCATCCAAAGCTGTTTGTGTGCATGTGAGTGAAATGCCTCACTTATTAAAAAAAACCAAAAAACCCACCAAGTGCAAGGACGACCTACTTGAAGAGCAAAACTGAGTATCTCGGGGTTTTTTAAATTTTGTCCAGTTTCTTAACCCACCTTAGCAGTCAGTGTTTCTTCAGTGGAGATCCCAGTACACTTTTTGAAAAGTTGCCTTGCTACCTATAGGTGCTACTGGGGGAAAGCCTGAGATTTTGTTCAGCTATTGTTCCCTTTTAAAAAATCTCTGTTACTGGTCCGTATCAATATTTACCAAGCCAAGAAATACCATTGCTCATCAAAACACTTTTTATAGTTGGATCCTGTTATAAATATTGAATATTTTCTTAGAACAGTGAAAAATCACAATTGCTGTTACTATGAAGCGCTTTTTTATTTCATATATTGGAAAAGCAGCAATCAAGTATCAGGTATACAAATGCTGAGAATGAAGCCTAGTTAATTTAATATGAGTGACGACTTTCATATTCTGAAACTGTAAACGCTACTCAAATTAGTTGCTCGTAATCCCATTTAGCTAAAGCTCCCCATTTCATCCCTCTAATCTTTCCTCATAAACAAATCCTTCCAACTTCTCAGTCATGTTTTCTATCCTCCCTGAAGTTCCTCTATATTTTTCTACATATTTTGAATATAAAGAGGGGCTCAGGGTGAATGCAGGAATCGGGAAACAACTCCGTCAGCACTGTGCTAAATCCATAATTAAAAAGGGTTAAAGTTAATGTATTTAAGCTACAACAGCGAGTCCACATGATCATGCATGACAACAGAAGTATTTATAATTACAATGATTACCTTACTTCTCAAATGGTCAGACTTAGAGTGTATAATTGTACAGATTTTTTTTCAATAATAAAGATAAGGGAGGGCATTTCCAAGACAGAGCAAATTTCTCAAATGGGGAAAGAGATTTATTGCTAAAGGATTTCAAAATTCTTATGCCCTGAGAACTTGGGGCTGCACATGACAACCCCTCTCCTGTCTCTCCTCACCGTAATGAGGATCCCTCTGATCAGTGCAGCCAGAATGGGGTGAGGTTCCTCGCGGTGGTCGCCGCTGCATGCAGGCACTGAGCACTCAGGACAATGCTCAGCAGCACCAGCAGCTGCCAATAACGTTTGCAAAACATTTTTGTGCACTTTTACTGAAATGATTAAATAACACAGTGGAGCTGAAAGAAACCTATGCGTTCCTTCCAGTAGGCATTAACTGACTGCCAACAAAGCTTGCCTATGTATATTTTATTACTTGAATATCTATGTAACTATGACATAAAAATAGCTGCATAGAAAATCCACGTTAAGTGCCACAGTGTAGCATTAGATGGAAACATCGCAGATTACAACTATACAACCATAAACATGTTTTGTTATCTCCCTGACCTAAGGTGAATGTAATTTTGATATAGGTGCAGTTTAAAGGCAAGAACACAATAATTGCCACTGATTTATTAACAGAGAGCATAGCCCACATTCTGACTGAATTCTGTTTTTAACAAGTCATCTGCAAAACTGTCACTTCTTTTGCCACTGATGGGCACAAACTTGGCTGCAGGACTCCCCCATACAAAGGGCCCTCACAGAGAACCAACTGTTCCCATCTCACAGACAGTCTCTGATCTGAAGAGCTCCCACTGGGTGCAAGTCCTCAACACCTCTGCCTGACACACATGACCTTCTAAAAGTATTTTTGTTTTGCTTTTTCATTGTTACTATTATTTTTTTTCTGTCAAGCCAGCAATGTTATGGAATTAATCCAAACTGGTTAACTTGTGAAAATGCACTGATTTCTTTCCAAAGAGTACGTACGAAGCACATATGCATGTGTACCTTGCCCCCCCACACACCTGCACAAGTACACGCACACACATTTACATGAGTAGATTAACTGCATCTAAAAATCAATTACTTATTTGTATGCACACGTGTTATTAAGATTTATGAAGCCCCTGCATAGATTTAACTACAGGTTCTACTTACGTTACTAAAAATTTCAATCCAAGTATGGCCCCAATGCTCTCCATCCCAGTGCTGTTTACCTACACACCATGAGCATGCGGTACTCATTACTATATGTTATATACAGGTGTCGGGGGAAGAATGTATACAGATGCATGCAGGTATGTATCTGCCTATGGCCATCATACATTATTTATAAAAGGAGTTTATTGCATATACAAACAATTATTATTATAAACATGCAATTATATATCCATATTTATGTGTATATATAGGTTATTTTTTTTGTCCTTAATGGAAAACTTGAACTGCCAGCAGCCATGTCAGAACTCAGATGGTTAACATTCACTTCTTGCTGTTTTATTGCATATTACTGTGCGCTCCTGAGCAGCAGGAGCAGATTCAGGCAATTACAATCAAGTCAGGGCACACGCCGTGGCTGAGCAACACGATCATGATGAGGATACTGATGAGGCACTTATCGAAAACCCCACATCATCCACACTCATCAGCCACAACATGTCACCCCAAATGAGGCATCAGCTGCCTTCAAATGGCTCATTGCACACTGTTTACAGCTTTCTTTGGACCCACTTTTGATTTTGCGGTCAGGACTTAGTTCAAACAGCAGCTGACTGGCACTGGCAAGCCTCGGGATGCGGCTTCACCGCCTTCCTGGGAGTCAGACGTGTTTTGACATGGGGCCTGACCAGCAGGAGGGAGAGGTCCTGGCTCAATCCCCCTGACATTGGCCCCTTGGGGGTGTAAGTTGTTGCATAAGCTGCTGCAGCTTGGAAATCAGGTGGAGGCAGTGGAGAAGGGGGGCAAACAAGAAAACAGTCCCAAAGCACTTGCTGCTATTTTTTATTTCCTGCCTCTGAGGGCAAGAAATTGCTGGCAATAGGAATTAGAGCAGGTACATTTCTGACCAGATCCCTGACCTGTCTGGAGCCTTTCAAGATACTTTGTGCAGAAGGGGCCTTACAGTGGGGTGAAAATCCCCTGGATTTGAAGTCTCTGCTTGAAAATTGCACTAAGCTGGGCAGAAAACTTTTCCTGGGCTGGAAGCCTTACTCCATAACTTGCTGGGGTCCAGGAGGACCTTTATTTCTTTTTTTGGTTTTGTAGCTATGCAAAAAGCAAGTAAACAATTTAAAGAAAAATAATCAACAAGCCAGAGTGATGGGTATCAGCCTCTGCTAGAATATGTCCAGAGAGACTCAAAAACACAATCGCAAATGGGAGGAATGAGTGAGTGGACCCCCTGCAGAGCTGATGGGCACCATTAAGAGGGGTTCAAGGACTTGATGAAGGGGCAAGACAACATCCAGATCCTCAACTGAAGCCGAGTGCAGGGAGTGCTGTGGTGGTGCTGGGTTCCCAGAACTGGAGAGTGGCCAGGGCTGAGTGAGCACAGAGTTCTTCCCCTGCAGCACCGCCTGGGAACAGGTACTGCCAAATCAGATTAAAACTGATTTGTTGTGACAAATAAAGGTTTTCTAATGAGAAAGTACTACGTCATGGAGCCCCTGATGCTGCCAAACTGAGTGGAAGGACCTCAGGTTGCACAGCACTGTGGTGTGAAAATGAACACCAAGCAATTAAGTGAACCCGTGCCAGCAAAAAAAAAAAAAAAAAACAACAAACACCTTTAATTTGCTTTGCTACTCTTCCTTCTTTGTCAGTACTATCTTGTGAAAATAATGTAATAATTTGTGATGCTATCAAATATCAACATTCCCAGGTGACTGGCTTCTACAATAGTTAGTATTCTTATTTTACACATGGACAAGCTTCTGAACTGAAAGCTGAGGTTTTTCACCCAGTCTTACACTGCCATCTCAGGTCCAGGAAGGTCCTTCCTGCTCCGTACTCTCACTAAGATGAAGGAATGAAGGAAACATATTTAAAAAATAAACAAAATAAAAAAGCCAAATGCACAGTCCCTAGAGAGAGAGAAATTAATTTGTGTAAGTCATTTCTTGGTTGTAATTACTAAACACTTTCTTTCTTCTCGAGGGCTAGAAAACATTGTATACAATTCCTAAACCTTTTAGTTCCTTAGAATAGCTTTAACTTCTTGTTAGGGCTCCTATCACCCCATCCTCTGTGCAATACTCAGCGTTACGAGCAAGGGAAGAAGGTAAGGAGTGTGCACGCATTAGGATGGAAAGGCAGAAAGATCCCTGAAAAATGTTCGGCCAAAATAAAAATGAGCTCCTCGTGCATAGCGCTGCGAAGACACTGAGCTCCGTGTGAATGATGCTAGATGGAACTGAAGCACCAGTGGTAAAACATCCTAATTACAAACCTGCGGCGCGAACGGAATAACGGACAGAACTGCAGCGCTGGGAGCTGCGTAAAAAGGAGTGGAAGTTTGTGCATTTTTCTGTCTGTATCCTGGATTGAAGTGCGTGCGTGTGTGTGTAAAGAACTGTTTTTCGGTCATCATCTTACGCTCTTTGTGATGCACATTCTAATTTAGGCAAAAGGGATGCATCTTTCAAATGCAGATCATGTTTGCATTAGAAGAGCAATGAGAACACTTGTCACTTTCAGAACATTTATGTGCTAGAAGTACTGTTAGCAGAAGAGCAGTTTAGATAAATTCAAGACTTTTTTTTGCTGATCACAAACATTAAGCTTCACACCTGAAACCCTCAACCCCCTGCTGTGCTCTAATCCTAGCACCATTCACCCTTAGAGACTCAGAGTGCTGTGCCACTGCTCTCAAACATTTGATTGCCCTTACTTTGAATGCCACCACCTGCAAAAATGCCTTTTTATTCCCTTTGAGCCTCTTGAGAAGGAAGTAAAAATGATAATTCATGACAAACATTAATTAATTGTTTACAAGATGATCTTTTCTTTTTCTAACTTCTGTTCAGCAGACATGTTGAGCTGCAAGACTCCACGCTTGATGCCAGAGCTTGTCAAGAGGTCTGCATTGTTGTTTATCACTCAGGCATAGGATAGACTGCAGGTCATTGTTTCTCCAGTTCAAGTAGCACTGTCTAGCTCTTGTTTGAAGAATGGAAGTGACATGCATGAGTTCCCGCGTATAAAAGAACTACCGGTTCTAAGAAGGAACAGGGATTTAGCTTCTAATGCAGAGTAAATAAACATTTTTCACCATCTCTTGCTCCATGTGATTTCTGAAAGGTCAAGAGGTGCCATTACAGTATTTTAAAAGCTTCAAATTATGTTTAAATAACGTATCACTAAACTCGGAGGAATCTTATCAGAATTTAAGAACCTATTGTCGTTGTTTTAGTTCTTGAATTCATCACCAGAGGAAGACGTGTTTTGAAAGGAATGTGCTGTTGTTAGGAAGGCTGAGCTTTCTTGAAGCTGGGACACAGCGTCTCCCGCGAGTTAAAGGGAAAAACGCCCTGACAGCTCAGACTTGATTTAATCGAGTCTTTAAATTCAATAATTAATTCCACTAGGGATGTTGTGCCATGCTAGTGCCTGACTTGAGTATCCCGATGACGGACTAAACGAGAACAAGACATCTCATTTAAAGTAAAAAGCACTGCAACTTGGGCAGCAATATTTATCCTCCAAATCACACTTAGGCAACTAAAGATAAGCAAGCGGGTTTGCAGAGAAATCGAGCTGCCACAACCCTGAGGAAATAACCAGAAACAGTGGTGAGCAGCACCCTTGCAAATCAGACTGTTTTATCTGCATACACATGCATGCAGGCTGGCATGTTTGCTCATATTGCCCCATCCCTCCTGCAATAAAACTGCTCAAGAACTTTAAATGAAGTCTAGCAAAAACGTAAAGAGAGCAAAAGATCTTACTTGCAGGAAGCATACAGTGATACAGCTTCACGGAGAACTCAGGCTTCCACATTCCAAATTAGGAGCCCTTAGATCACGCCTGCAAGGCTAAAAATCAATGCTATATTTTCTGAGTTAATACTAAGGGTTGCACTTAACAGACATGGAGACTAATAAGGTATGCAGAAGGAGTAAAAGCAGTGCACAAAAAATTCAGGCCTTCATCTTGGCGACGATCCAGCACAATGATGTTTCAACCAGATTTTGAAAAAAAAAAAAAAATCAATAACATCTGTGGTATAATGGTTAATTAAAGAAGCTCTTCAGCAGAGCTCAAGATGAGAGGCTCGGCCTGAAATTCAGACAGCTGAAGCTTGATTATCAGGAAAGAATGCTTTTTTAGCTATGAGTGGATAGGCCAAAAGCTGCAATGTGTGGAAATGGGGGGAAAATTGCTTTTATTTTAACTTTCTTTAAGTAATCAATACATGTTTTTCACCTGCATTAGGAGCTGTTTATAGTAAAATCCTGTTTCTATATGTGTATAGAAACTTAATCTAATGCCTTTGGAATCTATAGATTTAAAAACAACAGTAAAGGTAGGCATGTTGGCTGCTTATTCCTGATTCACAAATTCTTCACCTTCCCCCTTGCCAGCTCCTCCAGCTGCATCTTACCTACAAAACCCACTACATGACAGACCCCTCAGGCTACATTCTTCTCTCATTTAGTTTAATTTTTAAGATCTAAACCTTTCAAGATTTGGTATAGAAACTGCTGAATAAAAGATTGAATATAAAAGTATAATACCTGCAGTAACTGCATAGTTCTCCTGTCAATCTCTCCATCTATTTATCCTGTCCATTCTATTCGCTATCCAAAACTGCAGATGCACAGACAGGTAGGCAGAATGTATTCTCTAATCGCTTGCACAACATGGGGCAGAAGTTTGCAGCTGTTAATTTCTGTACGCTTTCCATATCTCAGGGATGGGAAGGAAGACACATAGTTAAATATATAACATAATCCATCCTGATTTCAAGATTTCACATGACAGAAAATCTACTCCATCCCTGGGCAAGTTGTTCTGAAACTTAATTAATATCACCATAAGACTATCTTATTTTCAGTCTGAGTTTTTTCTGTCTATTCGTGTCTTGGTCTGCAGAGTTCAAGAGCCCTGGGCTATCAGAAATCAGCTCTCTGTAGGAATTACAAACCATAGTCAAGTCTCCTCTCCATCTTCTGGATAAACTGAAAGAGATGGTGCCTCCGTACTTTCTCACTGTAGACACACTTTCTTACTGCAGACAGACTTCCCAGACTTTTTCCTGTAACTCTTTTCTGAACCTATTTAACCATGTCAGTATCCTTTCAAAGGGCAGAAAGACAGACACAATCTGTTCTTCCAGTAGCAATCTCATTGATGTTTGTATTAAGGATCTGGCTTCTATTTAATGTTTTTTTTTTCCCCATTGATTCAGCAAAAACCTTCTCAAATCCCACACCAAGAGCTCAATCATTTCATCCCCAAGTATTCCAACCTTATTTTCTGAAACTACTTTCCAAAATGCTTGCACCATCTTTAAAAATAAGAGACATATTCCTTCTTCCAGAAGATTAAAATACCCTGTATTTGTCAGCAGTATAACAAATCTTGTTAAAAAGAGCACATCTCTGAAGAAATAACCATTATTTCGTTCTGCAGTGCTAAGTGAAATGTCTCCCACATAGTACAACTGTCAGGAATGCATTTTCTGTTTTCCAAAATGGAAACCAAAAAGTTTGTAAATATTATTTTAAGTTATCCATCAAATGAATTTTCAGCTGGAGCAAAAAATTTCACTGGGTAAAAAATTAAAAAAAAAAAAGTTTTTTAAAAAATCAATTAATTTTAATATTTCCGTTCTTATTTCAAAATTAATACTACTTCATCTTATGCATCACTTGTCAAAATGCAAATAAGCATAAATGTGGAAACAATTTGTGCCAACACTACTGAAGCGTATTCCTTATTTTCCTAAATTCAGTTTCTCAAAAATATTAGGTTTTTTTGCAGACTTCACAAGTTTAAGCAAAACAATGTTGCTCATTGGAAAATACAATAAATGAGTTTAACTGATATGAAATAAATGAGTAATGAAAACCTAAGTAGGCAACGCTTTCTTTTTAAACTGTAGTACACACAGTAACAGTGGATTTAAAAGCTGACGTTTTCTGAGCTCAGAATTTTCAGGATTGTTTTATTTATGTTTCCATTTAAATCAATGTTAGCTTTATGTCTGTCTTCAAAGGCAGCAGTCAAGAGAGCGCAAAGTAAAATTCTCCCCTCTCAAACTTTCTGACAAAATTCTTCAGATTGCTCTGGAGTTCAAGTGGAATTTTCCTAAGCAAGCCACATACCCAGTGCAAAGATCTTTTATGTCATCAGTGCTGAAGAAATTAAAACATCAGCAAGTACCTACTTGGAAATATAACTGCATTTGCAGTCAAAACCAAAGAAGACAGATATTGTTAAGGAAATGTCTGCACCTGATATATGCTATGTCAGAATATGTACATCGCGATAAATGTGCCAAATGTATTTATTTCCCTCTGAGTTAAGTTGCTCAATAGTTTTATATTTATTTTATGTATGATATAAAATATATTAAACACATCACATAAATACATGACAACTAAGAAACACACAATTGTCTTTTCATTTGAGACAAAAACAGTGTCCCATCCCTCAGAGCTGTATTGGAACACATCGATTTCTCTGCCATGATTGTAAGCTCCTGCAGGCATCAACCACATCTAGCTGCCCCACCTACACAAGGTGAGAGGAGAACTGGCAAAGCCTCGTCCCTCTTTCACACTATCCAGAAGAGACAAACATCCCATTAATGAAATATTACTGCCTGTAAACCTCCTCACATGGATTGACAGCTCTCCACACTACAGAAGCCCCCAATGAGATCCCCTACAAGGGTCCCCTGAATAGGCAGCCTGCCAAGAGACGACACTGAAATGGCAGCTTTAATAACGATCTGGCAATCCACTAGGTCCATCGTACCCTACCTCCCATTTTCTCATTTAGGTAATCAAGTAGTTCATTACTGTTTGGCAAGTGTTGTGCATACTCATTGTTCAAGGGAAAATTCCTCACAGACAGAACCAGTGCCTTCAGGCAGTAGAATGGCTGTTGTACTGGGCTGAGGCTTTGGAACAATCACATGCAGATAATACTCCCGGGAAGATCTGGAAGGCCCAGGAGCCAGAATATCAAGGGGATAAGTTGGAATGCCATGAGGACTATATGTCATCCATGCAGATTGACCTGTATCGGGAGAGAACTTTGAATGTCCTTGATCTCAGCAGACTCTCTAATGAGGCCTCAGTACTAGTCGGACTTTCCTCTCCTTTCTCTCCCAAGGTGTCAGTGGCATCTTGCATGACATTGCTTTAATATGAGTATGCAGGCAGCCCCATCAGTCTGGCACCTTGTTCAGAGCCTCCAGGAATCCTTGAGTCCTGTGAACTTGTTTCCTACAGTTTCTTCCATCCCATGTCTATGCCTGTCCCAAAACTTAATCACAGGTAATGTTTACAAATCTTTGCCTTTATCATCAGCAGCTTTTCTCCATTTCCCTAAAACTTGTTTCTTTGTAAGCTGCAGATTCCTAAAATCCCTTGGGCACACTGGGCATGCAATGTGCAGAACCCTGGATGGGTGACCAGTACCTAAATTAACAGGTCTGCACTGTTGTTTTAGTCACAGAACTGATGTGATTTGGATCTGGCCACAGCATTAAGGTAAGCACATGTAGACTTTTCACACTTGAAAATCCTTGAAAATCCATCTTGAGCAATCATCCTACAACCACGTTTTAAAATCTGCTAATTTGTAATATCCAGGAAAACAGGAAGTTTTAGCTGCAGCTGAACTCTGACTCCTTAAATATCTTTGGGCAACTGAGACCCACTAGCTGTTAGCAGAATGCTCTTGATCCCTACAAACCTTAACAAAGACCAATGGTCTTAACTTCAAGTTACTTAAGAGCCAGCTTTAATGTATCTAGTCATAAAGGAGCAGTTTACTTTCTGCAGTTTGTTTCAACCCTGACAAAGATAGTCTTAAATGTTCCGCATCTTTAGGCTGAGGCCATGATAGATTGTTCGAGTCAAAAGATGAAACAGCTGGCATGGGATGATCATAAAATTCCACTGTGTTAAAATTTTTAATGTTTTTCTTCTGTATACTTAGGGCAGGTGTGCAAAGGCAACATTTCTGATTTGAGTTAATGGCTGAGGGACATTTCAGAACTACACTTTGCAGTTCAGCCTTTGAAACCTAACCAGTAAAGCAGCTGGATCCTTTCACAGTGCTTCAAACATAGATATGTACACACTTCTGGAAAGTCTGAAGCAACACAACAGCTAGCAAAATCAAGAATTAACGGCCAAACCACATTCCAAAGGATCTCTTGCTCAACAGCCTCTCCTAAAGTACTAAAAGCCACATACTTCATTGCTGCCTGTTTTTTCTGTACCTCTGCTTTGAATTCTTCAAGTTTTCTTTCTTCAGTGTTCTGTAGACCGTAGTATGAACTGGAGTGAAAAAATGCCAGGCAAAGTATGAAACAGAGGCATGGCTATAGAAAGATCACAGAGTAAGTAGGATATACCTGGTTCCAAAGAGCAGAGGATAATGGATCTCTTTATGGAGGAGAATCCAAAGAGCAGTGGTTTTAGTTGGGGGAATGAGCTGCTTTCAATTCTGTCTGCACTGATTCATCTGTGCCCTGATTCACATACCCAGGCTGCTGATGTCACCAACACTGTAGGAGAAATACGGAGCAAGAGGCAGACCTCTGTTATATTTGTGGAAATCTGGAGCAAATCTACTGACTTCTGGCAGTTACTCCAGGTTTACAGTGAAATAAATGAGAGCAGAATCTAACCCATGAAACGATAAACTCAGCTGTTATCAGGCAGAGTCTTAGAATTCACTATTAATATCTGCACTGAGAGCTATTCTGATTACAATTGCAAAATAATATTTCATATCCACTTTTACTATCTTATTCAAACACAGGAAATGAGTCAATCTTCAGAGAACAGAAAGACCAGTCAAAAGAATTGGAGAGTCATGTAGCTCAGCATCCAACTTTGAAGTGAAGGGAAGGAAAACTGATTCCTGCAAACAGTTTGCAAGTGGGGCTGTTAACATATCGCTAAAGGTCATATGGACAGACTCTCAGTGTGATGGTTTCAGCCACTCGCATAGCCACGCACACAGTCACGTGGATGCACCACTTAACGCAGAATGAGTGCAAGCACTGCTGGACAAAATCGGCCACAAAGTTCTTCCTGCAATTCCAGCAGTTCTCTGTAAAGCAAACTGGGATTCTCTGGATGAAGAGAAGTGTAACTCACACCACTAAAGCATCTCCATTTGATGCTAACTACTATATATGTTCTTAAATTTGGGAGTTTTCAGTGTATGTTTTGTACAGTTCACACATAAAGGTACACATTCTGCAAAATACAGTTAGACCCAACTCATTTGGGTCTCACTACAAACAAAGAGATGAAAGTAGAAAACACACTGCTTGGACTTCCCTACTGTGAGGACTCAAGCTGGCTCTACTTTTGGAGCTCAGATTCTATTTTCCTTTAGTGGAACACTACAAATGTGTCACAAAGCAGAGTCAGCAGTTACTTCCACTTTTGTCCCTTGTTTTTCATTCAAAAGCCCATGTCTCTGAATGCTTCCAATTCAGCCACACTAGGACAGCCATAGCATTAGGAAGAAGGCATCCAAGATCCAGGAAAGTCTGAGGAATCATCAGAAAATAATGATTCCTCCTAGTCAAAGGGCTGTGAGAAGGAGCTCTTGCTTTGTTTTTGCATTTGGAGACTACCACAGCAAAGAAAATGGCAGGTTGGCTTATCTGATCACTTGCAATTTTGTTTACCTCCAATTACAGCCCTGGAGATGACTTGGGAAGTCTAGCACCAGGCCAGTCTTGTAAAAGAGCAGAGCCCACACTCCGTGGACACACTGTGACCTTGTCCTGGCAAGGTGATGGCACAGCAGGGTGCGGGGTGCAGCCATGGGCACACAGCCCTGAGCTTCTCATCTGAAAGGAAGGGCAAGTCCTGAAGATTTGTCACTAAGAGAGAGCATTTTATTTTAAAGGTCTTTCATATTGGATAAAAATGAATATACTTCAGAAGTCTTTTGAGGAATAAAATTTGAAAATTACATACTTGGTCAATTCTTCCTAGATAGCAAATGCAGTTACTGCACACAGGTACTTAGGCCATTTCTTCTGTGGCTCCCTTAAACATTTTACATTTAACAAGAAAAGGACATAAAGATAGCAAACAAATTAAGTGGGCAGAAATGATCAGCAGTGTGTGTTGAGCACCCCCAGTAGGTAACCCATAAAAACAGTAGCTTAAGTTTTTTAAGAGACTGCAAACTCCACTTCAACTATCAAAACATGCTTTTTCTCAATGAGCCCAGACTGCCAAGGTCGTGTTAGCTATGGGGCTACTGAAGCCAGAGGCCATTTTATGGTGAATGAGACATCATCCTTCTTTTTTCTCTTTTTCCTCTACATTTTTCTGCTCAAGCTGTTTAGGGCATTTTTAATCTCACAGACAATAAAAGCAGACTGTGCTTTCCAGCTTTATAGGCAGAGAGAAGGCCCAGAAACTTCCTGGCTCAGGAACAGAGGTCTTGAGAACTTCAATTGTCCAGCAGAATTAGGATCAAGATTCACCAAGAAGAGGGAGAAGAGATACAGTGCATAGCACCAAGCACACCAGAGAGTGTATGCACTGCCTTTGCCATCTAGTGCCAAGGAGCACTATACTCAGTGGTGGGGGAAATCTGTTTCAAAGGAGAGGCATTGCAAAAGGGCTCAGCCTCAGCTGGAGCCAGGGAGGAGGTGAGGACTTCCAGCATATCACAGCTTGGCTCAGAAGACCAAGGTTTCATTTACATAGAGGAGCTCGTGAAAGTTTACTTGAGTTGACTAACTAGGGCAGATTAAAGTGAATGCACTAAGCTACACAAACTTATCTCTGCTGTCATGTGTTTCAGTTTTAAAGGAGCATTCATTGTCTGTTTTTTTCCTCCATTTAAATTAGATTGCTTAATTGCTTCTTCCTAAAAATCATCCCTGCTTTGTTCACTTCAGCCCTTTGTTTATTAATGAATTTATTCTTGTGTACCCAAATCAAGGCAATGGTGCAAGAACTCACTCTAGAACAATACGGGAATATAATTACCTTCACAGATAAGTACTTTGAACTGTATATCTGTTTGGCTAAATTAATCATTAGTTTGTAGCAGAATTTAATAGCACATTGATGAACCATTGCATAAAGCTGAACCCACGAACTCTCAGTGTTACAGATGAATTAGTATAAATACCCACACAAGTCTGACCTGATCTCACAATGCTGTGTAAGTGGCAGTGCTATTTGGTCCTGGGGGAGGGGGCTGCATTCACACAGCAGCTTCTCCCTCCATGTGTGAGTGATCCTCAGTGCACCATGTACTCACCCATGCAGCTGGAGGGGTTCAGCTTATTTGCAGCAAACAACAAGATGTGCTGTGCTCTCAGGATTGCTCAGCTCCCTGAATCATCTCCTACTCTTCATCAGTTTATACCACAGCCTTATTGTCAATGACTTTTTGTTTGTTTGTTCCCTAGTGGGGTCAGTGGAAGGGTGAAATAATTGGATCTCTTGTTGAATAAAATTTGTGAGTCTTTGTTTAAGCATGTCCAATATAGTTCTTTCTTCCCTTTGAATATAAATGATATCTCTTCCAATTTTAATTAACAGTTCACAAGTGGATAAGCTAAATAGCCATTTAGTACTATGGAAATGTAATTGCTCCACCATCTGGTCAGCTGTAATATTTTATGATGACTATATGAAGAAACAATGTTATTTTTCTTAACCACCATTGTAAACCACTATGATGCTTTTAAAGTGCCATTATGTAGGTTTGGATTCTACCCCAGTGTCACACTTGAACCTGAAGATTGGCTTCTTGGGCATCACGGTTGATGGACAAGTAAAGGATCTTTTATATTTCTTTTAATTTGTTTTGAAGTTAATGCTTTGAGTTAACTTTGGCCATTGTTGAGCTAGCAGGAACAGTGAACGTGGAGCTCTAATGCACTTTAATTCCTTCTTGAGCAATTGTGATTACTGCACAGTACACAGAGTTGAAGTAAAGGAGGTATCATTCCAAGACCAATGTGATATCCTTTGTATTTACACTGCTACTTCAAAGGGAAGGAAAAAAAGAAGTCATTACCATAACAATGTGCAGTTCATGTATCACAACTATAATAGAACTCTAGTAACTTGCTGGCTACTGAGACTTGGAAATTTAAATGTAATAACACAGTTTTGCTGCAAATGTCTGGTGGCAGAGGCTATTTCTTAGGTTCTATTGTGGAAAGGCTCTTGATGCATTGCAAATGTATTTATTCTTTTTGAAAGGAAGGACAATGATGAGAAAAATCAGAAAAATACAGCTTTGGATACAGCTTTGGATACAGCTTTGGCAGATTTAAAACTTTAATGAGGTCTTAAAGAAAGTCATATGGCATATACTGAAATCTGCGTGGGCAAAAATCCTGTGAAAGTCAGTAGGAATTTTACCACTTGAAAGAAATCCAGACTTCATTCCATACTGGAAAAGTCTTATGAGGTTTGAACAATGTGAACTTAGCTTCTTATAGGAAAGTATAGCAAGGAACAAAGAATGGAGAGCTTACTCCTAGAAACTGGAATTAAGTCTAAAGCACTCAAGAAAAGGCAGCTTAATTAAAACAATGGTGACTGTTACTTTGCAATTAGAATAAACAAGAACAGATTAATCTGTTTATTAGGTTTTTCTTTTTTTGTGTGGATTGGGTTTTGTTTGCTTGTTTGGTTGGCCTTTTTGTTTTTTTGGTTTTTTTTTTGAAAGGGGGAGTGGAGGGGGTGGTTTGAAAGTTTCCTCCCAGTATTTTCCTTCTGTTCCTCCCAGTTCTACTGCGGGATGATGCAGAGGACATGGATGTGTGACAAAACAGGGTAGAGGCACTGTTTTAAGGATGGTGCAAATGTTTTGGCAGAAGCTCCAGCTGGGGAGAATGGCACTGCCTATGAGCATCATTTCTATATGGTTGAAACTAACCAGTGGGGTCAGAAGTTGTGAGGTGGAAACATGGGGGTTAGAAGAGTGACTGGATCAAATTAAAATGCAGAAAACATTGAATTAAGGTCCTTACATCATTTTACTCCTACCTCACACACAGCAGCTTATCACAGCAACCAAGGAACAAAAATACTGCCGACAATCAGTTCCTTATAAGTCATAGGATAGCTGTCAGGCAACAGTGAACAAGGTAGAGAGAAGGTAGGTAACTGTGCATAGCCTGCAGTAACTAGAACACCCGCACAACCCCAGTACCAACAGAGAACTACAGAAGTTGCTAAATAATTTCTTCACATAAAGAGACAAGGTATTGTAATGATTTCCTTAGAAATTATCTTTCCTTACTGGAAAGTCTTAACATGTTATGTAGTGTGAAATAACTGAAAGGAAATGCCTACCTTGGAAGCTGGAGCTATGAACTTACTTGCCAACCACTTTTCTTGAGTGTTTGTCCAGCAGTGCAGAGGGGATTTTGCCCTGAGGAGTACAAGGTTGATTCCTTTAAGCATATGAGGAAAAAACTGTCACTTTCAGAAAGTTTTTTTTTTTTTTTTTTTTTTCTCCTTTTCTGCCCTGAGATAATTACCACATTTTACTAGAAGGCTATGGAACTCCACCTTGAGCCTCCCATGAAACACAACCCTGTGCAAACAATTGGAAGTGATGCAGAATAGGCCCATGGTTATCTGGGCTCCTAATGTTTGTATTTGGGTTTGGGAGAGTACTGAGGTTTTGCAGCAAATCCCCCAGACAACTCCACTTACACCACATTGGTTCAGACTCTATGGCAGTCTTGGCAGACACTAAGTGGATTCCCTCCGTTATCACATCTATGGCTCCACAGAGCCTCCTGACGCCAGCGGAGCTTGGCTTCAGCTCTTACTGGAAGAATCCTTTTTCTTTCTGGAGCAGCGTGGTTCTGCAGCACAGCTGGGATCAGTTCCAAGGCTGTGCACTAGAGGGCAATTACTCTCATTCACGTGCACTGGCTCATTATAATAATACCCTTGCAGTAGAGCAGAATATGTCGATGCAGATTTCCTCAATTACCTGCAGGATTCTGATGACTACAAATCATTCACTGCAGGCTAGCAAATGGTACTTTGTAGCCATCTCCATTGTATAAGATAGCTGTGCATTTTGAAAATTACCTGAATATCTTATTTTTATCCACCTTGGAAATGAGTCTCCTTAAATAATCCT
Organism: Chrysolophus pictus; assembly: GCA_037305975.1. Taxonomy (NCBI): domain Eukaryota; kingdom Metazoa; phylum Chordata; class Aves; order Galliformes; family Phasianidae; genus Chrysolophus; species Chrysolophus pictus. The sequence continues at coordinate 36,761,006 of CM074580.1, read as the reverse complement.
ATTTTCCAGTGATATCCATTTAGACATTATTTCTTTACCCATCTTTTTTAACTTCAATTTAAGAATGCAGCACCAGTGATTATATGTCTCTATACTCTAGTCAGATATTGGAAAACAATTCAGAGTTAAAATTGATGTTTTGTTGCATTAGATTTTATTTAAGGTTGTATTTCTTTTGGAGAGAAATATTGTCACTTTTGCACCAAGTAAAAAGACATCTGTAAGTCTGATTTAAAACCACTGAGCTCAGTGCATTTTATTATTTTATTTGATAAAAACAGGGTAAGCATTTTTCTCCAAGACATCAATTCATTATTTTCTACAAAATCAGATTTGTTTATGACAATGACTTTCTATTACCTTAGAAGGAGTTTATATGTCACCAGTTTCCAGTGACACTGTGTCTCACTCTTTCATAGCGTCTGCTATCTCTGGCAGCTTATAGGAGCAACAAGAGTATTTCTAATGTCTGTCCCCTCTAGAAACTTATGATGAGAGAAGCAAAAAGGGATAACAAAAAGCTTGGTGAGACCTGAGAAAAAAACTGATGGACAGCAATTTTTCATAGGAATTACTGCAGATTTGGAAAGTAAATGACGGCTGTTGGAGCTGAAGGAGGAGACAATTGCTAATAGCAGTAAAAGGGCAGTGATGCAGTCTCCCAAGATTTGGCCAAGCAAAAGTCACATGAGTTTTTAGTGAGGTAGTGAGGACTGGGGATAAAAGGATCTTCGATGAAATATGAGGGTAGAAAGAAATACCCGGACAGTTATCATTCAGGTATGATATATTAACATCCAAAAACAGTACCAGAATTACTGAAATTATCATTCTTTCCAAGAAGAAAAAGAAGTCTTAAAACTGGAGGTCACCACACATAAATACTCTGCAGGAATAACATTTTCTGTACCAAATCCCGCCTTAACGTACCCATTTTCTTCTGAAGATATGAGCTAGATTTTCCTTTATTCAAGGCCCAACATACTTGATGAACCTTTCTTCTTAGCAATTGGCCAAGTTTGAAGACCTATACCAGGGCCCCAAGGGCCACAGCATGATTCCTAGTACTTGAGCTGATTCTGCCTGTGGTGCAGTACTAACTTGACACTGCTGAGAGATTTCTTACCTTTCTATGAGAACAAGTTTGTAGGTAAGATCAGCTTAGGTTTTACCTCAGCTGTAAGAGGCTGTAAGGGGCATAACATGTTATTTAGAATCGGTACATTTAGTTCAGAGATACACACTGGAAAGAAAATTGAGGGGCATTGGACTTGGAAGAGAAGATGGCTGAGCAGGACAGAACAGGTAGAAGATGTAAGAGGAAAATAAAAGAAAACAAAATCCTGAAAAGTCCATGAGAGATTCAACCAGTTATCAATGGATAGAAAGAAACTCGAATCGTACTCTTTGAATATTTGGAAGTTTGACATTTCTGCAATTTGGTGAGTTATCCTTTCAATTTGCTCATGGAAATTGAGTGTGGCAGGGTCAGGGAAAAGAGGAAAAGATGTCTCTTAGTTCCTCATATTGTCAGTAGGGGATGGGAATTGAAGGGGCAGAGCAGGGAAAAGAAAGGTCTTTGCTGCACTCTCTGTAGGTCTGAGTTCAGAACATTCCTTGTTGAAAGTGCACTAGCCCATAAAAACAACCTCATGCACTCCTTGGTGAAGAATAGTACGTTAGGTCATTCCTAACGTTTATTAGAGTAACACCAATTATGGATGAGAAATTCAAACATCAGAAGCCGAAAAATGCAAATGCAGATCAGAATATAGCTATTCTGTGTAAAGACAAGTACAAGAAGCAGTAAAGACAAATTCAACTAAAAGAATATACTGTTTAAATATTTCCACTTTGTTCTACTAACCTACTAAGCAACCTTCTATTTATAAATTAAAATGCAGGTTTCTTTTTGAGTTCAGATTATTTTTTAAAATCTGCTATTATGACATTTAAATACTGGGAAATATATGTGAAAAAGAAATGAAATGATCGAAATCCATAAGCTGCTGCAGCAATTTGAAAGTTATACTAAGATCTACATTCCTTTTTTTAAAAAAGATAGCAATAATACACAAGTTTTTAATAGAAACAGTATTTTGTATGGAAACCTGGCCATATAACTTTTTCATTAATTGGAACAGAATGCCATTTGGAGTTCTGTTTTCATATTCATTAAGGCCAATATTGCAAACAATAATGTATTTCTTTATCTTTTGTATTCATTACACTTTTTTCCTCATTGTTATCAAAACCTATAAATATTCACAAAAGACTTTGTGCTGATAACATCTGTACTAGAAATACTTTAATTCGTGCTATAAACTCTTTTGCTAAGCATAATAAAGTATGACTTTTTTTTTTTTTACAAATTTCTTTCATTTGCCATTTTTACTTTTATGCAGAGAGAACTAATTGCTCAGTAAAATAAGGCAAAATCAAGTACCATATTCTGAAAGTTTTGCATTTACTGTATATTGACTAGCAAGCAAATCTTTTTACCACACTGTAGCAATGGGAAGACCAGATCAGGGTTTTATCCAAAATATTTTTCCAAAGAAAGTGAAAGCTAGCAGTCAGAATGTCTCCTGCTCTCTGCAATAAAGACAGAAGGAACAAAGAAAAGAGGATGAGATTAAAAATGCCCTCCAAATTAAATTATTTTTTTACTTCAGGTTTCAGTTAGGATAATAAAGTAGAAGATGGGAACAAAAGCAGCTTGGCTAATGGGAAAAGTATATAGGTACTGTTAAAAAAGAATTTTCTATCTTAAGTAAGAAGACTTAAAAAAACCCTCAGTGTCTTCCAGAAACTAGAAAATCTTCATCCCAGGCCACTGAAAGGACATGAAACTGTGAGCCCTATAGAAAGGAGCAAAAATAAATCTACCAACTCAGGATGGTATTATCTGACTGATAAAGAGCAAACAGAGAACCTATTTTTAAAAGAGCGAAGAAATACCCTGGGCTGGTATAAACCATTAGTATCCTGACATTGGTAGCATATAAAGTTTCCTGCCACACTTTAAAGAAAACAAATGCCATATTTGCACATAGTATTTTCATGTATATAACCTACATGTTACCTGCTGGCACTGAATTACATGGCACTTACCTTCTGAATACAGTAGTTTTACAGGTTATCTAATATATGAGTTCTACTTACTGGGGGGGGAGGGGACAGGCATGGAAAAAAAAAAGATGATTAAAAGATGATTAAATATATAAGGGTTAAAAACATTTGAAAATGGAAAATTCTTTTTACTTTATCAAAAATAGGCTACGATTTTTATTATTATTTTAATTAATAATTTTCATCTGTGTAAACTATAAATTTTACATCTATGGTTTACAAAAATCTTTGATGTCATGGTGTATAAGAAATTGTTAGTTTACCCAGATAAATGAAAGAATATTCCAAGATCTGAAAAATGAATAAAGAACTGGATAGGGAAAAAGGAAACTATGTTATTCAAACATTTTTAGGAGTGTACACAAGTTAATGTTAGAATTCAGTCAAAGTGAGCCTTCCAAATGATTGCTTTAAGTTCTTCTCTTAATCATTTTAGTACAAAAAGTAGAAGTGTGTTCTTGGTAATGATGGAAAGCTGAGACAGTCAGGACAGAGGTGTACTGAAATGTGATAAGTACAAAGTACCAATTGTGCCCTGCACAGCTAATAAAGACAATTTTTTGATGGGGTAGCATGCCACAGTCTGCACAGCCTACATGTACAGTATATCTTCTCCCTGCTCTGCTCTTCATGAGGACAGCTGGGGAAGGAGAGGGCACCACCACTCCTGCCCTGTGCCAAGCTGAGACCAGTTAGAGAGGGCTGGCTGCCCCATGACAGTTTTTTCGCAGTGCTAACTCCACCTGCTCAGATCCAGGATGCACAAGAGCAGCAGAGTAGCCAGAGCTCATAGCTCCAATATCCAAAACTCCCAGATGATTGTGATGGGGGTTAGCACTTTTCTGTCAAGAGATAAGGTCACTGTTAGTTTGGGAATTTTACTTTCAACTAGTCTAAGTTCAGCAAGGAATTTAGCATTACTGTTGAGGTGGTGGTTGTTAGACGACTGCACAAAGAGATGGCCAGCATCAGTGTCTGAGTGAAATGCAGATCTTTCAGAGGCCAAGAGGAAAACAGTTTAGTACATGTGCAAGAAAGTGAGCATATGCAATTAAGGATCTTTATGTATCCACGTCTAGCTGACTGTAGAATTTAGATGTGAAAATGGTGCTAAGAATCCAGTGGGCAATTGGGAGTGCAGAATTTAGTGGGAGAATGGCAAACCAAAAATCAGCAGCCTAAAATCTCATTCTGCAGACATAAAGACATGGTATCAGTGTATCAGAATCACTTCTAATAAGGCACTGCAAGGGATCACTGTTAGCTTGGCTGTCCTGTTTGTTGAGCTGGGCGTGCTCCGTCCTTGGCATCCAGCAGTCTTCCCACTCTACATGTTTGCGACTCAGCAATGAGTGCTGGTGGCTGTGCCAGGCCAAGACCTACTCCTGGTATGAGCATCACCAGCTTTCTTATTGCAATGGCTGAAGGCTGCTCAGCATAACCAGTTAAGTTCAAAGTGCCCAAACACTTTTTCAGGTAGTGTTTTGATTATGCATTCAAGCAGTTAATAATCCCCCAGGTTAGCTACAATGTATGCCTAGGTGCCAGTGAGGACATGAAAGAGGGCAGGAGAAGCAAAGAGGCAGTTTTGGATAAGGCAGGAAGCTGTATGGAACTGCAGTGGAACTGTAACATGCCATTCTTAGATTAACACAAAGAAATGGCTGGGGTTTGTGCCCACTGCTGCTTCCAAATCTCTAGGAAATCTCCTGTCTATTCTCAAATACCTCAAAGTTTTTAAACATCAGCTTTCTTCCTTCCTTTCCTAAAATATATGTTATTCTCAGTTGTAGAAATCATAGACATGTATTTCTATAACAGCAGCAAAAATTCCCTTCCTCCCTTCCTGTAAAGAAAATACCAGAACTTCTAACATACAACTGCGAGCTTATAATAGGAGGCTATTAGTCAAAGCTAAATTTGGAATCTTTCAGAGGAGTACGCTGTTATGTCTGCAGCTTGATTTGTGGCACATGTACAGTTGCAGTTCAAGTTTGCCTTGAGCTGGAAGAGAGGCCTGTACAGAAGGCTGTGACAAATTTTACAGTGGATACAAATATGCACAAAAGGTTGGTTTAAAAAACAACAAGCCATCACTTCCAATCAATGCTTGACACGTCCAGTTTCCTGAGGCTGAAGTGAAAGACACGGTCAGATATTCATCCACAACCTGGCCGTATTTATTTGCATCCGCATGTTTGAAAATCCAAGTTTACATTTTTTAAAGCTAAATAAAGTTGCCTTGTGACACTCATATTGTATCTATTACATATTTCACTTCAAAACCTCATCTCTCCTAAAGCCTCTTCAGTGTGCTTGAAGTAGCACAGCTAAAGAAAAGGAATTTTCAATTTAACTAGAGCACTGACATTCTGTTACACAATTCGATCTTGTCTATTTACCTGCTCTTAAAAAACACAAGACACTAAACAAAAATGCTGAATGCATCTAGTCTGCAGTGCCATAGGTGTCTGAATGCATCTGTAGCTTCCCTCTCACTCATCAGTGTAATTGTTGTCATGTTATTCCATTTTTTGATTAGTCTGGTCCGCCAAGCTCAAAGCTTTTTCTGGCCAAACGTTCTTCTGCTGGTTGTCATGGTGACTGCATTGTTAGCGGGGAGAAAGGCTCTGTTGTCTGGCATTGTTCTGTTGTGCTTTAGGTAATGCACGAGGCATCACAAGTGAAGTGGATGGACCTTTTTTGCTCTGCATCATTGCAGAGTATTGAAAATCTCACATAAAAAAGGAGCAAATAGGCCCTGACCAAAGAAATAACCAAGTTCTTTTTAAAAGAAAGTGCGCATTATTGTAAAGAGGTAAAACAGCACAAACGATTAACTGAATAATCTAAGAAAATGCTATAGAAATTATATTTATTAAAAGAACAATTGCTAGGATTTGAATGTTACTATACAACACTAACCATTTTGCAATTTAGCTTGAATATAGTTTTTAATGATACAGCTTTAGCATTGCTTATTTCTCTCCATTTTACTATGTCATTTGACCCCGATTCTGTTTAGCTTACAGCATTGTGCTTCAAGAGGTTAATGCAATAATTTACTCTTAGAATTTTAATCTATGAATTTCTGCCTTTTCAAGTAAACTATCATAATTAGTTTATTACTTTTTCCATCACCATCAGAATGCGTGTTCTTTATTACTCAGTAAATGAGGTTTATCTCCACTATTAATCTGGAAAAAAAAGCAGTATTAAAACATCACGCTGTACTCACAGTTTTGACTTTGACATTCAGACCATTACTTTAAGAGAAACTTCAAATGGGAAGAAAATTATGGGAGAAGCCCTGAGAAAGTTCTTCAGAGACCTTGTCTTATTTAAACAGTTTGGCTGGCAAAATATTTGCTTTAAATTGTGATTAACACTTTTCGACAGCAACTTAAAGTCTGAAGATTGAACATAATCCTAAGGAAGATCACAACAGGCTATAAAAATCAATAACACAGGGTTCCAGCACCTCTGATTTTCAGCCTGTATTCAAATTCACCTGCTCACACCATTAGGGGAAAGCAGCAGGGTGCCAACATTTCTCTCCTGTCATTCCAGGGAAAAAATACCTTTCAGCAGAACCTGTCACTGGATGTCACCAAAGTTCCATGAATTTTCAGGCAAAACAGCACTAATTTATCAATAAAACTCAAGAATCTTCAAACAAGCAAGCAGAAAGGCCTGTTAAAGGTAGCCTAGCATAAAAATGATCTGGGTACACTCACTTTCTCCTGTGTAGCCACTGGAGTTTACCTCAGCTACAGATGCAGTTCAGCGCTGTGGCTTTGAGCAGGTTTGTGTCCCACAGGCACAGAGTTAGGTAAGATTTTGTCTACTGGAACAGCCCTTGGCAATTCTGAAAAACTGCACAGAGCAGCTGAAGTTAAGCAGTAGTACTTGTTATATTTTACATAAATTTTGTCATATTTTATTGTTATATTTTACATAAATTTTTCCTATTCAATTCTGTAAAATGACATATGACATTAACGCTTGTCTTTGTCCTCCTTTTGTTTTTGGCCGGAACTCTGTCTGAACTGCTTCTGGAGGCCAGCAGGGCTGGAAATGTCCCGTACACACTGGGTACAGTTGGTGGTACACATGAATATATGAAGGAAGCCTTTGCCTCTCAGATGCTTCGTACCAAGGTGTACCAAAGATGGGGAGTTTAAAAAGAAAAACGATGCAATAAAAGTAAGAGGCACTGATTTCCTTGCAGGGGAATCTAATGGAAAAAAAAAATGAGGAGGTGAAGGTAGAAAAATATCTATTTGCCACGAGTAGAAAACTTTTAAACGCCTATTATGTGCAACCTCAAAGGGATTTAACCTTTGAGGAAAAAAAATAAAGAAAATTGCATCACAGAGTGATGAGAGGCCAAAGAGTTGGTATTTCAGAAATAACCGAGAGACTTGGGCATCAGTGCCACAGTGACTTCCCACCTCCTGCAGCAGGCATTGCTGCAGCAGAACCCCCACCTTCCTCATGCTGCTGCCCTGGGCTGCCCCACAAGTGTGCCTTGCACAGCCTGGCACACGGACACCTCTGAGGCTGGGGTACCTCAAGACACAACATGCTCACATGTATGCACAAGGGTTTTACTCGCACAGTAGGCAAGTGTGCTTTTTTTTTACTCACACAGTAGAGGCAAGTGTGCATGCAGCCCTTGACAGCCTCGCCTATGGCAGAGGTATAAATCCTACTGAATTCCTAATTCTCTTTTAATTCTATGGTACTACTATATAGCTCTGTTCGGTTTACTCTTATTAAATTCTGGAGGGTTTTTCCATAAGGGATATCTTCAGAAATGCTAAAATAGGACAATTGTTGTTTTTTGGAGAGCTCTATTGCCTTCTCAGCTGGAAAGGATGATTATGATGTCTGAAAAAGGTACTTACAGCTTAGTACACAGTAAACACAAATTCCGTTTTCTTTTCCTCTGTTAAACAGTATAATACATAGCAAAAAGTCTACAGAAACAGCAATCAAAGCAGACACACTTTAAGAAGATTCCCAAAGCTTCTTAATTTGCACTTCATTCCTCCCAACAGCATTTCCACTAGTATTCATCGCTGAATATTCATTCCTGTTTTCTGCTCTGGGCTGTGCGGCAGCAGCCATCAATGACACGCAGGTATTCCCGTGACGGAGTGAGATCCGCCTGCCCTCCCCTGGCCCCTCTCTTGTTTGGGAGAGCCGCGCTCCCCTCGAGCCCCCTTTCCCTGCCTGATGCGCTGAGAGCTCCCCCTCCTGTCGCAGCACACGTTCACCGCAATCAACAGATTAATATTATTACCTCATTTTAATTAATTCTTCCCCTCGGCTCAAAAAAAAAAAAGTACATCTGGTGCCTTTCAGAGCCAGACAAAGCTTCTTCCCTCCCACCCTCTCCCAAACATCAGCTATAACCTGACAACAAAATGAAAACAACGGTACAAGAGTTTGTTTCACTACCAAGCAGTTGGAAGTGACAGAGGGAGAAAAGGGACAAAGGGACTTGCTCTGCACAGGGATCAAGGAAAATGACAACCACGAAAACTTCCATGTTTCTGTACCTCAGCAAAGCTTATTAAGTCAAGCCAGAGCAGCACAGAGACTGTAGTTGTGTGGTTTTCAGACCAGAATGTTCTCACATCTGTTTAACTTGAAGAGAAGTGATGCTTCGCTATCCACAGCTACACAGGTAGGTGGCTTCCATGCAACTGCTCAGGCCCAAAAGGTGATTGTAGATCTTACCACCACCATTTCCTTTCTCAAACCCACACTTCAATGTGACCAACCCAAGAACTCCCCAAATTTCTAAAAGTTAATATAACAGAAAAAAACACAGGAAAACATGTCATTTCTTGAGCCTACAGTTCTGCAGGTGCCCTGTAACACCATAACTAGTGGAGGTGAATATGAAGAGGATGAAGACTACTCACCAGTTCTCCAGAGCAAGTGGTGCTCTCTCTGTTTGTGTTTCACTAGAGAGATGAAACTCCAGAGAATTTATCAAAAAAAAAAAAAAAAAAAAAAAAAAAAAAAAAAAAAGGGGGAGATAAGACTTAAAGGGATAACTGATAAATGAACTGGTGCTGCTTTTGCTTTTGTCTTCACCTTGTCTTTGGTTCCTAAGTTCTCATTGGCAAGACAGGCTCTGACACTACTGTCCAAACTACCTTTCTTCTTTCAAACTTGACATTATGGCAAACTCAGAAGTTCAGGTTTGTGAGTTGCTTGGGAGCTTGACTTTCCCTTTGTCTAAGCACTGGAGCAGCTACTTTCTTTCCCTCTCCATTTTATTTTCATCAACTTTTTTTTTCTTTTTTTTTTTCTTTACACTGATTTATTTTTAAACTGAAATTACATAAAAGTGATCCACTCACCATACTCTGGTATTTCATTATTGCTATTTGGTATTATTTTGACTTACAACTCCAAAATAAAACTCTTCCTAAGAATTAAATATTTTAATGCCCAAATACCTTCTGGCTATTCTCGATAGTGCTAGGTATATAAACAATTATATACTTTAAAAATCCAAATAAATATTAGAATGAGATGAAAAAAATCCCTTTGTGCATATTTTATATCAAAACACAAATGTGTATTTTACAGTAGTGAGAAAAATTTCTTCACGGAGGATGGATTTTAATAGATAGGATGTGAATTTAATCATAACTAAACCAGATCTAGAAAAAAAGGAAAAATAACCAAGTTAGCTTCTGATGAATGCAAATTAAAAGTATTGCAACAATTAGTTTAGCTGCATCAAAACATGAGATACAGCAAATTAGAAGTATGTCCACTCTTACATCTTGCTTTAAAACTGTTACTCTATTTTTATTATAGACCTGAATGTCACAGAACAATATAGGGACGGGAGCTGTGCTAGCTAATCTGCCATAATCCTTTCAACTCTTTGAAAGAACAACAAGCAATTGATAAGCAGGGTCAGGCTGGGTCAGGATTTTGATGGGAGACATCTAAGGAATGCCTAGGTGTTTCAGGAAGGGGATGTGAGTGAATTAGAGAGCTGGTCACATCAGCCAGCTTGCTTCCCCCTCCACTTCAGTAATGAACAAACAGAGCAGATCATATGCTGTTGAAGGGGAAATCTTTGGGGAGATGAATAAAAGCAGAAATCCCAATCAAACTGTTATCTTTCCCCTGGCAGTGGCTTTAACTAACACCAGCTCAGGTACATATATTTTGTCTGGCTGACTAATTGGACGAACTCACACTCCTCCTGAAATTTATGGGGTATTATCAGGCGCCCTTAGACCAAACCATGGACTATGTTTACAACCTGTTGTCTTGATTTGCTTTACTGCAAAAAACACTTTGGACATACAAAAAACATAGTTTTGCAAAAAGCTTTCAGTTGCAGAAATTCCAATTATTGCTTGCATCAAATCTTATGTTGGTTTTAACTACTGCCAGTATTGTTACACACAGAAAAAATGCTTTGAAATACCAGTAAATATTTTTAATTCATGCACCAAAAAGTTCTCATTTGAAACAGAAAAGTGAATGAAGTACAATTATTTCAGAAGTATGTGTCTTGTACTTCCCTTCCAATGTTTATTATTCTGATTCTGGGATTCTGTGAAATATTATGCATGCTGTGCTGATGAAAACAATCACCCTCCCAGAAAATATTTCATTGAAAAATCAGTATCTGTGGGTTACTGAAAGGAACGTAGCAATTTCAGTGAAAAGAGTAAAAGCCTCTCTCTCAGTCCTCATTTTGTGCTTTTTTGTTTCCACTGAGCATATTTTGAGAACTAATCAGCCTTATAAAAGGTACCACTGTTAATCTACTGTTTGTCTTCGTCTTCACTGCAGCTGCTTAGTAGATTGAGAGCAAACAAAACCAGAATTAAGGTCATTCCATTTAAATCCTTCAGAGTGGAAGACAAGGACTAAATTATTGCTGGGAATTACATGAAGGAAAAGCCAGGATAAGATAACTATTGTTTATTATTTGCCAGCCCCATAGTGGCACTGCATTTACATATTTGCGAAGGGATTATATGAACATTTTATGAGATTAATTGATAGCATGGGGACATTCTTGATATACTGTCCTCACAACTTTCAAGTATGCTCCGCTGCTCTCAAAGACAAAATGCAGCACACGTGGCTACTAGGAAAAGAATGAAACATACCAGATACTCATCAGTGCTCACACATGGAGTGTAATGACATTTTGTCACATAAATAAGATATAAATGACACTGTACCAACATTGCAGTTCATCATACAGCACAGGTCTGAATCACACAAGATCACTGTAAAATCCCTAACGGATGATTTTGCTTTCTTTCACCAGATACCTCAAACCTGTATTTTCTCATCTTTAAGGCAGAAGGAGCAATAGCACAAAACATCTCTTTTATGCTAATAACAGGAAATCATTTCACAGTAGTAAAATCTGAGTAGAAAACGAGTGGTCAAATAAGTAGAAATTTTGGCCATCAAGAATCCACAAGCTTTTCCTTCAAATTAGGAAACATTCCCTGGGAGCTACTCTATAAATAATACATGGTGGGTTTTAGTGTAATCTTTAGTGTGAGAACACGCTTGCTTTAGAGCCAACAGTAATACCACTTCAAGTAGGAAATGCTGTGTGAAGAGAGGATCTTGCAGCTCTCTCCCACTTTAAAATCAAATGCAATGGCTCGGCAGTGCCTCCAGCCCCAGGAGCCTGATGGCTGCAGGCCCTGTGTCAGCACTGAGGCCTGGTCCTAATATGCAGGCGCTGTCAGGCCCCAGAACTTGTGCCTTGCATGCGGTCCTGTTGGCACATCTGTGGGCCACGCAGTGTCCCTCAGGCTCTTAAGGGACTGCAAGGGCTGTGGTTTGCATCAGCCTTTCAGATAGCTCAGAGCACACCGAGTCATCATCAGGCACATTCTTTCTTCTAAATACTGACCAGAGAATTTCTTTTGTATGGTTCTCCTAGACTTATCAGGAAGCAGATGACTTGCAATAGAAGACGAAATACAGTGGGGTCACAATTCTTTCAGGTGAATCACTGGTACCTGTGGAATTCCTTGGATTATCCACAAACAGAAGATTCAGCGTGGAGCAAGAATAAAATCTTGTTTCTCCTTTTTCTGAGTACAAAACAGAAAATATTGGTTTATGCTCTACTTTTCTTTGTGAAATAGTCTTGTTTGTGTTGGGAGACCTAAATTATATCTGTCCCCATGTAAAACATTCCTTGGTTATCTTTATTTAGGGCATAAACATCTTTAATATCAGCCTGGAGAGGTCTTTCACAAAAGAAATGATGGCTGTACACAAACAATATTTAGGTGTAAGAATATTTAAGGCAACAGTTATTACTGGAGCCAGTGAAGAAATACAGAAAAATTCTAAAACTGCCACAGGAAACATCTGCAAATAATGACAATTGCCTTCTTACAGCTCTGAAATATACTTTGACGCACACAAGAATTCTGCTAGTATCATCCACCAGAGAATTGTTACAGTGATGATAGGACTATACATGTAACAGCTAGAAAAACATAGTAGCTGGAAAATATTTACCTGCATATGCAAGTACTTAAAACAAAAAGGCTATATACAGGCATATTTATATAAAACAACTAACAGATTAACATCAAAACAGAAACAAAACACCAAGAAAACCAAGAAATTATTTTTTAGGATATTGGAAGCTTAACTTTAGGATTTAGCACCCTATCTGGAAAGGCATGGACAGATATGCTTTCAGCTGGTATTTTCTTGTACATTCGTAAGGCCAGGAATAATTTCCCCCTCATTCCAATTCTTTCCAAGAGATGCTGCTACTTCTTTTTCTGTTGTAGACATTTCTAATCACAACATTTGCATGTCATTTCAAATATTAAAATAAGAATAAGACTCAGAGCTCTAAACTCTCCCTCCAGCTGCCTTCAGGGGCCAGAAAGGAGCCAGGCCAAAGAGCAAAAAAAAGTACTAATAGACAGAGGCACAAATGGAGAAAGGCACAGCTGATTCTAGCCTTGATTTGTTGAAAAGCATTAATGTGATCTAATGTGCTAAATGTGTGTCTGTCAGCAAGGCACACAGGCTATGTCAGGACCTGCCAGTTCCTGCAGTCTTGAACTTTATTTCTCAGGTGGAGGTGTGATGAGTATGCCTATAGTACTCAGCATTTTCTGTGAGACTAGAAAATATACATAAAGAGAGAGCTTGCTGCATAGTTTGATAACATTTTCAAGAAATACTATAAGGCAACAAAATCGTAGATGGCTTTATTTATCAGTCATAAAATATAGCTTATTGTTTTTCCAAAGCTGAACAAATAGTTAAAAAGAAATAGCAGAAAAGGACTGTATGCAGGCTATGATTATAGTGAGGGAACTAGAAAGTTACTTATTTTAAGTGTTACACTTCTGAAAGAAGTCTCATTAGAGTTGCATTAAATAATTTATCTAACATAAAAAAGGCATTATACTTGCATCATGTAAATATTGACAGACTTAGCTAATGAGTGCCTGTGTATAAACAGCCTCCTTTTTCATTTCAGCTGGAGTCTAGAGCAGGGAGCTTTGTTTATTTTACGGTCTCTTGTACCTGAGCCAACAATTGATAGTGCAAGAGATCAAAGCCTTGATACAGAGATGCCAAGCAATTTGTGTATAAATGTGCTCCCTAAAAAGCGATAAGATCACAAAAGAAGTTTTAAGATACTTTTACCATGATTTAAATGTTTAACAGCTAATTACTCTGATGAGCTGTGTTGGAGTTGTACCTGATGCTAAAAATGTGCCAACGGGATATACGTGCAAATAATGCTTTCTAATTTTATTCTACAAGATTTGTAAATGAGAAAATATTTTATTTTAAAAAGCAGCCACAATTCATTCTGTTCTCAATGGGAGTATTTCATTTCATTCATAATTTTTTCTTCAGATTTTATGTAATGAACTAAAATATAATTTTGTCTGCATAATTTTACTATGATGCTTAAAGAAATGAGTACCAAAATATTACCTAAATGGCCATAAGACACTCAGAAGCAGTGTCTGTTCAATTAAGTCATTATTAATGTTTTAAAGTTGTTATTGACATGTGGAATTATAACATTCAGTTCAAGACACTAGCTTCTTCCTGACAGTGGCACCGCCTAATTTAACAGGCTGAGCATGCTACGCCTCCATAAATCATTCTGCAGAGAGTTCAGTGAAAAGTATAAAGGCTGTAAGGTGTATTTTACAACCAGCTCACTAGGACTAGTATTGACCTGTTACAGCTACGGGAAGTACAGCAACGCAAACCATTTAATAATTTGAAAATCTATTGGTTATGCTTTGATTCTTATACTTGAAGGATTTAATTATGGGCACAAGTATTTTCTACTCCTATAATAAAATACTTAGCTTCTTCACTTTTTACTGTGCAGTAAAAGACAACAAGTCAGAAGTACAAATGTAGCATTCACTGTGATTCTCAGAAACAAATGATATAACCCTCTCTCTTGACTTGTTTTCTCACACTGCATCAACAAGATTGGCTAGAACAAAAGGGAAAGGTGAATAGCAGCTGAACAACAGCTGCTTGTTTACTGCTGTGTAGTACAAGCAGGCATATGGGGTGGAGTGGTACAGAGAGAAAGGCATCTCTCCATGCATAAGTATATTTTGAAAATACAGAAAGGAGTATTTTGCACAAATTCTGCTCAGCTACAAATGATGCAAAGCAAAAGACTACATCACTGACAATGGAGTTCAAGGTAAACTTGTGTTTGAATGAGTTTTGCAATGATTTTTAATTCTTTCTTTTATTAACAGCGCTCTCCATCTTGTGTTGCTATGTACTCGTGCATCATAAGAGCAGGCTGGGTACAGGAGTCAGCCAGAGTGTAGGGGTCAGACTGTATTTACAATGCTATCTGCAAGAGTGAAAGCACTGGCTGAAGGAAGGAAGGAGAGGCAGAGACTGAGAGCCAGCAAGTCCACACTGTCTTTGTGCCTGTGTGCCTGCAGAGTAATGTAAGGCGTTCAGTGTCTGGAAACACACCCACTCCAGCTCTAAACCAGCTAGCTCAGGCAATGAGAGCAAATTTGGAATCTAGCAAACAGAGTGCATCTCAAAATCTGATTTTGCAGCATACAGCAGCAATCCATGCTGCAGTATGTGCTCCTATCTCCTGCTGTCATCATGCCTTCAATCCCACTGCAGACACATTTTCTGTGGCAAGTTTTCTCAGTGCTCACAGAAAAATACAACACTACACGTGCTGCCCTCCCTCGTCTCACACCTCCGCAATTTCTTCATGCTTTAGGGTAATTTGAATATAACTTTTTTTAGATTTCCTATCCCATGGCTTATTTCACTGGAGTGTAAAGATGTAAGCTGAGGAAACTCTATAATATTTTTCCCCATATTCACTAATTCAAAATTTGCAGTAAATAGAAACAAATTCCACAAAAGTGGAAATCCCTTTAAGATAAATCAATAAATAGCTGTGTTCATGCCTGTTATACTGCATAAAAAACAAACCTCATTGCTCATACAGCTAAGGGTATGGAAAAACTGGAATTTTGTTGTCAGATGAATCCTGGTGAGGAGTCCTGCGATTTCTGGACAGTAAGAGCTGTAAAAGTCAGGCACATCCTCATGCAGAGCTACACATTTGCTTTCCATCCCTCATAGGAACAACAAGGCCTTGATGCAAACACGAAACGGAATCAAGACTGTATGCACCAGTATGGGTACCATATGAGAGACGTGGGATGCCTTTTGCAGTCAGAAGGTGCATGCTTAAAGGTTTACTACAGCTCAGAGGAGTGGGCAGCCACCTGTTCTGACAGAGCAAGAGCAAATCTGATGCTGAGCACAGACTAAAGCAGAGTTTTGTTCTTCCCTCACATTCCCTGTACCCCTTTCTCTATGTGGCTGTAGGAAACAAGTGGTGCTGGATACTGCAAGGAGGGATGCACACAATTCCCAAGGGCACAACCCTATGCTCAGGCACATGGATCTTCACCTGCTCCTGTGAGATGATAATGTATTTGTTATTCATATTGCTTGTTTCTTTGTTCCCCTTGGAAGTCTTCAATTTCTTGGAGAGAGTTGGACTGTCCTTTGTTCCTCTTGAAGAGGAAGGAAGACCCAAAGGGTTTAAAGCGATGACAGTTACACAGAAAAACATCAGTCTATTAATATCTCAGATTCAGGGTATGTTCAGTCCTTGGCCTCTGCAGTGCCTGTGCACTCAGATGCTCTCAGAAAATCTTCCAACAAAATAATAGTGAATAATAGACACAGGTCAAACATTTCTTAGTGGATTTTCAAGCCACTGAAAGAAGAAACTGAAGAGGAGTGGACACAAGACCTGGGACTTCAATAAAAGTCTTGCGTTCACCTAACTCAAGGCTTACCTAGAGTCTACATTCAAAAAGGATGCATGGCATTAAATGGCTGGAAAATGGGTTCTGGAGTAGACGACTATATATGCCGTCTCTCTCTAAAGGGGTTGGATACCAAGGAGTAACTTCACGACAGCAGATAAACAGATGTGTAGGAATCAAAACTGCAATAATAGGCTCTGCAGCTTGACAAGGAAAGGTACAATCTCTTGCTACTTGAATTCAAACCAAAGCAAATTCAAGAGTGAAATGAGGTCTGGCACATTCCTGATAGTGCTCATTAATCACTGATACAGTTTACTGAGGGTAGTGGTGGCTCCACACACCAGTAAGAGCCAGGTCTACAGTTGAGGCTCCTTTCCCCAGGGAAGGGAAACCCAAAAGAAGCTGCACCTCTAAAACCCTTTTCTCTAGTACTAATGCCATGTCATGGGTGCAGTTGCATAAATAATAAAAAATTAATAAATGATTGCTGAATACTATCAGAAGAAATCTCATATCTCCACTACATGTGTCCTTGCAGTGCACTTGGGAACACACTGGTGCTTGGGTAGTGAATTCTGTGATATGAAGGCTGCTCTGAAAGTAATATCTCCTGTTTTATTACGTTGGCCCATGACGTCAGTGACAGATGTTTGTGATAGGGCAGTAGAGGGGCAGTCTGACAAAGTGGCATCTGACATGGGAGTGTTTATGAAGAAAAGGTGTGTGTCACTGAATTCCTCCATGAAATTGAGGAAAATGGCACCTATTGACATTCATCAATGTTTACTGAACATTTATGGAGATCTAACAGTGGATGTGAGCACAGTGAGGAGGTGGATGGTGCATTTCAGCAGCAGCCACAGCAGCAGGAAAGACATGCCCCATTCCAGATGGTCATGCAGATATTTGTGAGAGCAGCATGCAGGCTCCTGTGAGATGGAAAAATGGATCTTGCATACACCTCAAAGTACACTGGAGTGGACAAGCTCATACCTCCCTTGTTATAGCCTTCTCCTATTCCTTGCCAGAACACATTAATAAATTCTTGTGTCCTTCACAGCGTCAATAATTTTAATTTAAATAGATGACACCTTCAGTTTCTAAATCTAATAAGCACTATTACTCCAGAACCAAATAAAGGTTATAAAAATGAAATTTAAAAGAACCCTTTATAATTTAAGAGTGATAACTTAACCCTGAAGATCTGCGGAAGATAAATTTCCATGTTATTGTGGCTCTCTATAAATTACCAGTAGTTGTAGCAGCTGGAATGCTTATGCCATTTTCTAGGTAATAAATGATTCTTTTCTAAATTTCTGGAAAATCTGAAGAAAGAAATAATCAAAAATAATTAAAAATTAAAACTAAACATTGACATTAATTTTAAAGTATCTAATCACAGTGAAAGATTTTCTGCTTTTACCAAGTGAAGCTCAGAAGCAAAATACAATGGATATATATCTTACAACAAATATTTTCAAAGAAAAAAGCTAAAAATATCTCTTTTCTATATTTACACATCCAATTCAACTCTAGATAACTGCTAAAACATAAATTCCGATTGCAATCCAGCTACAATGCACACCAAGCACAAAAGCCTTCTAATGATCTTTGATTAGTTCTTTATTAAATTCATCAAGGGAGCAAAGAAAATTTAATAATCTTTGCCATTTGTCATCTTTCTGATTGCAGTTTTGATTAGAACTTTCAGCTTTTATTTTCTTCTTTTCTAGTCATTGCTATTACTGCAATACTGCTCTTCTCCTCTAGTTTAAGAGATAAGGTAAATGAAACAAATTTATAATTCCAGCTCCGTATTTAACTAAGTGTGTTCATGCCCTGGAGGAAACTAGCTAAGAATATTAGATTTTAAAAATGCAAAATAGCCCTTAGTGGAATGACTTGAATTTATATCATAAAAATTTTCAGAGTTCCAAGTAAATACTATCTTATCTAACCACTCAGTTACTGATAATGCACGTCAGAAACTACAGGCAGAGCACAGAGCCAAGTCCAGCCCAGGGCTTGTCATGCCCCCATTATATTGTAAGAACTCCCACAAACGAGGGAGGGAAAAGGACTACAGCTTTGTTCCCAGACTGCTGCACCTGAGAGCTTCTCCTGCCCGTAACGCTCTCAAGAATTGTACCCTTTATGATCACCCCACGGTACCACTGCTGACTTGCAGCTTAAGGAAGTTGTCCTCAATTACATGTTGCTTTTATTGGAGAACAGTGCTCTAGAGCTGCCCCAGGATCACAATACAAAGGTTTACCACAACTGGACATGGAGCCCGGTCACCTTGAAATCTCTGCTAACACAAGGAAACACAAAGACTTACTTTTAACCCCCAAAACAGACAATGCAATAATTTGCAACAGTGAAGAGGAAGGAAGTTAGTTAGTAATGCACTTATTCCACTTTTTCTGAGATTGTATTTGTACAATTGTGAAATCTTGGACTTACTAAAAATACCACTTTATCTTTTTGTTCGGGGTTCTTTTTTTTTTCCTGGGCTTCAAGATGGTTTTAATGCTATGTCAGTATAGGAACTGTTTTATGGAGACAAAATACTCATTTCACTGTTCATAATATGCTTTATTGCAGTTCCACTGAATGCTAAGCTCTGTATTTTTCAAATCTTCACATTTTTGTGCATATAAGTGAACAATTTCCATAGCTAACTGGAATATCTTTTCTTCCTCACAGGCTGTCTACATTCTCCTAAATGTTTCCAACAGTTATGTGATGACTCAGATGCAAGACATACTGGATCTTTCATGTGCAGTGATGTATTTGTCATGTGGCAGCAACCATTTGCTTACATTACATTTGACTTAATAGCAAAAGCAAAAGAAAAAATGGGGAGAAGTAATAGATAGACATTTAACATTGATTCTCACAGTAAAACCTGAACATTTTTTCACTGTAGAATATTCATGATGCAACGTTGCCACTAGGATATCAGCCTAGTGTATGCTGCATTTTTTAAATAAAACTTGTCAGTCAGCATTAAAAAGTCATCTTAATTACAGAGAACTTGAAGAGAGTCAGAATCTGCTGTATGGCTGGTAATGCCATTGAGACAAAGTCAAAGTTTTACACTCCTAACTGCTCTTTATTAGAAAATGATTTATTCAATACGAAATAGGTTTTCAAAATGATGATGGGATTAATCAACTTGTTAGCAGAGAAAGTATTGAAATAACTTCACGGTTGGCATAGCTAGTTGTCAGAGCAGTTCTCCCTTTCATAGGCACTTGTTATAACAGGCAGGGGGCTAACCCTCTCAGACATGGAGCTAATCAGTCCTTGAAAGTCACTTCATCCAGTGGAGTGGAATAATGTACTCTATCGTCAGCTGTCCACCTCTACCATTTGGATCAATGGTATTTAGATTGACCATTTTTTTGCCTCATCAACTTCCATTTTAAAGAATTACATTTTTTTCTATGGTATCTTTTATCAAAATATCAGGTTAAATGTATTTTATTATACTAACCACTTCATAGCTGGCATTGTTAAGACCAGTCAATGAATACATATTGAGATAAAGAAAAAGCAGTCTTAGGAAGGCTCTTCTTTAAGTTTGACTGAGTTCTCACAAAAAACACCAGAATGATTACTAAGATCACAATTAATGACAATGAACAATATTTCAGTGCAACATTAACACGATTAAACTTCTAAGCCAAGGGGTCAATTTACAATTGCTGGGCAGATGCCAGCAGCTATCTGCTTGCCAATACCTGCTTGTACCATGCAAATGGATGCTCTTTGCCAAAGTTTGCAGTATGCGTTTCCAACTTTAATACAACTGTCTGTTTTCCCTGTCTTCAAGAATTCATGCTTTCCTTGACTCTGGGCTGGGACTAATTGAATGTCAATAGATGGGCTAGGAAGCCCCAGACGAGGTCACTGAACTTGGAGAAGGCAAAAGCTGACAGACCAGGATGATGTAATAATGCTCCATCCTGTTGTTTTCTCACTTTCTCTCAGTAATGTCAGCTAATATAAAATTATCATAATGAATGAGGTATTTCTTTCTCCTAACCCAGGCTTCTTCCTCCTCAGGAAATCAACCAAAATTCTATTGTTTGTATAACATGTGAAATCAAACACATGGGGTTTTGGCACAAGGTATTACCAACCCCTTTTACGTGGCTTCAGAATTTAAGTAATCTGCAGTCAAAAATACCATTTTTCTTTTAATAATCTTTCAGACTTTCTACTAATGTGTATTAACAAGTGGAAATTGTCGTTACCAAACTGAACTTTCCTGAATGTTTCATTACTCAATTAACCATGATTTAAATTAATCAGAAAATCCGGGAAATGAATAAAAGTAGGACCAGACTAAACAATGTTGACAATTTGATTATGTTATACGCAGAATTCATCTATTCACTGAAATCCTCTTAATGTGATAACTCCACTCTTCTGATTACAATTATTTCATTTATGTAGTGAATGTGTTTTCTCCTGTTCTAATACTGACTGTTATTTTAAGCATTTTTTTTTCTTCTCATTTGGAGGAGGCTGTTATAAGAAGGGAATAGTCATCTTTAAAAATCTGCTCACCCAAATGCGGGAATAAAAGAAGCACCCAGATATGTTCCTCTTTTTAATGCAGTAACAGCATACAGGTGGCTTGAAAAAAAATCTCCTTACCCTGTGTACTTCCTTTGTGTTTGTGCAACTGAATGTGTCTGCTAGTTGGCCAAATCCTACCACACGGCTTCCAGTGTGTGTAGTTGTCTCCCTATTTCCTTCAGTTACTTCAGTTATCTACAAAAGAGCATAAAATCAATTTTATATTGCATAACTTATTTGCATTTAAATGTGAATAACATAAAAAACAGTGCTTGGGCTTAAGGGAGAACATCACCTTCCACGACATGCAGAGTTCTGGTCTTGCAGTCTGAGGACCATTGATTCCAATGGGAATTTATCAAAGGGATGACTCCAGTGATCACACTTGCCATAATTTTAAAACAAAACAAAAGAACTTGTTGAATTTGCTTTATCTTTTGTCATGTTTTCAGGGCATATAGTAATCAAGGCATATAATATACTCATTTCCTGACAAAACATTTGAAGAAAGAAGTGAATTTGAAAGTAAGTGCAATTTATTATCCACGTTTTCTCCTTTGATTAAAAAAGTGTTTTGTCTTTACATAGAAAAATTTGATCTTGTAACCAAAACCAGAGTACTAGCTGTAACTGATAGTAATTCTCCCACTAAAAATTGGTTTGTATAAAATTTCAGAGCAGTTCTATTCATAAAACTGATGTTCCATGTTTCTATCAAGAAACTAAAATTTATCACTAAATCAGCCCTGCCAATTTTTTGTAACATGCACCCTTTTAGTGGGAGGCAGGTTTTGTTAACAACTCTTCATCCCCCAACCTTGCCTTATACAGGGATCCTTATGTGCCACGTAAGCATAATGAAAAGTCATTGCGCTATAGTGAAGAAAAAATGAGAAGTGAAGGGAAAAAAGGTAGTCAACACATATCACCAAGAATAGCTCATGCTGCCATTGGTTTGAATAGAGAAATGAGTTTGTTTCTTCCTAAGCTTCTTCATCTAGTGACAAATTGTGTTTCTTGAAAGGCTAGCTCAAGTCTTTTGCACTATAATGAGGGTAATAAAGAATAATGGTACTTCTGTGTGCTCAATTAGACCCTTGCCAATAAACTTCCTTTTTACTCAGATGCTTACTTTCTTGAATTTCATAATAAATTAGAAATAATTTGCATGGAAGAAAATGTGAAATTGACTTAAGCGAAAAGAGCAACTGTGATGTTTAACAGAAGTTAATGGGAAATAATCAGCTTAATTAAAGTTATCTAATTATTAATGATTATTAAGTCAGAATTATGAATACAGAGTAAATTAATTTAGAGTCATCTTAGAGCCTTTAGATCACAAACCACTGTGGTGAAAAAGACAAATAATAAAATCTGTTGATCTCAAATATGTCACATGACTACAGTTTTTCTATAGTTTATTTTCCTCTTTGTTTATAGTTATGCTATGGTCTTGCCAGATTTTTGTTTTCTAACACGACTACTAAGACTGCTGATGTTTTTCATTATTATATGTATTTCCTCATGAGTGTAATCTCACTAAAATCAAGGAAGTACTTCTGCATACAAGAAGCATGCACTGAGTCACCGATTTTACATTTACATGAAAGAGTAGATTGATGCTTAATAATTTTATAAGAATAACTGGTGCTTCAAAGGAGAACAGGAAACCTTTCTGCAACTCTATTGTAAAACTTGTTCAAAACTGTTTTAAATGTAATATCTTGAGAATTTCTGCCTGAGTATATCACATGAGATCTTACTCTGTATAAGCCAGTGGAAGTTGTTCACTGAAATAACTCTTGAAACATCTGAAAACAAAATTGAAGGCGTAACATTTATCTTGCACTCACAGTTAAAACAAATTTAATTTTGTTTAAAGGAAATCATGGTTATCCTCTTCCAAATCCGCATAGGCATCCTGAAATGTTGCTTTTGAAAGGGGAGCATGTACTCCCACCATCTGTTCTACCACAATGATCTTCTGTAACGCTTTCAGTACCTCCAGCAAACGTAACTCTGCCCTTGTCTGCTTTGCTTACAACTACTAAATACCTTCAGCTTTCTCTCCCATGACTCCACATCCAAAATCTGAGAGCACTGTATTTTGAATCCCAGCACAATTATGGGCACCTATGTGTCACATTATCTGCTAAGATATGCTCTTAGTGCTGAAGTTAGTGAAATTTGGCTATTGCTATTTCTAACATTACAGTGCAATTGGAGCAATGTTTCTGAAAGACCCATTCAGTACATTAGCTCTCAAATATGAAAAAATACACTTTCATCACTGAAATTATTCACTTAAAGCAGCACTTCAACAAAACATTGTCCACACTGACCTTGCAATTATTACACATCTAGTGAGTACCGATTTACATACCGTGTGCTTTTCCACCTGTAATTGAGGCTATTAAACAGAATGCAGGGGCCATGCTCCACCCTCTGTATCTAGCAGATTACAAAGGTGTAAACTCAACAATACACAATGGTGAAGTTGTTGCTGAAGTTGGGCTACAAGTGCTCACCTCAGCTGAGGGTCCTTCACCTGTCCACAGATGCAGATCAGCTGTTTTGTTTCAGCAACTGCCAGTGCCCAGGTGGCTCATAAACACCAACTGGTAAAAGTCCTCCTGAGATAAACTAGTCTGAAAATAAGAAGGATAACACAATTCTGTTGTTGGTTTTTTTTTTTGTTTTTTTTTTTTTAAGTTAAATTAGAATTTGAACTTTCAGATTTGATAAGAATTTTTTTTTTTCCGTAATTTAATACTAATCTTTAAAATACTTCCTAGGGAAAAAAAATAAAAAAGTATTTTTCTTCCTTGACTGAACGAGGCACTTACAAAAGTACTGAATTTTAACTAACTGATAGTCATGTTAATTTAAATAATCATATGCCCACAGATTTATGAAACTTTTCAGTATTTGGGAATTAATGTGTCAGCTTTACCAGGATACTGAAAATACCAATAAATCAGAACTGCTACTTTCATTCAAATGAAAATATCTTTAAATTTTACAATACTGAAGGGTTTGTACACTGCTGTTCATTAGCTACTGATGTAGTATGAGCTAAGAATGTTGATGATATAATTCATTTTTGAGAACATGGAAAATGTCTAAATTGGAAATGTTCCTAGAAGGCCAGGAGAAAGAGAAATAAAAGGAGAGCTGTCTTGAGATCCTAATTTGGAATAGTATTTTGTATTGTTCTTGCAATATAAAGTAATTATGGAATCAACTATTAGAAGATTCTGAATTAGAGTCTGGATGGC
Organism: Chrysolophus pictus; assembly: GCA_037305975.1. NCBI lineage: Eukaryota > Metazoa > Chordata > Aves > Galliformes > Phasianidae > Chrysolophus > Chrysolophus pictus. Next base: position 36,736,636 of record CM074580.1, on the reverse strand, counting down.
TCAAAAAAATCACTGCTGTGAAGGATGGGATAGGACATTTGCATGTGAAAGGGTTGCGAATGGTATCTATAAAGAATTGTAAAATTACTACCATATTTATTATTATAATTTTGTATCATCACAGACTCATTTCAGTATGACCTGTAAGAATAGATTAAATTAATGTCATTTTCTCGTCTTGTTAACATCTTTATGACAAGAGCAAGCTGTCACAATTTTAGTGTCTCAAATAGTCTGTGAATTACAGAGGGCAAGAGATGGACTATTTCCCCATTCTGCACATTGGTTAACTAACCTCTCCCAGTTCACTCTTCCTTCCCAACCACACAGGGTAACTATCAGCATAAAACCTCCTTATATCCTGCCATATATATATATATATATATATATATATATATATATATATATATATATATATATATACTGGTAGAAAAGAAGCCAGCTTTCACTATTTTAAATCTCCAGGCAAGTGAAATAAGAAGGAATCGAGAGCTGGATGAACAAAAGAGGACATCAGTAGAGAAGTTCTGAATGGCGACTAGGGTCAGAAAGCACTGTACATAAAATTAAAGCAAGAATATATGTACTGATTTTAATGCACTTACATATATACATATACAAATTTTTAAAATACACACTGTCTGAATAACTACTTTTATACTTCTGAGCACTTTGTCCACCCAGATGATCCAATGATAAGAGAAAACTATGTCTCTATGACTTCACTGGCAGTTTTTTATAGTAAGATATTTGGGACCCCAAAAAGACCAAGACTATTAGATGAAAATAAATTGGCCTTTGGGAAATGTCATCTTTTTATGTAATTGGACTACAAAATATAGAGGTTGGTAAGGTTTGTAAGGTTTTTCTCTGTCCACTTCCCAATTTCCTTTTTCTTAATTTCAGTTCAGGAAATAAGGACTAAAACATCCCCAAGTAATTTCCCAAGTGAAATTCTGAGAAATTTTCTTGAATATTTTCAAACAAATATACCTTTCCTTTGGATATGTGCTCAACCAAGGCTTCAGAACTTTTAAACTAGGCTGTCCACCCTCTCTCAAAGACTGTTTTCTTTGTTTTAAGATACTACTCAGTAAATGCAGATATTTCTGTAAGGTGTTGCAGTTCCTGATTCAGTGCTGTTAATTATCATCAGATCTTTTATAGTCTAATGTATGTGTCTCAGGTAGAAGGTATGTGAGATCTCATCACATTCTAGAAAAGTGAGAAAGGAAATTAAGAGACTACTTTTGGACACCAAGAATAACACAGCAAACTCACCTCATAGAGTTGTCAGTAAATATTACATCCATCACATCTATCTCTCAGATCATAAGCATGTGACTAAGTATGTGACAAATCTGTATAGTAGCTATGCACTTCATCTGAATAACATTCATTCTATTTTGTACCTACTACTCACATTTAATGCACTGGCCCTTAGCTGTTTTGTAGGAGCTGCTAGTTTGACAATACCCAGCTGCAGTATGGACTGGCAATGCAAAGGAGTACCCACAACTTTTGCTAACTAAAAACTCATTTTAAAGTCAGGAAGCTGGTTTTTCTGAATCACACCTTATCCATAGTTTTCCAGTTAGAGGTGGACATTCTGGACACTTAAATACAAGCCTAATGAATATCATCTCCCCTCTTCCTTCCAGAGTTAAGCTCTGCCCTCTGCTGCTCTACCATACACCTTTGTGCTCAGAAAGACATCTGCATGCTTCTGAGTTCCAGACAAGTAAAAGAATGTAGTAGGTCTTCTAGTTAAAACTATAATTTCAGCAATAATTATAAAGTCAGCACAAAGCTTGTATTTTAAAAGCATATTTTACAATATGCTACATGTAAAATATTAGAGAAAACTGGTGCTCCAGAAGTACTTCAAGGTGCCCGTGTCTAGGAATACCAGTGCTAAAGGGCTCACGGAACTGGGAATACATGAGAGCAGCACTGATTTAGAAGGTCTAGCACCTTGTTCAACCAACCATGGTGTCAGTGCCTACAGTCCAGAGGTGCTACCTGCCTGACCAATCATTCCCCATCCTCCACCTGCTAAGCTACCTGGTTTAAAAAGAATACCTCAACCCAGTACTAAGAGAGTAGCTGAACAGCAAAGCAGGATGAACTGGGGGTAATGTGAAGGACCACTTTCTGAAAGACTGCTATTCCAGCTCAGCAATAAATAAAGCAGCTTGCAGCTTTGGATACAGAGTTGTAGTATTTACATGCATAATTCACAAGGGTACATTTTAAAGGAAAGTTAATACAAGCCCTAGTAGAGTACCAAAATAAGTTTTTCCATCTCTTGGATATATTGTGGTTGCTGACAGTCCATTTGTCTTGTTTTTGTAGCACTTTTTGTCTGTTTGTCCAAGACTGCTTGAGGCACATTACTGCATATCAGTTTCCAGAAGGATTAGAACAATATGATAAAATTTGATGTAGGTCATGTTGTTTTCAACTGGTGGCTTTTCAGCATCATATATTTATATATTACTAATTCCAATTTCTGTTGTAAGTAAAGGTTGATTACTTATTTAATGAAGAGGCTTCACTGGAACAGAGTTTTGTCACAAGATAATGGTCTCATGCTGTTAGCTAAATGGAAAGCATTTATTGCAAAATGTATACACTCTAATACATAAGATTAAGTTATATGAAGGGAATATTCAGCAATGGGATGTGGGCAAGCATAAGGAAATATGCAAAAAATAATATTTTCTCATCTATAATAACAAACAAGATAACACAAAAAAATACATCTCTATTGTGCCTTTATCCTCACAATACATTTATTCAGTAACAGAATGTATCAGCTCAAGCTGTCTGTGTTAATGGAGAAAAGCACTGCCCAATAGTGATTGCTACAGGACTGCAGGATTCAGTCACTGAAAGCTGGATGAATGATACAAAGAGGCATTTTCTACAAGATTCTACACCTCTTGGCTTAGGAAACCTCCAGCCCAAAGTAGAGTTTTACTGTGCATTCAGCACGTGTCCAGTGTGATTCTGGCTTCTCTTTAAGTTCTTCTATTTCTATTACCAATATAAATTAATTTGCATATAGACACTTCCTAATACTCCTGAACGTGATGTTAATAGAGAGCTATAAACTCAAAGTGCTAATCAGGATGGGAGAGACAAAAGGTTTCCCTATGGGGAAATTGTCAGTTACATAATCAGAATACATTAAAATCTAGTAGACAGCATGTTTTTAATAAAAAAGAGCAAAATGAAGAGCTGAATTCATGGGCAGCAGACAAAGCTCCCTTAAAAATAATCCTATTAATGCTTCCTGCAAGGTCAGATCAAGGGTGATGAAATGAGAATTGACCAAACATGAGAGCAATTCCCAGCTAAATAAAAAGCCAGATATTCTTTTCTTCGCCTACAACAGAAAATGAACATAGACAAGAAGGGTTGATCACTGAAGCCAAAAATGTACTTTCCATTCTCTGAGCTTTCTAAAGTCTCTTCTTTTATCCATTTTCTATTTTTCATCATATTGCCATTCTCCCTTTTTTGTCAATGACCTTTCTTCAGTCCAACTCAGCTTCTGTCTAATGACCTGAAGAGGCCTTCTTCACAGGCTGGAAAGCTTTAGATTTAAGATCCCCCTCCTTCATTAGAGTGAAAAGTGAACAGCCTCTGTGTGCAGGGTGTTAATGAATGTGAAGAAAGATTTTTTTTGTATGTGTTTTACACATTATGTTCTTGACTCCTTGAGGTGCTACAATAAATTGCTGCGCTTCATTTACAAGGAGTGATAACAGAAGCAAAATGAGGATCTGGCAGCAAATTACTTCTCAGTTCACCCTGGGTCAGGCTGCTGGGGCTAATGAGAAGAGGTGCTCTAATTTTAAACTCCTCCTCGACCAAGCTATTCTTGCATTAATGTTCGCTGCTATAAATTGTAAAGTCAAATGAAGGAGCACTGCTGAAAATTAACCAGTATTTTTATCCTTTGAGTACCCAATAGAACATATTTTGGCTTCTAAGCCTGGTGGTTATCAAAGGCAGAGCAACTGCACCAGGCTCCCTGTGGCAAGATGCTCCCTGCATTCACACACACACACACACACACACACGGCTATTTCTTCCTTTTCTTTAAGAGATGAGGAAATGTTGCGAGTTTCCAACAAGATTATAATTTAACCAAAAGAAGAAGGTATTTAAAGCCAGCCTTTTTGTCTCTCTTTAACAGGACACTGTGCACAGACACTGAAAGTCATGCAGAATTACTCTGTCCATTTAATGCTGCTGCATGTTTAATGAATTGTAATTGTGTATATGGAAAGACCCAGTAAATCACTGACCCATTTAGGTCTATGAGCACTCTGTTGCTATAAGCCCAAAGCAGGACTTGAGTAGTTAATGAGAAACTAATGCAACACCTGCTTCTCTCATGAAATACTTTCCTAAGCCTTTATTTTGCCATTTTAACAAAACCAAATACAATGCAAACACCAAAAAAAAAAAAAAAAAAAAAAAAAAAGAGGGAGAGAGAAGAAAAATAGAAACAAAAAAATCCCAAACAAAATCATTGAAACCAAAAGTCAGCCCGAAGATGCACAATGGGGTATTTATGCTTCTGTGAAGAACGCACCTCCAGATTTGTGTCGCTGGATTTTTTATTGATAACTTTGCACAAACTGAAATGATATTAGTCTATTTAAAACATATATCAATGACATGACATTCATTTGTTGTGTGATGAGTCTGTCCTGGTACATTCTTCCATGAAATTGCTACATAACATACAAATTAACCACACTACCCTACTCTAATCATTGTAATCAGTTATGTTTTCATGTGTACATTACTAATATATAAGGTTGTTGTAGTTCTTGTGTGTGGTTTAATTGCTTGTTTTTGCATATCTTGTGTGATTGATGATGTTCTAGAAATCTTTTCCCCGAAAGGAGACTTTCTAAATTACTTTGTTTAGATGCTAATGATTGTATTTCATTAGTGGCCCTCTCATCCAGAATCATCTTTAAATGAATGAATATGCCATAATTAAAAATCTGAATTATGAATTACTTTGAAAGGAGACAACATTGTCCCGATTTCCCACTGCGACTCAGTGTTATTTCAATTATGTAAATATGTTTAATCATTCCCCTTTTGTTTTTCTAATTATTTAATATTAATGTTGCTTTACCCCTTTATTGCTACAAGAAGGGATATGGCATCTTAAATGAGAGTACTTAGACAAGTGATACACAGATGACTAGATTCAAGCAGACATTTACCAGAATGCATAACCCATTTCAAAAACAAACATGCTATTAACATTCATACTAATATAGCAACACTAGCAGTAATTGCACTTCATGCATGTTTTGTCTTTACAAACCTAATGTATTCACAATGTACAATCTCCAATCAATTTTCTTATCATCAAACTTCAAATCCATTTGTACAACTTCAAATTCACTCGCAATGCTGATTTTAAGGAAGGAGATTTTTCTGCCCATAGATTGCACTTTTTCAGTAGCTTAAAAAACAAATCTAAATTATAAAGAGTCTGGACACAAGATCTGATTTTCTCACCGTCACAGCTGGTTCCATTTCAGAGAAAGCAAATTCTTTCCCATGAGCCTGAGCATTAGGAAAGAATTAACACTCCTGAGAACTCAGGCAGAGTACTGTATTATTACTGAAATTCACAAAAACAAAAGGACTGCACAATTAATACCTGCAAAACTAGGAACATCATAAATCCACATAAAAAGTTACATATGGTGTACAAATGACAATGGGAATTAAATGTAAAATATTTCTACTTTTCTCAACATAATCATGATCTGGTATGCAGCAGTTTGTCAGTCACATGGGAACATTCTGAAATAGAATTTGTAGAAGTACGTTATCTCACTCTTGAACAACAGTGATCTCATTTTAAGACATTATTTCAAGTATCTTTCTTTGTAACTCATCTGGAACCCAAGCACAGGAGACTAGAAGAAATTGAATTTTATTCCCATACTTTTCAAGATCCTGCAGCCTCCTGAAAAAGTCCGAAACTCTTAGGGGAAGTGAATGGATCTTTTTCAATTCTCATCAGCAACAGCCATAACATTATAAAATGCATTTAATACGTAAAAAATCATATTTTTAATCACAAGTTTTATAGTTTACCTTCTACCAGGGTCAGAAAGCATAATGAAATATGCACAAGTGTTATCAGCAAAAACATCCTGCCACTTCCAATTTGAGTTTATTACTCTCTGCTCTGCAGTCTTTCAGAGTGAATACTTCCAATTAACACTGCTGCTCTTTCAGCCTCTGAATTGCACTCAGATGATTAAATCCAAATGAAGAAAAAATTGCTAACACTACATGTTAGTTTTGATTTGTTTAAAAAAAAAAAATAATCACAGGCAAAATAGAAGGTGGTCATTTCCCATGAACTTGTCTGTGTGTGTGTAAGCACAGTGGTGGGCTTTATTCAGTGAGTTGCTCTGCTGAATGGAGGTCCTGACTGCAAGCAGATGGGTATGTTCTGTCAAACACATTCATGCTTCTGGCCAGCTCAGCAAAATCTATCAGCGCGTGTATTTCTGAGTAGAATTATTTTTTGTCAGTAACTTACTTCATAGTGTTCTTTACTGGTATTTTTTTTTTTTTTTATCTTCCTTCACCCCTCCTCCAAAAAAAAAAAAAAAAAAAAAACTTAAGGAAGCAGCTGCTAAATTTTTTTTTTTTTTTAATCAGTTTCAGTAAACTTATCCATATGGATACCATATTTTTTGAGAGAAGATATGTTCCAAAACAGCTTTTAAAAAGTCAAAGGATGACAAAAGAAAAAAAAAAAATCTATTTGAACTTCTGGGAGCTGGTATGTGAAAAATGAGTAAGGCAAAGAGCAAAGCAGATCAGCTTGGCAGCCTCCATTTTATACATTAAATTTTTCACAAGGCAGTTTAATTAGAAAAATTAGGAATGGTAATTGCTACATATAAATGTAAAGTGTCTCTCTTGGCCCAGCATACGGGGGGGAAAAAGCCGACCAAATCCCCAACTATAATGCCACTCTCTGTTCTCAGGATTCTTAAGTATGCAAATAGTTTTTCCACTTAAGATCTCACAGACAGATCTGGTCAAAGCAAATTACCCAAACATTTTGCACTCATCAGAGAGGAAAAGAGATGATAAGGCAGATAAAGCCAATGAATGCAGACATTTTGAACAAAAGCCTGCCATTTTACAGAGGAGATTATCTTGTACTCTAGTTCTCCAGTAATATATGTAGCAGAAACATATTTTCATACTATAAACAATGTGAGGTGAAAAGCCAAATAATATCTGGCTTTGGGGAAATGACAAGATTTTCATTGATAAGAAAAGAGCAATTTGTTCCATGGAATTTATGCTGTCTGCCATTATTTCAATGTTGTATTTTTTTCCCTTTTTTTCCTTCTAAATGTTAACATTTATAACAAAGTTATTATTTAATATTCAGTATTATTTGCATAGTCTGTGGTCATAATTAATCATCTCAAAAAAAAAAAAAACTTGCCAGAGTATCAGTTGTAATTCAGTTTTCTCATATTCACTTCATAATTAAGATAGGCATAACGCATGGCAATGGTACCATAAGAAATACTAAATAAGATGGATTCTCAAATAAAATACAAATATACACAATATCTTACTCTTGGGATAACTGCTTGTAATCTCATCACACAGATCTCCCCAAAACCATCACCTGTGATTTTATTGCAGCCTTTTCAGCAGGTTTTTCATAGAAACCAGACCCCAATGCAAAACTCAGACAACCTTCAGGTGCCAGCCTTCAAAATAAGAAGATAGAACAAGATAAGAACAATCCATACTCAGCAGCTGATACTGAGAGCACCTGGCCAGTTTGAGGGTTCCCAGCACAACCTCAAATCCTGCAAATAACTTCAGTTCCTCTTTACCTCTCAAACACCCCTGCTCCACTCAACGGGGCATCAAGCAACCACCTCTACACATCTGAGCCTGAGGAGTAGGAATGATGGTGCCATGATGCATCATTGTTTACACAATGGTTCACACAGCACAAAACAAAAGGGGAATGATTAAACATACTTACATAATTGAAATAACACTGAGTCGCAGTGGAAAACTGGGACAATGCTGTCTCCTTTCAAAGTAAGTCATAATTACCCTTCCTGATGTACAATGCCAATGTCACAGATGGGTGGTCAGAGCACCAAAACCATTGGAGTCAGGAAGTGGAAGGACACCCAGCTTCCATCTCAGCTGTTTGGGCTGTCCTCACTGAGAGGTGGTGGGAGAAAGAGAAAGTCAAGGCTTCTCCTGCTGAAGCTGGAAGAGACCTTCAGAGATCACCCATCCCATCTCCATGTAGTACCGAAACAAATTCACGCAGTTTGTCTGGCCAAACCTCTCCTGCCACTGCTGTGTCACCACACATTTACCTGAAGAATAACCCAAATCTATCCCAGGTGTCCCATCTTCACCTAGAAATTGATGTTATTGGGCATCCCAAAACCTTTGTCTCCATTCCCTGCATACTGACATCATTTCTGAAGCAGATGGATCTATTATTAGTTTTGTGAGTGCCACTCTAACTGACTTTTCAGTTATCTGAGAGAGTCCCAAAAACCTTTCCAGCATGTCTTAGGAAAGGATGAGTATTTATATTATCAATAACAATACAAATAGCTAATAACATTGTAAATAACACAGGCTGTTACAAAAGTAAGGAAGACAGGTAAGTCAGTGAAGTAAGGAGAATAACACACTATAGAGAAGCTAGAAAAGCAGGCCAATCACTGGCAATTAATGTTCTAGTTATGCCTCAGCCTCTTGGGTTTGTGACCCCCTTGAAAAAAAGGCATTCTTGCAATGCAATGGATAAAGCTAGTCTGGCTCTCACTTATAAATGGATTTTTCTCAAATCAAAACTCTTAAGTTAAACATGAAGAATAAATGAGGTGTAAGTAATGCTCAGCTCATCTTAGAACAAGTAAATCACTCAGACCACAAGGAGTGACTGACAGTGTCATTAGTAAAAAGTATCACTGCAAGCAAAGCCCTCTTTAGCACAAGCAGCATAAAAACTGAACGTCAGTACAAAGGTTCTTTTCACCTCAAACTGAAATAGGAACCTAACATTAAAAGACAAGCGAGAGATTTTAATAGAAACAGTTTCTAATTGCTTATAGCTTTTTCATCAGCTGTTAAGAACATTAAACTCATCAAAACAACAAAACCTTTAATCTGAACAACACAAAGGATCTAACGCAACTCCACCTACCTCCTTGGAGCAAGTGCTTACATCATAGGGATTGTTTTGAGACGTTCTTGTAATATTTGGAAACACAGTATTTGAAGAATCAGGACCAGAAACAGCCCTCAGCATTGTTTTAAAGAGAGGAGCTTGGGAAAATATCCATTAACTAAAGCCATTGGTAGAGAAAAGATCTGGGCACAGCAGTGCCCACCTAGACGCTGGGAAGTAGAGAAAATAAGGCCTTGCACCAAGAAGCTCCTGCAAGCCTGGCACCAAGTGCAGGGCAGATTGCTGAAATGTGTGGGCAAAGCTCTGCTATTGAGTTTGGAGTGGTGTCAAAACTAATGACTGTCATACACCTAGAATTGCTAGACTCGCTAGTTCAGAGCCTAAGAAACACCTGCGAAGGTTGCCTGACAGTAGCAGAGGCAAAAGAATGGCAGGTAGAACTGAGTTTTGGTTTTTGAGTTCAACAGCTGAACTGTTAAACAAGGGGAAAATAGTTTTGAAAAACAAGCCTTTTCTATCCTATTTTTAAAACAACTTCCATGTTAAGCATTGGTTAAAAAAAAAAAAAAGTAATAATCAAAGAATTTCAACTATATTTCCAACTTCTTTTTATCCTTGTCATCACATTTGACTGATTACTTTTTAACGAAGTTTTGATTCCTGTCTCTAAATTCAATTTTAAGTAAATTTAATGCACTCTGAGAAAAACTTTACCTGTCTGCAATTCCCACAAAAAATAAAAATAAAAAAAGAATTGGATGTGTTTGACACAGGTTTGAGCAGACAGGATGCTGTGGGAATGTGGATTGCTTAAAATTCCATATATGTAGAATAAACAGGTCCTAATACGTGTGTTTCAAATTTTTGAGAAAGAGCAACTAATTAATATTTCCAAAGATGAAGCATATGAGAAAATAATTTTATTTTAATCTTTTGGACTATTTAATGTCTTTTAATGAAGACAAATTTTCTTGAAATTTATCTATTTCAAAACCCAAAAGCCATTTTAAAATGAGAAGCCAAGTTCATTCTCAGAAAATATTGAAGTTTGTCAGCATCTCAACTCCCTCCCCCCCCTTTTTTTTTAATCAAATAAAAAATCTTAACCAAATTTGATGCGATTCATCTATGCTTCTATACTGTGCCTTCAGCAGAAAATGCATTGTTGATCAATTTTAATTCAAACTCTGCAGGAACTTCTTGCCTCTTTTCTCACAGGGAATTGGGGGAAAGCAGGAAGAACTGAAACTTGTGAAACTCACTAAGGAGAGATGAATTTCTCCAGTAAGCTTTTGCAGTAGTGGGTACCCAAACATTGACCCTTGAAGACAATTCACTGTCATGCAGTTTAAGTTTACATTTTTTTTCAGTCAAGATAAAACAGCACATTGCAGCTAGGGTCACACCAACTCCACTTAAATCATGGTTGAATTAAAAACATGCACAGAGAAGCAATTTCTAATGAAAATATTCCTGTGTAGAAACATTGTTTACCACTAGTGGATCATTCCAGTGGAAGACTCATACCTATTTACATCTCTTTATTTTGTTGTTTTCCTTCTGTTCATAAATGACAATGCTTGGGATTTGCTGTATTCTTTCTATTAGGCAGAGAAGCTTATGATTTGAGTCAGATATTTCTTCACTACAACTCTTTTTATATGCAAAGAATGTACATATCCCTCTGCTTCTCTAAACACAATAGGAACAGACAAGAAGCAGTTCACCTGGGCACATTTCCAAGCTTGCCTTTTCAAACAGCAATCTGCTCAAAAAAATCTCAGTCTTGGCTTCCTCTCAGGGCTGTGTTGGCAATGCAGCTCTGTTCAGAGCGCTCCTGCCTCTCCTGCTGCAGCTCTGCTTCTCTGCTTCCAGCATGCACGGCTGTGTTCCACCCTTTTCCCTGAATTACCACAATGGCAGTCTCCCATATCCTCCTGCCAGAATAACACCTTTTTCTTCCAAATAGTTGTTTTTTTTCCCTGTGATAATTCTAATTGTTTAAAGTTTGTACAGAGGCATCTCTTATTCTATTGTATACTTTCATAAAAGAACTTGGCTGCACTTTCTGATCAGTTGAAATTAAGAGAATCAGCATGCCAGCTTAGTGGTGATCACCAATGATAAGCTTGCTAGAAGCCACCCCCTTCCACAGACCCATTCATTGCCCAAATAGAACGTGGAACAGACCTCACTTGTAGAACACACCTTTGATTTATCCCCATTGAATTAATAGTACATACTTGTTCCTTGGATTAAATATCTTCCTTCTACATGCTACTGTGCTTTCAATTAAATAATTATATTTTACTTAGTTATGCCCACGCCAAAGTGAGTAAATCTAAAAAAAGATACTTTTGGAAGTACACAGAAAGTTTCACCATCACTTTTAAGCAATAATAGCACAAAAAAAGACAGACAGGCACAGGCAAGGAAAGACACAAATTAGGTAGCACAATAGCTTTCTTCCAGAAATCTTGAGGAAGAGAAAAGGTCAATTCACAGGAACAACTGGTGATGTTCTACTGCTGTTCAGTTTCAGGCAGTAGGATTTTGGTGAAAATGCAATCAGTGCAGTGGGATGAAGAAGCTAATAGCCAGACCACTGAGTCAGTGAGATGCTCGAAAAAAAAAAACCCAAAACCTTGTTTAATAAACAAACAAACAAAAAAAACTGGTTTATTTTCCCCCTCATATCTGTTCCCACAATTACAGTTTTCACATGAACTACCTCTTATCTTAATAGAACCTTTTAAATCTTTTGACACAGGAGGACCAAACAGTACAAAGTGCTTCATTCATTTGGGGACTATATTCTCATAGAATGGCCTGGGTTGAAAAGGACCTTAAAGATCATGTAGTTTCAAATGCCCCTGCATGGGCCAGGTCGCCAACCACTAGACCAGGCTGCCTAGAGCCACATCCAGCCTGGCCTTGAATGCCTCCAGGAATGGGGCATCCACAACCTTCTTGGGCAACCTGTTCCAGCGTGTCACCATCCTCTGCGTGAAAAACTTCCTCCTAATATCTAACCTAAACCTCCCATGTCTCAGTGATTTTAACATTCCTCTTTGTATTGTCATTATCTACCCATATAAACAGTCATACCCCCTCCTGTCTATATGCTCCCTTCAAGTGTTAGAAAACCACAATGAGGTCTCCCCAGAGCCTTCTCTTCTCTAAGCTAAACAAGCCTTTTCTCATAAGAGAGGTGCTCCAGCCCTCTGATCATCTTAGCGGCCCTCCTCCGGACCTGCTCCAAGAGCTGCATGTCCTTCCTGTATTGGTGGGCCCCAGGCCTGGACATAGTACTCTAGATGGGGTCTCACAAGAGCCAAGTAGAGGGGGACAATCACCTCCCTCTCCCTGCTGGCCACCCCTTTTTTAATGCAGCGCAGGATATAGTTGCCTTCCAGGCTGCAAGCACACACTGCTGGCTCACGTGCACATTCTTGAAAACAAGAAGCTGGACAACACTCCTGCAAGAAGCTGAATGCTAAGTATGCAGAGGAAAACTTCTTTTGAACAAATTGTCCAGCCCTCTGCTGGCAAGCAGCAAACAAGGGATGTGCAAATTTTAGTGACAAAACTGTTTTCATATTCTTTGAGAAACTTTTCACTGGATTGTAGCAGCAATACAGAGTTTTTCTTAACAATTTATCACCTAAAAAGTGGAGAAAGAGCAGGAAGGAGAACTTTCTCCCACCCTCCCATAACTCCTATGCAGTTTTTAGAAATGCAACTAGAAGATAGAGTTTGATTATCCTGGGAAATGATTTAACCTAAAAACAAAAATTATGCATGGAATATGTAGAGACAGATTAGTGGGTCCACTGGGGGAGGCAAAGCCCCGTGATCATTTGGTGGGACCAGCAAACCAAATTTGAAGATAACCATTTCCAGCAAATCTCAAAATCACCACATGAAATAAAAAAGTGCAAATACCAAATAAAAACTATTACCGCTCAAACAGCAAATGTTCACCTCATCATGTTCACCTTTTCTACATTTCAATCTAAACTTTGCAGACAAAAATCCATGTTTATTTCAAATGAAAGTCACAGCTAAGGCACAGAATGCTTTCTCAAAGACAGTATTTTTTGTTGCGCAGTAGTGCTAAGAACAACACCATTAACAGAAAAGAGCAGCCTGAAGATCACAGCAATCTCATTACAACCACTGTTCTTAGTAGCATTGCTTGTTGTGGCCCATCATATAAAATGGCCTTGCCTAGTTCACTGTACAGCACTGAGAACTCCTACAGTAATTTGGCTGCAGGGAGAAGGGCCAACAGCACTACAACTCCCTGATCACACCTTCCTGCCATGCTGCTCCCATGGCTGGCCATCAAGGCAGTTTCCACTTTCAAACAAACTACAGCAATAACTATTGCTTTTCCCTTTATGGAGATTGGTAACACTGTCATTATGAAAATACATGGGAAAACTCCCACTAGACACTTAGATAAAACTCTCACATGAAATGTTTGCAAACTTACGTAAATATTGATGGTGATTAAATGCCTAATTAATTATTATTTGTAGAGCATCCATATCTGAACAGTAATTAAGAATATTGATCTTCTGAGTTCGGTACTATACAAATACATCAGGGGAGAGACACTATTTCCCCCGTTGAGTCTGCCATCCAAATAGCAAATGAGAAATGGAAAGAAACTGAAACAGAGACTTAGTCAAGGGAGCTTAGTAAGTCACTGTCAGAACTGGGGGAAATTCTGATTTGGAAAGGTTGTTACTGTGACTTATGGCGCCACACTACACTGGGGATGAGGTGCCCTAGCCTGAGATAGGTGGTTTCCCTACCACACAAGATGTCCATTGCTTCCAGCCCTCCTAGCTACTGCCCTGTGGATGTGTGACAGACAAGGAAGAACAGCTCAGACAGAAAAGCAGGCAAACAGATCATAGTTCCCAGTTTGGAACTCCTATACGAGTCACTTTGGCAGTTACTCAAAGCTTTTATTCCAACAGAAGCTACATTTCTTTAAAGTCACTTTGTAATTTTCAACTCCAATCTCAGCAGCACCAGCCAGAGATGAACTGAAAAATTACCACCTCAAGTATCAGTTCGGGTTTCAGCACATTCAGGTTTTGCCAAGAAACTCAGTGCTCTTAATGTATATGTTAAGAAAAGGGGGGGAAAAAATATATATTACTGATTTTCTGATCTGACACTGAAGAATTTTTTCCACACATAAATTTTCAACCAGCCTTACAAAGAATATTTATTTCCATTCTCTGTGTCACTCACAGTGGTTTATATTTGCACCTGATTGCAGAGTTCAAGGACCATCCTCTGCAACGACGTTTCAAGACTCTTCAGATATAAAAATGAACCCCCCAGGAAAGAACAACTCTTCCTCCCACTCCCCACCCCGCACACCCATCAGTCTCCTGGAATCTGTGATGTTTACCTCAGAAATCTTTTTACAAAAAAAATAAAAAATAAAAAAAAAATCATGTGATAACTTGCAATCAAATTCAGCTCTGGCTTTACTGCACAGTTACAACCCATGCTGTATGCATCAATGGGTAAGAAAAAGGTAATTTTCCATCACCCTCCTTATCCATCCACATCTCTCACAAAGTAAAAACCAAGGAGCTAATCCCATCCTCAGAATGATTCAGAGAAGTTTCCCTGAATTAATTCTGTGCAGCAAGGCTCAGAAGGCTTCACCCCAACAGCAGGTCACAAAGCAGTACTAGGTTGAGCTCGCTACCCCACAAGCGGCATGCCCCGTACAGGAGGAGGGTGAAGAATGCCACAATTCAGACCCAGTGACCACAGGAGGGACAACAAACATCATAGAACCCCACAGAAAGTCACAAGTGCAGCTGGGATGTCACAGAAGATCAAGCTCCTGCCCCTTCCTGTAGTGAGCTGTTTGGATCTTCAGATCACTGAAATGGTATCTTGAGAATAAATAGCAGGGAAAATGGGTATCTGCAGGTCTTGCCACCACTGTTGTTTTCTGTGTAATGATATCCTCACATCCTCTCACAATGCTACTGAGTATTTGAGCACTGGGCCTGTTTCCTCCTTGCTGTGCCTAGCAGTGGCATATTTACTTGCTTATTCATGACCCCTGCTAACAGTGGAAACTTCCTGCACGATCCCAGAAAGTGTGAGAACAGTGCCAGAAAGAAGTGCTAGCCACCAATACTTGCACAAGAGCTCTAGGAGGCAGCAATGCTACAAATCCCAGCACACAACACAGCTGCCCAAAGAAAAAGTCCAAACAATGCCACCTGCCTGCATAGCCAGGAGGGCTTCAAACTGAAGACAGCCGTGATCCAAAATGCAGAAATGGTGGTGGTCTTGTATACTTTACACCTAATGATGACACCAAAAGCAGGTAATATCCCCACTGTGGTGGTCTATTTGAATCTTGAGATAAAAGCATTAGCTCTTGCGGTCAACACAACAAAACTGGGCAGGAGCTGCCGTCAGCAAGCAGGATGTGGTTCCCTCACAGACACTTTTCATCAGACAGCTACATTACTCTGCAGTGACAAACATATTAGCAGCTTTGCCTGTAAGAGGGTGGGTAGCAATTCAGCAGCACCAACCGAATTAACGGATCCAGAGTTCAGTGCACCCATACTGCCTGGATGACATCAACTGCGAAGAGAGGTGCTCATGCGCTATTTGTGAAGGTGTGTATTAACCCATTTAGTTTTGTCCCTACCACTCACCCCCTAATTGGCCACCAGCCACTTGGAGATGTTGAACATGCAACAGATACAATTGATCCTAACATATGCACAGTACAAATCTCATGAATTCCAAGAGAATATGTCATTTAGTCCACTTCCTGGATTTCAGTGCTCTCCTCTAACCAAACTTAAACTCACCAGAAAAATTCCATGAAAGCCAAATAGCAATGACAAGCATTTTGAGTATGGTTTTAGGCAGCCAACCTCCTTTATTACAATCCAAGACTTTTGCAAGTATTATTTCATTTACATTGTGTCTGAAGCTCTCATTCTTCGTGTGGTTTGATCCTTTTAGCCAAGCCTCTTCAGCAGCAGAAAGCTTTCATTTGCTTTCCTGTTCAGGTTTCCATCTGCCACTTCTAATCCTTGTTTTTATTCTTGCTAGTTAGTCATCTGATCTCTTTGATCCTTCATAGCAAGCCTTGAACTCTGTTTTTATTCAGATTAACATCCAGGGTCAAGAAGTAGTGTTTACTTTTCCCTGTGGTTTTGCAACCTTTAGCTCATTTAAGCATTTTTTTTTCCTCCTCCTTCTCAAGTTTTCAATTGCATTTTCCATTATTTAAAGCCATATTTCCAAGCTACTGAGAATTTGCAACACCAGCAATCATTGATAAAATATTGCTGAAACAATAGAGGCAGCAGAACACCCTGGAGACCCTCCCATTGAAGATGCTCAGACTGACAACCAGTTCTTTCCAGGTGCAATGCTAAGCAGTGTGGGTGATGCACCCTGAGTGTCTCTATTGTTGCACAGCAAGTTTCTGAAACAGCCAACATGGTCCATCTGTATTATCATTCCAGGGGGATCCAGAAGAATTTTTGAGTTTCTTCCAACAAAAAGGGAAACGGGTACGCTAACTGAAACCAGCAAAATAAGGAGTTGAGCGGGGTTGATGAGGTATGGACTTTTAAGGTGCCCCAAGTACTACAGGTACCAGTTTTAACTGTTGCTTCCCTGTGTAGGACACTGCCTGACAAGCTGTTAAATCCTCTGTCAAGATTCACAACAGTTCTTTAAAAGCTTTATCAAAAAGGAAAATAAGGCTAGGATTAGTATCAACATTCCCTTAACATTCACCACGTAGCAGTGAAATATGTATCTTCATGCAAGGGATCAAGGGAAGGATGTGGAATTTTAGAGTGATATAACATACTTAGTCCTCTTTTGAAAGGATTCCATGTAACCATTGATGGCACTGTACTTCAAGCTCATAAGACTGAGTATCGGACTGATATTGTCAGCACAACAGTTCTTGATATTACATCAAAAAACAAAAAAAGACCAGAACTAAAGACCACAGACCATACATAACCAAGTTCTCACATTCTAAGACAAAACAAATGCACTAAGTGCTTCTCTGGCACATAACTTTCTTCAGGCAGGTCAGGCTGTGACTATATGTCAAACCCAAACATTCAGAATTCAGTGTAGAGGGTCTCATGGATGCCTAACACTGTATTCCGCTAGGGAGTAAAGACAGACAAAATCCTTGATAAAAAAAAATAAACTTCATTATATAAGAATAAAAGCTCTTCACAACACCTTTGCAATAAGTACAAGTTTCAAAGTTCACAAAAAGGATAAGTTCAGCAGTCATTAGATTAAACCTTACACACAAAGAAAAAACTGGAATTCTGTGCTTTTCATTGCCCCAGATACAGACATAAAAACAGGGGATTACATACGTGTACAATGAACAAATATACAATTAGCAGAGAGGCGTGGTAAGGCTGGTATTTTACAGGTTGTATAACTAGGAAAATTATCAAGGTGAAAAGAGATAGTCAAAAATAAATGAAAAGCTCACCTGTGTCCTAGGCTCACAGTAAAACAACTCCAAATGGAGCAACCTCCAGAAAGAGATCCTTCCCCAGTGGCAGTCAGCCCTTAAAAGGGGTCTATGAGAGGTGGAGCTCCACCCCTTCCAGTCACACAGGTGAATTGCATACCTGTGCTCCCATGGCTGACGGCAGTGCTTGCCTCAGGTGATCAATTAGTGGCTCAGGCCATGATTCAACAGTTCCCATACACATATGCATTCTCAGAAAATGCAGCTAATTAGAAGTCTGACTTTTCATAAGCTAAGAAAACATGTTTCACCAGATCCACATTGATAGGCACACAAAAATTCCTTAAAAACATAAAGCAAAGTTAAAACACAATTCATACCACACAACTTGGAATCTGTACAACAGAAAAAAAACATACATCATGATTAAAATACATTGCCAGATTTTAAGGATTGGTGTTCCCTTAAACACAACTGACAAAGAATTTAAAAGTCACTGTAGAAGTCCATCAGCATGGTCCTGTTTTGTAGGAGAATGAATGACCTCTCACAGCTCCAGAACAACTTGCCCTCTACATCCAGGAGAGGCAAGAATATCAGTACTGACATAGCAACCTCTTTGCTCCAATACTCTGACAAACAATACTAGCATAGAGTCATACTTAACATAACACGATACGTATGTACATAACACAATGAAAGTATAACCAAGAATAAATCACAACTCAGAAAAAGAAGGTGTAAATTTTTTTTAAATAAGTGAGACAAGTTTAATACAGGAAAAAAAACTACTTACTCTTTGGCATGGCCATTAGGCAACAACTACTCTACTATTTTTACTGAGTTGTCTTGTACTTCTTTTGCATGTGAAAGGGAACATGCATTTCATAACTCAATAAATGAAAAAGACATTTGTTGTCACAAGTTCCTTAAGTAATTCCATGGCTGTCTTCTTCTGTTTTCCAAAACATAGAACTCAAAAGATTTGAAAGCTAGATTTTCACTTCCAGACATAAGCCCACACAAGCTAACCAGAAATTGGTGTACTTCAGAAGAGAAAGCTTATGAAGGCAAGGATATCTCATTCAGCAGACAAACCCCACAACAAAAGACAATTTCACATGTATACAACAGTCAAATTGGAGAATGAGGCCTGCCACATTAGCCAACAATTCCTTCCCTAAGAACAAGACAAAAATCATCAAACACCGGAAAGAAAGACCAAGCCTTCCATCACACAAGAAAAAAAAAAGAGGGCTAGACAAATACCAACAGGAAAGCCATGAGCTTCAGAGAACCTAAAGCTAAATTTACATCAACGGCTAAATTTTTTAAATAACTGCAGAGAAAAAAAGACAACCAACATACCAGAAATGAAGTGAAAATAACATTTATTTCATATAATACACGTACTAAAAATTGCACACAAATTCATGAGCACTGAAAGCCCAGAACTGTGGAAGTTAATCCCATGAGAGCAGAAGAGGAGCTTATCCTTCTTCCCCACAGTTGCCTCGGAGCTCCACATCCTGCTTCTTCTTTCTTCAGCAGCCGATCCTTCAGATGAAGGAAGAGACCCTTAGACACAAGGAACACTAACTCCCCCCACATAAAGGCGGTAGAGAAGCCAACACCCTGAGGGTGCCCGGCACACAACCACCCAGCCAACAATGACTGTGCATCCCCACCTCCAATTTGTCCCAGCATAAACAACTTAAAGCAGCTTTTCTCATCACACTGATGCGCTGCAGAGGTCTGGCTGGTGCTGCAGCAGGGTGCAGAATCAAGTAGCCAGGGCAAATGGAGCTGGGCATGCAAAGCAACAGCCAGAGTTGGCTCTTCCCCTGCTTACAGGGGGCCCCAGCCACTGTTTCCATTGCAAAGTGCCTGGGACTCCAGCGCCAGGCCCTCACTTGCAGGGCTCCTTCTCTCCCAGTCGGGGGTCACCATGACCTGCACTCCGCTAACAGGGCGGTCACCCCACACAGGCTGCCAGCGGAGCACAAAGACTCCCACACGCAGACCCTGATTACAGGCAGGCTGACGACACCCACGGAGCTCAGAGAAGCCACAACCTTTCTGGGTAGCCCATTCCAGTGCTTTATCACCCTTAGATTAAGTTATTACACTATTGTGCAGAAGTTCCTATGCTTCAGTCTGTGGCTGTTTATCCTTGTCCTAATGCCACGCAGTGCTGAAAAGAGTCTGGCCTCATCCCTCCACCTCCCACATCTTTGTTATCTGTGGACATTGATCAAATCCCCTCAAGTCTTCTTTTCTCAAGGCTGAGCAGGCCCAGGTTGCTCAGCCTTTCCTCATAAGAGATGCTCCAGACCCTTTATCCTCCTTCTGGCCCCCTATTTGATGCCTTCAGAACATCTGTTTGGTTTTTTTTTTTTTTTTTTTTTTTGTACTGAGCAGCCCAGAACTGATCACAGTACTCCGAAGCAGAGTATAGGGGGAAGATCACCTCCCTTGATCTGCTGACTCTTTTTAATGCACCAGAATGCCACTGGTCTCCTTGGCCACCCTGGCACACTGCTGGCTCACGGTCAACCTGCCATCCACCTGGGCCCCCAGGTCCCTTTCTGCAGTGCTGCTCTCCAGCAGGTCACCTCTCAACTTGTCCTAGTTCATGTAGTTATTCCTCCCTAGATGCTAGACTCTACACTCTATCTTGTTAAATTCTGTCTGCCCAACTCTCCAGCCTGTCCAGGTCTCACTGAATGGCAGTACAGCTTTCTGTTGTCAGCCATTCCTCCCAGCTTTGTACCATCACCAGATTTGCTGAGGGTGGACACTACCCTCTCACCAAGGTTACTAATGAAGATGCTGAACAAAACCAAACCCAGCACCAACCCCTGAGGAACACCACTAAATACAGGTCTCCATCTGGATTCTGCCACCAATCACAATGCTTTGAGCTCAGTCAACCAGTTCTCAACCCACCTCACTATCCACTCATCTATTCTACACTTCCTCAGCTTTATTATAAGGATGCTATAGGGGGTTGTTGGTAGTTGGGTAGGCATGCAAGGGTGTGCCCATGACGCTGAGCTGAGACTCTCTTCCAACCTTCCTCTATCTGTCAGGTCTGCCCGACTTTGACACAGAGTCCACCACTTTTTGGGGGGCCATCTCCCAGACACCCTTCCTTCTGGTATTTCAGAGAGTCACTCCACCAGATAATCTCCCACTCACACCACCTGATGGCCCTTCGTCTTTCTCCTCCTTGAGTTCCACCACCAGACTGAGCAGCTCTTCCACCTGCTCACACCTCACTCAGACAGCCTCCCCCGACAGCTGCAGGGTCAGGTACACCCTGCAGCCAGAGATCGGAACAGGTCGGGTGGGTGGCTTGCCTCTGCTCTGGCATTTGGTCCCAGCATGGCAGCTTACTGCCTTTCCCTTCCCTCAGGGCAGGAATGAGGCTTGCATCCTCCCCTCTCACGCACCCCTCAGCCCGCCAATGACATTTGTCTCCCTCCTCTTACACAGCCCTCAGCGCGGGAACGACTCCTGCCTCCATCCGTCAGACTGCTTTCAGCTCGGGAGCAGTATTGTCTCCCTCCCTTCTCGCGCCCCTGAGCGCGGGAACGACGTTTGTCTCCGCTCCAGTCAGGCACCGATCAGCCCGCGAACGGCATCTACCGCCCCCCCTCCTCCCCCCCCCCACCCGCCGCTCCGCCCGAGATCAGCTTTTCTCCTTCCATCAGGCGCTCCTCAGCTCGCCAGCGACACCTGCCTGCGCCGCCCCCTCACGCGCCCCCCAGCCCAGGAACGGCATTTGTCCGCGGTCCAGCCAGGCGCCTCAGCCTGGGAACGGCACCCGCCTCCTCGCACACGCCTCAGCGCGCAAACGACATCTGTCCCCGCTCCAGTCAGACCTGCCCAAGAACGGCACCCGCCTTCGCCCCATCATTAGCCGCTCTACCTGGGAGCGGCATTTCTCGTCGCTCCAGTCAGGCGCCCCTCACCCCACCGGAGACGTTTTCCTCCATCCCTCACGCACTTCTCAGCCCGGGGATGGCACCACCCACCAACCGTCCTCAGCGACGACACTTTCATGCTTCCCGACTCAGTGCCGTCCTGCCCCACCACCCCCCATCCCTCCAAGCCCAACGAGGATGGCTCTCATCCCCTTACCCCAGCCCAGTCGACTTCTCTCTGGCATCCCACTTCGAACTCTCAGCTTCCACCACGCCCTGAGGGGTGCCTGTGGGGCAGTCGTTTCTTCACTTTCCGTGTTTGTTTTGAAACTCACAGAAATGTTTGGTGTTCCTTCTGAGGCAGTAGATGTCCAGAAACATAATTAAAAACATACTTTTTGTTAACGAATTCCTCACAGTGACTAATCAAATCCCTCCTAACTCAGAAATTCTTTTGCTCCCCTTTACCCGCTGGTCAGGGCACAGCAGTGCCCGTCACACACAGCTGGGATCTCGGTGCAGCTGTGCCTCTGTCACCTGTCTGCAGCCCAGCAGAAATGCAGTAAGGTGCACCTCATTAAAAAAAAAAAAAAAAAAAAAAAAAAAAAAAAAAAAAAAAAAAAAAAAAAGTTATGAAAATGAGTATTTTTAATATCTTTTTGTCACAAAAAAATACAAATAATTTTAAAAGATTATCGGAGTAGTTGAGAGAAAAAATTGTAATTGTCCATACAGAGGTTTTGTACTGTGAGGTGTGGAGCACATCCCACAGGGGAGGTCTGCACCACCACCTGTTTGCTGTGGTTGCCACCATGGAAAATGCTCACAGATTCATTTTGCCCGTGAATTTAATTCTTCATGTAATTTCTCACCAGCTTTTGACAAAGGTGTTTTTCCAATTGTCTTTCCCAGCTGTACCTTCATGTTTTGAGGCTGCAGAGAGGAGTTCTGCCCCCAGCAGGACCTGCTTGGCCTCAGGTGTGGCTAAATGGGCTTCAGCAGCTGACATAACACAGCTACAACTCCATATATCAATGTAAACTCAATTAGTAGAAGACAGTAGATTTTCATTATAGGCCAATAGATACCAAGACTGAATGCAAACACAAACTGTAAAAATAATGGGATCCTACCACATGTGGCACAGCCAGATGCTGATAGTATGTATGCCCAGCTCTGAAGATTAGGATGTCTTGATTATGTAAATAGTGGAGATTGTTCCATTTGCAAAACTCCACCAAAAAAACAAATCACCACAGCTTGAACAAACACAAATGAATTTGGAATTTCATCATCATAATTACAATTAGAAACACCCCCAAAATATTGTTCGTTCTTCAGGATGCTTTTAAAGCAGTTCCTAGTCATGACCAATAGTACAGCAGAAGGTAAACGCAGATCACTTCCAACTCTGAGGTGGAGCACTGTGATTTGGGGCTGCTTCTGACAGAGTTAAGAATGTTTTAGTTTACTCAGCATCTTCTACTGTACTGCCAGCAAGGGGGCTGGGGAGACCCAAGGAGACGGGATGGGACAGAACCAGGACAGCTGACCCACACAAGCCAAATGGTTATTCCATGCCATACAACATAACATGGAAGGAAACTCTGAGAAGGGGGGAGTTCATCACTGTGCTGCTGCTGCTGCTCAAGGACTGGCTGGGCACCAGTCATTGGCTGCTTTGCAATTGCTTTTACATTGCTTTTTATATATGTACATATATATATATAATTGTCTTTTTTTTTTTTTTTTCAGCAGATCTGACCATAGCATGTTAACTCAGCGTTGTTGAGGATGTTGTAGTAATTTGATCATTCATAGTCAGTATGCTAATTTTTTCCCTATTTATGGAGGTCATTGATTGTCTTCTCATGGAACTATATTATGTAGCACTTTGCAGTTTATTTTACCTGTTGTATTGTTTGTCAATTCTGGGAGTTGGATTTAAGTTTTTATTTTGCTATGCTGTGTGGCCTTGGCCTATGTTATGATAAAATTGTTGTTTGGGAAACTAATCTAGTGTTTGTATTCAGCACTGCAGTCGTCTCTGGGCTTCGGGAACCATATTGTGGAGGCTATTAGTAATTAAGCTCTTTGCTTTGTCTCCTCAGGGAGCCATGCTATTGAGGAGATGGGAGGGCATTTTCCAGCAGTTCCTCAGCCTCCTTTTCTCTTTCACTTTTCCTTCTTCCTCTAAACTAGTTACAAAGGCTCTTGAGAATTTTGTATGTCTATTTCTATGTGTCATGAATGTGCTTCGGGTTATGTTCATGATTAAGCATTTATTTAAGAACATCATCCAAAGATGTCTCCTGAGGCTGGATAGTTCTGAGTGGCAAGGGAGCGTGGGATGGGATGGGATGGGATGGGATGGTGACGGGATGGTGACCAGGGTGGTGGGCAGCCACAGTGGTTTAGAACTTCACTTCTGAATAATGCAGAATCCTGAGAATGGGGTAGAATATTTGGAAAAGGTCTGTTGTCACCCTCACAATCTCAGATTTTAAATGGTAGAGAAAGAATAGAAAACATTACACTTTCAGCAGTCACATTCCACGTAGAAAAGTGAACTCGTATATAATAAATATATGATATACAACATACAGTATGTACAATATGTAATTGATATATAACACTTTCTTTTACAGTGACCACACAAAAGATTGTTATTTAAACCCCACAAAACTGTGAATGGGGGCATGCAGTTCTGCCTTCAGGTCTTACTGTACACATCCAAATGTGGTTTTCACCTCCTATCTCTGCAGACATTTCTCATTTATGCATTGTTAGTGCTCTCTGCTTCGTTTATATGCATTTTCTAATTCCCAGCTTCGCTCCCCGAACCCGTCATTTTGCTTCTCCTCCACACTGACAAATATTCCGCAACTGTGCAACGAAACGATGGCGCTGATCTTAAAACGAGTGAAAAACGGCGGAGGAATGCAAAGCTACGCATTGCAGGAGGCTGGCAGGAAAACTCCGCGGCCCGGCCCGGTCCCGCGCGTCGCCCCGGCCCGTCCGCCCCGTCCAGCGGAGTGCCTTGTGCAAGAGCGCCATCTGGCGGCGCGGCGCGTGGAGGCAGTGGCGATCCGGAGGGAGCGGCGTCTCCCGCCAGCGGAGGAAGGGGGACGGGAGGCGGAGGGAGCGCGGAGTTTTCCTGCAGAGCCGCGCTGGGAACGCCTGGGCGAAACGCCTGTGACAAACGTTCGGGGAAGGCCCAGCTCAAGAGCTAGCTCTGAAGACCACCCATCGTGTACGTCAGAGGCATTCAGGTCCATCCCACTCAGGAATTTGTGCAGAAGCTTCCTTGGTGCTTTTCTGCCTTTATCTTCATCTTTGAGCTGTTTATGCTTTTGTGTAAATAGATGACAATTCTGACACTATTTAATACACTCCTGTTTTTCACATCTTTATCTTCTGCTCACGAGTGTCCTCCTTCCAACCAACACCAAAATAAATAAATAAATAAATAAATAAAATTAAAAAAACCCCATCCCCTACGCATACATAGAACTACCACATGTTTTTGGCAACTCAGAATCCATGGTAATTTGCAGCTCTACCCTTCAGAACTGCTGCCTCTCAATTTTAAAACTACCTATTTCAATAGAAATTGGTATGCTGGTAGAAGAATAAATCTCAAGAGTGGCACAAGAATATGTATTCAGTCTCATGTTGAGGACTTTGCCTTGTACAACAGTATTTTGTAATATGTCAGTTTTTGCATTTCTGGTCTTTGTTGTTTAAACTGATGAGCAATAACCACCTTTCCTTTTGATCTGCGGCATTAAAAAGTTAACAATTTCCTACAACATAAAGTGAAGCACAAAGAGTAAAATCTCCAAGTGAAAAATACTTCAAAAAATCTTGAAAAATCATACCTGCTCTTGTTTGTAATGTGTGAAATTATTACAAGTATTTTCACTATGAGGACTTTTGATAGATGACTCACAATTTAGCTAAATTCAATAAACCACACACTGTGCCTGTCCCAGTAGGTGACTCATGCATTTTGTATTTCAAGTATCGAATGTTTGCCAAAAACAGTATTTAAAAAAGTAGGAAAATTGTTCAAAAGGGCTTGTGAATAGGTTGGGACTACCCACAGGCAGCTCTTACTTGTGTTCTGACCACTTACGTGGGATTTCACGGCACCATGGCAGTGTTCTGTGAGGAGTGCTTAACCACAGCAGCTCCACCTTACTCACTTCATAGGCTTTTTTCCTCTCATATATTGTACCTTCTTTAAATACACACACATTAGTATTTAATGTGATACTTTCAAGCAGTTGTGTTCTAAAGAGAAAAGCCCGCAGGGTAAACACTTTCCCCACAGAGTCACTGCTCCATAATTTTATACACATTTCCTAATTTTCCTAGCACTGTGCTTTGCCCTTCTAAAATTGATTGTAAAGAAAAAGTAAAATAAAACATCAATCTCAAAAGAACTATTCAGCTGATCCCTGAATACAGTATGGTAGTATTTTAAACCAAATAACTCAAGTAAAAGTGGCAGAATTGCACCCGGAAGGAGGAAGTTTTTCTTCTGGTATTGATGCCCTTTCACTCGTTCTGTAGCTTGCAGGATGGCAAAGGAAGGCTGCTGGAAGCTGGTGACTCACTGGGTTAGCTTAGATTTTAGGCAATTTTCCAAAAGCAGTCCTACAGACCTCAGTGTACATCTGCATCTCATTTTTAACTTTGAGCAGGAGTTGCCTGACCCCAGAATTTTGTGCTCCACATGTGCACAGCACCCACCTACCATAAACGCTTTCCTGAGGACAATCATGAGGCCACGTTGTTACATGGCAAGCTAAAGGAAATCTTTTCGTCAGGGCCTGTGAATTGTATGTGTTTACAGCAAGCATCACTTAAGGTGTCTTATTTTCTGGCTGATTCATTTGTTCACTAGCAGGAGAAATATTTGGTGAAATATTTTCAAATACCCAATCACTCCTCTAATAGGTATCAAATGATGCAGGTTCCTGTCTTTAATGCAAAAAGAGGCTAATGCAGTCTTTAAGAACTACTAGGAGGACTACTAAGTTCATGACGTTACTGGGGGATCATTGGCAGTTGGATTACACAGAGTGAACCAGGGAAACTATCACCACCTACCTTTAAGAGGGTGTGGGGGGGATCTTGTTTTTTTAACGTGTTCCATAAAAAGTCGCAAAGATTCATTCCATAATCACTTTGAATAAAATAGGTAGGAGGTTCTCATTACTGATCTTCTCTGCATTTTTTTTTTTTCTCCATTATTCCTCTGATGCTTTTCCTGCTGATTTGGCTCTTGCTCTGACTTCCCTGGATCCCTGGAAGAAGCCAATACAGCATCATCTGAAAATAAATGAACTCAAAGTTCATGTTGACTAGGGATGTTGACTATTATGAGGGAGCTACTACTTCCATGTATGCAGAAATGGTAAAACAAGGCATAATATTAAGCTCTGAATTTTAATTGTATTCATTAAAAACCAAGCATGAAGCATGTTTTATTCATTTTTTTTGTCAACCACTTCACATTTTCACCCTGATTTTCTTGTAAAAACTAACAAAAGAAGTCCTGTGCGAAAGTACTGCAGGAAAACATTTGATCCATTTTAGTTTAATTTAATGAAATTTAGCATCTAGGAAACAAGGAAAGGCAGCATTAATATGCCCAGACAATTCTCCAAAGGCCTTAAGCAATTGCTTTTTAAGAGCATCATTAGCTTCCTGCCTACAAAATTAGCAAAATTGATGCCTTTGTATTGACATGGGTGCAAGTTATGCTACTTGAAGGAGATATTAAATTTTAAACAGACAAAGAATATATCCTTTGCTAGTAATATTAATTTGTCTAATAGTTCCACACGGGGAGTGAAGGTATACATAGTATGCAAAATCTTAAATAGCACACAAAAAATATTTTTTGACGACCAAAACATTTATGCACGTGGGAAATCATATTAGTTGTCAAATGATGACAGTTGCAATATTAACATTATTAACAAGAGGCCAGAGTATTGTTTTACTATCCATGCACTGTGCTCGAAATGCTATTTAACATCAGAGACTCAATATTTATCAAGAGCATTTGATTTAATAATATCCAGTATAACAGTACTCCACAGTTTCCATTAGTTTGATTGAATGTTATATCTGTCTAAGCAAACCGAGCATTAGGCGCTTCAGAGAAAGTCACTTGTAATAGAGAAAAATATAATGCATGAATATTTCATTAGTAGATGAATACCCATCAAAACTTTACTTGAAATGCTTGAAAGTACCTACTGAATGTTTGCCAGTTATTTCAACAGAGATGGTTGTAATGCTGCTGTTGAAACAGGAAAAATCTATTAGATCATTTAACACACTAAAACAATTATGGTATAATTATAAGGAACATAATTATATGTTCTTGATGTCTTTAATTGTGCAAGCCTCACTAATTAACATTAGAAATTCAATCAAAACAAATTATGCTTTAAAATTTAAGGATGAACTTAAAGAGAAATATCACATTTCCCAAGTCAAACAATTATAACTTGCAATTCCACTTGATTGTAGGCAAACAATTCATATGCATGTAGCGACCTCTCATTCCACTACCTAAATGTATTTATTCATTGTATTTGGAGATCTATATACTCAAGAGTCTTACCCATATTTAAAGATATAATGTCAGTTCTGCCCAAACCAAAATTCAGTAGAGATTCTTTTGGATTAAACTTCAAAGGAATAGATCCATACTGTGCCCAATGCATTTGTGTCTTTTCTGCACAGCACTGCACTATATGTAGATAAGATAAAATAAGCCCTATAAAGAAAAAAATATATTTTCTAAAAGAATACTATGTATGGGAAAGTATCTGACCAACTCTTCTTTAGGTACATCTTCAAATTAATTTTGACCTTTTAAGAGCTTTCACTGATAATTTTAAAAGTTATTTCTTTAGATCCTAGGAAGCCTTGTCTTTTCCAGATCATGTCAGTGATAGCAGTGATCATTACCCCTGAATTATTGCTTCAGAGTATTTCAGTTGTCAGAAGAAAATTCAGACAACTAGACATCTCTCAGCATAATTTGATTAATCAACGCCTCCTTAGTGAATTGTCTCTCATGCTATCAGATGTTGAATGAGTGTAAGAGATATTCTGGCAAATTAGAGAAAATTGTCTACCACAGAAACAAATTTGCCAAGGTCTCCACATACCTGATGTTTCTTCTTTCCAGTGCTGTTCCATTGTTTCATGGAACAAAAAATGATGGTATATCACGATCCTCTTTATAAGCTCTTGAAATATTGCAGTAAAATGCTTTCAACATTACATGATATAATATCCCTCATGTGGCAGGGCTGCCTGATTTTATTCCTTCAATACACAGTATTTTCTGTCATAGCTGGAGTATGAGAAACATTTACTACAAATTTTCCTTGATGTTTCCCCACCAACCTAACCTACTCTAACCCTACACGTACCCTACCTTCTATATATCCTTCTATAATTTTGCGGGCTTAATATTTTTAAACAATTTTTATAGATATTTTATCTCATTGTGATCAGATGTACAATAACGTAGGTTTTTATTCATTTGTTTTAGCTTGTAAATGTATTAATAAAAACTGTCAAAATACTGCAGGTCTTATTTTATTATTATTTCTATAGCAATGGTCATAAAAACATATCTTCTGAAGCCTACCATCTTCTTTCCTCCTTCAAAGAAAGAACAGCCCAATGACTCCATGGTACTGACACACTTTTTGCTGGTGTTTGGAATGGTAGAACACATAAATAAATAAATAGATAGATAGATAGATAGATAAAATAATAAATTCACATCCATTTCACTTTGAAACAAATGATTATAGAGCAGCTGATTACAATTGGAGAGAAGATGTAGAAAGGCAAAATGCCAGCAGTAACAATTGGGTTGAATTAACTGGGGTGTTCAGGAATGCTCTCAAGAAATAGATTGACTCACAGAAGGAGTTTTAGTGGTATGAAAACTTGCACTACGTTTCTTCAGCACACGTAAAAGCAATCTATCTGATTTTCCCAAAAGTAGCAAAGCAATCAGATATTTTAACAGTCTATTGCTTGCTAAAAGACACTGGGAACCACAGAAAGCACAAAAACAGGAGGAAGAAAAAATCAGAAGCATCTTTAACATCCAGCACATTTTCAAGAAATAAATTTATTTATTGGAATTCTTGTCTTAACATTGATTTTTTCTTTCAATTCAATTATTTTTCAATTAAAAAAAAGTTTTGGAAGAAAATATAGCCCTAGTTCTTAATTAGCTTATTGACAAAGAAAGGAAAATTAGTAGAAAAGACATTTTGAATGCTTCAGGGGACTCGGGATGTTTCTCATAGATTTTCTTTTGCTAATCTTTATCCAACTATCTAAGCCATTTAAAAGTCCCTCTTAATCAGAAAATCATATTTTAACTCAGGAAATTCCAACAGATGTGTTGATAATTTAATCTTTTTTTCCCTTTTAACTCACAACCTATTGCTGTATTATTTACAGTCGCTTCATTACATTCCCTTCACATCTCTCCAGCCCATAAGTTGGCAAGTTACATATCTATAGTCTTGATCTCATCTTGAGTTCTTTGGCTGCACAAAACAGTTTCCTATTGGAATGCATAGATTTCAAAACTGACTAATCTGGAAGAGTCAAACTTTCAGTTTTGGCCTTGAAGATAAATCCAAACTACTTTTTTTTAATGAGCCAAGTCTGACCGTGGTTGCATGTGCACTGTTATCTGTGATTGCAGGATGGGTCATACATGATTACAGAGTATGACTGTCATTGTATTTGCTCCTCCAGGGTTAACAACCTCTTCTGCATAGGCAGCCAATGAATAAGATATGTGGTGGGAGAAAGACATGATAGTTTCTCACACTAATGCATCTTCTACTTCCCTCAGCAAAGAGGAGAGGGAAAATCAATCAAGCCCAAATTTTTCTCACTTCTGCTGAGGATCTGAAGAAAAAAGGCTCCAGGATGAGACTTTAGAAAGGGACATGAAGGATAAGCAACTAAACAGCTAAAGCAGCTAAACAGGCCCTTCTCTCATTTCAATCCTCCGACCATTATCTAACCATAACTGAGACCTTCAGTAGGGCTCTCTGTGTGTTTCACTTCCCAAGAGAAACTGAAAGCCTGCATGGTGCTTCATACCAGGCATCTCCCCAAGTCACCTTCTGCATTCCCTGTGAAGAACCACCATGGCAGCTCACATTCCTCAGTCTACATATTCACATCACTTTACTTGTAAGAGGAGCACTATCAGCTGCTATGTAAAACACAAGGTGTTCTGTTTGGTTGAGTGCATGTTGGCCATCCAGTGTATTTACCTTGCTCTTCATAAATGGAGAGGCAAAGAGAGAAAGGCACAACTAAGCATCTGTTCTCTGATCTTTTTTCCTTGTCTCCAAGCCTAACAACACAGATGAGAAGTCTGTCTCATGTTTACCGCTGGTTAATTTTAATGTTTTTAATCTGTAATTAAGAGATAGAGTAAACAAAGTCTAGAACATGAATGATCTGAACTTAACACCTAGTACAGCTGAGTACATGTTCATTTTTCTTGACTCACTCAAATCTAGCTGTACTTTTGTCATTAGATGTAAGGATTTTGATGTCCTGTCAAAATATTGCAGTACAAGAAAGTAATCTTTTACATATTTTATTCAATGATCAGGGAAGAAAAACATCAATAGATTCCCTCCAGGTTAAGCTTATTTCATTCACAAATTAAGTCTTATTTTCTAAGTAGCTATTCATCAATGATCTCTATTCACAGAAACAATCAGTGTGACAAATTACAGGAATATGATTTACTATACTGGGGCAGTGACAAAACAGAGCATTTACCTTGTAAGTGTCATACAGATCAGACAACAAAATGAAAGACACACTAAATTAAAGTCAAGAAAGCATGGTACTGTAACCTTCTGAACAAGATCACCAACTTGGGAAATCAGTTGTTAAATATTCACAGCAGTTAATTCTTACGGTTTGAGAAGAAAAGTGTACTGTACTGAAATGAGGATAAAGTCAGAGTTGGTTGGGCTTAAATAAACGGACTGGAAGCCTCCCAGTGTAAATGTAATATTTTCTTATGCATCTGCTTATGAACTGTAACTGAAGACATACTATAAAATTCTGCACAGAGATGGAACCAAAAGCCAGAAACTGAACAACATCCGGAATGCATCTGCCAGCGGCAGGATGAGTCCCTGTCCTCATCTGTGCTAGCTGGAGGGCCCAAGCACTGCTGTGGTCAGGGACACTGCTGCAGGAAATCTGACATTGCTCTCTTGTCACACTGTGGTGCCACACACTGAGAACAACTTACTGTCATCGAATGCAAGACCCTGGTCCTCGAGGGAGAGAAGGAACATGAAATCTGTGGGCATTGTACTTCTAATCACATTCGTGTTCTCATCAATTCGTCTGGAAAACAAAATTTCTGCTACATTAGGATGTTCAGGATTCATATTCATGGTTTCTTAAACAAAAACATGTTTCAAAACAACACTTGCATTAAGTATGTTCTGACTTGCTCACCTGGAAGACATCCCATTTTCCACCCCATCCCAATGCCCACCCTGGGTAGGGCAATCCCTACCCATGAAATTAACTAGAACAAGAGAAGCTAAAGCACTAGCACACTGTTTGCTTTGCTAACAAAAACACTAGAGATCCATTTGCCTTGCTTATTTTGGCTCTTGATTCTCTTTCATCCTCTCGACGTCTTCTGCAGTTTTCTGGCATCCTCTACAGTTTTTCCACTTGCCCTGTGTGAGTCTGAAACATGGCTCTGTGCTCACAGAAACATGGTCTCTACGATGACATGGAGAAGGCTTTATGGGCCACTTGATTCCTAAGCAGCTCAAAAGTGTGGAATTCCTATCTGAAGGGTCTTTTGAAGACTGCTCCTGGATTGTTTCCTTTTTTTTTTTTTTTCAGTGCAAAGTTGTTTCTCTTTTCAATGCCCACCTGCTATACAGACATTAATTTTTTATTCCCTTATTTTGAAAACCAGCACATCTGTAAACATTTGACAGGAGTTGGAAAGAAATAAGTATAATCTGAAAAGTGGCATTCATCTGGGAGGGGGTGTCAGGACGTGCAGACTTTCCCAGTTCACTTTGCATATTGAAAGCTGAGAGCATTCATCACATGACACGAGTAAGCCATAAAGTGTTGTTTTTGCAATAAGTCTTTATATAAATGTAATAAATGTAGTACCCACTTACTCCAGAAATGTAAAGCTGTGTCAGCAATTGCTGTGTCCCCATATTTTTTCGGCTTGGAAAGAAATCACTCATGTTATGCAAATCCTATCTTGTATATAGATACTATAAGGGTAAAATACTGCAAAAATTCCCACAGGATTTGCTAAAAATGTTCAAAAGGCATTCAATTTGATGTTATACATCCAGTATGAACACTCTTGCCAATAACTCAGCAAATTAATTCTTACAAGGAATAACCACACTTAACTGAAAAAAAAAAAAAAAGCTAGAAGAGAGAATATTAATGAGAAGCTTACTTTTCTGAAGTAACTGAAGTAACAGTTATCCACCTGGGAATCCAAATAAGTAATCAGAAAACCGTTATGAGCTAAAATCTAAAGTCTGGCCTCATTTCAACCAGTGTCAGGAAGCTTAAAGTTCATGAACAGCATTAAGTTCAGCTGGTACAGGAACTACAGATTCTATCACCAGCTCCCATGGAGCTAACAAACCTGATGAACAGAGTTTTAAGTGATCTGTCTTATTTATTCCTTATCATTACTGCAAACAAAAAAGACCTAATGAAAAGAGAAATTCTAGATAAAAATAATGAGCAGATGGTACTTCAGGCCCAATGTCTGACATTCATGTTATTTTTAGCCAAATGGAAAACACACAATAATTTGTTATTAGATAAAAATGTTTGCAGTTACTTGACGAAAAGGTCTCACCTTGGTAGAAAGACAGGCAGTTCCCTGAAACATAGCATCTTCCATTAGCTTCGCTTCTTTTTTCCCTTTTGTGGTTTATATCTCAAGTTTTTCCTTAGGAAGGAGTGAGGCAAGCTTTGTGCTAGAAGCAGCTTCTTCAAAAGTCGATGTTCACATCGGCACTCAATACTGACCTTCTAAAGAACATTATTTCACAAAATAATTTCCTGTGAGCAGGGTCTCAAAACTGCACAGGGTGTTTCGTAAGCCCTCTCAAATACAATATATGCTCTAAAAATAATGCCTCCTATTTTATTATGTTGACTCATGACTTTGGAGGCAGATGTTGGTGGTATGGCACTAGAGGCTGAACCTTCCCACCAAGTTACATGTTCTTGCTGTGTGACAGATGGCAGCAAGGGGGCAGCCTGACAAAATGGTATCTGACATGGAAGTGCACATAAGGCAAAGGTGTGTGAATTTGTCCATGCAGAAAAAAAATGGTACCCACTGACCTTCCTCAACACTTGCTGAACATTCATAGAGAAAAACAGTGGATATGAGTACAGTGAGGTGGTGCGTTTCAGCTGTGGTGCCAGTGGTCACTTCCACTGGCACAGATTTTTATGAGCAAGGCATGTAGGTTCTTGTTCATTGTTGGTGAAAACGCATAGCTAATGGTGGCAACTCCATTAAAAAACAGTGTTTTGTAACAGATAATTTGCCCAATCAAGTAGTGTTATTGTGCTCATTGTATCTGTTGGAGTTTCCATTGAAGTAAATATGGGGCATTATTTTCAGAGCAACCTACACACCACCTCTCTAGTGCAATTTTCTGAACATAGACAACAGTATATTTTTGTTATTCTGATTTTCCTTTCTGATATTATCCTTTCTCTTTTTGGTAGGACTTACTCATGAAGACCAAACTTTGCCCCAGAGGGGAACCCCCCAGAACAATTCCTCAGCAAATACTTGAGCCTCTCTGCACCAAGAAGAAAGGTGAGCACCCAGTTTTGTCCTTTGCTGTTCTGCAGACATAAGCCTTTTCTCTTACAATAAAATTATGCTGGTAGATGTCAGACTCCATCTTCTAGCATAGTAAAACAAATATTTTCCTGACAGCAGAGGTAAAAAATTGCCCTTCAATAACAATTGGCAATAATATTGATGTTTTGTTTAGTATAATTCTTCTGTGGGGCATTTAGGACACAGACAGTTGTCGCAGGAGTATTAGCA
This sequence comes from Chrysolophus pictus, assembly GCA_037305975.1. NCBI lineage: Eukaryota > Metazoa > Chordata > Aves > Galliformes > Phasianidae > Chrysolophus > Chrysolophus pictus. Next base: position 36,701,726 of record CM074580.1, on the reverse strand, counting down.
AGTTTTAAAAGACCACCTCTCTGCTGCTAGATAGCATGCTCTCAACTGGATGCTCTAAAAGGTCCATCCATCAGTCCTCTGCAAATGAAAAAGAAGAGGATTCATTTAAGCCCTCCTTGAGAGTGGTTTACACTGATCCATTTCATTGTGCATTGCAACACCAATATAATCAGTTACCATTTCTCAACATAATTGGACGTGTTAAAATAATTGTCAGAATATACCCTGAGAATGCTAACATGTCAGTTCAATCAGCGGATGTCAGTGTGCTGATAAAAATCACATTTATTCATTCATGATATCCTGAGCTGGAAGCAAAACAATTAAAATTCCATTACAGAGAACACAGAAACAAGTAGATTTCAAAAACCTTCATTGTGATGATTAGAAATTTAACAGAAAAAAAGAACTGTTGATTCCAGAAGCCTTTTTTACCTGTGAAAAACAGCCTTAAGGTAGCAGAGGTCACATTTTAGATCTAAAATATGGAGATAATGAGACTCGTCTCTTTTGTACAGTGCTTTAAAATCTCCTGATGAAAAGTGCTACACAAGAACTCGATATTATTATGATTAATGCTCATAATCACCATCTTCTCAGTACTTTTTCCCCTTCCGACCTTGTAGTTTCCATGTAGTAAAAGGCACTTACCTCACTGCTTGATCAAGCTCTTAAGACAGCTCAGGCAGCAGGTTTATGCCTCCTTTCCAGGAGGTGGATTCAAGAATCTACCTAGGTGGCTTGATAAAAGGAGTGGGATGCTCTGAGAAAAGAGAAAAACTTGTTTATCCCAGAAAGTTTTTCATCTCCGAACTCTCAAAGTTATTTCTCCTTGAGTCACCGACCCCTTAAGGAAGGACATCCATGGAAATTATTCTAAGTGAATTTTATGAGAAAGAATGGATTAAGAATAGTGTTTTAGCAATGAAGAGATCTCTCTTTAAATAGCATTCATTGCAATACAGCAACTGCAGGTTTGTGGGCAGAGACTGCCATGATGCAAGCTAGAATGTAGGCACTGTGCATCTGGGTTTGTGATGTACAAGTCATGCTGATGTGTCCAAAACTCTAAGGTAAAACAGTAAAAATAAATATTTCAAAACACGAAAGCAAAGGAAAGAACTAATAAAATAAAAATAAAAATACAATTTTCTATGTTGTAGTCAAAATTTTCTTTCTGAAAACATAAAGTTTCCTAAGATAGCGAGTGTCCTAAGATAGTTTTAAGCATTACCAAGTATATGTCCTACATTTTTCACAATACTATGAGAAACTACAAGGATTTAAGATAAATACAATTACCAAAATGAGGTGGTGCAACCTAGAACCTGCAGAGCCACCTTTGGTGCTGCTGGAGATTTAAGGGTTAACATGGGTATTATTGGAGAAATTATGGAGAAACAGAAGACATGAGCTTGGTAGTACAGGTTTTTTTTTTTTTTTATCTTTTTTATGAAAGAAAGATAGCCAAGCTAAGGGAGGAAAAACAAGCCCTCTAACTAGCAGGAGTTATTGAACTGCTGCTTGAAAACAAAGTGGGGAGTTTATGAATAATCATAAGTGAAGGAATATATTCTCATTCTTCAGAATGCCTCCTGTGCAGTACATATTTGAACATATATGTTCCATACATACATGTGTGGAACATTGTAGAGGAGCTGTCAATAACACCACCAGAGTTTGATGTGTGGAAAATTTTGGCATTTAACACATTTCATAAGGTCAATATTCACATGGAAATATTTCCTTTTCCTTGGAACTCACAGGCAACTCTTTTCAATGCAAATCAGCCTTCCTCCCCACAGACGCAGATATCTCTCCCAAATAACTTTGGATAAAATTGTTTTTTAATTTCTGTGAACATTCCCTCTCTTTGCTGTGCTGAATTAGTTGTGTTTATTTTTACCTTGCTCTACCAGCTGCAAAGATACCACTAGCTGTGAGACAAAAACCTTCACAGCTGGAAACCAACTAAAATAGTTGCTGGGATGATGCCACAGATACACAGCATCAATTAGCAGCAGGAGCAGCTGTGGCAGCAGGCAAGGGCCTTCCTGTGTGCAGTTTGCTGCCTTGTTTTGCATCAGATGGCCCTGCTCTTGGGCAGGAGGCAGCACCGCACATGTGCTGCACCACACTTGTGCCACACAGAGGGACAAAATGAGTCTGTGGAGGCACTTACAGGCATTTCAGGCTCTAATTTGGGGCTGGTAAGCAGTTCATACAGCTTTTGCCACCTAGAAAACTCTTAAGCAGTTTCCTCTATGCTGAGTAAAGAACAATGAGCCTGTAGTTACCACCTGAGATCTGCCCTATTTCTGAGTGGCCCAGATTCATGGGAGTTTTCCATCATCTCAGTGATGGTGTTCCAAGGGTGGTGCATGCCAGAGACCATTAATAGTTCTGCACAGCTCCAAAGGATTGTTACCTACACATGCTCATCTTTCAAACTAGAATCTTCTGATACTGCCCAAGCTCTCAGGGAGAGAAACAGAGAGGAAGTAGATGAGGAGAAGAGAAAGAGGAAGGAGAAAGGAGGGGAGAAGAGAGAAAAGAGTAAAAGGAAGATAAACAAGAGAAAAGATCTCATTAAACTCAGGTTGCAAATTAAAAGCCAGATAGTAAGCCAGTTTAATTAAATTAGTTTTGTTAAACTAAATACAATCAGCCTCCATGCACTTGGTGCATATGCAGGCTCAGATCCTAAGTAGGTTGTTTTGTCAGGAATCCAAGATACCATCACACAACAATCTGCAATAAACCTGCTGCGGTTCATATACAGAATTACTTGAAACATATCAGCATATTAACTTTCCCAGCAGTTCTCCCTAAATGAGAAAACATACAGGAACTTCGTGTACAAGGTATTCATAAGGAACCGTGAAGTGAAATGGAATGAAATAAGCTTCTCAAGGCCAAGCTGTAGCGCCATAGATTAAGAATGCTTTGTAGGTGGACAGGTGAGTGAGGCATATCCCATTACATCTGTCAAACCCTTCTCCATCCCATTTCTTAATACATAAAATTAAGCATAACAATAACAGTTCCCAGAAGGCCTTAAGAAGCACAAACAGTAAAGAAAAATTAAGAAACCATTCAACTGTATTTTACTTGAAATAGCAGGCTCAGAAAGTACATTTTGAGGTGAGATTTTTTTTGTCTTTCAGTTGTAGCACTTAACTCAAAACACTGTCATCTGTACTGAATTCAGCCTCAGATTAATGGAGGCTTAATAGATTTAAATGATTCTTTAACCCCTCAGAGGTGAATCACTGGGGAGATACAATGAGATATTTAATCTCAGATCACAATTAGACAGTTCTCCAAGAGAACCGGTTATGTCTTGACAATACTCTCTCAGAAAGAACCAAATAATAAGATGCTATATTATATAACATGATACAACTTCTTTTTTATTTTTTTTTTTAACTTAGAAAGTATTCTAACCACCTCCAGAAAATGCACATACTAGACTGAGAAGCACTTCCATTCTTGTTTAGTTCCTTCTATGTTTTAAAGCCTCAGTGAAAGCATGAATTACCTGAACTGTTTCACAGACCACAATTTCTGTACTTTCAGTAACACTCAAAGAGAATACCAATCAAAGCAAAAAATGGCAAAATGCATCTTCTTAATTTCCTTATAGTCCAAGAAATTCAGCCATAATTTTATAGATTCTCAATGCTTAAACAAGATATCTGTAAAATGTGGCCTCGGTGCTCAAAGCTGTGCTACTTATAGTTAGAGGTACTGTTTCTTTGCCGAACTACCCACATACTGATTTTCTACCTGAGACAGCTCAAGATGCTTGAGCCTCCTTCCCTGCAGAGCCCTGGATAGTGGGAGTGTCTGTATTTCCCTTCTGAGCATTGCTCCCAGCACTGGGCTGCTCAGTAAACTCTTACTATATTTTCAGAGGTCAGATTGTCCAGCTAATGCAAGGAGTATGTCAAATGTCATATCTTGGCACTTGGTACCAGCTGGGGTGGGTGTCCTGTCACTTGGTACATTGTTTATTGTGACTCTCAGTCTATGGTCTTCACGTGCATAACGGGCTGAAATCAGACTGCAGCCTTGTGATGGTGTCAGATGAAAAGAAAATGATGGAAGATCATCAGAGACTGAATCAAGGTTTTACCTGTCACAGTAATCACATTTGGGTTGTGATGACGAATACACATGGCAGGCAGAGTCAGTCCTGCTTGCATTGTCTGTGGGCTGTGCATGAATTTAGGGTCTCTGTTGCCCAGGCCATCAGAGCAGGGCCTTTCACGAACACTAATTTCACATAAAAGTGCAGTAAAGTTTTATTAGGGGAAAAAAACACCCTCTAAACAGTTGGCTCAGTTCTCTGCTGCAGGAAACCTTTCTGCTTGAGCAGTCAGAAGAACTCAAGCCAAAACAAAAGTACATTGGAAGAGTTTAACAGGAATTGGCACCAAACTGAACAGTAATTTCCTCACGCCAAGTGTCACTAGCTCCTCACTTTTATTATAAATCAGGTGCGTCCATGTATTTTCAGAACTGAAAATGACAGTCACTAAGTTATGCCTGAATTCATGTGCAACTCTCACACAGCCCAGAGTAAGCCAAGACATCACATAGCACCATATATTAAGTGAAATGGCTCTCAAGAGCTTAGCAAATTAACCTAAATGATGTTATATTGCTCCATATGCTCTCAATGTGGATCTTTTTTTTTTTTCCCAGAGAAATAACATGAGGATTTAACTACTATAGCTTGAGACAAAATGAGAAGAACAGCACTTACCCTTCTTCTTCTCTGCATCTTCTATTACTATAGAACACATAATGCACCAGGATAATGCTGAAAGAAATATTTTCAGAGACACATAAGTGCCTTTGGAGCCTTTGCCCATTGGGCTAATTCCACAAATGTATTCAGTATCTAAACACACAGACTGATGGAGAGATGATAGATAGATAAGGGTATTTAAGAGTCCTAGTCTCATTCTAACTGGTTTTCTGCTGAAAATTCCCATGCATCTCAGACAAACGATACTAAAATAAAGTGAATTGCCCATGCACATTTGACATGAAATCAAAATGACATCCCCAAATTCATTTCAATGCACTGTGTATTGTTAAAAATTTCCCTCCATATGTTAGATTCAAGAGGAGAATGAAGGCATCTTAATATCGCTCTAAGTATCCAAATAAAAATTTCAGAACCTCAAAGATTCTTCAGATTTCCACAGGTCAAATCTCCTGGGAGACTGTTTCTGCACTAGGAATGAGCTGAAATTTTTTGGGTCCTGAAAGCACTTAGCAGTGTGGTGTCATTCCCACACTTCAACTGACTGATCTTCCCAGACAAGGCAGAAAGCCTGATCTTCAGGAGCTGACCTGTGAGATATACACCAAGCATATTTGATCTTAGTCAAATCACAGTTGGGAAGAGAAGCTGTCCTTTCTCTACTCATCCCAGTCACTAGTAGTATTAGAAGTATTTCCTCGGGGAGCAGTTTCCCTTGAACTTGCTCTCCATGTGAGTGACTTCAGTATCAAACTGCAGGCTGTTAAAACTGTCATTATGTAAGAAGCACGCCTCACACTTCATGTGCAATTATAGATTTGCAGAGAAGAATCCTCTCTTAAAAGTGACTTTGGAGAGGTGAAAGAGAAAAAATCAGGAAGGGACGAGGCAAGATACTCAACTGCAAACATGAGAGTTGTACTCATGCTCCCAGTACTTCTCAGCATTTCTTCCCATTGGAAATTTGGTTCTCTCTGTGCAGTGTTTCCTACTATCTCATCACAGTGTGCAATTGGAAGTGTGAATTCACTTTTACCTCTTACAAAGCTTCTTATGTCAACAGAAGACAAGGAGCTCTCTAGGATTAGAGCACCTAATAGCCATCTATTTAATATTCAGTTCATTGATATGGTTTTTCTCTTTCAAGAAATGAGAGTCACATGTCCATGCACATTTAGAGACGTGACCAATTTTGAAACAGTGGTTTAGAGTTCTATATCATTAAGATACCTAAGTAAATTTTATGAGATATAACATTCCTCAATATTTGCAAAAGACTAAAATAGCTTGAGATAAAAACTGGTCCTCATTAAAATGCTGTGAGAGATCACTCTTTTCCTACCCTAAAACCTGTAAAATAGATTATGTAACTTAAGAACAAGCTATAATTGGATGAAGTGAGACTTAACAGTTGCAGGTTTGTGTTTCTTCTAATATTAATTCTCTGCCAAAGCACTTCATTAAATCTCAGTTACAGGTCAGAGTTGCACCATGAAATAGTGGGATATATTAAATAATTATGTACTAAGCATGGGTCTGTATTGCCTCACTTCACAAAAAAAAAAAGAAGTAAATTTGATTTTTGAGGCAAAAATTCTATAACCGCCAGACATTTATAGATCAGGAGAAGGAAATACATTTGGCCACAGGATCCCCTGGTGTTCTTCCTCCATAAAGCATTCTCTCAGGTTACCTATGAAATCAGTGAAGCAGTGACACAGCTGTAGCTAAAACATGCAGTTCAAAATTTTAAAATGAAGGAAAGCACAGGCTTTGTTTCTTCACTGCCTAGACTAAAAACATTTGATAATTCTTTTGTGTGTTCAGTAATTTGACCGGGAAAAATCAGCTGAGCAGTGTAAGGTAATGAGTGAGCAGGGAATATTTGAGTCCCCAAGGCCAAGTGCTGTATGTAATTCTTCCCTAAGGCATAGGAAGAATAAGTGCAGAGGAAGTGCAGGCACACCATGCAATATATTCTTTCAATGTGTAGGTCTAAGACACAGGGCCAGAACCTGTGCTCTTAACAGAGCAAAGCTTCCCAGCCAAGTGGCATTTTCGTTTCCTCTCCAGCCTGTCCAAGTCTATTTCAAGTTTCTCCTACCATGGCTTAGACAGGACTTCTTCTATTGTCAGAGAAAGAATTGACTTTTTTCCTAAAAAAAAAAAGGTGAGCTTTTTTTTTTTTTCATTAACCTGTTCTGACATTCAAAACATATTCTGATATTGAATTTATAACAATAGTTTTTCAAACTGAAAAAAAAAAAAAAAGGTGGCATTATTTAGAGATGGTTTTATTTGGCCTAACACTCAGACTGCATAACTGGCTACCTTATCCATGCACAGTCATAAATGAAGCTTAAGACTTGGTCTTTTACACTGAGCACAATTTGGAGGAAAAAGCCTCCTAGACAGATGTCTACTCCATGGTTCATAAGAGTATGTGATACCATCCGCACTTTCACAGCTAAACCCTTGAAAACTGTGAGATTGATAAAGGGACCCAAACGTGAAGAGCATTCATTAAAAGATGCAAATAGCCAAGATCCATGCTGTTTTGTTTCAATCTTCTTTATCCTGTTGAAAACAGGAAAGCCTCCTGTCATGCAGGCTCAGGGATTTTCAGGGCCCAATAAAGGTTAGTGACATTTTCAATTCATGTTTGTTTTCATTCTTCTAATCATGAACCCTGTGTCAGCCTGAGAAACCAGCTGAGCTTAATCCATAACCTTTTACAAGTGAAACATTAACTCACAGCATGTTCTGTTGTCTTTTTAAAGCAATACAAAAGCAAAAGGAGGGGAAAAAAAAAAAAAGAGAACCACAATATACATTATGAAACATAACAGCAGTCAAATCTGAAGGTCACCTGAAAGCAGTTAATTGTGGAAAAACAACATATTTTGGGGTCCTTAAATTCATTATCTTCAGATGTCATAACTCCTGTTTACTTCACAGGATGATTCAGTACTCTCTGTGACTGAAACCTAAGGGCAAAAATGTAGAAGTCACCAATGAAACATGAGCTAGGATATTTATCTACATCTTCATATATTACTCCAGTATTCTGGCACATTTTCTTACCAACATTTTGATTGGTACCAACCTTAGAGAAAATATCCGACTACTTTCTCCTTTTTTCTTCTACAAATTAACTGCTCCCACTGGTTTCCCCTCAAAGTTCTATTCAGCTGTGTGAACAGTGCTTCAGGTTTTTAGTGAAACACAGTGTGACCATCTGTGTTTTACACAAGGTGGACGGCTGGCCACACGTGGCAGCTCTCCTGCCCCGCAGAGAAACCATGGTGATACACATGAAGCCAGCCTAGAGAACTGACTACAAAGCACAAACAGCCAAGGAAGAATAATTATTTCTCAAGCCTGTAAAATCCATGATGGAGAAATCCTGACCTGGGATTCCTGAGAATTTTTCTGCAGGATAACAAATAGAGTCACACATATATTAGAGAGGAAATCAAGTTACAAACTTTCATTGCTCAGAAAATGAAACCGTGTTAATTCTCAGAGAAAAATGAAGAAACAGTATTTGGGAAGTACTGAAAGGAAGACAGTGAGGCAGAAACTAAAGGGTGTCTGATTTCTTGAGAACAATCATACTGAAGATAACAAAGGGGCCCTCAAAAAAAAAAAAAAAAAAAAAGCAGCACATCGTTTGAATTAAGGTATATACTGCAGATAGTTCCTGTGAGAAACAAAGCAGGAAAATTTGAAACCTAATACTGGATTTTTGAAGCTTTGCTCAAATATCTGATATCAAAAAGAGATGTAAAACAAGTGTAATTCAGTGAGAAGTAATGAAGCCAAATGTCTTTTGTGCCGCAGCTGACCGCTCTTCTGACTGAGTTACATCAACATTAAGCACGAGTTTACTCACCGGACACCATATGAGTTCAGCAATGTGAATTCTTCCCCCTGAAGTTGTCCCCAGTTAGACTCCAGAAAACATAATGAGAGGTAAAACTTCACCAAGCACTGAGATCTCTCACACCTAATGAAGACTGAGCACAGGTTGCATTTTTTTCTTCAGAGATGATGTTCATGGAATTTCTTTTCCTTTTTTCCCTAACACCATTATTCCTGTGCAATTGGCTGAAAAATAAGCTAAATATCATAGAGAAGAGGGAAGGAGAAAGGAGAAAACAGGAGAAAGGAAATAACTAAAGGGAAAATGGACAGAAGTGTATGCAAACACATGTGGTAAAATCATATAAGAACCATTTCCTTAGAAAACTGTCTGAAAATAACCAGAGTGAGCTAGAGGAAGCTGACACAAGGAGCCAAAAATCAGAAGACTGAACTGTCCCATCTTCACTGATGGTGCACCAGTGCACGACGCTGTTTCCACATCCAGACTGCCTGATTATAGCATTTTGACAGTAAGCCTGCTAGCCAGCACAGCAATAAGACCTCCTAATTTAACTGAAGGCTATAAAAAATTAAGAAGCTGAAGCTGAGACTAACAGAAAGAGCAAAGTATTACATTACCTGCTGCACACTGCTCTCTTGTGCAGCAAAAGTTTTGGCACGAAGAGCAGGGCTCACCACATGCAAGCAGGTCAGCGGGGAAAGAAGTCACGGTACCTGCAAAATGCTTTTCTTTTTTGTTTGTCAGCCAGGGTTACTGGTTAGACTGGAAGTCACACAGCCACAGCCCAGCCTTGTCTTCTGAAGCAGAGCACAGAAGGAGACCAGAACTTCAAGTCCTACTTAATTCTCCAGGCTGCTCCTGGGGCTATGGAGCTACTTAGCCGGGGGAGGGTGTAGCATTACAATCAAGCCCAGAAAGAATAAAAGGAGCTCGGGAGGATTAAAAAAGCTTTTATAGATAGGGAAGTAAATACTAAAGAGAAAGAAAGTCCATTAACAGATGATGGGATGAAATTATGGCAACTCAAAAATAGGTGAGATAATAGCGTTGCTAAATGAAAAATAGAAGGAACAAAAAGGAGCTGGAAGGTCCTCTGAAAATAACCGTTGGTAATCACATCTAAGACTCCACATTAAATATTTCACTTATCCTCATGTATTAAGAGAATTAGCTAATAAATTTATTCAATCGCTACTTACTATACCTTTGGTAAGTACATCTGCATATTCATTCATGACTCATGTTGATGTCATACCAGAGTTTCCAGGTGCTTTTTCAGATGGGCTGGTATCTTTGTGGCCTTGCCAGTCTATCCATCATCAATTCAGCCTTCAAGCTGGCTGTCCTCCCCTGTGTGATCCACCACTAGTGCTTCTGCAGTTGCTTTCTTGATTTTTTTCCCATTCATACACAAATGTAAGATTTTTAGCTTGTTTTTTGGCTAAGTTAAAACCATATCTCTAAATGTATTTTTAATTATTAAAAAAAATCATTTTATCTTTACTACTTATGTCAGTACACGTGCTTTTTGAGTTTCTACATCTGTCAGCATTCTCTGAAGTCTGTAAGGTGGAAAGATGTCAAATGTTTTCTAAATAATAAGCTGTTCAATTAGTGGCTGATTATGTGGTTTCAGTGCTGCTGATGAACTGTGTGTCACTCTTCTCTAACTCAAGCTTTCTCCTGGGTGCTGTTATTTCTAGCTTTCTCTTCCTTTGATCCTATATAACAAGAGATTAATTTTACTCAGAAGAGGTATCACTGAGAGCTCAATTATAACACACTTGTGTTTTCTTTGATAAGGATAGAAAAATTCCATTTGGACTCCTAAATACCAGGGCTGAAACCTTCATGCTTTCCATGCCCTCAGTGGGACCTGCTGTGGGTTCAGCTTTTCTGAAAACACAACCATCCCCATCCAGTCCTTATTGTGAGTTAAGAGTCTGCGATCTGGTTGTGAATATCTGACTTGCCAAACAAACAGAAGGAATGGGACTTAGCAGGAAAAGGGAAAACAGTGTTACAGACTATAAGACCATTACTGATTACGTCAGACAGATGTTTAAATGCAGTAATTTCTAAGGGAGAAAAAAAAGAAAAAAAGCCTTGATACCTGGGCAGATTTGCAAGGATTGCTCAAGCCTGCATTTCCCACCTATCACATCACCCACTGTCACTAAGAGGTGTGCCAGAGATAGCAAGTCTTTAGTGGTACATCTGTACTACGTGTTGTTCATTGCCTCACTCTCTCGGAAGGCTTCCTCTGTTTGCCATATTTGAATTACAAGAATTCAAAATTCCTTCTGTTTCCTGGGAACAGAAATGCATGTGCTGTAGGCAGAAATTTGAGCAAACTGAGTCCTAAGTCATGAGGTTCTCTCACTAGGTAGCACCAGGTGGGAGTCAGAGCCAATGGGTATCCTTGATCTTTAGCGTAGCATTTATTTCATTACATCTAATTTGGTTGATATTATCAACATTATTACACTGATAGTTGTTTCAACTCAGACTAATTTAATTGATAGAATTCTCTGTCCTTGCTATTATATGAGACAATTAGCTCTCATTAGTTCACATTTCACTCATTTTCCACTGACTGATTGCGCTACATACTGATACTTGCTAATATCAATATGTAATGCAATCAGTCAGAGGAAGTGTTGGTACAGTACCTCTAAAAACTATCACACTTATCATTCTGATTGTCTTCAAAGTACCAATATTTTCCTATAACTTAATGATTTCATAATGTAATATTTTGTAGTAATAACAATCTTTTTAAGGTCACACAGTTAATCACATACAGATTAAATAGCGGTTAACTAATGAGGATGGGAACTTATTAATAAATTGCAGATAATACATTTCCGTTGTTCAGCATAACCTTTAAAGAGCAGAGCTAAAACTGAGGGCTGACTTAAAGACATTTTACTTTCCTTTTCCTATTTCTTCTTCATTTTTTTCCCCTGAATTCTAAGCTTTTCTTGTATGCTACTGTCACAGACCTTCTGTAACCATATGGAGAGATTTAGCAAAGCAGGAATACGAAGCTGATGCTTTGGTAGAAAAGGTGAAGAGGTTTCTCAAATTGTACTATTGTTAATTTGTCCTGTAAGCACCAACAGCAAGGAGTCTGTAATGGTAAGAACTGAAGCGCAGAGATTTGTCTATCAGATTATTTCATCAGAAATGCTGAAGATTCAAAGGAAAGAAAAGGGCTAAAGGCTTTCTATAACCAACTTAATATAATCTGAGCTTTGACTGAAGCCCATCTGTAAATACACTAGCAGTTTACTCAAAAAAAATGCATGCCTAAATTTCTCAAACTTTCATATATCACAACGCACTGGTGTGAATTTGTAGCCGTGTTTATAAACAATAAACTCGAAGTCCTTACATTTTTACGAAGCGTGGAATTCCTCAATATGCCAGTAGAATGTGGATCATTCTGTGAAAAATAATAGTCCAACTCTCTCAACATGCTATTCGTTCAATCTCAGCAATTTAATAGCAAACACATTTAATCACCTCTACAGTTAGTCTGAAACAAGCTCATAATCTTTAAAAGAAAATAACTGATGTGGGAAATATTAAAAAAAGCATAAAATATATGGTTTGCAGTTAAGAATTAGGAAAATTCAGAACAATCATATTTTAAAGAGTAAATCCAAATTAGTCTTGCTATGCTAAATTTGATGCTGGATAATGACAGAGGACATTTAAATACCAGAGTTACTATAATAATCTCTGTTTAAATCATGGCTTCCATGAACTGGGCTAAGCCTTCAGACAGAAGCTAATTGCTGCAAACACTAATTTTCAAATCCCTTTTGTTTCCTACTGCAGGCACCTCTGGATGCAGAAGGTACCCAATTAGCAGAATTCATGATTCTGATTGTGCATTGTGGGGATAGTATAAACACTGCTGATTACTATTCCACTGCAACGGTCGATTTTTATTTATTTATTTTTTTTCCTGATTGCTTAATAAGGCCATCTATTCTGCATCAGGCACTGGCAAGGCTGCTGGTGAAATCAGTTAGGTCACTTTTTCTGGTCATAGTAGCCTATGCTTTCACAAGGAGGAGCCTTTTGATGGCAACAGATGACTAAAGGCATAATTATAGACTATTTAACCACATCTGTTTCCCCACTTAACACTGTTTGCTCAAGTTAGATGTAGTTAAATAAATCAAAAGGAAAATAATGGTGAAGACAGTAAAAAAATTACTATTACATGGGTAAAACTCTAGGGCTTGTTGTAATTACAGAAAACAGAATTTACAGTGATTTTTAAAAGGCACTAATTTATATTAGAGAGTTTCTATACACATACACTCTGGTCCATTTGCTGCTGATTTCAAAGCCTATTTCTACAGGAAAAAATTGTTGAAATTAGAAAAAGAAATGTAGATAGCTATTATGTATTGAATTTAACTGTATGTTCTTCTCCAGTATAGTAATTATAAATGAAGTTTAGCAACTCTTTTTACAGTTTTGCGATTAGGAACAAATCCTGTAAATCTCAGCACCTCCTATCAATGACAATGGATAAAGCAGAGATCTCCAAATACCTCTATATGCAACAGGCAGATAGGCAGATGTTTCATGCTATCCTTGAACAAACTACAGCAAAGCTCACCAACAGTGCAAAACCCACTGAAAAAATTGAAGCTTGCCTGATGCAAACCATCATATGCTTAAAAATAAAAAATAACGTTTGACTTAAAACAGTGGAGTTCTACAACCTTACATTATATATGTCTACACTCCCCACCCTCCTTCTTTTGTTCTTCCAGTTTTCCTTTGTTTGTTTTGACAGACCATTGCAAAGAGCTTGGAGCCTATTAGGACAAGTAATTTGGATTTTCAGGGTTCAGAGTGCTCCCTGTATCAGGAACTCTTTTTGCTGGCTACAATGGATTGTAATGATGTAGCTCTGCATCATACGTAAAACACAACCGTCACACTTGCAACCATTAGAGGAAAAAAGCCAAACTGTTCCAGAAGTAAAAATGGGTTTGTAGAAAGATGGGTTAAATGTACAGTCCTAGTTTCAAAAATGCAGATGAAAATACTTTCCGAACTGAGTTCCAAAGTCAAACACAACAGGGGCATAAGAGCCAAGGAGTCTGAGTTACTCTGCTGACAGGGGCTTTTACTGGTCATCAGTGTCAGTACAGGCAGAGCTTGCTGACTAAATTAAATCTGTAGAATCTGTCATTGACATAGGAGGTTACTATTGTATGAACTAATTGGTTAACAATTTTTGCTTGGTAACAAGTTATGACAGTGCACATCCCCACTGTGCATGCACACATGTACATACCTATGCACATATGGAGGATTTACTGATTTACTATTTTGCATACTATAAAAGCATGCATACTTCAATCACACTTTTACTTAGGGTTAGATTCCTCATTTTCATGAGGCACTTACTCAAGGCAATGCATTCAAGGCTGACCTTATTCATATTTTATCTATTTCCATTCTCTGTAAAAAGAAAATGGGACTACTGTTATCATTAAATGCTTAACTCAGTATTTTCCTCTGAACTAATACAGAATCTTCCCTTCCAGCACATCTTACTCTCAGCTCTCCCCTCTACATGCTGCCCAAATTGAAGCAGTTAAGAAAGCCTTCCCCCTGTGCCTCCCTCTTATCCTTTAATAAAATTTTAAATCCTGCTCTCAATTTGAAGGCAACATAACAACTCTTCTCCAGCTTCTTCCATTCTATTCACTTGTGTTTCTTGAAACAGCTCTTGAAAAAGAGCTGTTTTTCCCTCTGACTGTATCTAGTGAGTTGTGACTAAACACACTTCCACAGAACCATTTGCCCTCAGTAACTGCAGACACTGAATTTAAGCTTCCACTGTCACAACTTCCAATCTGAGATAAAACACAGCATTTTAGTAACCAGACATGAACACAATCTTGCCAGGTCCAGGATACATATCTAACACTGCACAGCTTCACCAACAGCTTGATCTCCTGCCCAAAGCAGCATGTTGTTCACCAAGCAAAAGACTTGCCTGACACAACAAGGAACAATAGACTTGCAGTACATAACCCCTTCTTCAGCTGCAGTATTTTCTGGTAAAGCTATTTCAGAGAAGCTTGGTGCATGTCTTCTTCAAGCTTATGTGATCAAAGGTAGAGCTGCTTTGTTCTATAATCCAATCTTATGTTAAAGTGACTAGGAACAGCTCTGGGAGTTTACCTTTATTTCTGGCAGATACAACATCCTTGCATAAGCTAACGTTTATTTGTCTGTATAAAATATTCTAAGCTCACACTCTTAGACATGTTAATCTTTCACTATTACTCACACATAACCTTCTTTTCATTTATTTTTGAAATTATTGTTACAAATTACATCTTAGTGTTTAAACTCACCTGGTTTGCTGAAATGGTAGTGAAGCCAGGAAGGTGTGATCTCAGCTATCTTGTACTAATGAACTTGAGCTCATTAAGACTCTAGTTAACACCACGAGAGTTTTATCTGAGAAAAGACAGTGCTGGTTGGCCAAGCTCTGGGGACCGCTCAGTTTTTTAACTGCACTGATAAGCACTGAATTGATCTCTGGCCTCTACTATCTTCAATTGTTACAAAGATTTTTCAGCTTCCACACAATGCATTTATAGCTCAGTAGAAGAATCTCTTTATTCTTTGGAGATGTCCTTGTAGAAACTGTTTTGGATTTGTCACGCTAGGTTTGAACCTGCATCACCTGTTTGCTAGGAAGACACAAAAGAGGCTGCATTTCATCAGCAGCCTTCCTTTAGCACCTACATTGGCATCATGAGGTAAAGCAGCATATTCTGGCTTAGTCTCATCTTTCATTTTTAAAAAATTAATCTCCTATTTAAAAAAAGAAGAGTGTCTGAAAAAGAAAGCTTTACTAAAAATACACATGCAGTCACAAACCTGCAGGTTTGCTGTGACTGTTGCTCTCACAGCAAAGATGGCAGAGAATGCAGAATGTGGCTGTGGTCAGCTGCAACAGCTGAAATCTGGAACGTGATCATTCCCAGCTGCAGTGGTATCAAGCTCTGACAATGCAGAAGGACAGATAGCATGCAAACTAGTGCTATTTATTATGAAGGGAAAAGTCTTTTACTTGCATTAGGAATGAGAACCAGCCCATAATTTTCATTATCAGTCTTACGTTACCAGTCCAGACTTAGGAAGGTACTGTTAACCAAACCTGCTAGCAATATCACACTGTCAGGTAAGCAGCCATTTCCAGTTTAGATAATTGTCCCATACATTTTTGTTTAAAGTTATGAACAAGTATGCTTTAAGGAAGAAATTTCTAGTCTGTGGAAGTGCTCAATGTATTTCCAGGTGTAATGTGCCCAGAAGATTTTTATTTTCCTCAACTACACCTTGGCAATTTTTTAGTAATTGCAGGAGGATAGTCCTGGTATCTAATCAATTCTGAGTTGTGTTTTGTTTTTTTGGTACAAAGTCATTTGATAAAACTCATAAACTTGCTTATGTGCTGATACCAGATCATTTCAGGTTGAACATTTTACTTGGGATTGTAAATGCTGCTTACATTTCTCCTGGTGATATTTTGTCACTCCACTGCACCATTGCACGTGACTTGGTTTTACTTGCAGTTTTTTCAAGTTGCTATTGACATCATCATAACCTGACATATTTGTAAATGTCCAATTTGTCTGCTGGCCTTTGTTTTCTTGTTCTGAGCCTCATGATCCACTTATTTTGAAGCTTTGTGCAGCACTAACTTGTGCAAAATAGTTTCTGTAGTCTCTACAAAGCTCCTCAAATCAGTGCTTTTCTTCCACCTCCCCTATTAACTATGGTTTATCTTTTCATAAAAGTACATCCTGCTTTTCCAGGGGGAAGTTGGGAGAGTCCTCCAAAGCCATTGCATCTTTTTCTGTGTTATTGAACTTCTTTTATGGTATTTCTATTCCTCTGTTATTGTTGTGTTAGAAAGAAACAAATCAACACATTTCATAGATTCTGTGTTTGGTCTCATAGCATTCTCGTGTTCTTGTATCTTTTGTGTACAGTACCAAAGTACAATGCCCACCATTTAAAAGCTTGCAATATACTTTTTTTTTTTTCCTAGGATCCTGATTACACATAAATCCTGCCAATGACCCAACATCCTGCTGCTGTATGCAGATGTTTTTAGGCTGTGTTGCAGCCTTAACTAATAACTGTTAAAAGAACAGTTCTTACAGAAGAAAATTTAAGTGTCCATATGGTTCATCTAACGCATAATTTCCTGGCCATAAGCAGGTTTCCATGAAAAAGCACAAGAATAGGAAAGAATATATAGGACACTGCACTCTTCTTTCTTTCAGCCCTGTTAGAAGCTTGCCATTTTTTAATGAAGATTTAAGAACTTTACATCTGTTGAAGCCATTTACTTTCATACCCATGTACTGTGGAGCAGGAACATAGGATACTACCTGTGCTACACATTGTTTCATTTAATTTCTCTTCTGCAAGGTCAGCAAGTCCTTAGGTGAGTTGTTTTTGCTGTCTTATCAGCAGTCAAGCTGAAGTCTCCATTCCTCCCCAGGTAGGCTGTTCTAATAAGCATTTTCTGAAAGTACCACTCCTGTAAATACAGAATAATGTGGCAACTTTACTCAGATAGGAAACACCGTATAGGAAGAACTCAACCATAATGTAGAAGCAGTAGAGAAGAAGCAAGTGATTTCTACTTATAAATCTTTGATTTATTAAGCAATTTAGGTTTGAATACTCAAAAACTGTTAAAATTATATATCTTAAAAATCATAAAATATTGGTCTTCATACTTGGGCATTTTAAATTTTAGAAAGCAGTTACATTAAAAGTTATTAGGCAGCAGAGATCAAATATTTGTTTTAAATCAAAGGATGCAGTATTATTCATTTAAGTTGTAATTTCAACTTTAGATTTTAAGAGAGGTTAGTCTGGAGCTGTTCATTTCTTTCTTGTGTAACAAGTTATTTAAATCTATTGAAATAGACACCTCACTATGCCAACTAGTCTTACCAAGCAATCAAAATCAGGAAGCACACAAGTGTAGTTGAGGACAAAACATATAGATCACATATTCTGAAAACTGTGTTACCCTTTTGTGTCAAAAATATTATCCAGCAACTTTGTTCCAACTGGATGTCTACCAAAAAACAAGACAAGTTAAAAATCAGTGGAGTTAAACCCCTTGGAGAGATGTAGTGCTGTGAGTATAATTGAAATGTTAATAATTATGCTCATGCTGATAATTACCAAGAATAGTTTGGTATAGTAGTTACAGAGCTCACCTTTCACCTCTGGGTCTTGGATTTGATTTCTACCTGGAACTGTATGAAAAGAGTTCAATTAATCTCCATCTCCCTTTTAGTGGATGGATTTTCCACCCCATTCACACTTCAGAAATAAACAAGAATAAAAATGGAGAGGGACAGAAAGAACATTTTATGGCCCCTAATTAGCTAATTAGTGTGAAGTTGGGTTTTTTTTTAATTAAATTTGTCAGGAAATGTAATACAGTTTAGACCATTTGGAAGACAAACAAAATGACTGAAAAAATGCAGTCTGAGAACAAAGATCTACTGAAGACCTTCTGTTACAGTTTATTTTCATGTTTTGAGTATACTATACAAAAATTACAGTCGTCTCATAACGTAAAGATAATGCATATTGTTGCTGTGCAACAGCTTCATAGCTGCATATCCAGCCTTATCAACACAACACAAACACTTTTGCTCAGTACTTATTTCTATTCAAGCTTATGCTTAATAAGAAAAAGAATTAAATTACAACTTATGCAAAGAATTATGCAAAGAAGGTTAAACAAACACATCAAACCTATTCAATGTTCTGAAGCTGGATTCTAAGTAGCCCAGCCACAACCATCCACACATGCAAAAACAAAGCAAAAATTATGAGAATATGTAGGTATCCATATAGTTCTCCAGCTCCAAGGTTTCAAAGATTATATCAAGTTCTGCCCACTTTGAAATGCATCTCTTGGAATTGAAAACATCATGATGGGAAGGGCAGCCCAGCACCTGGTTCCCTAATGCAGAGCTACAAGACAGAGCACAGTCTGGAATTTAGGGAACTGAAGGTGATGTCATCCTATCAAGTGAAATCAAAGAGAGCTCTTCAGAGCTACACAAAGATTAAGCAGTAAAGACCAACATTTAACAACAATTATTACTTGTGAAATGTTGTAATTAGTCTCCATCAATCACTTACCATTTACTATGATAAATGCTGGTTTAGTTTGTGAATTGCACAACATGGTGGACACAAGCTGCATTCCTTAACTATGTTAAGAAGAGCAAACCAAATGGGATTTTACTTCTTTCTTACCTGGAAGCAATACTATCATTACCTTTATTCTTCTTTCTGGACTGTTCTAGGTTCTTAGATGAAATAGAAAATGAAATATGATCCAGATATGAAGATTTTTTTTTTTTTTTTTTAAAGGAAGCTTCTACCAAATAAATACCACAACACAGGAAACTAACTACAGTCTGCACCTGGAAAAGAACAGGAATTTCCTTGGATTTCGGTAGCATTCAAAGGGAATTTGAAATTAAGTAGGGGCAGGACAACCACACAAGAGGATCCAGAACATTTTAGAATCGAAATACATGCACCTGCATTGCACTGATCTTTGGAATATTCACTGCAATGGGCTAAAATCCATCCAGGTATAAGGAAAGGGAACACTGCCCTCTTGTACCCAGAAAGTGCTTCAGCTGCTGAGGAGAGAGCACAGTACCCATTTCTCCTGTTCTGTCCTGCTTTCCCTGGCTTTTATTTGCAGATGCTTTGATTTCAACTCAAATAGAATACAGTGAGTCATTATATGTATTTGGACCCCTTTTCTTCCACAACACAGCTAAGTATAAGGGGAACAGGAGGGAACTAGTTCCATTTCAGTCCAATCACAAGGCCCAAAATTTGTGAAATCAAACTTCATTTCCTGTAAGAAGAACCTTAAGTGATTGAATTTTCATACATTGCAAGGCCAGCTTAAATCTACTTTCTGAAATAAGTATTTCATAAGTCTTTATTTCTCTCTATGCTAAGATGGCATCACCCTAAATTAAAGTATTAGCCACAGGAGTATATGTGTGAAACAATATTGAAGTTTGCTCTCACAGTGCTAGCAGGATAATTTGCGAGCCATAGTTCCATTTGGTAAACATGCAAACTGTTCTACATTTGTCAGTTTTAATTGCTACAATTACAGAGCATGAAAACACCAAGTGCTTTACTAAAGATGGGAAAAAAGTTGAATTCTCCTGGCTTTGTTTTCCAAAGCAACAGGATGATTCATTCATCTGGTAATGCTTGAGGTGCTTTCCCTCTTCCTAGAAGAGAAAACCGTCAACAGAGGACAGCATTGGAAAGGCCTTGCCATGCATGTTCCCACTGTCTGTGAGGTGCCATGCTCAAGTGCACGACACTTCAGTACCGTGCTGTGCTGTGCTTCTTTCTCTGGCTGTATATCACCTGTGGTGTTGCCATTCACTGAAATAAATAAATAAATAAAAATCCACAACCATCAACCACAGTCCTACAAAGTTTCCTATCAATTAAAATGTATTTTGAAATTTTTGAAGTGGTAAAAGGCATAAATCTACAGGGAATGCAATAGTCTCTGGTGGGAAAGGGGCAGGGAATAACCCCTCCAGCTCAATATAATCAAAGGCTTTGATAGTAAATATACAGGTTCTGCATTGCACTCACAGAGTTTCAAAACAGTGAATGCAAGGTTTTTCCTCCCTGGGTTTTAAAACAGGAAAAATACTAAAACCTGAGAGAAAATGGGAAAATAGAGAATCCATTAAAGATATTCTCACAGTAGGGCACAATAGGCCTTCTATTTAGCAGCTCACAGCTAAAGCATTTGCAAACTATATAGTTATCAAGAAAATGGTAGATGAAGGAACTTAAAATAATAATTTCAAATACTCATTTCTTTGACCTTGCTCTATTTAATTTCACAAGAGGAGTTAACCTACAAAATGTTTTGATATCAAAGGGTTCTGTCCTTGAAACACCTCTCACAGTTGCTTTATGGAGGTATCTCTTATGTCCATTATTTCTTTCAAAATACAAATAATTCCACTTCTTCATGTATAGCTTCACTTATCTGTGTCTCCAATTCCTCTGATTTCTACAGAGCAGTGATTGGTTCTATTGGTCATTCCACACACATACTCCATTACTTTTTTCCCCATATTAATTGTCTTCTTTTTTAAATTACAGTTTCAGTACATGTGAGGATCTAAAGAAAATATACAATATTTCAAGTGCAGACACTCTTATAAAATGAGTCTTGCAAACACAGTTGTAGTTTATGCACTGACTTACAACGCATTCCACCGCAACCAGCCTGGCCTTCAGTCTATAATTACACAACAATTTTTTTTCTACCCACTACTAATGTTTCTGGCTTCTAAAAAGATAATCTCTAAATTGAATCCGTCCTGTTTATTTGCCTTTGTGCGTCTGCATATGACTTTACATTTGCTGGTATTTATTATAATGTCAGGTGTCTCCCACATCTCCCAGTCTATTTTGACCATTTCCAGGCTCTGCCTGTTATTGCTGTTTTGGAAAACAAAAAATAATACAAAGGGGAAGTGATGGGGAAATAGTTTGTGTGATCAGAGAAAAGCAGCTCTATAATCTTTCATTCATGATTACCCATCAAGGATATCACACCTCTACGGAAATGTTTTCACGCATACATACATCCTAGCAATATGATTTATGCAAGTTACCTGCTCTGTTCTCTCTCTTTCTTCCTTTTAAGCGCAGACTTTACACAGTATTTCTGCAGTGAGATTCTAGCCAATGCTCTACTTGCCACATAATCTGCTGACCTCCCCACTGCACTGGTACCATCCTGACTTGAAACAGAAGCAGCCTTCATGTCTGTGGTAACTTTCTTTTTCCTTCTTCCAGCTGTGGGCTCGATGAAATTAAACAAATTTCCTCTTCAAACAAGTGTAAATTTCTTTCACCTTAATTAGCTTTTTCCTTGTGCGTAGATTGTGGCTCACATTAAAATTGATAGCAATATTTCATGACATTCGCGGCACTGCATGGAAAAAAGAAAGGACATTTTCCCTAACCTTCCCCTTCTCATTCTTTACAGTCTCCACACCAGTCCACTGGACATTTTGGATTCTCTGGCTGATTTCTTTTGGAAAAATTGCTGCTGGTAATTTTTAGACACCTGTTATTTTTCACTGTTTCTCTGCAAATAAGAAAGCGTTTTTTAAACTAAAACATGTTAGCTTGGTTAAAGAGCTATTTTCTCCATTTTTCCACAAATACCATTCTGTTGAAAATAGAGTCCTAGGGCACTGCTTCTCTGCTTGCCTTTGTAAATTGACTATGCTTTTTGTTGTTGGTGTTGTCGTATTCCCTCCCTCTTCCCTGTCTTCTTAATATTTCTATGGCTAGAAGACAAAACTGAGCTGGTTATTGAGACAGTATCATTTATTTGTGTTCTTTAAGCAGGCTGCAGCAGAGCCAGAAGATAATGGGCACCTCATTTATTCAGGCTTTGAATGATCATATTTAATTCCCAGCGACAGCTGTCTTCATTGCATTAGCATTGCAAATCAGTTCTGTTTTGTAATGGCCTTCTATTGAACATGATTCAATTATGTGTGGTCCGTACCAAGCCAGGATATGGTCTTAGTATCTATAGCAATATTTCTGCAAGCTGCTGCTCTTTACACTGCTCACATTTAAGCTGTCTGTTTACCACAATGCTTTCCTTGAACTGCACTGAACTCTCTTCATTTTGCAGCTAAATAAAGAAGAATGAATATAATTTGTAAAAGCAGTTATCTGGTCAGACATATTACATACCCCATCTTCTTTACACATGCCTAGAATCAGGAAACACTTGTTAAAATAATTGTTACTACACTTAAAACATTTATATTACAAAAGTCATTAAAGTGGATTTAAATGATTATACAGTGTTAAATGGTATTAAGCACTAAAGCTCAATGCTGGTTCAGAAGAAGATTATAATAACATACCAAACAACTGAATTTCTTTTATTGTAGTAGTTTCCTAGGAAAAGGGCAGAAAGGCTTAACGTCTACAAATCAAGTTAGAAAACACAACATGTTGAGCATACAGTTTCAAAAATTTTGATTCCTAATTAATTTACTGTGAAATATCTAAATCCTGTGCACCATACATTCCAGTCTTTCTGCATCTGGAGCTGATATATAGGTTACATTTCAGATGAAGCTGCTGAGGGCCTGGATCACATCACTGCAACTTAATAGGTTTGTCTATTTGTTGCAATACAAACACTTTTCTAAACACAAAAGTAACACCCCGACCCCTCTGCTTATGTGCTGCCTCTTTGAGAGAAAGAACATGAAATTGTAGAAAAAGTGGTGACTCATTCTTGCTATTGAAAAACAAGAAGAGAAGAAAGTCTACAGAGACTGCTGTGTATTTTAGTTTTGGATCTTAATTTTCTTTTCTTTTTCCCCTCCAGAACAGCCCATTAGAAATGTCTTCTAATGACTTCTGAGTCTGAGCAAGAGGACAGCTCAGTGTGGAACAACTTCTGTGTGTACTTCTAACTCTTTCCTCAAGTCCAACTCTCACTCAAATCTTATTTTAAATTGAAATCTGTCTTTTCTGACTATATTCTTAAGGATAATTTTAATTGTTTTTATTTTTCTTTTCAAGCCTTCTTTCACACCTTTCCCTCTCCACTGTTAACTATCACACATTATATTTGCTTCTTTGCAAAGATTCTGGATGTAGAGATTACATTACTTGTGTTCTTACTTAATTTATCAGATTTTATTACAACACAGAGCTTATGTGAAAATAACGATTGTTTAACTCAAATGGGAGATTTACATTTTTAAAATAAGATCCATGTGTTTTTTAATGGCTGTTTGTTTTGCATACATCAAGTTGTACATTCTGCTACCTGAGAAAGACTCCAAAGTTTACAGAAGAAACTTGATTTGTTCTTACCATGCCAACTGCATGAACAAAAGAGTATGTATTGTACAAGCAAATACCTGTACACACAATGAGGCCACAATGAGGTCTCTTCTCTGCCTTCTTCAGGCTGAACAAGTCCAATGTATTAAATTGCATTTAAAGTCTATTCTACTTAGAATTCCAGAAAAGAAAGATGGCTCAGTTTTTCTAAGCTGTCTGCTGATTAAAAGCAGTGTACAAAGTGAATTAAATACTTGATAATGGAATAAACCAGTCTCCAGAATATATTATCCACCACTTCTGTCACATTCTATAAAATGCTCACAGAGAAGCAGAGATTTTCTGAAAAAATGTGTTGAAAGGGAGTTGCTCAGTTATTTTTCATAACAGTTTCCTCACTTTTTGTAATAATACCAGCAAAGGATTAAAGTAAAATTAGTTTTCTTTCCAGAAACTTTTTTTTATCAGGGATAAAACTTGTCTTATAATTGAATAATGGAGCCAGGAAAAAGACCAAAAGGAAAGTACTACAAGCTCTACAGGGAAGAATAGAGTGAAGGGTTTGACAAACAAATTGAAGGAGTAACAAGATCTTCAATGTGCCTTTCAACTACCCTCTTCCACTGGAAAAAAATGAAGGATGCATTTTTTCATTGAATTGGAATTTCTAGTGTGCTTTGTAAACAATTCCACTATGACATACAAGAAGAAAAATTGTACACATCACATATTAGAATATCTCCCTTTTTTTTAATCATATTCTTTCACCTCAGAAGCAATGCACTGTAGCTGAAATGGAAGAGCAAGTACAGTATCTACCCTGTGGTAGGGGCTGGTTGGACTCTTGGTGGAGTCTCATGTTTTGGCAGCCAGCCACATGGCCCACACAGTCTGATGCTGCAAGATTGCTCCCAGGTTCACATTTTAAGATGCTGATCTTCATAGAGGATATTTTTTATCTAAGGAAACAAGGTTTGTGTGACCAAAATATTTCCCTCTCATCTAATTTCCTTCTCCTGCAGACATAATTAACCCAAATCTGTAAGTTATTACAAGTCCTAGAACTCCACAAAGCAATAAACATCACCCATTATATATGCATCGCTATTATGTAAGATTGAACATATTAGCGATGCATATATAATGGGTGATGTTTATTTCTATGTTGCTTTATGTAATGGATACTAATGAAAACTTCCCCCACTCATCACATAATTTGGTGCAATTAATGTAATTTTTTCTGATAATTGTAAAAACCTCTGGATCAGAGTTCACAAAATATGAATCACTTCCACATCCTATTTTAATATTTATCATCCTGCGCTATCCATAGGTATCATTAACATACAAATAACTTAATTGGGAAACAATAAACGTTTCATCAAATAAAATGAACCTGTCAGAAAAATAAGGAAGTGAAAAGTAAATCCTTAAAACCTTCTCACCTTCAGCTGGAGGCATTAATCCACCACAGTCCACCACTTCTAAGTTCTCTAGCAAGTATTCCGAAACCGTGCTTATCAACTGACTTGCTGCAGTACTTTTAAGCTGTTTATATTGCTGTCTCTGCCTCAGATGACATTCTAAGTCCAAATGCAAGTAATGCAAATAGGTCAGTGGGGAAAATCAGGCTAAGAGTAGTGCTCAGCTTGATCTCACTTGACTGCTATTGCTGTCCCAGTCCTATTTAAGAAAAATATTAAGGAGGGATTTGGAGGATAAATGAAATAGTTTGAGGCTGTTTATAGAGATATTCTCTTTCTCCAGT
This sequence comes from Chrysolophus pictus, assembly GCA_037305975.1. NCBI lineage: Eukaryota > Metazoa > Chordata > Aves > Galliformes > Phasianidae > Chrysolophus > Chrysolophus pictus. The sequence continues at coordinate 36,676,289 of CM074580.1, read as the reverse complement.
TTAGGGGGAGTTATAAGAATAACATGGAGGAAATAGAAAAGTGTCTGCCTAGAACTTCAACAAGTAGATGAAGAAGCTGGGCTCGTGGGCTGACTGGAAGTTGGGACTAACCCTTAGTCTGGAGGATAAGGAGAAAGGTTTTGAAAAGCTTCAAGAATGAGTCAGTGAGGTGAAATGGATTTTTGCAAAGCAAAGGAATTAAAGGTGAGAGAAACATAGGAAGAAAGAGTCTTGCAGCCATATGAAGAATTGTCTGAAGACCAAATCAAAACAAAAGACAAAAAAGCATGTAACTGATAATACCAACTTCTTCAAGCTGGAAGGAAACACGTGAAAGATTTTAAATACTGTAGTGAGAATAATCAAAATAGACCAAATGGGAAAAACAACTTACAGGGCAAAGCCAAACTGTATGCCAGACAAGCATAGCAGTACACAAAGTCATAAAGAAAAAGAAAATTAGGGTGGACTTAGAGTCAAAAATGAGCAACTTTCTCTGCCTGAGTTTACAGCCATACAGGAGAGTTGGTCCAAGATTTTAGTTTGAGCAAAGTAACTGAATACTTGGGTAGAGAGACAGGTTTGTGATGAACTGGCCTAGAAAATGTCATCAAATTTATCTTTGCATGGACAGGTATCGGAGATACTGTTCAAGAGGACAGATGTAGACTATGCAGAATCACTATAAAAACTGCAGGAATGGTCACTTGGACCATTTCTCCAAGGGAATCCTTCTTAGAGAAATATAGTTTTAAAATTAAATTTCTAATAGAAAAGTGTCAATAAAAAGAGATAGTTCACATGAGTTCTAAAAATAGTCAGTCCATGATTGCTGGTGTAACAGGAAAGCTGGTTTTTTTTTTAAATTATTTCTCAAGTTCCTCTTTTTTAACATAATTAAATAATGGGGAAAGTTTAATATGGAAAATGTTGACTAGTAAACCTGAATAAGATTCCAAAAATCTATAAATAAATGCATTATATTAAATTATCACACATATAATTTATCTCTCCAAAATTGATATTAGCTATAAATCTAAATTTAATTTGACATTGATTGATCTTCAGCTGTAATATCAACTCCCTGGATAACGGGAAAAAACAGGTAAAAGATTATAAAATTCTGTCTTGGAAGGTGGAAAGGACAACAGATCTTTCTGGTTCCCAATTTTGCCCTATACTATTATTTATGGAATGCAATTTTATTGTCCCTTACATTCCTTTCTTCCATATAGATTCTCTGTACTTGATATATGGTAATTCACAATCACCATTTTCGAAAGGCCTTTAAGAGCACTACAAATAGAACAAAGAGGAGCTGTTCTGAGAGCCAATTCGCCACAAAGTCAGATGAACTAGCTTCCATTGCTATAGAAGCTCTCCAGCATTTTCAAACATTTTCTTAGTCTGTTTCAAAGTAACAATTGTCAACTAGAGCAAAAAGGCTGAAGAGGAGAAGTTAAGAAGACATGTGAAATTGCTTATGAAGAGGAAAATCAATCAAGTAACCAAATAATCAAATTCCAGCACAATTAAATAAATGAAGTATGGAATTATTAATACATCTTAAAAAACTCTATCTGTATTCCTATCCTTTTGCTTTGCCTCACTTAAAAACAGCTACTTCTGAGCTCATAGAAGAAGTGAGTTAAAAATCAGTGACGTCTTCATCACAAATATTTGTCCATATCTGAATGGAGTATTCTGGAACAATTACTATGTATCTAGGCAGCAGCACTACAAGTGAACGTGAATTAACATCACTACAGATTATTCCAATAGTTCCTATTCATCACAAATAACAGCGGCTTCAGGAAAATGTAACACTACCACATGCAACCAGACAGAAAATACATCTGAAAACACGTTTTCAAATCAAGAAACTCGTCACAAATACTGGTATATAAGGAAATCCACAAGACAATGTTCAAAACTTGATTTTTTATCTGGATTTCTTAGTAATTTCTGAGAACTGCAGCAGAAAAGCTCTTATTTGTGAGATAGAAAAGGTTATAAGCAGGCAATCCATTCAAACAGTGACCTTGCCAGCCAGTGCTGGAGGATAAAAAAAATAAAACAGCATCACACCTTGTCACATTCTCCAGCACTCTTATTGCTCTACTTTCCCAAATAAAAGTCATGCAAATAATAGGGGACAATCCAAGTTAAATTGAAGTCCACACACAAAAAAGTTTAGGAAAATACAACTAATACTTGTGTGAAGAATATTTTGCAACTTATTTCCATAGCTGTTATTCTAGCAAATGAAAGGAAATATGCCTGCTCCACTGTAGTCTCTTCATGCATTACTTATCACCAATACAACTGCACGCAAGTAGTACAATAGCTCTGAATCTTGCATTTATACTAAATTACTGAACTAGGTTTTACAAATAAGCATAAAGTACAAATGTGTTGTTTAGTACATTAATTTTGGATGGACTTTTTTGATGCACTTTTTTGGGAAAAAAAAAACCATCAGCCCTTCTTATTTGACAACATTAATTCTGGTAGCAGAACCTATATAGTTAAGAAAAAGTGAACAAGTATTCTCACAGATTACAATCTGCATACACTTAGAATCACTGTTAACAACACTATCAGCATCATATATCTGGGGGATGAAAGGAACCATTATTCACACCTTACTCATATCAGACTCGCCTTACCTGGTACAACCCAAAAAGCATCCTCATTTCTGGATTTCAAAACAAATTTCAGAGATAAAGAGAAAAACATGGATTTCTTTTAAAAAGTTTTGTGTATATATATAAACATATATACACAATTCCTAAGTAGCGTTATCTACACTACATACAAAATTATTTACAGATATGGCCAGGCTTTACTATCTGCATCTTAAGAATATGAAGAAACAGAGCTGTAGAAGTTTTATTAAAAACTATGGAGTAGCAACAGAAGTTCAGATTTGTTCTTTTCACCAAATATTTTATGTTCACTGGCCAGTAGAAACAAACCTACACGTACATTGAGTCGTCTAAGCCATTATTTATGAAGTTTCCATTTTGAGTATTCCTACTTGAGCATAAATGCAAATCCCATTTCTATTCTGGTTTCACTGAACTATTTCTATTTCACTGGTTTCACAAATTCCAGGAGTTCAAGAAGTGAGTTCAGAACATTTCTGCAAGTAACTACTTGGTTCAACCAGCAGCAAACATATATCAAAGGAGATATATGGAAAGACTTCTTGGTGTCTGAGTCTCGTGGGCCAGGATGTCATTATGGTCCTCAAGACTGTGCTGTCTTAACCCACAGGTTTATAATCTGAAAGGATTGTTTGGCCATTTGCCACTATGCAACATAGCCAGTGCTGGATGCAGTTCTGCACAGCCTTCTTGGGAGCCCTGCATCCAATCAGTGGTAGCACCAGTGGTCCCAGCTCCGTTAGGATGAGCACCCTGCATGAGTAGCTGGCTGCCCATCAGACAAGATCTTATGTTTTTCAGCTTCCAAAAATATGTATGTATATTCCAGGCAACACAGTAGTACCTGTCTATAAATTTTAAATAGTAGAACACTTGATTCTTGACAGCTCATCTCAGTGGCTGATTACAATGTTAGTTGCCAGTCTTGCCATTTTTTGTCACTACCCCCATCTCAAGATCACTAGGTATCATTCTGCCTCAGATTTTTAGGGTGTTTTTTCTTTCTTTCTTTCTTTCCTTTTTTTTTTTTTTTGGCACAGTATTCTCAACACATTCTGCTTTTGACTCAGAAGAATCTAATTTTCTCTGCCCAGAAAGAGATGAGGAAAAGCCCTCTAACACATAGCTGATTGTATAGTATGTTTCTGTTCATCTTGGGCCTTGACAGAGAAAGGGCTATTGTTGCATTAGCTCTGTAGACCCACAAAGACACCCACGTTCTCCAACTACACTGTTTTCTGTTCCCACAGAAACCACACGTTTAGTGGGGCAGCCGTTGAAATGAATGGAAGCCTCAGCATTCATACAGTAATACAGTAATGGATTACTGTTCTTCCAGTACTGTTTTATGAATACAAAGATACTGAAAATATGGAACCATCCCTTCCTTCTCTGTTTTTGCTTTACTAAAGCAAGACTGTACAGAGAATGAATTAACGCCTTTCACTTGATCATAGAGATATATCTCTCATCTGTGACTCACACTGTACTTACTGTTCTGAATCTCAGTCTAAGTGTTCTATTTGATTAATCATTCTTATCAACATTGAAAACATTTGTATGCTATTAGATATTTTATAAATGTACAGAAAGAAATATTGGATTTTGTTAGATTATTATTGAGAGTTTGGTGATTAAGTTACACCAAATTCAATCAAGCAATCTCAACAAAAACCTTGCTAGCTTTTATGCTAAGCATAGGCCAGCGGAAAGGATAGCAGAATCAGAACTTGCATACTTAGTATTGAATAAACCATATTTTCTATGCTGTTTTCCATAAAAACAGACATGCTAGATCAAACTAACAGATTTTTCTCAGCCAGTGGCCAGATGGTGATACTTAGGAAAAGGAGTATGTAAAAGAGGAAAAGTAGAGCGCTAGTTGCACTCTAAAAAAATAATCCATCTTGTATTTAATAGCTCTTAATTATTTCTTCTTTTATAAAAATGTTTTATTGCTTTTAAACGTTTCGTAATTTTGGCATCCCGTGAAAATAAATTTTAAAATACAATATTCTTAAGCAGGAAAGATCTTTCTTATGTTTGTTTTAAACCTGCTGCCAAAAAGTTTCCCTGGGTGCCCTGCAGTGAGTAATCATTCCCTATTCAGATTCTTCATGTCATTCATGATTTTCTATTCCTCTCTCACACCCACCTTTTGTTGTCTCTTTCCAAGCTGAAGAGTATGAGTACAATTCTCATACAGAACCATTCCCTTTCTAGGTCTGTATATCCTCTGTCAGCTCCCCAAATCAATCACTGTGTTGCTATCTCATCAATGTATGCAGTGACATAATCAAGATTTCAGTTTCTTTTTTCATTCTTTTTCAGATACTTCTGAGTATTGTTTGTCTTCCGATGGCTGCTGAGAGCTGGGCTGATGTTTTTAAGGAATTAATCAGAATAGCTCCAAGATCATTTTTGCTAATTTTGAGTCCACCACTGTGAGCTTCCTAATTACAATTGTTTTTCCCTCAGGCGCATTACTTTGCATTAATTTGGTATTTTCTTACCCCATCATTCAATTCAGTAAAATGCTTCTATAATCCTAAAGAGAAAGCTTGTGCTATCCTGAGAAATTTTATATCAGCCAAAAATCATCTCCTTACCCCCTCCTTTTCTAAATCAGTCAAAGAAACGTTGAATAGCAGACAGCTCTATGCATTTCCCTTCTAAACATTTTGGAATATGATCACCTACCATTTCTCCCCTTTTCTTTAATCCACTACTAAATCAGGAAGAAACTTATTTCTTACTCCATAATAGTCAATTTTTGTTAACCTTTGGTAAGATGCCAATTAAATACCCAAGTACATAACATCAAGTTTTGCTGAATTTTCTCCATTACAATACATTAAAACACTGTCACGTATTAGTTCTGGCCTCTATTACAGTTTCAGCTAATCTGCTCATTGCAGAATTCAGATACACTAATGAATTTTGGTCTCTAATGAATTTCACACTCTACAGGCTCTGAAAAAAACAACAAACAGGCATCACAAATGGCCCTTTCCACTCCTCAGGTATCAGTGCTGATAAAAGCTGTCACTATCCCCCACAGTTAGCAGTTTAGAAGTTCACTTGTGGTTTTTTTCAGGTTCTTAGATTAACACAATCTATTTCTATTGGTTTATTACTATACATATATTAAGATTTTCAGAACAGGAAAATTCTACTTTGTTCTCCACACAGAAAGGTTCCAGTATAATAATAATAGCACCAAAAAAAAAAAAAAAAAAAAAAAAAAAGAAAGAAAGAAAAGAAAAAAAAAAGAAACATACAAACACTTCCCTTTGTTCCATCAAGTTACTAAGAACACTCATAAACCATAATACATAAACAATAGAAATAATTCATGTAAATTTGAGGATTTCGTATGGATTTACTACAATCTTACTTTTCCAGTATGCTTCTTTTACGTTTTGTCTAAGCTACAGTCAGGATTTCTGCCTTTCTAATTTAAATGATGTCACTACTTGTGTTAGTGTTTTTATCATGCATGTCGAGGCTCAACAACGTTTTGGCTTATTTCATTACAGTTTTAAATTGAAGCTTCCAGGATTTTCTATATTCTACTTTGAACAAAATTTTTGCCACAATTGAAGTTGTCCCTGATACCTTTAGCAATCTCCTGCATGAGTTTTATCCTTGGGCTTGCCTCTTTTAAATTTTTTTTAAGAAAGGCTCTTTGTGTGTACGCACTTTCCTCTTTGAGATTATATTATGATGGGAAGATGTGCAGAGAACTGTTTCTTTCTGGCATGGATGAAATTGAATTTGAGAATGCTGGGGCCAGCACTGCAGGGCAGATGATTGATTTGATTTCAGGAAAGAATTTCAATAAATAACAGATTATTATTTTCAATATCAATTTGTAATCATTAATTGTTGGATTAAAATAACTGCCTTAGGTATATGCTCGCAGGTATGTGCAATGCGTGGCATGTAAGTAACATCAAAATATTCTTTAAATCACTGCCATCAAGTGAGAAAGCAGGATAAAATATGTGCTATCCTGGATTATTTATGAAATAATTATTAATTATTTATTAAATTTTACGATGATGTGGACCTTTCTCTTGTTTTAAAATTGATTTAGTTCATTTACCTGACTAAGCCTGCCTTTCTCATGAATGTGTAGAAGCTTTCACCTGGGATAAAGATTAGACACGGCACTTCATCATTCAATGTGCATCAATAAAACCTACCTAAATTACAAGGAAAATAAAGCTTGTTATCATTTCAGCAATTTCTATTTAGAGACAATTCAAATGAAAAAAGAGCAAAGGATTCACTGAAATTTGTGCCACTAGAGATGAGAAAAACAAAAATGATCATTGTTAAGTAAATAACTTAAAATTAATTCTTATAAAAACAAGAATTTCTGCATGTTACTATTGACATCAGTGACCTCAAAGAAATTATTCCAATCTGTCAGCAGTTTTTTGTCATTCTTTGCCCATACTGTGAAAAATTCAGAACATTTTTTGTCAAAAATAACTTGACATTCTAGTTTTTCAGCATAACAAAAGGCAAAATAACTGAAAATGAACTTGAATTATAGAATCATAGAATCATTAAGGTTTGAAAAGACCTCTAAGATCATCTAGTGCAACTCCACCCCCACCATGCCCACCAACCATGTCCCTCAGTGCCACATCTACACGGTTCTGGAACACCTCCAGGGATGCTGTCCCCACCACCTCCCCGGGCAACCTGTTCCAATACCTGACCAAACTACTACACCAATTTTTACTAAACATTTTTGGCAGTGTGACATCAATTGGACCATACTGGACTGCCCACAATGATATTCAATGAAAGTTTATTTTTGGTTGATGCTAAATTTTTATTTATTTTAAATGTTAAACAGCATCAATCTTCTCTGATTTTTACTAGCGGCTGTGGCGGACTGCAAGACATTTGAAACGCTGATCCATGAGATCAACAAATTTCAGCTTTTTTAAAGAGCAGAAAAAGGGCTACAGGTGGAAACCAATTCAAAATCAGTGTTTTGCATGTTTGCTTTTAACTGAAAGAGGATCAAAGGTTAATAAACACCTATTTTATATAAACACTGACTGGGATTTTTTTAGACATTTTACATTATGGAGAGCTGCTGCAACAACAGTCAATGTCAGCAAGTGACTCAGCTCTGCGCAAACAGAAAGAGTCAGTTGTTTTCCAAACACCTGCACCATGACTAAATCGGTTCAGGTACATACAGATATTTCCTTATAATGTCTCCTCTACCCACTTTGCTACCCAAAGCCTTTCCCTCAAAATAAAAACAGAATGATGACAAGGCATGCTTATTTTAGTCAGAGATAAGGCTGCATGAGCTGCCCCATCACCGTGAAAAACAGTGGAGGATCTTCATGTTAGTAAAGATTCACTGAGTGTTCTAATAATAAGCCAAAAAACAGATCTGAGCCATAAAACAAATTCTGAACAGAAGTCAAGGATGAATAAAGGTGACTAAAGACTATGTTAGGGGCTTTCATTTTCTTAAGTGAGTATGAAAGTACAGACAGTTTTCAGGACCACCTGAAATTTGAAGGATAGGCATTGAATAATGATAACACCAAAACCAGGAGGATCTTTCCATCCTATAATTACACAGACTGCAACCATAAACACCCTTCTGTGCACTTAAAACAGGAAAAGCAATATTTTTATTTCAAATGCAATTTAAGTATAAAAAATACTGCACACAAATACCTCGTGCAAGCACTCTAAAGAAATACAATTTAGACAATGTAGGGTATAGTTAAGAACACACAAATCTATGCACACTCTACAGTGAAAAACATTTAAACTACGTTTTTGCAATAAATTTTAGTAAAAGAAAAAAAATGTTTTCTTTTTCACCTTGCCTTTTTCAAAATCCATACTATTTTTTCCTTTCCTCTGCACTTTGTCCTATTTTTTCCTGTCAGTGTTACATTCTTTTCCCTCTTTTTCCGTTTACATGTGTATTCTTTTATTCACCTGCCTGATTTCCCTCCTCTTTCTCTCCCTTCTTGATTTATTGCCCTGTATCCAAATAGCTGTCTGCCTCTGCCTAAGCCAGTCGGAGTAAGTTAACACCCACAGATTAGGGATGGTACTCGAGCGTAAATGCCTTTTTCCCCAGTACCTCAGTGTTCATTGTATCAAAGCACAGTCTTTTCATGGTGCAGTCTAAAAATAAGAAGGATGGAAAACTTATTGGCTTAGGAACCCCTGAGCCTGTTTGTGATTCAGAGAAAACAGTAGGCGTATTATGTGCTTGCTTTGTTATTTGTTTTCATTTATTTCGATCAACATATTCTCTGAAAAAAAAATATTGTAAAAATAGGTGTCTTTTTTCTCCAAATGGTGCTTCTTGACTCCTCCTCCCATCTCTGCCACATTGGACCATCCATCCACAACAGTTACTTATCACCCGAAGCAACCATGGAAAAATGGGCCCGCAAAGGACGAGGGTATGCAGAATTGCTTTAAAATTTTACCACTGAACTTTGCCTGTGTTTTCTTGTAACTCATGGAGCAATTTATAAAAAGCTGTCTTACTCCAATGAATATTAAACCGTATGAATGACACTGAAATGCTTGAAAACACAATCCTCAAAGTATTTGGCACAAATACTAACCCACGTTCCAACTGAAACAAGAACCAGATAAGTTCCCCAGGTATCAGACAATCATCTGCATGTCCTGTCTTGCCAACACCCCAGTTTTCAAGAACCACACTCTAATCTATTCTCATATGTAAATAACTCACAGCGTAATGAGCAGGATGTATAGCTGAGAAGTCCTGGAGAGATGTTACCTGGCTTTAAAACATTAGAATGAGAGTTTTTGTTGCTGAATATGCAGCTATTCACAGAACATAATAGTTAGATGCTGCAGTTTTTGAAATTTATATATGTTCAAATTAAATTATATTAAAATCTGCTGATGAGGGAAGGAAATTATTTTAACTGAATGTGAAGGAAGGCATTAATGAAGCTTTCTCAATCATACTCTGCCAATATTTTTACCAAGAGGATCTTGCAAAGAGTTTCTGCCTTAGCTTGTTACAAATCCTATATCCCAGAATTACATGAACTTGAGATACTGACCATTGTTTACATTTAGTCATTGCATTTGGGCAATCTTGGCCTTCTCTTAGCCACGAAGGTGAAAAATATCCTTTACATCTTCTTTCTGAAATAAATAGTACAGTTGTCAGTTTATATAATTTTAGGAAAAAAGAATGAAATTCTTTTATGGCAAGTGCCTCAACAAGATTTGTCCTTAGCAATTAGGAGATAAGTTTGACTACCTCTGTGAAACACATTTCCTCCTCCTTTATGCGTATTTCTTGGCTGAAGTGTTAGATTGCCACTGATCCCAATAGCTTCTGTTTTCTTGTGCCTACGGAAGTTCTCTCTTTGCTCCTCTTTGCGCATTTATTTGATCTGTTCAGACTGTAATCTCAATGTCTTTAGGAATTAAGGCATTGCTAAGTAACACATAGTCTTTAATAGCTATTATTTATAGAGCAGAAAATGAAGTTTTACTAATTGTTTATATAATCAGAGTTTCTTTTGAGAGCTCTTGTTATGTTGTCAAAAGATGGTTTGATTTTGTTTTTCTACATGCTGGTATAATGATTTTTAGTTATGTTGGAATAGTTCTACTAAAGAACTCACACAACATTTACCTTTGTCATATTCATTTTTGCTACAGTTCACTTTACACTTCATTCTCCACACTAGATGTAATGCCAAATGTGGTATTTTTGACTTCTCTATTATTTGCTATTGCATGTTTTCTGTGTGGGAGCTTTTCAAATGAAGTCATGTACCATGGCAAGGAAGCCATAGCCCCTACCCTATGCTGCCTTCCTCCTTCCCCTGGCATGGCAAAGGATCAGTGTCACATAAGAATATTGCTGAATAAAACTGGTCAGGATGTACCTCTCCTCTTCTAAAAAGAAAGTCAATAGTTGTACTTGAAGGGCAGACAATGGTCAGATATTCTTTTGGATAAAACACGTCTTCCAGAAGTGTCATCAAATTAGAGAATGTTTTCACATGTCTTAAGCAAATTTATTTGCTGAATATTTCTAAAATAATTAAATACAGTTATATTCTTTTCCATTTGAGTTTGTATTACAACAAATCTCTTTTCCAAATCAGAGTTCTGTAGGGAAACAGAGAAATAAATTTGGCTTGTACTATCTATTTCTTGCAGACACTGACAAGTGAACCAAAAACCTCACGCAGTAACTGGAGTCACTAAATGTATAAAGAGACAAAATTCAATGAGATGAATGCCTATCTAGAGACAGTAGACTAATGCATTTATGCAAGCAGTGTCGCTCTACTGATTACACTGCTGATGTCAGCAAGGAGAACCATGCCTCACAGAACCTCACCTGAACAGCTTAACTCCATTGCTCACCACCCCTAAGTTGCAAGGCTTCAATAAATCTTTGGTTCTCCTCCTGTGCTTGGGGCTGTGAAGGAGCCAAAGCGTTCCCTAGAGAAAGGCTTTCAGTGTTCCACGTGACAAAAGTGCAAAAGTGATCTTATCTGGCCAAAAAAGCATCATCATGGCAAGTCCAAGGACAATTCACAACACATTTACAGCCTAAAGTCTATACAACTGACGAAAGCATATCTCAGCATTCTCTGGGATGAAATGTAATCTGCTTGCTATAAGTCAAAGTGCATAAAACAGACTGATTTAGATGAAGAAAAAAGAGAAGAAAAATTAATTGTTTTTCTCATGTTGAAGAGCAGTGCTGGCCTGCCTTCTTTCTTCACACTTATACAACTCAGCGGAGACAAAGACACGGCTCAGTGCGGGCAAATAAACAAAATTTATCATCTGAAGGAAGTGGGTTTCATAGCTTTAAAGCCAAGCTGTAGGACAGGTAGACCATTTTTTATAACACCACTACTGATTCCTATTGCTTCCTACATAACATTTACAGCAACAGCTGTAAATTTACCAGCATAATTGGCAGATATCTGTCCATCTCTCATGATGTTTTTTGTTTCAAATTGAATAAATCCAAGTGCAGACATACACATCAAATTATTCCAAAGAATAAGCAAAATACGTTCATCATAGATACATGCTCTTCTAGTCCTCAAATACAGCGCTTTATGAGTAATACCTTTTTTTAAGCAACAGTATTTTTAAGACAGTTTTTCTGAGCAAGACTGTAGGAGGGGAAGGATTTTGTAGCCTTCCCTGGCTTTTAATCTGAGTTGAAATGCAGTAACAAACAACATGCATTTTTAAACAGAACCTTTCAAACTATGCCTCTGTCCTTATGCCTCTCAGTTAATTCATTAATTAAAACATTTCCATTAAAAATACTAAAGGCCTGAAAGTGGAGTAAGGCACAGAGAAAAATGAGATCGTGGTGCACTTTTATTATAATCTCTGTATGGCTAAAGGAAAAATTTGAATTTGTTGAGGCTGATAATCTTTCCTACCTTAATGGAAATTTTCCTTTTTTTTTCTTTTTTTTCTTTTTTTTTTTTAAATTCAAGTGTAAGAAAATGAGTAGTGTTTTTCCAACATTATGCTTTCTTTATGTTAATTCAGATGGTGAGGATCCACTGTTTTTCAAATCAGATGGATAGTTAACATGATTGTTTCCTTTATGGACATATATATATATATATTTTAAGAAATTGCATGTTGTCGGCTTCTACTTTTGATTTCTATCCTTTTTTTCAGCTGATAAATGCAAGAAGTGGCTGTCTGCTTGGTGACCTTCCCAATATATGAATGCATACTTTCAGCCAAGGCATGCCCTTTCCCAACATTTCTTTTCGTTTGCATTTAACAAAATAACAGCAAATGTCAGGTATTAGAAGGGTTGAAACAACCTTTTCTATTTTGTTGTCTTTAGAACCCCATCTTTTATTCATGACTCTCTCTTGGTGCTGCAAGGGAGGCTGTGTTGCTATAGCAATGCCCTGCATATCCTTGTGGATAGCTTATAGTTTCACTTTTTTTAAACAACAAAGAGCCATTGATACTACGTGTTGCCAAAGGTTACAAAAGTTGAATTCTAAAATGGAAATATTTCTTCTATAGGACTGCACAGTATATCTGCCATGTAAATTCAAAGATTCAAGTAAACACATAGCCCTTTTGTGAATATAGATGAACCTGGGATAACACTGTTTGGCTTCAATATATAATTCAGAAGACAAGTATTTAAAATACAGTCCTGTTATCTGCTGTTCTCAAGATACAAATGTTCAAATATATACAACATACTCTTCCACCTTTCTGACCTATTGTAGAAATAAAACCTCTCTACATTTTAACTGTTCTGGATAATAAAACGCAATCTTGTATTCCAGTTATGATTTAATGGTAAATATATGCCCAGTGTCAGGGAACAGTCACCTTATAGGAGCTTCCCTGCCCACAATGGATATTAAATATAGTTGAGTGTCCTTTAAGACTTCTCAAGTATGGTTTTTGTTCCTACCCTAATTGATTTCTGTCAGATTTGAGTCCCACAGATAGATGTTTACAAATACAAATTCAATAACGGTTCAACAAGTTAAACCAAATAAAGAGTCAGAAAAAATTAGGGTTATGGTCGTAAAACAGGAATTGTATATTGATGATTCAGCAGGCAGCACCCAGTGACTCAGAACAGATCAAAGAGAGTAACAGAGGAAAAGCATCTTCTGTCACTTCTTCAGATGAGTGAATCAGAGAGGAAATACAGAGTTTTCTACCCTCAGAGTACCAGACAGAACAAATACAACCCTCAGCATACTGAAAGCCTCTCTCCTGCTGTGCTCACTGGAGAAGCAAAGCAACCTCAAGAGGTGTGCCAATGAAATGATTCCATTTCACATTCCACCCTCTCTTCTGCAGAAACCTAGCACACAAAGGCCACTGCTCAACCTCCGCCAGCCCTGCACCTTGTGCTCAACCCATGCCTGTCCTGCCACAGCAATTCGAGACCAGTTCACAAAGGCAGTTCTCCTGCCACTCAAATGCAGAAGCAGGCTGTGAGCCCTTGTGTTAGTTTCCACACCTCACCAGGTTTCAAACCCACAGACAGTTGATAAAACAATGGCAGGAGCAGAGCGCGACAGAGGGAATGAGGAAATATTCATCTGACCTGGAACTTCTGGGTTCTTGAGGGTAAAACTTCTTTACTATGAAGCAATAATTGTAAGGAATAAGTAGGAGTGTTCATCAGGCTTGTTATCTCCATGGGAGCTTGTGACAGACTTTAGGCTTAAAGGCAGTGGCCCTCAAATTGCACCAGAGGAGATTCAGGTGGGATATTAGGAAAAATATGTTCTCCAGAAGAGTGGTAGGAATTGGAACGGGCTGCCCAGCGAGGTGGCGGAGTCACCACCAGAACTGTATGAATGCACTAAGGAACGTGGTTAGTGGGCATGGTGGGGATGGATCAGCAGTTGGACTATATGATCTCAGAGGTCTTTTCCAGCCTGAATGATTCTATGATTTTATAGACCTGGCACCAGCAGAATTTAATGCTGTTCATGAAGTGTAAGCTTGCAGGTACCGATGAAACGAGACTTTAGCTCGAAAATGCATTGCCTATATGAAGTAGATGTCTTTAACAGCCACCTAACATCCAGAAGATATTTTGTGTCATATATTTGATGTCTGGAAAGCTGTTAATTCAGTAAGAAATTTATTTGTTGCTATTCTATTCCAACTGAGATTACTACTTCTGATTTACTTTTGTTTTCCACTGAACCTGGCATCACAAATGCTTTCCCAAGAAAGCTACCCACCTGCCACAATTGAATCACCTGCAGTCCTGATTGCTGTCTGTCGCTCCCAAGTTCTCAGCTGTGTGTCCCTTGTCCCCAGAGCTCTCTAGTCCTACTTCCCTGCTTCTTTCATACTGCTGGCTGGTTTCTGATCCCTTGTACATTCCTCTGTTTTCTGATGTGTTCTGCAAGTATTTTCTTTACTGTATGTGTGCTCTCACAAGAATAAATCCCACTCTTAGCATGTTCTCACAGATGGAGTCTTGGTTTACAGCCACATGTAAAAATGTCTTCTGGATAAGAAGAGTTTTATACCCAACATCAGTGCAGAGAAATAAATGCCACTGTTAGGCTTACAAAGGCTCTATTTCTATCACGTTAATCTCTAGTTGGCTGCTATGTAGAGTTTTACGTTGCAAACTGAAACGAAACTATTTGCAGTGAACATCCCTCAGAAACTCAGCAACGAAGATCTGTGTTTATTTTCAGATAAATACTGCTGGAAAATGGAGTTAACAATAGGCAGCAATGACTTGTGATAAAACCATTCCAAGGTTGAATTGTAATCATCCACAAAATTAGGCTCTAATAAACCTTTAAAAATCAGGATGTAAGTCACACTTAAGATAAATTCAAATATATGAAGATACTTAGGATACTGTTTGTAGGATGAGGTTTTTCTTCCATATTCAAGAGCCTTGAACTGACCTGGAATAACATCAGTTAATAGACATTAGATTCTGATTAGGCAAATTTGACCATCAAGGCCAAGCTCAGAGACCTGAAGCTGCTCTGTGGAACTATATTGAAGCTTAAAGCTTTTTCATAGCTTTCAAGTATTTTTTCTTACAAGTCTAATAGTGATTGTCAAAGCAGACCATAAGAAACTGAAAATTTCCATACTGTCAAAGGGCTCTTGAATTTGGGACTGTACTCCTAGGCAAAGTATGGTTTAAACCATCCTTCATTTTTTATGCTTCCTTGCCCTCACAGCAGGAGGTCTACTCCTGTAGCCATTCAGAGCAAAACAAAAGATGGGAAACCATGTGCACGACCCAATTTTTAATTATATTCAAATTAATTTTATTGCATTGAAATGCAGGGTTTCTTTAGAAAATGGCAGCTGAGCCCATCACAGTTTTTGAAGAAAAACACTGCAGCTTTCATATACTAAAAAGGGACTTTTCTGCAACTCCGTGTTCAGTGCAGTGTATTAAATGGTTTTGAGCTTTTTAAAGGAGGATGACTTCTCCATTGAAAATGGCAGAATTGAAAATTCTGAAGCAATAATATCAGGATTTGGGGCACTCCTGACACAAGGGCAGCAACTAGTAGAAGGGCAGAGTATTGTACAGAGGCTATCTTAGCTACTAGCACTAATAGTCTTTCCATTTATCTTCACTGTTAATTAACATGATTCATTGTTTCTTTTCCTGGAGTACCAATTGCAAATTAACTCCTTCAGTGTTGTTTGAACACTTGTAGGAACGAGCATAAAACTTAAATGATCTTACTCAACCACGTAACACTATGTTAATTAGAAACTGTTCTTCTGACTTCCAAACGTTTAATAAAATGTTACACAAAACATTATTATCTTGTTTAGAATATAAGAATAATCCTCATGTGTCTCCCTCTCCTTTCTCACTTCCTAACAATAATCAACAAGCAGCAGCATGCCCTTCACAAGCTTACGAAACTAATCTAAATTTCAAAGGAAATTCACAGCAGCCTTCTGCACCTAGAAAGTGACAAACCCAGCATTTTCTCTTCTGTATTTTTTTTAGATAGACAAATAGTCAGACAGGCAGACATAGACATACAGACAGATGTAAGCAAATATTTCATATAGTATCAGTTGGAAAAATTATATCATATCATATATATATATATATCATATCAGTATCAGTTGGAAAAATTAAGTGTGTATTTGCTTACCTATCACTTTATTCTGCTTTTAAATTTGTACACGCTCCGAATTAAAACATTTCAAAATGTTCCAGAAGCCTGAAAAGGAGACAATGATAGTGATCTGACTGCTTCAATCTGACCAGCACAGTCACACTCAGATTTCAGCCTCTCTCTATATGATCCAGAGCACAACCTTAAAACTCATCTCACAAAACAAGACCCAGAAGAGGAGTCCTCAAAGAGCCCATGAGATGGTCTGGTCCTTCCAACCGCAGACGCCGTCCTTCATATAAAAAGTTAAAAGTTCAATATCTAAAAACAGAGACTGAAACCCAGGTTTCCCAGAACTGTCATTTAACTGATGATCTCTCATTTATGTTAACTGGTAACTAAAATACTTTGTAACATGCATAAAAATTAATTTCAGGCAGAACACACCTTTCCCTCTAAAAAGCACGTTTTTGTCCTGCTTGTTGAAGCCTTCTACTGGGATGCGAATGACCTGGGTTACAACCTCTTTCACAAACCAAACAACAGAGGAACTGAATGTAGTTTTATACATTCTTGTTGGGAGCCCAGGTTACTGACTGCAAATAGATGAGGGGGTTTCTCATTGATGCTTCAGTGAATGCTACCTATCACCTTGAAATTACAACAAATTAAGCCAAACACAATTCATAAAATTGCATTGAAATTTGCAAGGTGTTTTCATTCTCCTGAAACTCCCCCTGAGGGGGAAAAAAAATACAATACTAAATTATACTAACTGTACTACTGGGTATAAAAATTACCAATCAAAAATGGGGACATGCACAGTAAAGCACAATAAAGTACTATTATCTACTAGTTACAAAAAGAGTACTGCTTCATCCTACTTTGTAACAGGATGTTTTACCTTAAAACCTATTTAGGGATAAAAAGAATTTCTGTTCTTTAGCCCCCTGTTCTTATCTTCATTATAGCATGTGTTTGAAGACAGTTATTAATGAAAGAAAATTCTGACTTCAGTTAGTCTCCAGATCTCCTTTATTCTTTGCACAGTTCGCAGTTACTGATACAACCACAGAATAAAATATGTGTGGAGAAAGACATAGATCCATTTGTTTCTGACTGGCTTTACAGGCACTTACCTAAAGCATCGAACACATAAGCTGCCTGTCTTGGTGTCCAGCTGTGGGTGAACAGGAGATCTCAGAGCATCCAGAACAGAAACCACTTGGCAAGAATGTAAGAACGAGCATTCTTTCTGAAGGACTGCTTTTCCACGAGTCAGGGCCCTATGCAGTAATGGAAACTATGAGGAAAGAAGCAGAGCAAAATGACCAGAACGTTTTTGATCAAGGCAATTTTATGAAATTTAATACCAGAGGGTAACCACAGAAGTGTATTGGAGAAGTGTAACAGAAGAAATAAAACAATACTGCTGAACAAGCGTAAAGCTGGGAATGTTTGCAGAGTCACAAAAATGTTAAGCAACATAACCCTGTAAAAAAATCAATGCAAGGTATTTACTGCAGGAAGCCTCCTGAAATCAAAACCAAGTTTCCTGAAGGCTTCAAAAAAGAAGCAATTCTTTCTGTAAGGTGATGTGCGAAGCTGCGTCTGCTGCATTCAGGCCCAGGAGGTGGTGGTGTGCTGCCCCCCAGAGACTGCACGGACTGCGCCTGCGGCCACAGCCTCGTTGGCACAGTTGGCAGAAAAATCTTGTGCCCGTGCTCTGCCCTGCACCCAAACTTCTCTCACCAAGTCAGTTTTGAGCCATGATAGGCTTCACCAGCTGCGTTAGGGAAACCAACAATTTCGCCTACAGCTGCAGCTGAGGCCTGATTCTAAATGCAATTGACAGGTGTGGTGCCTTGTGTTTTTTTGTTACTGTGCTTCTGAAGTTTCCAAAATGCATACAGTCACCAGAATTAATTTGTATATGCACTATTCGCTCACACAGAATCGCATATCCCCACCTACTGCTTCTCTGTGTTTGCATTTAAGAAATTAACACAGGAGAGATGATTGCATCTTCCTTCATTTGACCTGCTCAGTGGCCATCAAAAACAGGTCTCAGCTGTCTCCTCCTTTCCAGTTCTCCTCTTTACTGAATGCATCTTTTTCTTTATTTTGGCTAGTTTTCCTCTTCATCTTTTTAATCAACTTGAGCATTTGCAGACAACTTCTTTCTGCTTCTTCTGTGCTCTTTATAAAATTATCTACTTGTATTGACATCTTTAACTGCATATTTTACATTTCTAAAAACACAGTCTGTCTTTAAAATTAATCCAAGTGTGGAGTTGAATTGCCTGTACTTTAGGCAACAACTAATAGCCGAATTCAACTGTTTCTTATTGGTTCAGCATCCTCCCCACACAAATATTTTTATTTACATCCACATATTTTTTGTCTTCTCTGAGAGGTCTCTGATGCTAAGTCACCATGTCTTAATTTTTATATAAAACACAAAAATAAAGAGCAGGTAGACAGGATTTGCTGTATGGTATTAGTCCTTGACAGTGAAAGAAAATGACTCATTTCTCTTCTGTCCTTCATCTTCAATCAAAATGCAAATTTGTTATTTACAACAATGTGAGAGCTTACCACGTTGTCCTCTGCATTTTGAAGGCATGAGAAGCAATCTAGAAAAGACAGTTAGATTTGTGGGAGACCGATTATGAAGCAAGTATACATCTTTTGGGTATACACAGCACAGGCCCAGCAGATTTCCCCAAAGCAGGTAGTTGAAGGAGGAGTAGGAAATAATAGTTAAAGGAGGGCATACATTATTACCCCTTGCTGCGGGACCATTTACCACACACAGAACTTTTTACTTGATTTATTCATGAGGCTGAAGGCAAAGATCCACGCAGGTAAGTAGCAGATGCATATCCCCATCAGAAAACTGAATGAGAAAATTTGATACCTGAGTTTATAACGTGTATGTGGGGCTCAGAATGCTTCTCACAGTGCTGCTGTTAATCTGCATGGAAAAACAACATAATCCCTTGCCCAAAGGACCCCAGGGAGAGCACACAGAGATACCAAGACAGGCATAGTCTTGCATACTATCGCTATTCAAAGCCAACCAAGGGCTTTCAAGTTACTGACCCACGTGAGACCATCTTAGCTTCAGCCCAGTAAAGAGCTTGTACAGAGCCACGTTCTCCTGCCCTTTTCCTTCATCGTGAGAGCAGAAGATCTCACTACCTGCTGTCTGGCTTAACAGGATAGTATTAATGATCACAAACAAGAGCTGTTCATTCCAGTAGGTATAAGTTAGAAGCAAAACAAAACAAAACAAAACAAAACAAACAAACAAACAAAAGGAGACAAATGTTTTGCAATCGGGCAAACTGCAGCGCAAATCATCTTCGGAGAGGCGGGCTGGCATGCAGGTGAGGGCAGGGCAGCCGGCGGGAGGCTCGCTCCCATGGCAGTAGGTGTCCCCTTTTCAGCTCAGTAATCAAATAGGTTTGACTGGTCGATGTCCGCCTTTGTCCGGCGCTGACCTACATGTTCCGCCGAGGGACATCTTTGTCTCACTTTTCTTTGGTCACCGAGTTCATGGAGCTCAATAGGCTGCGGCTCGCAGTCCATTAACGAGGGTTCTCAGCGCGGCCCGGGCCACCCAGGAGCCCCGGTGCATGTTCTCACTGAATGGCTTCACTGGTGGCCCATTCAAATGCACTAATGTCGGAAAAAAGGGCTGAATGGCGGAGCCAATGTACACCATTGCTCAGGCGAAGTGACTGCAGCCTCCAACAAAGCCTCCCCTGTGGCGATGTTAAGCAGAGTTATCAATAGTGCAAAGGCAGAGGGAGAACTAATGCTCCAATCATGTCATCAACAGGTGGCACAGATGCAGCCACTTCAATGCAGAAATCACAGGGCAACATTTCCTGGTAATTCTATCCTCTTTCCAGTGCGAACGTACAGAAAAATGTGCAGATGTCATGTGGCTCTCTTGTAGCGTGTCAGACCCCCTTGAACTGCGCTCCAAAGGACTTTTTTGTTTCCTGTTTCTTTTACTGTTCACATCGGCTGTAGGCAACGTTAGAGTCTCATTTTGTGTAAACCAGAAAACTTGGTTTTAAGATACACAGAAATAATTTTATTTAGTTTTACTCAGCTGTATGAAAGAGCATCACAATCAAGAAAGGGAACTGTTCCAGTATGCAAAATACTGACCATATTCTTACACTATTTTATTAATTCTTCAAGGAGCACACTCATTATTTTATTTTAAATCAAAATACAGTTGAACTCAAATCATGAACATGAATGCCTTTTCTTCTCTCTTCAGTACAATGTTTACCCCGATATCTTGGGGAAAACGGGGCTGCTAACAATTCTCTATGCAACATCTGTACAAAGTGAATTTGCAAAGTGCATTTGAGGCAAAGAGCTGCCGCAGTTTCTGGTTCTAATTAACAAATCACTATTTTTGTAATGGATTTCAATTACTGTTCTTGTGGTCGGTGGTAAATATTCAGCAGAAGGGAAGTAACCATCCCCACAAAATGTTACTTCTGAACAAGGTGGACAGCCTTCCTGCTGGGTTTGACAACTTGCATTTGTTTTCACATTAGTAATATGAGACAAAAGAGGAAGAAAAACATGTGTATATATATATACATAAGGGAAATTCCCCTGCCAGGACAAGTCTCAGCACTCCAGCAGGCTGGGACAGGATTCCTTGCAGAAGAGGTTCCCCCAGCTGCAGGCAGTGCTCAGGGGAGGCCCCAGGTCGGGCACACAGATCCCTGTCAGAAAGTTTTCTTGAATTCTGCACCTAACCTGAAGCTGGAAAACACAGCTGGAGTGAGTACTGCAAAGACACAGACAGAGCTACGTCGATGTTCTCTATGACAAAGCATTGGTTAAATGCAATTCAGAGATGATTTTAGGGAGAGAACTAAGCCCCATGCTGCAACGCAGAGAAGAAAATTTCCCTGTGGTTTCTAGCCGTACAAATGGGAGACAAAAATTATTGCAACTTCGGCTGTTGTTTGAATCCCCTGTGTACCAGCAGGGGGCAGCTTCTGCCTTAGACAGACGGGAGAGAAAACGGGGGCTGGAAGCATGAGCCAGCTGCAGCCGGCCGCACAAGTGACACATTTAACTCCACTTCAATACAAAAAATATCCATTTTAACGATAAATAGAATTAACAAAGAGTTTTGTTATTTGTTTTCATTGCCATCGCCTGGACATAGATTTATGTCAAAAAGAGTTGGTTTACTTGCTTTAACTTCTTTGAAATCTGTTATTGTCTCTACAGAATACATTATGTCAATACAAACACTGAAGGAAGATTTCAGATGTTTGTTCAATTCTCAGGGTATGACTTGTACTGTTTATTGGTGTCTAATTAATTCATACACAATTAAGCTACTCCAAATTCAATCGGATAATATGAATGAAATTGTGGTAACATTTCCATATAATCATTAAATCAACCAACTCTGGGATATACAATTGCTAATTAAAAACAACAGAATACCCCACTGGAAACAAAGATTTTTCCTATAAACCCCACAGAAATCTAGGTAAGTGACCATAAGACAGAAATGAGCCCTGTATAGACATCTACCCATCTGCATCAAGTTTTCCATGACCCTTTTCATGACAGTTTGTGGAGTAGTGAGTCATCAGCTTCTGAAAAACAAAACCAAAAAGAATATCCAGATAAAATACCTTCTTTCCCTAGTACCTAGCTAGTTAGTAATTGTTGCCAGTTGGTTTCCACATATATGAAGCATACAAAAACTTTGTCCTACAGGGCTAACCTGCAGACTTCAGGAACACTATGAACTGTATTTACCTTCATTCTGTATTTTGTGTGTAATGTCCATTATTGGAACTGGTCAGAGATTTCTATTTCATAAAAGGCAATACAACTTTTCGTGTTTTCACTGTAAATGCCAGTAAATTAATTCCTCCTTAAAAACAATTCAAGGTAATTTACTATTAGTTAGCAGAGAACCACCTGCTTTTCATTATTTCCTCTTCCATTATTCTGTACACCTATGACCTTGAAGGCTCAGCAGATTCCTGTGCACCTTTAAATTGTGAAGTGGTAAAGAAACTCCTGCTGCTTTACACAACTTCATCTTTGCTTCCTTTGTAAACGTGCACATAAACGAAGGGCTGAAACACAAACTGCAGCAATTCTGCTGCAAGTCCTCTCCTTCCACAGCTCAAATTCTCCATGTCCTAAAGCAGCATCTCTCAGGCACCTGGTGCTCTCCCAGGGCAACCACGGTTGCAGCTCCCAGCTGACACAACAGTTCTTTTTGCACAACAGTTGCTCTTGAAGGACAGAGAAAAGTGTTTTATATATTCATATTTAGTGTAAAAAATAATAATTGTTTAAATCTTCCTATAAATATGAGCCAATAGCTCTTATTTGCTTTTCCAAATGTTGGGATTTACAACGGTGATTATTCTTCCTGTTTCAGCCAGGTACTCTCAAGATGCTTTCTAGTCAGAGAACATAAATTGAGGACTGGAGGTTCATCCATGTAAGGCCTCATGCCTAAAAACATACTTAATATTAGGTTGGATATTAGGAAAAAAATCTTCTGTAACACACAGGAATGGGCTGCCCAGGGAGGTGGTAGGATCGCCATCCCTGGAGGTGTTTAAGAACTGTGTAGATGTGGCACTGAGGGACATGGCTAGTGGGTAGGGATGGGTTGATGGTTGTGCTAGGTGATCTTAGAAGTCTTTTCCAGCCTTAATGATATTAACAGATCCTATGTATCTGTTTGTTTAACACTCAGAAGGATAATTCATTTAACTGAAGCAGACTTTGGCAAGAACAAATCTTTCTTGCACATTTTCATGTTGCTTGTGGATTGAAGGATCCAAATATAATAATGGATGATTTTCTGAAATATGAATTGATGCATGATAAAAAACAGAAACATTGATTTGTTTCTATTCTAAATAAGAAAGAAAGAATATCTTAAGATATCTTTAAGAGTATCTTAAACATTAAAAGTGGCTTAAAAAACAGCTCCATATCTGATAGAAAGTAGCAGCTTTAGTTCTCCATAGTGTGATATTTATTACTGTGTACTGAAAAGTTTTGGTGCCTTACGAATTCTGTACTGGTCAACTATTTCATACGTAGGTTTTTAGATTAGAGTGAGAAACGTTGGCATTTTGGGACACAGCACTGATGAAAGCGTTTACCTCCATCCACTCTGCCTTCCATAACTTGTGCTGGGACTGACCAGCAGCTTTCCCACTGGTGCTGGAAGCAAGCAAGCACTGCCACTTTTCCTCAGGTCGGTAAAGCAGCCAGGAATGCAGACACACTCCCACTTCTCTCTGCTCACAGAGTGCAGCAGTACCCTGTGCTTTTAGGAGAAAGAACTTGAGTCTAACCTCTCTTCTGTTTTTTGGGGGTTTTTCTTTCCTCCTACTTACTCGAGAATATAGAGCAGAGAAAGGAAGGAGAACAGGACCTTGAGCATGAACCAAAATACTGAGACATTGGCCATGAGATCTGTATAAAAGGGCTGAAATAGATGTCAAGAGATTGTCTAAACTCAGCAGGGTGCATCTTTGCTGATGTTAGTACTATCTGTCTACTTCAACAACTTACCAGCTGCCTCACAGTCCTTTGTTTGTGTTGTTTTTTAAATCACGCATAATTCCTGTCTGTCCCTAAGTCACAAGTCACACCAATTTACACTTCAGGATGCAGCACTATCTCTGATACGGCCTGCAGACAC
The DNA here is from genome assembly GCA_037305975.1 of Chrysolophus pictus. Classification (NCBI taxonomy): domain Eukaryota; kingdom Metazoa; phylum Chordata; class Aves; order Galliformes; family Phasianidae; genus Chrysolophus; species Chrysolophus pictus. The sequence continues at coordinate 36,652,209 of CM074580.1, read as the reverse complement.
AGCTGCTTAAGAAAATTCTTGTGAGAAGGAGGTATACATTGAAAAGTAGCTACTCTTCTTAAGCCTGTTGAAATTGCATTTGTACATAAAAATTGATTATTATTATTATTTTAAGCAGTGCACTTGGACTGGCAGGAAAGCATTTGTTCTGCAGCAAATAAGAGTGAAAATTATAAGAGACCAAGGCAAAAGAAAGACTATGGGCTTTGCTCATCCACCTCACAACGTTAAGATTTGGAAGAGCACATTTTAATCTTCCTCATACTCATAACTGCTCTCTGTTTGACTGTTTAAATGTACCTATTGTAATACACAGCTCTAATGGAAATTTAAATGAAGATGCAGCATCGAATAAACAGATTGTGGCAAAAGTCTTACAGCAGAATACCTGCACAACACAACTCAAGTGTTTAGTAGCTGAGCAACGACTCATGCACTAGTTGTGAACATGAAAGCTATAAAAAGAACAAGAATGTGTCAAAGAATAAGCGCACACAGAGCTTTATGAGACATGTATTTCTGAGAAATAGCACTAAAAATCCAGGATTAGATGACCTAAGTGTGCTCCTTAAATCTCACCATATTCCAGGTAGCATGAGAGAGGCAGATTTTCCAGCCACTGTCACCTTTGGAGTCCATCTTCCAGCAAACACAGCTAACGTTATTCCAGCAAGTAATTCACAGCCTTGTGCCATTGAGCCCATAGGTTGCTCCACCTTTCAAATCTCAGAGTCATCAACTTTGATCAGTAAATAAAAATACCTGAAGAGAGATCATAAGATCTGTTAAAAGATGGACAGGTCAATCTCAAATACTGTGTTAGTAGGAATTTTCTACTTTCCTGAGTAATTTCTCTCCTCTACTGCAGTCTCCGTTCTGTTGACATAGAAAGAAGAAACCAAATTATTACTTCCTGTAAATATGGTTTTCTTCAATGCAAGGTCATTTCTTATTAAGATCGAGTCATGTAACTGTGGAGTGAGACGTCAATACTACAGTAATAAATATAAAGTCAACAACAGTATTCCATAGTTATACATCATTCCTATATGCTTATAGCCCTTAAAAGAATGTTTATATCATAAGCTACGCATTGAGCTTGCATGGGCACTTCAAAGCACTTCATTTCTTGAAACAAGTCTCTTTCTGAGCTTTGATCAGTCTGAGAAGACACACAGTTTAGAGCATCAATTTAGTGTGCATTACTTAAACACACAGTTCACAGTAGGCTTTGGAGAGACTGGTGCATGTTTGTACATACATGCGCATTTATCTACGTAAACACTGACAAATACACATACAGGGGTGTGTTGTAAGCTTAAGTGTAAATTATGCTGGCACGTTACACTTACGTTTGCCTTAATATGCCTTGGACATCACATTATTTTTAGCCTCTCTTCAGATAGGAAACAGGAACTTGAGCTTAAGTAGTATTTTGAAGCAGAAAGTGCCTACTTGACAAAAAACACTTGAGTCTTTTTATTTTTGTAGTAGTTGAATATAGCAGATCTTCCATGTTCTACATTAAGGCTCAGCTGTCCTGACGAATACAAAACATTCCCTCTGTCCTGCAAAACACCATACTGCAGCATTTTGTTTATTTTTGCCAGCATGGAACAAAACTCAAACTTTCCACAGTTTGAACCTTCATTTAGCGATTGAGGCCATTTCCCATAAAACAAATTTAACAGTCATATAAAATATTTTAAAATTTTTACGTGGTATAAAGTCAGTTACATAAACTGGAAGATTTTGTCAAAGTCTAAATGGTTAATGCCCATGCTCATACTCTTCAAATCTTATTATATCAGTGGGATTTGTTTATGAATGGCTTCCCTCTAATTAAGTTTGCCATATAAAACAACAGTGTACATAAATCAGAATGGAGTAATAAGGATGCTCAATATTTGTGACTTTTTTCTATACAGCTTCTGGAATCTTTTCTTTTCACAGTAATAGAAAACCTTGAATTTAATTGTTAACTCATAATTGGCATATATTCATTTTCTATGGAAATTGAATGAGAAAACTAGAAGCAGACATGACCCTGAAAACACAGAAATACATTCTCTAAGTACATCTTATGAAGTGACTTAATCTATAACAGGTTTTTCATTTTATTTAACCTTGTTAGCAGCTCAAATTTTTAAGAACAAATCCTACTGCAACATAAAAACCCACAACAAGATTTCTAGCAAGACATCTTGTTCCAGAGAAACCACTACACAATGACATTTTAGGTCTTTAAGGAAATCTCATACAAAGGAACCCAACGTTTAATGTAGTTCTACCTGTTCAAAAATACTGCAGTTTTATCGTCTGAAGATCTGGTTTGTTGTAATTAATTTAACATCACAAGGCCTTTGGATGAATATTCAAGGTACAGAAAAGAGGATTATTGCAGACCTTGTCCAGCACTTGTCATCATAGCTGGTGCTATGCTCAGGGCTTTGGGTTTTGTGATCTCAGACACATCTTGGCTGTGTTTTGCTTGCTCACAGTTTTTGATATTAAATACACTTTTCTAGCTCAGATTTCCAAGGAAATGAGATTTATTCCAGTACATTATCAGTTGTTCATCTGTCCTCCTATTGGCCCTCCTGCAAAAACTGCTGAACATAAGCTGTAATCCCATTGATGATGCAGGGAGAGGTTTCAGAGAAAGCCCACAGTCACACCACACATGAAGCCCTGTGGAATTGCTGCTTCACTTCACCTGGTAACAGCAAACGCAGCTGGGACACAGAGGTGGGACTGCAGCTGCCTACTCACAGTGCTGTTGCTCCTGCCAAGGGAGGGATGCCAAATTTCCCCACACTGGTGAATGGGTACCACCAAATGCAGGTGCCAACAAGTCTTGGCAGGCATGCTTTTAAAGTTAAAACCAGGGATGATGATTTTAATAATATTATGTCTCTGGAGGTGACCATTGTGGTGATGGCCTCCCTCATAAAACAAATACAAGTCCATCAGGATTAGTTCTTCTACAATAAAAAAATTATTACGTTATGAAATACAATAATAAAGCAACCCACATCCTGAGCCAGGGCTAGGAAAACAATTTTAGTCTGTACTGTTCCAAAAAATACTTAGCTATTTATACCCCACAAAGGCAAAAAAAGAAAAAAAGCATTACTTAAATAAGAAACAGCTTTTTGTGAGTTGCACGTGAAATTTTTATGATAGAGCCCAATTCAGAGAAAGGCTGATTAGAAATGGTTCATTTGTAGGCATGTTGGAATTGGCTGACGGCTGCCTCATCATTAGCAGTATTTATATATGGATCTTGGACTATTTAGAAGGGAAAAATTGGAAGAAAGAATTTAAAACAAAATGAAGAACCATGCATTTCACCCCCAAAAGCTTTCTCTTGCTTTCTATTTGGAGATTTACTGAGTATTCCTGTTACAGAAGAAGAAAGATGATACAATAAAAGAATGAAAGAACCTGGGCAAGTATGTGAATTCAGTAACTGCTAAACATTATCAGAACATCTCACAGCTTTTTCAAAGGTGCTGGCTGGGTTTGGGGCTGTTCAGCACAGGTGAGTTCATAGAACAATGGTGATGCATTTACACTGATTTGTGACTTGACTCCTGCTGCTAATGTGGTGTAATAGAAAACTGAACAGTCATCTTTTGGTTACCTCCCGTGCACAGACTTTATCTCACTCAAGTTACTTATGTACTTCAATCCAATAACTGATCAAACAAAATAGTGCTTGGATAATAAAAATTGGACCCCAATCCCTAGCCTTAAAGTAAAGTAACCTGTTCATCACGCTGGGCTCAAAACACAGCCTGGGGAATGGCAGAGCTGCACTCTGACAAATAAAGATGAAGAATCATATACTGACATTCTAACTCTTTTCTTTTCCATAAAATCAGAAGCCAGCAAACTGTGGTCTTCCTTCCATGGCCACATTTCAGGCCATATGCTAAATAAAAGCTCCTTCTATGCAAACGTGCCTCCTTTATTTACCATTAGCAGATGCGGTCACCTTCAAAATTAAACTAACAAAGTAGCAGCAACCACTGCAACCTTTCTGAATTGTCAACAATCAAATTTTAAGATATAAAAAAGAAAAAATGTTCTGAGAATTCAGGTGAAACTTTCAAAGTAAATGGCACTTGATAAGAAACCCCAAAGTGCCCTCTTTTGGCAGGTGGCACTAACTGCTAGTTCATCTGCAGCGCATGCTAAACCCGCACTATTCACTTTCTGATCTGACATTTTCTATTCAAAATTGTCTTACCTTCATTTGCCTTGGAGATAAACTAATCCAAAAATACACACAGCTCAGAAGTGTCAAAAGGAGTTATTGTGACATGCAAAACTGTTATAAATGCTGAGCGCAACCCCTACAGAGCAAGGGTGTGCATCTGTTAACATACTCTTTGGGAATAAGAAACACTGAAGGGACCTGTTATTTTAAAGCAAGTATAATCAAGCAGTTAACATTCAGAAAATAACGTGGTTTTTTTTCCCAAAAAATAAATGTACTTCAACTTTTTATTAATTTTACAGTATTGTCAGCATTACATTACTGTTATTCACATTAATTGTATAAATCTGCAGCAGTACCGATGCAAGACCTCACCGCATTACTTACTGGTTATTATTAAGACAACTTTTAATAGCTTCAGTTTAGGAAACAAAATACTTTCGGCTTGAGTTAACTGAGCATCAAAAGGCAGCAGATGAACATTTTATCTGAAAAATAATCCCAAAGCTCTGTTTATTTCTTGGGTTGGTACTGCAGCATAAAACACTCATTTATTGCCCAACCTTTCCTAAGTACTTTCATCAGTGTAAGAGTTGTAATATATTTCATTTTGTTTAATTACATATTTTGTTTCTATAGCAACTAGAAAGCATCTAATCCGTTTCTATTGCTTCCTAAGCCTTTACACGCCAATTTTCTCCGTGATACAGTAGCTAGAGATAATCCTTCTTTAGAGCTCCGTGTACTATCTGCTCTTTCTAAATATCCCTTAATTAGTATGCATTAGGATTAAAACCAATTGCAGTAGCGCTACAACTGAAGGAAACAGGGCAAAAAAAAAAACCTACCCAACAACAACAACAACAAAAAAACCCAAGCTGGATCTTGACAGAAAATCTGTAGCCTACCAGTAAGGAATTTGGACATAAACCTACTGCCACCTGCAGGCACTCAGCACAACACCTCTCCGCAGCATAGGAGCAGGATACCCCGAGATCCCAAGTCACAGAGGATAGGCAGGTTCAATGAAATTCCTGTTTGCCAGCTGTTTCTGACTGATTTTGCTCACAGGAAAAAGAGCCTGGAGCATTTCCCTTATGATGAAAGGCTGAGTAACCTGGGACTGTTCAGCCTGGGGAAAAGAAGTCTGAGGCAGGACCTGATTAATGTTTATAAACATTTAAAGGCAGGTGGGAGGCAAATGGATAAGGCCAGGCTCTTCTCAGTGGTGTATAGTAATAGGTCAAGGAGTAATGGCCTGAAACTTGAACATCAGAAGTTCCACACAGATGTGTGAAAAGGGTGACAGCACACTGGAACAGGTTGCCCAGAAAGCCTGTGGAATCTCCTCCTATGGAGATATTCAAGACCCTACCTGTGCAATCTGCTCTAGGAAACCTGCTTTAGCAGGGGGCTTGGATTCAATGATCTCTTAAGGTCCCCTCCAATCCCTGCAATTCTGTGATGCCTGATGTCCTCTGTTCAATTAAATCAAGCAGCCTATTTTCCTTTGCATTGCCCTATTCCAGCATGCTTCTACTCATTAGTAACTAGGGCTATATTATTCATTTCACCATTTTTTGAAAAATGGTGATGTTTGCCATACACTCCAGTTGGTCCATTTACCCTTCAATCTTTATTCTGTAGTTAGAACATCTTCCTTTCAACATCTCCTTTAGCCCACACCTAACTTTGGGTCCCCTGCCAGCTGGTGAAACTCTCTACTCACCTCAAGCATTTCAACTCATTGTACAACACCTGGGAAAGTCAGACTTTGAGGAAGGAGGCCTGTGTGAGCCAGCATGCTGAAGCAGCAGTTCAGCACATCATTTTCTGGAAGCACCTAACTGGAACGGTAAACACAATCTTAAACATTGATTGAGGGTCACCTCTGTTTCACCAAGACCAGGTTCTCTGTACAGAGAAAATAAAAGCATACACAATACAAGACAGTTAGGTTGGCATTTCCAGGAAATAGCAGGCTTAGGGAACACATGCTGTGCTTTTGATTAAATTGTAGGCTGCAAACTCCATGCTGATTTACTGCAGATGCACTATGCAGCTGAGCTACACATATGCCAAAAAAGCCACTGAAGCAGTTCCAGAACCCAGGCAGTTCCCAACAGCACACAAACCACCCAGAGCATCTGGCTGCAAGACCCTGAGGTACCTTTCATACCAGAGGCACATCACTGCCTACCTGTCCTAGCTCCAATGGTGGCTGGCCTTCCGTCAGAAAGATTGAATACCCCTACCATATTGCTCACTAAGCTGTCTGTAAAAGGGTGTGCTTGGACAGAGCTGTCATATGCAGAACTTGTGTGAAGAAAGCCATTTAGCTAACACCAGGAACAGCGACAGGCTTGAACCAACCTCAGACGCACAAAAGCACTACAGATTTTAGTTACTTAAACATGCGGTCTATAGACAGCATGCTTTCTTCTCTACCACTTTCCCTTGCCCTCAAAAAAACTCCCATGCAAAAGAAAACAATGAAAATACCCGCAGCTCTTCCACAGGAAAAGAAAAAAAAAAGGAAGAAAAACAAACAAACGTAACCTGCTAGTGGAAGGCTACATAGGTTTTGAGAGTGTGAAAATTGTAGTACTTAATCATCCCTTGCCACTTGGTGGGGATGGTGAGCTGGCTATGCAGGCCTTGGCTTCCAAATCTTAAACAAGGTGTTCCATGGAATATAAATAAATAAATAGCCGATTTTCACAGTTTTAAAACATACTGTGAGATAAAGCATCAACATTCAAGTGTATTTGGAAAGCTTAAGAGCTTGCTGTTACAAGATATCACATTGAATGTTTCTGGGTTACATTAATTGCATTTCAACTAAATATACCCACAGTTTTGTTATGGGAAAGATGAACAGGTCACCTTGCTTGGCAGAAATAGCACCTCCTCTGAAGTATAACAGTTATTTTTGTCAGTGTCTATTACGCTTATTTATTTTCCTTTCACGAAGTGTATAGATCAAGAAATAAGTAGTATGCCCAACACCTTATTCCTTTCAGTGCTTCATTGAATTTAATCATATTTGCAGGTTAAAGCAAAGCGACTGAACCTTGAAAAGCTTTCCTGTAGCAGTGCAAATGACAGATGAACAAGAGGCTAACAGTGTCTGTACTCTAAAGGACTAAAATCTCCTCAAGACATCTCTTATAATTATGACAGTAGGCAAACCATTAACTGACAAATAATACAAAGATATGCAACCTGTACCAAATACGGCTCATACAGAAACAAAACAATTACAAATCACATTTTCAAGTAAAAAAATAAAGGACAAAACCAATTTTAAGAAACACTCTCATTCCTTTCCTATCACATGCACAAGTGATTTCATTTAAAAAGGAAAGCCACAGCTCACATTCTTGCAATTACAGAAATGGAATAGTTCTATCTCAGTTGTTTGACCACTAAGACATAACACTATGCTTATTAACTGTCAAGTTCACATGAGCAGTTACCCTGAATAGAGAAGCCACACTCACCAGGTGTCAACCTGAACAGCACAGTAGCACAAAGCAAAGCTCCGCACCCAAAGATATCAGATTAGAAACAACTCTAGAAACAATTGATTGCAACCAGCGTGGTGCAGAATACAGGGAGAAAACAGGTGAACCACTGAACAACTTAGGGGCCTCAGTACACCCTACATACAAATGATTTCAAGCCATTCAGGAGCCAAGATATTTTTAGGAGTGCTTAAAATGTAATTTTTTTTAAATGTGCAGAGCAATGCTTTCATAGCATAGTAAAGAAAAAATGTAAGAAAAAAGCATGCACACTCTCAATATTCAAGAGAAAGAAAGCACAAGTCAAGGAGCTTTAAAATGATTTATGCTTTCTGCAAACTGAAATATACTTTGCTTACAGAGTCATTACATCAGCAACACCAAGACTAGAAAACAAATAAGCACAACAACATTCAGGATGTCCACTAACACCAATCATTTATTTATATACTAAGTTAAAAAATACGAATATTTTATTACAAAAAGTTTATCAAACAACTGTATACATACAGTTCATCTTGTTAAAAGCCAATGTCAACTGATACTTTATATACATTATTCATGTCATATGCTTGTAGAAAAGCATCACTCAGGAGAAACTGATTTGGCATTTGGAAAGTAGTTACCACTCTGCACTAAAAGAGACAATTAATATAGGAATAAACAATGTATATGTTACAATAAAAATACTTATTTGCTGTGATCCTTTAAACCAAATGGATGCTTTCTTGCTCCACAGAGTCATCATAAGTGGAGATTAAAGTGCACAAAACCAACACGTTAAAAATTCTTCAACAATCCCATCTAACAGTCTAGATGCTTCAAGCACATCACAGTAACATTAAGGATTAAGGATTTTTCTTGGTGGCTTAAACAGTAAGAATACAAGAGAAATTCAGCTTTCTAAGCTGCATAAAAATTCTGGTATACAATGGTGATGAAAGAGGAAATGGGTTACAGAAATTTGGAAAATAATGTTTGGTGAAGATGACAGTGAAAAATTTGCTCAGTTATATGATTTCAAAAGGGAAATATTTCCCCAGAAGAAAACTCACCATATTCCATACAACTATGGATCAAATAATCAAAGCATGCAACAGTATTTACATAATCATCCCAGCAGCCACCCTTTGTGGGCTGCATATAAAGCATGTTGGAGGAACACTATCTACTTCACACATGAATCTTGATGATTGGGGAAGAAGAAAAAATGACCAAAAATATGTTTCCTGTATAGGCCTAAGTTAGAAAAGTGCTCCTGAAAAAATTAACTCAAAATATTAGCTTTGTCTCATTACAAACAATGTAGTAAACCTCACAAAATATAACACAGTCAGAACTAGCAGAGCTGTCGAGGGCAATAATTTTAATAAATCAATCCACTTCGGATAAAAGAATACTTATGCATGTTACAATCTATTTAAAAGAAACAGCTGAACAAGCTAAATTTACATCCACAAGAGAAGCATGACGTTCACTGAAAACAAAGTGAATTGCTGGTAATCGTGGGTATCATTTTTATCAAACAAACTGGTCACCAATGAAAAAGAATTTTATTTTTTCCATTTTAAAAGATTAACTTTTAATGAGAAATTCCGAGCCATTACATTTGAAGAGCATACTTCATATCTAGGCACTGGACCCGATTTAGAGGTAAAATGTCTGTCAACATGATTTAACATCCTCAGGTTTCTGAAAGCCATCCGTATGAAGTTTACATACAGCACTACAAATACACATCAGATACTGCTGTAAATTTATAAGGAATACAAAATGCTATTAAATACAACTTTCATCCCATGGCACATCAAGCATGGCTTAGCAACAGTCAGTTGTGGTTATGCTTTATTGAATATTTTCCTTTCTGTAGCTGAGAAATATATAGCTTGGACTTGCTTCCATCCGGTCTTTTGAACCAAACTTCATCATGGTTAATTGTTGTAATTATGGCACTACAGAAAATGAGGAAAGAAGGGTCAGGGAAAGAAAAATAAGAAACATAAGAGTTAAGAGAAAAAAACCTCAGAAACTCCAGCTGTAAAATGAAAATATGTAGTAGGTATAAACACTAGGCTCAGAGGGTACCAGCTCCTTTTAAGGATAGTTTTCACACAGTTTTTTATTAATCGCATGAGTCTCTAGTAAATAGTTGAATTTTCAGCCAGATATTTTTCTCCTTTTACGAGAAAATTCTCACAACACCTACAAATACTTTGTTACAAAGGACAGTCACTCATAGTAATCAGAGTACCCACAGTACACTAGAAAGCATATCCAGAAAATGCTTAAACATACAAAACCCCAAGGTGTAGAGCAAAAACAAAGCTTCAATAAATAAATAAATACAAAGAAGAAAGTACTCAACTGTTAATCCCAGCACCAAGACCATGAAAAATAAAGCTAAAGCCTGACTTATTTAACCAAATCATTCTTACATGATCTTTGCTCTTATGCTCATTGTGGTAAACCCTAACACAAACACTGAGAAAAAAACACCCAAATCTTAAAATATTTCTTCCAAACAGAATTGGTGACAAACATAGCTCAAACACAGATCAAAACAGTGGAAGCAGAGGACAGACTCTTTAACTGGGTCCTCTGTGACAAGACAAGGGAAAATAGCTTAAAACCAAAAGAGGAGATATTTAAATTGGATAAAAGAAAGAATTTTTTTTTTTTTTTTTTTACAATAAGGGTAGTGAAGTACTGGCACAAGCTGCCCAGAGAGGTTGTGGATGACCCATCCCCAAAGGCATTCAAGCCCAGGGTGGATAAGGCCATGGATATCTTGGTCTAGTGGATAGCAACTCTGTCACAGCAGCGGGTTTTGAACTAGATTATCTTCAAGATACCTTCCAATTCAAGCCATTCCATGATTCTTTAAATTTTGAAAAAAAAAATCGCTTATCTTTAACAGCAAAAAGTAGTTTTTTCCATACTATTCTACATCTGGCCAACAGGACACAGCCTCAAAGCAACAAAATCCCTAAACACAACCCTTAAATCACAGTCTGGCCAGAAATTGGTTAAGAGCCTCAATTTTTCAATAAAATCCCATCCTGAGAAACACATTAACTTCAGTGAAATTCAACCTTGTAAAGGTTGAATGTTATCTCCAATTAAGCCTTATTCTTCAAGGCCACCATGTTGCCTTTCGCTTAACAGGAATATACAGAGCTGTATAAAATAATATTCACCTTGTAGGACATTCATCTTTCTTATCAATGTATATCGTCTGTCCACGTCCATACCACTCTCCATCATAATACAGTCTTCCTTCTTCAGATCTAGCACTATGTAGATGTTTCTCTAATTTGACAGGTGCTAAAATGATCAAATTTAATATCAATTGGCAGAAGTTGGTAAGACTTAAAAATAAACATTCAGTAGATTATTTATACACAAAACATGCAGTTTTTCCATTGTGAGAAGTAGTCTCTCTCTAGATAATTGACCCCAAATGCAAGAAAATTAGAAGATATTTATTTCCAGTCAGATAAATTAAAAGCTGTATTTCCATTTAAAAAAAATTCTCTTTCATACAACTCTCCCATCTACGATGTCAATTTTCACAATTAGAATAACGCAACAAGACACAGAACATGAAATCTCTTCATCAGTGCATTATCTCAGACTGCAAGCAGTAATTTGTCGCCGAAGAAACCACTCGCTTGTCTTTTCCCCCTTTTCTTCATTACTCACTACCTCCAAGCATTTGATTTTACTTACAATTAATATGCTTCTTACTTCAGACCATGTTATCATTTGCCACTCCTTTCCCACACCTGTTTTTTCAGAGCTGCAACTTGCAGCAAACAAGGCATGTTTAGAATGCCCCCTTCAAATTCAGGTGATTTCAGCTTCCTGTCTCATTTTATAAAATGACATAATATACCAATATTCACTAGTAAAGCCCACTCTTAGAAGTCTTAATTTTTAAGATAATTTTTACAGTTCATGCATCAATGACAATCACCAATCAAGTTGCAAGTATCAGCAACTCAGAGCAGGGATAGATAAAATCCACATCTGCCAGTCAGCTCACCCCACCCTGCATTCAGTATACCAAGGCTAAAACAAATATAGCCTACTCCAATGCAGTTTGCATCATTGTATATTGCAAGTTCTGTCTTGTGAAATCAGTGTTTACTTACGTTCCGGCTTTACTCTGTGAGGCCCCAGTGTAGCCATTGCCTTGAAGCAAAAGAAAACGAAGACAGTAAGCAGAACTTTTTTCTTAATTGCCAGCTCAAATGGTGTTGTGCAGCATAGCTCAAGACATTCGTTTTTATGTGTGGCATTAATGTTATGTGATACTGATGACACTATAAAATGAATACAAACCTTAAGTACTTTTTCAGGGGAAAGACAAACATGTTATTTTATGAATATGAACTGTTTAGTTACGCTTGCTTTTAACTGTTTAGGGAGGAAAAATGACCTTCTCTAATGAGTTTTGATTTTACATATCTCAAGTTTTCTAAATAAAATCCTAAAAATGGCCATTATGTAATTCTATTAAAAAAACAAAATGATATTAATTCTGATACTGAAAAACTAAGTGCTACCTGAACAACCCACTCTCTGGATGTATAATCAATGAATATAAAGATGTTATAATTATGAAATAAGCAAGAGAGTTTGGCTAAGCAGGTTATAATAACAAAAAGAGAATAGATAAAATGCTTACCCACTTGCTTCAAAACTCCAGAGGAGAGATCTCCAGAAGAGATCCTTCCCCACTGGTAATCAGCTCTTAAATGGGTCTAGGAGAGGTGGAGTCAGGCTCCACTCCTTCCGGCAGCACGGGTGAATTGTCTTCACCTGTGCTCCCATGGCTGATTCATTGCTCACCTCAGGTGATCAATCAGAGGTTCAGGCTGTGATTCAGCAGTTCCCATACACTGGATTATTAAGTTATACCCACAATCAGACAACTCATGCAAGTGAAAATTCGTGAATCATATGCAGCAGCAAAATAGATTTTTAATTTTTGTTGTTGTTGCTATTGCTTTAAATCATATTATACTATAGCAAAGAAACTGAGTGGAAGCTTTTTTTTTTTTTTTTTATCTATGCCTCTGATGAGACAGGAAAACAGACAGGTTTTCACATCAGCACCACAAGACAGATGGAAATAAACTCAACACCATTTCCTAGAAAGTTTCCGAATTCTTACAACATAGTTTCCTGCTCCACAAGATGGAAAGCACTGATTTTTGCTGGAATACAGGGAAAAATTTTCCAACTGAAGATGCAAGGAAAGAATAGCATTTGATTACATCAAGTTACACTAACGCTACGGTGAAGATCTGGTAAGACACTCTGTACCCAAAATTTGGATTTATTTTTTTCCATATATATTAATTAGTCAAATGAATTTATCTTCCTGTAAATCCCAACCCTCTTACAGTTGGGAAAAACATAGTATTACACTTTAAGCCAAAAGAAAAAAAAAAGTGTAGTGAGGCTGAAGGACACGTATCATCATAAAGTGACACATTTATGATCAGACTTTGGTAGAAACAACGAGAAATCAGATGGCCTTGTGTATAATCAGAGAATATTAAGATAGTGTATAATAACAAAATAAACAAGAGAGTTAGGCAAAGCAAGACAAAGAGAACAGATAAGATGCTCACCTGTATCATGGGCTCACTCAGGAAACTCCAGTGGAGCAGATCTCCAGAAGAGAGATCCTTACCCACTGGTAGTCAGCTCTTAAATGGGTCTAGGAGAGGTGGAGCCAGGCTCCACCCCTTCCTGCAGCACGGGTGAATTGCTTTCACCTGTGCTCCCATGGCTGACTCATTGCTTGCCTCAGGTGATTAATCAGAGGTTCAGGCCATGACTCAGCAGTTCCCATACACCTTGATACAGGCTTCAAGTTCAGTCCACCACAGAAATTAGAGATGACAAATCCTAAGAGAGAACTTTTGCCATCTCCTTTTCAGATTCCTTTGCATGATTTGCGTAGAGTCAGGAAAAGTTGCAACAGCATGGCTCAAACTGGAATCATCTGAATAAATACATACCTGTACTTAAGTCTTGATGGTATTAGAAATACATTTACATATTTCTAGTAGGGGAAAGGAATAGACAAGAACCCAAAGAAACCCAAAGCTACTGGCATTCATGCTTTCATCTTACCTTCCTTATTGTTGTCCAGTCTTCAAGTATATCAAGGTCTTGTAACATATAAACTATATAGGGGCGTGAAAAAGTTAGGGAAAACTCTTCTAAACAGTGATAATACAAATATTTTAAAGATCGTACGAAGATATTAAGATATTTCTCTCACAGAAAAAAAACACCTGAGTGAAGTTGAAGCTCAGTAAAAATAAATGCATCTTTGAATTAGGCAACCTTGAAGTATACTTTTGACGTTATTAAAAGAAGTAATAGCACGTATATATTCATACTATTGGAATTCAACATAAAAATAAGATTAATGATTGTCATACAACCATACCATCCCTGTTCCAAAAATCATTCTACTTGCAATGTTATAGATTACAGTTAAAACTTCCTGCAATTTCAATATGCCACTAAAAAAAGCATTTGCACTAGTATAATCTCTTCTAAAGTTATCATTTTTAAGGTATTCTACATTTTATTTGAAACTTCAAGAATCCTTCACCATTTTCATATTTGTTTTAATTTTCTCTAACAAGAGAGAATTAGAAATCAAGAGCACTGTAGAATTCCTAGGTACCTGCTTTACACAGATCTCTGCAAAGCGACAAGTTCACAACTACCTTAAAAATCATAAGCAATAACAGCGTGGATTAAGGACAGGAGAGACATGGAATATTCAGTTTCTTTCTTAGGAGACAAGAATTTTTCTTCGAAGTGCCATAACTTTAGAAATTTCAGCTGCACTATATGCTCATCTACAGCTTTATAGAAGATACTGATACAAAATTCTTAAATACTATACCCATTCTACAGGAACCTCAAGCTCAAAAAATGCCTATAAAAATTAAAAATTCCAAGAATTGAGACAATTAATCAAAGAGGGTTCTAAAGACTTGGAAATTGTTAAGAAGTCATAAGTTGAGTTGAAGATGCCCCAGTAAGAGAAGCAAATCTATGAAGTAGAAGTGACACAAGTCAAGTTTCACTTTGCAGACATAATGCCTGTTCCTGCTTTCATTTTGTAGCTAACTGTTCATCAGGCTGAATCTCCATTACACTGAGAGCCAACATTTTACCTCATATATTGTCTTCCATCCAATTAGCCCTTTAAAGTGGCTGTAGTAATGAAAAGTTACTGATTATTCATTTATGTCCAAAAAGAGTGTTTATTTTCAGAGCTATCAGCTTTCTATGGCTCCACCTAAGAAAAAAAGCTTTTCCTAACTTGCAATAACTATCTCCTTGCTCTTCACAAAAACAGGCCAGAAATGCTTTCAGATACATTCTTCATTACGTGTAGTGCATTCCTTACTATACATAGGGCCCAGTTCAGGAGCTCTTCCTTTCCTTCCAACTATACTGCAAAAATGATGTCAAGTACCTACATCAAATACTCAAAAGATGAGCCAAGCAGCTTCTATTTTTTTAAGAGATAGATATTTTTATAAACAGTCTCTGTACATAGCTAGTAATTACAGATTCCTAATTTTAATTTTCATAACAGGATGTGTCGACTAGGCTTCTCTAATCTGAATTAGAATATCACCTGCCATTCAAAAATAAATTTTGAGAATGTATTATCACTTCAACTTGTTAATGACATACATAATATGACTAGCTATAGAATAATAGTGAATATTACCAGAATGATCAATGATTTCAATGAAAGGATATCTGATACAACAACAGGCTTTTTTTTATCTGGACTAAATGGATCCTTCCTTTTTTTCCTTGACTGTAGCTCATCATTCCATAATTCTGAAAAGAAATAATAAGAATGAATGAATCAGAGATGTGTATACCTAGTTGTTCTCACAGAAAAGAAAATCTGAAAAGTGTTTGTTTTTATTTCTGGACAATCTGGTGAGATGCTGATTCTGAATAGAACAAAAGTGTCACACAATCATGCAGTCATAGATGAATATTCTCTAAACAGACAACAAATGCTGATAATCATCAGACCAAAGTTTGCTGTAAGCTTAAATTCAAGCCCATCCCACAAACCTTACACTGTTGTTCAGAACAGCATTCTACTGAATAACTTTAAACTCACCAGAAATAGTATAGCCACCTGAACTTTTAATAAAAAAATTTAAAAATTAAATTTTCACTCACCTGAGGTAATGTCAATGCTATGTCTGTCTTCTTCAAGTCTTCTAATCTTCTCTTCTAGTTCACTTTGTACAGTATCATACAACAGAAGCTTTTCACTCTAAAATAACAAGAAATGAAGCATGACTAAGTTCTGTATTACAGTAATTTAAAGGCTCAGCAGAAGGAAAGAACAGATTTGAGGTGAACACTTTACAGAGGTGTAAAGCATACAATATAGCCCTGTACTCATTTCCTTATCATGAGATCCTAGCTCCTCAAAGATGGCACATTCACTTGGCATCAGCACACATAAAATAATCTAGACAGTTGTGAAAGCAAAACTGTGTATCTTAAAGCTGTGAGAAATATTCTTAAAACTGCTTTAGAAAGGCTAGCTAGTTCATCAATTTAAAAGATTATCTCTGATTTATATAGATTAACAAAATGCCTCCAATGCTCTTATATAAAAAGTACTAGTAATGCATCAGTGGAAACACACCCTGATGCAAGCTTTCTACAGCATGTTGTAGTCTAACCTCTTTTCCACCTACAAGTATTTCAGGAAGAGAAAAATCAACTTTTTGTACAGCTGCTCTCAATAATAACACCCTATTAGTAAGCTGATACGAAAGTTATACAACATCTATATCGAACAGTTACCCTTTTAAAGGCAGTTTCTAAACATACTTAACTCTCTAAAACTAGAACTTTAATTAAAAGAAAGAAATTAAGCTGAGATTCACTTGTGCGCTTTCTAAAACACAAGTAGGAAGCACAGCTGACTGTTACATTCTTAAGCTCATGTTCACTGACCAACAACTTGAGGAAACAGAGACTTGCACTTAATCACTGAAGGAAAAAACAACAACAACCAACCAGCTTAAGTAGCACAAGTCACTGCATCTACTTATTTGCCACCATGTCTCTGCCAGAGGTTGCAGACCTAGAGCCAATTCAGCAGATCTCTGTATCTCAACTGCTTCCGCCCACAGCACAGTACACTAACAGAAACTTACAACACTGATGTTCAAACTGAACACTGAAGCAAAATCACTGAAGCTAATCAGCTCAGGAACAAAAACAAGCGAATACTTCTACTCCAATAGACATCTGTATACTTAACATTCCCTTCAAGTTACAAAGTACTTGTGTTCCACAGATCCCCCTTTTATATATTTCTCAACACATTACTACTAAATAAAAAATAATCCTCAACTGAACTGAAAATGCAAAAGCATTCTTACGTATACCTGAAATGTCAAATGAGTACTATTTGTTCTGATACCATTTTAATATTTCCTTTTTAAAATGAAATACTGTTTGTATTTAGACACTTGTTTTGCTGATAGTCTTGGTAACAAATAAGGTATGAGAAGATGTTATGGGCAACAGAGGCATTCTTGCTGAATAGCTATACTCAGAGCAACGATTCTACAAGCAGCATTACTGATTTTGGAGAGCTTTTCCCCAGGGACCCTTCTTGGATGGTGCATGTTTGAATCCCAAACGTTCCACTGTAAAAGAATAGCAGCAAAACAAGCAACAAGGACAACCTTAAAGATGAATAATACACAGCCAAAGAAAATCATTCAATTGTGGATACGAAACCCTGCAAGTCTTATAGCATTCTGACCAACCTCAGGATTGTATTCACAGGAATGAAGAGAGCCATAATGAACAGTCTGTCTTATGTTGTACCTTTTCTTTTGTAAGGCAACCAGAAAGTGGAATTTTTAAATACTATGTGTGTACACTCTTGATTTATTGGCAGAATAAGAACCAGGAATTTCAAGAATACAGTCAGCCACCCAGAAGAACACACATTTAAGCCACTGTAATAAGATGCTGAGGAGGACTACAATGCACGCACCAGGATCTAAGCAGCTATGTCACAGGGTCACACATACAGGTACTTGATTATTTGCACTACAGTACTGCTATTTAATGCTTCAATGGAAATGCTTATGTTCAAGTAGAGAAACACATTTTTTCAAAAGCAGTCACAGGAACGGCAACGGACAGAGATATCTTAAAAACTGAATAAGACTATTATAGTCACAAAAATGTAAGGTGCTTTTTGCTAAAATTATGGTAGATATTTTAGTTACTGGTCTTGGTAAACTTTGTACCAAAATAATTTTTACTGATCTCATTTTACTAAATAAGAAAATTACACTTATATGAAAGCAAACCTATTAGAAACCTAACTTCACGCTTTGAACAAGCTTTAATGTGGATTTTAATATCACAAAAGGATCACAATAATTAAAATAGCAAGTAACAGCAATAGAAAAATTAGAACATAAAAAATTAAAACTAAAAATATGTACTGAGCTTGGAAAGCATGACACACAGTAAAGGAAAATGATCGATACAGAATAGCTGGCACAACCTCACAGTGCTGTCGAGAGGCTTGAATTTCACATTCATACTTGTTCTTCACAGATTCCAGACAAAGCTCTCTATAGATACCTGTCATCAAACAAATGACAACGTTACTTTCTTTAGCTAATATCTGATTTCAAAATTCTCTTTTAAAATTGCCTTCAAATCCCAAAATATGTACAAAAGGGAAAAAAATAGATACATTTTGTAAGGCAATTAATAAATACTTTCGTTAGGCAATTAATCCCTTTTATTTCATTAAACCTAAACATCTGAAGAAAAATAAAAGCTATTTTCACTTTTTGCCCTATCTGTCAAAGTTGGATACCTCCAAATTTCAAATACATAAGTATTCACCTATTCTATTTTCTAGTAACTATTTTAAATAATACTTTGAGAGTTTCAAATAGCTGGAAAACAGAATGAAAGAATGAGCTTTTACAAATGAATGTGTGGAACAAGGTTTGCTTTGCGCAGCATGACACTAATAAATCACATCATTTAACAAGACTATTCCACTCAATGAAATAGACTTCTTGCAATATAAATAAGAGTGTTTCTGAGTATTAAGTCTATTTCTAGCACCTATCAACTCACAGTGACTGCTTATTTGCTTATTTGGTTACTTGGTGGAGCTCAAATCCTGCTACCACCCACTTCTGTCAAGGCCATGAAACAGTAAGAGCAAATAGAACCTCTTTCTGCAATTTCTGGTATCCTCTGAAATGACTTTCTGAATCTCAATGAGGACAAAATCAAAAAAGAAAAAAAAATTTTAAAATCTGATTTCTAGACTTCAGGAAAGTTGTAGAAAGAGCTCAGGAAAAACACTACATTGGAACATTGATTTTCACAGCTGTTGAAGACTTGAATCAGGAGAATCCTTAATATTCTGCCTTTTCACACCCACATCAAAGCACTGACGGAAAATCACATTTAAAACTAAAAAGCTAAGGGTGGCTTCATGTCACACCTCCTGGGAAGTTCAACTTGGAATCTTCATCTTCTGCAGGAGGCAAAAGTACTACTCAGAATTAACCAAGTAAATTTTGGATAAAGATCTTAAAACCCAGGTCATCAGCTAAGGGAAAGCATTATGAAGATGATCGAAAAAGAGAAAAATGCCATAGACCAGAAGATTTCAATCTCTCTTCACAGCCTGGAGTCAAAAGTAACAATGAAGCATCAAAGTTTACTGTTTCCAATTTAGAAACTTTGTGCTTACTACACAAAGACAGATACTCAATGAAATTAATAAATAAGCCACATTTTTAGCATGATGTTATCAGGCAAATAAAGAAGAGAGAAGCAACCTATTCAATTTGACTTGAAAAATATTTTAAGTTTAAAAGCACAACACAGCGTTTCTAACTTTAAAACACACTCCTGCAGCAATTTTAAAGTAGAAATCATAATAATTGATAAAATTGATGTTGAAATGAATAGCAACTTCATATTGTTGAAACAGAAACATTCATTTTATATGCCTACCTGCCACCTTGGTTCTGATTTGCATATTTTCTTGTAATGCTGCCAATGGTTCTAAATATTCAGGTGCTTTTCCAGCTATGACCTCTTGCAGTTTTGCATCCACTTGGCTTAATCTTTCTTTGTAAAGTCTGAAAACAATAAACATTTAAAAATATATATATATTTAAAGTAAATACAAAGTAGAAGGAATTTTAAGAAAAGCTAATCTGACTCTTTGTTAATGTCATGGTGCACCTACAGAAGTAAATTAAAGATTTGTTACCATTTAAATTTTCCATGCTTGCATTACCGGAGGGAGAAAAAAGATTTTTAGATAGAAACTTGCATTCATTTTCTAGTCCACATATCTGCTCCTACAGAACCACAAAATAAAGGAAAAAGACAGACAGGCTCTTACTGAAGCAGCCCTCACTCCATCTCTGGTGAAAACCCACATATCGAATACTATCAAAAATGTCACACCCACTTTTGAGTACAGGTGGCTATTCATTTCCTCTCTTCTGCTTACGAGGTCTCCACTGAGTGAAGATATAGGTCTTCACTGATACAGATATTATGGTAAACTACCGACAGACCTAACACTGGTTTCATTTTCAGTATTGGTATCTGGTTTGCAGTAATCACAAGAAATTTTCATCAATGCCAGCAATAAAAACTGCTACGATGCCTTAGAAAAAACCCTCATGTCTAGTTTAGCAAACACAATGCTTGAGTCTGTTTATACATGTCATACATATACACAGGGAGGAGAAGGATCCTGGTATACCTCTCCAAAGATCACCATTCCTTGGTGCAACAGAACCACACCTGCCCTTTACTGCAACACTTCAGAACTATTCTTACAGCAAAACAGAAATAAATATATTTATATATGTATACGTGCACATGCATACACATACTGTACACATCATGTGCATGTGTCTCCATGGTATATATTCTTCCCTTTCAGAGACACAAAAGAGAAAGTATTCTGGAGCAACTGCCTGCAAATTGTATCAGAATTTTCAACCATTATTCTTCTCCAAAAGTAATATCCAGATATTTGAAAGACAAGAAACACCAGTTGCACACAATATTCTCACAGAATAGACCCTCAAATGAGGCACTTAAGATACTTACTGATCTTTGAGGTCTGTAAATTGCTTTTCAAGATTGGACATTTCATCTAAACACTCCATTCTTCTCCTCTCACAGTCTTCATCATCCATTTCTAAGAATAAGAAAAGATAATATATTTTGAACAATGTAACCAAGTAGACTGCATAGTTTGCTTCTAAAACTTGAAGCACGTCTGAATTTAAGCAATAAACAGATCAACCACCATATTACTATGCTACAGCAGGTTACAATAAACCACTTGTCACATTAAGTAAGAAACTTAAGTTTAATTCAAGAAGCCCCATGAAGTGCTGTTTTTCTTTCTCACACCAGAAAACAACATGATCGTAAGACTTCAAGAGGTTAAAACTCATAAATGACAATGTAAAATGCCGATGAAAGCATGAAACAGAACAATTAATCCTTATACAGCACATCAGATGAGAAGAAGCATTACTCATGAAGAGTTATTAGCCATAACTGAAAATTCAAGTGTGTCCTGCGTCAGTATGAGCAAAAGAAATCCCTGGAGAGCAAGTGAGCAAGTTCAAATGTTGTGCCTGTCATATGTAATTCAAGGTTTTGTTTCATTAACATCCATTAAAAAGAAAAATGTAACACTTGGTTTTGAAACAAGGTTTCATCTCCTCTTTAATTGGAAGAGCTGTTTGAAGCTAAAATATTCATGTACAAATATCTGTAGCTCATCTCAATGACCATTAAAAAAGACTTTGTAATTAAACAGTTTTTAACACTGAAACCTAAAAAAATACAGGATTTTACAGAAACTTCATTTTGTATGCTTTTATGCATACATAATGAGCTTTTGTTTTAATTCATACTTCTGATTTTTTCCCTAATTTACGTAACGAACATAATGGTAAGGTATAATAAACACTCACTTTTTGGACAATAATTTTTGGCTCTTGCCAAAGGGACATCTAAGCATCAGTTATTACCTCCATTCCCATTTCTTAAACTACAAAATAGAAAAATCATTAACGCTGTGAAGTGGCAGCACCCACTGACCTTCAGGTAAATGCCTTGACAAGGTGAACTAAAAGTTTCAGTTTAGTTTTTTTTTGTTGAAGAAAGAATTTTCTATCTTTTTCCTTGCTTTTATGGTGGATTAGCTAAAGTAAAAGTTGGGAAGAGTTTCCCCAAGACAACATTTCTTGCTTCTATTTTCCTTCACACAGAAATCGCATCTCTGTCTCTGCCCTTTTAGATTTAGCAAAGCACACCTCAAGAGGATAAAAGTTGGATGTAACAAGCAGCAACCACAGAATGGAAAACTGCTGAATTTTAGTGACATGCAGTCTTCTGCTGTACTTGGCAAGCAAGGATAAAATGGAAAGTTCTAAATCCTATTCCTATCAAAGACACGTCAGTTTCCAGGGTATTTCTGAACCCAGTACTTCATTAACCACAGTTCTCTATGATAACAAGCTGAATTTCTAGACCCAAAGCTCCACCAGTCCTGCCCAGTGTGTTTTAAATAGAAGAGAGGGAGAACAAGCTCTGCTAAGGTATACTCAGGGGGCAGAGATGTCCTGATGCTGCTTTACCTCAGCTGCATCTCAAAGAAACAGCTCTCTGGTTAAGGTACAAGCAATTAACCATTAACCAGTGTTAGAAGGGCAAAGAACTGTGCAGCCAAGAGCCAGGGCACAAGACGAGAGCTTGACTAAGAGGAGGCTGTGCCCAGCAGCTCCAGAAAACAGCTGACAGAGAGGCCAAGCAGGGCCCTAAACCAAGCAGAGATGCTCTGCATCAGCTCCTCTAGTCCACAGACAACTCTGAATGCCTTTGCCTCTTCCTCAGTCAACGTTTCATTGCTTTACATGGTCTCATATGCCAGCTCCAAAATAGGCAGCATTCAAGCCTTCATTCTTGTTGTTTTGCAAAAGAGTACAGTGATTTGCAAAGGTGAGAGGAGCCTGCATATCACCTCCCTGACTCAGAGGAACCAAATAACTCAGATCTGCCACTCAGATTCCTTGATGTATGAAGTCTGTCCCACATTCCTTTTTACTAAAATCATACCTTTTCATTGAAATAAGCACAGCTTTTAAGTCTGAAAACCATGCTGGCCCCTTCTACCTGTGTATGAAAACCAACAGGCAGCAGAGAAGTATGTCCAAATGAAAGACTGACTGCAGTTCCTTATACTACAGTCAGTACAAGCAGAAAACTTTGACAAAGCTTTAGAAGATGACCTAGCCTGAAGAGAGAGAAAATTTAAAGCTGGAACTTCTAATAAATGCTTAGCACACAGGGAAGAGTGCGAGAGGAAGAAATACGCTCTAACGGCGTGCCTGAAAAGGCATGATTTCAAACTCCCGTTCTCAAAAATAAGGCAGATCTTGAAACCCAGAGTAAGATTGAAAATCAGATTAAAGTGCAAAGCTTTAGTTGGCGGTTCAGCGAACTACCTGAGCCCAAATGACTGGGCAACTTTCACCTCAGTCAGATTTAAGGAATGTGGCAGTTACATTACTTTGAGAGCTGCCTGACGCTTTTATGTGCTATAAAAATAAAGATTCTCTAAAGTTTGGAGGATCTGTCCTGTGAGACAAGACCAAGAAAACACTGGGATCCAGATCACTTCCCACTTTCTTCTTAAGCTCAAGCACACATTTCAGATTTTTCCAGGTATTGTTTTGGTTCTACGTATGTTTCAGCAAGCAATACATTCAGAAATTTTCCCTTACATCAGCATGGATTTTATTGCTTGTGGGTTTTTTTAGAACGACAAATTTAAAACAAACTAACTAACTAATAAGAAGAACACATTACAACAGCAGCCTTTTCTGAAGACCAGTGCAACTCCCCAACACTGGAGGGAAAGGAGATTGCATCTCATGTTTTTATCCTCTGTTGCAAGAAAACAAATCGGCATGAGGGCACAGCGGACACTCCTGTACTTACTGAAATAAAACAGAGCTTGTTCAAATCTCCCCTCAGCTACCTATGCACTCAAAAAATGTTTTACTTCCATCTAGAAGTCTACATTCTACCTATAACACTGAATAACAATCTTCTCATTTCATCTTTATTTTGCCAATTAACCATTTTCAAGTGTTAAGACTCCTGAAATATCTTCAATTCCTCAATTACAGAACTTCTTCCTATCTTTAAAGAATAGTTTAGTGAATATTCAGTAGTGAAAAAGTTTTCAAATTATATCTCACAGCTTATCTGTTGAAAATTTATATTGCTAGAAATGGAAAACAACTCATTATATATTAAAATACTTGCTAACGGCCCCATACAGTCTCAACTTCACATTAGGTTTCATACTACACAGAGCATTTGGGGCATTTTAAATCACTTTCAGAATTACAATCATTCTTTCCCTGCTATATCCAAATAATCCAACTCAGCAACCAGGGCAGCTCAGTTTAAAGACCAAAAAAAAAAGTACTTAAAACACAAGAGTACCTAATGTAGCTCTTATTAATAAGCTGTGGCCTATAAAAAATGCTCTATAAAATACTCAAATTCTCATCTTGGATGGTGAGCATAACTTGTGGCTTTTTTATTCATCCCTGATATGCTACTCTGGGCCTTTGCCAATATTAAAAAACAACACAACACTTTACTAAATATGTATCAACAAAAGGAACAGGATAGAAATCATGCCAGCTCTCAAGGGCACATTAATGCTGCTTCTGACTGCACCTTCTATTTTCTCAGGCATCCATTGGAAGAGATTAAAAAAAAAAAAAAAAAAGAAGTTGAATGCAAGTAAAACAAATAACAAATTTATGAGAAAGAACTTGAAGGGATTCCCTTTTTTTTTCCCCCAGTAATTTTAATTAATACTTATTTCCTGCAGTGCTAATCATCTTGTGTCTGTAGAAGTAACAAGCTTCCATGGAGTAAATTCATATTTTTCAAGACACTGAGACAAGCATGTAATTTCCCATAGTCATCACTTTTAAAGAGCTCCCATAAAAGCATTCCTCTGTGCAACGCAACAGAAATTATCCACAGGCTTTCTTGTATGGTTTTAAAGAAACACACACTACTTTCACTTAAAACATTGCTCCTCCTTCATCCCCACTAAAGACTGTGGAAAGGCAACGGCATTACTTGCCCTCAACAAAATGGACTTGAAAAGTCAAAGTTTGCTTTAAAAATGTTAATTACCAAAAATTACAAACAAGAATACAGGCAAATTTTGAAAGAGAAGAAGCTTCAAAGCCTGCAGCTGGTACTAACAGACCAGTCTTCCCTTCACCAGAGCAGGGAGTTGAAGGAGAGAAAGCTACATTTATATCTGTCATATTAAATTCTTAAGTTCTTTTCAGAGAGAGTGGTGAGGTGCTGGAACAGGCTGCCCAGAGAGGTTGTGAATGCCCCATCCCTAGAGGTGTTCAAGGCCAGATTGGACGGGACCCTGGACAGCCTGGTCTAGTGTTAAATGGGGAGGTTGGTGAGCCTGCATGTGGCAGGGGAGTTGGAGATTCATGATCCTTGAGGTCCCTTCAAACCCTGGCCATTCTGTGATTCTATAATATCAAGCTCCCTTTCCCACATAGGAAAAAAATGAGTATTAAAAAAAAAAAAATTAAGACATACTGTTTGGCTAGAAAAATAGAGAAAAAGCAGCTTATATAACAATAACCTACATAAACTGCATAATCTATTTCAAGTGGGAAGAGCCACTGGGCTAAGTAAGTAAGGGTTATTGTTACAGTACTGCTCCTGGACCTCATCAAGGAGTCCTTTGCAACCCCATATCTCACATCCATATCACTCAATAAGCTTGTGCATTCCTCCTCTACTCTATGT
The DNA here is from genome assembly GCA_037305975.1 of Chrysolophus pictus. Lineage (NCBI taxonomy): Eukaryota > Metazoa > Chordata > Aves > Galliformes > Phasianidae > Chrysolophus > Chrysolophus pictus. Next base: position 36,626,451 of record CM074580.1, on the reverse strand, counting down.
TTTCCCTCTGAATGGTTTAACAAACGGTGTCTGTTCAGCTTTTTTGAAAACTGTTCCTGTTCAGGAGGGAAGAGCCATCTCCATTTATTTATTTTCCCAAACACTCAAGTCCACATTCAACTCTGATAAAGAATTGAAACATACCTTCCTAAGTCACATCAAAAAGGAACAGAGCAGGTTGCTGTGCAAACAGGGACATAATTAGACATGCTTTTCACACTTAAAATGTGATACCTGCAGCTACTTGTCCTGATATCCTCTCTCAAATTTACTTTTCTTCCAACATAACCACGAGTACACACTGATGCTGCCCAGATTAAGTTTCATCAAATCTACCCAGGGCAAGTTAAGCACATCTTTCTGACTCTTTTTTTTTTTATTCAACTGAACAACTTCAAGAGAATGGGGGTAAGGAAAGACTAATCAGCCTTTCTCAGCAGTAGATCTGTACCTGGATCAATGAACTGTTCACCTGTAACAGCCCAACTATTTATAAAGTTTGGTGCGCATACATGTTTCACCACAGAATAGCTTTGTACACACTGGTTCTGTTTGCAGCAGTTTCAGTGAACAGAAACCAAGTTTAACTATCAAGTTAAATCCAAAGCTTCACCAAGCACTTATCAAATGTAGTCAAATATCCACAGAGAGCATAAGAGTTTGAAACAATGACTTGCTCTTCAGGCAGCTCCCAACCATACATGTTCAGTTCAGGCTATATTATCTAAAAGAAAACCATTATCGCTTTGGAGAAATATGGGCATCAGCACTATCTATTCTGAACTAGGAATCTCTTCACCAAATCAGTTGCTATCATAGACACAAATAGAAACAATGTTTGTAATAATTTTGCTAGTTCTTGCAAGCCCATACCTGGATGTGCTCCATGGTTTATGGACTGAAAATATCTCCTGAGTAATACTGCATTCGATGAGAGAAGCAAGATGTTCCCTCAGATCAGGAAACTGCCAAGAACTTCAGAATCTCTGCTTCAAGAAACCTCCTGTCTAAACCTGTGCAAGTCATTAGTTTTAAATTCACAAAAACGTGTGCTGAGTTAACTGATGTAAATTGGAGATCTTTACATATTCTAACAAAATTGCTATTTATGACTTCTAATGCAGTCTACCTAAGCATTATATAGCCCCCAGTACCTCTCATTCACAAATCAAATTCTTCACTCAGCCATTTTTGCTATTTCACTTTTTAATGGGCTATTTTTCTGACAGCTTAGCATACAAAGGCCCAATATCACTGAAGACAGAGCAAGAAACAAGGACAGGAAAGTACGCTGCACCAAGAAGGGCGAGTAAGGATGAGAGGAAAGATGGTGACAGTTTGATCCAAGCAGATAATAATCAATCAGCTGCCTAGAGTTGTAAAGTAGGGTTCAATCAGCGATACTTGCCCAAGGGCATGTCTATACCCTCTCTTAGCATGGCAGCAGCAAAGCTTTCCTAGCACTGGTAGAGCCTTCACTCTACACTCTGTTACTGCAGACCCTGTATCATACCTGTGGGCTTCCACAATTTTCTACCCAAAACCAGCCCAGATGAGAGGAGGCTCTGTGGAAACACCACATCAGGGCTTTCCCTGGAATGAAGTCAGTGTGAATATAAAAGCCAGAGGATGTTAATAATCAAGATCTTCCAGATCTTCTAATACTAGTTAATAATGAATTAACAGTATATTGAGGGTTTTAACACATTCAGGTAAACCAATTGTAGGTCTTTGACTGTCTCCAGGGATGGGCAGACCACATCTCTGAGCAAGCCATACCAGTGCCTCACTAGCCTTACTGCATTTTTTTCCCCCTCCTATCCAAACCAAATCCCATCTCCTTAGTTTGAAAACGTGTCCCCTTGTCCTATTATAACAGAGTCCTATGCCTTCTTTTCGATAGCTCCCCTTTAGATACCGAAAAGCCAGTGCATCCAGTAACAAAGGTCCCATGTGGGCCAGGACCTACGGAGCCCCATGATCCCAGATTGCAGTGCACTCTCCAAAGGATCAGCATGGCTCTCAATAAATGACAAGTTTCTAATTTAGCTCTTGGAATTATGAGGTAATCTCGGACAGGAAACTTTTCTTCTAGCAAGGTGGCAGGTGAACGGCTGTTATATTCACCTTCACATGCTAAATCATCCCCAGCCCGCAGTCCCGAGCAAGTTAGGCACAAAAAGAAGGGGCCTTTAGCAGAGCAGGGTTTAATGCTGCGCAGAAGAGGTCAGTGGCACTGACAGGTCCCCTCCCACCCAGACAGGCCCCAAAACACCCAACAGAAACGCTCAGTTTCGCCTGCGAAGAAACAGGCGGACGTTGGCTCCGGCCGCGGACCGAAGCCCCAGCGAGGCCCCACACAGACACCGCGGCACCACGCGGCCCGGCCCGCACGGCACCACGACCTGCGACGGGGGCCGAACCGGTGCCGTCGCGCCCCCGCCACGTCCCCGCCCCCGGCTGGGCCGCAGCAACGGGAGGGCCGCGGGGCGGGGTCGCGGCGGGGGCGGGTAGCGGCAGAGCCACGGCCGGAGCTGGGGGCCGGTTCCCCCCGGAAGGGGCAGAGAGAACGGCGGAGACGGCGACTCCGGTACCTGAGCTGTCCCCCTCCTCGGACACGGACGAGCTCTCGGTCTCCTCCTCCTCCGAGGTGCTCCCCTCGTTCTCCCCGTAGTCCACCTCCATCTCATCGTGGTTGTTCTCCTTCTTCTCCCGAGAGTGGACCGGCATCCTGCCCGCCGCAGAGCCCCGGGACAGCCCTAGAACGGCCCTTCCCGCCGCCACCGCTGCCACCCGCGCCGCGCTGCCCCGCCCCGCGGTGCAACCAACCCCGCCCAGCGCCCGCCGTGCCCTCCCATTGGCCGAGCTCTGTCATTGGCCGAGCTCTGTCATTGGCCGAGCCCTCTCATTGGCCGAGACCCGCATTGGCCCAGCCGGCAGGTACAGCGAGAAGGAGCGCGGGGCACGCTGGGAGTTGTCCACCGCGAGCGAGGGAGCTGGGGCGAGCGCTAGGACGGCTGCGTGCCGTTCCGTCCTCGCACGAAGGACGCTGCGGTAGCCGGGAGCGCTCTGCGTTTCCTGCAGGCGGGCCCGGCCTGTAGGCACTGGGGTTTCAGAGGAAGCGTGTGTAACGCGGGCTGGTTCTGAGGTTTGAGCCGGGGAAAAGAGCAGCAGTGCGGGCTGTTGTTTCCTTTTGGGAAGCGAGGGCTCTGTCTGCCCGGCTGAAGCAACTCTTCGTATTGAGATACGGATTCAGCTCGGCAGCGCGAGGCCGCTGTAGCCGCTGAGGGCGACCCTCGTTCCCGCTTTCCCCGGGCGCCGCGCCCCGTGAGCCCGCGTGGAGCGGCCGCTCTGTCTGCGCATGCTCCGGGCACGCGCATACTCCGTGCCGGGGGTGGCGCGGCCCGGTGTGAGTGCGGGGCTCGGCTCATTTATGGCTGCTGTTGGTTGGTGTGCGGTAGCGCTCTCGGGCTTCTCTTGTTTAGAAACAGCTTTCGGGATCCCAGAAGCTGACCCAAAAGCTGATGCAATATAAAAAGGTAGAGGCAGTTCCCAAAGGAGCTGGAAGATACTGTTCCTTTCAGCTGACGTGCACAGAGTGCTTCGGTGGGGGTGTCGGGTATTGGGGTGGTTGAAATGAAGTTGGGAATGGTCTGATGAGAGTTGGGTGTGTACCCAATAGAAAAGGGGTGAATTTCACGAACTGGGTCTGAAATGCCTTGTTATGAATCCATGTGGATTTAGTAAAAAGAAACCAGAAATGAAATAATAAGAAAGTCTTAAGGCTTACATCTCAGTTTAGCAAGGTAAAACAGGAAAGCAAGTGCTATGGCCTGGAAAGGCCTACTGGAAACAGCAGGGGATGGAATGGCAGGAAATCAGGGAACTTTTGGCCCTGTGATTGTAATTTCCTATGCAAGCAGCTGGAAGTAGGTCTAAGGGGCTAAAAATAAATTCAAGGAGCAAAACAAGGTTCCCATGCCACAGTGGAAAAGAAAACTGAGATGCAGAATTGAGCCAGTTTTTTTTCTTAATATTATTTTAAAATATGTGATTTTTACATGTTTCCTCTATTATGTTTTTTGCTTTGAAGCCAGGAGGGAGTTACCCTGCTAAAGCAATACAAACATTTACTGTCTTGAAGGAAAAAAATATACCAGCTGTAGTCAGTCTCTCTGTCCAGGTGGGATGCTGGACCAAAGAAGAGGTCAGGCTAATTCCGGGAGTTATGTTTTGACACAGTGCACAGATAATTTGTTTACAGAAATAATCTAATCACCCATACACCTGCAACGTGAGAAGTGGCAACACCTAACTCTCTCATCTGTCTAGAGCCCAGATGTGTGCTACGTGGAGAGGGAGAGAAGAAATTCTGTCTAGCTTGTGAGATAACTTTCAGAAATGTGTTCTTGCTGCATGAAGATGCCTTTTAGGAATTCAGCAACTGAAGGATCAGTCTGTAGATCAGCATTTTATTGAGATAAGTGAAAGGAAGCATCAAGTGCCTGCAAAGTGCTGAATTTTTTTCTGGATTGAGTTTTGCCTATCAGCAGAAAACAGCCATTAAAAAGGTGATCCTCGTCATCCTCAATAGTCAGTTCTGCATTTAATGGGGAAATAGTGATTAACATCTGGTACATGGTACTTGTGAACAAAAGAAAGCACTCCATTAGTGGGGATAGTTGGCAATAACCTAAGTTTCAAAAATGGCAATTCTCCTAAAAGGTGGTACAGAAAAAAGTCAGGATAGGAGAAGAGTAGACATAAATGAAACAGTGATCAGCATAGACCTCAACAAATGATATGAAATTTTCTTTCTCAGTTTGGGAAAGAGAGAATTTTAGATCAGGAACTCACACACACATAGACAGGAAAAGCTTGGAAATGCAGGCATCAGATTCATAGGACTTAATCTAGGCCAATATTAAGATAGAAATAAGAGTCTGGCTATTGAGTATAATCTGTGAAACACAGAGAAAAATTGAACCTGGCATGGTCTTGGTGGCTATTAGACCAGGCATCTTCAGGAAAAGGCTGGGAAGCAGACCTGTAATTTTGCATCTTATTTGTTGACTGGAGATAGTGACTGGAAATGTGTATTACTCTAGAATCTAAAAAGCAGTTGTTATCTTCCTGGTCACCAAATTGATTGCCAGCTCTTGATGTGCAGAGTAAATGGAGAATAAGCCTGCATGTTAAGAAATGCATTACAAAATCTCATTGGAGAAGTGGCCTGGTGAATGCAAGTTAAAAATGGCTATATATGTCAATTTTCCTTTTTCTACGCTCTTCAGAAACTGGAACTACAGTAGCTGTAACTCGGGAGAGAGGCAGGGGTGTTTGAAACCTGCACAATACCGGGTTTCAGGTAAGTCATTTTTTCTGCATTTGAAAATGGAAAAGATGCATGTTAGTTTGTTAAGCAGAAAGTAAAGAGAGAAGATAGAGATGTAGAATGCAAGTCAGCAGAGCAAGTATAGGTTGAACACTCAAAATAAACTGTTTTGTCCCTGCTTTTTATTGTGTGTGATTTAATACAGTGCTCTACCTCTTAATGGATTTGGAACACTTTGTTAGGAGCCATTCATCCAGTTAAGGAAGTAGTTTGTCTAGCACTGACCATGGCAAGATCGATTGTTGTTAACAATGAAAGTAGAATCCCGAGATATGTTTATCAGGAAGGTGTATGTGAAGTTTTAGTTAGTCTTGCTCCTCACCAGTAGTTAGGATTAAGAAAAAAGTGGTAGCACTGGGGTGTTTGTGAACTCTGGCAAACTAAATCAGGTCATTTGAAAGAAAATTTTATTCATTTTTGGAAGGAAATGATACATTGGATGCTCTAGCAAATTAAGTCTGATTCTTCACACTCCATTTCAAAAGCCAGTATTAGGGAAGGGGGGAGTCTCACAAACATGGAAAAGACTATTTTCCTCACATGACAAGGTCAGCAGTAAGTTGAAGTAGCAACCTTAATAGTGTGCAAGATGTGTTGGAAGGCTATTGGAACATGTTCCTCCCTCCACTAACCTATTATCCAAGAGAGATTCTGGTATATACTGCAAGTGATCTGAAGTAATCTTAAAAACACTAATGCAAATAAACTCAAGGAGATATGACTTACATCTAGAAGACCTTGCTTACTCCTGCAGGTGACAGATGGGGAGAGAGCAGGGGCAAATTATTTTCTTTGATAAAAAGGAAACAATGCTAAACTGGTTCCTTGTAGAGCTTGGAAGGCGTGCAGAGTTTCTGCAGGGTTTTTTCTCTTCTTTAAATTCTTTCGTGGGTATGTCAATATTGCAAAACCATTTCATAAGTTAGGAAAGAAAAAGAGAACATCTTAGTGATGAGAGAGTGTTTTGAACGTTTTCAGTTTTTCTTTTTTTTTTAAAGCTGTTGTAACTGCCACTGTATCAGCACATTAATATTTCAAAACCTCTTTCATATCAGATATGGATGCCAGTGTTTACTTAACAATTCAAACACTGTGAGTTGGAGGTGACTTACTGCAGTGAAAGACTGAAGTTTTGCATCTACTGGGTGGGAACTGGTAAAATTAACTTTCAGGTGTATAAAAGTTTCTGACCATGGTAGCTCATATATCTGTTGTTCGAGCATGGCTAGCATAGTCTTTAATTAAGCTTTGTTTTGGTAATCTACTAGGATTTTTATTTTTTTTCTTGGAGTATCTCTCTACTACTTTTGAAGGCATTGTATAATTTAGATCAAATTGTACCCCAGTGTAGAAGCATTAAAGCTGCCTAGTTTCTGTGTGTTTTGTGAAACAGTATCTGGAACAAAGAGCCCCTGTTAATATCCTATGGAGGACTTTGTGGAACTTGACTTTTACTTTTTCAAAGAGCTCTCCAAACTTCACATGTGTAGTTGAGTCTTATCTGCAGTCAGGACTTTTGTCCATCTCAAATAAGTAGAGAAGGGCTAAGTAAAGGAAGGTTCATGGCTGTGGAAGGAGGTGAGGAAGGCATTTAGTGTCTAGTGTGCAAATTCATAGGAGATCTGTCTTCATTAATTCTGTAGCTCATGGGAAAACTATTCCAGCTTGGGATCTTTGGTGAGTGGGAATACCATGGTGTTTTGGCTTTGTAACGGATGCCCACACACAAGTGTTGATACTGATACCCTTCTTAACAAATAAGGTGATAAAGCAAGAATTGGTCACTCAAAAGATAAGCTCACAAAGAGGTTTTTCCCTCAATTACAGAAGAATATAGTATTGAGATTTTATCTGCAAGATAATGTGGGAATGGGAAGCTGTGGGTTTGTTGATCCACAGGAAAAAAAAAAAAAGACATGGCTGGAATAGCTAATGCTATCATTATTCTCATACTAGAAGTGTTTTACAGGATCCTGATATTTGCTGAGATCAACATAGCCAGCACCTCCAGAGTTCAGAATTGTTTAGAAGTACAGAAGCCAAATTTGAATTATTTAAATTTGGAAGTCTTTTTTCTCAAAGTAAATAGCTGCCGGTCAAGTTAACTAAAAATTGTTAACTCAGGATAGTTCACAGTAGTTCTGTGCACAGTTTTACAGAAATACTGAAGCACAATCACTACATTCCACTTGGAATGTAGTACAACCTAACCCCTCCCCATAACTAATCCCGGTATTTTCTAACTTTGTCCTCCGCACGTAATGAAAGTCACTGAAGTCACATGCTTCAAAGTCAAGCTTTTGCAAGATCATGGCCTTTACTGTGCACTGAACATGCTCTTCCTGCCCAGTGTGTTTTCAGTGAGGAGGTTCTCTGTAGAAGCCATTATTAACTTGGTTAAAACCACTCCCTCCTTTCATTTTTTACTTTGGTGACATCTTATTCTGTTCATTATTTTTAAGCTCTATCTTGAGTCAAAGTCTAAAAAAATTACCAGAAAGTAAGTAAATTCTATAAAGCAAAGGTGTTACTGAAGGTTGTCAAGATACAACGTTATGTTAAGAACTGATAACATGTAGAGAACAAAGCACTAAATTTATAGTAGAGTTATCAAGTCTTTCAGAGGTAAATTCACTGCTATGGTAAAACAAATTGTTGTAATTGTAGCCGTTAGATAACACCACTAATCCTCAGATCTCATTTCACTGGATGATGGAACCCTGAAATGATTTGTGGCACACCGCATCGGCAGATGACACCCGAATGTTGACTGAAACGCACTGCTCATGATAGTCACTGATGGGTCAGTCATGCATTTAAATGCTTATTTTATTCCAGTAGCACATCTATTGTTCAAACTGTTGCCAACTCTAATGACTTCATAACGTCTCAAATAGTTATTAAATAATGTTTAATAGCATAGCAAATAGTATTCCTTATATTAGGGGAAGAAAAAAAAAAAGAGCGGAGGGCCATTAGAAACCACGTGTTAAATAAAGCAACATAGTGCTATTGAAAAATCCAATAATTGGTTGTTTCATATATTTGATGACTGTAAACCAGCATCGGGATTTTAGGAAAACCTTCGGTGTTTTCTAGCAGTGTGAGTTCGGCCCTTAGCAGCAGCGCTCACGTGGCACATAGCGCTGGCTGCTTGCTGGCCGCGCTGCGACCCGTGCGAGTCCGTGTCTCACTTTGCTCCAGGACCAGCAAATGTGTGTCCTCGTGTCCCGAGGAGCGCAGTGCCGAGGCCGCAGTGCGGGGCGTCGCGCCGGATGCTGCTGGCTCGCTGTGGGTGTCCTCGTGCTGCCAGGAACGCGGGCAGGGCTGGGCGAGGCATTGCAGCACTCCGAGCGCGGGTGTGGAAATAACTGTGAGGCGCTCGCCGATCGCCGACTGTTGCTCAACTGGAGCTTGGTTAAAAGCTTTGGAGCCACGGCCTCCGCCAACGTGGTTCCGGCCTGGATTTTTTTTCTGCGTCCTCTGCGGGATACCTCTCGTACACCATTTCAGTTTCTTGCTATAATACAGTCGGCAGCACCCGAATCATCAGAGAACTTCATCCTGCACTCTGAAACAGCTGAAGAGCGCCGCCCTGCCCCCGTCGCTGCCGCTGGCTTCCCGCTCTGCGCCCCCTCCTCCCCGCCTGGCGCCCCCTGCCAGAAGCCCCGGCAGGCCGCGCCCCCGCGTTTTCCACACTGCCGCGGCCTCCGCCCGCCGCGCCCCGGAGGTGCGCCGGGCAGCGCCGCCGTGACGTCACGGCGCGGTTGCCATAGCGACGCCTGGGGTCGCACCTGACGGCTGTCGCGAAGCAGCGGGAGGAGAACGAGGGGAGGAGGAAGGGGGGAGTCCGGGCCCGGGCCACCCCCGGGCCTGCGGGGAGTTGGCGCTGCGCCCCCCCCCGCCCCGCCGCGCTCCGCCCCGCCGCAGCCGGAGGCAGCAGGAGGAGGAGGCGGCGCCGCCGCCGGCTATGTAGGGCCCCGGTGCGGGCGGATCCGGAGGCCGCTGCCCGCCTCTGGAGCGCGGCGCCGGGGCCGGGCCCGGCGGGATGTTCTCCAAGAAGCCGCACGGGGATGTGCGGAAATCCACGCAGAAGGTGCTGGACACCCGCAAGGACCCGCTCACCCGCCTCAAGCATCTGCGCGTCCTCATCGGTGAGGCGGCCGGCGGGGAGGGGAGCGGGCGGGGCAGCGCGGGGCTCTGGGCCCCGGTGCCGGCGGAGGAGGAACCGAACCGAGGCGCGGCGGGGAGGCGGCGTGGGCCCGCGCTCCGCCGGGAGACCCGGCCTGGCCTCGGCTCGCTGGGCGTGCCGCCGGGGCTCCGGGCGCCGCGCTGCACCGCGGACCCGCAGCTCCTCCGCGCCTGAGGGAGGGACTCGCGTGGCAGCTGCGGAGGGAGAGAAGCTGCTGGGTTTCTTAAGCGTGATGCTCTGCAGTGTCGCATTAACGTGTAGTCGATGTGTTTGCGTGGAAGAGGCAGCCAGGAGCGTCTGTGAGTTCCTGAGCCATTTTCCTTGCTGCTCATCTTCGTGTGTGTTCCAGAGGTGAGAGCTGCAGCGGTAAGTGCTGCCCAGTGTGCGTGTAGACAGGCGTTCACGTAGCACTTAGACGTTTTTGGTTTGCAGAGCGATCATATAAGCAGCAGGGTGCTGTTCAGGCAGCTGGTTCACCTGACCGGTGCATTCTGCAATGTGGTTATATGCAATGGTTGCCTAATGGAAGAACCGGAGTTCCTTTCTGAAACATCTGCCAGATGACTCTGTGGAAATCTGAGTCCTTGATAACAGAAGTTTGCTCTCCAACGTGTTTTGAGTCTTCAGCAAGTGTATGGATTGTTTCTGATAGGTAAACATGCGAGCAGAACTCGAGCAAGGGCAGCACATTCCATATTTAGAGCTGACTACTGAATAGATTGTTTGGGGTTCTGCCATTAGTCAGGGGGTATTTTGAGTAGCTTGTGCTCAGCCTCCAAAAGTGGGTTCTCTCTTCTCAAAGGGAAACAGTTCTTTGACCCTTTTTCTTTTGTTATATCATTTGAAGGAACAGTTGTTCCTGTATGGTGGCAACTGCTGCTGCATGATTTATTTTCTGCAACGTAATTATTCTGTGTTTTGAAGCAGGGAGTAACTTTGCACTTGCTATTTCTGACCCTTCTGTAGTTGGAAGTAGCCTCTTCCCTCCTGAGTCTCAGAACTTTTCCACACTACCTGTGCTCAGCCAATTGTGGCTTATTTTGTGTTGATTTATGTTTATTTTTATCTGCTTAATCAGTCAAAGAAATTTAAGAGGGAAGATTATTACAAAGAAACTAAGTACAGTTCTGAATTAGTTTTCCTGGCTGCTTCTAGTTAACTCAGGAAGGCAATACAGCTAGTAAAGTACATTGAACACTTCTAGGTTGCTTTCTTCTTAAGAACATCGTATGTGGCTGATATTTTCTGGTCTGTTCTGGATCTCCTATTTCTGTCATTCATCTTCTATTTACAAGATTTTCCATAGAGCTTTGTTAATACTTACATGTATTTGGTAAGAGTCAACCCGTGAGCTCTGTGTCAAGCAAATGTTCTTATCTAATCTAAGGCTTCTGCTTACTGACTGTAGGACAGACAAAATCTGCTGGGACATGTTCTGGTGTGGTGGCCATTCCCCTTTTTCCACTGCACATGCGTATATCTCAGTTGTTGAAGCATAGCACCCACATATCCTTTCTCTAAGTTTGGGAGCGTACTATGTATATGTATGGCTGTGTGTGTAAGGAAAGGTGTGACCCTGCTCTCCAGCTTCTCTTGTATCCATCTACAGGATTCTGTTAAACAGAGCTAGAGCCACAAGGTTTGAAACCAAGAGCAAGGAGGCACTTCTCTTCTTATTCGTACATTAGTGTGAAAGAAATACAGTGCAGGTTATTTCAAGTCCAACTACTGCTCTGATCACATTTTTGCCTTATTCCTTACATCTCTCCACTCCCTTACCTGGCTTTCAAAGCATGTGCCGTTTCTTTTCCTGTTGGTTTTGTGACTAGTCTCCTGAACCGCATAAAAAACAAGTGATGTGCCCACATGGGACAAGCTACTGCCTGAGGTGGCTTTGCATGCAGATACTGTTCTGCAGATTGAGCAGCGTAATGCTACATTTTCCTGTTTGTCTTTTTTCTTTTCTTTTTTTCTTTCCTGCTGACCATTCCTCCCTATGTAATAATCAGGGTGTTTCCACACACTTAGCAGAGCCAAGGCTAGCTACTGCCAGCAGAGTATCTCAGAGAGATGGTGGTGGAGTCTGTTTAGCATCTTTGTTCATGAAAATGGTTTGTCTTGGTTATTGCTCTTAAGCCCTGCATGCTGGAGGCTGAGAGACCATTAAGAAGAGAATTCTCTGCTGTTTCACATCCAGCAGAGGGAGAGAAGTGTTTCTTATTTATAAGCTTAAAATCCTCTCAGTAGGCCTGCAAGGTCAATTGGACCAGAGTTAATGTTATTGCTGTACTCTTCCAGTGTTTGGTTCAGTGGCAATAAACTGAAACATGGCCACTGGATTCATGCTGAAGACTTGCTGGGAGGAAAGGGCGTTAGTTCTTCTTTTTTATCTAAAGCATCCATTCTTCACTCAGACCTTATCAAGTAATGAAATAGGCATGAAAGGAGACAGAGTGCTCACGGATTATTAATAGGATATGGATGCTTCATCTCTGGAGGCATTCAAGGCCAGGCTGGATGGGGCGCTGGGCAGGCTGATTTGGTTGTTGGCAACCCTGTCCATGGCAGGGAGTTGGAACTACACATGAGATTACCTTTAAGGTCCCTTCCAACTTAAGTCATTCTATGAGTCTATTAGCCAAAGAGGAGAAGTTAAAAACAAACTAAAAACCTCATTATGGTGAAATATCGGCAGTTGGATCCTGAAAAGGAATGGTGTAAGTCAGGCATCATCTAAAAATAATTAAGCTGGTATAATGTGGTTATTAGCTAAGACCAGAAGAGGCAGAACAATTTCAGAGTGGATAGCACAAAAGCAAGTGACTTTTATTTAAAAAAAATAAAAAATAGTGCACATTAGATGGAATTTTTTAAATAGTTTTACGAGGTAACTTAGAATGCAGTGAGTTGTATCATTTCTAGAAAAAAATACTTAGTCATTATTGACAATTCAGTTTAAATTTAGTAAAAATGCAAATTAGCCTAAATTTAGGAAAAAATGTAGAAAATGTTCATATAAAACTGTAGTGTGTAATTATCTGAAAATATGAACTTTCTTTACTGCTGTAGTCTATACAGAGAATTTAGAGATGAAAATGACACAGATAAGGATAAAGGATATGGAAAGAAATTTTTGGTGTCCCTTTTTGGAGGGGTAGGAAAAACATGTAAACATGCATTAAAAAGATAAGGAAGTAAAGCCTAATAAGAGCCACCAAATCTGAAGTTCCAGTAGGAGATTTTTGGTGTTGGGTATCCTTGAGTGTTGGACTGTCAATCAGATATAGGCATACTTGGGGCAGATGTATTCTTTGTATTTATTTATTTATTTTTCTTAAAACCTCTTCTTTAGAATCTGCTCTCCGCTACTTTAGTCTAACATTGCATCTCTGAGTGGTTCTCTGCCATGACTCAGTATGGTTCTGCTGCTGGAATTCAGACTTTTTCAGAGAATTTTAGGTGACTATTGAATAATCTACTTCATTATTTCTTAAAATGAGTGTAACAAATGACCAACTTATGCATTTCTCAAGCATTAGGTCCTTTAGGAAACCTCCAAATAGCAATAAATATTGTTATTGCCAAGAAATCCTGTGAAATATTGAATCCTGTGAAATGTGAAATATTGGAAAAAGCTTGAAGCCATATCCCGAGACATATCAGTCCATGAGTGAGAGTAATCTGCTTTTCTCTGTTTCGCAGCTGCAATTTATTTCTTGAAACAGCTGGAAGTATCTCATTTAAGAGATTGTTTCTTCTAAGGTGGATTAGTTTCTTCCTGTAGTGAACTGTTTGTGCTTTTTTTTTTCCCAACCCACTCCAGTTCTTTGAAGTACCTTGAAATCATTCAATCTTCTAATGCCATCTCTGTCAGCATCTGATTTTTATGTGATTTTTTTTTTTTTTTAAGTGAACAATTCTTCTGTCTCCTTTCTGGGAGGAAAGTCTGTAGCAGTTGTGCTTACTGTGAGTTACTCTGGTGGTAAGTGCATATCAATCTTGAGCAGGAATGCAGGCAGGGATTCTCCTCCAATCTGTGGATGTGGCTCAGCAGTGTCAGAAGTGGGGTCCTGCTGCTGAGGACAGCTGCCAGCTGCAGCTGGTGCAGATGCGATCATTGGGAAGTGGCTAGCAGATGGCAGTGAAGGCACATAGCACATCTTAAGGAGCTAAGTGTTGCCTTTAGAATGAAGCTTGTAATTTTACAGAAAAATAAGTATTCATATCAATCCCCAGTGGCTAATTGCATTTTTTAGGATTAGTAAGGGAAGTACTATAGAAATAATATTGCCTTGTTCTTACAATTAGTGTTGTACTGTTTAATAAGACCTCAGCATCAAACCTTTACCTCAGGATGAAGGAAAAGGAATATTTTGTTTTTCGCAAATAATTTTATCTTAAAAATGCATTACTTGTATCTCTGGATCCATAGAAACAACATTTGTAATGCATGATGCTAAGAGAGGGGAGTGTTTGAAGTGTGGATTTGTTTTAATTATTTTCTTTTGTTCTCAGTGGTCAGATAGTGCTTGACATCCCGTGTAAGTGAGCTTTAAAAGGGAGAAGTCAAGCAGTACAGTGCAGGATGAGACGCTCTGTGTTCAACATCCATTTTGATATATTGCTTAATATTAAACAATACGCTTAAAGATTGCACTTATCTAAAGGGATTTTAATTTAAGAAATGTATTTGGCTGGCAGTCAGCCCTAATGCCTCAGCTGGATAAAATTCACTGGTGTTGCACATCAGCAACATCATTCATTGTAATATCTCTTCTGTACTATAAGAAATGAAAAATGTTTGATGCTGTTGCAGTGGAGGGCTGTTGGAAAGCTGCAGTAGAAATAGCTGCCTGGAATTTCCGCTGGAGATAACTGTTCCAGAAGTGTCTGCGGATGTGCGGTGCTGTGTTATTTTTGGCATGGGTTGTATGTATTTTTTTATTTCACTCTCCTGGTAACTCTGACTGCAGAGGACATGTCACCAGCAGTATTCGTGGCTTTGGCTGCAGGCAGAGCACAGTGTAAGATGCCTGAGTAGGTGTTCTGTCAGTCTGACTTAAACCCGAAACCATTCTATTCTCTTCTGGCCATCAGAGAAGGGGAAAGAGTTATTTGCTTTAGGATTTTGGCTTGTGTTCCATGTGACTGGCGGACAGCAGTGCTGGTCAGTACTGCTAGCCTGTGAGGCTATGGCTGGAATGGGATCAAAGTCCCAGGGTAGACAAAGGGACTGCTTTAGCTGCTTGGACTTGAAGGGAAGGTCAGTGTGGGTTTAGTTGTGGCAGTTCAGAATGGAAACAAGAACATTGCTGTGGGAGTGTTTGAAGTTGCTTAAATAAAAGACTTCTGGAACACACGTGAGTTGTTATGGGAGTAGTTTTATAAGGCTCGTCAGTGCTGTAACCTCTCTGGAGTCTGCTGGCAAGCTGAAGCAGCCAGGCCGGAGAGCTGTCAGCTGCTCCGCTCATTCCTATAGTTAACTAATGGTGATATTTGGTAGCAGTTTGCATGTAGATGAAGGTTGTGCTGTTGACATACTTAATCATTCACATTTATTTTTTCCCATGTTCATTTGTCTCTAAAAGGTGCTCATGATCTGAAGTTCAAACTTCTCCAGTGTAAAATTGAAGTTGGTTAAAAAATTCCTGAAGTGCGTTTTTATTGTTTCTGTACCAGGAACCTCAGAAATGTTTTCTTTGACAACATTACATAAAAATAACAATAATAATTGTCTTGGCTAGTTATTAGTAATCCAAAACAATAAAGCTAAGGTAAAAACCTTGTTTAATAGAAGTACACTTGTAGCACGCTGTTGCAAACAGTGTGGCTTATTATATCCTCTCTTTTTTCACTTTTTGTCAATCTGTTAAATATCCTAGAACCATTGGTTAGTTCTGGATGTTTCCTACTTAAACTTTTTAAATGATACAGTTTCATATTCAATAGACTGTCCATGTATAAACTGATTCTCTGTACTGCTTTGCTAAAAAGCAGAGGTTAGATTTTCTACCCTGAGGAATTAAGAATAATTTCTGTTTGCTGTTCTGCTTGTATGCTGAATTTTAGGAAACTTCAGAACATCTTGTTTCCTAAAGCCACCAATTCGTTAGGAGAATCAGTACGCACAATTTCAGCCTGTAGTGGACCCTGGATTTACAGAAAGGTGCTATAAGTCTGGCCATCCTCTTGGTCATTGTTGGTTGCAGTTGTACTGCTATTAGATTTTTGGGTGAGGATGAGGGAAATTAAGAAGCCACCGAGTCTCTGGGTAATGCTTTTGATATACTATCTGCTGTATACATGCTGATAAATCCTGAAACACTTATGATCAAACATAAAGCTAATGACAGTTTGATCAGTAATGGTGTTGATTATTCCATGAACTGCTCTAGTAAATTTCTGTGCTGTGTGTAAGTGGTGAATGTTCATGTTCTCTTCAGCAGAAGTGCATGTCTTTCTAAGATCTGCATGGGTTTTCTGTTGTTCTAGCCTTAAGTCCAGCGCTCTGATTGTTTACTGTTGAAGTTGTCCTGTGCAGAAAATGAAGATTTACGTACTTTTAATCTCATACGGAGATTCTAAACAGTAATATGCATTTCTCTTGCAAATTCACTCATAAACTTATAACACATACTGTGGACTACTTTGTAATAATTTGTACTGTAATACGTAGAAAACAAAATGGGAAAAGAGTTGTTTATGCTGTAAATTGAAGCTCACAGAGGTCGCCTTCTGGGGTGGGATGGATTGGGGCGTTATATGTGTGAACTTGGAAACTTTCCAGAACTGTGCTCAGGTGAGCCTGTACAAGTGTAAATGTACAGTAAAAATCTACTGCTTTTTTCTGTTTCATATTTTACATCTGACAAACTGATGGCTTGTTGTGTTTCGTGTTTTTTTTTTTTAAGCTCTTCTGCATTGTAATTCTAAGTATGATGTGCTGTTGAAATAGAATCCTTCTTCGAATGTGTAATATTAATGGATGTTTTAATTAAAATACTGCATTGCTTACATGACTACAAATTATTCCTGATTACAGAGGGGTGTACTGACAATTAAACCATGAGTAAAGCCCTGGAGCAACCTCTAAAGCAGAATTTTAGTAGAATTAGGCTTGGAATCTGATTTTTCCTCAGTGAAGTTTTCCATGCCTTGCTGGGGTTCTTGAAAAGATTGTAACCTTTTGCAAAGTTTTGAACAAGTGGCTTGCAAAAGAGGAAGAGGCCATTTGAAAAGACACAAAAACAAGTTCCTTGAAGAAGAATTGACAGAAAATGAGTGAAAGTAGTTCCTAAAAGTATCATCGCATGTACACACAGAAGTTGATAGAAGAGAAGGAGGAGGTTTTCGATACTGTTTTGTTTTAATGTATTTTTTTTATTTAGTCCTTCTGTGCTGCAGCTCTAGTCTATAAGATTAGGAGTAGAACTTCAGGTTTCAATCAATTTAATGAAAATACAAATTCCAGTTCATTGGGTACTTGACTGTTCTTGTAATGACGTTCATACAAATATCTTGGATATAATCTTCCATTTTAAGTTTGGTTCTCTGTGTCATGCATCAAAATAGAACAAAAATCCATGAATGGAATACAACTTCTGCAATTTCAGCCAGAAAAACTAACTTACCTTCTTAATGCTGGGGCTAGAAAAAACAAAAACCACTTTCATAAAAGCTTAGTAGGAGGGAGGGAAAGGAAGGACAGAGGTGATGTCACTTCTGTATTGAAATGGAACTTTCTCCCTTAAAAAAAAAAAAAAAAACACAAAAACAAGAAACAAACAAAAAAAACTCAAATGAAAAGGAACCACAGAACACAGTTAATGCAGAGATCAGATTTGTGTCAATTTTTAGGTCACAGAGACATAGTGAGGAAAACTCAGCAATCAAAAAAAAATCCATGTTTACTCTAACTGTGAAATATGAAGAAAACAGCATTGTCTTGTTAGAACTTCTGTGAATTAAGATGCAAATCTGGACTACAGGATATTAAAACTATTTTTTGTACAGTCTAAGCTTTGGTTTTTAAGTTCTTGGAATATGGGAATAGGTGTTGTCCTGTTTTCCCTTTCCTGTTCTGGGAAACTTTTCTGCTTTAAATGGTGCCAGATCTATTTTTGTGTTTGGTTGTTTTTGTTGTTGTTTTTTTCCCCCGTCTGGGCATGAGTACTGAGAACACAAGGAAGGAACGCATTACTTTGTGTTAGATGCATGAAGCTGTGGTGAGAGAATGCAAAGTTCTTTTGTTTAAAAATATATAAATTTTAAATGAAAAAGGAAAGCTTGTTTCTGTGTAGTCCCACAAGGTTACATCTCTCTTAGAAAGGCAGGAAAGTTGTAAGTAGCCAAAGCAGACAAGCAGCTTCCTGCTAATTCCCAGTTCAAGGCTGCATGAAAAAGACATGCATATGCCTTCTGTACAGGAAATGGTTTTTACCTCTTTGTAAAACATTCGAGATACCTTGGGCGATCATAGAGAAAGACAAATAAGAGCTGAAGAAAATAGTTTAAGGTGATGGGACTGAAAATCTGTATGTTTAATTGATCACAAAGATAACGGTGAACTGAATGTTTTAGAAACACTTTTGTTCAGAAAAATGATCAGCTTCTAAAAGAAGGACAATATAGTAGAGTATCTCTGGAAGTTGGATAAATTCAAATGATGCACATGCAATGCATTTTTGTTTTGGTAATCAAGGAGAGCAGTAGTCTGTCTCTTGATGCATGGTTTATCCTTACAGACTGGTACAGGGGCAGCTGTGAATGGGGTGATAACAGGTCACCAGACAAGATCAAAATCTTCTGAAATCTGCATTACTATTTCCATACTGCACCTGATTATTCTTTTCTTATTCCTCCTTGCTGGGATTCTTGGGATTATGCAGCTGTGCATAATACATTCCAAATTTCTTTCACTAATGGGAGGCCCCAGATTTCTGGATCAGTAATGTATTAAATCATGGAATGTGCTGATGGTGATGAGCAGAAGCTGTCTTCTATTGTATGTGGCAAACAGTGACCTTTCAGCTGTACAAGCATATTTTCCCTTCCTTTAAAATTTTCAGCCTTAAAAGAAATTTGGTGTGTGTGCGTTATTGGCAAATAATGACTGAACAAAATTCTTATGAAATAAAATGTTTTATCTTTATTTTCTTGCATCCTAAAGCACTTACCACAAGCACTCAGTGCTTACTAACTGTATGAATTCCAAAAACTTTTGTCTATGCTGTTGAATGTGATCTTAGGAAGAAATGAGAGTGAGATACTTTTGGTAGAAAAGTTGCAACCTTAAGGAGCTTTTTACTTACCTTGTACTCTTCCAAGGTATGGTAGTATTTGGGAGGTAAGCTTCTAGAGGTAATGTTCAGGTATTAACAGTAACAATGCAGGTCAAGCAGTGCTCCTATTGTTTTTTTTCCTGAGGTGACTGACACCTACTGACATTGTAATTAAACAGATAAATACTAAATAAGTAGAATGGAATGTCATCTGTATTTCTTCAGAGAACAGAGTAATGGCAAAGAGTTTTACCATAGTGCCAGTGACGCTCAGCCAACTGAGCGTCACTGCAGTAACTGGGGTAATGAAAACTGACTGTTCAGTTGGTTACGTAGGCAAGTCTTTAGTTCTTCTCCTGATGAGTCAAGGGAGCTACTAAAACTATGAACTGTTGTGCTAAGATTGAGTTTGAAAGAGCTTTTTGTCTGAGTTTACCCACATCTAGGTAAAGACTGCTTATTTTAGAGATGAAACATTTAGTATGCATACAAAAACACAGCTGGTTAACTTTCTCATCCATTGTTAGAATCTAGGACTATCTTCTTCCATTTGTTCACATTAGGCCAACTGTTTCCCTTCTTTGTGTATTTTTCATGCAATAGTAAAATAAGATGGAAAGAATATCTTCTACCACCTTATCCACTTTCCTGAATGTCTCAATCATTCTTTTTGTTTTCACTTCGCTCCTTCTGTCTCAAAACCTGTTGAATTCATTCCTAATGTGTTTGCATGCCTGTAGTCCAAAACTCTGGAATTCTGCCTCACAAGTGGAAGTGGATATAGTGATTGTACTGAACTCATAGCTGTTTCTTGTCACATTGCCCTGACCTTCTTTGAATCAAGGACCACTTTGTTTAAAATGGAAGTATTTTTTGCTGTCCTTCAATATTTCAGACTACGTGATAGCAGTCATACTGCTGATCGATAAATGATCTGCAAAACTGAAGATTTGCTAATCCTGTAGAAGGTCAGGTACGTGCTTTATCTACCTGGACTGTTAAGGTTATTGCTAGCTGAGCTGCTTTGCTTGAAGAGTCAGTCTTAGTTTTTAGTACAGCACTATCTTCTCTGAGAGCACTGACTCCACCACACTGGTTATGGAAGACATGGATAGAATGTCTTTCTCAAGATACTGCAGAAATTCAACATGTAATAGAAAATTTCATGGCAGGAGTTGTGACAAAATTGAGTTGGCAGTACTGCAGAGATAGAATTTAAAATACGCAGTACTTTTGGCCATCCTTGCTTTTTTGAGGGGTGTCAGGGGAGGGGTTTATATATCCTGTCATGCAGATTAAGATTGATGTCATTCGAAAAGTGTTTTAAAAACATCCCATAGGAAATTAGAAAGGGACTTAGAAGAGGGGCGGTTAATAATGCTGCCTTAGTGTGTAGAACTGGTAAAGCTTAATGGCTATAAAACATCTGTATACATTTTGATTTGCCTTACTTCCGTTGTTCTATTGTTGTTGCTCCACATCACTATTTTAAAAAGAAAGCATTTTACCTTTAAAAACTCTGACTCCCTGTTGCCACATGGTTCCTGACTATTTTTCTGTACACTTATCTTTTGTTAAACATCTGAGCATGGAGTGCCTTTTCGTCAGTGTATTTATTGATATTTAAAATAATTATACCAACTAGTTTAAAACTAAACTAGATAAATCTTCATATTGTTTTAATTGAAGATTTGCACAAAATTGTCTGGGGGGGATTTTGGAAGAGAGCTCAGAAACTTTCCTGTTTATACAGGAGAAAGCAGGAGTTTCTACCTTCACCCTTTCTACCCTCACCACAACATTTCAGCCTCAGAGATATCCAGAGTTAGCAGCATCTCATCTCCAGAGACACCACAATCAAAGAAGCCTGGGGCAATGAATGAGGCAGGCATGTCTGAAGCTTGGTAGGGAAGGAGGGGGAGCAACAGCAGGAATTAAGAGCTGCCACTTGCTTCCTCCAGAAATGTTTCTCTGAAGACAGAGGTGCTCCTTGCTTTCTGTCTTTCCACTAAGCGTAGTTGTGTCTGGTAGTTGCTGCTGATAGCGGTGGATGACAGAGATGGTCTTTCTGTTGTACAGACTGGGAGCAGTAGGGTAGCTTTGTTTCTAGTGAATTATCAATTAAACCAAGATTCATGTATGCATGGCTAGCCTTCATGGAATTCTGGGGTTTGCAGATGCTGCTGCCACACAAGCATATGTGAAAGGAGATGCTGCTTCCTGTTTTAAATTCTGGTGGGCACTCGATATTTAATTTCATTAGCTTTACTTTAAAAGAATGGAAACTTCAAGAACTTCTTTACCAATAATTACTTTTTATTTTAATTCTCCTTTTCTGACTACAGGATAATGGTATACTGGGGGTGACTGAATATTTGAGAAAATGAAAATCTTCTGTTTTGTTTTTCAGAGAATGCAGAATCGATTGATCTCAAACAGTTTTTTGACCTACATTTCTCACATATATATTATGTGTTCTTTGAAAACTTTGTGACTATTGAAGTAGGTCTGAAACAAAAAGGTGAGTATTTCAAATAGAATGATTTTTTTGGTCTTTGTGCTGTTGTGATCACATGTATTAGGGATGCAGAAATATGTATAAACATTAACATGGCGAATAAAGGTGGAGTAATTAAATACACCTGAGTGTGGATTGAGGAAGAAGAGTTTATTCTCTAATGGCTGGTTTTGCAATTTTGAAAAATGGGAATTCTTCAGATGTTAGGCTTTTTGTGTTCTGCAGAATCACTGGAAACTTTACTTCATAAGATGGTGTGTAACTTAATTTCTGCCAGCTGCTGTTGCCATCATAGGAAGTTATATGAAGTGTAACTGTTATAAACTGTAACAAAAGAAAATATTCTTTTTATTTGCAGAAGGATTACAAAATAATTATTGGTTGTAGAAGTGCATAATTTGTTTTGTACATCTAAGAATCTTCTTCAGCATTGTTTAAATTCTGCTTTGCTATCTTCTTAATTGCATCTAGGTCACAAGTCTCAGAGAGAAGAATTAGATTCTATTCTTTTTATTTTTGAGGTAAGATAACTTCAGTATTCCTTAATAAATTTTTGGCTTTGAATTAAGTCTTGTTGAATAGTAACAGTAGCTATCCTTCAGTCCCCTAGAAATATGCTTTATGCTGAACTGTATTCCCTTTTCTTTTGCTTAGAGTTTACTTGAATTTTTGCAGTAGGCATCATAACTGGAAGAAACATTTTATGTGTATGTTCCCAAGTTTTTGGTGGTGATGGTTATTACGCTGCAGAACCAGTTTACATAGATTCCTTTTATATTTTGGTTTTCACAATATCGTTACCAAAAGCACTGCGTCACTTACTTAAAATGACTTCGAACCTATCTGAATTAAATCAGACTGGTTCTAATGAGAGATCATAGTTTAAAAATGACTTAACGTCAAGTTTTTGTCTTTTTTTGTTTTGATCAAAATTTCTGATTATGTAATCAGGATTTTTCTTTTTAAAGATATTTTAAATAGAAAGTTGCTGAATGCTGATTATGTGGTTGAACACAGATTCAGGAGGTTTTTTGTTGTTTGATTGTGAGGTATATTGTTGCTTGAAACCATAGGGTTAGCTGTATAGGAGAAAGTGAATCTGAAAAGAGCTGTTTGATTTGTTCATTGGTTGTTGCAAAAAGGTTATTAAGTGAGCTGTGCTTTGGAAGCCTAATACAACTGTTGTGAATGAGAGCAACTGAGTCAGATGCTCATCCCACTTCATTCCCTGTGCTGTAAATAGTAATATTCAGCAAAGAGTCAGTGAAGCTAGATAAACTGCAGCCACACCTGAAATCTACAGGATGTGCCAGACAGTGTGTTAGAGCCTTTGGGCTTTTTAGCTTTCGGAATGGGATTCTATGGAAAGGACAGTAATGTTTCCAGGGAAAGTAGTATGGAAATTTTCTAAAGTAACCTTCCAGTTTCTGATCTGTGGCCTTTGTGAGAGTGCTCTTTAGTCTTTAGTGAATATGATATCTGCAACATAGATCCGTGGGTTCTGTTGTTTTGTTTTTTGTGGTTTTTTTTGTAGAAAATATTGCAACTCCTTCCAGAAAGGATTCATCAGAGATGGCAATTTCATAGTATTGGTAAGTTAATTTTTGTTTTTTCCTGTTTTTTTTTTAACCTTTATTTTTTTATCAGTAACTGTTAGGAGTTTGTGCTACTGATTTCATAAAACTTTGTGCCATAGCAGGGATTAAAGTCTTGGAACATTATTAAGGTAGAGAAAGGAAAAAATAGATGGGAGGGGGAGAGAAATGAAACAACAAAAACCAACAACATAATAAGATACTCTTCTACCTGAGAATTCAGAAACGTAACGGTGGCTGAGAAGGAACAAAGGCAAGTGGACAGCTGCACTGTAAACTAATTTTCCAATTTTTCATATAGTAATAGATGGAAAAAAAATGGGGAAGATCTATATTTGTCAATGGGTAACTCTGATTTTACTTATATTAATGATGTAAGAATCATTTGTGTTCAGTGTATACCTCCCCAGAAGTCCTTTAGGAAAGTGATCTATGTCACAAGGAAGCTGTGAGAGGTGATCTTTTTTTTCCTTCTGGCATTGAGAGAGTTGCCTGAAGGTAACAAGCTCACCAAGATTAAAATGGAGGTTGCCAAGGACTTGTTTAAAAGATGCTATCAAGTCTGACCGAGAACTCTGATATCTTTCTTAACAAAGAAATTAAGGAAAAAAAATTTTTTTTTTTTTCAGGGTTGATTTTAAAGAAGCTTCTTCATACTGGAAATTCATTAAAGGTATTGGAAAAAGTTGCATACTATTTGATTTTGTCTTAATTACTTAAAAATAAAAACATAAAGGTGAATTGTAGTTATGAGAATCAGGTCATGACTTATGTGTCATGAAGTAATCACTTCTAGTCAATATCTTAATTTCAGTAGAACTGTTGACAGTAGTAACAGGATAGCTATTTTAAGAATGTGTGTAAATAGCTGAAGATCAGTTCGTTGCTGAGGTTCTGATAGTCTTTGAGAATTACCTAGGTCAAAGACACTAGTGGGTAGTAAAATAACAATGGTTGACCATATGGTTTTGGTACAGCAGTAAGCAGCTGTGCCACTTCTCTGTAAACCATCTTCAAGCTTTTTGGTCCTGAAGTCCTCTAATGTGAGAGCCAGGAGAAGACTATTCTGGGACTCTACCTCATTACTTGAAGAAGGAATGAAAAACGGTAGAAGGAGTATAAATATCTGAAGGATGGGTGTCAAGGGGATAGGCCAGGTTCTTTTCAGTGCTGCACAGTGACAGGGCAAGGAACAACAGGCAAAAACTGGAATGCAGGAAGTTCCATGTGAACATGAGAAGAAAGCTCTTTACTTTGAGGATGACCGCAGTGGAACAAGTTGCCCAGAGAGGTTGTGGAGTCTTCTTCTCTGGAGATACTCAAAACCTGCCTGAACACTCCTGTGCAATCTACTTAAGGAAACTTGCTTTAGCAGGGGGTTGGGCTAGATGATCTCCTGAGGTCCCTTCCAACCCCCACAATTATGTGATTCTATGAGTCCTGCTACAGCAAAAAGCTTGCTTTGCTATTACAATTCACAAACATATTTCAAGATCTTACGATATTACTTATTTTCTTAAAAATGGCATCTCACACTATTCAAGCAAGTGAGTAGGTGTATATTGTCTTCTTCCTCTTCTTTCAGGGAAAACACTGTTAAAGAGATTATGTGGGGCTTGCATTTCAACATGGTCTGCAGATTGCTAGCTTGTCTTTGCTGGTGATTATGCCGTCTGTTCTCATCTTTTCCATCCCCGTCTTTCTCCTCCTCCCTCCAGGATGTACAGAATTGTTTTGGTCCAAGTTAACTTGTTCCCTTGTTCCGTTTTCTCATTTCAGATACGTCGAGAGGGTGTGCGTCTCTTTCTGCTGTGGCTGCAAGCACTTCAGAATAACTGTAGTAAAGAACAGCTATGGATGTTTTCTTGCTTAATTCCTGGATTTTCATCACCACAATCTGAATATGGTCCCCGAACACTAGATAATCTCATTAACCCTCCTCTTAATGTTCAAGAAAGTAAGTAATTTGGTAAAATTACTCTTTTTTTTTTTTTTTTTTTTTCACGTAATTGATATGACAATGATCTTGGCTTTACAAACTTCTTATCTTTCCTAATTGATAGAGTGTAGAGATAGCTTTTTCTTATAATTGTTTTCATGGCAAATTTATCTTCAGCTGTTCACTCCAGCAGTAAGTATCAGTTAATTGTAGCTTTGGGGAAAATTTTTACTTCGTAATTCAGTGCATATACCTTTTGTAGGAATTCAGATTTATCCATGAGTTGGAATTGAGTGGTGTTGCGTGCAAACTGTGTATTCAGAGAAATGTGGATAAGAAGCTAAGCACTTTATTCCTCTGAGCAGAAAGTGCTGTTGCCTTTTTCCCCACCTCCACCTAATGCTTTAGAGCTGACACAAGCATTATTTATAGGAGCAAACAGTGTCTTGTTGGTTGGTAGTTAGATTTACAGAAAGAAAGCTGACTCCAGCTGCTGAATTTCCTGACAGGTTAGCTCTGGAGATGTAAGTTACTTTAAGCCCTGTTTTGAAGTTATCTCGTATGCAGACACAAGAAAGAAGGAAAAAATTCAACTGTGTTGGCAGCATAGAATTGCAGGATACAAAGAGTTAAATGCAAGCATCTTACTGCGAGACCAAGAGAAAAATAACACCTATCTAACTTTGCTTTAGAGGCAAAGGATGAATAAAACTAAAACTTTATTTGATGTAACTGATGAATTGCTAAATGAAGAAAATGTAAATAAAGTGTTGGCATTTGTGA
The DNA here is from genome assembly GCA_037305975.1 of Chrysolophus pictus. Lineage (NCBI taxonomy): Eukaryota > Metazoa > Chordata > Aves > Galliformes > Phasianidae > Chrysolophus > Chrysolophus pictus. The sequence continues at coordinate 36,600,748 of CM074580.1, read as the reverse complement.
AACACAAACACTATGCTCTTCATTATTTGCATAAATTTAGAAATTAAATACTGATTATGTCCTTTGGAAAAATCTGGTCTTAACAGGTAAATTCCAAGGTGCATAAAGAGAATTTAATTCTCCTCTGTATTTTTAGTTATGTAAGAAATTATTTGTAGATTTATTAGCTAAAGCTTACTGAATTTCATTAATGTGCATTTACTTTGTTTTGCCTGTACCTCTCTATAGCAGTACATTTCTACTTTCATGACTTGGTAGATATTTTTACGGAAGTCATATAACTGTAGATCTGATTTTTTTTTTTAATCATTATTAATATTCTTTGATAGCTCAAGTGACTATAGAGGAAATCACTCCACTTGTTCCGCCTCAATCTGGAGATAAAGGACAAGAAGACTTAACAAGCTATTTCTTGGAAGCGCTTCTGAAATACATAGTAATTCAGGTATGTTCTGTAGCTTTCAAGCAAATAAACATGAAATAACTAATATCTATTTGTCCAATGGAAAGGGAAAAAAACACTGTTAGCACTCTGTACTGCAAACGTATATAAAAATAATATTGTTTCATGGAAATAGTGTATAAAGAGAGAATTTCATCTGTCATCTTTCTCTTCTAGAGTTACTTAATTTAAGATATTTTCTTGTTTTTAAGGTTAAGAGTTTAGAATGGAAGAACAAAGAAAACCAGGAAAAGGGATTTTCATTTTTATTCTCAAATTTTAAGAAATATTACTTACCTTCTATCTTCCCAAACATCTGTAAGGAGACCAGCTTATATAACCCTATACTTGGTAAGTCTATACAGTGTTATAGATAACTGATAAAGTAATCATTACATTTCCTCCAACAAAGGACATGGCAAAGCAGTTTCTTGCTTGAGTTATACTTAGGAGAATGTTCTTTATGCTCAGTATTTCTTATGAAAGGAAACATGGCTTCTGTTTTGTGGTTTTCAATTATACGTGGAAGCACTTGATCCCTTCATGAACTTCTGTCAATCTTGACATATTAACACAATTCAGGTAAATTAAATGTAAAACAATTCTTTATGTGACCTCTGTTGTTACGCTCAGAAGATGAACTAATTATGTTAAGACAAAAGAAGTTCTGTTGTTTGGTGATGCTGATTTTATCCGTACAGATAAAGAAACATCTGGATCATACTGTGCTTGTTCAAGAGTTCAGTCAGGACAAAGTTAGCTGTAGTTTTACATCAGCTGTATTTTTGTCATGAGGTTACATTAGGAGGAGGAAGGTAGGTTTTAACAATCTTTAAAACAGACCTTGCTAGAATGTATCTTTCTATATAAAAACTGGAATTCTAGGTGTTTACTTAGCAACTAGAATTTTGTTTAGAGGTTTTTAGCTCATTCTTAACTAGAATGTTGTTTGCGTATCCTGACTTTGCTATCTCAGGTTTATATTCACCCACACGTAAATTGTAAGCAAATGAAACAATATAATCTACTCAGGCTTTTAGTTACCATTTCATTGCTTGAATAATATGTTCGCAGCACCGCTTCTTTTGGCTGTTGATGCAGCATCTCATAAGGATTAATAGTAGTCTCTCCAGCCACGATTCCATATTCTAAAATCAAGCTGTGGGGATGCTGAAAAGGTCTTTCTTGCTACCAGTGCATGTGTGGATTATGGCTTTCTGCAGAGATACGTGTTTAAAAACTGGGATGGGTGTTCCCACAAACGGTGGACCTTCTCACAGAGGGGAAAAGGAACAGTATAAATCCAGCCATAAGCAATTGTGGAACAAGAATTGTGTGAAGATACTGAAGAGCTTCATTGATGAAATAGCTGCAAGTGCTGCTGCTTTGAGGTCTTGGAAGAAGACATGTGGAAACCTTATTTCTTTCTATGGAGGTCTTGATTGATTCTTCCACAGAAGCAGTACTGTAGTTCTTTCTTTTCCTGTGAACCATAAACAGGAAACTTGCAAGGCCCTAAGACAATGGGAAAGAAGAAGAAAATTAACACAGATCTCTAAGACTGATGTCAGTGCCTTAAGTTGTGCAAAGTCAGAAGCAGTCAGAGGAAGAGTACAGTAACGGAGACAACAGAAACACTGGTAAGTGGAATAGAAATTTTCCTTTCTGAAATTGTTCTCTGGCATTCCTCCCCTCACTCTAATTGAAAACCATCCTCTATTTGCCAGTTCCGAACAAAATTGACAAGTTGTTTAGGCAGAAAACAGCAAAAGCTTGGACACTGAGCATGCTGATAAAAACATGTGCTTTTGTCCTACTAGCTTTGCGTTTAATTTAGAAAAAATCATGAGGTTACAAATGAAAACAGTAGTTTTACTAAGCAAGCATTAGTTCTTAGGATTTATTGAAGGTGGTAGATTGAGTAATGATTTTCTTAAGCAAGATTTTCAGATGTGTATCAGTTACAGTAATGCATATTCAGTTACAAGAAGCTAACGTGCCCCCTCTGAATTCCTTGGAGTCTCACAGGCTTAGAAGAGCAGTACAGTACAAGAGTAGAATTGTTTCAAATGTCTTTTAACATCTATTCATATTCTGTAAGATGTTCTTTGGAATATGGATTTCAGGGTCATTTTTACTTCCATCAAACCTATCTGTTCCGTTTCCAAGCCATTTAGAAGAGCTTATTCATTTACAGATAAACCAGAAAGTAGTCTGTCCCATAGCTCTCTGTGCTCCTCACTGCCTTAAACTGTAAGCATGGTCAAAACTGCAAGGACCACCATTATATATATATATTTTTTCCCTGGTCTTTTCATTTTCTGCCCCATACAATGTCCTCTTGACATAAGCTCACACTACATTCCCAGAGTGGAGGTAAAAACTAAACAAAATAAAGGAAAAATGAAAAGTTGGGGAAGGGAATATTTTCTTGTATTATTTTAGTCAATTTAGTAAGCTTCTGATTTGCTCTGGTTTTAGGTCTGTGCCCTTACATGAAGCTCTCACAGATACTTTGAAGACTGGCAGAAGTGTGAAAACACAAGAAATAATTGATGGAGGATGCATTTGAGAAACAGCTGCAGAACATGATATAGTAGAGAAGAATACATAGAGAGAGGCTTTTCTGGGAAGAGACTGTGAAATTGCAGGAGACAGTGCACTGCAAAGATGTGTACTGTTTTTTTCAAAAGGGTGAAACAAGCTGTAAACAACTATTCAGGTGCTGTTACTGCATAGCTAGGATTGTAGCCTTCACCTTCTACTGAACAGTAGACGTCAGAGGACTGATTTTTTTCTGCGTTGCGCTACCAGGCACATCGTTTTTTCACAGGCTGTGCAGTAACACATGCTGCAGTTTAAGATGTATAATTTGTTTTAGATGTTCTTCTTAAGTTGCTGCTTTCTGCAAAATGGAAATGGTATACTTTTCTGTATTTGTAGTAAATAAAAACTTTCTAAGCTGTTTAAAAGCTGTCTGTGTATTTGTAACTTATTTTTACATGGATGGTATACAAGAGTCATGCAGTTTCCCCTAAAAATAATGTTTCCATTGAAAGTACTGGATGAAATTTTAAAGTACGTTTTGTAAACATTCCTCAGTTAAGTAGTGTTGCGTTGAGATTATCACTGGTTTTGTACATGTCTCTTGGAAGGAAATTGAGGTGCATCAACTTGGATATTCTCAGTGCTGGTGCTGGGTGTTGTCTTATATTAACAGGGAAATTTTAAAGTGGCTGTAAACTTCAAACATCTGGAAGTTTATATTTATATCGTAAGATAATCAGCTATTATCTAGGCAATTATTACATTGCTCCCTTCCTGTACCGCCCAACACATCTTTAGATTTTTGTAACATTTTTACTGTAGTTGTGGATAGCATCTAAGTTGAGTTAGTAAGAAACGTCACAACCTTTCTTTTTTCTTTTTTGTTTTTCAATTAGATTCATGATACCAGTGGCACTGTCAGCATCTTTGTCACTGCAAGAGTTGAGAACCAGGAGATGTAAAATATTCTGAGTCACTGTGCTGAACATGGGAATTTTATGTTATAAACCCCGAATTAGTCAAAGTTCCTTCAGAGCAGAACTGTAATCCCATGGGGCATCACTCATTGCATTCCTTACAAGCTAGTGGGGGAGTTAGTACTTCCAGAATCAGCTTTCAACTAAGTCATATGAAGGTGCATGTGCCCTTGCTGTGGCAGCAAAGTCCAGCAAAATTATGTAATAGAAACGTGGTATTAGATAGAGCTGTGAGACTTAAAGGGTTTTCCCTGTTGTATTATTCATCTTTCACCTATTCCAGGACCAACAGTCCATTTTTACTGCAGCTGCTTATAAAATATGATTTGGAATTAAGGCTCTCCTATAACAGCCGTGATTAGATGTTAGGATCAGCATCAGTAAACAACTATTGACCTTTATTGCTAACTGTATCACTTAACTATGGTTTGCTGCAGACAAACACATATTTCTGGAGTTTCATTAGAAAATATGATGATGCTTTGCTTCTGAACTGCATCTGTTCACCTAGTAAATTTGGTAGTAGGGAGTTAAGTGGCTTACAAGGCTCTTAAATGTCCGTAGGTTTGGTATGAGTCACAGATATATTGTTGCTTAATAACTTAGCTATAAACACTTCTTAAGAATTTTTTTTTAAATGACAACGCTGTCATTATATATGAACAATATTTTCTTGTATAGGATGCATTCTAGTCTAGTTAATGGTTATTTTCCTATGTAAAGCCCACTTCCACTTTTCAGTACAAGTGTGAAGTAGTTATGCTCTTGGATGAGTTTACCAAGGTTTCTCTTTAAATGTTAAATATGGCATGTAAATTAAAAATAAGGCTAAAAACACAAAAAGGATGCGAAAGTTTTTAAAATTTAAGCAAGGCTGTAAGACATACAACAAATGACTTCCAGATGAAAATTAACAGTTTTGGAATAGTAAAAACTTGTTACTGTTTATTGGATTATAAATATGTTTTCACTTCAGAAGAAAATTACAGCCTTTTGAATCCTTATGGTCTAGTTTTAGAATTATCTATATTGTGGCCATTTCAGCATGGCTTGGAATGTGTTGTTCGGCAGTGAATATGAAGAAACAGCATCTCTGAACATTCACGTGTATTGGTCATAGTTTTAAGATTTCTTACATACAGAATCATAGAGTGGCTTCAGTTAAACAGAGCTTTCTCTTTGCATGTATTTTAAAATGTTGTTTTTCCTTACAGATATACCACAGATGAGACCAAAGCCACACTATGTAATGGTTAAGAAAGATGCTGAAACCAATGAGGCAATATATTGCACAAAGGAACCTTTTATTAAGGCTCGTGTTATTGTCATTCGGTGGTTGGTGTCTTTCTGGCTTGAGCCAAAACCCCATACAGGACCTCATATTCCTGGAATTGAAGGTGAAAATGTGCCAAAGAATATTCAGGTAAAGCCAAATACACAACATTTTCTTGTTTTTATGTTTTTCACTTACTAGTATTGCCAGCAGTATACAATCTTTTGATCATTATAATTAATGAAGAATTGACAAAGAGAATTTCTAAAAAAAAAAATTCTGCTTATGAATTCAGTTTAAAAGGAGTCACTATAGTCCTTTTTTTTAATGCTAAATATTTGTGTTGTAATCAAGTAAAAAGCTTTGAAATACTATAAATTTTATACTTGTTCTTTCTGAAACAGTACAGAGAATTCATGAAAGAGTACTTCTGTGTGATTTAAATTGTGCCATTCAATTGTATTACAAAATTGTATTAATACTCTCTTAATTTTTCTTTCAGAGAGCAGCTGCTAGCATGGCTTCAAGAGAAGACAGCAAAAATGACAATACTGACAAGCAGGATAGAAATGCAGAGCCAGAACAATCGCATTCTAATACAAGTACTCTAACAGAGAGAGAACCAAGTTCTTCTAGCCTCTGCAGTATTGATGAAGAACATTTAACTGATATTGAAATTGTCCGCAAAGTCTTTTCTTCTAAAAGAAGTAATGTTAATTTTCTAACTGAGATTTTTCGACAGGTAAAAAAAATCTTCCTTAGAATACAAGAGCAATAAAATTACACTATAAGTGATCGTTATGTCATATTTTTTCAAGTGTATTAGCTAACTAGAACATTATTAAAATGTACTCTTTTTTTGTCATTTTGACTTCAAAATGCTTTTAAAATTAGAAGATATTTCGGAATCTTTACCTCTTATGTAGAATGTCTCTGGACTCTACTTCTTCTAATTCTATTACTTTGATAACCAGCTTGAGAGAATTTAGCTTGGACTTTACAGTTTGACAGGAATGTTTTATCTCTTCAGCCCCATAGCTGTTATAACTCACAACCAAACTTAAATATAAGCCTGCTTTAGGAGTCTGCAGCTGTTCAAGATCTGTTTTAGCAGCAGTCAAATGACCTTACCTTGTCAGTATTCACCAGAAAAGTGAGACAGATGGCTACAGAAGGTAACAGATTCTGCTTGTAACTCTACTGCAACCAGACACATAAGCTGAACATACTCAAGATAGTTTTTTATAGCTGGAAATTTTACTGAACAAATTTAAACTAAGAGTATATTCCAGAATATCAAGTCTTTTTTTGTAATACGAAGATACATTGTTTTGAGTTCAAACCAAGACAATTAACGGTAGACAGACTTTCTTTATGCCCTATAGCATAAAGACTTAAAGGTGAAAAGGTTTTTCCTAATAGTATTAAAGAAAAATTTCTAACTTTCAGTTGAAATGCAAATAGATTTCTTTAAAGAATAGGAAACTAAACATTAAAAAACTCCAATATTTCTGGATGAAATTGATATTATTTAATGAGGTGAATGTCAGAAGCTTAACAGTATCCAGTGTGTTGAAGAGTTTGGACACATTAATGAAGAAAATAGCAGTTACTGTGTGGAAACTGTCACTCAAGGGTTTACAGTCTGAGACATTGAATGGAGTTTCTAAATTAACAGAACTATTAGAACTCCTCCTTTTTTTTTTTCCCACACTTATTTTTAGTGTGATACTCATATGACACATCCATTTCTGGAGAGAGAACATCTTGTTTTTGTCACGTGGGTATGCCTTGAAGGCATGGTCAATGAGTTTTCAACATTCACACTATAGACTCCATAAAACTATGTGCTAGTATGGTTTATCTGTTTGTTTTTTTTCTGATACTACTAGGTCATTAGAGTCTTTGATAAATGTACTTGTGGTTAGTTGAAACCTGACTAATATCAACAGTTCCTGATCTCTGACTACTCATTACAGGTACAGCAGTTACATGAAACATCCTGGAGAGGGCAGAAATCAGTCATATACTGACTCAAATACATGATTTTTTTAAACCAATAATTCTGAAGTCTTTTCAGTGAATCATTAGTTTTAAGGCTACTACTCTGAATCTCTTTTAGATGAAAGTAAGATATATGACTATGAGTAATGAATGTTGCTTGCATTTTTATTAGCAGTTTAGAACTGATTTAATTCTACTCTTCCAAGTGCTTTAAATGGAAGGTATTGTAGAAGAAACTTCTACTCATTTGTTTTCCATGCTTTTGATGAGTATTTAGGCTTAATTTCAGCAGTCCAGACACTGAATAGATCCACCTGTGTAGATTCTCTTGTCTATCTTTTTTGCAGAGAAGCTTTCAAGTTTTCTTGATAGAGCATTTTCTTTACCGCCAGTTTGCACACTTTCACATTACAGATGAAGAAAGTGAGCAAACATTTAGGCTTGTGAGAAATCTGCTAGTCAAGATCCTACAGTGGTTGTACTTTATTTTCTCTTATCCCTTAGAGCTTGCCTATTATAAAGCAGTGCTTAAGTGAGTTTGAAGTTTATCCTAATGCTTCTTTACTTTATACACTTCGCACCTAAAAATGTTCAGCTTTAGATATAGCTTGAAGCCACACCATTTTAGCCATTTTTCAAGTATTGTAACGGGGTTTTGTTGTTTTCTTTGTCTACTCCCAGGCATTTCTGTTGCCAATATGCGAAGCAGCTGCCATGAGGAAAGTGGTAAAGGTGTATCAGGAATGGATTCAGCAAGAAGATAAGCCTTTATTTATGAAAGAATCTGAAGAAGTAATGCAATGTGCAACTGTAGATTGTGATGAAAATGTTGTAGATCGCAATTCATCAGAGAAAGCAAAAGAAAGAGAAGAGGTGAAATACTGTTGAGTGCTATTTCTGCATCTTTTGCATAGCGGGCAGAGGCTGAGACCAAGTGGCTTATTCAACAGATTATATGTGGTTTGGGTTGATGTTAAAGCATCTGCTGGGGGAATGAAGCAATGATAATTAAGCAGTATGTATATGAGCTACCAATTTGCTCCATTATCTGTAATTTTTTAATGTGTTTAGTTCAATTTTAAAAAGTCATAAAGTTTTATAAACTGGTTTCAAGGTATGGTTTGTATAATAATAAAATATGCAAGCTTTCAGCTGAGTACAAGTCATATACAAATAAAAGAGTGATGAAAATAGCAAGTATTTAACCAGGTACTTGAAAATAATTCCTATAAGCCTTTTAAAACATGATGCTGTCTTTAAGATATGTATTAAACTTCTGTCTACTATTTATTATTACATACTTTTTCTTTATGTAAAACAAAAATACCTGTCAAAAAATCAGTGTGAACTTTAAGGGCAAAATATTTTTCAGGAAAAAACTATGAACTCCAGTCATGTTAGGAACTCAAGCTGGGCAAGAAATGGCTGTTACCAAGAAACTTTGCATAAACTATCTGAGATTGATAATGAAGAGCAAAATGTACGAGCTGGAATGCAGTCAGTATTACAGGTATGGAATAGACTTAATATTTAATTTCCATCCTACTAGTATAACTCATGATGTCAGCACGTAAAGAATGGAATATAGTATTCTTACAAAGGATTCCCATGCTCTTTCAAAGCATCTCTCAATTTTTCTAATTATTTTAGATACAATCAAGAGTTTGGAAGGTTTTTGAAATGCATTTATGATCATGTAAAATATGTGCATTTTATGTATAGTATGTACATGTACAAACTCACAGAAGTGTGTGCATGACTTCAACCTTCATAATATTCTTCTATCTGGAAGAAAATTGATTCTAAACGAAACAGATATCCATTTGCTACTCTGTTGTTTCCAATTACAACATAAATGACCATTCTAATTAAGATTTCTGCAGCTTGAAGGATTTCCTAAAAAAGGATTTCCTATAATGCTATAATTAAATATAAAAATAAAATTTTAACTGAAATTAATTTTATATTCAAACATAACAATTTAACCTTCTTAATCTTTGCATACACGAGTATGTATGCAATATGTAGAATATGTATGAAATGCTACTTAGAGAAGAAAGAAGCATCTCTCAATTTGAATTAATATTTAAGTTTACGTATCTGTGAATGCTTGGGAGATTCTCCATGTTGATGTTTTTTAGAGAGAGGATCATTTGAACAGCAAATATCTTTTTTAGCTTGGAAGATTTAAAAGATGCCAGACTCGAGGCATACTACCTCAGTACAGAGTCTGAATTTGAGAGGTTTTCAGACCTAGAACCATGTTTGCTTTTTCTGTGAATCAATAATCAAAGACTTTTGTCTACTGAATTTTCTTCCTGTTTCTAGGCTTATTTCTAGGCTCTTAGAGACTTTCGTTCTGAAAGCCTTAATTCAGTGTCCATTGACATCAGTGCAGAACTGTCATTGACTTTTAAAAACATCGAATCATTCAGCCTTAAGAAGGCTAGATCACCAGAAATAGTGTATGAGCCGCAAAAGTCTTTGCTAGACATTTTTTTTCTCTTTGTAAATATACATTATATTACCATTTTTCATCCCAAGAACGTTGTTACATTAAGCAATAATACACTAAAGAGCACTTGAGAGGACAGAATTATTTTCCATCTTAACAATTAGTGTGTTGGCCAGTAATTATTGGCTTATGTGAAAAATATGAATGTATTTGGGTCCAACCTCTTCAATATCTTAACTCAAATTGATTTAAAAAAAAAACAACCTGGAAAAAAAAGTTAAAACAGTTATTTAAGCTCTAATAATATATATGTTTGAGTTTTTTTTAATCTTGTTGCAGCTTAATGCTAACGTAATATCATTCCACTGCACAAGGAGCAAAATTTAGTCAAAGCAATTCTTAATGCCACTGACTGTTTTTCATTTATTTCTGCATATTATGAGAATTATATCCTTTTGGCTCTGAGCATACAGACTTGAATTCTGTTAACTCCAGCATGTATTTTGGCAAGCTTCCTAATGTAAATATCTAGGAAGTGGTATTTGTGAACAATCAATCCTGACAGCAGTTAATTGTGATAGCATTTTTTAATAATAAAAATTGTTTATATGGGACTATTTAAAGTAGTTTAGCATGTGTTATACTAGTCTGTTGCTGGCTTGCAAGGGAACTTTTATGCTTAAAGAAGCAGTAGACTTCTTTACTGGCACATTTTGTCCATAATATTAAATAATTGGATTGAGTAATTTACTGTACCATATATTTAGGAGAATAAAGATATACGAATATGTTTTATAGAAAAAAACATTGAAATTAATAAGTCTTGTTTTATTATCAAATCAAACTTACATGTATTTAAATATATACTTCTGAGTGTATATGCAGCTGATTTGTTAATCATGGATTTTATCTTTCTTGATTACTATTAGCAGAATTGTTGAAAATATCAAAGTGCTTCAAGCTCATTACACTTTTTTTTTTTTAACCTGTAGGTTTTTATAATAAATTCTTCAAACATATTCTTTCTTGAGCCTGCAAATGAAATTAAAACTCTGTTGGATGAACACACTGATATGTGTAAACGGATTCTTAATATCTACCGTCACATGGTAGTTCAAGTTACTATGGACAAGAAGACCTGGTAAAATGCTGTTGTTTTTATCTTAAATTATTATTTCATAAGATAAATGTGAAAGTGTTCTTTGTGGTAAACACAATTGGATGGTATTGGCTGTGTGAATCAGTTTCTCTAAGTCAATAAATACATGAACTTTAACATCACCAGCAACTTGTGACAGGGAAATTGGTGAGCTCCTCTGCTGAAGCCAATAGTCATCGCTAGCTAGTTTAAGACAGCTTAGCCTCAACAAAAAAAAGAAGTAAGCTGGTGTACGTGGACTACTATTAAGTAGCTAGTGATGGCTTGCTTTTTTCCAGGAAGTTTTTCTCATGTATGAGAGTGCTAAGTATGAAGTCATGTATGAAGCTTCACAGTCTGATTTGAAAATAGACAAAAATACTCAGTTAAGTCTGGATAATTATTATAATGGGATGTGGGTTGCTCTTCATCTGCAATTAATTTCAGCTTTAAAAGTTTATGCAAGAGTCCATCTACTGTTTAACAGTGTATTCCATTCCAGCGTTTAAGTTGCATAGGAGGAGCCTCTTACCAAGTCATCTGCATTATTTCCTCCTCTCTTTAAATAACTGTCTCTAATGAGGTAGTATATTGCCACCATTCTCTATTGCAAGGAGGCAGTAACAAGGGGATGTCAAATGGCTGATTTATTCCATTTTAACTTGACTTGCATTCAGTCTCTCACTAGTATCTCCTGGGTAAGTACCTTATACATTATGTGAAATTCGTCTCTTCTCATGAGGAAACAAGTAATTACCAATGGAGAATTAGGAAAAGCAGCAGAAAACAGATCCCACTGAGTTGCTATTTTCTTCCCAGTATCTCATCATTTTAAAAAGTGACTCTAGACTGTGATGACAGAAATTCTATGTCACAAAATAATGAATGAAGCTTTATTTATGACAATGTTACATTGTCAAAACCTGTCATTTATACATAAAAAGAAAAAAGACCTTTACCTTACACTTTCATTAATTTCCTTTACAGCAACCAAGTTAGGCTGTTTGCAGTGTATTTGAGAAAATCAAGCTCAGATATTATCTTTAGAACTATCTTGGTATATATAGAAATATAACAAAGTGCTGACTTTAAATTTAATATTGCTTTGCAGGGAACAAATGCTACTTGTGCTGCTCAGAGTTACTGAATCTGTGCTGAAAATACCACCCCAGACTTTCTTGCAGTATCAAGGAAGAAAAAATTCCACTTTAGCAGGAAGACTTGCGGGACCTCTTTTCCAGGCAATTAAACCATAAATTCAATTTAATTAATTCAGTTTAATTTTAACCAAGATACATCAACTACTGTTGACTCTGTTGATTTGTCATCTTAAGTCATTGATTTTCCAGATAATGTGAATGGTGTGGGTTAAGCATCTGGCTACATCTTATACTGTCTAAAATTAATGGCATTCTAATAATTGTTTTCACATCACAGTGAAATTAAAAAGAAATGCATTTCATTAGTTGAGTTAACTGATCGGTCCAATTCCGTTGCAGAATAAAATCTTAGCTCAGGTCAGCACAAAGTCTTCCGTGCTATCTTTGCCTATTGAACTGATTTTTGTATTCCTTTCTATATCTATAATAGATGACTTCAAACTTCATATTTGCAAAATGTTGTTATGATGCCTTCTCTATAAACCTGTAATGTCCTCAGATTCTTTAAAAGGGGAAAAGAAAAAAGGACAGTAAAGTTACAAATGTGATGAGAACTAATTGAGAATAGTGTTATAAAACTGTCTGGCAAAACTTATAAAATATGGTAAGATCTTACAGAAGTTAAATCAGTTGCTCCTATATTTAAATCAACAGCACATGTTAATTGATTATTCATGAAAAGTCTGTAAGTAATGGTGAGGAAATGAACACAAATTTCTATGGCATTTAGGTACTTCTTTTTAAGCAGTAATGTTTGATTATTGTCATCTTTTGTTGATAAGCCAATATTTCTCATTTTATTCTTAGACTCTTATAGTAGCTTGGATCAAAGCAAATCTAAATGTGTACATCTCTCGAGAACTTTGGGATGACTTACTGTCTGTCATGTCATCACTGACATACTGGGAAGAGCTGGCCACTGAGTGGTCACTGACAATGGAGACCCTAACTAAAGTGTTAGCCAGAAACCTGTACAGTCTGGACCTCAGTGACCTGCCATTGGATAAGTTAAGTGAGCAGAAGCAGAAAAAACACAAAGGCAAAGGTAAGACAACACTGTGGTCATCATAAGAATTTAAGGAGAACTAATGAGATGTTAGATCATCAGAGCTTTAGTCCAGTGTTTTCAGGATACAATTAGGCTTCTCTATCACCTAAAATAACCTAGTTTCTACAAGATAAATCTGCTTTTTATAACCACCACAAAATGCTACCACAAATGTGCAGTCCGGCAAATAGGCTCGTAAGAATTTAATTCTTAAAGATGTGTAGAATTAAACCAAAAATTGTATGCTGCCATGGGTTATACCTTTCTACTGTTATCAAAACAATTAAATAGTTGAGTCCCCAATCGTAATGCCTTGAAATTAGGGAAGATTACATGTCTGGTGACAGTTAAGTGGGTAGAAAGTGGCTATTGCAAACTTAACTGGAACATGGATCCTGAAATCTTACAAATGTTGATTAAAGGTGAAATGTTAGATGAATGTAGGTTTGGAGAAGTAACTCACTGCAAAATCATGGTGAAGATTGGTTTTGTCAAAGTTACTGACTGTTGAGGTGAAAGTATACTAGTGCCATATTTATGGTATCAATTTTTAAGCTGATTCCTATATGATGTAGAAAAAACCGTGTGGGATAAAACATAGGGAAAGAGGGTAGCTACTTGCTGGTGTTGCTACCGTTGAGACAGGAAGTCTGTCCTTTTGCATAGAATGCTGAATTGACATCGACAAAACCTGGATTCTATTCCCAGGTTAGAAACTGAAATTCTGCATGTCACCATGAGAAATGATTTCTGCCTTGCTTTAGTCATCTGTAAAACAAGGGGAATAATACTGATCTTCTTTAAAAAGAGCTTTGAGATCTAATAGTAAGAGGCAGAATTATGTGTAAGACGAGTAATAAGGGTGGAGAACAAGTATGGTTTTCATCTTCTTTTTAATCTCTTTGTATTCTGATTGATGTGGTTCTCCATTCAAACCTGAGGGAAGGTACTCACTACTTCCCTAGTGAGTGAGAAATAATCAATGCCCTGTTTTAAAGAGAATGTTGCTATAAGCTGTTTGTAGTAAAGTAAAAAGTAAAGTAAAAAATTTCACGTCTCGTTCCTCATCTTGGGCTCAGACATTTCACACTTTCATTTTATTCTTCTGCTACATGACAGCTGAACAAACTTCCTTTTCTCTTCAGTTGACCCTGAGAGTTTGTTCCAGACCGTACATTTTTGTTTGCCTGTACTATATAGATTTTTTCTTTTGTCTGTAAGACAGTTTAAAAAACAAGTATGATGTTGGATAAGAATGTATATTGTTATTTTGAATACAGTCTTTAAAAATATTTTGAACTGTCTGCATCACCCATACGGAGCCACTTGAGAAGAGTTTATGCTAACTTTCAGTAGCAAAATTCCAGAGAAAGCTTCTTGTTAACTGTGGGTTGCAGAACTAGCTCTAGTGGATTTGGGAAATAATTAATCACTTAAATATTACGCCCAATTTGTTTGGACCTGCTCATTTGTTAATTATAATGAGTGTGCACTATGAAGGCACAATTTCCAAGGAGATGCCCTTTAATGATTTAATTGTGATCACAATTTGTGATCATGAGTCAGTTCAGTGTGGGTAAGGAAATACATTGCAAATGTTTTTTCAATTCACTGGGATTTTTTTTTTTCTTACAGTTTTTGGAAGGTTCTGCTTATGAGCTGTATTTCATTTGATATAAATCTCAATTCTGATTTTGTTACATCTTTACATCTTTTCTTGATCTTCTTACACTATTTTCTTTTTGTGTGTGTGTGAATTTTTAAAGACTTATGTTTCTTATTATGTTCTTATGTTCTGTTTTATTTAGTTACGTGTTTGTTGTTAAAATATTTTATCATCTTTATTTCATGTTCCTCAAGTCACAGTTATTTGACAAACAATTGCAGTGTTAATGGTACGTCATGCATGATTTTGCGTGTTTTGTCTAATAGAAACAGCAAAAGTTGAAAGAAAACATTCTATTACACATCTTGCCTACGATCTCTTGAAAACCAGTTTTCTTGTGATTTTGGACTCGTTTGATCAGCAAAGAAAATCACAATAGCATAATAGCACCAGTGCTTCTGAAACAGTTTCAGGATCCGTCAGTTAATGCTGAGTGGACTCAGAGATACTTACAAATAGAAATTAGCTGCTTAGCTTTTAGCGTCATGCTAGCTCCAGTAATTTATTCTATCCAACTTTAAATCTCTCTGAAAGAGCACAACTCTCTGGTGATGCTAGCATAGAAGTGTATAGATTTGCAATTCTATTTTTGCAGGAGTTGGGCATGAATTCCCCAAGTCTTCAGTGGATAAGTCCTTTTCTAGAGGCTGGAGCCGTGATCAGCCTGGACAGGCGCCAATGAGACAACGGAGTGCTACAACCACTGGATCTCCAGGAACTGAAAAAGCAAGAAGCATAGTACGGCAGAAAACTGTTGGTATGTATCTGTTAAGTGCTGATATAAGTGACATTTGAGAAGGGGGAAGGAATTAATAATTGGATTTGTAGCTACACGGTTGACTTTTTTCCATAGAAGTATACTTTCTTAAATAACTAGTTGAAGATGTAAGTGTAAATTGTGCAGTCTTGCATGTTTTGAGGGCAGCTGAATAGCTTGTTGTTATTACAATTGCAGTTACTGTAAATGAAAGTAATGCAGATAGGGTTTAATTTTGAATAAGTTGATTGCATGCTTAGCCTACATTAGAAAAATAATACAGTTGTAAGTGTGTGAAAAAGACAAAAAAAAGCTAGAATGGTTTGAACAATGTTATGGATAGGTGGCTCTTTAAGTCTGTGTTTTCCTAAATAGTGCACAAAATAAATTGAATATTTTCCAGCTGCAGAAAGAAAAGTGCAAGAAATATATACGTATCTGCAGAATTCATAAAACCTGTTTTCTTTTACTGTACCCAGAGTCTTGTGTTAATGAGAGATTGGTGCAAATGTGTGCAGTTCGCTGTTTCTGAAGTGACTTACTTCACAATTTCATTACTTGCAGATGCTCTTTAGTTAGAAATGAGTGATGCTAGGCAGTGCTTTAGGTGGGTCGCTCAAAAGAAGACTCATTTCCATTTGTATGATTAGAGTGCAATGTCTTATTGAACTGGACTTCTAATTTCTTTGTTCTCTTGTCTCATCTTGCGGATCTCAGTGCTATCCCTTATGTGAAGGAAGGTTATACTCTCTTTGCTTTTTCATTTAAAATAACATTTTAAGGACTATCCTTTGCTTTTTCACTATCTCTGTAATAGTAATGACTTCAGTCATGATGCTTTTTTTTCTTCACTGGTACTTCTTGGGAGCAGGTACAATCTGACACAAGTTAGGAAGCAGGAATGCATATTAGTAGTTGAATATGCATTCAGTTATGTTAGCTTTTCAGAAATGAATATTGTTATCTTGTCGCAAAGAAAAGATTTTTTGTGGTTTTTTTTTGTCACAGATTATTTTGCTAACATTTCTATTTGAATCTAAAGAAATTATCTTACTCCATTTTTACATTTTGTTTACGAGTAGCATCTGAAGGCTTCTATTTGGGTGGCAGAGCTGATTAATTGTAAACACTACTCCAAAAATATGTATTTCCTGTATTCAGATGCTACACAGCTTTTCCTTTATTTCATGCTGACTGCTCTAGCTTGACTCAGCATTTTTCTTTAGAGATCACAAATACTTTAAATGTAATTTCTGCTTCTCTGTAAATAGTCTGTGATTGACTGTTGCAATGTTTTTCTCTTTAAGTCTTAATTGTCTTAACAAGGTAAAGCTCATGTTAAAATTTCTCCCTCTCATACTGTTATTTCAGATGTTCTGTAAGAAAGTTATACCACTTGATCAGTTTTATAAAGGTTTTGTTTTGCTTCTATTTGAAATATGAGTATTCATATGATGTTAGCCCTAAAATCATTGAGTTTATCTAATCAAGCTATGTATTGACCTCATAAGTAGCAAACTAATCTGATTTTAGTTTCACTGTACTTTAGCTTCCTTCATTTGGTTCCTTATCTACTTACATATTTGATATTAATAAGCCAAGTTTGTACTGTTATGACCAGTTAAAATTTCAGATCTATTTATATTGTAGTACACCACTTGTGGATAAGCATCTCAGTATTGGTAGGATAGTTTTAAAAGGTTAAAAGCTCAGACAAAGTTGCCGGCTCT
Organism: Chrysolophus pictus; assembly: GCA_037305975.1. Lineage (NCBI taxonomy): Eukaryota > Metazoa > Chordata > Aves > Galliformes > Phasianidae > Chrysolophus > Chrysolophus pictus. The sequence goes on along the minus strand of CM074580.1, from coordinate 36,583,551 downwards.
GGAGTCCCAAACTCTTCAGGTTTTAAGGTGTTGATGAAGCATATACTACAAAAGCATATGCCCTTCTTACTGTCTCAGGTCTGCTAAGAGTCCTGTTAAGGTTCTTCCTAGTTTGCACCAGTTAAAACAGGGTTGCATATTAAAAAACTGGCTGACAGTGACAGTAAGTGAAATTTTTTGTATAGCATTTTGCTGGTCAGATCGTCTCCTTCAATTTAATAGTAATGCCACAAGCAAAACCTGGAACTGAGACAGACCTTGGATGTGTTGCATGATAACTGATATATAGTATATTTCCTGTGATTGTGAGTAATATACTGTTTATATCTGAGTAGGGGAGATGTGCATGTCGAATATTTTATGGTAAGAAAAAGCTGGGTTTTCTTTTTCGTCTGTTTTTTGTTGTACACATTTTGTGTACGTCTGCAAACCTTTGTTTTTCGAGCCATCCTCATACCAGCGCACATCTATGGCTGCACCAAGTTTGTGTGTATGTGGTTTACTCAAACAAAAATCACAGCTTTTCTGATATGCAGTGTGTACATTTTTAGCCTGAACTTATGTAAAGTAATTTTTGGTAAAGGGCCTTTAAATGTGATATGCATATGGGTTGAAAAATCTTCTTAGGGCAAGGTATGGAATTTGTAGCCTAGGCAGCAGATCCTAGTCCTATAAAAATATCAGGACAGAAAGAATCTAGGATTCCATTCCTCTGCTTTTTTCTGTAGACAATAGTGGAAGGTTTTAAAGCAACAAATTCACATCCTGGTCTCAAATCTGCCTCTTCTCAGCTAATTAATTGATATGACACATCTTATTTAAAATATTCAGGGAGATCACATTTTACAGCATCTCAGAGTAATTTTCCTTTTAAGTATCTCTAAAATTTCCTTCTTCCAAACAGTCAGTGAGAAGTCCTGTCCCCTCTTGCTAGAATCAATGTAAAATGGTGGGAAAGATTCAGTCAAATTAGAAGGAACACTTCTTTTTAATGATTTGCATTCAACATGGTATCCAATCTCAAAAGTTTGGTCTGTTTTCTAAGTAGCTTGATATTTTTTTTTTCCCTTGCCTAGATTCATTTAAAAATGCATAATGATGAATGCAATGCAGCTAATTATTGCTGTATTCTGAATTTTAATGTTGTATCTCTTAAAGAGAAGTTACAACTGTGCAGGTAGTTGCTTTTTTAAAAAAAGTTGCTTTCTGTCTTATGAGGATAAGTGAATGGCTTCATTCTTAAAACATTCGTCTCTCTGAATTTTTTTTTTCCAAACTGACGTGAAGATTCTGCTTAAGGCGTGCTGCATTTGTCAGATGTGTTTTCTGCTCTATATATGTTGGCCTACTCAAGTTATCTTCTTGTTGCTGTGTTAGGGACAGTTCTCTAACCTGATTTGTAAGTGTGATGTGCTCCAGTTTTTCTGTACTCCATTCTGTTCTTATGATTTCCATACAGATCAGAAGCACTGAAATTTCAGAGGGTATATTTCATGTTGTTTTGAAATTATGCATGCGAAAGTTCAAAGACTACCTAAATACTGTGCTGGCAGTGTTTAAGATGCACTGAATTTTCCTTACAATAAACTCATCAACAACTATTTTAGCATAAGTTCTCAAATTTGCAACTATCTGAAAAGGAAACTGCTTGAAACTATGAACATTATTTTCTGAAGAACTTTTGCTGTACTTTGAGATTGAATGCAATATCAGTTCTTGTGATGTCTTACTCTGACAAAGGAAAACAAGTGTAATAAATGTTCACTTCAGATCTATTGGAAAAGCTATACGTATAACCTTGATCCTATTGCTACAATTCTTATTTAAGTCTTTTTTCTATAGGGACTGTTGACAGGAGGGCAGATACAAAAGAGATCAGTTTAGCAAGATTTATTCAACGTCTAGAAAAATAAGAATGTAACACTTTATGTTGACAAACAATTTCATTTCAGTCTCTTCATTTTTAATGCAGAAACATGCTGTATTGTATTGGAAGTTTCTCCACATACAATTGCTTATTTTCTTTTCTTTTCACATTTTTGAATCTCTTTCTGAGAATCTTGAATTAAAGACTATGGTTACAGGTAAAATTTAGATATACTTGTCTGTGAGTAATCCAAGGGAAAGTAGAAAAATATAAATGTAGAGTAAGTTGTTTTTCTGTTTAAAAAAATCTAAATTTCTGAGTGCTTGTGGAGTGGTTTTAACTTTGATTTTTCAACCCTTGATGCAGTAGGAAAAAACTGGTAATTAGTTTCTTGGTTTTCGAATGCAAAATCTCTGTAATAGTCGTAATAAAGGCATTGTTACTGCTTTACATAAAAATTAAAAATTCAAAATGTCTTATGTGTCCACTGATTTTTTTTCTTTCTTACAGCTCTGCCAATATCTGCCGTGCTGAAATGTTTTAATTTTTAAATTTTCTTCCTTTTTATCTTTGTTTTCTCTGTTGCTGCTTTTTCTGTGACACAAGCCTTTCATTATAGTCACTCTTCTTTTTTCCTTCCCCACTTCTTTCTTTTCCTTTTTAAAGCCATGAGAAGCCGATCCATTGGTGAATGTGCTCTGCCATCGGCCTATATACGCAGTGCTAAAAGTGCTCCTGTTCTGATCCATACTTCCAAACCCTTCTTGCCTGATATTGTTCTCACTCCCCTTTCTGATGAGCTTTCAGGTAGTGCCACCTCTGCTAATTTCTGCACCCCCTTTATCACTTTTTTAAACCTTCTGCTTTCAAATTCTGCAAAATAGTTAATTTTTTGAAAGTAAAAGTACTTGGGGGATGGGGGGAGAGGGGAAGAGATTAAGAACGATTATTTGGAGTTATGTAAAATATCATGCTATTTTCCAATTCATTCTGGAACTGTTAGAAGTTAGTGCTGTGCCAATGTTTACTATCATAAAAAATAAAACAAGAGGAATATCTTGCTTTTAAAATTATTTGGTAAGCAGTAATGCAACTTCTGTCTACTAGAGAGTACAGCTCATCTAAAGATCTTGTCATTAGTAAGGGAGGAAAAGTAGGAAGTTTTAGTTTGACTTGCCATTTACATCTTTCTTCTTGAATTCTTGATTTCAGCTCTGGATGTTGTGTGGCCAGCCATGATAATGATGTAATTTAGCTCCATGAAAAAAAAAAAAAAGCCTTATGAAGTGTATGGTATCATTTAATATGCTTTACAGAATGCCTGATTTTATTAATATATAAAAATATTATGCATATATATACAGTATTGGATTCCGGATTCTAGGTGCTGTGATTTGGTTTGGTTTTCCAAATCATCTGTCTTTACAGATTTATAATTTTCTGTAATGTTGTATTTGGCTGCACAGGATGATTAACTAGAATTTTTCACAGTAGTTTTCTTTGGATAATTTTCTTTCAGCAAATAGATAAGACAGTTAGGATTATTTAATATGAAATGTTACAGATAATATTGTCATTTTTTTTCTTGTATTCCAGCTATTGGGTAGAAATTAGTAAAGTGTAAGGCTGACTTTGTCTCAATGAATGGAAAAAAAAAAACAAAATTGCATTCGGAAGGCTACATACAAATAGGACTTAGTACATTTTTGTAAATAAGATAGGTTTTATTTTTTTTGCACTTCTCACCTGCCTCTATTACCCAAGAAGTATCAAGAATTGTACGTTGAAAATTGGACTTTATTGTGTTCTGCCAGAATGTGCATGTATTTTAGCATACATGTTTCCCACCTAATGCTGAAAAGCTGCCTTTTCTTTCTGTCTTCAAGCAGAAAAGTAGGAGGTTAGCTTGGTGTAAGGAAAGTTGCAATCAATTGAGATTAGCTAGAACTGCCAATTTCAGTTTCTTCCTTACTCCAGCTTCTTAGGAAGCAGATAGTATTTCTTCCAAATATGTGCACTGTTAAAGATACAGTCCTCTGCAGTAACAATTGTAACGTGTTTGGTAAAAACTCTTTAGGAAGTGTTAGGTTCCCATTTTGACTGTAACTAGTGTGCAGGCGTGAGCTCTGATTTCCAAGGAGGCTGTTCGTTTGGATTTTAAAACATTATCTGTATTTTCAGTGCTAATACTACAATAACAATGTATTTCCTTAATTTCTTCTGTTTTACAAAAATGAATTTTCTACTGGCACAAGCACTACATGTTTGTATGAAAATCTTTGTGTACTTGTATGTGCTATTCACATATACATGAGCGCCTGTTAAGTAATACTGGATCAATGTTGAAATAAATCTAGCTGAATTTATTTCAATGTGTGGAGCTGCTTGGCGTGCTTTTAGAGTTCTCCATCCAGTAATTTTTAACATTCTAGAAAATCATAATCAATCACTGCATGCTTGCCTAGTATGCAATCCTTAGGCTGATAAAAGCGGAGTTTATCAAACATGCATATTGAGGCTTAGGATGAGATCACTTTATCATATTAATTTCATCAATGATATTATTATACAAGTTTTAGATGCATCCTGTGATCCTCAGATGCTGCCTTCATTAAAACCTGTTTCTTAAAGCTACGCAGAAACTATTTAAGAATAATCCCTGTTAGTATCTGCCTAAATCAATTAAAGAATCTGAAATTCTAATTCTAGCTAAAGAGTGACACCCTTCATTTCAGAGGATGCTAGTCTGTATAGTCAGTAATAAACTGAATAGGAATATTGTTGAAAAATTTGCTGTCGATGAAAGCTGAAGAGAAAAGAAAGGGTTAATAAATGGTGCACTATACAGCTATTCTCAGTTCATGTTTATTTTCTGAAAGAGCTTGTATGTCTACTCTCACCGTAGACTTCTATACGGTGCTTGTCCAATAGCTGCTATACAGTTCAGTAAACTTTGAATCAGGTCAAACTTAATTTTCAAATTACAGTTTCCTTGAAAAATTGAACTTTTCATCTTATTTCAACACATACGTTAAGTGCAAATGTATCTGATTCCTCCGGGTTATGTGCTTTGCTCAGAAGGAAGTTATGACAAAATTCAGCTTCAGCTCTGACTTTCTCAGAAAAGTGTGAGCACTTCAAAATGGCCATTTAAGGTGACTTCGGGTTATCATAATGTTGAAATAGATGCTGACATCTGTGAAGTAATCATCTGAAATATTTTAAAATCAATTCAACATAATTTCTTTGTTTTGGCAATAACACATCAGATTTGAGGGAGGGGAACGGGCTTAAATTGTGTGATATCATGAATTTAAGTAAATGCAGTAAATTTAAGTATCACTCAGTGCTGAAGATTAGACAGAACAACAAGGTAAGTCTGTTTATTGTGGCAAGTAAGTGTTGTTGTTCATTTAAGCTCTTTATTGTTATTCCTGTTTTCAAAAGAGATCTAGAACAAGTGATAGGCCTTAAAAGATAAATCTGGAGAATAGATGATTCTATGAAAATGAAGCCAGTGGAAAAAACTAAGCTGTTTTTACCTTGTGTTTCAAGTTCCTATCCCATAAAAAGCATTGAATTCATGCAATTTTTTGAAGAGACGCTTATCCTTGTCTGTGTTGTTGATTATATACTATGTAGTATTCCTAGTTATCAAGAAATTTGATGAGGAATGTGAAAGTTCTTTATTTTGGTGGATGATATGAAGTGGGCTGAATATATTTCTGTACATTTCCTCAGCGACCCATGTTGAAACTGTGGCTTACATTGCAGTTAACTATGATTTATACCGATGGTGAAGTATTAGCAGCCTCAATAGAGACAAGGAATTGCTAATTTATATGGTCATAACAAATGTTCTTGTCTCGTTGTAAGTAAAAGTGATTTTACTTCAATGTTAACTGTTGTGTGGCTGCAGGATTTGTTCAATATCCTTATTATCAAATTCTTAATTTGATAATTCTTACGAGTTCCTTGGGTAAAACTGAAAGAAGATGGGGAGGTTAGCTTCCATTTAGCATTTAGTTTTGCAATTTCAAGATGAGACATTTCACAAAACATCCTTCTAGGGAAAAAAGATATAAATATATATATATCCGTTATTTATAGTCATCTTCTCCAGCTCTTCTCTGTCGTTTAAAAACTTTAAATAAATAAATAAATAAATAAAAATTCTGAGTCTTCAGGTATACACTACGTTATGTTTGCCATAATATATAACTTTACATTACTATTGTTTCTGATATTTCAGTAATTTATGTATGTTCACACAAGTTATGAAAAAAGTAATAGTTTATCTCTTCAGTAGAAAATACTAATTTGCCAGAAAACTTGCATGTTCTCTTTGGAGTTGTGCATTTTTCTGAAGATGTAAATTCTATGAAGAGTAATACTGTTAAGCTAATTTTTACAGGTAAACATTTCTTCAAGGTAGTTGAAATATTATTGCTTGAATTATTGAACTTATTGGCACAGCCCTAGCTTTAACTGTATTTCCAAATGTTCCATGGTCTCACTGTTCTCATGCATGTTAACATTTAAAACTGTGTTCTGATGGTCTAACTCATTTATATTGCATTTTGTACTGGATATTACATGTGTTTGTTTTTAACACTCTAGTACTGAAAAAGTATTTTCATTGTACATAATTAAACAAGGCTCTGGACTTTCCTGGCTTTTTCAATCACGATTAGAATGTAGCAGTAAATACATTTTATTTTTCTATGTAAATTCTGGTTTGTATTACATACACTTTTTTCCTACAGACATTGATGATGCTCAAATTCTTCCACGTCCACCTCGAGTCAGACATTTTTCACAGAGTGAGGATGCTCCAAGTGAAGTTTTTGGTGCATTAAGTGAGGAACAACCACTGCCACGAAGCAGCAGCACCTCTGACATCCTGGAACCATTCGCAGTTGAACGAGCCAAAGGTGCAGTTCCTGTCATTGACAGTTCATCCCATCATGCTCCAAGTTTACAAAGTTCCACTGAGACCTCTTCAATGCATAGATCCACTGAAAGCCATATTACTGATTCAAATAGCAGAGAGTCCTCCTTGGAAGTTGGGGATAGTATTTATGACCATCTTTGTCATTTAATAGGGCCAGTAGAATTTGCAAACACAACCTTTGAACAAAACCAGTATGTTGACCTTGAAGGTGAAGATGATCTTCTTTCCTCTCTGAGAGAATATCTTAAAGAAAAAGAAGAACTTTGCGGTAACTTTGAGATAGATGAATGTGAGGCTTCTGCTCACGAAGGTGATACATCAGTAAATAGGAATGATAGATTACCACTGGATGGATTAGAAAATAGTGATCAGACTGGTCAATGCACGAATAGCGTCACTGTTACAGAAAGACCTGATAACCCAGAGCTGCACCTAGAACAAAACCAAAGTGGCTTTATAAGTAATATTGCACCTACTCAAATAGACATTTTTGCAAGAAATGAAGCACTCGATAAAGTCAGACAGTTAAATATTGATAAACAGTGTGAAAGTCTGTTTGATCATGGGCCAAGTAGTACTAGCATCAAAGAAGGAAAAAGATATCTGTACAGGCAAGCAGCCACTGAAGCTGATGTAGATTCAGCTGTGGAAGCAGCGTTAGCTGAAAAGCATAAAAGTGTTCAGTTTAACGAAAAAATAACCAACTCACGTGTTATGCATGCAAAGAAAATTCTTCCTAAAGCACAAGTTAACCCTCAAATGCCTCACATCACAGGTACAAGCAAGCTGTCACCAACTAAAAGGAGTATATCTGAAACAGTAACTCATAGGGCCAAAATCATGAAAATAACAGCTAAAAAAAGAAATAGCGTTCACGTAACTTTTAGACCATCTACAGAATCAGTTCAATTTTACAATCCTCTTGAGAACAAAGAGGCTGCATGGAAAGCAAGACTTCGTAAACTTAGTGGCTTCAACAGTAGTGGTAGTGGTAGCAGCAACAGCAGTAGCAATACAAGCACCAGCCCGTCAGCTGCCGTGGAGCTGGTTAGACCTGGAATATATAGACCTCTAGATGCAATCAATGCTGCTTCACTTAGTAGCAAGCAAAGTAAGGAAATTACAGAAACTCAAACAGCCGTGCTGCAAAAGGAAACTATTGCAGTTAATCAGTTCCATAGTCGTAGTGCATTTAGATCATCAGGTCAGGAGTCAGCGCAACAGCAGGGCTCCCTGGGTGGTGTTTATAAAACTGTTGTACATGCTCTTTCGAAGCCGAAGGCAAATGTTTCCCCACAGAGGCAGAACAGAATGCCAGCAGAGGCTCCACTGAGGGATCTGTACAGTCATGTAATGGGCTATTTTGGAAGGAGAGCTGCAGGTGAGCACTGACAGTGTGCAGAGTGCAAAAGGAGAAAGGCAGCACCAGTTTGGCTTAATGCAACTGAAGCAAGCTCTGATAAGCAATCAAAAGGCTTTGGGATGATCACTGCTTTTCCTGTTTGGTTATGCATGCGCCTATAGCCAGCTGATTTTTCTCCCAGCCTAAGTTACTTTTACATACTTTAAATTACTAATTTTCCTTTTAAATATATTTGGTTGAACCTCTTTGCTGCTGAAGACCATCAGGCTAGGGAAGAGGAAGAGACAGTAAATGACCTAATAAAGACTAAGCCTTGAACATTTTGAATTTTCATCTACCGTATAGAGCCTCAAAATTCAGCCTACTGAATGACTGGCATGCGCACATTATATCAGAATGTGCTATTCTGCTCCAACTACTTTGTTTGTCAGAAGGACCTGGCTACCTACCAGCTAGGTTCAGTTAATTTTATTTCTGGTTCATTTAGTGTATTTTCTTCCTCCTCCTCTCCCCCTCCTCCTTATCCTCCTCCAAAACAAAAAGGCCCCTCAAATTTTCATTTGGAGGTCAGTTTAGGTATCTTTTTAAAAGTAGTTTGGAACAGAAAGCTGTTACTGAAATGATTCTGTTATCACATTTCTCTGTGAGTAGTCTTAAGGTTTTGTGTGAATCTTTTTTGAACTGTGCTATAGGCCTTTCTGTATGCACTCATCAAAATTGATACAGTTACATCTTGGCAACATCGTGGATGTCCATGAAGGTCTCCTGATCGTCCTCCTGCTTACTGTGAGACCTCCATGGATTGATCAAAAAGAAGGCTGTCGCTCTGATATCCATTGGCTTAGTTCAAATCATAAATAACCTTAAACGAACAATAAATTAACTTTCAGCAGTAATGTAGGTTTTCTTTTTTCACCTTGTTACACTGGCATGATTAACAGCAGATTCTGTAATGCATCCTGCATTGAGATGTTAATGCCACCTGAGGGCAGTCTGTGAAAGCGGAGCACCATGACAAGTGGGCAGTGATGTGATTGTCACCTTCCTCAAAAAAGTTTTCTGCTTCTATGCAGAATCTGAACTTCTGAAAAAGATGTCTAGAAAAAAATTATTTGAAATCCATAAAATCTAGCAGAGCCTCAATATTAGGATAAACGAAAACCCTGTTGTGGTCCCATGAGAGAGGACACTGAGGGAAAAATTATTGCAGAGGAAAAATGAACTGAGGTAACCTGAAAGCTTTAAAAGATCATAGAGTTAGGTATAGCATCCACAGTCAGATACAGAAAGTACAATTCTATCAAAAATACAAATTGATAATTGAGTGAACTTAATTGTTCATCACCGTTGACCATCTAGAGATTGAATTTTCATTCCAAATAGTAGCATGTTATTTTATTACATAACATTTTTTATTTGCACTATTTATACTAAATGTATACAGTGCCACATTGCTCTTCATTAAGAGTGCAATGAAGGAGGAGAACCTGTAGGAATTGTATAAAATTTTTAGGATTTGTTACTAATTTTTTTTTTTGTGATATGGAGGAAGAATACATGCTGTATCCTTAAAGCAAGCATTAACAACTTTAAGTAGTGCTTACCTATAAGCTTTCTTGCTCTTAAAGGTTTTACTGGAAATTCACTAACACCTGCTTAGTGGGAAGAAGTGGTTTTACTAATTCCTACAGTAGAATCTGCTTAAAAAGTGGGAGAGTCTTAAAATGCATGTTTGGCAATTTTGAATTTTTAATTTCTTTTTATTAGCAGGGCTTCTTTGTTTGTTATCTTTTGTTTTGAATATGTGTTGATGTGTTCTTTACTATATACAATTATTCATTTGCTTTTAGCTAATAGAGAGGACATGAGTCAAAAGCTGCACCCTATTGATAGTGATATTGGCAGTAGCAATACAAATGTTCCTGACCTCATGGATGAATTTATAGCTGAGAGACTCCGCAGTGGTAGTACACTGGTAAGCCTTTAAACTTCCTACCTATTATGATATATAAGTCTGCACGTATGTGTGAATATTAGTGTCTTTTATGAAGGACTTCATAAGTTGGCTCACTACTTAGTAAGATCATCTTACTCTGGATTTTATGTATCAGAAAGACTTCAGAATATCATCAATATATTCCTTAGCTGTAAATCATTTTTGGCACAGGCTTATGTTATTTTATGCGTTTTTTCTGTCATTTCTATTAGAATTTCATTCTTCAAGCAGAGCAGAAGTAACTGTCTGGTGACTAGTCTCATTGAATTAAATGGTTTTAATTGCAACTGAAAAGGTCGTCGTACACAGGCAGTTTCAGAGCAAATGTTTATATGTACATTTGTAGTGCTTAGTGTGTTGCTGTATTTAGGCACCATACTGGAATGTGGTACTATTCTCTACAATTTTAGTTAGTGCAACAGACTGCAAAACTACATTTGCATGTTTTTCCTCTCTTTTTTTCTTTCCCTTAGAAGTGTTGAATAATTTCTTTCAAATAACTTTCTGTTAGAAGAACCATCTTCTTGTATTATTTCTTCCTACACTTTTCCAGCAGTGTTATTGTGGTTATGATTCATAATGGAAAATTTCAATCAATTTTAAGTCAATAATTTCTGGTTACCTTTGAGTACTTGCCAAACAAAGCAACTGATTTGAAGTGTTCTGAGGGCTTAGTTAAGTGTCAAAGAAGGGGTACATATTCAAAGAAATGTTGAAGATGAACAGAATGGGTAATAATTGAGATTGTTTCAAAGCTGTGTACCTTTAAATTATTATTTTTTTAAGGAAAAGGTTATTTTAGACATGTCAAGTAAAAGTTGTGTGTAAAAGCTGTCAACGAATATCATAGTTGTTGCAAATAAGGAACAGAAGAAGATTCTTCAAAGTGATTGGAAAAATTGATTTATTTATCATCATCTTTAATAGATGGCAAGACAGGACCTGTAGGATTTGTTCTTGTATACTTTTTACTCTGTTGCTTTGAATTTATTTTTATCAAACTTTGTTTCATCTTGAGTTACAAGATGAAAATACTGTTTTGAAATACATTAAATATAAACTTCAGGATGCACGTCAATAAAACAGAAGTCATCACAACTGATTGCAGGAAAAAAAAAAAAGGGAGCACTATTCATGTTCACATAGATGGGCAGGAATGTTGATCGTTAGTCAACATTCAAAAACTATTAATAAACATTTGAAAAAATGATACTTTCTTCAAGTAAAAAAACAGCCCAAGGTAAGTTTGAATAAGCACTATGAGACTTTGCCTGCCATTGAAGTTGCAATCTAGCACACAAAAATGGTTATTCTGTCTTAAAAAAAAGAGTACCAACTTATTATTTTTTGATTGCTTGATCAATTGAATACTAAAACCTTATATGTTGTTAGAATTATCAGTTAAAGTAAACAGGTAATTTGTAGCAGGATGTTAAAGGGAGAAGTGAAGTGACTAGACACAAGGTAATTCGCCTTTAGTCCCTTGATTTTCAATGCATAAAGAATTCAAGCTGTTTCATAAAAAGGCTTATCAATGTTGATCTTAGTTCCCACTGAACCAGACAGCTGTACTTTTCACTGCCTTTTCTGCTCTGTGAGGAGTCTTAAAGACTCAAGTAGAGCGGCGTACATTTACATGAGCAAATATTTATGTGTTTTTTCTTCGATATGCTGTCTTTTTTTGTCTTAAATCAGTGCTAAGGTTTTGGCTTACACATAAGAATATTAATGTGTGAATTAGGAAAATTCTTTTGCTTGTGGTGTATGTTAATTTTTTTGCTTCTATCATCATAGCCTATTGACCAAAACCCAGCAGATTTCCTAAAATCTTTTTTTCTGCATGATTCTGAAACCAAGGTTAACAAGACTTGTTTATCAGTTTAGACATAACTTGGAGGTAATGTGTGTTTTTACTGTTTTTTCCAAAGTCTTACCAAATACAAGTGGGGCATATTTTGGTTTGAATCCAGGTCTTTTAAGGTTTGTGCCCAAATATCCATTGTGAAAGCAAAATTGAAATTTACTGAATTGTGTGACGGCACGGGTTCTTTGCTTCCTGCTTTCTGGGGTTTTGGAAAGTCTTGCTCTGTAGGATGATGACAATTTTTGGCTTAGGTGCATGTGTACAACTAGTTATATACAGACATTTGTGAATGTGTGATTGCTTTTCCTATTATAAGTAAATAAGCCATGCAAGATTGTAAAATACTTCATATCTCTTCAATATTTAGAATGTGACAAGACGAGGAAGCAGTCCCGGCAGCCTGGAAGTTCCAAAAGACCTTCCTGATGTATTGAACAAACAGAATCAAATGCGCCCTATAGACGACCCAGGCGTGCCTTCCGAATGGACATCACCTGCTAGCGCAGGCAGCAGTGACCTCATCAGTTCAGATAGCCACTCGGACTCATTCAGTGCCTTTCAGTATGATGGACGCAAATTTGAAAGCAAGTATACTTTTCCAAAAGTAGGAACATTTTTGGTTGACTGCTTGTGAACTTCCTTTTCCTAATTTTTGTAAACTAAATACCAGTACTCTTCTGTAAAGAGAGCATATCTTGATTCCTCATTGAAATCACTACTAATTTAATGGAACAAAGCAGAATTCATGAGAATAACATTTGTGTAGTATACTAATGAGCAAAACAGCACTGAAACACTGCTCTACAAAAACTGAACAATAGTGCATAGAAGTTAGGAAGCAATACTGTCTGTGGAGTTTTCTATTCATTAGAATGTAAAAATGAAAGATAGCTTCAGAATTTATCTTACTTCTGAAAAAGTTTAGGTAAAATGTAAGGAATGTCATCTAATATTTTTACAGTGGTCTTTTTATAGCTATAGATTGATAAAGATACTAAGAGTGTTATCATGGTAAAACTAGTATGCTTTTTTTAAAAATGACTTAATATGTTTTTCATTCATTTCCTGCATCTGTTCCTACTTATATGCATACAAAGGGGTTATTGCAGTTGCTTAGAACTGTGATTTTCTTTTTATTACATAAGAGAGTAATACTATTTGGTAGAAGTATTTATTGTATTTCTATATGTATTGTGGATATGTAGATGGTAGGTAGCTAAGTGATGCTAATTAAACTATGTTTCAGTGTGGCATCTTCTCTTAAGTGTTGAGAATGCAATTTGCCAGAATGTCATTTGTCATAATATTTTTAGCTTGAAGTTAGTTCTTTAATGAACAAGTTGGCTATTTCTAAGCTTATAAATTTTGCGAATAAATTCCTTAATGTAATTTTCCATTATTTTTACTTTATTCTCATTTAGGTACACTTACAGCGACTAAGCAGAATACAGGACATGCAATAGGAATGTCTTCTCCAGAAGTTCAGTCGCAGTTTTGTGACAGAAATGAGAATGTCCATAATAGCCAATTACTTTCTGCTTTTACATCTTATGTAAATTGTGCAACAGTGTGTTGGAAGCATAGGAGATGTACATACAAGTTTTACATGGAGGATTTTGGAGGTGCTAGGCTTTTGTATTTTATATTAGTGGTATTTTTAAGTTATCAGTTAATACAGCTCTTTCCTCATACAGATTTCAGCTTTGGCACAGAGGCAGGGACACCAGCTTCCACTGATGCTGATGCAATTTCAGGACAACAACAGAGTGCTGAGGAACAAGAAGTAGCCAGTCTAACTACACTCCATATAGATTCGGAAACAAGTAGTTTGAATCAGCAACCGTTGTCTGCTGAAGCTGCAACTGTTACTGGTAAAGTAGTTAATAAATAAATAATCATTTGTTTCAGAAATTTTCCACCCATCTTGAAGAGTTCAAGATTCAGCTTCTGCTATGAATCTATATTCTGTAGAAGATGATTCTTGGATTTCAGTTATTTTTTTATTGCCATTGAACACTGATGGGTGAAATTACAAATGGAAAACTTTTGTCTGACCTGGTTACCTTCATAATCCTTTACTTGGTGCTAAATGCCTTTTAAATCCTTAGTGAGAAAATCTATACAATTATCAGAGAAAACTGTTAGCACATAATGTAAGCTAGATCTTACGAGTGTTTTTATACTGTTGTAGTCAAAAAGCTAATTTTCAGTAAGCTATTTTTTCTTGAAAGGCTTTGTTGGTGCTTTCAAACTAGTACACCAAAGTCTTATGGGATTCCTTTGTGTACAGCTGTCTTAACTTCATTGTATTGTCTGTTGTGAAATTTGAATCTTATATAATGTGCAAAAATGTTCTTGTGACTTTTAAAATCAGTTTCCATTTGTGTCACTTATTTTTCTACTGGTATTTTTCCTTTTTTTTTTCTCATGAAATAGCCTTTTACAAACTAAACAAGAGTTTCACGGCCTCAGTCAGTCTTGAGGCCCTACCAATTTATTTTACAAATATTTATTGAGAAAGAGGGAGAATAATGCAATTGTCAAATGATACAAGTAAGCAAATTGAATGGGCTGCTTTCTGAAAGAGAAAATCTTCCTCTCTGAGGAGTGTTTAGAAGGAAGATCTCTTACCGTATTTTGTGAATGAAACATCCACAGACATTTTTGTATTCCTTGTTCCATAACTGTTAAATACTATCATGCCTAACAAGTGTAGAACAAGTACCTATTTATCTGTGACAGCTTACACCTACGTAGGTTCTGTTCTCTGTGACAAATCAAACTGCATTTTCAGAGATGTTTAAGGACCGTCTTCACTTTCTTGTAACTATTTTCATGTTCAAAAATTGCCTTTCTGTTGAAAGAAGTGTGATAAAAGCTTTTTCACCATTGTTGTTTAGCTTGTTCAACAATAGTCAGCTTGACGTTTATTATCTTTACTATGTACTTGTTGAAAGACCTCACAGAGAATCTGTTCTTTGTCTGTTTGTTTGTTTGTTTGTATGTTAATGATTTCATTGCTGTTTGGTTGTTTTGTCCAAGTTTGCATTGTAATTGACAAGATTACAATTAATGACTGAGTTGTCCACTGAGAAAGTTCTGTGGCTGTCTTTTCTTGTTGTTTGGACCACTGTTTTAGAGAGGTGGTTTTTTGTGTGTCACTTCAGTGCCCCCACAAAGTTGGAGCCCATTGTCTAATTTCTGTTAAATTCACATGTAAGAAGAAAACACAGTTTCTTTGAAATTTTTTGAAACATAGGCAGCTGTACAGTGTAAATCACATGCATGAAGAGTCACCTGATAGGGAAGCTGCAGTTTGAATTCAGTGTGATTAGATACCAGAAGATCCATGTGGAAACTCAACTTCAAAGCACAGCGTCAAAGTTGAAAGCATGTGTGCTGGAGTATCTTTTAATGCTTAGAAGACTTCAGTAGATCAGCAAATTTTCCACTGTTATTTCTGTCTATGGTTTTCCATCATATAAAATCTCTTCTTCCCCCTCCCCTACTCTCTCTCTTCCTTCCTTCCTTCTTTCCTCTCTCCTTCCCTCCTTTTTCCCTCCCACTTCCCTACCCCATCACTTTTTTTTTCTCCTTCTCTTAGTCAATTTCAATCCCTCCCCTCTTAGTGAACAGAATGGAGAAGTAGGAAAGGATTTCTTAGGGCACCTTTAAATGTGTATTTTACATTAATTTTGTACATTGAAAACAAGCGGTCTGTGTCAGGTGGATGGTCTCCTATACTTATAATTGCAGAATATGGAGTGAAACAATATTCTGTGTGTGAATTAGTAGTGGGAGAGGAAAGGCATTGCCACAGTTTGTCATTTTACAGAATTTAGTGATGTTCATATGTACGTCTCTCTCTCCTACGTAGATGCGTTGATTTAAACTGCTGGTAAAAGCTGCATTGCTTTTCAATCCAGTAGTGCAAGTTTGTTTAGCATTGTTTCTGTTCTGATAACACTTCACATTTTTTGTCAAGTTCTTTAAAATGTTTAATTTTCTTTCAAAGAAAGAACATTTAACAACCAATAATTTGGGAAATTACTATTTTTAAGAGCCTCACCTTTTCTTTTATGTCCTTAGAGTTTAGTTTTATCTCCAGCGCTGAACTTCACGCATATTATAATAGTTTTTGAATCAGTCATTTTCCAAGAGTTAAAATTCAGAGACATTAATTCTTCCATTTTAAAATGTGCTGATGTGTAGGGAAGTATATAGTGAATACCTGTTCTTTATTTCTACTGCTGTCTGAGTATTCAGTCTGAACTTGCCATTTTTGGAAGAATCTTTAAGCAAATTCAGAAAGTGAAATTTGTTTAGCAGAAGATAGTGCAGGAGCCAAGTAAAAGTGTGTGCTGCTCCTATGTAAATATCTCCGTAGAGTAGATCAAGTAACTGCCTAGAGAGATTGCTCTGTGTTGATCATGGAAGGATGCCTTTGCACACTGCCATTCAAAAAGCTTGTATTCTTCCTTCAAGGAAGTAACATTCCTCTAACTATACATAGAACATTCCCTCCATACAGATTTTCTGATCAGCAGATAAACATCAAAGAATATGAGAGCTGTTGGAAAGGGTCCAGAGGAGAGCCACAAAGATGATCAGGGCACTGAAGCACCTCCCCTACAAAGACAGGCTGAGGGAACTGGGCTTGTTCAGCCTGGAGAAAAGAAGGCTGCGGGGTGACCTCATTGCAGCCTTTCAGTACCTAAAGGGGACCTACAAACAGGAGGGGAATCAACTCTTTGATAGGGTAGATAATAGCAGGACAAGGAGAAAAGTTGAGAGAGGGAAGATTTAGATTGGATGTTAGGGGGAAGTTCTTTACTGTGAGAGTGGTGAGGTGCTGGAACAGGCTGCCCAGAGAGGTTGTGGATGCCCCATCCCTAGAGGTGTTCAAGGCCAGATTGGATGGGTTCCTGGGCAGCCTGGTCAAGCATTAAATGTGGAGGTTGTGGCCCTGCATGTGGCAGTGGGGTTGGAGATTCATGATCCTTGAGGTCCCTTCCAACCCTGGCCATTCTGTGATTCTTTAAATATCAGTCCCTGGTTTGAGCTTTGATTTTTAAATCAAACTGCATACATCCATAAACCTGGAAAAACGGTTGTTTCAGCAAAATTTCTGCTTAAATCCCTTACTCAGGAGAAATCTACGTGCAAGCAGAATAAACACATTTAAAATTATTTTGATTGAAAATAGAGCTCTGTTAGTCCATTCACCTATCTGATTTTGATGTTCATCTCTTGCCTTTCCTGTATGTAATTTGTTGTCTCTTGAAGCACGATTCACAGGGAAATCTGATAGCAGTTTTTATATCATTTTCTTTTTTGGCCAAATTTGTTACATTAAAGTATTTAAATTTTCTTTTAATGCTGTGTTTAGAAATTTCAGTAGCTCAAAAGAACAGAAAAAGCTTTTAAGGTAACTGTTAAAAATTGCATTTGCAGGCTCTGAAAGTGCTTCTCCAATCCAATCTGCTCTTGGATCCCGATCACAGACACCCTCTCCTGCCACTCTTCATGCAGATCATATTGAGCAGAAGGATCTGCAACTGGATGAGAAGCTCCACCACTCTGTTTTGCAGACGCCAGATGACCTAGGCAATATCTGGAATAGAAAACATAAACCTGTTTTTCCTTTCTTTTGAATGCAATATAGTGAAGTAGATAGTATCCCATTAGCTGTAGACAATCCTGTACAGAGCTATTTCATCTGCACTTTTAAAAATACTTAATTGCAGTTATCTTCTCAGAAAGCAAACAAAGACCTTTCTACATTTTGTCTTGCATTTCATTGGAACTATTAGCAGTGGATTTCTAGTCAATATATTTATAACTGTTCTTTTTTGATACATAGAGTTGTGCCAACTTAACCTAGTATGTGGTCCTGCCATGGACAGTAATGTAAAAGTAATAAGACCCAATTTTTTAAGTAATGTTTTTATTTCTTCTTTTCCCTTTAATATTTATACAAGTTTACAAGTTTTAATTACTTTAACTATCCAAGTTATTGAATTTTAGAATACATTTGCTTTGTAAACACAAAGTTCTCATTTCTCCCATGGTCAGTCTCATGGAAACAGAAGAATGTCTGATGGGTATTTCAGACCCTTTTTTCTTTAAAGTAGTCTACTGATGAACACAAATACCATCATTTTACTTTATATTTTGTAATTTGCAACCCAGAAGCCATCAGTGTCTCTACCACAGTGGTCCAGATCTTCAAATGAAGAGGCTATGAGATTAGGCTGAATTTGGATTTCATTTTCATTTTGTACGCCTATGGGAGCTGCGTGAAGATCTCAGCAAGTTCTGGTGCTGAGGTGTTTTTAAAACCTATGTGAGAGGTACAGGAGGAAGAATGTGGATACTTTCTGCTTTAAAACTGTGGTTCCTTAGGTAGTTTTGCTTTGGCTGTTTAACCACAAAGTGTGAGCCATTGTAATGTGAGCATTCTTTCTACGGGCAAACTGGAACAAACAGATCTTCCACTAAAAAGGACTGTCCGTTCATATATTGTGTAGAGATAATGTGTAATGATGCATAGGAAGAACGAGGTGAGAGCAGAACTGCCACACTAGGTTACTGAATTAGGGCTCCAGTAGTAACCTTGAATGTTACTTATGGACAAAATATATAAGAAACAAAACAATGCTTCTAGAGAATTTGAAAGTAGTTATGTAGTTTCAGTTTTGAGATGGCTTAATGGGTAAGAAATATCTTGCTCTAAAAGTCTGATTTTTTTTTTTCTCTTTCAGTTTTAAGGAAACTATGTATGTAATAGTTCTGGCAGAACTTTTCTTTCTGTAAAGAGGTAGATCTCACTGTGCTTTTTTCTTCCTTTGCAGAAACTAGTGAATTCCCCTCAGAATGTTGCAGTGTTATGGCTGGGGGAACACTTACAGGATGGCATGCAGATGTTGCTACTGTGATGTGGAGACGAATGCTGGGAATTTTAGGAGATGTCAACAGCATCATGGATCCAGAGATTCATGCCCAGGTTTTTGATTACCTGTGTGAACTGTGGCAGAATCTGGCCAAGGTAAAAAAAAAAAAAAAAAAAAAAAAAAAAAAAAAAAAAAAAAAAAAAAAAAAAAAAAAAAAAGCCTCTTATCCAAGCTGTTTCAACAAGAGAAGGATTTTCAGAGGGAACAACCATCACCTTATATATTTCCCTTATTTTCATTTTATTTTATTTTATTTTAATAATTGCAGATAAGAGACAATCTTGGTATTTCAACAGATAACCTCACTTCACCATCTCCACCAGTTTTAATCCCACCACTGAGAATTCTAACACCTTGGCTGTTCAAGGTAAATTTGAGCACAGAAATAAAGATATATTGTTGCAGAAGTGTTTAATTTACTTTTTTCTTTTATGAATAATCAATGTATTTTTAAACTGTAGGCAACAATGCTGACTGATAAATACAAACAAGGAAAGCTACATGCTTATAAACTCATTTGTAAGACAATGAAGCGAAGACAAGATGTATCTCCAAACAAGGACTTTTTAACTCATTTCTACAATATAATGCACTGTGGACTTCTTCATGTTGATCAGGTAAGTTTAACTATGATGTTCTAGTTAAAATGAATAGTAAAACTAAAAATGAAATAGTCAGAAATACTGGATTTTTAGCTGAGTAATTCACTTTTCCTTTAAAAATAGCTATGTGACTGGTACTTTTTCTAGGCTTTGGTAAATGGGCCTATATGTTCTTTATTGTAATCAGAAATGCTTTTTTGTGGTCTATTTTAAGCAAGTAAGAGGGCAGAAAAGGTTTTTTTTTTTTAACTGAGTGCTGCAGACTGAAGCACGCAAGAATGAAGGAAGCAGGTATCTCTAATGTCTACTGGTTTTATTTGCTCCCTGATGGGAGCAAATGGGAAAGTGAATTGTCATTGCTATATGTCTGGCGTAGTTTATTTCTACATCAGGTATGGAAACTAGCAAACAAAGACATTTAATCAGAGGAGTAGATCTTACATGTTTTAGTATGAACAAGTCTGAAAATAGTACATGGATTAAATGTTCTTTTTAGAGATTCACATTACAAATGTGACTGCTTCATTAAGCCTACAGTCCTATAATTTAATGTGTTGAATGACTATATACCAGCAATGTTATAAAACACTATGTCTTTATATGTAGTTGTCTTTATATTATGATTCCATAAAAGATACATAAGAAGTTAACGTTTCTTTTAATATTATACGAAGGTGACGCTTGTTGGAGAGGATTTAAGCATGTTGTTAAGAAGATATGAGCAAACTTATCTAGTGGGAAGTGATACTGTCCATGGCTGGGAGGGTTAGAACTAGATGTTCTTTAAGGTTCCGTCCGAATCAAAGCTTTCTAAGATTCTAAATAATAGCTGGTTATCTCTCTGTCTGTTCTGTAGCTATTTAAATGAATTGTTAATCATTTATAAAACTCTTACAATCTAAATGTTAGTGACTTAATACAAAGGTGGTACAGTAGTGTCCAAGATTAAATTGATCTATAAAGTATACCATACTTACATTAAGATGAGTATACATACGGAACGTAACTTTTTTGTGCTACTTCTTGCTCAGTAATGAAACCTAGAATGTTCCAATGGCCACAGTGAACTTACATGCTTTTTTATTCCCAATTTTCTGTTCAATATCTGCCTTTTTTTCATTATTTGTTCATGTTCTTGACATTCTTTTCCTTTTTTTTATTCTTCCTCGTACAAGGATATTGTCAATACAATCATCAAGCACTGCTCTCCTCAGTTCTTTTCACTTAGTTTGCCTGGTGCCACCATGCTTATTATGGATTTCATTGTAGCAGCAGGAAGGGTGGCAGCTTCTTCTTTTCTCAATGTAAGTGTTCAACAGTTCATTCTCATTAATGGGCAAGTTAGAAGGATTTGAGAGAAAATGGAGCAATATTTTTCCTTGACTGAGGTCTTAATTTGTCCAAAGAATTCGATGTAACAGCAAATACAGACACTGTTAGTGTTTCATCCTAGCAGGCTACACATGCAAGTCCTTTATGGAAAATGTAATGTGAAGAATACTAAAATTGCTGTTGAAACAGTAATTTTAGAGTTCTAGAATTTATGATTGCCATTTATCAGCATTTCAAAATGTTTTAAAATGAGTGGTCATTTTGGCTATAACTTCATGTTAGAAATATAGCTATGTTTACACACATACGTACACACTGCAATGACTTTCATAGTCTGGCTTGAAAACTCCTATGTCTGATAATGTTGGCCTTTTATATCTCCAATATAGCACCTAGGCATCCTCAGCTTTTTATTGCAACGCTGATGTGATTATCCAAGTGCTGTTGACCTTGTGTGACTATATTTCTCAAAGGTCCCTAATACTCCAATCCATTTGTCAGTGACTTTTGGCTCTTCTCATATAATTCACCTTTTAACTAGTTCTGAAATTCAGTTTTCCTTAAAGCACTATCAGAGCTGATCTTTGCATCTTTTTGTGCTTTTCTCTATCATGTCCAGCAATGTTAGCTGTCCAGGCCTAGTTACTTAGTCATTTTTCTGCAATCCTAACAAATCCTTAATTTCCTTTTGGCCAGCCTTGGAAAACGGGCATAGTGTGTGTCTGAGTAGTTGTCCACTGGGATATGATCTCAGTTTGCTCAGCTTTAGAGAATTTGGAGAAGGAAAAAAGAGAGAACTGTGCAGAGTTTCAGCCATTGTTCTTATTTAAGGCAGCTAGAAAAGTCATCTTTCTGACTGCAGTGAAAATATGTTTCCCCTCACCTGTTTTTCTTTCAGGCACCAAGAGTTGAAGCACAAGTTCTTTTAGGATCTCTTGTCTGTTTTCCCAATTTGTATCATGAACTACCAGCTCTTCACCCAAACATTCCTGACATAGCTGTGTCTCAGTTTACAGATGTTAAGGTGGGAAATTTAAAGACTATTTGAATAGTATTCTGCCACCAATTAAATTATAATATGATGATGTTCCAGGAAATAATGACTAAATTTTTTCACAAGCTATTTCAAATAGATCCTATAAAATATTTTGAAACATTATATTAATAAACTTACTTAGTGTTTACATAAACTTCGATAGTAACCTGCAGCTTTAGGGACATTTTGCTGCAGTTCAGTCAGAATTATTCTTGACATCATTCTTAAGGCCTGTAGTCACTTGTTCTATGGATATTTCAAAGTACTTTTTTAATTAATAGAATTTTGATTAGGAAAAAAAAGATCATTTAATACCTGCCTCAGTAACTAGCAGATGAATACTTTCTGTGATATCCTTTGTGATTGTTCACAGAAGTTAGCTACAGGATGGTCGTTGTTTGTTGGATTTTTTTTCTTTCTTTCTTTTATTTTTTCCCCATGATACTTCATGAAAATGTGTTGGATGAATCACCAGACATTAGGACAGTAACCTGTGAGATGTTCTTGAGTTAGCACAATAATGTACTTCTGTGTCAGACTAGAAATTGTTATAGTGGCAACAAACAGTTCTGACCACAGACCTGGAGAGCCAGCTACATGATGTGCCTGTCTGTCTCGTAATAAAATTCTAATTTTCTAACATTTTATATGATTGGCAAACCAGTGAGCACTTTCCTCTTTGTTTTAGGAGCTCATAATTAAAACTGTGTTAAGTTCAGCCAGAGAGGAGCCATCTGGTCCTGCACGGTAGGTCATACCAAAAGAGCTTCTAAGTTAGTAGTCACTTTTATATATTATACTATTTTGAAGAAGGTAAATTAAAGGTTGTAAAGTAAAACTTTGTATTCTATTCATGCTTTTCTTCACTACCATTTAAACAGTGGTCTACCATTTTAATTCAAAATGGTTTGTAAGTAGCTAAGCCGCTGTCCATCATATTTGAGAAGTCGTGGCTGTCTCATGAAGTCCATGATATTCTGGGCAAATTTCATCCTTGTCTGCTGCTTTGAATGCATTCATCTGAATATTCTTGATTTAAAGAAGTCAATGAGTAGAGATTTAATAGCAAAGTTTTGTTGTCTTTAAGCAAGGTATTCTTTATTGGCAGTGCTGGGGTAGCATCGAGATGAATCTCCAAGAATGCTCCCATAGTTATCATTCGTGAACACGTTATATTTTCATGTGTATTACATATTCATTACATTTCCAAATTCATTATCTTATCCACCCCCAATGGTTGCCCAACAGACATAGACATATTTGGCAATCTTCAGTGTCATCTAGCCTTTTAGCACCATGATCGTGCACTGTCAGTCCATTCTTAGTCCTTGGGGTGGTCGTTTACTTCCTCCAAATAGTCCTTTTGTCCCAAAGATTGCTGTGGAATGCAAGGACAATCGAGAAGTCTCTGAACGCATAGATAAGGAAAACGAAGGGGAAAATCTTGATGCAGTCTGTCACATTCTAGGCATTCTGTTGTTGCTTCTTTTGCATTGTTAAAGTAGACCAGCCTTACAACATGTCTCCCCATCTACAATACTACATCACAGTTATCATACAGTGGTGTTGCAAGCAAGTATTAACAGAATATTTTGTGTAATTACTTCTTGAAATCATTCTTTACACTTCTTCACTCAGAGGGCGGTGATGCACTGGAACAGGTTGCCCAAGGAGGTTGGGGATGCCCCATCCCCATCCCTGGGGGCATTCAAGGCCAGGCTGGATGTGGCTCTGGGCAGCCTGGTCTGGTGGTTGGTGACCCTGCACGTTGCAGAGGGGTTGAAACTGGATGGTCTTTTCAACCCAGGCCATTCTATGATTCTATAATTATGTGATTCTGTTTCCAGATTTTAGAGGAGTAAGCAACAATAAAAGTCACTTTTAATATTTAATCAGAATGCATACAGTTTTTAGCATTCGTTTACTCCTCTTCCATTCATCCTTCGTTATTGCCAATCTAAAAATACTTAAACATATGTGAAGTAATAAGGTACCCCTCTCCCATTTATTTGTCTCAGAAGCTCTAAACAAATATGAACAAACTCACACTGGGTATGAAGACTTTCCTCCACAGTTTTTTCTTTGTCTTAATAAAATACTTTTAAAAGATAAAATATTAATATTAATTCAATAAGTTAATTCAAGAAATTAAAATATTTATAAGTGTTAAGAAAAATATTTTAAATCCATAAAACAATCAGAGATGCAGGAGTTCTTAATTGCTTTTTGATTTTTCAGTTAGTCCTTCCTTCACTGTGCCTTGACAGAGGTAGCTGGGACTTATTGTTTTTTTAAGTTACAGGATTGTAAAGGTTTTTGGTGTAGAAAAAAATATTTATTAGGCTTTAGCAGGACATGTCATGAATATAAAAAGTGTGCATATTCTTGTAGCATGCCTTTCAAGTTATTTATCCTCCAACATTGCTTTGCAGATGCGTTGCTCTTTGCAGCCTTGGTATTTGGATCTGTGAGGAGCTAGTTCATGAATCTCATCATCCTCAGATCAAGGAAGCCTTGAATGTGATTTGTGTTTCTTTAAAGGTGAGAGACTAACACTTTTGTGATGTATTTAATATTGACCACAAAATCCCATCCACCTACATTCTTTGTCTGTTCACTTCTAAATTTGCGAGCCATTGCGTTATGTAGTATAGTTTCTCAGACATCAACAGATGCGTAGAGGTAGGTACAGTGCCTACACCACATGCATGGAAGCATTGGAAGATGTGTGATTCCCTGTGGTGAAGTTCTATACTCATTTCCAGAGAAGGTCACTCAGGCCAGAATTTATTAGGAAAAATAAAAGAATCCAAAGACTGATCAAGAGTTTGCATTAAAGTTTAAAGTTTATGTGATTAAACTACCTGTTGAAAGGGAATAATGAGTAGTATGATTTTGGGAAGAGAGAACTTGTTTTTATATCAGAACAGTAATTAACTAGCCTGCTTACTCAGGTGTTTGTCTCTGTGGCCGTCTTATAACAGCAATTCATAGTCTTTTTTCCTGTTTACATGGTTACCAGAAATAAAAAACATTGATTAAAACTTTGCCTTCTGTTCTTTTGCCTATGCTTCTTCTTTTTTAGTCTCATTAGTACCTTAAATGTTAAAAGTTATAGCTCTGCTTTGCAAGAAGCTGGTTTAGGGTAGAGTTTTATTCCAGTGTATTTCTCACCTTTGAATTATTGCCATTCAGTAACTTTTATTTCGAAATTCTTATTGTTCCATCCATACTTCATTGCCCAGGTGCTTCAGCTTTCTTAAAGTTTTTTTTCTTTCTTTTTTTATAAATATGTGAGATATACCTTTCTCTGATAGGTTAATAGAATTGGACTTGTTAAGAACACAATCTAAGAAGCCAGTGAATTAGATCTAACTATTTTTATAACATAATTATTCTGAATTCAGAGGTCAGCACTTGGCCACCTTGCAACACACACCTGCACCTGTCATAGCTTCACTGCTAAGTAAGTGAGATTAGAACATGTAAACTAATTTATTAGCCATTCAATAAAGGAGGAATTCTAAAGTCACTCATCTTTATCAGATAAATAAAATAGGATTTTTCCTGATAAAAACAGTAGTACCTAATTATTTTCTGGGTGATATGTGATTTCTTAGAAATAAGATTTGGAGTACTTATTTTCACTAAAGACAGTACTTAAGTAGTAAGAATATATTTGAAGTCCTTCCCTTCCCCAATACCTTGAGGCTATTGCTTGTAATTTTTTCTTCTGTGAATTCTGTGCTGTCTTCAAAAGTCTGTAGTTTGACTATGCTAATAACCAATTTGAGTATATCTTAAGCTCAGAGTTGTAGAATTTTCATGTGCTAGATGAATGAAATTCCCCTGTAGAATTGAATTTATGTTTGATATTTGATGCACAGTTTATATTTTAATGCAACTATAGCACAGACCTCCTCAGTTACATGTCCTGTGCATTAACGCTTTAGAGAAATACACCTCTGCCTCTTCTTTTCTTTGTTTTTCCCTCATAGGAATCTAGGGCAGCATGTACATCAACTAGCAAGAATTGAGAGCAATTGTACAAATGCACTCATGTCTGCCTTGACCGTAACAGTTCAGAAGCTGTTTAAAGCAGGCTCCTGTGCAGTAGCATTTTTCAACATTTAAAAGAGTACAGAAAAGAGGAAAAGTATAGAAGCCAGGGTGCATTCATTTCCATTCAGACAAGTGCTGTACGTAGCAGTCACTAACAAATAACTGAACAATTAATCTCACTATTTTTAGTACTGTGTCTTGTACATTAGATACTTGACTGTTCACCTACCTTGGTTCTCAACAAAGACCTCTGATTTCAGTATCCTGGGGTTTTTCTCCAGTGATATGTTAATATTAATAATAATGCAGATAAGAAGTTAATTTGTTTGTTCTGGCTTCATGATATTATCCTAACCAGTCTGAGGTTAAACTTCAAAGAGTTCTTTCCCATTTCCTTCATTCTGTGCAACTTACTTGTGGTCTGTTCCAGACCTTGGATGTTAGCTGATAACATTTGTTTATGATTATAAAATAATTTCTTTTATATTTTGCAAAAGTTGTTTCTCCTGTAAATGAGTACATGAGAGCCACACGTTGGATTAATTCCATCACTGGAATTCCTGACCACCTCACCACTTAACATACTATTACATGAAGTCACAGTCATCATTACTGCACTGTGTTCTTTTCTAGTTTCCAAATAAAACAGTAGCTCAAGTTGCCTGCAGTATGCTGAACATGCTGATACATTATGTGCATAGACTTCAATTGTATCAAGCTGATTCACCTTTAAGAATTATTCAAGTAAGTAATTTTTTTTTTTGAAGTAACAGTAAGATATATTTCACTAAAATTAAAATACCACAGTATTGACAAGTGTGTTTGACAAAATGTGAAACTGATATTATCTTACTGAACATCAACGGTATGGATTCATGTAATATTTACTTACTGACTCCAGTATTAATATGTAAAATGGCTTTAGCATGTCTTTTTTTCTCCAGGATAACTTCATCATTATTTAGATGAGCATGTTTTAAATTAAGTAAATTATTTCATATTAGATAAAAGCAAATATATATGTTTAGTAAGAAAGCAGCTATTTAATAGGCATCTGCAATTGTATTTTGCATATCAATTGATGTGTCAGTATAAAGCAAATATATTTTTCTTTAATACACATTGAATAACAAGGAATTAGGCTATGGCCTCTGTGAGTCAGAGCAGAAAAAAGATAGAGGTCTCCCAGGTAACCAGAAAGGGAATTGTGTGGAAGCTTCTTGAAAGGCATAAGAAGGATTTCTCTGCTCCTGTGCAGTCATATTATTGATTAAATGAAAAGAGGTTGTTTACAAGTTCTAGTATTTCAAGAAATAATGAAATTAGTGTGGTCCCATACACAAGCCATCAGGATAATTCCTGCACCCTACAAATATGTGGAATTAAGTTATCTTCCTGCCTGAGTATTTGGAGTAGCCATGTGAGTGCATTGAACCTAAAGATTTTATGGTACTATGAACTTATGTCAGTCATACATAACATTTTCCTGCATCTGAAATTCAATTAAAAGGGTTTTATTTATAAAATAAAAAAAAATGGCAAGAAATACTATGATTTGTCTTAAAATAACCTAAATGTAATTCAGCTATGAGTCTAGTATTGTGTCCTATTTACGTGCTTAAAAAATCACTTTAAACTTAAGTACTTTATTATTTCTAATTGTAAAGAAACTATGCTGTATTTTCTCCAGATTTTGATAGCAACAATTACCCATCTGCTACCTGGTACAGAAGCTTCATCCTATGAACAGGACAAGAGGGTAAACATTTTCAGTTTCTTTTTACTTACAAATAACTTACAAATGTGTGACAGTTTTGTTACAAAATTTAAAATATTCCTTTAAAGCAGGAATCCAGCTTAGTAAATATAATGCAGTATTGTCTTCCCAAACTTACAACAGTGTTCTCTATGCAAATAGAGAGACTTCTGAATGACTTTCTGAATTTTTTGCTGAAAAATATGCTTTTAAAATTAATTGAAATAGATTGCTTTCAGTCATTAGAAAGTCTCCTGTCTTCTTCTATCTTTAAGTTAAGCAAGGTAGGCTTTTCAGACTTGGCTTATAGTAAAAATATATTTTCAACTTCTTGGAAGTACATTTCAAAATACTCAGAAAGTTCTGAATTTTTATTATTTCAAGTAAAATTTTCAGCAAGACAGTCTGTAATATAAATATTCAGATGAATTTAATTGTTGACATCCTTCAAAACAGTTGCTGTCTTTTCATATTTTCAGTGGATCTGAGTCCCCTGTTTATGATGGACTCTTTTTTTCTTATACTCATAACCATCTTATACTCTCAGTTGTGCTTTCTGCCTCCAGAAAGTTTTGTCTTCTCTGAGTTATAGAAGTTACTCCAAAAGTAATCTGTCCTATTTATTTCCAACAGATACAAGGAGTATTATAATGCTGTTTAATAGAGCAAATTCTCAACTACAATATAATATTTTTCAACATAGTCACCTCCATTAGCTTTGCATTTTCAGTGAAGAACAAGAGCCTCCATGCTGTGCTTGCAAAAATTTGCACCAGCAGAGGTAACCAGCTATCACCACTACTTTCAGAGCAGCCTTTGTGTTTAGCTTTG
This sequence comes from Chrysolophus pictus, assembly GCA_037305975.1. Classification (NCBI taxonomy): domain Eukaryota; kingdom Metazoa; phylum Chordata; class Aves; order Galliformes; family Phasianidae; genus Chrysolophus; species Chrysolophus pictus. The sequence continues at coordinate 36,554,935 of CM074580.1, read as the reverse complement.
TTTTTGGACTATGGGACCAAGAGCTGTGGGACACAATGGTCATTTAAATTTTGTCCCTTTCTGGATCAGTTTGTCTATGGAAGCTCTGTTCTTCTGGACTTCTCATTGCAGTTAGAACTGCAATTCATATGTTGATTGTTTTGGCCAACAGATCTCCATTTCATCTCTCCTCTTTGCTTGAGAAGTCAGTAGCTGTTGTAGAATATTGAAGTATATCATGTTAACCAACTTTCAAGTTGAGGATGATTCCCATATGTGAAAATATTCCCCATGAATGAATGCTGATAATTTTATGCCAAATACTGCATCAAAAATGTACCAAAAATATGTTGAAATATTTTGACAAACAGCCCTAATGGCTTTCATAAAAATTGCTTTTATGTAAAAATAATTGGAGACATTCATTGTTCGGTCTATTTTATGGTGTCTTTGTGAAGCAAAGTTGCAGTGTATTATGTGAAACAATTAAGATGTTTATGCATCTTTTATTAGTGAATTGCTTAGGTGGATTTTCTTTGAAAGACATACATTTGGAAAATATTTTAGAAAATCCCACATCTATTTATCTGGATTTTTTCCTCTTCCATAGCTAAATTTTAAAAATTAAAAGCAAATATTTGTAGTAAGTTAATAATTTGGTGTGTGTGTCTTAATCTATCTCTGTTCTAGTCTTTAAAAATACCCCCTAGAGGGAGTTGGTTGTTCTGCTGACTGAGTAGAGTACAATAGAGAAAGCAGTTGTATTGCTGTCAGATGATACCTCACGCTGCGTAGCAACATTGACAAGATGTGAAAGAAATTCTCTATTATTTGTAAAACAGTAAATGTATGTGAATTTGTCCACTTTTGTGTAATCCTTGGTTCACTTTAAAGTGAGATTTACATTCAGAATAGTATGTCTGCATAAACTTGTATGTGTCCAATCTGTCATTTTGTAAACAGCATCCTGCAGACCAATTCTGAAGAATCATAGGTATCCTCATAAGTACTGTAGCCACTTACCAATTTGTCATAATGAGAAACTGTTGTATGGATAATCTTTGTTTAAATATTTAATTATTAAAATAAAGCAAAAATTTTTACTCATATTATATAGCATTTGAGAATACTGTGGTTTTTAAACAAGTGTGTGACCTGTAATGTCTGTGTAAGTTTGCCAGGTTTTCTAAATTGAGAAAAGAAAGCGAAACAGAGAAATAAAATACAGTGATAACTGTGAGGTAGCAAGTGCTGTTTTAATTGATTTGTAATTGAAAGTGTTTGTTACAGTTGGTAGTTTCCTTACTTCTGTGCTTATTGGATTGGATAATGGCCTTGCCATTAAAGACCTTGCTGCAGCCTCTTCACGCTACAGGAGCGGAAAATGATAAGACTGAGAGATCTGTTCTCAATTGTATTTATAAGGTACTTATAAATTGTATTTATAAGTTTCTTTACTTGCTAAATCAGAATTTCTAGACATGAAGGAAGCGTCAGCTTTCATGAAAACAAAGACAGAACTTCTCTGTCTGAGCACTGAAATTGTAGTGCTGTTTTTAATCTTGTACATTTTGTAATTAACTGTGTGATCATTGGTATATTTGGAGTTCTTAATATTATCTTACCACTTTGTGATTAACTATATTAGGTTATATATGCCATACCAGTAGCAGACGCTTGTGTTGTAGAAGACCAGCCATGCATTTAAGGCATACGAAGATGTAGCTTTTATGTACCAAACGATTTTATTATCAATAAGCAAAGCAAAATTATCTTTACAGATAACTTTGGGTTTGTTTCTGTAAACATCAAGCATCTAAAATTTCCAGGATTTTCTCCTGCCTACCTATTCTTACAAATTAATTTCAGTGTAAATAAAATTAGATTTAATTTCTTATAAAACCATCAAACAGAAATTTCAGTAATTAACGTAATGAAATCCTGGTTTTGTTCTAGGTTCTACATGGATGTGTCTATGGATCTCAGTGTTTTAGTAACCCCAAATATTTTCCCCTAAGTCTTTCTGATTTGGCATGTGTGGATTACGATCCATTTATGCATTTAGAAAGCTTGAAGGAGCCAGAACCACTGCATTCTCCAGACTCAGAGCGTTCTTCTAAACTTCAACCAGTCACCGAAGGTTTGTCAAACTGCCTAAGTACATTTTCTTTCAAAAAGGTTTTAACTTTGTTTTCCACTACTGAAGTGTTTATTTAAAGCATAAGTTTTAAGCCATACCTTGACACTAGGTAGCAACATAATTTTGAGCAATTGCTATTTGATTAACTGAAATAAGTATCTTCTGAAGAACATGAAGATCAATTTGATATGGATTCTTCTGTGCTCTGTATCAACAAAAAAATTTTGAGTACTGAAACATGAATAAGCATTATTTTTCAGTAATTACTTTCAGTAACTTTTTTTTTTGCAATTTTATTCCTTTTTCTGAGAGTATTTTGGGCTTCTTTTTTCTTTTCTAAGCTTGCAATATTTTAAGCTTGCTGCTAATTTTTTTTTTTTTACTTACTATACTTTGTTGTTGATCTCTATGCTTTTAGAAGAGAAATTTTCTCTCATCTGCTTGGAACTTTAAGAGACCTGGGAATTAACTTTTTCTTCAGATCTCAAAAACAAAAATAAATCAAGAAACTAAGATACAGAAGAGCAGTATTATACAGCATATCTAGTAGATATGAAATGGCTACATCGGGAAGAAAATTGAAAAAGATGAGATTAATACAGGCACCAGAAACTCTGTGTAGTGCTATTCTCCAACCATATTAAGTTGTTCCATTTAGGCTTCCTTAAAGGTATTAAGAACCAGATAAATGCAGAAGCTCTTTGTAGCAGCTGTGTGCTAACAGCAGGTGATTTTGTGGTCTGTAGTGACTACGTGCTGTTTTTTATGTAGAGAAAATGGCTAATCATTGTGCCCTTGTCTAAGGCATGCTTCATCATCCTCAAGTACTTTTTTGGCCAAAGAATTCTAAACATAGAGCTGTCCCCTAATAAGCTCAGTATTGGATTGAACAAGTCTGATTTGAGAACTATTGGCAGGAGGAGCTGTAATTATTAAATTTACTGAAGAATGAAGCAAGGTACTATAGTTGGCTTTTTGTCAAATGGCTGTGGTTCTTATTAGTAAAAAGTAATCATCTGCTGGGTCAGAATGAAAGAGGCTTCGAAAGATTCATTCTGTCCTAATTACAGTCTCACCTATACATATTATGTAAAGCTAATATTTAAAGCATTTGCCAAAATTAACTTCCACCGCATGTTCTATTACAGTGTGGAGAATTGTAGTAGCTTTTTATGCCTGGCATCTTTTGTATTCAGTAATAATCTGTAATTATGGGTTTGCAGCAAATGCTGTGTGGCTTGTTTAATCTGACAATCTGAAAAGACAACCCTGAATAGATTTCTCTTTAAATGAATGTAGTTGCACAAAGCCTTAGCATCGATATCTTCATTTTGCATTTCTGTATATGATCTGTTTCTTTTATGATTTCTTGTTAAATTTCTAAATAAAAGTAATTTCAGGTGTTGCTTTTCTCTGTCCAGATAAGTTAAAGAAGCCATATGTTTTTAAGGTTTCAGAGCTCTGGAATTTTAAGTCAGTTTGTGAAATTTAGTTGACAGATGACAGTGCTATAATGCAACCCTGGTCTTGCAGCCATGGCACTTCTAGCCTACACTGGCATTTTCTAACCCATCACAGAACATCTGTTCTGTTGGCATTAAGGGGTGGAAAGTTAGTGTGTAGTGACCAGTCTGGGGCTCATTCAAGACAAGGAGAGTCAGGTAGCGCACACTAGCAGCAGAGTAGTATGCCAGTGGGTCAACTTCTTATTTGGTAGAGTACAAGTACTATCGTATTTTTTTTTAAGATAATGGAAACAGGTAAAACAACAGTTGTAGGGAAATCAAAGACGATGGGGATTTCTAGACTCTTTCCTTAAGATCACAAGCAAAAATGAAAGCACTGAAACAGCATAATTTTAAAGACAGGATGGTTTTTATCAGTTGAAGAGATGACTGACATACGCACTTATGCCTCCTATTGTTCAAGATCAGTCATGTTACGGTTATGTGTCAGTTCATTTTGTGGACACTTACCCACAGTATGATGCAGAATGAGACTAGTATGTGGGACTTTCTATGATACAGCTATACTGTGGGGACAAGATCTATGGGAGGTTAGAGCAAGCCGCCAATAAACAACAGGACAAAGATTTATTAATTCCTCTGGAAATAGGCAACAGCAGGAGAGAAGACAACTATGCCCGTGTTTGTTTCAGTGACTTTCCAAGGGCTGTCTCACAGGAAATGCTATATATTGGATTATCATTGAAACTGTTTTTCCTCCTTTTGGCCTGCCCAGGGAGGTGGTGGAGTTGCCGTCCCTGGCAGTGTTCAAGAGGGGCCTGGATGAGGAGCTATAAGATATGGTTTAGTAGCTTGTGGTACCAATAGGAATGGGAAGGCGGTTGGACTAGATGATCTTGCAGGTCGTTTCCAACCTTGTGATTCTATGATTCTTTTTATAGGTTTCAGGTGAAATGGTAAATTGCAGTGTAAGGTGCACGAAGAACAATTTTGAAATTGTAGTACGATATTAAAATGTTACATTTAGATCAGAATGAACTTTTAGTAGCTAAAAGTAAGCAGCTTTTCTTGCATTATCATAACGTCCATAGTTGAAGTCTGTGGTGTTTTTGTACAAGTACAGAATCACAGGGCATGTCTACCTAAAGGCTGATGAACAGATCCTCTAGCTAGCATAATCAACAGCTTCCCCTAGCTACATTATAGGCATATGGCTGTTTATGCTAATTATCTGCATCTGTCTAGCTTAAATTCAGCATCACAGCAATACAGGTGTGCTGTCTCCAAGGAGGATAGTGTTACAGCCATTCACTCCAGAGTTTAGTTGTATTCTGCCATGATCTGCTTACTTGCTTCTGATCTTTTACCTGTCATTATAGGACAATGAATGTATGTGAGGGAGAATTAAAATGGAACCTTTTGATAAAATATTTTGGATTGTTTGTATTAAATGATAAAAATATTTATTAGAAGTAAAATTGAGGTTTTTTTGTAATGCTAACATGTGAGAAAGGTGGTTACATGAAAATATATAAACATTTGCTACATATCTTCTAATATTGATTAATAGCAAAATCAGACCAATGAATTCTAGTTGGAAGGAAATAATATTTTACAGGATTTTTTTTTTTGCAGTTTTGGGCAGAAACACTTTGAGTCCTGTTCTTCATAGATCACAAATCTGTTAGAGAGAAATGAGATTGGAAAGGCAGTAGTTCCATCGCATAGTTTCAGTTATATCAGACATATCAGCTATTGATTTTGTCTATTTTTTCCCATTTCTGTCATTTCTTCTAACACTTTTTTAACAGTTTTGTTTATACTGATCATTTTTGATTGCAGCATTTTTTTGATGCTGTTTGCCTTTTTTACTGGAACAAGACAAAAAAAAAAACACATTTAAAAAAAAAAATGTTTATGCATGGTACATCCATATTAGCACAATTTGTGTTTTGTGAAATTTATTCTAAACAGAGGTTCTTCCTATACCCGTAGCTTAAAAATAGAACAGGGTAAGACTTTCGTAAGCTAGTGTAAAATTTAGGTATCTAAGCTATGTTGAACTCTCTTGGGCTTCTTGTAAAAGTAATGGAGAAAAAGGAAAATTTCCATAGAATGATTTGTCTCATTTCTCCAATTTGTGTGTATTACTGAGATGAATCACTATGTACAGGTGCATCATTCTTTTAGGAAGTTAAAAGGATAAACAGAGTTAAATTTTGCCTTCAGTCATTACTTTTTCCTCCTACTATATAACTGCAGTTGTTTAGAAGCTGTTCAGCCAAAGTTGAAGTAAAGAGTTAACAACACATCCTAAGGAAATTCAGGAATCATCCATTCCTGGCACTGATACAAATTAGTGGTGATAGACCTTCGTTCTTCTCACAAAAGAGGTAATTTCAGGAACTGAGAAAAATAGCCAATATAACATGCTTCTAGCAAATTACCAAGTGATCATGTACACATACAAATTGCATTGCCCAAGTGAGAGACTGTACCATTGTAAAGAGAGCAGAGATGTGTTCAGTCAGTATTACATATTGGCAAAGCAGCCAGTAACGTGTAATGGTACGAGTTAGTTTGTAGAATTTGTGGTAAAGTTCTGATGGTTGCATTATTGCATATTTTGATCTGCCCTGCAGAAACACAGTATGTGGTTTGGATATGCATTTTAAGAATCCTAGTGGAATGTCCAGTTGTTCCTGTTTGAGGAGGTGTGCTTCTATGATCAAAATGCTAAAATGTGTTCTTTATGTTACAAATTTGATTTAAAACTGAGAAGTGAGAAGTACTGTACTGATTTTTAGAAAAGGCTTTTATAGATTTATGTTCGAGTTCTTTTTTATTTAAATTCAAGAATAAAATTTTTACAGGATCACTGTGGTAGTATCATTCTTTGTATCATTATATCACCTTTCCTTTCTGTACGTCATGAGGCTCATAAAGGAGTATCTTTAGTAATATAGACACAAAGTAATCATTATATGGTTTGAGATTTTTAGGATTTGCCAGAGAATAGTAATAGTGATATCTTACAAACTATGGAATCCCTCATTTCTTTGGTTGTTTCATTAGAAATACACTAAATGCAATTAACCTACTCAGTGTGAGACTTCACCTAGCTGGGAAGCTCACATCTGTTCCTAGGAACCTGAGAAAAGTATTTTCTTACTTATCTGTGCATTACCAACCTGTAAACATTTGGCATTAAATCTGCTGACAGAGATGAGCCAGCATCTGCATTCTCCAGGTGCTGGCTAGTACTGCATTGGTAAATTATTCTTCAAGCATCCAACTTGATTTCTCTTTGTCTTGTATACATTTGTTTACAATTCCTTCTTATGTTTCAGCAGATGGCACTGTAACTTAATTTCCTTGTATGCTATCAGTATCTGAGCATTTAATTCAGCTTCACTGAATATTTTTATGTTTATTAATTTTTAAACCACAAGAAGGCTGTAGATAATAATAATTAAAAAAAAAAAAAAAAAACCCACCCACACATAAGATCGAATTTGTTTTTATCAGTTTCCAAGACCTTAACTCATCAAAATATTTGAGTTTTTCTGAGTTTTGGAATAGGATAGAAATTAAGTTGATTTTACCAGTTATTAACAGACTGAGATGTTTCGGTTTTTGCAGTTCAAATCTAGTGCTCCCTAAAAGGTATGGAAGATCCAGAAATCCAAGTGTTCCTTACATGCTTTACCCAAACCTTGGGAGAAATATAAAAGGAAATTTGTTTACTTCTGCAGATACTAAATACATCCAGTCCTTCAGAAACTAACTGTCATGGCAGTCATTATACATTACAGAAATTTAGATAGTGTTGTATACAGGTGGAAGGTATCCAAGAGAGAATGTAAGTGGCAAAGCCTTAGAGAAATACCAGTAAATTTCACAGGATAAATATAACATGGGCACTTTTAACTTCTCTTTCCAACTGGAAAAACTTGGAGAAAAACTTTTAAAAATGCCATTAGGGTGTGGGTTGTATCTTTTTTTTTTTTTTTTTAACATTGCTAATGTTATTATGTTCAGTATAGGTAGCCTAGTCTTTGCTGTGGTACTTTAAAATTATCCAGTGTTATTCTCAACCTAATCCGCATCTATATGCTCCCCAGGGATATTAAGATGAATTAGAGATTTTGTCCATCTATGTTCCTTTGCTTTTTATAGGGTAATGATGTGTAGAAATAATTTAAAAAAAAAAAATTGCAATTTGAAATTATCTTCTTACAACATAATTATGATCTCTACTTCATTAGTAATTTAAGATTTATTTTCACTAGACTAAAGAATGCTACTGTTTATTTTAGGACCATGCTGATTACCAACATATGATAAGAAAGTATGGTAGGCTGTAAAATAATAAAGATGCTTCTTTAATTGTGTTAAGACTTTTCATGTTAGTTATATATCAAATCAGTGTTTATCAAAAAACATATTTTCCTAATATTACCATGCTGTTTGCATTGCTTATCCATTCTTTTAAACTCCCAAGGAGGAAGAGGCCAAAAAAACAAGTAAATCTCAGTGTTGTTTCCTTAACTCTTACTTGAAAACCTATGTTCTTTCTCTCACAGTGAAAACTCACATGCAACAAGGATTAATTTCTGTTGCTGCTCGTACTGTGATCACACATCTAGTCAACCACTTAGGCCACTATCCTATGAGTGGAGGACCTGCTATGCTAACTAGTCAAGTGTGTGAGAATAATGACAATCCATACAGTGAAAGTCCTGAACTTTCTCCTGAACTTTTTGAGAACCCAAACCTTCAATTCTTTGTGTTAAACAATACTTCCTTGGTGTCTTGCATACAAATCCAAGCAGAAGACGACATGCCTGGGGGAGGACTATCTGCTGGACTTGCGTCTGCTAATTCAAATGTCAGAATTATAGTACGTGATCTGTCTGGCAAATACTCATGGGATTCAGCCATTTTGTATGGACCATCATCCTTATGTGCATCTTCACAACAAACATCTTTTGCCCTTTCATTATCTCAACAAGAAAAAACTGAAGATCCTCTTTCTTCTTTTGAGCATGTGGAGGATATATCTGCAAGGGATGGAATTACACTCCAAGTAAAAAGGAAATTCAGAGACACTGTACCAACATGGGATACAATTAGGGATGAAGAAGATGCCCTTGATGAGCTCTTGCAGTATTTAGGTGTTACAAGCCCTGAATGCTTACAGAGAACTGGAGTCTCACTCAATATTCCTGCTCCTCAACCAGTCTGCATCTCAGAGAAGCAGGAGAATGACGTCATCAATGCAATTCTGAAACAGCACACAGAAGAGAGAGAGTTTGTTGAAAAACATTTCAATGATTTAAATATGAGGGCTATGGAGCAGGATGAGCCAACATCGCAGAAGCCCCAGTCAGCATTTTACTACTGCAGACTACTTCTCAGTATACTGGGAATGAATTCTTGGGATAAAAGGTAAAAAGAAAAGATGAAACCACATTTTTATGAACTCTTTTCGAAAGAATTGCGCTGCTCATACTGTGTAATAATAGTTGTTCATACAGAGGGATTTTGCAACTTGCAGCTAAAGGAAAATGGCAGTTTTCTTGTGTATTTCAGCCTGTCAGTTAGAGAGACGTAAAGGAGAAGCCTATTCCCTTTATTGCTGCTTTCATTCTTAGTGTTGGAGGGAGAATTGGAGGAGTTGTATCTTTTCTAATAATCCTTTCATCAGCTGTACTAAGGTGTACTACCATGGGTAGACATGGCATATTTTTACTTTCTTGCTTCCCTTGTATGTTCTTGCAAAAATTGTTACATTTCTATGCCAGAATGAATCTTTGAAAGTGTCACATTCTCAGCTATTGTGTTGCTGGATGGTGTCCTGCTGCTTTGCCTGCTAAGAGCATGCTTGCATGCAGCTTCCTTGTTAGCTAACTAGAAAAGTGTCTTCTACTATTTATTTTGACATTAACAATGTTGAGGTATTGTTTAGAACAGGAGACGACCCACTTTTGGTTATGAACTTAAATGTCTCCGCTTATGTTATCATTCTGATTTGTGTTTAGTGCATTTAGATATATGTGCACATATACGTAGATATGTAAAATATTAGCATCCTAGAATTTAAGAGTCTGAAACCTTCTTTTGCCATATCTGTCAAATTCTGTATTACAGACATTGAAATACTCTCTTACTTTGAAGGAAAATGGATATTCTGTAACTTATGTTACCAAGTTACTACTAGAATCAATTTTTGTTTTACTTAAAAAATTTGGTGTTATGACCTTTAGCTCCTCAAGGCAGTTTGTTTTTGAACACCGCTGCTCTTAAATTCATTCCACTGTTTTATAGGGAATATTTAAAGTGCTTTTTTTATTTTTAGAAGTGCCTTCCTTACTGTAGCAGATTGTTTTGTTTTTTCTTCAAATTATTACAGCTGGCTGGGTGACTTCTGAGCTATATTCTGTTCTCTTCAGTAATTCAGAAGAGCAAAAGCTCAGTATTTAACGCACTACCTCCCTAGAACAGTGGATTGTGGGAGTGTCTTTTGGCACTAAGCACAAATGTTTTGGCCTAGTAAAATGTGCAGATTGTATAGGTGTCAAAAGCCATTCTGCCCATTCTTCTGCAGGGAGCAGATTGATTGCTGCTGTATCCAGTAGGTTGAATGAAGAAGACAGAAAGAAATAAAGTTTGCTTTCAATATTATAATGGATATAGAAGAATTCCTAGAGTTAAAAATGGCTTAGATTTTTTTTTTAAGATACCTTAATCATTTTATGTAAGAAAGGATAGTTGAAAAGGCAAAAGCATTTGTTGGCTGTTTTTACTTGGGCTTTGCAATGTTCTTGTACAGTTCTTTTACTGTTCTGATGTTTCATAACTGAACAAGTAATAAGGTTACAAATTTTTCTATTTAGAAGGAGCTTTCATCTCCTGAAGAAAAATGAGAAGTTACTTCGAGAGCTCAGAAATTTGGACTCAAGACAGTGGTAAATTCTTCTAATGGCTACTCTACCTTATTTGTTTTACGTGCTTGTATTTAAATAGCTATAATTTTCATAGATGAGAGAATTGAGCTGATGTTAAAAATAATTTTTTAAACTTTTTTTTATGTATTGCAGTATATTGTAGTTATTGTTGTTACACTGAAGTTATGTTAATGCTACTTGTAGAGTGAAAATCTACAGGTCAAATATCATGAAATAGAACAAATTTCAAAATAACTTGAGTTTACTAGCACTGGATATGTGTAACATGGGATAGTTTTAAAACATCAATATGTAAGTGTCTACTTTTTTAGTTTTAGCTACTTGTTTAGCTGTTTTCCAACACCATTTGTATTTGAAGACATGGAATTGTAGGTGGAGTTGTAGCATAGAATTAAAAAGTTGTATAGCTTTACTTTACTTCCACAGTCTTTTTTGAAATTTAAAAACCCATGCTCTATGTGTAGTGTTTGCATATTTTAGTTTCATATTAGCAAAGGCACTGTTATGTGATGACCATTCCATGTTTTACAGCCGAGAGACCCACAAGATTGCAGTGTTTTATGTTGCTGAGGGACAAGAAGATAAACACTCCATTCTTACTAATACTGGGGGAAGTCAAGCCTATGAGGATTTTGTAGCTGGCCTTGGATGGGAGGTATTTATTCAATTTTTTAATTCTAAATTTGTTTACAGAGAAAATGATATATTCCTACAGTTCTTTGGCTCTTTAAATTACTTACAAGTACTGTTTCTCTAATAGGATGCAGAGAAGAATTCTAATTTCATTAGCAGTACTAGATATTTATTTCTAAGCTCTTTCGATTTAGAAAAGTTTATGCAGGCAGGGATTATTCATTAATATGCAATTCTGTACTTCATGGACTAATGGGGAGGTATCTTGATTGCCCTGTGTGCCTGTAAGGTATGAAGTTCACTGAAGCTTTAGTTTTGTTCAAATCTGTGAATCCTAAGAATATGAGAACGCGTCTTTACTCATGTTCTCTTCTAGCTCCCTTCCACTGCAGGTATGTGCATATTCACAACCACTCCACTCTCTTCACATGTCTGTTCCAGCGGTCAGAAATGCTGTCATATACCCCATCATCCCTACAGCACTTCAGCTCTTCAGTCAGTAGTCTGATATTGCTAAAAAGATTTCCTTTTTTCATGCCCTTTGTTTCAGACTGCAAAAGATTAACTTCCTGAGACGCAGCTCTGTCTCACAGATACAGGAATCACTCCTGCTTCTGGCTGGCTATGAAAAGTGGCCATCAATTTTTAAAATTCAGTTGAAAAAAAGTTGTATATGAACATTGTATTTATCACCCGATCATTTGTTTTTTTTCCTCCTAATGTTTCCTGGACTTTACTTTTAGGTAAATCTCACAAACCATTGCGGTTTTATGGGAGGACTGCAAAAAAACAAAAGCACTGGATTGACCACTCCATATTTTGCTACCTCAACAGTAGAAGTAATGTTCCATGTGTCAACAAGAATGCCTTCTGATTCAGATGACTCTCTAACAAAAAAGGTACGTGTTTCTGATAAAAAAATTTCCTTGCAGTAATAAAACTAGGGAAGCAAAGATCATTGTAAATGAAAATCCAGTCATTTTCTCTTGAGAAATAAATTGTAAAACACGATACATTTACCTACTGATAGTGGGTATTTTACAGAAAGAGATTAAGCCATGTAAACTATCTGTCATAATGGTGAATTTTGAGATTATTGCAAATACTGATGAGATCATATGAATACTAGTGAAAAATGAAGGAAGATAAGTGTTTGTGTTGACGAAAAGAGTGCATAAAATTGTTTTTTTATATTTGAGACTTTGAATGCCAATCAATAAATATATGGTGAGTACTTTCAAAAATGACTTTTTATTTACTGAAGGGTCACACACTGTCTATTAAACTAATTTTCCCTTTAAAAAGTTTAAAATGTTAATTTGACCATGCTTATCATATATCAGGTGTTTTGTTTTGGAGCAGACACAAATGTTCAAGACTGATAGAATCTCTCATTGACATGCTAAGAAAAGAATGATATTCTGTATTGGTATTTTTTCTTCAGAATTTAATAAATTCCATATTATTGTTAATAAGTTACCTCCTCAAACACGTGTCCTGTTATAAATGAACAATTGGCTATCATTAGATTGTCCCCTGTCCTACATACATACATCTTCAGATGTGCTAATCCATTCAGTAGACACGTTAATGAGCAACGGTTGAAGTGTAATATCGAAGGAACTGAAGCTGGTTGACCTCAGTGTGGAGTTTAATACTTGTAATTAAATTAGACAACAGACAGTCAGTAAAGAGAGTAATAGCCATGCCTCTGGCAAACTTCAGTTATTAATGACTTTTTGTTCTCTGTGTTCAACTTGAAGAAAAAATATAATTGTTGTTCTTGTTATTATTATAGACTAACTGTGGGTTCTAACTTCTCACTGCTCCATCTTAGGCTGTTGTTTTTTGTTTGTTTGTTTTTTAATTAAAGATATTTCTTTTTGTGTGCCTGTAGTGCTGGGTCCTTCCTGTTCTTTATTTCATTAAGTATAGCCAGAGTAATAGATTGTTAGTGATTTATAAGAGTGGTTTAATAGATAATATGACTAACTTTAAAATAAGGTTGCTGCTTTTGTTCTAGTATAAAGCAATATATATTGCTACAACATATGTGTTATGTTAACTGGCTTCTGTATGTTTTAAAAGAAATTTGATTTTGTGCAACACAGCTTATAATTATATTTACAATTGTTGCATGTAATGTTTGAATTAGAGGATTACAGAGTGTTGGAAAGGAGAAAGATGGATCACAATGAAAATTAATTTTTCTCAAATAATTTTCAAATGCCGTAGGCTTCAGGAGAACACACAGAAAAGATCTCATGTCTGTTTTCAGGATCTGAATCTGCATATAGCTGTTCTGCCAGACAAGGTTCAATGCTGGTCCAGGCCTTCTGTGATTTAACTTGCAAAGTGGTGTCAACTGGACTTTTTAACAGCTCCAATTTGCCCCAGGCCCATTTCTATCCTCTTTCACAATCTCACTTTTTAGTAATTAGGAATATTCGAGGTCTGTATGGATATGTCGGTGGAGTATATATCAGAAGGTTGAAATTGTAACGCCGCTGATGGGCATTTACCAAGTTCCTTTATTCTCTGTGGCTTTCTTTCCTGTTCCTCCTCTACATTTGTTCTCTATTTATTTAAACAGTTTTCCAATAAATGAAGGCTTGTGAGCCTGTCTTTACATCAGATCTTGGGCAGAATCATCAAGTTATGAGTAGGGAAGCAGGCTTAGTGCTTAATTCTTTTAGTGGTTCTGAAACTACTTGTGCTGCTTACACTGTAGACGGATCAGAAAAAAAATATATTTTATGTCCTGTGCAAGCTCTCACTCGGTAGAATGGACTTCATTTCGGAATTGTGCTGAGCACAGTACTGTTCGTGACCTCAAAAGAAACTTGAGTTTTGAGTTTCTCTGCAAGTCTTTCACGTACTTTCTTTATCTATTTCATTCAAAGAGAAAAACAAGCAAACTTCCAGTACTTGGCTTAGAACTGCTGCTGTTTTTATACTGTAAATGTGCCTAGAGGTGCATGATAGGTCCATTTTATAAATGGAGATCAAATTAAATTAAAACAAAACTTCTTCCTGCCTGTCCAGCTACTAGAAAATCAAGATTCTGCTGTTTCAGAGGCCAACCCAATTTTAAACTTATTTTCCATCCATCTTGCAGAGTAGTAAATAAAACTTTTAAATGTCTTGAGTACTTCTGAAGCATTTATTACTGAAGACATGAAAAAGAACAAGAAATGGCATGAATTTGGGAAGCACAAATGAAAATGTGAATATATAAAGGAACTTAACATTGAAATGTGTATCTAAAGCATGCACTTAATTTAAAAATACTGAATTAAAGATTTAATACCAATAATATAACCCAATTTGTTTCTTTTAGAATTAAGAGTTAGATTAAAAAGCATTTTAAAAGCCTTACAAGGACAGGCTTACAAAGAAGATGTCAGAGTTTAATGAAGCTGTGAAGACTCAGTTTATAGAGTGAAAAAGCTCATATTTGTGCCTCTACCTTATCATTTGTCTGGCTCCTTCTTCCTTAGCCAGATGGAGGAGTGGAAGCATTGTAGGTGAGATTATGCACAAGATGCATAAATAAGCAGTAGTAATGTTATTAACAATTGGAGTACTAATTCATCTTGGGCCTTGACTGTATTACATGATTCTAGTTTATCTTTGATGTTGTCCTAAAAGAATTTTAACTCTCAGCATTTGTAGCTAGTTTTTTATTCTGTATCAAGATGTATCAGGGAGTTGAATGTCTATAGACGTAAATTATTAGTACAATATTTTTTGAGTTACAGTTAAATACACATGCCACTTAAAATCTAAAACCACAGCAACAAAAACCACAATACCATAGTTCTTAAAGTTGTGTGAAAAATTCAACCAGAGGCTATATATATTACAAAGAGAAGTGCTTCCTACATTCAGTGGGCAAAACTAGCTGCAGTATGCCAGTACTTCAGATGTTTCTGCTCCTTCTGTTCTTTTCATAATGAACGCTTTAATTTTTGAAGAAGCAGCAAATTTGGGGATATTGCTGTATCAGAAGGAAATATAATAGCCTTTTTTCTCCCTCCTTTAGGTAAGTGAATATTAGAAATTACAGTAATTTTGGCAAGAGTTCAAGGGTTAATGCAACAGATAAATAAAAGGAATTTTTGTAAATTGAGCCCTGCATTATTTCACTTGTCTTGCCTTTCCAAACCTAACTCATTTAATTTTAAAAAGTAAATACTTAAATTCTTCCTGACAGTGTGCTTTGCTTTTACTATCGTTTATTACTTCAATTATACTTGGTATCACTTAGAACAATCTGCCATTTGGAAATTTCAGTATAGCCTGCAGCTTAGTATTAAGTCTGGCTGCTATTGTAACATGTACAGCATATGACACTAATGTATCAAAATTAGATTTGATCATCCCTCCTGGTTATATTTATTTCACGTTTCTTTTGTATTCAGTTAACATAAATGTATTAAGAGAGCTGACACATGATGATGGCTATAGAGTAAGAATATTTTAAAGTATTTTGAGTTAAATTTGAAATTTCAGGTAACCTTACTGTTGGTCATTTTTATATATTTATTTTAATGGAGTAGAGTTTCAAAGCAAGCCTAAAAAAATCTGCTCATCTCTGACATTTCCTCAGGCTGTCTTCCCGTCAGCTCAGGTTTAAAATTGGTAAAACAGAGCTCTTAATCTATTTCTCATTGCCACCTTTGCGGATCACCATGGATAACATGACCATTGTGCCTGTCACTTATGCCCATAGCCGGAAATCATCTTTAATTTGATCCACTTTTCTGAATTCTTACATTCATTTGGTGCTTATTGCTCTGTTCCTTTTTTCCATGTAACATTTCTTGCAATATAGCCTTTCCTTCTCCACACACACAGCTAAAATTTGTCTACTGTGTCCTAAACTGCTATATTGCTTGCTCAACTTTCCATTCTCTGGGCTTGTTAAATCCTTTAAAAATGCTGCTGTAAAAGATATTGGCCTTTTTACCATTTCTTTGCATTTCCCCATTTCTCATTTGTGTACTGCCTTATATTTCAACAGTAAACTATCAAACGCTGTATGTGATGTTATACATTATTTCATATTTTAGAATATTGGTATATAACTACAGTTCCAGGTGTTTCGGCTGCAGTGTATTACCAATTACTTGAAGTATAACACAGTTTTAGCAAATTTTACTATTTATATTATTGTTGTTCTTCAAATCTCTAGTAAATATTTGCACTCGACTGCTTGCATATGTACATACAAAGCTCTAAGTTTAGGAAAACAAGGTCAGGAAATTATTTTGAAGATACAGTGGCTAACACAACTGCTGATGGAGAGTTTTGAATAACCATTGACACAGATTTCAATCTTATTACCTGTATATTCTGTACATGCCACATCTGATTCTGCTAGATAACAGTGGAATCACACTTTCTTCTTCACTAGCTATGTTGCTGTCTGTTCTGTGGATTCAATGCACAGAAATGGTTATAACTCAGTACCTTTGTGCCACTTGTGTGCAGGGCACTGATTTCTGTGATGCTTCCATTTCAGTCTTGAGGAATCCAGATTGAAATTGAAAGAGGTTAAACTCTGACCCTTCTGTGGTGTAATAATTACAGTATATGATGAATTCTCCTAATGTTTGCTTGCAGGAGAGCTTTGTGGTGGAGCAGCACTCAGTTTCAGGGTCATTGCAGAGGGAACTGAAAGAAGAAGAAAAATTGAAATTCTTCTTTCTAAAAAGTTCGTGCAAAAGCTAGCAGACCATCAAAAGCTTTTTGAGACAATTCCAGGTATTGGATCTCTTCCATGAATCAAGTGCGTTCATCAGTCAAGTTATAACCATTCAAACTTTCTCATTAGCATTGCTTACTGACCATGATGAGGTCATGTGAAAGAAGCAGTAAGGAGCTCTTTTTTAAGATCAGAACTCTTTTTGATCTGCTCTTGGAAAGTGAATAGAATTACTTATCCAAGATTCAATTCTTCTCCAAGCATAAGGATAAAATAAGCAACACCCAATCTTTTACAGTTGCGTATTCTCCTGTTGCTCTTCTTCCTCCTATGATGAGCACAAGGCATTGATCTTAGTTTTAATTTTGAGTACTTCTTGTTATAAACTAGCACACACAGTTAATACCATCATTTGCTTACTTGCACCATCTAAGTTTGACACAATGCATTGTGTGTCACAGAGATGCCATTCTGCACTTAAAATAAGTCTTTGTCAAATCATTTTGGGGAGTACTCATGAGATGAAGAATAGCTGACAAAACTTGACGTTCAGTGGAATCATCCAATTCATTATTCTTTTCTTCTGAAGAAGTTAGTGTTTTTAGCCTGGAGTGTATCCTCACACCTCTATGGGAGTAATAAAACAAATTTCCAAAATGGAAAGAAAAATCACTGATCGCTTCAGTACGCTTGGCGTCCTAAATTATGTGCTCTTTATCAGTAGTCTTTGTGAAATAACTGCACAACAGACTTTTATCACGCTTTATCACTCTCCAAAATCTATACCATTCTGATTTGCAAGTATTCATCAGTAGTGATGCTCCATCTCAGTAGCTATCCCAGAAATGCAAGAATTGTTGTCATATCTGATTAGCTGTAAATTTTAGTTACAAATACGCAGGGGCAACCTTTGATAAATGAAACTCAGGTACATCCAGAAACTGTACTATCTAAACTCGATATGTTTAGGATTTTAAAGCTGTTTATTTGGCATGTAGTTTGTCTCTATCCGTTATTTGAAATGTAACAGTGCAAGTTTATTGTCTCTGAGTCCGAAGATGATAAGTAAAGTCATCTTCTAATTAATAGTTCAATATTGCTGAAATTAAGAATCATACTGTGCAGTGATGAGTGTATCAGTGATGGGTGTTCTGCTTTTTGGCAGTCAGTTCATTAATGGTGTACCAGATGACTGACCATACCCCAATCTAGGATCACGCTGTTTTTTCATATTTCACAAGATTTACTATCTGAGCCTCTTACTTTCTCTCTGATAAGGCTGTCTCATCCTTCCTGAACTTTTCACCTGCCTGGCAATTCCACGTGCCCTTATGTCATTGTCATACTTTTATGCGTTGCTTGACTGTCATTTCACTTTGGAAGGTGGAAGACTTTTAGCCCCTCCCAACAGTTCCACAGTTAGTTGTCTTTTACAACATGTTATTGTAAACATGTCATCCAAAGTTTCTGCAGCTGCTGTTCTTGTATTCCATATCAGTAGTTCAGGTTGCTGCCTGGTTTTGTTCTCATCTAGTCAAATAAAACTCAACATCCTGAATGCTGTTGTAACCAAGTCTTCTCTTGGTCTAGGTTTATGGTTGGCACAATAGCATCCAAGTGCAATTCAAAGTAACTCAGACATCTGTAAAAGAGGCAAAAATAGCTCTCTTCAAAGAAACTGCACTCATGGTTCTTTACATATATGTATGATCTGGTCCAGGTAAAACAAATGGTTTGTTGAGCATCACAGGAGGCATGGCACTGATGCCATCTGTCCTTTGCCCAGTCTGAAACTGAAGAAAAAGCTTTTATTGTAAAAATAATGTATCAGTTTTCAATCTGATACAATACAAAGCCAGCAGAGAAGAACAGAAGCGTGGGGTTTTTTCTTATTTTTCTTTTTTGATTTGTTTTTGTAAAGACTGCTACTTATGACCAATATAAGCATTCCGGTAAGACAAAAATAGTGTTCCAGGAGACTATATAAAAGAAACAAGCAAATATTTGAAATGATATTTCTCTGTGTATGGTTTCCTCTTATTTAAAGTGCAGTTATATTGTTAAAAAAAAAAAAAAATGAAAACAGAAAGTTGTTGACTTTTTATACAAAACAACTTGGAAGTGCTCAGATTTGTATCAGCATGTTACTTATTAACAGCCATTCACAGTACTGTCCTTTGAATAACATCAAGGCAATTGATTGACAAACTCAAGTTGGCCAAAGCTGTGCAAGCAAACTGAAAACTGTGGATAAAGAAAATTGTCAGCTATATCTGGTGATGCACAAGGAGGAAAATATTGTGGTGGACGGTTTAGAATTTGGCTAGAATGATGAGGTTAAAAGACTGCTCAGATTGATGTCTCTTAAACAGATGTTTATCTGTCTATTTTTAAAATTCACGTGGAATTTAGTAGATAGTTTACTGCCTGTCAATGATGGCAGTCTTGAAACCATTTTGGCAAATCAGAATGAATTACTTGGCATTTTTGAGATAAAATCAACAACATTTTAGCTTTTATTAGTCTCTATTGACATGATTGTTAATTTAAATAGTAATTGGCAGCAATGTATAAAAATCCATAGCAAAAACCAATACTGTAACTGAAAATACGAGAGAACTGTAGTGTAATTTATTTTATTCCTCTTTATTTCTTTTTCGTGGTTTTTTTTTTTTTTTTTCCCTATTGAAATAAGAGCACTTAGTATAGCTGTATGGATACAGAACATATTTAAACTGATATTCTTTTATTTCTGCTTTTCCAGCTGAGACATTTAGGAAACGATGAAGTACACATTGTTTGGTCAGAGCATACTCGTGATTATAGAAGAGGAATAATTCCAACAGAATTTGGTGATGTTCTTATTGTTATCTACCCCATGAAAAACCATATGTTTAGTATCCAGATCATGAAGAAGCCTGAGGTAAGGCAGGTGGTGGGTTGTGTTTCCTTCATGTGTTTATACCCAGGGAACAGTGAAAACTGATTGAGCATACGCACAGGGCAGAGAGAAAGTGTATTCTTCCTTATGTTCCAAGTTCATGAACTAAGTTTATTTTGTATGCAGGGCTTTGGTGTAATAAACTGATTCAACAAGGTGATCTGTCTTCAGCATTGACAATTACAGTGGTAGGAGGAAATGGGAGAACTCAGAACAGTTCATAGCAAAACAAGTAACTTGAACTCGCAAAGGGCTGATCCTATCAAGCAAATCTGCTGGCACCGTAAACTGCAAAGAAATCTGCAATGTTCTGCTTAATCATTTAAATTCTAAGATAATCTTTGAATTTTTCTGTATCAAATTGTTATATGATTGTGGCCATTAAATCATAGCCCGCTTGGGCTTTTCCATCCATGTCATATTCCCCTTTCTTCTTTCTCAAAGCCAATTTTCATCTTCTCCTGGACTCAAAAGGAATTTGAAAATAAATTCAGCAAAGCAAAGACCATTCAACTCTTCTAATTTCTGTTCATCAAATGTCTGGGCTGTCAGTGGTTTAAGATAGTGAACGCTGACCGAGTAAAAGTCATCGTGAATGTTTGTACTGCAAAATTTCTCTATATGATGTCACTCGCCATGAGTTTCTGTGCTTCATATAATGAAGTGCTTTCTTAAAAGTGCTAAAATTAATTGAGATATAACAGAAGTAGGAGCATAGGAATTCATCCATGTGATAACTATCTCTGATTATTATAGGTATGAAATGATACCCAGTATATGGTCTTATTATCACAGGGTTCCTTGTATTTTAATTGATAGGTGTATTGTTTTCTTTACTAGCTTAAGTACAGCATGTTATGTTATGGGGGATATAGTAAAGGGCTTGAATGTTAAAAAGGAAAAAGAAGACTGCCTAAAGTATTGTTATCTGGCCTTGCAACCTCATAAACATCATATGCACAACTATTCTTTGGATTTTTGGCAGCAAATTTTGAAAATAAGCTTTGATGAGACATGGTATTAAAATGGTTGCTTAATTTTCTTAAAATACTTTATCTGTTACCAAGGATATCAAGCAGTTATATGGCTGTATGTTTCCCTAAGAGAAAAGGTCTGTCATGGAGCACAATAACTGGTCTGATTATCTAAGAATGAGGAGAAAAAAATTATACCCTTGGGCACTCTATTGTTACTGTTGATTGCTAATTGTTACAGCTTACATCTTGCTTTATGTTGAATTTCTTAATTTTTTATTCAGGTTCCATTTTTTGGTCCACTCTTTGATGGTGCTATTGTGAATGGAAAAATTCTTCCTATTATGGTTCGTGCAACAGCTATAAATGCAAGCCGTGCGTTGAAATCGCTAATCCCTTTATACCAAAACTTGTATCCTTTCACACAAGTGGTTCCCAAGGCATATACATTCCCCTGCAGTTCTACTGCTATGATCTTCACATTTTATATCCTCTTTTATTTTTGTCAGATTTAAGGATAATGTTTTCAATTTATTGTGGTCATTGCCATAAAAAGCATAGCAAAGCACTGAAAAAGACCAGCTTTTTAAAATAAGCAAATAATAGATTCAGCCCTAAAAAGTCATTTATTTCTGATATTTTATAACATGGTGTAAGTTCTTATCACTTTGTCTTAATTATTATCATGACCGGTTAGTGGTCTTAGCCTTCCTAAAGCAACAATGTCCCAGTGTTACTAATCTTTTTCTGCTTAAAGATATTAAGTATTTCCCCAGTATTAAAATTACTTATCTGTATTTTCTAATTCCAGTGCTGCTTTCCTTCAAATTGTGTAATTAGTTCATTTTTCTCCTAAGGATTTTGTTTAGCTCAAAATACAGTGTTGTCAAAATGAAGTTAGTGTCATTGTAAAGATGTCAGAAAAGGCTATCTCATTTTTTGGTTGTAACTGACATTGTAGTATTTTGAAAGAGCTTCTCTAAGGCGAATAGATTTACCAATCAGAAATTAAAAAAACGTAAGGTAAGTCAATCTTTTCTGCTTTTCCCCTTCTTAGGACTGAGTTCTGTTCTGTTCTATACCTGTTACCTATGTCAACAAGAATGTACTATTTTTTGTTTTCATAAATTGAAAGGTAAATTTGAATTTTGATCCAAAAGAGATTCTGTGCCTCATTTCTACCTAAGCTGTATATATTTGTATTTTTCATGTGATATTTTGTTATTAGAACACTATTTTTTTTAAGGCTGTTAATACTCATGGAGTTTTGGATTTGTTCTTCCTCTAGATATGATGAAGTGGATTTAAAGATGAGTGATGGATGGTGTTTGGTGTGATAACAGTAAATGACGTTTGTGCCATTTCTGTAGATGACAGATGTTGATTCATGGTATTTCTATGCTCAGAAAGGTCCGATCTTTTTGTCATTACTCAAGTAGCTTAATCAAAGAATTTAAAATGTATCATCATTATACCGTGAAAAGTGATGGCTTATAGCATTATATTGATATATAGTGATGAGCAATTGGAAAAACATTTACTTTGAAATAGCAAACTTTCAGTGCTGAAAAATACATTCACAAAAACATCTGAGTTTCAGATTCTGTATAGAATATACAAGTTTTTATAAATTCCTCAGACATAGCTTGCCAACTCAGTATGTAGGAATTGGCCAGGTCCTAGGAGCTGTTTATATATATATGTTCACTTACAATTTGATTCTCAGTACTTTTTTTTAATATACTTTTATCAATTCATTGCATGTCATTTATGACATTGCTTCCATAAAACTGTTGATATGTGTCCCTTAACATGGTTATCCTGATAACTGTATTTGGTGTTAGATAGTATTGGTTGGTGGTTTTGTGCTCCTTAATATGTTCAGCATGGTAACTGTGAAAAGCATTAACTAGCTATAATATTAGATATTATTAGTTGGTAGGTTACATACCATCACTTGGTAGGCTTAGTAAGCATCGTTTGATTGGGCACTGATTTTAAAGAGTGGATTTGTTAAGTACTCATTGGAATTGTTTTTCTACCTGACTTGGAGTATTATACTCAGTGCTTTGCATAGTACTTCAAAAATTAATGTAGGGCATGAAGTCTTCTTTAAAAGCTGTTAGTTTGGAGGGAGATTAGAAAAAAAAAACAATCTACAAACTACTTTGGCCTGAGGGGAGTCAATTGATTCAATAGGCAACAGAAAATAAATAGATAAATAAACTTCAAAATTTGGCCACCTTCTCTATGGTTTAAAAACTCTTGAAGAAAAATGTCATTTCAGTGCTTTAGGTGTTCAACCTATTATCATATTTGAGGTCTAGAAAGAATTTCCCTCAGATAAGAATGGCAAGGACTAGTAGGAGTTTTCCATAACACAGACATGATCTCCTAGCTAGGAATATTTGAAAATTGAATCCAGTTTGGTTTTGCAATAGAAGGGAGTCAGAGATTTTGAGGATTGTCCTTGGTGTCCCCCCCTCTTTTCCTCTGGCATATTTTAACTATAGCTCTACTAACTTTCAAGTTTGTTGTAAACTGAAGGTGTGGGGACAGGAGGATTTTATGGTCTGTGGTTAAATAGCATTTGTGTAGACCTCTCTAGGCTTGATGACTCTTCTGGAAGACAGAACTTAATGAGCAAATAAAAAAAGGGCTTAGAGTGGTGTAAATGATATTTCTGAAGAGGGAGGAAAATAGGAACAGAAAAGACATTTTTCAGAAGCACACCAAAAACAGAAATCCGTCTCAGAAACTGAAGCTGATAATCAAGGCTTCCCACATGTCCAGGAATGTAGTGTCAGTGAACAAAACTTCCTAACTGATCTGCTTGAAATTAATTTTTATTTGTCTATGAGTGTCTAATATACTGGAGCTGTGTTGTTAATTTTGTAGCAACTGTGATGAAATTCAGCTTATTGTGGGTCTTGGGGGGAACAAGAATATTTCAGACTTCTGTTGAATACATTAAGAATTCAAATCCTACACTTGTGCATTGACTCCCCTTTTACTAACATAGTAGGCTGTCAGAAACAGGGAATTTCAGTATGGATATCTCTGTTCTTGCAAGGCTGTAGTTAATTTCACTGTGCTGCAGAATATTTGGTGGAAATTTTCTGACTGTGTGGAGTCGATACGTAGATCTGTGCTTATGTATACTTGAGGAATATTTACGTTGTGTTGTAGATCTTTGTAATGAAAATGGGTCATGGTAAACTCTTGATTAAGCTAGTTGTGTGTTGATTTGAAAGCATATGGCATGTGAAGAAAGTGGCACTGAAATGGGCCCTGCTACTTCCAAGGAGGCTTTATCTGTCCTTTGAGTTGGTGCTTTTTCTAAATGTGGACCTATCTGAAAAAAAAATCAGCTGTCATTTGTAATCAGCAGAGATATTCATTCCTCTTCATGTAATCTGATTGCAGCTTTTCCTTTATTGCTCTAGTCTGTTAATCATGATGTGGCAATGGGTAGCATGTGTGAATAGTATAATAGTGGTTGCATGGATACAGGAAATTCTGCTCATCTCCTTTTTATAGTCTGCTCCAACTTTGAGAATGTGTGATCTGAAGCAACTTCCTGACACTGAAATACTCAGTCATTCACCTTCCTGTTTCTGATGTTATTTTGACACTTCTGGTAACAAACTTAAATAGCTTAAAAGATTTGATTTTGTTAATGATTTTTAAAGGTTTCATCTGTTCTGTTTTTATTCTCTGCTCAGAATACTGTAATAATGTTTCAGTATGGTAGTATTTTAAGATTTAAAATTTACTTTGTATATTAGCAGCCATCGCACAGGCATGGCAAATGTCTTGCTTTGACTCTGATGCTTGCCATTTTCGTTGCTGTTGCTGTATGAAGGGACAATTGCCGTCATGGATTGAGCTTCTTTGTTAATTTGTGGGATTTGCTTTAGTTTTTCCTTCAAGAGTTCTTCAACCCCTCATTGTCTTTCAGTGATCTTACTTTTGTTTAACTCCTTCACCAATAGGCAGCATGTATGCACACAGTAACAGATGATACACTCAAAATACTTGCATTGTCATGCTAATGAAACAGCGGTACCCTTTTTCCATCTG
The DNA here is from genome assembly GCA_037305975.1 of Chrysolophus pictus. NCBI lineage: Eukaryota > Metazoa > Chordata > Aves > Galliformes > Phasianidae > Chrysolophus > Chrysolophus pictus. The sequence continues at coordinate 36,530,038 of CM074580.1, read as the reverse complement.
TGTGTTTCTTCTCATTGCATTAGGAAGTGCATGCGTATCTCACTAATACGTACCAACTGCGTGTGTGCTGGAAATACTGCTAAGATTTATAACTGCAGGTGTAGTAATGGTACTGGATGTTGAGAACAACCATTCTCACTACCATGTAGAATAAGAAATCCATCGTTTAGGGGATAATTGAATATTTTTTATTTACTGATTTCTATGAAAATTTCTGATAGGATTGTTTTTATTAATGGCTTCAATATCAGAGCACATTGTTAAATTCTGAATTTAGAAGTTACAGTATAGGAAATCGATCAAAATGAAATATTTTGAGATGTATGTATCATGAAACCTCGTAAGAGTGAAATCTGAAAAATCTACTCTCCTACTGTGTTACACATTGTACACAAATTTTGGAGTGCTAACAAGTATTCCATAGTATCTGGAATGAGATTTGTCTGCAGCTCAGGCACCGTAATGCTTTCTTTCTATTGCAATATTCCTCCCCATAAGGATGCTACCTAGCAGCACACATTAAGAAATCCTACTTAGCATCTTTTAAATATAAAATTTGTTGAACTTTTACAAATCTGGAATATAGATAATTTTACCCACAATAATCGTACCGTAATTTTCACTTCTTTGTAATAATCTACCGTGTATTTTACTTAATGCAAAGAATTTATCAATTATTTTGATTTTTTTTTTGCCTTATTAAATGGTGAACTTAAATACCAAAACTATAATGCTGTTTTAATTATTCAGTCTACAAAATATCATAGAACAAATGATAATTGAAAGGATTTAAGAATTTTTTTTATCAAAATTGGAAAATTTACATCCACTCATCTTTTTTGACATTGTATTCCTAAAGAGTTGGTATTTGATATATTTCAGCTAGCCTTCTTAGACAGTTGTCTTCCAGAGATTAAAGATATTGACTTTATATGATATCTGACAAGGCAATCGCTACTTTACAAATAAAATAGTATGTTTGAGGGGGTCTTTAAAAGTTTCTTCTATATTAAAAACTCATAGTACAGAAGGAGCTTTCTTGCTTGATGTGAAGTACTCAGATGCCCCAAAAAAAGGTTTTTATTTGAAACAGAAGCAGATTTATTTGTTATGTCTGCATGATAATCATTAGGCACAAGATAGAATTTCAGACACCATTTACATTTAAAAAAAAAAAAAAAAAGTCTAATTACTAATTACATACAGTGAGCAAAGTGCATGTTTCGCACTGTCTGGCCACATTTAATCAAGCATATATTTGTCTGACTTGCTTTTGTGTAGGATTTGTGAAGGTTTTGGAGGTTTCTTACTAATACAGAAACTTAGATATTAGAACTAGAAGGCACTTACTTTGGCCAGCTTTTTTGTATACTTTGTAGATATTACTTTATATGCTTTACATCAAATAATTGAAGATTTCAGGATTTCAGTGAATATTTATCCCACCCCTGAGTCATACTATTGAAGCCTTGTTTGATATAAGTTCAAATAAGAGTCATGCATGAGTTTGTCATATGACCCTTGTCGTCTCTTCCAGGAGAAAATAGTTATTTCTAGAATCTATTTTACTGTTTGGCAGTGGAAATCTTTTTCAAGTTCAAACAAGAATCACAAGGTAAAGAAAATTATAATCAGTATTTCCTTTTACTTTGACATGATCTGTTTTTCAATTTTCCCAAGTCCTAGTTCTGCTGACAATTCTTTTGATCTTCTTAATTCAAAATGTCATTAATTAAAGGCATGCATACAACAGTAAGACAAGAAAAACTGAGAGTTTCCCAGGAATCTGTAAATATCAGATTGTTTTTGTAGACTGTTCAGTTATTTCTGTTTCAAGAAATAGGATGACAGTTTCTCTTTGCATTCTAAGACTTAAATGTAAGAGGAAAGTTCATCTCTATGTAGAGTCATACGTGTGTGTGTGACAATTTGTAGATATGTAATGATAGTAATTTTTTATACCATCTTTATGGATTTTTTTCCTTGAACTAATGCATTTAATTAATGCTTTTTCCCTCGATGCCACAAGCATATTTGAACAAGAAATAACTGTTGTAAGAAAAATCCCAGAAGTATCTACAGGATTTGATTTCTTGTAAACCGTGGATAGTGAAAGTACTCAAAATGGCAAACAACTAATGAAGAAAAGCAAAATGAGCAGTCCATAAATAAATGCTGTGTTTAAGAATGTTCGTATTCAAGATTAGTGCTGTAGTATATTATACTGAAAATCGGTGCAGTTTGAATATCTCCCATAAAGGAGTTGTATAATAATGGCAATGTAACGAGAACCACACAAAGTAACTTTTGTATGGGATAAAATCACATTGAAGTTTTCCCCATAAAAAAAAGGACCAAATAAAAAACCAGTGAAGATTCCAAAGCATAAGTTATTTATGTTCGTTAAGTATTGTTTGAATCCTATCATAGGAATACCTTACCTGACTATATATCTAATGTTCCACAGTAAATGAGGCAAGTATTGATTGACATATGCTGCTTAAATCGATCACCTTGACAGCCAGAATTACGGTAATCTGTCAGTGTTAATGACTGTCTTTCAAGCTTTGATACCTCTCCTTCACTCATCTTGTCTTGCCTCTCTTCTATTTGAAGTGCATTTTCTTGCAACCTCTGGTTTTGTCAGAGTAGGTACTTTTGTTGTGTTTTTTGTCCCCTGAGTCCAATTTATTGGCTTGATCGTGCAATTAGACTTAAAATGCAACACCAGGGAGCAATAGTGTTCCAAGTAACAATCGGACCTCAGGGGTAGTGCAAGCCTGTTCTCAGCTGTCATTTATTAGTTACCTGTTGAAAGAATAGTTCTGTTTTGCTATGAATAATTCCAAAGCATCACTTTAAATGCCTTTGATTTTAGCCACTAGAGACAACTGATTGAACCAACATTTGTGATAAGTTTTTAAACTCTTACCTTAGTTTTTGTCATACAGACACTTGAAGTAGCTGCTGGAGTGATACTTGCAGGTGTGTGTACAAAACTGCTGTTTCTACTGCATTTTCATGTAGACACACACATCATTTCAGTTGGTTTTCTTCAGTGCTCCTTTTCCTTTGATTAATGCATCTTTAATACTAGCAGTGAATAGAAACCAAAAGCACTGTGTTGCAGTGTAGTGTATTTTCATGCATAGATTCCATGATTTTTTATTTTTTTATTTTTTTTTCAAAATATGCTATGCTTTTCTCTAACAGCAGTTCTGGATTTGTATCTGTTCAGGTAAACAGATTTTCTGTAGTAATTTTACTGCTTCTGTTCCCACAGAACCTGCCTTCTCTACCCCAGTAGCTCTTCTCTCTTTCTCTTCTCGGGCTGTTGGCAGAACCTAGCTAGGACACTAGCAGTGCCTGTTAAGAGCTATAGCTCAAGCACTTAGGTTTAAGAGTAAATACTGTTGTTGTCATCACATCAAGATATCATAATTTGGTTTTGAATTAGTAGCGTCTTTATTATTTATTCTTCCCAAATGAGTGCATGAGATTCTCTTGAAAATAGTAAAAGAGCAAAGAGCAAAATATAAAATAATACAAAACTGATTAATCCCACTAACACAGTGCTCTGCTAATAATTGTAAAGAGTGTTCTGTTAATGGGGAGACAGTTTGAGGGGGATTCAGATATTTTTGTATTGTTCAGAAGAAATATAGGGCTTTTTACATCTACATTCTTTCATTAATTGAATTTAGCCATCTGAAGGGGCTGGGGAGATCTACTGTTCTCTGTTTAAAAAAAAAAAGTCTTGATTTTTGTATAAAATGTGGATAGGCTTATTCGGGTGGCATTATGATTTAGAATAAAAGGATGTTGGTGGGCTACCGTGAAAGGCAGTGAAGTGCTTTCTCAGCCTGCTAGAACTTCTGAAGTTAGATCTTGTCAGTACAGATGGCTTGAAGGAGGGAAGTTCTTTGTTACTGTGTCTTTTTAAGGTAGGAAGTTTCGGGTATATTGTAAATTGAAAATTAGTAGAACAATCACTCTTTCATTATAAAATGCATTTTAAAGGTCTACATGTCCCTCTTAGAAAAAAAAAAAAAAAAGGCAGAAAAAGAAGGCATATTCCTTAAACTGGAATAGAAAAAATAAACTAGTTCAATCATATGCAGAGTAATTGCTTTGTACATAACACAAAATGACAGGTTTTTTTGTTAATACCTACTTAACCTTATTAATTAATTAAACGGTTTGGATAACAAAAGCCTATTGTTAAAATGTTAAGACTCTTGCCCTCTTAAGGTGTTAAAATTCATACAGATTCCTTCGATAGCTCTCAGATGTCTGAGAATAAAAGGAGGGAAGATTAAAGATTTTATTTCTGATATTTCTAGGATTTAAAGTAAAGAATTAAAAACAACAACAACAACACTATTTAAACCCTGCTTTTATTTTGCTGAAGAGAGCGCTGTTTGTTGATGTAATCCTTTACTGGTCATGAATTTCAGACCTAATAACAGAGAAATTGCTTGAAAGTTTTGTATGCTAAAACTCTGAAAGCTGGATCTATAAAATAATAAGCATGTACCATTGCATATGGTTGATTCTCTTGTTTAAATTGGTGGGAAATGTAGGAGATTATTGGTAACAAGCAAAACTGACAAATACTAGTGCCTGTGAGATAGAATTTTAGGGTGAGCTGAATAAGATAGTGACAAACTGTTCCTACGTCATTCTACATATGATAATCATGACAGGTGGGGCATAGTTCCAGTGCCAACAGAGGGAGAAGATGATGATATGTACCAAATAAAAAACAAGGAGATAATAGAAACAAGTTCATTAGTTGTCTTTGTTCTCTAAAACATCTCCAACAAGTCTGTTGTCATTTATAGAGTAAAGGGTTTTATATAATACCTGTAAATATGTGAAAATATCTAGCTGGAGTATACTCCATTTAACTATATTCACTAACTAAAGAAGTCAAAATTACAAAAAAAAAAAAAAAAAAAAAAGGATATGTGTATATAATGCATTCTGGATGTGCCACAGATTTAGTAGAAAAAAACAACAACAATGTAATAAACCAGCATAAAGCAAGGATTAAAAGTTACTATTGCAGTAATTGGAATTACCATATGGTAGTCCAAAGAACATGAGTCCTAATCATGGCCCGGCCAATCGAAGTAATCACAATATACTTTCTAAATGTTAGAAAAAATAGTGTAATTGCTGATTAGCTGCACCTGAATAGATCTTTGGGTCACAAATGTATCTATTTCCTTCAGAATGCTGCTTCTTCTGAACATAGAAGAATGAAGGGTATTAGAAAATCTTTTAATTTCTGCTTGCCAAACCATAGTTACCATCCATCTGTTCATGCCAATTGTGGAAAAAGGTCAGTTTTCAGCGAAGCCATGTATTTCACAGAAGGTATGTGAACTGAAATTTCACAGGGGAGATGATGGTTCCTGATTCTTAGTGATAAACCATTGGGGCCAGCAGGGTTGGCATATGGTTCAGCATGATATGAAGGCTTGGGTTCCCTGGCTTCACTTCTTTGGCGTTGAACTGATAAAACCTGGCTCTTAAGTATTGTTTCACTGGACACCAATCATGGGCAGCAGGAACTGCCCATTTAACTCTCTGTGGGAAGGGAGCCCAGACTGCATTCACAATAGTACCATTGTAGTGTTGCAAACTGCTCTCAACAGCTTGACAGCACTAGGGAGGAGGGAGAAGGGGCTGATTTACTAATTGCTATTCAAAATAAAGGAAGAGGGAAGTAACTGAAAATTCGTTTTTGTTTTCATCATTTGAATGAAAGATGCCTTTGCCAGTCTTCTAGTTCTAAAAATTGCAGAAGACTTTGCTACCATCCAAAGAGGCTTACAAGTAGATTATCTTGTATCCACTGCAGCAGCCCACAGTAAAGATAAAACATTCTCTAGGTAGTTGTAATGATTATTCATGTGTAGATTGGAATTAAAGACAAAATTTCTCATTTGAGAATTCTCTCTGTTACTGTGTAGTGTGGAATTGCAAATTAATTTATGTCTATATCTGTAGTCTTTTTACTGGACAATACTTAATATTATTTTATATCTTTAATTTTTGCAGTTTTCAGCAAAGTCTTTTTGAAAGGCGTTTTCATAACTGTTTCTCTCATCAATGAATACACCTATATATGCAGAGGTACTTAAGATAGAAATTTAAACTTTTGAGTAAATGAGAACAGTGGACTTCAGCATTCATGCAAGTACTTGAAGCAGAGCCAGTTTTGCTTTTGTGTTTTTACATGCATGAACCTTGATTGCTGGAGTTTAAACCAATACAGTGCTGAGTGTCGGAATAGGGATAAGCCCCTCTCCCCAAATCTGGAGTCAGTGCATGTGGCAGCACTTCCCTCTGGCCTATATATTATTTGTAGGCTAAAGCAATGGTTGAAATGGCTAGACATCTCTCCCTGGCACATTTGGGGTGGCATTCTTAATAAACTTCAGCCCTTTGGCTGGTCATGTCGTTGCTTCCTCTGCCACTCATCTGTAACGCAGCAGTGCCACATTGGAAGCACTTTGTGAGCCATCCTTTCTGCCTTGGGGAGCCTGCTTCCAAAGGAGACCTGAAGCTGGGTAGCTGTGATCGTCTGCAAAATAATTAACACAAACCACCTTCAAGTTTCATTGATTCTTGTCTGGGCAATGTTAGTAAGACAAATTCTCCCTGGAAGGTGAAGCGGAAATTCTGCCTACATGAGAGCTGCAGCACTGTACCTTCAGTGTTTTTTTTTCACCTCCATAGCCTGTTACCACAACATAGGCTAGTGGGAATGTTTGTAAATGCTGTAATTAGTCTTCTGACTACATCACAAGTAAATTTAATGAGTAATCTGTTACAATCTTGAGGTATTTTTCCTTCCAGTACTGTTAGTCATTTGATCACACTGTTGTTCATGCTAGATTGCAGTTCAGGGGTTGTAAATTTTATACACAATAAATGGTAGCAAAACTGAGACTTTCTTCTATATGTTTGTGTTAATCAGCTGCTGCTATATTTCAAACAGATAATTCATTGAATGCCCGTTCTTCCTCTTACTGCAGAGAAGATTATATTTAAGTCAAGATTAATGGATAGATTCTGATGTTAAAACCCAGTCTCTGAGCCTCACATTCCCTAGAGGCATATAGTGCATTAGTTCAAGCCAATATGCTGCTTATCATAGATGCTATGACACTGTCTTGAATGACGGTTTACTGTACTTTGTTACTGCTTACTCTGGTAATAAAATCACTATATTGTGTTCTTGATAATTACAATATTAAATAGAAACTTAATTTGATTACTGCACATTTAGATACAGATAGTTCTTAAGTAATTGCCTGCTGTAAAATTTCTGATATTCATTTTTTTCACTCACGAGGTGTGTTCTGTCAGTTTAATACTTAGTGCAGTCACCTTAGCTGAAAAAGTGTTGAAAAAAAGATCACAATGGGATTTTCAGTAAAAGGCAGTACCTTTTATCTTTTTTTTTTCACTTGAACCATCATTCCTTAAGATGCTTTTGTTTGCTGAAGTCCTTAGAATAAAATAACTGTAAGGCTACACAGAGTAGAAGAATTCAATAAATATTAGTAATTCTGAATTTTTTCGTCTTACCTTGGAAATTGCTAGAAATCTGGGCATCAGTGTTGTGGTTTTTTTTGTTTTTTTGGTTTTTTTTTTGCATGAGCGGTTGATCAGAATTAGAATCTATTCAGTTTTATAAGTGTAATCTCAAAATATTTTGATACGGTTGCCTTAAAACAATAACTTTTTATATAGTTGGTTTTTATATAGTTCGATTCAAGAGCATACTTATACTGAATGTGAGATTTATGGTAGGTCTATTACACTTGCAGTTTAATTCTACACATCTTCTATGTGCCTTTTCTAAAGGAGCTTGGTACAAAGTAGTTACATTTTTCATTTCATAATTGAGTGTTTTAAGTGGTTAAGCATGGTCCAAATTTTATCTAATTCCAGTTTGTGTTAATGGTGCTACACTCACACTGCTTTAGCACCTGTTATGGATTTTGAGTCATCTGGCAGCCCGTGGGACTTAGATAAAGAAGTACCAGGTGTCCTGCCTGTCTCTTAATTGAGACGCAATGTAAACAATATAGACTTGGCAATATGGTTACAGGAATGGATTAAAGCCTCGCTTTGTCTGCTCTGATGAATCACAGCTTTTTCTTCGCAGAAGATTTTATAAACCACTAAAGAGTTTAGTTAGCTGTAAGATCTGATGGAACAAGATAAAAAGATAAACAATACATTAAGGTTGTTCCTAGAAGGACAGTACTGGGTTTCCCAATGAAAATGTAAGCATCAATTACAGTTTTTTGCAATAATTCAGTAAATTTGCAAGTGCTTACACAGTAAAAATAAAAATTCTTATATAAATCCAGATATAGTCAATGCCTTTCAATGTATAATATGGTGGTAAACTAGGCAGAAAGCAATACACTGACTCAGAAGCACTCAGTGGCTGCAAATTTGCCTAGACTATGCTTGCCCTTTTCATCATTTAACTATAGTATATCTATACTGGAATTAATCACCTAATACTTTTAAACAAGCTTCTAAATGGCAAAAATGTATGTTATTATTTACCCCCAAATTTTCAATTCATTAAAATATATTGAACTTTTTAGTAGCATAAAAAATAGCATGTAGTTTTAATTATATTCACTTAAAGAATTATTAAAAACAATTTTCAAAATCCAGAATGATGAGATTAATTTGTGTGGATTTATCTATTCATTTCCGTATTTTAATCATGACGATATATGCCTCAGAAATTGTGTCAGAGAACCCTTTGGCAGTCACAGTTTGTGTTGAGAAAGATTTTCATTAAGGATGCTAGATACTGCATTTTATGTTTACTTAAATTCTGTAGTCTGTTACTTACTTTTAATACTGATTTAATTTTTAACAATGTCTCCTTCACTTGGTAGTTTGTCATATTAATGCATTACTTTTTAAATTTACTGGGTTTTGATAATTAGCACTGAGTCCCTTCCACAGTTTTAAGATATCTTCATGAAAGGCAACTTAGAACTTTAAAAATATTACAGTGGGTCCTTTGAGTTTAATGTTCTGTTTTATGAGTAAGGAAATAGATTGTTATGTTTTACAAAAGTGCTGTTCACTAGTACTGAGAATATGATTTCTCTGGGGGTAAAAATCACCTTAGAAAACTGTAAAATTATTCACCTTTTCAGTAGTGTCAAGCATTGTAATTTTTTTTTCATCTCTTTAACCTGAAAATCTTGCGTTGGATATGAGAGGCATAAACTGAATTCTGCTTTATAAATCATCAGTGATGTGGATAAACTCCAATTGCGTATGCAGGCACTGCTTTCATTTACAGCATATCTGTGTAATGCACAGAGCAAAATGTTTGTGCCAACTTTCAATATTAGTAGTATTTAAGAAACAGAAAAGAATCTAGGCTGACTTTGAGAAATAAGTTGACATGAGTTAATAGAAGTTACAGTTGGGAAAAAGAATCTTTGTATACCGTGCAAAATAAATGCGGGAACCACTGAAGTGCATTAAGTAGGTGCTACTTCTACAGTCACTTTTCAAAGTAGAACAGAACTTTAAGTATTCCTCTCAGTGTGGCCAGTTGATACTGATCACCCACCTACATAGAAAACACAGCTAGTTGCAGGGCTTCCAACACTAGATCAATAGCATCCCAGCTTAGATCCTTAATTCTAAGAGGCAACAAAAAGTACAAATTGTTGTGACTCAGTATGACTTCAACTGATTTGACAACCACTGAACAATCTCTTTCTTTCAGTGTGAGATTTTTCTGGAAAAAAAAACTTCCATTTCTACAAGTATGATGGTTGGGTTTTGTCACATTCTACTAAGGTTGTAACCTTAGGTTTTAATCTGTACTTGTTATCTTTTTCTGGAGGCAATCGCCCTTCACTTCTTTATGTCGGAAATTGAAATTTACAAGGAAGAATCTGCCTAATAAAATTGTTGCTCTCTTCATTCTAAATACCTCAGATTGTAGCAATTAATTCTGTGGGTTCTGAACACTTTTTCAGACCCAGGAATCTAGAAGCTTAAAATCCTACCAAAATCTGCTATTCATTGTGCCTCACTATTTTCTCTCTCTTTTTTTTTTTTTTTTCCTTTGATCTTTAATATCCTGGGAGCTTTTTTGACTGTTGACAATATTGCACTGTTATTTTTCCTTGCAGAGAAGTGAACTTCTAAATTTGATGAGGGGGTAGATATAAAGGAAAAGGTGCCATCGTATGTAGCTTTTCTTAAAACATCTTTAATCTCTTTTATACATTGTGCATGCAATCAAAAAAAGCAGCCTCTTATTAGGTGTCCATTGAGCCTACAAACAAGTATCTCTGGATGGAAGACTTTCATTTTCCAGTTAAAAATTGAGCAGTACTTTGGCTACTGCTTACCTAAACTGTTTTTCAAATGCCTGGCTTGTACTCTCCACAATCATATCAATATATATTGACTTCTTAGATGATTTTGCTAACAATTGAAACTGCCAGGGATGCAGCTGTACGTGTATTTCTAACAATAGTTCGTAATTTAACCTGAGAAGGTCCATCATGCTATTTAGAAATGCATTCTCTGGCTTTTGTTCTAAAAGGTATTTCTAGGCAATCATCAGAAGATTCTCTCTTCCCTAGCAATGGAATCAAAGGCTCTCAGATTCTACATACCGTCAGTGTTGTGATCACATATACACTGTGACACCAATACGCTGTTTTAGTGTGATATGCTAAACGGATGTGCACATATATATATACATAAGCATCAGAAGGGAAGATTTATTAATAAAACTTTCATAGAGGTGCTTGATATTGTGATTTTTATTCAGTTTGTCTGGATGAGAGACAGTGATAGGAAAAAAAAACAAAAACCAAAAGCCCACATTTTTACTCTCTTTCACATACCTTTTGGAAATTCCTTTCCTTTTGTTATAATTCTGATTTCTAAGAAAGCGGTTGTGTTTTCTCTTTACTGGGCTTAACCAGCCCACCAATTAAGAGGCTAGAAATACCTGCAGCGTTGCTGGGCTTACCGCTTGAAACTTCGTAGTTGTGGAGTATTTCCTGAACGATTGTGACTTTGATGCCTTTTAAATCATCCTGAAATCATGCTGAAGTCATTTACTAAAATGGAAGCTGTAGCATGGCATTTGATTGTTGTATCTGAAATGGTAGATGCTTTTTTTGACAGGTGGGAAAATTACAGGATTTCTGCCATTCATGTCTTTTGGTACGTCACACATACAGTCATTTAAAAATTTTTTTGAACAAATGACACACTGACCTTTCAAAGAGTATTTACAATCATTAGAGATCTTTCTGTAATCATTTTTATGTATTACTGAACTGTGCCTTCAACCCTTTTAAAATTTTCTATCTTTGAATGCGTTTTCCAGCATAATCTTTCTCTTTAGAAGCTCCTTAGGAAATCTGTTGTGATAATACATTTTCTCATGCCTCTTGCTCATGCGTCTGTCTATCTGTTGAGCAGAGGTTGGTGTTTCTTGAGCGTCTGTCTATCTGTTGAGCAGAGGTTGGTGTTTCTTGACTCATCTTACTTGTAAGGCAGCAGTGCATAGAGTTTTGAAAGTATGCTTACTGGATCAGTCCCCACGCAAATACAACAGGAGATAACTCAGTAGTTATATCAGTCATCTAGGAAATGAGAGAGTGGTTTCCAATTTTGAGGCCACATCTACTGCCTCTTACAAGAATGTCATTCTAGCCATTGGAAATGAGGACATTTTGTAATAGGTGCACTTGGTTCACTGCTGAAATTGCTCTTCGTTTCATAAAATGTCCTTATCACAGGGAGAGTACGTGCTCATCTGTATAGGGCAGTGGTTATAGTACTTTACTGAGAGAGAAGAGTTCCTGGCTTATGGCCCCTGCTCAGGAAGTCTTCAGTGCCAACACTAGAATTTCTTCTCCAGCTCTTTTGTAGATCTAGCACATGGATGCTCCTGTAAGACAGATTACACAATTTTGAAGAGCCGAATTCTTAATTAAAGTCTTGACAATTTTACTCCACATTGAAACTACCTTTCCTTTGTATTTTCTCAGCTTCAGATTAAATGAAATACTAGGATTGGTACTCCTGTGATGATTATTATGTGCTAATCATAAATTCGTTCTTCTTTAATTGTTAAATGCTAGATAGGTTACTTGCAATACATATTACTCAATTCTAAAGCTTACGGGCTGACTTTTTACTCAGTTTAGAAGGATGTAAATACAAATGGAGACAAGAAGTGTAGTTAGATTGAGATTATAAACCTATGGAAATGATTACGAATAGATGATTTGACATAAAAATTTGAAAGGTGGAGACAGTAGAGGGGGCTGGGCAACGGGAAGTACTGCTTACAGAGATTGCATGATTAGAATTGCAAGAAAGAAGAATTTGAGACAAAAACCTAGAGATGTAGGTAATTAGGAAATAGATTTCCTCATCAAATGGAAGGATGACAAAACTGTGAATAAAAAAATAGACCTATGAAGGAATTGTTTGGAATATGAAAGAAGGAGATGAGGATGGTGCATGGAAGAAAAATATTTTACTTGTATTATCACGTCATATGTGTAACCATAGACAGTGTATAAACATGACCATAGACCACAGTCTCATATACTTAGATGTACAGACTAGACAAGTGCTGTTTGTGTCCTTGAAGTTAAAAAGTTAAGTATAAAAATGACAAAAAATGAAGGAGTATGCAAAACATAAGGATATGTGAAACAGTAGTGAGAAGTATGAATGGCTGTGTGATCTCCGTGCCAATAGATTATAAGCCTTCAGATGTCTTCTTAGTAGTTTTGATCAAATTGATCAAATAGTTATTGACTATTGCAAGGAACTGGCAAATTGAAAATGATATCCGAAGAGAATGCTCTGTCAGTGCCCTGTGCCAGCCTGGTCTACTGGTTGGCAACCCTGCATATAGCAGGGAGGTTGAAACTAGATGATCGTTGTGGTCCTTTTCAACCCAGGCCATTTTATGATTCAAAGTGGGATGCCCTGAAATTGGACTCTGCAGTTCTGAGTATACAAAAATTCACATCGGTTGTAATGCAAATAAAATGTTAGTTGCAGTGACCTATAAAGGCACATTTCTGGCTTGTTTGTTGTTGTTATATTGATTGTAATTGCAGGACTACAACTTCTGAAAAAATATAATGAAATCATTTCATCAGATCTGTGGAGGTTTTATTATGCTTTTTGTGTTAAGTTATGTATCTGCCAGCTTTTAGCTGACAGATTTGAGTGAGTGTCTGTACAGTTAATGTATATCTTGCACTTTTATCCATTCTCTTTTTTGTCAGTTAGCATCTTCTTCAGAAGCAGAAAGCTTATGGCAAGGTTAGTTTGTGTTTAGTCACAAACTTTTTTTTTTAGTCACAAACTGATTCTTTCTCCGTTGGTTTTGTCTGTGTGTCCTTCCCGTTCTGTCTTAATTGGGATGCCAGTGGCAACATCCACTCACAGTAAGAATGTAGTCTGCATTTCCACTCTTATTACTAGTCTTTGAGTTTGTGTGTGCCACTCAATTTATAGATGCTAATAACTCTTCCCTAGAGAGTAGCATTTTAAAGAAATAAATGTCTAGCCTAATAGAAGTAATGCAGAAATTAACCTCCATGGTATTATGTCACTCTTGCAGATAAATAGTATTTAAATGAAGCATAGAGCTGGATTATCTCAGTCACCAATGCATAAAAATGAAGTTTTAAAATACTGGAATGTTCTTGAAGTACATGCAAGTAGGTGTAAGTATCCAAACCTCAGCTACACAGAGGAGCTTGAGGAGATTGTATCTTCTTAGTGCAAGTTTTGGACTTGGCTTTCACATCAGATTTGTGGATGATTTTTTTCGCAGAGTTCTGTTTTTGACGCAGTGCGGGTAGTTTTGAGGATTGCTAAGACGAGAGGCAACCAGGCCAGCTGAATTACCTTTCTCTAGGTGTGTTAAGTGTGCATTTGAATTAGTCTTCTAGAACTGATACAAGCATGTCCTCTCCACTGAGTAACAAAAACATCATTATCCTCCTCAGTCAGCATCTGTGTCAAGACTTCTTTATTTGGTTAGGAGATGGGTACATAGACCGGAGAATGAGAAAGTCCTTGTTGCATTCAGAGTGGTAACTTTCCTTCATTTCTGCCTTATTTGTGTGTAAGCTTTGGATATAATAGGATAACCTAAAAGATTTTCTTCAGAGACCTCTGAAAGTAGAGCATTTGAAAAGGAGGTAGGTGTCTCCACCCTACTTTACCATGAACCATTTTACCCATTCAAGCAGACTTTTAAAAACAGCTTGTTTTGATAGCAGCCTGTTCTCCTGTGGGCCTTCAGCCTTTGCTTCCTGGCAGCACCTTTGGTGCGAAAAGAGAGTGATCAATTGGGAGACTATCAGTGCCAGCATGCATAGAGTGATAAGTTAACACACCACTGGGAATTTCTAGGGCCCACCAAGATACTTCACTTCTAATGTGCTAACAAGCTCATTTTTCTACCTCTTGCCTCTTCAGTTATTTTTTTTTCTCAGAAGAGCTTAGAAGTTGAGTGCATCAGGCATAATGAAAAGCTCTGTAGGAGGGAGAAGCAATAACCCCATTTTTCCCTTTTCAGCCAAATAGAAAATTAGTTTCTGGTAATACACAAAGGCCAGTATATTTTGTGCAAGGGGCACTGCTGTGAATCAAAGGACTCTATTAACTGCAGAAAATTCAGCAGCTGTGAATCTCCCCCAATGAAAAAAAGTGCTTTTCAACAAGTTGTGAGATACATAGTATTATTTAGACTTCAACCATCAGTTTCATCCTCTACCACTTATATGTAGCCTCTTTAAAAATGTGCTATATTACTCTTCTCTCTTAAGGCTCAACACTGTGTTTATCCCCCAACCTAAGAGTCTTTACAATAGGAGATTTGTGTATTTTCTCTTGTCTCAGTGCTTCTATTATAGCTTCTCCAGATTGAGAATTCTGCTGGGTTTCAGCTCTCTCTGGATCCAAAAGGCAAAAATTGGAACACAGATTTTAAAGGTAAAATTGTTTTGCAGTTTCACTGCATAACAAAGTTGTGGTCTAAGGAAACACCACTAAGGTGATCATATTCAGTAGAAAGTTATTTTCAGATAATACATTCTCTCTGCATTCCATACTGCAAAATATATAGTAAATACTGTGCAGAGGAAAAGTTCTGTAAGAGTTGAACTCTAGTTTTAATAGCTAAGATGAAGGGTATTGTTTCCAGCTGTAATATAGGGCTGAGAATTTTATTATGATAACTGAAAACAGTTTTTTAAAATGTTAGCAATTGTTAATAAAAACTTTAGTCACTTCTAATGCAGTTCTCTTGTTTAATTTACTAAAATATGTGTGCAAGATACAGAGATGAATATTATCCCCATTTCACAGACAAAATTGAGTCTTGAAGTTTCCTCACTCCCTCTCCTGCTCAAAAAGAGCAGCAAACCAGAAGTCAGAACTCAGAACCTTTGAGAAACTGATTCTGAGTACATTCCTCCGCTGAATGCTGATTTGGATTTTATTGTGCATGTTTTTTGTTTGGTTGGTTTGGTCTTGGGGGTGGGGGTTGGGTTTTTTTGGGGAAGAGTATGGGAGGCAGTATATATGTATGTATGAGGCGAACACAATCTTACTTCTTACTATCAACAGATAGAATACGGAAACAAAATATGCACAATCATAAATATCAGGAAAAAATTTTGGTCATGTTGTGATTATGTGAGATAACTTGGGGAAGACTCTGTCGTTCAGCATATTGAGTCCAGCTGGTAGACTTTGAAAGTTGTCAGAGAAAAGGTTAACTGATTTCTCAGTTCAGGAACTATACGACATGGAGTCAGCATGGTAGTTTTTCTTGATAATTGTATGTTGCTGCCTGCTGCTCTACATTTTGACAGCCATTTCCATAGTTGCTTTCGTGAACAGCAGAAATATTCTCTCTTTTTCTCGCTCTCTCTGTGCTAACAGCACAATCAGGCCTGCTGGAACAAGCAGCCTGGAGAGGGTTCTTCAAAAGCAGCAACACTTCAAGACACTGCTCTCTTGTCAATAATATCAGAGAGGGAGAACAAGGTGAAAAGGAAGAAGTACAGTATTTTGCTGTCAGTGCCCTGCCAGCTCGCTGTTAGCCGGTATTTAGGAGTCCTGCAAATTCTTTACAAATACTTTTGCGTGTTTTAACAGCATAATCAATGAGGCGTTTTTCCCAATACCCAAATTTAACTCTGTATTTATCTTAGCTGCACGTGTGTTTACGGATTATGGAAAGAGTTTGTCATTGCAAAGTGCAAAATAAATTATTTTGTTAATGCTCATGTTACTGTTCATGCTGTATTCTTAAAAATGTAGGTGTTTAAATTTAATGTTAACCAGAGTAGCCAAAGCATTTTGTTTAGAGATAACATTTAAACTGCTGTAGTTTGAAAAGATTTTCAGAAAGTGTTATATGAAGCTTGAAAAGGGAATAACGTAACAATAAGGTTCACATTGATAGTATTTGTCGTAGTTTCTATTAATACAGTGCTTCAGATAATCTTATAGTTATGTAAGGAATTAAAAATAAGTGTATACCATCATTGAAATACATATTTAACATTAAGAGCTCTGAATTACTAGACACTGGTATTTAGCAATTACAGTACATGATAAAAATTATTCCTTAATTCTCGGCTAAACCAGCTATGAGGAGAGAGCACGATACCTGCAAACAATTGTTCAGCATCACCTAGAACCTACAACTTTTGAGGATTTTGCTGCTCAGGTTTTCTGTCCAGCACCTTACCACCATTTTCCCTCAGACGCAGGTAAGAAGAACAGTGAAGAACTGTTCTTACACAATCTTACATCAAATGCAGTATCCTTACTTATAAAGAATGAAAATTCAAACCTTTTCATATCATTAATGGTTTCCGTTACTGTAAAAGACTATATACATCTGTTAAAGAACTTCTACAAAGTTACCTTTAGCCCTTTTTCTTTTGTCTGGTGTCATGAGCCAATGCCAGACAGTAAGACTTGGCAAGCTCCTTTAATATAGCGAGTGTATTTTCACAATGTATTTTATTGCATTCCCCCATGTAAAATTTCCATGGCTTGTCAGTACTGATTCATGTAGGCTAATGTAGGCTTTTTTAATGTCAGTACGGCTTCCCTGTAAAAAAAGTTTTAAGCTCTTTACATTTTTAGAATGAAAATTTCAAAACTAGAAACCTAGAGAATCTTGCAGTCATCTGTTTCCAGGTTGTTAGTTGCAGAGTTTTCTTAAGGTCATTTTTGCTTTCCACTGTTTTATAAGAGGATACTGCATTTTCAGTTACTAATAAGAAAATTGGTAAGAAAATGAGTAACTCAAGGCCTTCCTGTTCTGAAATTTCCTGAACTCCTTATGATTATTTCATTTATTTTATTTCCCCTCTTTTTAGATCATTAAATATCAGTTCTGTTTATCTGAAGGTAAGACAAAGTGTCCAAAAAACCCCTTTGTTCCTATTACTTTTTACTAGAGCACTAAGCTTGTAACCAGATTGTATGCAAACTTTCCTTGTTGCCCTTGTTCACACTAAAAAGAATTTCACACTGATTGAGAAATGACCACTACATCTTCTTAAAGTTTTAGTCTTTTACTAACCTCAGGTCTGCATGAAGCACTAACACTGGTTCTGGGATTAAGGTAACTAATGGTAGAGACAGTTGTTGAATGAGTAACACCTTATTGTATTGACCTTCGTTTCTCAGCATGAACAAGTAGTACTGAATGGCAGTGTGTTTTGTACCCTGTACTGTCTTTCATTGATGTTGTAAGGCATTCTGCAGTGATAACATAGGAGAGAAGGAGAAGAAGAATGTGTAACACTTGAAATTCTTTGTTCAGAAACCGCTATTTAAGGTCAAATAAATCAAAGTGCTATTGTGGAAAAGCTGTAAATCTAAATAAAATAAATTTTGTAAGAATTAATTAATTTGCTAAGTTATTATCTCAAAATTTGTTTGTTAATTGATAAAATATGCAGAGATAAATTTCAGAATTACAAAAGCATTCTGATGAAGTCTGCAGAAAGAATGACTGAGAGATGTTAAAACAGTGAGATTCTTTGGTGTGTAAGTATAAACCATAAATAGAAGTTAGTTTCAGAGTGTAATTGGTAGAGCTATCCCAGTGTAAATAATCAAAACCAAGGGGAAACTAAGTTAAAAGGCAGTAATTTAAAACTAATTAAATTAGTTCAAAGATAGTAACATAATTTAATGTATGACAGCATTTGAATAGGAAGAATCTGTAACTGGAAACTTTAAAAACAGCGTGACCAGAGACACCAATCCTTGCCACTTTTCCTACCTAATGCACTCAGTATGTATTCAGCATCAGACATTCCACATAGTGTATATTCTAGTGTGCTTGTATCAGTTCTGCCTGTTCACTTTTGGAAATTTCATTCCAGGCTAAGTAGTTCTGTGTTCTTCATCTAGCTTATTCTTTCAGGGAGAAGCAAAGCTGCTTCTCTCCATTGCACCAAACTAATACAGGGCATTGTTCCACAGTGGCAATTCCTGTGTTCCCTTAAAAATTGTCTGAGTCATTCTTACTTACTCTAACTTGATCTGGAAAAAGAATTCTGAAAAAAATCGATTTTTCGATTTTTGTGTTAAGCTTTCTCTCCCATGTAATGTTTTTCTGCAGAAATCTCATGCATTTCACATCTGAGTGAATGCGCGTGTTTACACTCCACAAAATGTGATGTCTTGTCCTAAGGGAGACGTTCTTCTGGACCTTGTGCCATATAGTAGCAGTCATCTCCCAAGCTTGATTAGTCTGGAAACCACCAGTTTCCAGTTCTAATGAAGGTATACCTATGAGCAGGGTAAATGCAGATGACCCTCAACTTTGAAGGACCATGGTCCTAAGAAAGATTCCACCAGATTTCTACTTTCCATGGATCTGGCAACTCTTGAAAGATGAGTATGGAGGTCTGACTTGTTCCAGGACTGCACATAGAAGTGGCACTGTAGTCCTGCCTGGGCATCCACACACATTCATTGCACCCAGAATGACAAAACTTTGCAGCCTACCTGCCAGATGTTTTCACATCACCTGAAAATTTCTGACCAGTTTCTAAAATTATGTTGCAGTTATTTTTCAAAATTAAAAATATTTTGTCTACTTTTTATGAAAAAAGACCAGAAATAACCAGAAAATACTTCCACATGTTAGATATTACAGACTTGATTATTTACTTGGATCATGATCTCAAAGCTTATAGTTGTTGAATATGTTCAATTTTTATAAATAATACTACATACATACAGTTCCTTACTCTGAGACAGATATATGGAAGCAGTGAAGCTACAAAAGCCCACCGCCAGGCACTGCAAATTTTGTTGTGATCCTATCAGCCACTTCCAGCCTGCCAAACTTTTCAATTAAACTATGACAACTGGCCAATAGAGAATATGCTGTTCAGTGACAGTGTACTTTTTCTGTTTATGAAAGCTTCAGTCCTCAACAAAAACTGTTTCCTTCCTTACAGTGGTTGCTCATTGATACAAT
This sequence comes from Chrysolophus pictus, assembly GCA_037305975.1. Lineage (NCBI taxonomy): Eukaryota > Metazoa > Chordata > Aves > Galliformes > Phasianidae > Chrysolophus > Chrysolophus pictus. The sequence continues at coordinate 36,510,435 of CM074580.1, read as the reverse complement.
GTTGTTTTGGCAGCTGCTGTTTTATCTAGATATGTAGGTTATCCTGTCAAAATATCTGCAAAATCCCCCTCCCCATGCTTAGGGATTTGACTAGTGTAATGTATGTATGCTTTTTTTTTTTTTTTTTAATTGAGATTTACCTCTGTTTAGTCACAGAATATAATTCATTTGCTACTGCATTTTTTACTTTTTGCTGTCTCTCTTAAAGAAAGAGTAACTGCAAACTAATATTTCCTGCTATACAGCCATTGAGTAAACCCAATTTCTGTGACACCAGAGTAGTCTAAGGAAACTGTCAGTGACAAGCTCAATGATATTGAAGGGCTTATTGACCTCGTGATGCTAAGATTCCGAGTTTTAAATTGTATTGATGATTTACTTTTGGTTCTTCTTTGTGGTACTTTTTTTTTTTTAACTCTTTCTGCTACCATAAATTGGACCACAGTATAGTAAACCTCATAGAAAGAGAACCTCTGTGCTATAGTATCTTTCTTGCGATGCCAGCAGAAGACCTTTTGATCTTATTAATCATTCCTGTGTTTTCAAGCCAGAGTTCATTACAGTTCTGCTGCCTCTCTTCCACAGTCAGCAGGGATGCTGACTTACATGTAGAGAAGTGGGGGAATGTAGAGTCAATGGTTCTTCAGCCTTGTACAAGAAGATCTCACGTTCCAGAGCTTGCATCATCACTCCTGCTGCTTGTTTGCTGTGTACCTTTGAATAGAGAATTTGATAATCTTTTTTATCTTGTCTTAGCCCTTCATAGGTGGTGGTGGTGGTGCTTTTCTCATGGCAGAGAGGTCTAACCAATGCTCTTGCTGATGGTTGGAGTCTGTGATTGAAAACATGCTTAAAAGCAAGAGTGTTTTATGAAGGCTGTTTGTCTAGTAAGGCTGTGAAGAGTTTCTCATTATTCTTCTCCAGTCCAGTCTTATTAAGAATTTTTTGTACTTCCAAGTCAAATCAAAACCACAGAACTTAATAAAATTCCACATTGGACAACCGAAGCTGAAACATTAAATGGTTCTGAATAGCTGCTGACCACTTTGGTCATAGTAAGCTGAGAATCCTCAGCACTTTGAAGCAGTAAATTCAGTGTGGACTGCAGCAACCTGATCTAGCTTTAGCTAGCTTTAGATGTCCCTGTTCACTGCAGGGGAGTTGGAGTAGATGACCTTTAAAGGTTCCTTCCAACTCAGATGATTCTGTGATTCTCTGACTGCTGGAGTCCCAAATGAGTCAACTTTGTACATTTAATGGCGTCTGCTGAAAAAAATGGAATATGGTTGCCCAATTAAAAAAGTCCCATACATATATGTACCGAGGGATGACATTAAAGCAGCATGTACAGTTCTAATTCTGATATTTCCTAGCTTTTGAACATTTGACTTTATAGATCAATTGTTTTGTAACTACATTTAATGTGTAGATTTTCCATTCTTGTTTTTGCTTAAGGCATAGGACAAAAGAGAAACTGTAACACTGATTAATAGCCATCATGATTCATAAGCAAAAGTGTAGCCTTAAGATCCACCACCAATTTCTGAGAACTGGGGCAGTGCAGTGATTTGTGGTGACAGCGAGCTGTCTTACCTCTGCCTGAACTTCTACCAATGGAAAGAGTGGAAATGTTGCCAGTGGATGTTCAGTGTTGCTGATACAGAATAGATTTCTCCAGTAGTCAGCTTTCCAGACAGGTTCTGAAGAGTATTCTTTGCTGGACGTAAGCTCTTCCGCTCATATTCCATAAACCCATTTTGGTTGTGCATCTTTCTTGTGTCTGGCTCCAGCTTTTTCTCTCCTACCTAACTCCAGCCCTCCAGGTCTCCAGGCCACTCATCATCTCTGCCTCTCATCTTGCTTGGCAGCTGCTTTTGCAGTCATCCTCTCTGTACCCGCTTCTTGCTTCTTTTCACCTTTTCCCCAAACTATTGGTAGATATAATGCTTTGGCCCTAGCAAGGCTCTGCTGAGTGTAACTGATAGTCTGGCCAGCTTTGGGATGGTGTTTGTGAAAGTGGCAGAGGACACAAACTATTCAATTGATTGTTCTCTTCCCTGGAGATCAGGCAAGGCAGGGCTTGAAGCATCTTAAAATCAAAATTTACCAACATGGACCAATGGTATTTCCTTTGGTGGTTGTTCACAGAAATGATACTCAGAAAAACACTGATCACACAACTGATGTGATACACCAGAAAGCTCAACAGGCAACAGATCAGTGCCCCACTGCACTCGTGGTCTAAATTTTTCACCTCTGCAATAGTCAGAACTGTTGAGTGAGATGTGCCATGTAAATGGGTGTGCTATGGTGTATCTGTATCCCTTCTAAGTCAGTCTGTAGTTAGGATTCCTTTTTATGTTTAAATAGCTCCATTCTGAAACAAATAAAAATCCTACTGTCTTTAGAGGATCCTAAAAATTGCAGATGTATTGGGAAAATGTCCCCTTTCAACTCCCCTGAATAGCTTCCATGTTCACAGACAACTGAAACAGCTTCACGCTGTGATCCCACACTACCAAACTGGTATCAAGCTGATAAAATGCTCCATGCCAGTTCGGTCAGTTGTCAAGCTTAAGAGACTAAAAAAAATGAATGACTTTTAAACATTTTTCAAACTCTCAAAAAAGTTAACTCATCTGTTTTGTTTATTTTAATTGAATTTTCTTGTTACAGCTCAATTGAGAAAAAGGCCTTCTTATTTAATCCTATTTTTATAGTTTGGATAACTAAATATTTCATTGCACAAAGATATAAAACTTCAAACTTACACTGAAGGTTTTAAAACTTGCGAATTTATATAACCACACTTTGTGTGTGTGTGTGTGTGTGTGTGTGTGTGTGTGTGTGTGAGTGCATATAGATATATATTCATATCTAAAATCCAAAGAAAATGAGTTATGAATCAGTCTGTTGATTCCCATGAGACTTTAAATATATTTTAAGTGCCATTATTCTTCACTCTTCTGGTGTGGTATGTTCAGATGTGAAAATCACTTTACATGACTTCTGTTCTTTAGCAACTGTAAGTCAGTTTCTTAAAATTGGACTATATGTGAATTCTGTGATTTCTAATGTCTGTTTGCAGTAATCACAATCAAAATTTTAAGATATTACAAGAATAATACCCTGATTGAAATAGTTTAAGGCTTTCCTTATCCAGCCCTTGACAAAATTTTGAAGTATGGTTTTACACCTTAACTTGACTAACTAGTTCAAATCCAGTGTTTTTTCTTCTTGACGTGATTTCAGAGCCTCATGTTGAGATTGGCTATAATTGTAGCGTACATAAAAGGTGGAACAGCTGGGGAGCAGAAGCCATATGTCAAATTACCATTTGTTTTTCCTTCTCGGTTGTGTGTATGTGTGTGAGTATTTAACTGTTTTCACAGACTGAGAAAACGTTGCAGACAATGCTTAGGATGTATCTGTTGCTATAAACAAGGTTGCTGGATCTGGATAATGTCATAGAATTCTTTTCTTTCTCTCTCCCTTCCTTTTTTCTTGTAATGCTTAGTTGGTAAGTATGACACCGGATTTCTGAGCTGTTGCTTCATTGCACATAACTAACTCATCACTCTCTTTAACCTGTAGCATGAGCAGCAATTACATAATGAAATTCGAAATTCTGTTTTCTGTACTCATCTGTTAATACCCTTCAATCTCTGCGGTTCGTGTCTCATGTCTCTCACCTGTTATCTTTTATCTTTTCTCCTCCCCCTTCCTCACTTCTTTCCACTTCTCCTTCCTCATCACTTCTTCATTCTCAACAAAGAAAGAAATGCTGTGATATTTCTTCTCCTTCCAAAACCTCCACTAGAAAGCATTGGCCACATCAAGGTAAAGGGCAAAGGCTTGAAACGGAAGGTCTTTCACGCTAGCTGTGAATGGTATGCTGTGCAAAACAACAACGGTTATTTTCTGTTCTCTAACTTCCACCGTTTGAAATGCTTTAATTCCTTGTAAAATTAGAACAAGATAGAATTTCAGAAAATGAGAGTGCATGTTTCCCTGCCTGCCTTTTTTTATGAGGCGCAGTAAGTCAGGCATTATCGTGCTTTTCCAGATTGTTTGGCAATGAAGTCTCCAGCTCATGAAGAGAATTGCTGTCCCCAGCTGGGGAACAAATAGCAGCCCTTTTTCCTCCCCGTCACCTCAGTGGCTGCTGTAAGCTGGAGAAAGAGAGTGTGGGGCCTTGGTGGAACAGGCAGGTAGTGGCCAGGCCAGGAGGGCTCCAGTCACCCAACCCTTCAGGCAGTGCTTTAACTGTACTCTCAGACTTCCTACCTGAATTTTTTGCCATGATTTTAACAGGAGTCTTTCCAAAGAAAAGAAAAGTTCTGTTTTTAGCAGAGAGTTTTTGAACCTATTATATGTGAAATGTTAACTGAGAGAGAAATATCTTCAGTTCTGATTATTGCATTATTATTATTATTTTAAAAGCATTACCGTGATGCAGACAGAATAGCAGGTGATGTTCTTTCTGACTTACCGAAACTGGCAGAGGTTTTCCATTGACTTCTGCTGTCTGCAGTTTACACAGCTCGGAAGTGGTCAGCAGCAGTGGGGGGACTGGGGCCAGGCAGCTGTTGGTGTCTGCAGATGGCTGATCAAATCAGTTTAGTTTTGTGCATGTGAGTTTGCAGCGTCCCAGTTCTGTACCCAGGAGACAGCCATGTCGTGCTGCCTCTTTCCCATAGTATCTATTGGCAGAAGCAGGCAGAGCTGTATGAGAAGGGCTTCTGTGGGGGACGTCGCTGCGGAGCAGCTCTGGGCATGGGGATGAGCTCTGCACCGTTATCTCAAATTCATCTTGTTCCTTTTACAAAGAACGTGGGATGCACAGTGCATCCAGCTCGTATGATCTGTTCAAGCTTTGCCCTGTGGGCCCTGCAGGAATTTGGAGCACTGACTGAAGTTCAGGTGGGAAGAGGTGTTCTGCTCTCCCAGCTCACTCCACCTTTTCAGTTGCATCCCCAGAGCTCCCTTGATGGGCTCTTATCTTCCATGCTGTCATAAAGATTGAACTCTTTGGGGCAGTGGCCTACATAATCCCTCTCCATCTCTGGAGGGAGCTAGAGAGGGGTCAGTCCCGCTGCATAGCAGAGTTACAGTGCCCACCTCAGTGCTGCGTCAGTGGCCGAGGGCAGTGGTTTCCGTGGCCTTGCAGCCCGGTGCCCCCGGCACCACCCTTTCTCTAGAGCTGGTGCTGCAGCAGTCACTGCAGCCACCCGCAGCTGGTGAGGGGCTGGTGCACGTGGTGGGCTGCTGGCAGCACGGGGCTCCTGCCTGCCCTCGTGTACGGATGCCCACGCCACGGCATGGAGGCAGCACTGACAGCCTCGGTTCTTGCTGTCCTCTGCAGGCTCCTGCCCAGAGACTCAGCCGGGAGAGCCTCCAGCAGCAGCAGCAGCAGCAGTGCAGGCGGATGGAACAGACTTAGCCTCACCCATGTCTCCTCGGACTAGCAAGAGCCGCATGTCCATGAAGCTGCGGCGCTCCTCGGGCTCAGCCAACAAGTCCTGAGAGAGGGGTGCACACAGCTTCCTGACAGCACCCACAGCCTGCAGCTGGAGGACAGCACCCGGTCCCTGCCTACCCATCTGTGTGCTTGTTTTAAACAGTGACACTGGAATTTTACTTTCGTATTTTAGCATCTTTTTTTTTTAGTTGTTTGGTTTTTGGGTTTTTTTTTTGTTTTTTTTTTTTTTGTTTTTTACTCAAACTCCAGGCTCTTTTTTTCCTCCCCCCTTTTTTTATTACAATTTTTGCCCTTTTTTTTATTTAGTGCAGCCTGCCCTCTGTACCTGTTACTGTGCTGGGTGAAGGGGACACCTCCCCAGAAGTCCTTTTTAGCTCTGGTTGATCTGAGTGACATGAGAATTGGAGACTGCCGTTTGGTTACACCATATTTATTGTGCCCCATTGCAGTTTTCTCTGAAACAAAGAAAGAAATATGTACAATTTGAAAAATGAACGTACAGATTTAAATTGGAGTTGCACTTGTAAAGTCTCTGTCAGATGTCACAGTGCTAATGTACAGCCTGTGTGCAAATTATTTATGTTAAGAATGAAATACTCCAACAGTCTTTCAGGCATTACAGAGCCCAAACAGAGTAACTTGCACGCAGCAGCAGCTCCTTCCTCACAGAGCAGTGTGTCATGTCGTAGCAGCGCAGGTGGTGCCATCATCTATGCCAGAAAAGATAAAAATCACTGTGCTGAAGTTCTCCTTCTGCTTGGCTTCCAAATATTTTTATAACGTTTGCTTTTCAAAGTGGTATCAGTAGTCAGTGCCACTGAGTTCCATGAGTTTTAGCCTTTCTCACCAGGCTGCTGGGCTATATGTGTGTCATTGTTCCTTAAAAACCAACAACAAAAAAGCACTTTCCTGACCTAAACTCATTGCTCTGATGCTGTGTACTGCAGAAGCAAAGGGAACACGCTGCAGGATTGGACCTGCGGTGCCGCTGATTCGAGCCCCAAGAGCAGCTCCGTACACGCATTCCAGCCATCCAGAGATATTTTCCTACCGGAGATGAGATGCTCACATTTTGGGGCTGGCAAACAACAGAATGCTGTTAACAAAATGTAGCATGGCATCGGTACTAACTGCATGTGTAAATATATCATATGGGCAACAGTAAAAATATAAATTATGTATTGTCATTCATGTAGTATCTACAAATTTGTAATGGTTGAAGAGAAGACATGCTATTTAATAATACAATAAAATTATTCTTACCACCTTTTGTGTATTAGTCATTCACCTCAGCCGCTAGATTTCTGCTCCAGTTTGTAAAAGGTCAGCAAACTGCGCACAGGGCGGCTGCCAGCGATATGGGGCTTCCACTCCTACCGAAGCTCAGACTGGGAGCCAACTCTGGGGGGCACTTCCCCATCCACCACAGGAACATGTGGGATCCCCATCCCCAGACTGGGGAACAAGGTGCCGGCAGCACAAAGTGCAGCTCAGCGCTGCTGCTGACTGTAGGAACAGCCAGCAATCGTTGGGGCCGCAGACCCGTAGCCCTTTCCCTTTGCTCCAACAAGCAGAGAAAGGAGCATGATAGTTCAAAAACACTGAGTTCAGTGTGATGAACAGGCACTTCTAGCTGAACCTCAGTTACCACCAAGGGTCTCACAGACGCACTGTTACGACAATGCCCGTTGCTTCTGTGCAGGGCACAGAGAGCTGCAGGTGGGGCCTCGGCAGGCGGCACAGAGCAGCCTAACGGGCTGCTGGATGCTTTCTGTTTTCCGGATCCTGGAACCCAAGCACAAAATGAAGCATTATCACTTGCTCTCAGCCCTTGGGCGTGATACATGCGAGCACCCTGTTGTGTGCAACAAAATACAGAACTAGGGAATTCATCGCTTTTAATGAAAAGATGGAAATTCTCTGCGTGCTCCTTTCCCGGGATCGGTTTGGTTTCTTCAGCTTCTCCCCCCGGAATTCAAGCAAGGCGTTCGCTTTGTTTTAGACCATTTATTGAATTTGCTCGTCCTTACTTTTGGCCTCATCCGCGATCACATTTGGAAACAAGCAGTACCGCGTGAAAATAAATAAATAAATAAATAACCAACCGAACGAAGAAATACAGCCCGGGACGCCGGCAGCGGGCGGGAGGGCCGCGCCGCGTCGGAGCGCTGGGCAGGGCGCCACGAAGCACGGGGCTCGCCGCACTACGGCAGCAGCGGCCCGGCCCGGCCCGGCTGCGGGACACCGGCTGGCAGGAGCGCGGAACCCGTGGCAGCCCCGGAGCCGCGCGCACTGTGCCGGAGCGCGGACGCACGGAAGGAGCGGGAGATGCGTACTTAGCACGGAGAGCAACGCCTCGCGTCTTAGCAAGCGGACAGCACGAATAAGTTCCCATACGATTTTCTAGCTATTATGTGACCGGACACCGACTGAACGGGAACATTCACCTTCCTATTTGGTACATAATACAGCGAACGAAACACTTCACAATAACTTCAGTGGTGAAGCTCGGGGGCTAAGGCTATTGAAACAAGGTCGCTAGGTCGGGCTCCTTTCTCACGAAAAAAAAATATTTCCTCTCTGTAAGTACCGTCTGTACAGCCGCGCTCCCGCCCGGGCCGACGGCAGCCCGGTACCGCCCCGCCCGGGGCTGCGGCCCCTCCGCCTCGCGGCCGCGCGGGCACGGACCGCGACGTTCCATAGGAATTACAGCGCGGCCGGGCCCGGCCCGGGCTCGGGGCACTCGGCGGGCTAGCAGCCCGGGCGGACGGGCACCTGGAGCAGCAGGACCTGCCTGCCTTCCGCCGGGTGGCACTTGCTGGCGTGTCGCGCCAGCCCGGGCGCGCTGAAGAAGGTGGCGGGGCACTGCTTGCAGGGAAAGCCCTGCCGCTCGCCGCCCGCCGCCGCGCCGCCCTCGGGCCGCCCGGGCGGCGGCGGCGGCGGCAGCAGCAGCTCGTCCCGCACGGCGTGCCACAGCCGGTGCTTGTCCCTGATGTCCGCCGAGGGGAAGCGGGCGCCGCACAGGTGGCAGCCGAAGGAGAGCTGCCCGCGCTCGGGCGGCCCGAGGGGGGCGGGCCGCGGGGCGCCGTGCGTGCCCAGGTGCTTGCGGAGGTAGGCCTGCCGCCGGAACCGCTTCTGGCAGCACGGGCACGAGAACGCCTCCGCGCCGGGGGCCGCGGCGCCGCTGTCCGCGCCGCCGAGGTGCTGACGGGGCGGCGCGGGCGGCGCGGGCTGCGGGACGGCGCGGGGCCGCCGCTCGGGGCTGTTCTCCTTGCCCGGCGGGGCGGCGGCGGGGCCCTCGGCGCTGGGGCCCGGCCGCGGCTTGTGCCAGCGGCGGTGCGAGGCCAGGTTGGCGGGGCAGCTGAAGATCTTGTGGCACTCGGGGCAGCGGTACTCGACGCGCACGATGCGGGAGCAGCGGTGCTGGGCCAGCGCCAGCGGGTCGGCGTAGCGCTCCTTGCACAGCTGGCAGATGAACTCGCCCAGCGGCGTGCGGCCCCCCGGCGGCTCCGCGCCCGGCCGCCCCTCGGGGCCCTCCTCCTTGATGCGCAGCCCCAGCACGGGCGAGGTGGTCACCTCGTCGGCGAAGCTCAGCTTCCGCGCGGCCTTCGCCCTCTTGGCGGGCGCCTTGGCCCGCGACGGCCGCTTCAGCGCGGGGACGGGCGGCGGCGGGGGCGCGGGCAGCGGCGTGCGGGGCGGCGGAGGCAGCTTCTCGGCCGGCGGGAAGGCGGCGGCCAGCGGGAAGGACTCGGCGGAGGCGGGGGAGCTCAGGCACCGCTCGAAGAACGCCGCCCGCGGCCCCGCCGCGCCGCACGGCCCCCAGCCGCCGCACGGCCCCTCCGGATGACCGAGCCCGGCGCCCCCGGCACCCCCGCCGCCCGCGGTCCACGTCGCGGCGGCGGGCGCGGGGCGGGCGGTGGCGGCGGCGCCCCCCTCCTCCTCGCCCTCCTCCTCGTCCTCCGCCCCCGGCCGAGCGGCGGGGCCGCCTTCGGAGGCGGCGGGCGGCGGCGGCGGGGCGGGCGGCGGGTCCCGCTCCCGGGGGCGCGCCCGGTAGGAGCCGCCGGGGCGCCGGCTGCGCTTGACGAGAAAGCCGCGCGGCATGGCGAGGCGGGGGACGGTGGGAGCGAAGCCCGCTCTGCTTTATACCCCCGCGCCCGCTCCCGCCCGGCCGTCATCCTCCCTCCGGCGTCGGCGGCCAATGAGGAGTTGGGGCCGGCGCTGGCGGCGGCAGGGGCGGGGGCGGCCGGACCCGGCCGGGGCTCCCCGCTGCCGGGGCGGGCGCGGAGAGGGCGATGCGGCCCCCGCGGCGTCCCCCGGGGCGCGGCAGCTCTCTCCCTGCCGGAGGGGAAACGGTACGGGGCACGGCGGCATCCCCGGGCCCAGCAACCCGGCTGGGTCATGGCAGGAGCGCCTCTCGCTGCCCTTCGCGGGCCGTGCCGGCAGCCGTCATCCGCCGTGAGGCCGAGCCGGCCGTTCTGCCGGGTTTCCTCCTAGGAGCTGGAGGGGCTGCAGGCACGGCTGTCGGCGCGCGCCATTCTACCGCACCTCGAGGGCGTTTCCGCAGGTCACAGTGCAGGCGTCAAGAAACGCCGCTCCTCGAGAAGCTCTGCCGCTCGCAATGCTCTGTCACTCCGGGAGCTGCCGCGATACGGCACCCGGCCGCCTCGCTGCTAGGCATCCTGCGGAGCGAGAGGGATGTAAGGCCGAGCCACGGGGCAACGAGTGGCTGCAGAGCCGGCTGTGCCCCGCTGCGAGCCGCGGACACGCGTGGGTGCCAGAGTCTGCAGCCGTGCGCGGAGCAGGAGCGGCGGCGTTCACCGAGTTGCTAACAGCCGCCCTTGGGAAGTAGTGCTGTACGTGCGGGGAGGAATTGCTTTGCCACGGTTCCTCTGAGCCGCCTCAAGTTGTCAGCACCTCACTTTCGGGTCGCTCGGTTACCCGGGGTGAGCCGGGACAGTCCCACGGCGACTTGGCGAAGCAGCGTGCCATGGCCGATGCACGGGCTGGAGCCTTGCTCCGTGCATTGCGCTGTGCCTGGAGCCCAGCCCCAGCCACGGCCGTGCCGTGGGGACCCACCGAGAGCATCCCCTGCCTCCAGAAATGCGGGCACGTGGGGACGGCGTCCCTCAAGCCGTCTGGCACCCCTCAAGCAGGGAATTTGCAGCAGTGGTGATGAGGATGTGAGCCCTGGTGCAGAAACAGAACTTGCCCCACCTGCTCCGAACACTCAGCCACTTGTCTCTGTAAGTGCTCTGATTACATTTGCTTAGCAAACTCTTAATCATGTTTTACATTACTCTCCTATTTTCCCTCATTTTCATTGTTGCACTGAATTTTAAATTAGATTACAGGCTCTGTGGGCTAGAGATCACCCTTTGTTAGTACAAACCACTCTAATTGGGACCGATGAGCCGTGCTCAGCACAGCTGGATCCCTCCCTGTCTGACTGCGTGATTTTTCCTAGTGTTTGGTTGACCTTTGTTACTGGGACTTCCCAACTGCATTTCTCACTGAATTACCGCATCCCCACTTGCAAATACACTTTGTTTCACTGCTCCTCTTGCAGAGTGTAAATAGCTCTTTTGATTTGCAGAGCGGTGTTCCTTCCCTTCAGTGCTTGTCTCTCTGCGGTCACGTTGCACAAGGAGCCTGTGGTAGGAACGCCCCACGTGCCTGCGGGCTGAGAAGCCTGGTGGTGCCTCTTCCTTTCGGGAACAGCCAAGGTCGTGCCAGTTGGACACCATCAGGTGCACTGGGTGTGTTAACTGGTACACCAGACATTTCCAGCAACAGCACCTGTGCTGCAGGCTGGGGCTGTGACAGGGGTGACCCTGGGTCCCGGAGTCCAGACCTGTCCCTAGAGGATGCAAGAAGGCTGCAGGCACTGCAGAGCCTCCCAGCCTGAAGCAGCACAGCCCAAAGAACTGCTCCAGCCTCATCCCTTATCACCCTCTGTCCTTCCGCAGCTCTTTCTCTAACAATGGGGTTTCTGAGCCCCCTGGGCCTTGCAGCATCCACGGCACCCACCCTGCCCGGCTCCATGTCTGGGCCTGACGAGCTCATTGTCCCGCTGGTGTCTCACACAGCAAATGCCTGTGAGATGTTAACAAAGATACTGCAAACCTGTTCTGGGATTTGTGCCTGGTTTTGCCATGATACGTGTATCATCTTCTCTGCCCCTTCTCCTATGCTGGCTTCCAGTTGCTTGACTCCCACTTAGAGTTTCAGTCCAGATTATTTTCACCCCAGCCCCCATGAAGTTCTCCCTGTTGACTGTCCTTGCACTGGATCTGTGAGGTGCCAGGTTTTCAGGGTTGTCATGTGGAGTTATACCCTTATCTTCAGCCTGTATTCCTTCTAAAATTTTAATAATTAAGAATTTCAGGTAATTTATAAAAATATTTAACAATCCTGTGCACATGCGCATATAGATCCTGATTCTGCAGGATTTTTATCCACTGACATTGAATTCCACTGGCACCATCACACTGCTGGTGGCACATCTAACCACAGAATGACAGGGAGCTTTATGTTGAAGGTTTCCTAAGCAAGGAACTGATTGCTCTCAGGAGAAGCGGCCAGGTCTCCTGCCATATGCTGTGTTCTCTGTGTTCTGATCAAAGTGGATTGGGCTTGATCAAACGTATTGGCTGCTTACGTAAAACAGTCCTCCTTAGGTGAGACTGGATTAGCCGAAGGGTTAATCCCACACTGTATGGAACTCACATTTCTAGCTGAAAAATGCAATGGCATCCATTGTGATCTAGGCCTGGTGGGGGCTGGGGAATGAGGTGCGATGCAGTGCCCCAATAAATTGGTGCAGCTGCATTTGGAGCTTCTGAGCAGTCTTCAGGCACAAACAGGGAGAGGAATGTATGTATGGCAGCATTCCCAGCTGTGAGGGAAAAGTCTGGGGTGAGGTCTGGTTCTCAGAGGACCCCTTCTGGGTGCTGAAGGGGCAGAGAGAGGGAGAAGTGACTCTGGCTGCTTAATAAAAGAAAAAATAACCACAGCTTTAAAAAATAAAAGTCAAAACTAAAATAGAAAGAGACTATAATCAGAGGATTAAAGAATATTTCTCCCCTTCATGTGTCCCCTCCCTGCCACAAAAAAAAATCCTTGTGGTCAAGTTTTTTATATATTTTTGAATTTCAAATAATGTTGACTTTTAAATCTTTCCTCGGCATCTGGTTTGCAACGACAGAAGCAGCAAGCAGAAGGCAGACAGCAGCCGCCTGTCCCCGGTACCCACAGTGGCACTGCCAGTGGAGCGGCCCCAGCCCCAGCACTCACACAGACAGGCCCCACTGCTCTGGTGCTTCTGCTGGGCTGCTGCTTGGAGCCGATGGCAGGCGCTGGAGGAAAGCTCTGCATTATGATGGTCTGCGTTGTCTAATTTACCTGACCTTGATGGTACATTAATTGGGTTTTGTTTTACCTGAGGACAATCTGCCTCTAGGGGGAAATTACGCTAACAGCTGCTGTGTTTTCTTTATTGCTCAAATATTAGCCAAAAGGTTTCCAGAAGAGAAGGTATGAAACACTTTGTTCTGTGGACTGGAGGGATTTTAAGGCATTTTAGAACACTATGAAAGCATTCGCCCTCTCTTCTTTCTTGCAAATGGAGTCAGGCCATTGTTGCCCTGGTCATAGAGCTGTGGATGTGGCCATGATGCTGTCACTGAGCAGATGAAGACAGGATCATGGCACTGCTGCTTCCGACCCTACCCCTGTGCCAGAGGGCTTGGGGACCCTCAGTGTACCCACAGAGCGACCTCTCCCCACCTCCAACCCACCAGGTCTGTTTCAGGGCCACTGGGTCCTCTCCAGGGAGCTGCTGACATGCCCAAACTCCCACCAGTCCTCCAAGGGCCTCCATGGGACCATCAGGGCTGTTGTGATTTCATTATGGGTTTCAGCTGGTGTCCCACAGGCTGAAGCCATTTGCCATTACAATTTTGCTTGTAATGGAGTTATTTATTGATCTCACAAAGTCATAAATAGGAAGCTCAGGCGTTCTTCAGCATGAGATACCCAGCAGTCTGTTTCCTACAAACATCATTATATGTCGTAATTCACTGAAAAAGATACTCATTTTTATGGAAAGGTCACAGTTATTAATTATATGAATAGCAACAGCAGCTCTCAGTGAGATCGCTTCCCAGCTGCATGCTGCATGGATGTATGCAGAGACAGGTGGGCAATTCTGCCTGTGAAGAGCACGGCCTGAAAGATGACAGGAAAGCAGGGTGAGAGAGATGGAGCTCGCTGGGCTGCGTAACTCCACACCTGCCTCCAATAGAGTTCAGGCGGGAGGGAGAAACCCACAGTTTCTCTATTCATTTCCCTAGAGGGCTAGATCCAGAAGAATTCTGGAGCACAGAGGGCAGGACTAGGAGAACCACAACCGCAAAATATTTTGTTGTAGTGCAGGGAAGTCCTCATCATCCCTCCCAGCAAGCTGCTACCACTGTCCAGGAAAGATGTCATGGTCCATAGCCATAGGATGCTTGAGTTCTAAGACTCAGCTTCTTCTCCTAAGACTGTGTGTGCACTTCCAAAAACTATAGAATCTGCTCCAGGTAAGGCAGTAGAACATAGAGGGAAAAATGAAGCCCCTAGGTGAGCTGCCTGCCTCTGCCCATACCCAAGCACTTGTTTACAAGGCAGAAGAGTGCAGGCAAGGAATAGAGGACCCTGGGGAAGGAACACTTTTGGGCTCTGGGAGCTGGTGAGCTCCCATTTTCAGACTGGTGAGGCTGCAGCTGGATTACAGCGGGTCGCTGGGGGGAAGCTGTGCTCATAGCAGTGGTGAATGGGGGGGAACCCCCCGGGAATGAGGACAAAATGAGCTTCCAGCTGAAGAACTCAGAGAAGGAAAAATGTGATGGTGTTTTAGGGTGCAGTGAGCCACGGCTTCTGGCAGGGAGACTGGGGCTGCCTCCAGCAGCGAGGAGTAGCACAGATCAGAACTCACTGCCTTTCTCAAATTGTACCATTCTTTGAAGATATTTGTGCAGTTAGGAAATTGCTGTGTTTACTCCCAAGCCAGACAAAACACAGGGGATTCAAAACCAGCATCAAGTCTAAGGACGGCAAACGCTGGTGAAGACCAGCAGTCACCATACTGAGATTCTCCAAATGTGTCTGTTTTGCTTCTTCTGTGACATTTGATTAAAGTCTTGCTATCCTGGCTATTAATTAAAGTGTTTGAAGGTGAGGCTGAAATTTCAGCTCCCCTCCCAAGTTCACCAGCTCCACACTCCTCCTCCTCCAAATATGTTTTTGCTATAAATTACTGGCACTGTTTCTGTTGATAGTCAACATAATCAAACATTTGTAAGCATGCTGTCTCTTCAATCTGTTCAGTTGATGCACTTTACCTGATCTTTCATTAAAGTAATCAAAACACTTGCTGTGCCGCATCTAATGAATGTTGCATGTATGATTAAGTACTTTCATTCATATTGCAAGTTTGATTTAATGTAATCTGCCTTTCAGACAGCCATTAGCCTAGCTCCTGTGTGAATTCGATTAATTGGCTGAATTCTTCCAGATGTCCATTAAGTATTACAGGAATTTCTATGTAAAAACAGCAGGGACTGTCTAGCAGAGAACCAAACAATGATATGTTATATTGCTGCCATGACTTACAAAAAGCTAGATTCATTTTCATTAATAAAACATCTGTACTCCTGCACAGCTATGCATCAAGATGCATTTATTTTATATGTTTATTTCTCTTATGACTATAAATAGACAGTTAAACAGAAGCACAGTATGTTCTGTTGGAAGATACACAAACAGAAAAGCATTAGAAGTGAAAAATGGGAATAAGGAATGGCTGAGTTAATCCTTCAAATAAGCATCAGGTGTTGGAACAAACAAGGCAGCCTGTCCTATAGCTGCATGATATTTCCTCCACTAAATACGTTTTCCTTTAGGTAGCTATGAAACTGCAAAACAGGCGGGTCTGGAGTTGAAAAGTCCTGTGCCTGTTCTGTGCTACAAGGTTTTGTCACACCTTTAGGTGGGAGCCACAGCATTGCTTAGCGTTTTTAGGTGATATAAAGAGAAAAATTGCCATTAAAATAAACGTTTCCTTCTTAATGCTTAAAAAGGGGATTTTCTTCTTCTTCTTCTTTTTTTCATTTTGCCATTTAGAAAGGAATCACTTTTTCCTAAAAAGCAGTTTGAATTTTAGTGTCTGCCATACTGAGCTGTTGTAAGGACAGAGATGTTTTCAGGGGCGAGGAGGATGCTTCTGCATGAAAATGAGGCTGTCAGCTTTGCACTGAGCTTCTCAGCTGTAAGAGGGACTTCTAAAGCACCATGTATGTCCAGCAGACCTGCTTTTCCCTTCTGCTCTTCTACCCCCACCAAATGCCCTCCTCCCCTTGGGCACGGCCAGGAGCCTGGAGCAGCAGTGAGGAGTTTGGTGCTGACTCTGAGCAGCGCTGATCTCCGCACAGCTCCATTGCCCTGATGCTCCCTTCATCTCCCCAAGGGCAGGGAGCTCCCAGGAGCCGTGCTTTCCTTCACTCCACTGCCCCTGTGGTCAGGAGCTGGTGCGAGCCAGTTTGCTTTCAAAGGTTGCTTTAAAGATGCTCAACTTACAGGAGACAGTGGAAAGAATAGCGCCCAGCAAAATCCAGACTGTACAGCAGGAGGAATTCAGATTTGCTGAACTGTAGCTCCCATTCTCTGCCAGTGGCTCACACAGTCATGCTGTTCGCTCTCTTGTTTGTTTACACGCTGCCTCCTGGTGCCACCTCTTTCTCCATTTCTTGGTTTTGTTGCCACGTTCTCTACTACCCTCATATAGAAAATGCACACAAAAACTCCTGCCAGCCTTGCACATTTTTAGATCTCAATGCTATTTCTATTCTGCAATGAAAAACACTTTAAGACAATAGTTGTGCTGTGAGACCTTGGGCCAGGACCCAGGCAACAAAATAAAAATCCTACCCTATGAATTTCAGCTGTCATACCAAAATATTTGCAACAGCTCCTTGCAACATTCCCCCTGCAAATGACAGGGGAAAGCAAAACATCCATCTTTGAATGATGGCACTGATCTTCACTGCAGAAGCATTAGGTTGGCAGTGAGAGCTGCAGCCTGCAGTGAGCAGAGGGCTGCGGCGTGTGTGGGGGGAGCAGAGAGGATGCACTTCTCTGTGAGCTGCACAGCCCCAGCAGCAGCACCAGGAGAAGCAGCTCCCCAGTCTGAAATGCGTCACAAACCCGGCTCCCAGCACAGCCAGAAGCAGCTCTTGGATTGTTGTGCATGGCAAAATTGTGTCAATATCATTTATTGGTGACAAATTTCAAAATGTAGCAAAACAAACGGAGCCCAGGCAAGTTTACAGAGCTGTATGTTTTTTCAAGGCAAATGCGGACATGTCACATCTTCTTTTGAAGCTCAAGAGACTGAAAAATTAAATCAGTAGGCTTTGTTACTGATGTTTTTCTATTACAAATGTTTTGAAATCCTGCCTTTCATGTGTTGCTTACAAATAAGCAGAAATGTGCGATGAATCATCTCAGCTTTTAATTCCTTTAATAGATTCTTATCTCACCCACTAACATCTAAACAATTTTTGTTTCTGCAACAATCCCTTCCTCAGTGGTAAATATTGCTCTCAGAAAACATCTTGTTGTTCGGAGGTTCATTATGTTCATTCTGTGGCTGAGACTCATTATACTCACTTATTTATTTAAAAGAACAAAATGACAGCAAATGCCTGCATTTATCCTGTTTCGCTTTACACATTTATAAAATATATTTCGGCAGGAAGGCCCAGCCACTTGCAGTTTGGATGAAGCAGCTGGCTGCCCTTCGCAGCCATCACCCCCCGACAAAGCAATGCTTAAAGGCTCTGCTGCAGTCTCACCTCGCTCGCTAAATGAGGCTCCGCCGAAGCTAATGGGTGATTTGGCAAAGACAGGAAAATAATTTGTGAACTATTTGCATTTTTTTCAATGACAAAATAAAAACTTTGGGAGTCATTACAGAGAAAGAAGCAAATGAAAATGCCTCTGTAAGACGTGGTAAAATGGTACACGTGGAACCAGTCCAAGAAACGGTCTGGATACCTGAGGATGAGTTTGAAACTCTGAAATAACAGCTTACCACTGAAGAGGTTGCACTCTGCTATGCCAAAAAGCTTCACTATTTTTCCTCAGAAAAGACATCATCCCTTTAAACTAGCATTTCACGTGCCCAAAATCTGTATAGCAGATTTTTTCCTGTTCGTATTACTCTGATATAGTCCTATCACCACATCTGCTAAACCAAACCTCAGGCCCCATGGTGGCACCTGCTCTTCCACCAGACCACACATGTCCCCAAAAGAGAGGTGCTCGCTGGCTCAGAGTCATAGCAAAAGGGTGTTGAGATGCCGATATAGATAATTGAAATCAGCCTAATTATAAGAGAGAGCGGCTTGGCCTCGGCGAGCTGTAAAATACATTTTTAAATAGGCCATTGATACAATGGAGACAAGGTGAGAAATGAGAGAGGAGGGCAAAGGTTCGGCTGTACGCCCATTCTGGGAACTGCCTGAAAAACAAGAACAAGGCTATTCAGGGAGGAATCGTTAAGGAAAAAAGGTCTAATCGGAGACTGAAAGATAGGAAATAGAAATATGACACGGTATCTTACAAAGCAGAGGTCAAAAAGACATCAGTAATTAATGGTGAAAAGATAAAGAACCAAGCACTTAATTTAAAAGAAATAGTAGGAGAAGGCATAATGGTAATGCCAGGAAAAAGAGATTTTGCAGAAGTAAATGAAAATGAATAAGATCTCAATAGGGGAAAAATGGATAATTGAAGAAGTAGAAGAACTGTAAATTGCTGTAGAAATTCGCCTGGAACATAAATCAGTTGTTTAGGACTGAAGGCAAAAAACATTTCTGAATTGATCAATTTTTTCTAAAGGACCTCTAAGCACACACCACCTATTTTACTCTGATATCGTTCCTTATTCGGTTTTTGTGCATGGAAAATACAGGTGAAAATGTCTACTGTGTTTGGAAGTTTAAAGTCTACTTTCTGAAGGTAAGACCAATGTGTTTCACTTCTGCTTAACCACGAGATACCTACTGGAAGGTAGGAAGCACAGGTCATGAAAACTGAAAATGTCAGATATTATCATTAGCATCTTCCCATATTCTCTGCTTCTTTTCTGAGCAGATAAACAAAAAACAAAAAAACAAAACAAACAAACAAACAAACAAACATAAAAGAAAAGCAACCCCAACAACAACAAAAAAGATAATGCTGAGGGTAAAACAGCAGGGGACAGTCTGCACTGGTACAACCACAATTATTGTCTTGAGCCGGAACCAGGCAGTAAATCTCAAGAGGAAACACTAACAATCCCCAGTGAATGTATGGCTCCTCCACAGCCACTGGAGCTGAGGCTGTCACAACACATCCACCAAGAAATATAAGGAGGAGCAAGTGATTTCCTTACAGCCGGTCCTTGAATTGTTTCTGCTTATTTCTGAGTTATGCCCTTTTTTCTTTTCTCCAAGAACTACGTGAGAAGACATACCTACCAAAAAAGAAACAAACAAACAAAAACAAACAAACAAAAAAAGCCACCAAAAACCCACCACGATTGTTAGGCGTCTTGTTAACCAGGTCAGGCTTATCGCAGCAATTGGACTTCCCGTGAACCCTCTTGGTTGAGCCTCGATGCCGAGGGCTGGAGATGACTGTCCAGCCTATGCATTCCCGCAGGACAGCAGACCCAAACAGAGCCACAGAGAATTTATATCTGCTTTTTAGAAGCAGCCGCTGCACCGGAGTTTTGATGTATTATGCGGCACTACAGAAGCCCTTACACCGGTGACTGCCCCAGTCTTATCAGACAAATTAATAACCACATCAACCTGACATTGCAGAGCCAGCTCAGACACGGCAATTCCCAGGGGCTGGATCACAATGCTGAACTTGTACATGGAAATGCAACATGGGGTGTTGCAGTCTATGAGGTACAATGAGTCTGCCGGGCAAAGAGCGGCAACAGGCTCACCTGGTGGAGCTGCAGCCCAGGGCAGGGCAGGGAGCGTGCACTGTGTGTGGAGGGGACCTGCTTTAGCAAAAAAGACATGGTGCCTTCTCTCAAGTGCTGTATGGATCTGGGAAAAGGCAGTTGGTGACATTCTGTGTATCCACAGGACTTGGCAAAATATTCCCTGGCACCCTCAAAAACAAAGTAAAAGAAATCTTTGCAGCTGTAAGTGCTGAGTGAAGGCACAAAGCCCTTGAACACCATAAGTCACAGCTAGGCACATCCTCTGAACACTGATCTGTAATCCCCAAGGGATCAGAGGACTAATCCCTTCCAATAATGGGATGAGCTGGGGGTCCTATCTTCTCAGGATTTATCCAACACTCCAGCACATGTGTCTTCCAGCAGAATAAGAACCACTTAATATATACTGAATTCATATTTCTACAGCCCTTCATTTTAAATCCTGTAGGAAAACCTGAATTACAGAAGTATCTCCAGCTCACCAGTGGGATATTCCCAGCCAACTCGGTTCAGCAGCAGCATTCTTGCACCCTCATGGCCTGGCACAGTGCACCTCCTTGTGCCACGCTCCCTGCCACCCTATCAAGTGTGTACTTTGTGTTCACTAAGGAGACAGCAGTGGGAATCAGTAGGCTGGAGTCTGTTGCTTGGGGCAGGACAGCAGATGATAGGTATTACCTGTGAAAGGAGAGCCAAGGGATACACTGCTATTTAACCTTACATTTTGTTGACAAACGGTTGAGACTCTTACCTGAAAAGTGATCTTCATGGAGCTCTATTGGTGTCCTCCTATGGGGCTATATCAGTCATATTTACTTGTGCCATCTGAATGCTACATTCAGTGAAATGATGTTTGCTTTGTAGCAAAACTGTTGCTGGAGAAGTTTTCGGTTCCTCTGAAAGGGAAAAGCAAGCCTGACATCCTCTGTTCTCACTTTAATTACTGTGTTTTCTTCATGTCAGCAATCTCCCATGGATGAAACAATCAATTCTCTGGACAAGAACAGATGAACAGCTAACACATCTGAACCGAAATGAGAACAGAAAGGAGATATGAAATAGAGAAAAACAGACTTACAATGAAAATTAGCCCAACCTTTGGCTGTCAGGTGATAGTCCTGCATCTTCCTTTTCCCATCAGCTGTGTTTTCTCATTCTTCTCTTATATACCCACATAGCTGCTTCATCTGCAAATTGGCAGAGTCACAGGGTTCCCTTGGCTCTTCCTCAGCAGCACTTGTCTCTAGCTGCAAAGACCTTCTCTTATTTTGCCAGGGAAACATTCCAGCATTATTAACTGCAGGTTTTTCAACATTACTTTAATCTTGAAAGACTTTTTTAAATCAACAGCAGCAATGCTGGCACATGAAGACTATCCCTTAAGCCCTGCTTTGGAAAGGCGAGGCTGTAGCAAAAAAAGCAAGAAAAAAAAAAAAGTGGAAATGCAACAACATAAAAATCAATCTAGAAATTATTCAAATCTGTCCTTAACAGCTAGAACTGGATGCTTACTATGCAAACCTGGTAAATGAAGTAGGGTCAAAAACCAGCATTATTACAGTCTTCTAGGAAAACATAGAATGTCTTGATCTCATTTAAGTGCTGCCTCAATAGAATCACTGACTGTGGTTAGGGATATGCCCATACTAGAGAAGTGGCATTTATTTTCCTTCCTGTGTCTGCTTGCATGTTTCTCAACATAGTTCTGCAAGTTCCTGGAGTCATAAAACTATGTGGTGGCCACATGCCTGTGGCTGGAATAGTTCAGAATAATACAATCTGAGAAAGACAACAGGCTCAGCATCTTCAAGCCTTCCTCTTGCCCACAAGGATGGTGTATGCCCCGTCAGTAAGAGAACAAGCATCTTCCAACCAAATTCACCTTTTACTCATCACTGCAGTTGGTGGGAACAAGTGATGGTGACAGGGTATACTTGAAGAGGATGTCAGAGTGATAAAATTAAATATGTAGCATTAAATGGAGCAGAGCAATAGCTTGCTCAGGTAATCAGAGACAGAGCTGGAGCTCAGCACCAAACCTGCACAGGGTCACTGGCTTCAATCTTGCCTTGGTCTCCGAGAGTCACACCCAGTCAATGGAAACAAAAATGAACGTGCAATGGGTCTGTTTACCATTTCAAAATACTGTGATAGAAGAAACCCAAAGGAGATGGATAAAGTATTTTTCAGATTTAGATATTTTAGGGGGTTCAGCAAGCCAAAACACAAACAAACACAAATTTTCATTTGTCTGGCAATACAGTTTTATGTCCCATAATAGTTTCCATCAGCATTAAAGTCAAAAAATTGCCAATAAAATAAGAGCTGCCGGGATTGCTAGGAAGAATTTTGTGACAGGCAACTTCCTGTTAATAGCCCCTTATACACAATGTTGTGGAAGAGAAAGAGGTGAAAAAACACTGCTATAAGCAATATGGCCATTTAATCTGTAACATGGGAATGTATTTCTGCTCTTTTTCCCTCCCTAGATTCATTTTATGTTCCCATCAGAAGGTTAATTGTGTTAACAGGAGTTATGGCCACAGGGGAAAAATGTGATTGAATGCTGAGTGCAGTTTTAGCTGATAACCTCCGAGTGAGTGAAAGGGCACAAAAAGGAGCTGATCTCCTCTAAAGGGGTTGTCAGTCATTCAGGAAAAATGCAGCTGTGGGAGAAACAGCCTTATCTCCCTGGCCACGAAGAAGAGAAGCTATCAAAACAATCTCGAACCTGCACTCATCCTGGGCTGTGTGCCTGTGCCTGTGGATCTGACAGCCGAGTTAAATATGAGTGACTGGCTATGTGGTGGGCTTGAACAAGGCAGCCCCGATTCATGCACATTCTTGAAGACTGATTAGATTGCATGAAAATATGTAATCAACAACAATAGGATCAAAATTATTATATTTCTAAAAAGCTGGCATGAAATCCTGGCACCTTTAACCTGACAGCACAAGTCCTGTTCATTGAGCTGGTGACATCATTACTTTCCAAGATTTTAGTTAAACAAGCATCAAAGTCTTTCCCATATATATAAACTTAATTAAAAATGCACGAAAAACAAGGACTTCCTTCTCCATTGATCATTTAGGCCAATGTCTATACTCATTCTGCAAAACTACATAGGATTTATGGTAAATAGCTTAAGGAAGAAAAGATTGTTTTGTTTTGCTTTGTTTTGTTTTTAAGGTTAAATGTTTCTGTAAGCTGCAGTTGATAAGAGTGGGTATTTGCAGAACTGTCCACATTCACAGAGACAGGACAAAGGACCAGAGCAAAGTAAGGGCTAGAATATGGGCAGTAGGTTGGCAGCTGGTATGTCCTACAGGAGCGCTGCAGACTCAAGAAACACAATGCCTTCTCCACCCTCCACTCTCCAAGTGTATCATAGAAATACCTGTTGTTACAGTTGCATCACAGCAATCCTTCTCTGCTTTGAACATGGGAGGAAAGCTAATTCTCCAAACAGAAGTGGCCTCTTCCCATTGAGACTATGGTTCTGCTGCCTTTACAGCGAAGATCCTTTTCTTACAGAGATAAAAATATTTATCAGTTTGCCTTGTTATATCCTGGATATACCAGTTCAGTCTTCTAAGAAAAGAAAGTAGCTGGAAAAGAAGTGCTTAGACTTTTATCTTAAAATGCCAAAATATAAACCTACCGGTCATTTTCCTCCAAAGCTTCCAAGTACAAAAAAGTTCTGTAATATTAACATCAACAGTACAACCTGAACAAAACAACTGAAATGCTTATTGACGCAGTAGCAGGGAAAGCCAGTTTGAAATATTTGATCCTAACACCAGCTAAGCAAGTATGTGTAAAGTGTAAAGCCTGCACTTGTTGATTTCTGAGATAAAAATCAATAAAACTGTCCATAACCTATAACTCCTTGGTTTACCTCTCCATAGAGATCAAAAGAGAGTAATTAGATTTCTGCCTGACTAGCAGGGGTAGAAAACTGTTTCATTTTGGATCAAAACCTTCCCAGAGGATTACACCTTCTAGCCACTGCCTATCAACACTTAACAATTGCTTCTGTATTTGACTTTGACAGAACTAGCAGAATGTTACTATCTAATTTTCAGTGCGGTTGATACAAGGTTTGGAAGCTTTGTTCTAGTGTCAGATTTTAAAATTAATTCTTCCCCCTTTGTATTTTATATTTTTACTCTCCTTGGTGTTTTGCAACATACAATCTTGCTAATGCTATAAATAATTAAAAAACAAAACGACAATACCCATCCAACCCCTAATTTACAACAAGCAAGAAAACCTTAATCTATTATTGATGATCCAGCCTTTGGACTCAGATATAATTCTAAACAAGCAGTTGTCTGCCTTGGATTGTATCTGCATTTCATATTCAAATGAGGTTGATGCTGTTGCATATATTTTCATCTGATGACATTTTAATATCACCAGATGCTATTGCCTGCATAAGAGATAACTGCTTCAAATGCAGCCTCCTTCCCCCTCTAAGCACAGCAATATTAAGGGGCAGCAGAAAACAGGTCATGTTTTAAAATAACAGTTTTATAACGTTTGCTTCTATCACCTTATTCTCACATTTCACCAGTCCTCCAATCTTTCAGTAATAATGGCTTTTTAAAGAGAAATGTCACTCTGCATTTTGATCTTCCTTAACTCAGCAGCTTTTTGAGCAATCTGAGAGCATGAAATATCAAATAACAAATAGCTCTCACAACAACTTCACATGCTAGATAGAGATTAATCTATCAGAAAATATGTGACAGCTTAAGTTCAAGTTCTGTGTAATGAGCTGTGTTGATGGACAGATGCAATAAATTCACACCCTGATACAGAGGACTTTGTCAGATGAAGCCCAGGTCACAGACAGAGTCCCCCAGCCCCTAGTGCCTCCTGCTGTACTCCCTGTGAGCAGATGGGGGCATTTTGCACTCACTTGCATACAGGATTAGCAAACATTTCCATTTGCACAGCTCTGAGTATTTAAAAAAAATAAAAACTAACCTCATTTTTAGAAAGAACTGAAACTTGCCATATTTAAGCCATGACACATTATTTATTTATACAAATGCTTGAATTGTGTAAAATTTGAGCTTACTTTAAGTGTATGAGTTTAGATTGAAAGACTGATTCACAAGTCCCGAACTCCCCAGTGCAATATTCATGCACCTTTAGCATCTCCTCTTAGGAAGCTGTTTCCACTAGGACAGTTTGGATGCTTTCTCCCTTCCATGACTGAAATAGACTCAAATGCCAGCGCTCCCCCCCCGAAGACAGAAACATGGCTACACTTTGTGGTTGGTGATAACTCTGCTCAGCACATCCAGAAGTAACATCTCTAAGCAGCAGACAAATGCTCCATTTCTGCAAATTCGTAAACAAGATGGAACAATTTGTCCTACTTCCCCACTTTTTCATCCTTGCACATCTGTTCTCAACATCACAACATGTACATGCAGAGACACTAGTTTATACCTGAGCAGTGAATCTGTGTGGCTTTATACAGGGCTGTGATTGTTTGTGAAATGTGGCAGTAAATACTGTAGACTTACATACACATTTTTGAGAGCCATTTCTCTAACCTCAGGACCGTCAACTTATTTTCCTACACTATGTTATATTTTAAATCAGATTCAATTCTGTCTTTGGTTTTATTTTTCCCCTAGAAAAACATATATTCATCTAATCTTAATCTTTTATCAGTTTCCATTAAATCTTGTCCAGATGCATTAGCATTAAAACAGAGACACTATAGATTTTCTATTCTATGTCCACTGAAGAGTTACATTGGTAGAAACAATTTTATGTGCAGTTCCACAGCACAATTTCCAAGGGCAAAGCCAGTTTTAGATGATTTCACTTCTCTCTCATGAGATTTATTTTTCCCACCCATTGGATGGACAAAGCTATTTGAAGAAATGTGTCCTAACTTGCACCAGTTACATATGGTTTTAGATAGGTATATATTTAAAGAGTTACTGTGTTGTTTTAAGAAGTTTTACTGTGATAATTGCTCAGGTAATTAAACTAAATCAAAAATTCCTCAGCTATTGTCACCACTGAAGACATCATAGTGGGAAACAAATATGCATTTTGCTGAGATGCAGATATGCCAAAGGGATCCGTTCCTAAGCCACACCCAAAAAAAGTGTCTTGACCTTTCAGAGGACATCAAACAGTTAGTAGGAGTTAAGGGAAGGCATCTGAGGAAACACAACTGAACAAAGTGCTTGTCTTCATGAGACCTTCATGGTCTGGTAGTGATAGGACAAGGGGGAATGATTTTAAGCTAAACGAAGGGAGATGCAGACTAGACGTTAGAAAAGATTGTTTACTCAGAGTGGTGAGGCCCTGGCACAGGCTGCCCAGAGAAGCTGTGGGTGCCCCATCCCTTGAGGTACTCAAGACCAGGTTGGATGGAGTCCTTAGCAGTTTGATCTGGTAGGGAGCAGCCCTGCTCATGGCAGAGGGTGGAACTAGGTGATCTTTAAGGTCCCTACCAACCCAAACCATTCTATGATCCCATGATTCCATGATTCACGTTTATTTTGAAGCAGTAGCCGACACGCTTTGTTGAACTGGGACTAGTGACTTAATCATGAAGTTATCTGTATTTTGTTTCACATTAGGTAGAATAATTTTATTAGATAACCTAAGCACCCAAGGAGGACAGTTAAATTCTGAGTGACATTATCTGAGCCATTGTTCACCTGGCATTTGGGCACTTCATGTTCCTTCTCCTTCTGATTTTTCTGATGAGAGGGCTTTTCTGGTCTCCATTGCTACCCTCCATTCCTCCCCTGCCTTATTCTTCTTTCTGCTCTGTGAAGGAGGGAGATTTCTGTCTGCATTAAAGTCACACCAGTCAAGAAGTACTCCCTTGACATGTAACAGGCTGAAACACAACAGATTCTGAAGAGCTGGCAATTGCGGATCGTTCTACGGTGCCCTTTCTCTTGGTTCTACTTTTGGAAGCAAGTGATTGTGTGAAAGATACGTACAGTTCCTTTCCTGTGTGCACGTGTGGTTGTACGACTGTGCACCTCAGCTTCACAGGCATAGGAATTGCACACAACCTATTTCCAGGCAGGCAGTGTTCTTAGACCTTTCTCTATAGATGCCAATTAGAAGATCAGCGTCTTTTCTCTTCCCCTCTTTGCTATTAAATAGCCACACAAAAGCCGAGCTGACAAATTGCTCTCTCCATGGTGTAGGACAAAGACAGACAATAGATCAACATCATTTACTATACTCAAATCCTATTAATCACAGATTAATGAGAACATGTCTAGAGGGGGAGAAATTACCAGAATGTAGGCATACTGTCTTGTTACTCATGTAACATCTGCTGTAGCTTTACCTTTAGTGTCATGTCATCTTTTATCACATTGAAATAATGTTTGCTCCAGAAAAATAATTAAGATAATGTGTCCATCTTTTAGCAATCACTGAAGTACAGTAGGATTACGTTTCCCAGACATTTGGTTTGTAAAAATCTCTCTTAACTACTTTCTGAATATTTCTATAAATCGTGTGATTAATGACAATATATTTGTAGGCATTAATAGAAACATATTATCTTTATAATTGTAATTATAGTTTTTCATTATTTTTTCATCTGACAAATTATACAAATACAGAAGTAAAACTACATTTTAGCTTTAAATTTTTTAAACTCTTTCACTTTTGCAAGTAACAAATTTTTCATCAATTCACATTGCAACAGTATTCAATGTTATCTTTGTTTTGATAAACGTACACTTTCCCAGCCTCCTCCTTAAAATAATTCTGTAGTTGAATAGCTAATCAATTTGTTTCCCCATTTTCTTTTCTGTTGCTACCACTGGAAAAGAATATTGTTCAGATCAGCAGCCTAGTACGCATATTGTCTCAGTACATTTAACCATCTACACCAACTCAAATCTGATTTTTCAATTAATTCCTCCATTCGCCTTTAAGACCTGAAATTTGAAGTTCTGGGTTTAAGCAATGAATATTCTTCGTGAGGCATCCTAACGCTGTTATCCTCTGTATGGGGAAAGCTCCTCCACAGATACAAAGCAAAGCAATTACAGCTATAATCAGCCGACAAATACAGAGAGACTACAGCTCACACGTATAACAGTCTATTTTAGACATTAACTGCCCCTCGTTCTCAACGTCCCAAGCGCTCAGGCTCCCCGGGGTGAGCGGTTGAGGAGGCGGGGAGGGGCCGGCAGCGGCCAGCAGTGCGGCGGTGTGGTTGCCGGAGCTTCAGCACCACAGGGAGGGACAGCTCTGCAGCTCCGCCGGCCGCGGGTGATGGAACTGTAGGACCGTTAAGGTTGGAAAAGACCTCTAAAATCATCCTGTCCAACCGCTGACTCACCCCACCACGCCCCTCAGCGCCACATTTACATGGCTCTTGAACACCTCTAAGGACAGTGACTACATCACCTCCCTGGGCAACAAGTTCCAGTGCCTGACTGCTCTTTCTGAGCATATTTTTTTCCTACTATCCAAACGACCTCTCCCCTGGTGAAACTTAAAGTCATTGTCTCTTGTCCTATCACTCGTTACCTGGGAGAAGAGGTCAACCACCACCTTGCTACAATTTCCTTTCCACCTACCATCCCCTATTTGGAAGTCCTTTAAGTCTGCTTCTTCATCTCACTAGTTCAAGTAAATGACTTTGCTTTCTGCTGCTGCACCCAGTTCAGAAGTGCCAATTTCTCCCAGTGTTAGCATCTCCCAGAGAGCCAGGAGGGAAGCACATAGGGTAGCCAGGTGGCAACGATGAGTTTGAATTTTCACTTCCTTCTGACTTGGTACTCCACCTCAGCGTGGCAGGTATGTGCATACTGGGATTCACAGACCTGCACCTTTTTCTTAAGGTAGTTATGTTAGCTGTGCATCTAGAAAACCAAGGAATGCATTCCACTCCTGTTAGTTGTGAAAACTGGCCAAAAGATTTTGGCACACTCAGAGACCAGGGAAGCGGATTCACTCTGTGGAAGAAATGAGGAAAGACCTGCTGAAGCTCAGGCAGGAGAAAGCTTAGACATATCAGCTGCTGCATTCTGATGAGACTGAAGTTCTTCAGAGAAAGAAATCTTCAGTTATATGGGACTTTAATGTCCAAAACAGAGACATATTCAGACCAGGGAGACTTTAAGTAGCATCTGCAAGAAGTGGCCCTGAGGATTAAATTTGGATGTAGGTCCCTCATTTCTGCCTAAATTCCACATCTTTTTGTGGCTTTGGTCTGTAAAATGGGGATATGCAGCATTTCCAAGTGACTATGAGGATAAAAGTATTCATGGTTTTGAGGTAATGGTGCTAAAATTCTGGTAATAGGGAGCCAGAGATAGATGAGGGCTGCTTGCTCACACTGTGCTTCCTTTCTCAATAACTAATAGCATGTCTAGGCTTTGATGTTGATGGGTAGGCAGAAGAGTGGTCTTGATTAAAAGCATTAATTTACCTCTCTGAGATAACAGATTCATATACACAGGTCTAAATCAGGAGTAACTCCGTCAAAATAAACAGCCCTCGGGTAAAACAGGTGTAAAAGAGAAGAGAACCAGGCCCTGCATCTAGCAGATGTACGACAAGGTAAATGGGTGAACACAAGGAAAGTGAATTATTGTTATTATATGTGCACGTTACATTTGGTACCATTAAAATCTAATGCTACAAAGAAAATACCTTTCAAGCTTGCAAAGTATAGGCAACAGTGGTTTTCAAGAATTCATCAAAATCTGCAAACGTTTCCTTTGTATATGCTGCTTTCACTGCAACATTGATGTAAATAAGGAGGTTGTTCATCTGAGAGGAGAAAAAAAAATGAGGTCTGTTCAGTCAAAAGAAATTAACTGAGATCCATTGACTTGGGAAAACCTTTAGAAAATTTGAACTACATCTTAAATGAACATTTAATTTCATAATTTGTCACCTTAGATAATAATGTTAAGAGATCTATGCTGGTACAAACCATTGTGTTAATTACAGTAAAAGCCATCAAATTAAATTAAATTTCAGCAATCAATAGCATTTATCCAAGTACCATCCCTAATGACAGCCATACCTTTTATTTGGTGTTTTATTAATGCATGTGTTTTATCTATCACTTTCTTCAGTTGTGAGCAAACTCACTATATGTTAATTCACGCCAGATAACAATCATTTTTCTCTTAGTTTCTAACCCTCTCAAGACTCTAAATAAGATATACCAACACCTATAGAGTTATTGTTTGGTTTTTTTGTTTGTTTGTTTGTTTTTGAATTTTGTTCTATTTTTGTTCTTCTTAAATTTTCTGCTAAATGATAGTTTCCAGTAATCTTAATTATAATGGACAATGAAAATGAAGAATAAAAGCTTTACTCTCTTTGTTGCAGTCTCCACTGTAGGTAGGTATGCTGTAGATGCTGTAGACATGCTAGGCAGTAATGAAATCTCAGTAAATAAACTTTTAAAAGTTTATAGTTTAGAAGTTTCTCACTTCACAAGGAAAGTACTCAGAAAACCATGGCTGTATTGACACAGATATTTGCATACACTCTCTAAATTGTATGAAGTTTAGACCTAACACTTTAGAAAATTCACCATCACACCATCCTTCCTGTGTATCACATTTTCACACTGTGCATCACAGTCAGAGCATCACCTCCTTCAAAAGACACTCTCATGACAAACTGCCAGGATACTATGAAGATTGCTGTGAGTGCATAACACCTTATGCTAATTTCCAGCATGTTTAATCTCTTCAGTCTTACCTCCTTCTACCAACCACATCATTAATGAACTTTTCCAAAGCAAAATCACCTTAATTACATTTTAATTTCATCATAGAGAGAATTTGCTGTTGGAAGGCAATTTTGAGGTTGAGCTGCAGGTATGTTTTTTTTCTGTGTTGAAAGTTTTTTGGTTGTTTTTTGTTTGTTTGTTTGTTTTGAGACAAGGCACAACTACAGTTAAAGTATTAGAAAAAGACTTTGTTTTCCCTGTCTCCTAGTTGTCCTTTAACAGATTATGAAAATTATGAAAAACAAACACACAAAACAAACAAACAAACAAATAAACAAAAACCCACCACCAACAAAATCCCACAACATTCTTCCTGTGACAATAAATGACTCTGTGAACATCAGGTCAAGACATCCCACCTCTTCTCACCAACATTTAGCCATGTAAAAGACAGCTGTCCAATCTAAATCAGTTGGCTAATCACCTTCCACAACAGGATGCCTTCAGGGGCATTTGAATCTAGCCTAAAATGGACCCAAATGTAGTTTTTTTCTCTCTCTGTGGCACAGCTGGGACCACAGGCAACTCAGCTTATGTATGGTGAGCCCACCAGTGAGCTTCATGTTTTGTTCCACAGCACAGGTTTTACAAAGGAATCTCCACTTAGTTTTACTGCAGACCAAGAAGCCTGCACACACAATGTTTAGCATTAATAATCCATGCCTGAACTCAAACCCCAGGCTGAAGACAAGGAGCATCACAGGGAGAGGGAAGACTCCATAAGCAGATCAAAGTGAGATGGGGAAAGCTGCCAAGCATGAACCTCAATGATAATGAAAAACAAGTCGTAATTGAGCCAGGACCTACACTAAGGTAAGTGGAAGTGTTACCAGTCTCAAATGAGAAACTGAGATGTTATGAAGTATGACAGAAATGAACTTCTGCTGACCCGTGAAAGACGTGAAGTTAAGTGAGCAGAAGTTAAGTGACCTTCAGGTCCCAGAGTCCCCCGGGACGTGTGCCCAACAAACTGTGCAGACCAGGACTACATGTCCTGATGTCAGGGACTACCTATCCTCACTAAGTTTGCAGTATTGCTCACCTCAAGTAATGCTCATCTGCGACAGTACAGAGTAAGGAAAGGACACTGTGGAAAAAATGAAGCATTACTGTGTAAAACAAGTCTATCTCCTATTGCACACTTGGATGACGTCAGATAAGATTACAATCTGATCTAATCTAATCTAATCTTGAAGATTCTCAAAGATCATTTATTTTGACATTTTCTTCCCTCCAAGTTCTTCATGTTTGCAATCTTGATGGTGTTATTATGATTTTTGCTATTTTATTTTCTGGTTAACTTCTAATTTTCTGACACAACTAGACTAGCTGCCAAAGACTCATTCACAAAAAACAAACAAACAAACAAAAAACCACCATTGGGGATTTGGAAACATTCTCCCAACAAGGCAGCACAAAATCGCCTCTTCAGTTGTATTTGTCCTAAAAATACCCTATTGGCTCAGTAAAAACCCACCTGGCCTAGTATCTCCCATAGTGGCCAAAAGCAGATGCTGGGGGAAGTGTTTAGAAACAGGAAAGCATAAAATGATACTTCCTCTGAATATCCTCTCAACAGCCAGCAACCTTTGGCTCTGGCAATTCCTGAGTGTTGTCTTTGTATTTAATATCTTTAATAGATAGGCTTTTTCATCCATTCACTTTTGACATCCTGTCAACATTCAGCATCCTCAAGAGGATGCAAGAGGCAGAAAAAAGGGGCAGCCACGGCTTCAGACCAGGCTGCAGCTGGGATCCTAGGAAATAAGCATGGGGTAACCATGAACAGGGACCGGTGTTGAGCAGAGCAGGGGGCCCTGGATCCAACTGGGGACTGAGGCATTGGACGTGGGGCAGCCAAAGTCCTTTACCACAGGTAACTGTGGCATTCAGACTTCAAGCTAGGGTAAGACAGCAGCAGAGTGGTGGTTCTCATCATTGCAGCTTTGAACTGAAGCATCTGAGCTCTGCCAAGTCCTGCAATTACATCCCTCTTATGGCTGGATGCACACCTGCGAGTCATTGTTCTGGCATCCCTGTTGCTGGTACTTTGCTTCAGTAAAAGCTAATTAAGAGCCTTTAAAGCAGTTCCAACAAGAATTCGTATAATAGAAATAATATTTAAAAGATTCAACATTAATGAACATGCATTAATCGATATTATTCAACATTATTAACATGCTGTTACTAACTCTTATAACATTTTGAAGTGCCCACAATAGCTTATTAATTTAAGGAAAAATAACCAGAAAAATCACCTGCTTCCCCTACCAGATGCTGAGGAACAAAACATTTCCCTTTCTTGTTCAGAGACTCTAAAAATCTTTTCACATATTCATCTGTCAAAATGAATGAACTGTGCCGCATACTCTCCACTTGCCTATTGTCTTTCTGAAGGGAGAGAGGGATGTCAAGGAGGACGCACTGAAGTGCTTAGGTAGCTTTATTAGGATGAGCTTTTGAGAATCATTGCAAAATGCCATCTTGATGATGGCACATTCATACATGAAAACCAAAAGGACGGTTTGCAATCCAGCAGCCTGTGTTGTATGTGCTTCAGGGGGCTTAGTCTGCACCCAGGCACTGCTAAGAGAACAGCCGCTCCATGGCCAATAGCAGCTGCTTACAAAGGAGGAATCTGGTAGGTCAGTAGGAAAATATGAGGGCTGCTCCAAAAGTAATACCTCCTATTTTATCATGTTGGTCCACAACATCAAAAACAGATGTTGGCGGAATGGCAGTAGAGGCTGAACCTTCCTGCCAATATTCCATTACATTTAGTCGCCATGCAACAGGTGGCAGCAGAGGGGTGACAAAATGGCATATGACATGGAAGTATATATGAAGCAAATATGCGTCATTAAATTCCTCCTTGCAGAAAAACTGGCACCAACTGACATTTATTAATATCTGAATCTTTCTGGAGACCAGTGGGTGTGAGCACAGTGAGGTGGTGAGAGGTGCATTTCAGCAGGGGCGACAGCAATATGAACGACAAGCCACATTCAGATGGCCACTCACAGCTGTCACACCACAAACTTGGTGGGGAGCATCTTGATCAACTCATCCACACAGATTGGCTAAGGGTGATAACTGTTGAAAAATCATGTTTTGTAGCTGAGAATTTTGTCTATCAGTGTCATTGTGCTCTTTGTTGTCATTTCCAGGGAAATGAATAATAAGCATTTCTTTCAAAGCAACCTACGTACATGGAGAAAGAAAAGACAAGGGCAATACAGGAGAATGTTAGCATAAGGGTCTCAACATGGGACTCGAATCAATAACAGGTGTCATTCCCTTAACCTCTGCTCTGCATAAAACTGAGCTTGTCCCAGCAGAGATTGTGTAATGAGACTGAATGTGGGGAGAGGGTTTTGTTAATCACGGAATCATAGAAGTACTGAATATCTCCACTTGGCAGAGACTCACAAGGATCACTGAGTTCATGTTTCAAGAGCACTCTGCCAAGTGATGCTGTTATTGTCCAGAATGGACAACAAATAGTAACTTCGCATATTCGAGGCCAGATCAAGTGTACTTCATACAGACGTGCCTTGGGGAGTCTAATGAAGCACAGAGGAATATTTTTGCAGTAAAATCGCTGTTGTTCATCTGAAGACATGCTGCAACCTTCTCGGATCGGTCGCTGAAACAAAGACGAGTTCTGTGAGCTCTGAAAGCCATCACCCCAGCCATCCCTGCATCCCAGCTTGCAGGCGGCTGCACTTTTCTGCAGGGCTCAGGCACCACTAGAGGGAAGTACAGCACCACGGAGGGAAGCAAACGCGGCACAACAGAGGGAAACGCACAAACGCAGAGCCATTCTCGGCAGCGGCCGGTAAGAAAGAAGCCGAGGGCCGGGAGGGAGAAGAAGCATTGGAAACCCAGAGTCTGAGAGCGATGCCCCTTGAGCTTCAGCAGCTGTGATCACTGCCCCGGGCAGCCTGTTCCATGCCGACAACCCTGTGGTGAAGAGCCTTTCCCTAACCCCCAACCTGACCCTCCCCTGATACCGCTCTATGCCAGTCTCTCCAGTCCTGCCGCTGCCACAGAGAGCAGAGATCAGTGCTGCCCATCTTCTCCCTGTGAAAAAGATGTAGGCTTCAAATGTGTCCACCACACTGTCTCTGAAGAAGCCTCCCAGAGGCTCATAGCACCAGGACACATCAGTCGCAGGGACACAGGTCCTCCCTTGCATCTTTTCTGTGGCTGCAGGTGCCCCCAGCTCAGTGAAGGGTCACTGATCTGCCTAGCCAAGTGCAGATAGTTCTGTTCTGAAGTACTCCTGGCTCAGTTTGCTACAACCAGGATAGCTATTGAAAGACAGAACAGTGACAAAAAAAGTTTATGAGAATGATCAGTACCATCATCCTTGTTATAATGTGCCACTTTTACTTTGTACAATAGACATGTTTTCTCCACATATTTAGTCTTTAAAGAAAACAATGTCCTCTTCTCACCTTGTTGTTTTCTGTGTATCTGAAAGACATAGAAAGCAGAGTAAAGAACCAAGCAGAAAAGACCACAGCTGATACAGAATTAGGCATAACAGGTGCAGTTGTGACAGAAAAGAAGTACAGAAATGTTTAGAAATATGATGTAGCAGAGTAATAAGAAGCCAGATTTTGTATTAAATTCTGCATCAAATGCACTACACAGCACCCAAAGGGAAAAGGCTATTTACACATGAACCAGTTGTGAGCTTTAAATGAACTGTTTTGGCTAGAAAAAATTCTCAGAGCCACAGTGGATACTGGAAGTCAGAGCTCCACAGAGGCCAAAAGAACAGGAAAGATCATCAGAATTAATAGGAAGAAGTAAGAAAAAGCAAAATATACCATTCTGACTTTCTTTAAATCCTTCTTAAATACTATAGATTAAATACTATAAAAAAAACAGGTTCTGTAAAAGGTGACCATGTATGGAAAAGCTCCGTGAGAAGGAAATGAACATGCTAGGAGTAAGCTAGGTGAAGTTTAGAAAGAAGACAGAAGAAGGTGGCTACAGCTCAGTTACAACACACATGGCCTAAGGAAGTGGAGAAGAAATGTCATTCTTTGCTTAATGTGTCAGGAGCATTCCTTTTATAACCTAATAGTTTTAAAATAAACACTAGGAAGTGTTGATGGAGCTTTGGTTTTAATGTATGTATAATGAATGTAACAGGACACCATGGAGACCAAAGATGTGGAGAAGCTTAACAAGGGATTAGATACATCTACTGCAGTTAAATTCAACGACAGATGCTGGGGAAGCTCCTAAAGCAGTGAATGCTGGGCATTAACTTATTTTTCTCTCATAGGTAGCTTCAGATGACCAATGTCAGAATGGATGCTAGACCAGGTGAATTGGCATGGTGTTGCCAAAGGGGAAAGCTGGGTCACAGTATGGCTGTGATTTTCTGCAGTTCATGTGAAACTTAGGAAGGAGCTGGGAGCTGACTTCTCATCTACAAAGCACCATACCAGGGGTACAGCAAGGATTAACTGCAGGAGCAGTTTCTCTGCACAACTGCAAGCCAGAGTCTCACTTGCTGCTCTGGAAATGAACCAGGCAGTAAAAGCAATTAGCAGTGGAAAGACACTAGACAGCTGTAATTATCTAAATGCCTTCCTATTAACCATGTGAGAAACTAAATCTTCACAATCACATTCGTTAATAAATGCTAATGACAAACTAACTACATGAAGTTTCATTTGATTAGATACAAGAATCCTATTCCAACATAATTATGTTACATAGAACAACCTAAAAAAATAAAACCAGCCGGCCTCAGAGAACAGATGACTGTTCATGCTAAGAGACAAGCAGAGAAGCCCTGTCCTTGCACTATGAGGGCTGCTTCTGCTGCCGAGCAGCATGCTAACAACAGCTCACATGACACAGCCAGGCTCCTCCAGCCAGTGGCCAAATGCCACAGAGGGGAACTCCTACCTTGCTGCAGGACCTGCTGCCCTGACACATCCTGACACAGCCTCGGGCATACAGTGGGTACCGAGTGCAAGTGGGACAGAGCTGACACTGCCACAGCACATCGTGGTGATTCACCGTCTATTAGCCTCATTCAGAAAAAACTGAAATGTCATAATGAGAGCAGGAGAAATTTGCCTTGATGTCTATCCTGTTTTTCACCCCAGGGGAACAACACAGTTCAATGGATGGGGCATCGATGTGAAATGTGCGAGCACATTCTGGCTGCTGCTGACTTCAGAAGTGCCAGGTTTTTGCCATCCCAGGCACCTCGCATTGTGAAAGTGCATCACTGGTCCCTGTGCTAAATGTGCTCACTGCTTTCTGCATTTGCAATGCAGCATGAGAGCTATGCATAAAGATTCATAGAGAAATGTGAAAACAATACAGCAGACAGCTTTCTTGGTAACTTTGCTAACTTTTCTATTCTTGAAACACCACTTAAAAGCAAACATTACTGAACTCATCTCTTCAGACTATCCACCATAATTAACTAAGAAATAGCTCTTTTCATGGTCTTGTTCAGCCCAGCTTGCATTCACGTTCAACAGCAATTCAAGAGCATCTCCTGCTCTGCTCGCAAAGGTGAAGTGGCACAGACACAGTGCTTCAAGTTCTACAGAAGCAGGCTCCTCCCTCGGTGAGCAAGGACAGGGCAGAACTGCCCCAGCAGGGAAGGAGTTCACTTTGCCTTTGTGGAAGGCTGAAGCCAATGAAGGCTGAAGGAGCTCACTGCATCTGCAACATCCATCATTCTGACATATCCAGGTCCCGCAGTGACAGGCACAGTGTCAAGTAACAATGTGCATCATGGTCATTCACAACATGAAGTTAGGGACATGGTTAGTGGGCATGGTGGTGATGCATCACTGGTTGAACTAGATGATCCCAGTGGTCATTTCCAGCCTTGATGATTCTATGATACCTTGAAATACTTCATTAAAAAGTCCCTCCAATGCCCATGAAAGCCACAGCCTTGGGCATCCTATCACCACCCCTTTGCTACTCCCCAGACCAGATGACTGCTGTGTTGCTAGCCCAGGGACAAAATGTACATGGAGGCCACACAGTGGGCAGCCATCCAAGCACCTGGCTACTCCCCAGCCCATCCTGCATCAACTCCGCAGGTAAATTCTTTATACATAATCAAATAAACCAGAATGTTATTAGATTTGAATTAGCATTCACTAGCACAATTGATTGTGTGGATTTATTTAGTCATCTGAATGGTCAATGGTAGGACATTTGGCTAATTATTATTGTTCAGTGATATTTCTTCAGTTAATTGCTTTTATTGAATGACTCACTGTGATGATGCAGCTGAAACTAGTGTGCAGCTGAGCGCCAGAGGACAGGCTTTTGTCTGCCCAGTCCTCCTCCCAGAGCTGCATCCTGCCACAGGGCAGCACATGTGTGTCCCTCTGGATGCTCCTCAGGAAAGGTGCCAGTGGAGAACTATTTCTCCCTCCGCCCATCAAGGTTAAACAGAACTGAGATAACTTGGCTAACTGGGCACCTAAGGAAGACAGGCATGTGTGCCATCAGGGCTACACTGTGTGCCTCCAGATGTCTCCATGGGGCCTGTGCACAAAGTAGGAATACTGGAGCTTATCTTAGAGATGTTTCTGCCTGGGAAACACCAAAGCCCAACCTCTCTAAGCATAACCCACTAAATCTGAATAAAACAAAGCCCTGAAAGGCATATACTGAGTCATCCCAGGAATTGATGCAACCTTGGAGAGAGAGAAAATTAAACTCGGTTCAGGCTGAAACATCTGCATGGCATCTCCATCTGTTCCTATTTCCTCCAGAGCCCTGTTAATGACTCCCAGCCCAGAACTGTAGACTCCTTACTGTGTTCCCAGGTGCAGCTGGGGGACTCCAGCAGCTGAAGGCATGGGCATCCTCCAACACTATCTGCAGTGCTCATAGTGATCCCTGCTCTCTGTAACTCAGCTCTCATGCAGCCCTGCTCAGCAGCAGCCTTTTGTCAAGTCAAAGGAAGCATGGGCTGGAACAGCAGAACATTGTGTGAAAACACGTCCAACCCTGGCCAAGCTGCCTGCATTCCTTGCAGGCAAAGGCAGCTCCAAAACTATTCCAGAAAAAAGGAGCTTCTGACAGGAGCACGGCACACTGTGGTACATGAAGCAAAGTCCTCCCTGGTGCCAGTCCAGCAGCTGCTTTATGGTGCGGAGAAGTGGGGCTGGGGCCAGCCAAAGACTTCTTCATTTGCAGAGGGTGTGCACAGCAGGAATCAACCTCAAGACCTCTGCTTGTAGTCCCAGGGTTTTTTCAGGAAGCACCCAGCCCAAAGTTCATTTTATGCGGTGCTTTTTTTTTCTCTTTTTTTTTTTCTCTTCTCCTCAGGGTTATGCTCTCTGTATTCTATCTAGTATTTCCTGCTTCCTTCCCCTTGGCTCCCCTGCTATCTCACAGATGCAGTTACAGCACTTGGTAAATTAACCCCTGCATTTGCCACATCCGTCCCCAGGGAAATCCCTGAGCCCACACACAACTCAGCTACTAATTCAGGCTGCCCTGTGGCTGCTTTCTGCAGAGGGCTCCAGCTGCTTCAGCCGCTTCCATATAAGCAGCATATCTGCTTACTGAGATGGAAGTGCAGCCTTTGCACCCACCAACTTTAGGCATCAGAGCGAGGCCCACGGTGCCTGGACTCAGACTGCAGACAGCCCTGCTTCACCTGCCTTGCTCAGGCATTCCATTTGCTCAAAATATAATCTTGTACCACAGGGAAACTCACATCTAGACCCAGCTTCATCCTTCTATATCCCAAATTCAAGCAGAAAGGAACGTAACACCTTAGTACAACCCTACTTGCTCCCTGTGCCTGACAGGAACCCTGCCCTGAATTCCTACAGCACTGCTTTTCTGCATGGTCCCATGGTACCTCTTTCCCCACCTTTACAAGCTTCCTTCTTGCTGGGAAAAACTAGAGAAGGTAATATTACCAAATGACACAGCTGCCTGCAGGGGAAAGTCCCTTTGTAATTGTCAGCATGCTTCCAGTTGGTGTTTTCTGTTTCAGGTGCTTCCACTCTGCTGTAGGAGAAGGGCCATGCTGATGGGGAGCACTGTTATTTGTGTTGCTGAAGGGGAAGTTGTACTACAAGCCCATGAGACTTGCCTGTGCTTCCCCTCACACTCCACAGCTTTTCTTATACATGGCAGCAAGTTTTTCTGCAGCAGGCAACAAGCATCAGCTCAAGGCAAAGGCACTGCGAGCAACGTGCTGTAACAAAACTTTCATGGAGAGAAATGGGAATGACACCAGAGAAAACTTGCCTTCCAAGTGGTAGCAGATTTCAAATGAAGTGACCTATATTTACCCCTAAGGCATAACAACAAAAGCATTTTAAATTTATACTGCACATCTCATCCCTAAGGATCTCCAAACATGCAAGCAATGGATTTATAAACAACCCCACAGTTCACAGAGAGAAATGCAGATCTTCCCGGGGATGCAACAGTCAATTTAAGAGACATCAAAAATAAGACACAGCCTAAAAATAAAACAAGAACTGAGCGTGGTCAGTCAGAAATCTACATAACATGACAACCCTGTGGAGATTTGGCTGGATACCCTGGTGAGCTCCATTTCTTTAACTATGGAACAGCCTTAAGATTTTAAATGACTTAATTTGGACCTTGGCTATTCATGCTGGAAAAGTACCTCCCACATAGTTTGCTTGGTTATCATGTCAGCCTGAATAAGATAGAGAAATGTTTCCTCTGTATCCACAGCTCACAGTTTTGGGGCTGTTCTTTGACAGTCCCCAGACAAAAATATATGAGGGGGAGGTGAACAGCCTACACATAACACTGTGAGCTGATAAAAATAACCTGTGCTTAAGTCTCTCATGCCCACATGGGCTTCTAAAAAATCCTTACAAATTAGCAACAGTCAAATTATTATTGGAAAGCAGGAGGGAAACGCTGTCCTTGTTCAGGACAAAGAGTTTGGAACTGAATGCTGCCTGGTACTCACCCCTATAGCAGCTGTAGATGAGAGACCAAGATAAGCTGATTTTAACTGCAAAACACTGTCAGAATAAGTGTTTTCTAGCTAGTGTTTCCTAGCTTCCACTGAACAATAAAGTTTTTAATCCTTTGAATAAATAAAGGGGAGTCCTATTCCAAAAGGGCACACAGATTAGAAAGGGGACACCTCACGTGGACCAACACATGCAGGCAGTGTGTTTACTGCACTGCTTTGCTTTGCTTTTGTTTTAAGCCTGGGCCAAGATCCTCCTGAATGCTGTGAACTGCCTTTCCTGTTATGTTTACTCCTAGACATTCACAGTCCCTGAGATTAAGTGGGTGGAAACAGTTAATAGATATCTGCAGTGGCAATCACAAAAGCACAAAGTTGAGGGACCAACTCTGGTAAATCAACAGCATCACAGAGACAGCAGTAGACAGCTCTCATGATTAGTGTGGCAATCAGGAAATTGCAGTTTAATGTGTTTGCTTGAGGAAGCAGCACGAGAATCTTTCATGTACTTCAAAAATGGATTAAAATCCTACTGCCCCTTTCCAGCAGTCAGGCACGCAAGACTGTTTCTGAGCCTTCCCAGCCAGAGGCAGAAATAAAACCAGACATATTCCCCACAACCTGGCAGCACAGCAGATGGGGTGTTTAGGGCAGAGGGGACTTTTGCAAAATCCAGTCCTCAGGTACCAGCTGCAAACCCACTCAGTCCCAGCCTTTTGCATTGGCACAGCACTGTTCAGGTAGCCCTTTGCTTTGGGAATGCCCTCAGTACTGTGATGTCCGTGTAACAAGGAGAAGGAGCCATTTGCAGAGCATCTGCACAGCCCTTCACTGAGTGCCACAAAACTGCCTCCTTCAGGCAGAAGGGACGCCTAACATAGTCACAAAAAATGCAAATACCCTGGGTCCCAAAATGATGTGTGTGAAAAGCACTCCTGTGAAATGAGTACATTCAGAGTAGACCTATTAAACCAGCACATGCAAGAGGATAGAGGCCCTCAGGTTGACACAGACCATGGCAACTGACTCTAACCTCTCCTGGGTCTGAACGGCTGCTCTGACCCCAGGGGCATGCAGCACACAGGTGAGGGGCTGTGCAGCAAATCTGAGCAGCAGGCAACCAAAGGACAAAACAACACACTGAAAAGCTGAGCTTGTTTCTTTTTATCATATTTATTCATGCTTGTGGACTATGTGGAAAATTGTACAGAATGATTGATAGAATGAGTTAATTTTCAGCAAGAGGACAGTGCCTCAGCAGCATAAAAACAGCACCAATGACCTCCCACAGCTTCAAAACCTTTGTGTTGCAGTCTCCTACAAGCTTATGCTCTCCCTCTAGGCAAATACTGTAAACAACATTGTTAGCTGAGAGGAGTTACAGAGAAGATAGCAGCTTTATTTGTTTTAATAGATCCTGCTCGCCCTGTCATCCACTGGCTGCTTGCTACTTCACACAGGGACTGGGGCACCGGCAGGGCTGGTCCTTGATCTGAGCTCTTGGCTGCTTCACAGCCTGGGCACCAGCCTGGGGCCCTGCGGTGAGACTGTCAGAGCTACTGTTAACTCACTTTCTTAGAGCAAAACTCAAAACAAAACAGGCGTCAGTGAACACGCAGCACAGACGTGCACCCAGTGGCTCTGAAGCTCAGCCCCTGCTGCCAAGGGCATGGCTGGGGCACTGCGGCCAGCAGGAAGTAGGCTGACCTTTTCAGCCAGAAATAGTTTTGCCATCTCCTTTCCACCATCTACAAGTGTCTGAAGCACCACAGCTCCCAGACACACATAAAACGAGTACACCTCGACACGTGCGCCTCCAAAATGAGGCCTGGCAAATGCTTTCTAAAAATAGCCTGAGGTTGCCTGTGAGAGCAGCTGGAAGTCATTTGCAGAGGCAGAGAACTTGTTTTGCTGAGCTTGGTTTCCAGCTGCTGCAGTGTGGACGGGAAGTTCTGCAGTGTAATTTCTGTATGGCTCCAGCAGAACCCTGGTGGGAGGCTGCTCAGCTCAGGCCTGTGCCCAGCTCCCTCCCCTGCCATGAGGCAGGCAGGAGGAGATTCATTTGGTAATTAAGTTCCCCCTGCCAATTTACTTTAAAAAGGGGAAACCCTTTCAAGAAGCTTGCAAAACTTTCATAACCCCATAACCTATACAAGAAAAAGTTGCCTGGCTTTCCTAAACCTGCCCAAAAGCACCAGCGGGCTGTCCCGGGCCTTGAGATGAATAATGAGAAAAAGGCCAGGAATGGTATGGCCGGGCTGGAAAACAGGACCAGCTGTTTTCAGGAACCCATGTGCCCTCTCTGCTTTTCCTCCCCCTTTCATCTCTGGGTTTTCTCTCAGGGCCTCTTGCAGAGGGACACCATCCCACGGGAAAGTGGCCGGAGCACATCTCAGGCAGTTAGTCAGCCAGGCCAGCAATTGCTGCAAGAGGAGAAAAATTCTTAATGGGAATCCCCCACATCTGAGAAGCAGCAGAGAAATTCACCAGGGAAAAATTCGGCATCACTAAACCCCACACTGCCTTTAATCCTTGTGGGAGGCTGCATTCAGCCAGCTCTCATTGCAAGCAGATGGGAGGGCAGAGAAGAAAAAATTAAAGTGGACCCAGAGAATAAGGATGCAGACAGAATATATAACTTTTTAAGGGGGAAAAAAGTTTGTGTTTTTTTTTTTTTTTTTTTAAATCTGCACAAATGTTCTGAAGGGTTCCATACAGTCATTGGCAAGAACTGCACAGAGCAGAGCAGGACTTTCCTTCCCATCCCATGCCACTGAGACAGATTAAAATCCTCCACAGCAGAGGGGTGAGTCGTTCCGAAGGCTGATGCCGTACCTGCAGGCCTGCAGCCAGCGTGACATAACGCGAGTCATGCACAACACCACATGGAACTCTCAAATAAATTATTATCACTGCGACACTCTCAAGGCTTTGGGACACGGGGTCAACGCAGACAAACTCCTCTGCTGCAACCCCAGGCCCTGCGTGGAGCTTCCCTCCCCCGAGAGTGGTGCGGGACAGGCAGCCCCCCGCAGGCAGGTGTGGGTGCTGTTGGGAAAAGCGGGCACGAGGACGGAGCACTTGGGGCAGCGCGGCAGGGCAGGCGCTCAGCGCGCTGACCGCAGCCTCACATCCACCCCTCCGGGCAGCGCCGGGCTTTACAGCGCCACCTCGCCACCAGAAGGCCGAAATCTGCCCCCGGTCCGACGCGCGTCCGACGAGCGCTGGTTAATGCCCCCTCGGGGAGGCCCTCACCCCGCGCCGGGCGGGGGAGCCCCGGGCGGGCCGCAGTGCAGGGCAGCGGGCCGGGCCGCAGGGAAGTACCGCGGGCAGCGCGTTACTCAGCGGGACGTCGAGTACTTCCCCGCGCCGAGCCCCCCCGCGGGCGCGGCAGGGAATTCCGCCGCGCTGGGCCGGGCCGCGCCGCGTTGGGCCGGCCCCGTTCCTCCCCTGCCCGCCCCTGGCGCCGAGCAGGACCGGGCTCGCCCGGAGTGGCTGGAAATTCCCGCGGCGGCGGCTCCTCCCCCGCAGAAATCCCCTCGCCGGGGTGTATAGGCGCTCGCCGCCGCCGCCGCCGCTCACTCGCGGATGCCCGCCCGTCTCGGAACGCCGTCGCCAGCACCAGCAGCCGCGGCGCCGTGCCGCCCCGCCAGCCCCGCCGCCATGCTCAGCGCCCACCGCCCCGCCGAGCCGCCCGCCGTGGAGGGCTGCGAGCCGCCGCGCAAGGAGCGGCAGGGCGGGCTGCCGCCGCCAGACGACCGCCACGACAGCGGGCTGGACTCCATGAAGGAGGAGGAGTACAGGCAGCTGGTGCGGGAGTTGGAGGACATCCGCCTGCAGCCCCGCGAGCCGCCCGCTCGGCCGCACGCCTGGGCCCAGCAGCTCACCGAGGACGGCGACACGTAAGTCGGGGCCGCGGGAGGCCGGGCCGGGACGCGCCGGCGGCGGGGAGGCGCCGGGCGGGGAGCGGAGCGGAGCGCGGAAAGTCCCTGGAGCGGCGCCAGGAAGAGGCGGCTCCGCGGCGCGGAAAGCCCCGGCCGCCGAAAGCCCCGGCTTTCGAAACCTGCACGTGACTGCGGCC
Source organism: Chrysolophus pictus (assembly GCA_037305975.1). Taxonomy (NCBI): domain Eukaryota; kingdom Metazoa; phylum Chordata; class Aves; order Galliformes; family Phasianidae; genus Chrysolophus; species Chrysolophus pictus. The sequence continues at coordinate 36,466,065 of CM074580.1, read as the reverse complement.
GTGACCCGGGCGCCGCGTCAGCCGCGTCCCGTGGGGGGATTTGGGTCTCACGTAGCGCGCTTCCTTTTTTTCTTGGTGCAGTTTCCTCCACTTGGCGATCATTCATGAGGAAAAGGCCCTGAGCCTGGAGGTGATCCGGCAGGCCGGTGGGGACGGCGCCTTCCTGAACTTCCAGAACAACCTCAGCCAGGTACGCTGCACCCCCGGCCCGGGCCGCCCCCACAAAAGGCCCGCGGGGAATTCCCTTGGGAAAGTTTCTCTGTAGTTGGATGGATGCTAAGTTGGAGCCCACGTTGGGGAAAGCACCTGGCTCGCTTCGAGCAGTGGGGTGCAGCACTTTGTCCTACTGCGGCCTCTTACATTTTCCATATACGATACAATGGATTGTGTTCCTCTCCATTGGGATGTTAATGATACCCTTCATATGGATGGAATGTCTGATATCTGGAGAGCCCCAGGTCCACAGCTTCCAGACCAAAGAGCAGCAGTGTGCTGTGCCAGGAAGCACAAAGACCTGACTTGCAGTACTTGCAGTTGGGCAGAAGTCCTCAAAAGCCACTGCGGGGTTTGTGTATTTGGACATTTGCCACACTTGTCACGTAACTCAAAGCTGTGTGTTCCCTCCTGCCTGCAGACTCCACTCCACCTGGCGGTGATCACAGACCAGCCTGAAATCGCCGAGCACCTGCTGAAAGCTGGCTGCGACCTGGATGTCAGGGACTTCCGTGGGAACACCCCGCTCCACATTGCCTGCCAGCAAGGCTCGCTCCGCAGCGTCAGCGTCCTCACGCAGCACTGCCAGCCCCACCATCTCCTCGCTGTCCTGCAGGCCACCAACTACAATGGTACGCGTGCACTGCCTTAGCAGAGACCTCTTGAGAAGTATCTTGCTCCCTTTGCAGTGCTGAGGAGGCCCCAAAGCAATGCAGTATCTGACTTCCTTAAGATGTCGTGGTCTCAGCCTTGTGGGCCTTCTTGCTCACGATCATTGGTTCTCATGGGCCTTAAGTTTTGTATTTTTACTGAGTACTTCTGCAGTACTCATAGCAGTTATGTTTTTGTGTGTTCCTTTTTTTTTTTTTAATTTTTAGTTGTTACAGTAGGGCACAGTTAAACACTGGAATGAAGCCTCTAAGAAATCTTTCCAAAATCCAGCCCAGTTATCCATACTTAATGGAAGCTGGAAAGCTGTTTTGAAAAACATGTTTTTGCCTTGGTTAATTTACAAACTTAGATACTGTCCTGTCCTATCATCTTGACTTTAAACAAGTTATGGGACGTTAGGTAAGACTTACTCAAATTTTGCCATCATTTTTATCTTCCAGGACATACATGTCTCCATTTAGCATCTATTCAAGGATACCTGGCTGTTGTTGAATACCTGCTGTCCTTAGGAGCAGATGTAAATGCTCAGGTATGTACTTTACAATATGAATTTAACTGAGCTGTCTAGTCAGAAGAATCAACAGGTGTGACAGTGCCAAGCCCCACTCTCCTAAAGCAATACCTCATGCTGTTTCCAAACAGGAGCCATGCAATGGGAGAACAGCACTACACTTAGCCGTAGACCTGCAGAACTCAGACCTGGTGTCACTTCTGGTGAAACACGGGGCAGATGTGAACAAAGTGACCTACCAGGGCTACTCCCCATACCAGCTCACATGGGGACGAGACAACTCCAGCATACAGGAGCAGCTGAAGCTGCTGACCACAGCTGACCTGCAGATACTGCCTGAAAGTGAGGATGAGGAGAGCAGTGAATCAGAGCCAGAGTTCACAGAGGATGAAGTAAGTACTGTTTACAGTCACATCCTGCCCTTTGTTGGCTGGTGCTGCAGGGATGACCTCTTCCCTATGAAACTTTTTGGGATAACAGCCCATGAAGTAAGGCTGTGCTGCCAACCATCAGAGGGGTGGCAGTTAGGGCAAGGATATAAATAGAATGAGCTCAAGAATGAAATATAAATAATAAGAGGGTAGCTTCACAGCGTGTGATTTCTCTGAGCTCATATCTACAGAACTTCATGAGATAAAATAGTTAATTAGTGGATTTGGACCTCTCAGCATTTGTTTTTGTGATGGTCTTAATGCTGTTAAATAGCAAATGTAACCATTTCAGTGTATAAGTTGCAGACATACTGGAGTTAGGGCATGTAGAGTTTGGCTGCTGTCCCAGAGTAGATGGGATACTCCTAGTAGGAGTTTGGCATTAACAGCACTTTGTTTTTCTTCCAGCTTATGTATGATGACTGCTGTATTGGAGGAAGACAGCTGACATTTTAAAGCAGAGGTTTCTGTGAAAAGTGACTGTGTACATATGTATAGGAAAAAAAGGCTGACTTTCTTCATTTAAAAAGAAAGTCTACACTCGAAGGAGGAAAAAGTACTGAGATACTACACTGCCCAGCCAGGAGCACCTCATGCTAACAGGTTCCATGTTCTGACCTGTGCTTATGTAACAGGAATGGGATCTGTAACATTGTTAAGAGATCAGTGAACATGCACACCACCTGATAAAGAGCTACATTATCTAATTTTCTCTGCCACATGAGGATAACAGACTGCACGTCCAATGTACTGTTAGAAATGCATTTGAGAGCTGCCTTGTGACACTAAGTGCTGTGAGGAGTGCTCGTCCCCTCGATGGCAAGACAGGCTTGCACAAACGTCCCATCTGCTTGAAGACTGTGAGGTTGGCATTAGGTTAAGTCACTGCTGTGCCCTGCTCCCTGACCCTGGCTGCTCAGGGTTGAGGTGCAGCAGGTGGAGAAGTCCGACCATGGGAGAGGTGACCTGGCTGCTGGGAGGAAGGTAGCAATAATGTTAACTGTGGGCATTGGAAACTCTGTGTTTCACACCATGTGTGTCATAATTGCTACACTTTTTAGCAACTGTATAGAATGTAAATACTGTACATTTTTGTTTATAATTATTTTGGTACCTGTGAGATATGTATTTATTAAAAAAGGCAAATTTCTGTACCCAGCCTGTGAAACAGTTCATTGTCCATCTCATCATGAGCTGCATGGGATCCGCATGGTCAGGTCTTTCAGAAATAGCTGACATAGTAAACATGTGGGGTCAGAGGCTGGGGGGTTTTGGGTAGTTCACTACAGGAAGAGTAGGACATATAAGCAGCTTTCAGCTCCCAGCACTTCTGGTGCAGCTAATTTTAGCAGCACTCGTAGGTGTAGCTTCCTGTGCTGGTTGTTGCAGCGGGTAGGGGGCTGGGATTCCCCTTCTGCTACACAAGTGCCAGATCGTACATGCTATGGAGAGACTGAGTCTATCTTCAATGAGAGGTGCCCGCTTTAGGGGCACCTTTTTTTCCAGCTCCTGGTGTCTGGGGGTGTAGCGAGGATGCAGAGCACAGCTTGAAACCTGGTTACTCTTGTATTGACTTGCTCAGGGACGTTTGCAGAGCAGCTCTGTGCCTGCCTTCCCTCTCATTTATCACAGCCTGACTCTGGTTTGAACTTGGACACCTTCAGACTTTCCAGCGGGGATTTCCGCAGGAAGGAGCACATGCCTGGGAAGGAGCACTGCTGCCTTTCCCCAAACTGCGGGTGGGGGCCTCCCCTTCTCCCTGCTGTGGGAGCTGCAGCTCTCCCTGCCCAGCCTGCAGCTATGAAATAGGTGCCCTTAACACATTTCAGTTATTTCTTTATGTTTTCACCAGGAATGAATGCAGATGGAATAATTCTGCTTAAACTCCCATCTGCATCTGATCGCCTTTTGGCAGTGTGGTGCAGAGCAGGCCTAATTTTAGCTGCAGATACCGGAACAGTATGTGATGAACATAAAGTGATTGCTCAGTTGAGTGAAGCATGACCACAGCCAGCTTTCGGGCTGCATTTCACCTGCGCCACAACCTTGGGATCAGGGTGGAGTGCGTCAGAGCTGCTGACGCAGGACAGAGCTCTGCTAGGAGCACCGGCCAGGGGACTTTTGCACAGCTGGCAGTTGGCCAGGCTCAAAAGCCAGTGTGGGTGGTGATGGCTCCAGGTTGCACAGGGAGACCCATTTCCTCTCCCATGAGGGATTTCTGATACAACCTGTGCAAAGGGCACAGGTATGAGGAAGAGCACTGCATCTGCCTGGGTGCTTCTTAATTTGTATGGGAGCCAAAGGCTGTTGTGGAAGTGACTGTACAGAAATTGTAATCCTGAGTCATTTATATTTCCCCTCCACTCTCATAGCATTAGAATTGCCCAGGTGTACACATTGGAACTTCCTTCTTGTAGAAAGGGCCATGCCTGAAGTTCAGGCCTGCACATTTTCCAGGACTGGGTCTGCACAATAGTCTTTTTTCTGGGGCTTTGGGCCTCACCCTGCACTCCTGCAGATTAGCACCCACTAAATCTGATCTGCAGATGAAGTGGTGGGGGATAATCCACCTACTGCAGGGTTTTCACCAGCACAGAATCCCAGACAAATTTCAGCCTTTCCTGATTAAGCACCATGTTGCAACAGCTGAAAATAGAAAACATTCCAACATCTAGCTACACCACAATTTCCCACTGGGCTAGAAATTATGTCAGGGTCCTTTGGAAGCATTCACCACCTATAGATACCAATGTGCTGGAAGTGCTGAGGTACATGGCCAGACCTGGTATACAAATATTTAAACAGATACCATCTGAATACAAATATTTTTTACTCAAAGGTTGGAGAGAGAGAGGAAAGTGCAGTTATCAGGAGTATCGGTCTGGTTGAGTACGTTTAGAGGCAGTTGTATGTTCCCTGGCGCCCAGTACAACATTTAGACAAACAATACCTTAGGCAGGTGCAGTTATAACATCATAAGAGTTCTATAATGACTTAATAAATGAAACAAATGCTGTTCTGCTGTACAAGGAAGTTCTGCAGCTAACCAAATCATTGTCAAGGTACTGGTTATGCTACTGTTTGCCTTCATTGATCATGCAAAAGTAACAAAGTAGTGAAAATGCAGGAAATGCAGTTAAAGCAAATAGGACAGAGAGTAACGTGAGAATGTGTGTCTGTTCACAAAGTAGCTTTGGGCATGTTTTGTATTTGCAGCCACTCCACAGGGTACATTGCTAGTGCAGTGTTTTGCCTTTTCACTTGATGATGGAATTCGATTGTGCTGTAACACAGAAGTGAAGATCATCCATTATAAGTTACCCTCCACCTCCAAAAAAAGCAAATTTTGACACATGCCCTTAGCCACCGCTTATCTGCACTCTTTTCCATACCTATGTATTTGGAAAGATCTTCTGAGACTGGTTTTGCTGATGACCTTCTGCTTCCTTCTGACACTCTTGTAGACATGTCTCATTAGGGAGAACAGAAAAGGAAGATCCTTAAGCATTCATTCATTCTGCCAGCATCACTTGGTTCTTATTCTGCCACCATGGCTGCTTTTAGCAGAACAACTCAGCTTGCTCTTACTTGTCTGCTCCCTCCTGCCAATGCTTCTCCACATTGGCCCAAGACTTTCTTCCAGCACCTTGAATGCCTTGATAGGGCACTATGAAGCTCAGCAATCTTTAAAGAGTTCAAAAGCATCCATTCCACATACAGATCAGGGTCCGATTCAGTTTAGTTTCAGTTTCCTGACTTTGGCAACTGCCAGGAGCATGCAATACAGAAAAGCATACAAAAAGAGCAACTATCAAGCAATACTGAGCACAGTCTCCTAACTTCAGCAACCTGTGCTTTAAAGACTGCCAGAGATCAAGGTGGCCTCCTTCTGTGAGATGGTTCTTCATGAGGTTTTATTGTACATAACTTGCTAACTTCTGAAGTTGCTGCACACCTCCAACACCAGCAGCATCTTGTGACAGGATTGCCCCAGTTCACCTACAAGTGGTGTGAGGAAGCAATCAGATAACTTCCTTTGAAATGCCCCTGACTACAGACTGATCCTCATAGCACATTATCCTTCTGGTTTATCCTGTGGTATCACAACTCTGTTTCCTCCTGGGACTGCAACTTCTGCTGCCTTCACACCATGGACATTGCTTCCCTGGAGCTGCTGGGGACTTCCCACCACAGGGTCCCTCATCCCTGCTGCTCTTCAGAGCCAGGACAAGCAGACAGCAGTACATTTCTCCCATTCCTTGGGAATTCCCTCAGTATTTTTTCTTAATGTAGTCACACCTACTGTTATTAGCAGGGTCACTTCTCTCCATTAGCCCACCTCTTCAGCACCTTTGTCCTCCTCTTTTCTGCTCCCAAGCAGCAACACGATCCACCTTTTCCTGCTCTTTTCTGCATTCCAGACTGAGCCCTTCCCTTGGGTCCCTCCTGTTCTCCTGCACCAGCTTCCCTGTGAGCTCATTCACTCATCCACTTTCATGCACTGTACTGCATGAGCTAGCATTTTTGTGTCCATCCCATGCCCTTTGCTCATATCTGTAGATCTCTTTGATAATCTCTCAGGGATATTCCCATACTTCCTTATATTGCACACACAGGTCTGAACTCTATTTCCTCCCACACCCTCCTCTTCCTCTTAGTACTTTAGCTCCCTGCAAGCTTCTCTTACCCCCCAGCAAATTCAGAACCCCTCTCTTTAATCCACTTGAAAGTGCAGGTGTCTCACCTCAGCCTCTCTACCCTCAACAAGGAGAGGTAGGACAGGCAGCCCATGTGTTGAGCAGCTCTCAGCATGAGGGGCCTGCGCTTCAAGATTTAACTCCTACATTGTGGATTTGACTCTACTCTGCAGGATTTAACGCCTACAGTATGGGGTTTAACTCTTGTTCTTCTCCTGCAGCCCTTCATCATTAGGAAGTGGCTCCCTGTTGACTCTTCGGTATTTAACATACCAGACATAGCACAGAAGCACTACTGGGCCAGACAGGGCCAAGGCACAAGGTTTAGCAATAAATTGGCACCACATGCAGCTAGTGGGCCCTGCTGCCTGACTGCCTCAGCAAGGCTCAGTGCACTAAAAGGCAGGGAGGACACCAAGATCCTTAATCTGTTTAAAAAACAGCTGCTGGCTTTACTCCACAGCTTTAATTTATTTATCTGGGACAGGAACTGAGGCTACACAGCCTCTCCTCATCTCCAAGAGCCAGCCACAGCTCTCTGAAGCCTACCCATCAGAACCAAAAGCTGTTACATTTAACATGGTTTTAGTGTAAGAAACTAAAGTCCAGACGGCTTGAAAGAGAACCACCCCTTCCCTGGAGGTCTGACTTCCCTCCTTCCCCCTCACTTTAGCGCTCAGCTTTTCTCAAGGCCACGTGCTTGTCCAATTCTCCAAACAGGACTTTCCAGTCTGGATCAGAAGTCTGGGTTTTTCTCTGCTCAATCCTTTCTGCTATGTCACTGCTTTAGAGCCATCACAAATAGCTGCAATGGGTGCTGTCACTTTTCCCAGCAGTGGTCACACTGTGTCACACCTGTCCACCACTGCCTGTGACCATGGAGGTCTCACCACCTCTCCAAGCAGACTGGTCTCCACACTGGTCCCACCTCCTGCCTCCTGATGCCCTGCCCATTTATTGAGCTTAACCTGGGGGATTAGTGTTCTTGCTCGGAAGGAATAGGCCCCCAAATCTTCAATTTAAATTCTTTTTACATTCCCTGTTTAAGGTAATGAGATTAATTTTCCTGTGTGTCTTTCAAAGGACACCCTGAAAAGAAGCTTGTCATCCCTTCAACTGAAAATAAAACACAAAGCACAATATGAAAACAAATGAGTGAATGTATGCAAAGTGCTGCAAGATCATCACACGGAAAGAGCCTTAAAATGCGAACATTTCTAACTTGAACGCACCCAGAAAAGTGCACATGGCTGTGATTACAGAGCAAGTTTTAACTCAGTTAATTATTATCCCAGGATTTCAGTAGCTTGGAGGAGGGAGTTTCACAAGGAAGGAGGGAAGAGTTCTGTGAGCACTGTGCTTCACAACCCTGTTTGTCTGCACCTGGGACTGCCCAGGTGTTGCACAAGAGGCAGCTCACACTGAGCAGCTGCCAGCAAGGGGCTGTGCTGCTCACCATGCACACAGTGCAGGAGGACCTGAGCTGTCTTTTTCCTCTCTGCACGGGAGAAGGACACGCAATTTCTGAGCTAGAGATCTAAGCGTGTGTTGAACCGAGGACTGAAAGTCAGTAATGATAGCTGCCTGGCCCAAGCAGCACACAGAGCGAAACCACCCTCTTATTTCAGTTTTTCTAAGAGGAGAACTTTCCACTCCAATCTGCGTCAGGGCTGATGCTTCTGGACTCGAGTTAAAACACCAGCCTGACTTTTTGTAGCAGCCTCTCTGAGAAGCCTTGCACCAGCAAACAAGAAAACAAACAAAACCTCACCTCAGCTTGGCATGGGCTGTGCCAAGCTTGGTCTGAGGAAAACTCTTCAGAAGAGGGGGATTCACACCACCCACTCACCTCTAAACACACTTGACCTGCACCTCCTGTCTAACAGCCTCAGGAAATTTCCTGAGCTGTAGCAAAACATCCCACACTGCCTGTCTGCCCAAGACCTACCCATTCTCCCATCCTTATAGGCTTGCCCTACAGCAACAGCAAGCTGAAATGCCTGGCATTGAGATGCTGGCATATCCTGTGGGACCCTGCCCTCTTCTTATGGTGTTTATTTTTCACATGAAAAGCATTAAGCTTTTCCCACTGTATGACTTTTGGATCTGCTCCCAGGGTAAGAGAGGTGGACAGCCACACACAGCCAGCACTTCTGCCAGCATTGCCTTCTGCCCTTGGTGATAACACACCAAGCCAGTTAGTTTCCTTCTCTGTGCGCTGGCAAAGGAGGCTGACCTCCAAAATACATAGGTATCCGCTTCCCTTTGTGAGCCATTTCTGTTTCCAAAGGACTTGTGAAGTTAGGAACCAATAAGTCTTCATTTCCTTTTTCAGAGAACTCTTGACAAAGTGGGATGAGGAAGCCACTCAGGTTATTTTGCAGTTGGCTGTCTTCAGTGCTTCCTTCCTTCCAAGCAGCATTCAAGGTGGTCTGTTGAGATTGGGTGCTCTGGGAAGCCCATTCCTAAAAACAGCTGTGCTGAAGGGTAGGAGATAAGAGGAAAAAGCTGTATCCACACACTGTCTCAAACTGGAGAAGAGTATGTCAGTACAGCACAGCAGCAACATGGCACAAATAACACCTAGCACACTTTTCACAAACATTTAGGTACGCAGAATATGCAAACGTACCTGCACTGCAACATCCTGAGAATTAATGCCAATTTCACCAGGCTCTCAATTTAATAAAAAAGTGGGATAATTTAAAATAGCTATTTTTCCCCCATTTTCAAAGGGGATATTCTGTTTTGCTTTAGTTAGAAACAATTATTGTAAAGAAAAAACAAACAAACAAACAAAAACTATGATTAAAATAATATTGAGAACTTCTGAACTAAAACAGAATGCTCAGGAGGCTTAGAAAACAAGCCTTTATTTCATTTTTTCTTTGTCTTTGGAAACATCAGATGTTTTTGTCACTCACCTGTAATAATTTTTCTCCCAAGCTTTTGCAATTGTGATAACATAATTTCCTCTCCCACTCTTCTCCTGGCTCACGTGAACTGGGCATACATCTGACCTGGGGCTTGCTGTCTCATCAGTGAAAAGCCAGCCCCAAAATTTGCATCCAATTGCAGTCTCCACAGTAGCTATTAAACTCCTTGGGTTTGTTTGGGGGCAGGTTTTCAGTTGGCCTTGCAGCTGAAAGCCTTCAGACAGGTCTACTCAGCTGCCTGTTGCAATTTGAGGCATTCCTTCACTTCACACATGTGGATCCTATTTCCTACATCCACTGACTCTATCTTGTGGCTGCTCCAGGTGAACAGCATTAGAAGATAGCTCACAGGAGGGGATATTTTCAAAATAGATCCAGAGAATTTTGTTGTGGTGGAAGTTTTGGGGCTGGAAGCATACAGCTTCTCCTAGGTTAATGGATGCTGATTCGGGCACCTTGTGGTTAGTGTCCTGGTGTGTAAAATGTTACCCGTAACTTAGACCATGACTCCACGCTGATTCAACCAAAGGCTTGAAGCCAATGCACATGACCCAGGGCTGCTAGGTGTTTCCCATGCAGATGCTTTCGTTTAGCACCAAAGTTGCATGAAAGGAACTCATTGTGTCCTCCTCTTCCTGTGGGTAAGTCCCTTGCATTGCGAGTGAGTTTGTCATGAAACACCACCACAAAGAACTTCTGAGCATCGCTTTAGGAAAAACGTTATCTCCACAGCTTCATTAACTGTACAACTGGACCCTTGGCTATTGCAACCACAGGGGAAAGACAAATTTGTATAGCCTTATTAATGATTTTCCTTAACGTTGTATGAAATATCATCTTCATCTCCAGTCCCCAAAGCATCCTAGTCTTTGAGCACAGCTAAAATTAGCCAGGGAGCCCTTTGGGAGCAGCATTCCTATGGGCAGTGGTGAGCTACCTGGTGAGCAGGGGTCCACCACTGCAAGCTGCCTTGGGGAAGTTGCTGCTGTGAAGGTTGTGAATGACACCATCCTTCCTGGAGAGACTGCAAACCACCCCAGCATGGGTGTGAAAAACGATGGAGCACTGCTGGGTCCTACTGTAAAGGGAGCTTTCAAGAGTGATCTAAAATGGACGTATGCCCTAATTCAGATTGGGAGAGGCACCATCTGCCCACCAGTTCTGCTGAAGTGAGCAAAAGTTCAGCACCTCTCCCACTGAGCCTCCAGGAGTTCTCCAGGCAGGAAAGTGCAAGCTGGCTCCCAGTGGGGGATCTGACTTTACCTTATTTTGTGAAGTGGTGAAAAAGAGGCAGTGATGGTAAATGCAAATATCTGCAACACATCACGGCCTCAGCACGGAAAACATTTTGAACCAACTCACCCCTTGCAGTACACAAGCATGCAGATAAGGGAGCAGTGTGGCTGTGATGTGATTCAATGGGCCTTGCTGCAAAGACCAACTGCTCTTCTGGAAAGAAATGTTGCTGAAAACTCTCATTGAGTAAGGAGTTTTTGGACTCCCTCTAAGACATGATCGAAATAGGTGCTGAAGATCTGCTCTTAAAAGAGAGCACTTGACACGCGCTGCTGCCTTTGGCATTACAAGAAATGAAGAAAGAGGAAATGATCTGAGCTGTGTGCACGCAACATGAGCTGCATCGAACAGCAGTTAGTACGATTCTCCCAGGACGCAGTGTTGCAGCTACATTAATGTCGCTCTCTCTCTTAGTGCTGACAGCCAAATTATTTCTTGCATAGCTGTAGTCACACACCTAATAAGCTTGATCCTGCACAAACCCAGAGCATCTTCCCTTTGTTACCTGGCGTTCTGCTGGGTCCTGTGCCTGCACAGCACCAAGATCTCCAGTGTAATGCCAGACGTGGTGCAGGCATGGCTCTGAGCATCCCCAGGGTGGGCCCCAGCTCCACCCAGCCCCTGCAAGCTGTGTGCTTCCCATCTGCCAGCCAGGCTGCGGGTGTCACAGGAGAGAGCCTCTGTGCCAGCAGCCAGCACAGCGCACACTGATTAATACCAAAGGAATGAGGGAGAGGGAAAGAGATGTTTTTGCTAGCAAGCAGCCAGCAATTAAAGATTGCAGTAATAGCAATGAGCCTGACCAAGGGTGATATTAGCTTCTCAAAATACTTGTAGCAAAACTAATACTACAGGTCTGCAGTGGGGAAGACTGAGGTGCAGCTACTTGATGGCTTATCTTATCCCTGCTCCTGGGTGCCATAAATAAAGCATCCCTGATCCATCAAAGCACTTTCCAGGGACAGTGGGCAGCAGGGGCTGAGAGAGTGAAGCCTCTGGCCCTGTCACTGCTAGCCCTGGTCTGCATGCACCCCAGGTCACTAGAACACAGCACAAACCCGCCCTGGAAACAAGGCAGAACCTGCAATGGGCATGCAGCCTGCGGGGCTCAGACTGTGAGCTCCCTGGGGGCTCAGGCTGCTTGTAAATATGATTGTGCATCTGCCTGGGGAAGGTGTATTGCCAGTCCTCTCCTTTGCAGGGCCACAAGGATTACAAACTGGTAAAACCAGCACTGGCAGAGTTAAAACTGTGATGCTTCTAGCTGTAAGTGTACCCACCAATGTCTGCTGTTCAGGCCCCCCCTCTGCACAGGGCCTCCCTCAGGTGCATTAGGTTCCAGCAAAAGAGCAGATTTCCATCGATGATATATAATATGGTGAGGTGAAAGACTTTGGGCTCCTGGGCGGAGTGAGGTGGATATTCAGCATGATTTCTGGCTGGGCCCGGCCCATGCAGTTCCAGCAGGTTTCACCTTTGCTCAGCCCATCTTGCAGAGGCGCTCTATGCAAATGCAGTTCTCAAGCTCTAACACACGTGACTTTTGAAATGTTCAAGCTATTCAGAAAACAATTTATAGGATCAGATTTTCCTATGTCCCCTCAAGTCATTTTATTAATCACTGGGACCATTCTCAAACGCCTTTCAACACTGAAAAATTCCAGTTAATCACAGCCTGCCGTGCTACCACCCTTCTCAGCATTAGATGGAGAAAGAAATGATGCAGCGAGGACCTTAGTCACACTAACAGTACTTCAATGCTAAGTGGGGAATGGGATGTGAATCATCTTTGCCTTTTCTTTCATTTAAGGGAAATAGAGAATACAACTGCTGCTGTGAGTATAAAACGCAGAAGACAGTGACGGTGCTTCCTGCTTCATTCCCACACGGGTCCCTGCAGCCCAATCCTTCCCTGCATGCAGTTATATGGACTGAAATAGCCCAGCTCTATTTAAAGCCATTCCTTGGAGATTTGCTGACTGCATCTTAGTGAACACAAAGCTGTTATCCAGGACTGGCTGTGGAATGAACCAAAGGATACTTTCCAAAAAAGCCAGTTCCTTTTATGTAACTCAATCTCACCCTGTCCAGAGACTTTTTACACATTACAGATATAGAAGGGCAGCAGGATGTGGTGTGAGGAGAAAACAAACCAGCTTGTCAGAAAAGTGCAAGCATGGTAATGATAGGCACTGCACCCCTTCACTTTTAAAAAAACTTTCACTGTTTGCTGAAATCGACAGGGCACTTTTGGCACCCAAGGTGCGGAGCAAGGAGCAGCTTGAGCAAGCAAAGGGGAATGCCGAAGCCAGAGGCCAACATGGTGGGGAACAGAAGGTGAAGCAGGATCTCCCTCATGCAGCCCCACAGGAGTGGATCCTGGATGCAAAGGAGCATCCAGAATTTGTTTATGTGCTTTGAGCAAGGGCTCTGCTAGAGAGCTCAGAGCTCAGCTCTAGCTCCGTCTACCACTTCAGCCTGCTCCTGCCCTACTAAATATAAAGACCTTTTGGGGCATTGAGGCCATGGTATCTGCAGTGGTTTCCTGCCAAAGCAACAGGAAGCTGCAGGCATCACTACACCCAGCAGCTGGGCATGCTGTGGTGCCTTTGCGAGCTGCCCGAAAGGGTCAGGGCCAGCAGTGAGCTTGTGGCAAGGAAAAGCTGTGCAACTCATTGCAAGCCAGCTGGGCAACTGCTTGCTGCAAGCAAACAGCTCATTGCATGTCTGCCCTAGGGAGGAATCCTAGTGAGCTTCTGGACAAGCAGCAGCTGCTGTGCTTCTGTTGGAATTTCCTGGCCTGAAATACATGTATATGTGCTGTGGTGCTGTGCATACACTGAGCCTGGCAGGTTGTATGCATCAGGCTTCCTGCACAGTGGGCAGCAATCTGCTCGGCGTGGTCAGAGAGTTGCAGCTGCTGTTGCACAACAGATCCCAGGATTTCCAAACACTTGGCTGTTGCTGGGCCACAGCTGTAGTGCTGCCTGGTGTCAGCCCAACCAAAGCTCTTGGCTTCAGTGCCAGCATTACTTTCAAGGGTGCAAAGAGCTTGTCCAGGCACAAGGTGCCCGCACTGTGCTTGGTGCTCTCATTCAGGAACTAGGACGTGGCCACCTGCCCCTGCTGGTCCCTTCCATGAGTCCACATGCACATGCCTGCAAGCTGCTGGCCTTCCTGGCTGATCTGAGCATGACTCTGGATAGCAAGCTGCTATTAATCTAACAGCCAGGTTTGCACATTGCATAGCTTGTCATTAACTTTGGTACATCTCACTTTTTTGTTGACATGGGTTCCTAGTTGTCCATGCTCAAATGACACGTAGAACCTGGAATCTCCCCACCCCCAAACCCTTCTATCACTGGATAAAGCCACCTCTCTAAAACATGGCCATCAGCCTAATTGCAGCTCTCAGCAGCATGCCGGTACTAACACACTCCCGCACTATAATGCCAAGGTCACAGACTCAGGCAGCCCTGTCTGCAGAGATGGTGTTGACAGTTTTCTTGTTCTGCCCCAAAGCCATTCAGCACCCCTCCCATCCCCACTGCTGCCAGCTAGTAGCCACAAAGTAGTGTCCCCTTACATGAGCTCCTGTGCAGAGCAGGCTAGGAGCTCACTTTTTTGTTTTGCTTGATGAGATTTATCAGCCTAAAGGGGATAAACAGGTCCATTCCTAGAAGCTTTGCTGCAGGAGCTGGCAGCCTCCACCAGTCACCAGAGACAACAGTGTGAGAAGGAATGCCAGAAGTTATGTGAGATGGCAGCTTCCAAGGCCGCTCCTCTCCCTCCATCAGCCTGAGCACGTCTCCCCAGCAGCCCTGCCACAGCTGCACGCTCCTGCAGAGCCTTTGTGAAATGTGGGAATCAAAGCTGTGCTTAGGGCAATCTGAGCTCATGTTGGCTAATACTTATAGATGGGCCTCGTCCTCTGAGTTGAGCAAACCCATAATTTTTGCTGGGGATGATGGGCTCTGGGAACACACTGAGCCACTGGGGGAGCTGGTCACGTTGAGCACTGCTCTGCAATTTGTTTGCTGCCCAGAGCGTTTCAGGCTGTGTCAGGGTTACATGAAGCTCTCTGAACAACAGGCTGAGTCTGATACTTAAATATATCACAGTCTCCATCCCGGAGATCTTTCCAACCTGGTATCATCTTCAGCCATGTCTGATGCTTGAGATGTCGGAGTATAACCTCACTGTCACCTGGGCTCCCAGCCAAGCAACAGAACAGACCTGTGTAGAGAGATGCTTCTGCCCGTTAGGGAGACCATCTGAGCCACCCAGTAGCAGGACTACTAGCAGCCATGTACATGATCCCAGCTAGAGCTGTGTTCTGTAATGCTGCAGAAATGCAGGCGCTTTTCAGCCCCAGCTTCAGGGAAGGCTGCTTGCTTCTCAGCTGCATAGCAGAAGTTTCTCAGGCATAGATGCCAGAAGAGACTTCAGATCCTCAGTCATGATGCTGGTGGGCTGTACAAGCCTACATTCAAACTGAGCTGACACCAGGCAGGAAGACTACTGAGGTCCAGGACACTATGGGCCAGGCCCTTTCCGCCTGGCATGAGGTGGGGCTGCAGAATGGCAAACACCACAAGCCAGACCATTGGCTCATACAGTGGGAAATTCCAGGTTGCTTCCACACATGGAATCTTCATTTGGAGGCTTGCTTTGGTGGGATTCCTGCCTACACACAGACTGTATGAACAATATCAGGGCTGAAAGTGAAGGTATCAGCTCTATGGTATGCATATGCACAGAGCTCCTGAATCAACACTTTCTTTGCTAATTGTGGTATGACAGGCATCATCCATTTCCCCAGTAATGTTCAGTTAAATCTGATGAATGCGTGTGAGGTGAGCAGCACGTGCCATCACATGTGCTGGTCTTGGGGCTGGCATTCCCCTCATCACCTGCTGACAGGGGGGTGCCTGGGTGACTCAGCTCCCATGACGTGCTGCCACTCATCAAGAAGGGTTTGCCACTTCCAGCCTAATTAGCGAGGCCAGGGTCATGTGCATTTAAGGTGGCCTTTCTTCTCTGCATCACTGATGCACTACAAAGGGCCATTTCCCCATTGCCTTACAAGGCAGATAGCTACAGGATGGATCTACCTTGAAGAAATAATTCCCATAGCAGATGAAGGGCTGCAGTGTGCACACTGAAGAAGAGAACAGGGAATGCAAAAAGCAGATGCCAGCACAGAATGGTCTTGGGGCAGATAAACCCTTTTTTGGCTGGCAGCACTCTCACATTACCACACTGTCTGTCAGAAGCTGGGAACACTTCTTAATGAGGGCAGGACTAGGACAAGGCCTGGAGAAACTCCCAGAAGCCTTGAGGAGCTTGAGGAGATGATAGGAAGCTGAAACAGATCCAGACAGATGTATAAAGATGGAGTTGTTGTCTGCAATTGCTATCCTCAGAACAAAATTACCCCTGGATCAAACTGATATAATTTCTAACTGGATGTGCCGGATTTCAGCAGATGGGAGTGCCATACAGATATTCTCCTTCTAGTGTTTTAGCTGAGAAACCAGATTGTTTTCCTTGGTAATGTGCTGAGATAAACTCTCCTTCTCAGCTCTGGAAAGAAGAAAATTTTCCACACTCCCCAGGGCACCTCTCTGAGGGGACACGCGGGAAGAAGGAAGGATTCTGGTTGGCCCTGGAGCAGTGGGGTTTGGTTCTCTTCCTTACCCTTTTTTCCCCCTTTCCTTTCATTGTGCCAGGCTATTGCTGAAACAGAGAGGCAGTGGTTCCCTTGGAAGGCTGTGACTGGCAGAGCTGTGCCAGTGCTGGTGACCAACCCCGGTTTGGCCTTAACTGTGGTTTTCTGGGGAATCACCCCAGTGATTTTATGAAAGCAAATAAAGCTCACACCTGATGGCTCCTGTTAAAGTGCATCTCATCTCCCTAACTCAGGGAGCCAGCACCCTCCACAACTCTGGCTGGGGCTGCTTTGGGTTTGCAAAAGCTGCTAAGGCTGGAGAACTTCAGGGAGATTTGCAATGCTGGTTCACACAGGTGATCAAGCAGTGCTTTTCTCCATGTTACCAGGCCAACCTCCTTCACTGTCACACTAATCAGCTGGTTGTATTTCAGTATTAACAGCTACTTGAAAAAAGTGCCTTGTGCAATTTTCTGGTTAATGCATATCTCCCTAGGATTCTCCTCACCTACTTTCACAGTGATTCAAGTGGAAACACTGCTATGGCCCTATTTCCACTGAACAAACAGATTCACAGGGCCACATGCTGATGGAAGGTTCAGTGGCAGTTTGTGTGTTCTGCCCTTATTTTAGCAGCAAAAGAAAAAACGGATGTTTCCAGAAGACAAAGATAACAAAGCAGCACTGCCAGCTCTACTCAGCTGGTGAACCGGAAGGCTGCTGTGTGGAAGTGCAGCCAAGCAACCTAAATGCAACACATAGGCAAAAAGCACCAGTACTACTATGGCTCTCTGTACTGGCTGCTCACTTACAATGCAGGGCAACAAGCATCCTCCTTTCTCAAAAATGCATTCCCCATCGCAGTCCTACTTCTGCCTCCCAGTAGCACTCTGCTGCCCCGAAGTACCACAGATTTTTGGTCCTGGAGTTGAGATGCCTTTCCTTGAGCCACGTGTGTCACTTTGAATCTCTCATACTTGTGCAGACCCCAGGAGGGAAGTCTTTAGGGATGTCTCCAGTGAGCCTGGAGAACTGAGGTGGGAAAAATATGCATCTGAAAGTCAGATTTGGTAGGTGGGAAAAAAAGGATGGAAACAAGCTGATGGCAACTGCAGGATGGACATGCCACCATAATGCTTACTTGAAGAAAGGCACATTCCTTCCACTTTTTCAGCCAGCTTTGCCTTGCAGCTGAACAAAGCAAGAGACTTCCATAGTAACAGAGTCTCTTCCCAGGAACACTTTTTCCTCTCTCTTTCCTTTTTTTTTTTTTTTTTTACTATGCTTTTTTGTTTGTTTGTTTGACAGCTTTTCACACATCTTATGTAGCAGCAGTTACATAAGAGACAGCAAGAAAAGCCACGCTCTGGCCTCAGCATTCACGGTTTCAGCTCACTCAGCTTCTCCTTCGGGGGATTTCTAGCAGAAGGTCACAAGCACCGTAGCTCACGCGACTTCTCCAGCAGCCCATAAGCAATCCCTGCATTCCAGCTGAGGAGCATGTGTCCTTCATCAGCATCAGCTCTTCCACATGACCCATGCTTACCCAGACCTCATCCCGCTAGCAGCAATGAGAGGATCACTGACCTGTTCATAGCCCTTCATTCTCCAGCCCCTGAAACTGACGAAATCGGGCTTTTGGGATTTGAAGGGATTTTCAAAAGATTCCTTTTTGTGAAAAATATCTGTCAAAGTTAGAATCTCCATTAGTACTCATTCTGCAGCACCTGCTCTTCTCCATTTGCACACTACATGAGTCGTTTCCCTTTGCTCCTTATCTGCTTAAAAGCAGGAACATTTGGGTCAAAAAGCTGCAAGAAAACTTGTGAATGTACAAGCTACCTGTGCCTGGAGGCACTGTCATTCCTCTCAGCAAAATGACTGAGAGGAAAAAATGAAGATCCCTCACTCCTTGTCCTACCAAAGATGCATGAGAGTCTGCAGCAATAACCATGAATGGAGCAGCAGCTGCCTCCCATCCAGCGGGGATTGTGGCATGGCGTCAGCTCATCACTCAGAAGGCACTGTTCGGTTGTGCAATGACAAAGCTACTACATTTTAGGAAGAAGAAAAGAAGAAGGAAACCGTGCAAGACAGGGATTTCCCAGACTGCGACACCACCTTCATATGAGGTACTTTTGAATGGAGGAGTCTGGAAACAGGAAAACCAGGAGGGGGTTTTGCTGCCTTCACTTCTCCATGCTGAGCCCAAAACCCAGGTTCCAGCTGAGGCCATGGCACAGTTCCCTGCCTCGGGCAGTGTACTGCAAGTTCATGTAAATACAGATACTGAGAGCTGAAAGATGTGCACACAGTGCACAAGTGATCACCTGCACTGACTGCTTGCAGACCTGTGGCACTGGGACATACTGCCAGCACCCTTGAGCATGGTGCTCACCCTCCTTCCCAGCACCTCTGGGGCTGGATGGGGCCGCTGCAGCACCCTGCAGACCTTAAAACCCTCAGCCTGAGGACCTTGCTCACCTGCAGCACCTGGTGCAGAGGGAATCTGGATGTCGAACTGCTATCTTGCACAGCCGCAGCTGAAACACAATTAAGTTTGACCTGCAGCGCCAGGCAGGAAGATGTCACTGCCTTTCTGACCACGAGAGATAAAGCTGAGAGCAGAGCAGACTCAGCTTAACAGAGGAAAACCATTGTTCATTGCTTGTAAAAACAGGAGCAAAGCAAACACCACACTGCCCTGCTGCAACAAGCCCTTCTGTGCTGTGCAGATACAGCTGGGCTTCACCGTAAGAGATTCAAAGGCAGTGGCACAGCAAACCCCCTGCAGAAGGCTGAAAGCCATGCACTTTCCCACAGCCCTTTCTTTCCTCGCAGGATCAATATCACAGCTCCATGCTGTGCTGGCTCAGTACTCCCTGCAGCTGCCGAGCGTGGGAATTCCCTGCTGGGTGGGGCCTGGGTGCGGTGTGGGCACAGAGCAGCCCTGTGCTACTGCGTGCAGGGTGGGCCTTTGGGCAGCCGCCAGCATTCTGTTTATGGCTTATCAGAGCAGCAGTTAACTGCAAGGTGCGTGTAACTTGGAGGGGACAGGGTGAGGAGAAGCACTGATAGGACAAATTTCAATTGATATTTTATGTTACTTTTCTACAGAACTTCTTGTCATCAGGCGTGCAAACAGACCCACCTGAAACAAACTGGGCAGGTTCTGCTGCAGCTGTATTTAACTTTGCTGTGAGTCCTGCTCAGCAACATGGGCAGAGCAGCGGCAGCACAGAGCATCCTCTCCAGCTCAGGTACCCTTGTGTGACCCTCGGCGCTGCAGGCAACACACACAGATACCTCACGTTGCTCGCAGCAACACAGCCTGGGGATCGTGCTTCTGCATAGGCCAGCGATGTGCGTGAGGCTGGCAAAGAGCAGCTGTTTATTCTCCCAGGTAACCAACCAACCATCACAGAAAGATTTACAGTGCCAGCGCAGCATAACCACGCAGCCTGCAGTACGCCCATCCGCATCAATCAGTGAGCTTTCTACACTCTGGCAGAATGGAAGAAGGGGGGAAGGCAGTGTTTCCCACTGGGTCTGTAAAGGTGCTGTGACCCTGCACCACACTGCTCATGCCGAGCTGAACGCAGTGAACCTGAGCCTGGGGCTGGAACAACGCCACGTGCCGCCCTGCTCTTACAGCACTTGGCACTGCCAGCCCTCCACCCTCACACCCCTCCCAGAGCTGGCTTACAGCACATCCAGCCTACACACGTTCATTCTTGTTGCGAAGCACAAGTGTTCACACACTGATTACGTGTTTTGAATTGCTACTGAAGTGGGGCAGCAACATATACATTGTTACCTATGTCTGAAACGAGGGTTGGAAGTCATTTTGAAAATGACTTATGCTTGAACACGCACTTCATCAACAGAAGTAGTTTCTCTGTCTTCCTACGGACGGCGCTGTACATACTGCTGTTTGTCAATAGGTACATCTTCAGAAAGCATAAATCATAGAATATCCTGATTGGAAGGGACCCATAATCGTTGAGTCCAACTCCTGACTTCACACAGGACCTGGAACCACAGGCTGAAAATCCATCAGAGGCTGAAGGTTTGGGCACACTGCCCTCCACCTCGCTGCAGGTCAGCCCACCTCCCCGGCCACCACTATAAGTCTTTTGTCTCCTACTTCTTCTGCCAACAGCATTGAGACCAATGCTTGGCTTTCTCGTAGTCACATCCTGTCACCTTCAGACACCAGAGACTACACTGGGGCAGTGAGAAGCTAAGCTGCTCCGGTAGCCTATTTTCAAGGTTCACCACATCCTTAGGCGTGAAATGTTTTTCTGCCAGTCAAGCATTTTGAAATACTGCTAGCCGAAACAAGGCTAACATTGAGTGCAAATCAACTTCTTCATGGTACTAAAAGGTATGCACAGGTGCAGATGATTTAAAGGACACAGATGGAAAGGGGCAGGAAAGAAACTCATATGTTCCACTTATGCTAAAATCCAACCCAAAGCAGCTGCTCCACTAGCATCCAACTTGCTGTAGGTTTTCTTAGCACCTTGCTGAAGCTCTGCCTTCCTCACGCCTCAGGATGCACTGATCTCAGACCTCTTCCTGGCTGCCTGCATTTCTCTTTTTGGATTCCAGAAAGAAGGCTTCCACATACTCAGAGAATGAATATCGCTCCCCTTCCCAAGGAAAACATTTACTCATTTGAGAGCCTACCAGAGAGCTTATCATGCCTACCAGATGCACCACTAGTTGGACCAGACCTGTCTGCAGTTCCTGTCCTGCACTGCCCCCTGTGCTGGTATTACTGGTGCAGGACCAGCAGCAAGGCTGAACAAGGAGCCAACACAACTTCTCTGGATGGATTATTATTTTTTTTAAATATAGATTCACTTCTGAGTCAGGTTCCCTGGGTAGCCCTGGAAGTTGCTGGGCCATGCAACAGGTATAGGAGCAGAGAAGCCAGGAAGAAACAACTAAACAACACCATCCCCAAAGAAACATCCTTCAGTCCAGTACTGGCCTACAGAAGGGATGTCAGCGTCAAGTTACAGCTTGTGTCACCTGCTCACAGATGTACACTGCACTTTGGAGGACTAGGTGTCATTACTTGAGTTTAAGTTAAGAGTGATCAGGGGAATAAATGAGAACTCTGTTCCTTCCCTCCTTTGATGATGCTGACTGTAATTTCCAAAGTGTCTGCTGTTCATTCGCCTTTACTCCAGCCCTACAGCTACTTTGATCCTACAGTGATCCAGGCCACTAATTCAAAAGAGAACAAATGCAAAACAACAAACCTTCCCATCAGTTTAGTAAACAGAGTGGCTCATTACAAATTTAAAAGAGTCCCACTGCTGGCTGAAGGAAGCAGACAGACATCGCTGGAATCAAAACAGGGAGGAGTAACTCCTCCATCACAGAGGATCATTTGTCACTGAAAGGAATTTCCACTCCCAGTTATGCAATCCCAGCCTGTATACACTCATGCCATGTTTTTTGTTGTTGTTGTTGTTGTTTTGTTTTTCTTCAAAGAAACCTTAAATATGCAGGCAATTCCTCATGTGTAAACGACGTGCTTCTTTTGCCTTCAGACAGGATGGCTTTTATCCCCAAGCCCATTCACAACTGCCTTTGACTGACTTGAGAGAAGCTGGAATTATAATCTAAGGAATCCATTTTCAACAACTATCTGTGCAAATGGGTGTCACAGAAGGTAGGGGTTTTTGTTGTTTTGTTTTTCTACTCCTCCTCCCAAAAAACAGATAGAACTTACGGGCAAAAATTTATTTGGGATTGGGTTTCTTAACCTGCCCTGCATACTGTGCTGCTAAAGTCATATCTAGAAGAACTTACTCCAGAGGCTGCTGGTGCAACATGCATTAAATCAGCTGAGACATGACAAGTTGCATAGCAAGGACTTCTGGTGAATCTACAGTGACCAAACACTGAATTATAACTGACAGAAAGCACTTCAGCGTAGATTACTCAATTCTGCCAAATGCAGTTAACTGGATTTTGATACTGCTGAGTCTATTTATCCTCCAGGCTAACAGTCAGATGCACTACAGTTCCTGTATTTAACACTGCAGCACAGAATTCTCCTAGATGGTAACACAGGAAAGACTACTTCTAAAGAAAAGGTTGCTATGCTAAGAAAGGTGTGGTGAGCAGCAGCTGTTAGGAAAGATTTTTGATAGCCATTTAAAAAAAATGCAAGGTTATCTGTACAGACATATTGCGTAATAGGATATTTTTAAATAATTATTTTTTAATGGAAGAATCATAATGAAGAGACAAAGTTGCTTTAAGCAGCCTTGCACAATAAGCACATGACTCTCTGGGTTTTACTGTGGACGTGAGCCTTAAGTTCACTGTTCCAACAAATCCTGAACTACAGGATATCTCACATTGTTTCCAAAACAAGGGGACGGAACAAATCGTTACTAGCAAGAACTAGCTGGAACAAGCTGTGACAGTCTACGAACTTCCCATCTGAAAAAATAATACAAAACAAAAAACAACTCGCCCTCCCATTATTACCCCAAGGAGTATTGTGCTTTTCCTAGAAGGAAACATGAATACTCCCACAGATATGCTTCACAAACTTGATTTCATGAACCAACAAGTTCTGAAAAATTCAAAATAGCAGGCCTCGCTCCATGTCAGGTGAAAAATGGATTTTTTTTTCTTTCAGATCAACTACATCTTCCATGTTACTTCTAACAACACACACTGAGTCAAAACATTTATTCTTTGGTACTTCTGGTCAGTACTTAAAGAGGAATGGAGCAGAAAAGGCAGAGGAGAATGCAGCACATTATTCCATGTCACTAACAGTGCTGTTTACATATACACAAGAACTCACTCCACATGAATTCCCAATTCAGCTCTCTATACTTAAGACGACTGGCACCACTGCAGGCTTTACAGTGAGAAGGTATGGTCCAACATTGTGCATCACAAGTTGATTCAGTGCCATATACTGCATTTACGAAGTACCTGAAATCCTAGGAAGGTTCATTACTGCCTGCCTTAACATTTTGTTTCTGGATGAGTACACAGACAACTCCTGATGATCCATATCTTATTTATATTATGATTTCCCATTAAGCTAATTGAGTCTATAAAACACGCCTTTACTGTTTTACTGTGGCTCCCTCAGGGGCTGGGGAGCATTGCTTGTAAGTAATTCAACTGCTTTTCACCAAGGAGTCCAATAAGTACTGATTTACCTAAGCAGACTGCATGTACTTTGTATTTGTGTCCTTTACACTCTATACTAACAGAGCACAGGGTATATAACATGGCCGCAGTTATGGGGCTATGCAGGGCCAGCCCAAGTTTAGTACAGCTAATACTCATCTAGGTCAAGTAAGACAGATTCGATCCTACTTCTGCTTAACAATTCATGCACTCACACTCTAACCATATCTACCAGCCTGCAGCACTGACATACAAACTACTCTTGAGGCACTCTACCCCAAACCAGAATTGCTAGGATCACGCCATGTATCCCCAGGTTTCTCTGCATGTGCAATACGTAGATCAGCAGGTGACACCAGGTACAATTCAACACTGCTCACAGCTGAAACAGTTTGGCTGCAGATACTATCTGCTTAAGAGCATGAGAAATGGGATACACTATACCTGTCATACATGGGGGTTTTCCCATGAGGTCAGGTATCGATCTGCTCCACAGCCTTTTTGTCTTAAGCAATAAAAAGCTTCAAGGAAAATCCCCATCATTAGTTTAAGAGAGAACCACGAATCTTCACTGCAGGGCAAGGTACCAGCAAAAATGGCATTTCAGCTGCCACAACTTAAAATTTGCTATCAAAAAGGATGCAACATTCCCAAACAATACACCGTAGACAACATATTTCCATCATGTCTAAACACGAGGTGCAATGTTCTGCATGCAAAAACATGAGGTATGAAGAAACGCCCACCGCCCTCAGAAAAACAGTGCAAGTTACACAACCACATACAAGCTTCCAAAATTTGAAATTAAAGGTCTTGCAGGGAGCTTTAATACTGAATACCATGCAAAGACTCCTTGACTGTCATATGCCTTTTAACTGGTTTTGTTCAAGTTTTTATGTGTAATTAAAGCCAATCAAGAAAGTATCAGTGGATTATGTTTTATGACAAAGTAAATAATGACTCCAGTATACTCAAAATTCCAGGTTGTTTTATAATTGTAGTATTAGGAAAGATTCTAGGAAAGTTCAGAAACTCAGCTGTCACTCAGAAAGACATATGTATACCTTTCCAAATGTGCCACTAGTGTTTAGCCAACTGTTGCACAAACCCCACAGTTCTCATATAAGCCCCTCACTCCTACTCTCCCCAAAAGCAGAAATGGCTTCATCTTACTATCTGTAAGATACAACAGTATCTGACATGACAGAAGCTGAAATCTAGGGGCAGTACTGAAAATTCAGGGAATCTGTCAAAGTCAGCATTTCACACTATTTTGGAAGCATAAGAAAAAACATTTGAGCATTAGAATCTCAAGTCAGCTAAACAATTAGCATTATATTTTATTAAAGCCAATAAACTTTGGCTGCATCTCTTTTACTGCATCTCTTTTACTACAACAAACTTGAAAGATACATGTTCAAGAGGCTTTAAATGTAAAGCGGAGGAAAAAAATAAAAATAAAAATAAAAATCAAGCAATCCCAGCTTCTGAAAACTTACAAGGCCTTCCCAGAGATCAAAGAGAATTTTAGAGCAATGAAGACCAGTGGAATTGCAAGACAGTGGAAAGAAGATAAGGAGCTAAGTCATATTAGCTTGGTGTCTTTTCAGGAGGATTTTCATGTCCACCCAACAGTTATGAGTATTTAGTAATCTTTCCTTTCTCAGTCTCTCCTCCATCACCACTCTGTTTGCATGGATACTGAAGCCTCTTCAATTCTAACAAAACAATAAAGCAATTTCCTTCACTTTGACTTAATTTTTTCAGTCTTAACTTTCCTCCTAAGCTAGAATCTTTGAAGAGGAGAATTGCTTCCCAGAGACATTCTTGTTGATGGATATTTTCTGTCTGCCCCATCCAGCCCAACAAAGGTTTTGGCATTACCCAAGGACTCCAGCCAGGTAGGTAACATCCAAAATCCCAAAGTACACAGAGAATCCGTTTCCCCTAGTAAGTGCTAGCTTCAGAGTTGTTCAATTGTAGCAGACATCTGTTAATATTCCTTCCCCCTTCCCAGACAAGTTTGTCTGAAGGAATGCACAGGGAATCATAGCTCAAGTTTTTTCTTCAGCTTTTGTTATACTTTCTCATACAAACCTGAGCAAATCCTCAGGATTTAAATTAATATCCTTTTAATTTTTCCAGGGATAAAGCAGTAATGTTATAAGACTTTCAACATCAGGGAAGAAGAGAACAAATGGAAATGTAACAATTATCAAGACACACACCACAATCTGATATAAAACATTACACTAGGAGTAAAATAGCTCAGATGAAAACTACAGAGCTGAGGACAAAATTTATATTAAGATAAAATTAACAGGCAAATAATCACCACAAAAACATTCAAAGCCATGTATTTTGATGAGAACTTCATAAAACAAAGATTAAAAAATACATTAAAAGGAGACACCGAGTATTTCAAAAACCTCTGTTTTATTTGTACAGAGTAAAATACATTGTATTGTGAACATCGTTTTCATCCCATAATCGAAAGCCATTATTACGTGTCCTCTTTTCACCAAATGCCCTGGTCAGAAGCACAGACAATGGAAATAGGAAAGCTAATTAGTCTCTCTCTGCCAGAGCTACAAGGTGCATGTCAATCTCTGTTTCTGTAAGGATCCTGAAAGAACAAAAAGAAATCCTGAATAGCTTCAATGATTCTTCCCCTTAAACTCCAACCTAATATCTATTCAAATTGGTTTTATACATTTCAGCCCTTTAAAGCCCTGCTGCCAAGGCCAAGCCAACATTTCAACTGTT
Organism: Chrysolophus pictus; assembly: GCA_037305975.1. Classification (NCBI taxonomy): domain Eukaryota; kingdom Metazoa; phylum Chordata; class Aves; order Galliformes; family Phasianidae; genus Chrysolophus; species Chrysolophus pictus. Next base: position 36,439,693 of record CM074580.1, on the reverse strand, counting down.
TTTGAAAAACAAAGGAAGAATCAAAGCCACTAAAGAGCAAAGTAGCAAGTGGTTGAAAAAGAATAGGTAATTTGTCCTGTGCAATACATCTGCAAGCTGGGACCTGGTGAAAATAATGGGTATGGTAATTAGTGCAATTACTCTAAGGAATACACATGTTTTTATAGCTTTTTCCTTCTGTTTGTTACCCATCTTTCTGAAAAGAACATGACTGGTAAGTGAAGTTTGGCAGAGGGGTAGCATTGGAAAAGGGATAATTCAGCTCTTGTATGCTTCTTCAGAAATGCTATGCTATTCTGTTGTTGATCCATTATCTAATGTAAAATCACTTATCAACACCATGTCAACTTTATATGCATTAAGAAGCACCCAGAAGTTTGCTCCTGTAGGGCTCTGAGGTTTGAAGCCTCTCTCCTATCCTCACCTGCTAAGTGATTAGACTGAAACAGCAGAGGATTTCTTCCCCACCCCAACAGTTCCTCAGTTTTTTTGTTTTATTTTAATAAAAAAATCAAACCAAGAGACAATGAAAGACTAAGGCAAAAATTAACGAATGACTCTATGGCAAGCTTGACTAGTAACACATACCTAAATGGCCTTTTTGCATTAATCAAAATGCCTCCAGATTTATTCTTACATTCTTTTACACTAAAATATGCTACGAGAAGGCTGTCCAGCACACTGTATCTAATGTGAGGCACAGCCTGCAGCAGGAAAACTTCCAGGTATTGTCTGGTTGGACTGACCTCGTAACCGTGCCACATACACAGGACTGCACTCCAACTCAGACAATAGTGGAGGCAGCAGTGAGGAAACGGCAGGTCTTCCTTTCAATCTGGGTGGGAATGTGTTGTACTTGGAAAGTAAATGTTCAGCCAGTTCCAAATCACTGCAGTGATTTGTCCAGAATATTTTAATCTTGTCAAAATAACTGCATTAATTGTCACATTGAAAGTAGATTCCAGATACTAGTACAAACCATTTTTTAAAATTCTCTTAAGCATTAAAAAAACATAACAAGATTTTGATCATCATGCAAAACAATACTCTTTTAAAAAGACTGGATTCCCTAGCCAGTTTAAATACTTTAAAACAGCATATTTGTTTTTTATTATTATTTGAACAATGTCTTTTACACATTTTGAAATTACAAGTAAAAAAATATAACAATCAGAAAACAAAGCTCAATCTTCATGTTTTATCAACAGTGACCATGATCACTTACCTGAACTTCGGATTTTCCACTGTAACTACACCAACTTCTATTTCTGAAGGTTTGAAATCAATAGATAGTACAGTAGACAGGCATGTTATTGCTGTCTGAAAGATGATAAAAAAAATAATCAACAAACAGAAAGAACTAAAGCATTTTTAGTAGATTTAGCATTAACAATTATTCTCTCTTCTAGTTTTATTTTCTTCCATCTCTAAACCTCAGCAGCAAAGTTTCAAATAGTTTCTGTTTGGTACAGAATATACTGCCTCTCCAGTTCTCTCTCAAAGAAGTTCTATCTAAAAAAGCCAATGGATACATTTTCTTAACAGGAAAAAAAAAAGACAAAACCAAAACCTTTATCAGGCAAAGATTAACATCTCAGGTCCTGAGAACAGAACACGTTCTCTAAGTGGCAAACAACAGATAGAATCATTACAGTCCAGGATTACTCAAAGCATGTTACTTGCAGTGGCTTCCATTTCGGCTTTTCTTCTGGTCACTAAAATTACACTGGCTGTTTTTAGAAGTTGCATTTAATTATGGCTTAACTTGCCTTTTTTTTTTTTTTTCACCTTAGTCATCACCTGTTTTAAAAGGTGTTCTTTCCAACTTCACTCATGCTTTGAAGTCAAGTCATAATAATGCTGAAGATGTATTCCTACAATGATGACTGACCACAAAAAGCTCTGTAAAACTGCTACATAGCCAGATGCTTACCAAATCAGTTATTTTGCATTGCATTCACATGTCTTAATACAATACTCTGTTTTAACTTACAGTGGGGTCAATTGCTTCAGATTTTATACCTTATTTCAACCGCTGATCTTGCAAAGCAAGAGACCTAACATTACAAGAGAACAAGACCAGGCAGGAGAAACAGGTGGGCCATAGAAGAGGACTGCTTAGACAGCTCTCTATGGTGTAGGTAAAAAGGATAACTATAACACAAGCTCATTAACCTGCTACATAATCAGGGTATGCTTTTAAAATGGGCCTTGAACAATAGTTCTCACAGTAGGAATAGCATCTGTTGCTCTGTGTGCTGAACTGAAGCAGTAGTGCTCGCCTTGTTTGAAACACTATTTAACACTGTTTTAAGCACCACTAAGGAAATATTAGTATGCCCAGAATCAAGCAACAACTAGCTACCAACTACAGCAGGAGTGCTACAGCCACAGGTTCCACTTCAGCTAATATAACGCAGAAAAACCAGATGAGAGAACTCTAAATGCTTACCAAATACCTTCAAAGAACTTTCTGGTTGAAAAGCTATCCTTGCTCTGGCAACAGTACAAAACAGTCAGAATACAGGAAATGTCTAACTGCACTCCTCTGTATCAGAATCCTGCATATTACGTAGTCATTAAAAATACTTTGACAAATCTTCACTGCCTTCTACCAGCCTACCTCTACAGTTTGTTCATACGTCCAATCAAATTTCTTCTTTACTTTCTTTTCAAGGAAACTGGTCGACTCTGTCTGTTTAACTCCTGCAGCTGTGGCCTTGAATCCACAATAGTAACCTGCTGGATCACACTTGTACACCTGAGGGCCATGCTCTTCATCAATACCAATCAAAATCATACCTTGAAGAGAAAGTTTGTTCATTATTATTTCTTTTTCCAATTTTAGCAGTTTCATTGAACCAAAGAACAGTTTGATACTCCTCTCCTAAGAAACACATGCATGCAAAGCAGAGATCCTTAGAAATAAGTTCAATACCTAGACCTGAGTGTTCCTTTTTTATCTCTCATTTGCCTTTTCTTACCAGTGACTCACACCAGGCGTGCAACTCACTTTAGTGCAAACTAGATTTGTGTCATACCCAAAGAAAGCTATTCCTTAATCATAGCCAGCCAGTTTTGGCCAGCCTCAGTGTGTAAAGAACAACAAAGTTGGAAAATAAAGAAGTTTAATCCTGATACAAAGCTCACCCAGCTACAGTTCACATCCTGTGTATTATATAACAATGCGACTTTAAAAGCATAAAAAAATCATTCAATAAGGATGGTTTTTTTTTTTTTTTTTTTTTTTTTTTTTTTACCAGAAAGCAACTTTACAAACACTTTGACATTATCTGAAATATTAAAAGATCACTTTTAGATTTTTAAACAGTAAGGAAAAAAAAAAAAAAAGGAAATATCAGAAGACAAAACAGAATCTTTGAAGGCCATTTGACTAAGCGTTTCCCATTTGCTATTTCAAGTGATATAAACTGGTTAAATCCCTGCAGTGCATCTGTGTCCACTTACACTTCCAGACCTACAGTTCCAAAGTTTCAACATACACATTAAAAATAATTCAAAACAACAACAACAAAAAGAAAGCATCTTCTAATGCTTTTAGCTTTACACTCGTGTAACTTTTAAATAGTAGTTGCAGCTATGTCAGCTTCTGAACAACTACTACTGCAAATGAAAAATAAATCCCTATCAACTTCTCAAAAAAAAAAAGTATTTCTTAATTTTGACATTTTTCTTCTTGCACAGAAAAAAGTTCACTTTCTATCAGTATCAAAGTATGGGAAGTGCCAAGCAAAGAAATGATTGTTCCCGAACATTACAAGTATATAAGCATGGGAAAATTTCCCCATCATGGAAACCGTGGTGCAACTCTGAACGCTGCTTTAGTAAGAAGTTCTAGTGCCTACACTTCTGCCTTACCAGAAGTGATTCATCAGTTCCAAAAATATTCTCTTTAAAAGAAAATTAAAAAAAACAACAACAACAACTAAAAAAAAGTTAGGCAGACTGTTTAACGAAACAGCAATTGTGGAAACATGAAGTCTTTCACTTCAGTTCCCAGACAATCTACCAATACAGCTATACTTTGTTCATGGCCAAGTGTAAGAGAACAGAAAAAAAAGGAAGTCAAAACCAGCCTCAAAATACAAGGATAACTAACTATGGTAGAAATACACACACACGCATATATATATTTTTTCATTTGAACATAAGTTACATTTGCTATTATGAAGGAGTATCTGTGCAGAAATGTAGACAAGTGAAATTAAATGCATCTTCCCTACAACACACAGAAAATGATCAAGTTAAAAGCATCAGTTAAGCTTATTTTTAGCCTATACACATTACTTAGATACAAAACAGTTGAAGTCTGCATAATCTGCATTCTCCATATATCCATGATGTTTATGCAGACCATGTATGCTAGTAAGAAGAGTGTCTTCCATTAACAGCCATCACCCTGCAAGCAGACTAGGTCCATAAAACTAAAGTAAAATAGCAACATATGTTTTAAAAGCACTTAAATAATTCACTTAAATTCAAAAGCTATGGTAGAATCATGCTTTCAATTCAAGACTTCCAAGATTATTCTCACCTGGTTGTTCATCCCTCTCATTTCTTTGGTTACATCCATGCAATTTTTCACAATTTGAAAACAGGTGAGACTTTCATATAAGTTATACTTGTTGCAAGACTAAACAAGAAACAGCACAGATTTCATACACTATACTTACAGCAACCAAGAGGCCTCATTTCAGCATTTTGCGTATAGACCTGAGAAATATCCGCAATCCTTTTACATAGCATATCCACAGGGATGTCGTAGCCATACTTGTACTTCCAGTTAGCAGCCTCATAGCGGGCCCTCTGCACCTGGGATCTGCTGTCAGCTAGAGAGGAAGAGTTAATATTAATTGCACTGTCTGTGTACCACATTTATTCCCAGCATTTGAGAAAGCCATACCCAACTCTAAGTTGTCTTAAAATACACACGAGAACTAGACAATTTTTCTAAAACTACACTGAGAGAAACAAACTTCCTTGAGTGAATTATTAATTTTATGCAATACACAGTTGGTAAATTAAATAGAAATACTGACACTTCAGATAGTTAAAAAGACGGTGAATTAAATACCTGTCATTCCTGTCATCACACAGCCAATATTTTCAGTAATGCTGAACAAATGAGTAACTGTGTTGGAATCCAGTAGCTTGTCCTAAAGAAGAAATAGAATCACAGAATATCCTGAGTTGGAAGGGTCCCACAAGGATCACCAAGTCCAACCACCTAGCTCCACATAGGACAACCTAAAATCCAAACCCTATGCCTGAGAGCATTGTCCAAATGCTCCTTGAATTCCAGCAGGTTGAGGCCATGCCCACTGCCCTGGGGAGCCTGCTTGATGCCCATCAACCTCTGGTGAAGAATCTTTCCCTAACCCCTAATATGACCATCCCCTCATGCAACTCCATGACATTCCCTCAGGTACTGTTGCTGTTACCAGAGAGCAAAGATCAGCACCATCCCTCTGCTCCCTGTGAGGAGCTGCAAGCCACCACAAGGCCTCCCCTCAGCCTTCTCTGTTCTGGGCTGAACAAACCAAGGGACATCAGCTGCTCCTCATACACCCTGCCTTCCAGACCCTTTACAATCTTTGCAGCTCTCTTTCAGACACTCAATATCTAGAAAAGGCTGTCAACTAAAGCACGACCAATACTGAAGTCCTTTCCTATCTCAATAAATTTTTAAAACAAAACAGAAAGACTTGAATTCCTAGTCCATGTTGTCTTCAAACACAAGAGTTTTTTTATCCCTTTGTCAACAGCACAACACCACTGTGCAGAAATGCTCATGAAAACATTACTGTGCTACTGGCATACTGGTTTTTTTTAGTAGGAATTAAAGAAGAGAAATTAGAAAACTGACTTAGGGTAACTCAGCCCTTACAAGTCAGAATGATGTATGCACGTCAAAGTACACCAGACCCTAATATTTTAGTTTTATTCCTTCAGCAGCTTTAGAGAAAAAACATTAATGCAGTACTTGGTGACAAAACATACAATTGAGCACTAAACAAAGCTAGAATTCAATGTAATCAGAACAACAAGCTATCCAAACTGCTATATATGTCAGTGATAATAAACATAATCTTAATGGTGTGGCACTACACCCTCTGCTTATTTTATTCCTCACTTCCTCCCAGCCCTCCATCAGAAATAGACTACTTACAGGTACTTTCTTCTGCGTTACGATGACTGCAGAGTCTTTCCCACGAACAGCTACAGACGTAAGGCCACCCTGGTTTATGGCCTTAAAAGCATACTCTAGAAAAATATACAAAAGATATAAAAAACTCTATTAGATACGTTAGTACAAGCAACTCTGTCACATCTACACACCTCGAAATCTCACCACGTTCTATTATGGTTCATTCAGGTATTTCTAATAACTTGCCTTTTTCTTCTATGAGAATACCTAACAATTTGTTTTAAATTAAAATGGCAATTCTGCACTTGACCAAAACATTAATTTAACGTAACTGTAAATCTTACACATCATTTTCAACATCTGGAGCTTTCAAGTATTACTACCACTGCAAGGATGTGATTTCTTCTGTCCTTTTCAGTCCATACAGATGAAAACTGAAATAACAGGCAAGGCAGAGAAATTTTAATCTTATCACATCTTCTGACTTGATATTCAAATACTACAAAGTTTTAGTTTACTTTATAAAACAAAATCTGTGTACACACCTACTAAAAAGCATTATTCAGACAAATGATTAAAGTTCCCTTCGGGTAATCTAAGAAATACATCTCCCTTTATTAACAATTTCAAAAGCCTCAAAAGCCTTTAAAAAATCTTTATCTGGTAATATATGATAAGTACCCAGTACTTCCTAATATCTAGACAAGAGATGAACGTTTCAGGCACTAACTAGATGTAGATGCTTTTTTTTTTGTTAGTTATGTGAATGAAGCTGGAATTCAGAACAATCTGCTAAAACTGTATTCTAAAACAACATGAGAAAGAAGGTAAGCTGTTTTAAAAGCTGCACTCAAGCCTATGGAACAAACTGGAACATCAGATCTTTCCTTAAACATCAGGCAGTGCTTCACAACTGTGCAGCTGGCTGAGCACTAGCACAGGCTGCCCAGTGGCTGTGGAGTCTCCTCCTTGGAGATTTTCAGAAGCAGCCTGGACATGGCCCTGGACACTGCTCTGGGTGTCCCTGCTTGAGCAGAGGTTGGAGAGGATGGACTCAGAGGTCTCGGACAGTCTCAACCAGTCTGTGACTGTGACACACGTGGGTGTGAGCAGGAATAAGCGCCCTCAAAAACTTTTGCTCACAAATACTGAGAACCATGCAGAGTGCTGGCATTTCAGACTAGTATCAGTATACCGGAAATCTCTGTTCTGAAAAAAAAAAATCAAGTTTTAAGACAGCCTTAAAGCAACACATGTGCCTACACCTATCCTCAACAGCACCTGATTAACTGGAATCTAGCATGCATACAAAGACTCATACGATTCAGAAAAAAAAGAAAAAGGCTGGAATCATATAGTTGACCACAAGCAAACATCTCTTCTGCCCATACTGTGGCTAGATATTAGCCAGGAGAGACATTAGTGTGGGATCATTCCCAACTTATCAACCTGGCTGCTGGCAGAGCGATCTCATACTTACTTGAGGTTAACTAGAACATCTAAGTACTTATCTCCCCATCTTTCCCTAGCAGACAGGTACTCAAAGTACCTTTAATACAACTTCAAACTGCATGTAAATATTCTCAAACACACATACAGATACTTCTCAGACCTGGACAAAAGATATGCAAGTGCCATACATTCCTCATATATTAACTTAACTGATGAATATATCCAGGAGGCAGAAACCCTCAATTTACTCTTTGCTACAGAATAGAGAAACCATGACCAGCAAGTAGTACTGCAGCAGAGAGAGCCAGAAAGGTGTTCCAGACCAACCAGCATGCTTTAATGGCAACTGAAGGCTGTATCCTGTGACTCTTACATTACATAGCCACTGACCACCAGTGCAAAAAAGTGTTGTTCTCACTAACCACATATATAAGGCTTACTGTGCAAGTTGCATACAAACTCTACATGCGCTACAGGTATTAATAAAGCACCTGTATATGTATGTAGCTAGTACAGGTAACTTTCTACCTACATAAAGACAACCATAAACGTGTAATTTCATAGTCGTACCTTGTGAAAAGGACTCTCCAGGACTGCACAGCCTGCCCAAGAAGCTACTCCACAGAGAAGGTTAGACACAAAAGAAACTACTGGCTACTTCTGACAACTTGTGCAGACTGATCTCAGCAACCTCATTTCCTGGAGAACAGATGAATGTACAGATGTGCCATGTAATGCACACGGTCAGGCTGCTGCAGCTGGGGAAGAGCCACCGGGATCTAGGGAGAGAGCATCAGGATGGTGCTGCAAGAACAACTAACTCACCCGGCCCAGTTCTGAAGATCCTTTAGGCATACTGTGGATAAACTGTCTTTGCACTACTGAAAATTGACTACATTGTTACAGAGGACCCTAAAAAGAGCACCACTAGGCTCTTCTACAGAACTGTGGGAACTGGAAAAAAAAAAAAAAAAAAAAAAAAAGTAGATTCAGTGACCTAAAGAAGAAAAAGAATTTTGGCTGCAACTTAATCGCAGAAGGTTTGCAGATGCTGGAAATAAAGGCTGGTTGCTATTATCTCACAGGCCATGCTGCACAGGACACACACAGGTATTCAGGTGGAACAATGGGGAGCGCGGATTACTGCCAAGCTGTGACTCTGATGTTCCGGTACCGTTTGGGACAGCCCAAGTCCCACTCCAAACTGCTACCGTACCTCTCAGATCCCAGAGCACAGCACTGGGAAGCCTAACAAGACTAACTGGAAGAAACACGTAAGGGGAACAAACCGCTGCGCGGGCAGGCCTGAAGCCCCCGAAATGGCACAGAGGCACAGGACACACCACGCGGCTCTACGGCCCCCCTCACCACCAGCAAGGCCGCCCTCTCAGCCTGTACGCAGGAGAGAACCGCGGCAGCCCCAGCTCCCCTCTTCTCGCCGCGGCACCGGGTAGGGCAGGAACCGAGCCCCCGCGCCCGGCCGAGGGAAGCACCACGATTCCCTCTCCTCCGAGGCGGCGGCCCGACACGGCGGAGCTCTCCCGCCCGGCACCGCGGGAAGGCCCGGCCCGTGACGGGGCAATTCAACGGCGCCACCCCCGGGGCTCGGCACCCACCGACTTGGTAGAGGCGGCCCTCGGGCGAGAAGATGGTGATGTGGCGGTCGAAGCCGGCGCTGGAGCCTCGAGACATAGCGGCAGCGGGAGCGTCACGGCCGAGGGGCTGTCAGCGTGCGGGACCCCACCGCTACCGCAACGGGCCGCCGCCGGAGCGCTTCCGGGTCACGGGCGGCGCGCTTCCGGGTCACGGGCGGCGCGCAGGCGCCCGAGGCCTCCCAGCTCTCGCACCGTCACGCTCCGTCCCGCTGCTGCGCACGCCCGGACTGCGCGGCACGCCTCGGCCTCGCGCCTCCCACTGCAGAGCGTGCGCAGTAGGGAGGCCGGGCTGACGGGCGGTTGGGTGTCGCGGCGTGTCTTATCCCCTCCGCCAGGACGCGGCCGCGAAACAGAAAAGCTCCGCAGTGAGCCGCGCGGGCCGCCCGGGGGAGAACAGCCCCTTCGCTTTCCAAACAGCGTTTCCAGGCGTTGTCTCAGGGAGCGTCATTTTAAAGAATTACAGCAGCCTCACAGAGGGCGGTTGGGCACTTCTGAGGAGTCCTTGTTCCTACGGCTGCATTGCAGCGCGATGTTTGAAGACTGCCTCAGTCGGCGTCCAGTGCGGAGGGAAATCCCCCTTTAAACTGTTGGTCTGCCTTTCGGCAGCCTGGATTTCCCCCGCTTAGTTGGGGTTGGTTTTTTTTTTTTTTCTTCTTTTTTTAAGTCAGGCTCATCGAAAGCTGTGAATGCTGTTCGGACGAGCACACCTTCACTTTAAAATATTTGCTGGTGAAATAGCGGGCGACAGGTGTGTTTCGGAGCGCGTTGTTTGCCCCACATAAGGTCTGCTTTAATTTTTTCCTTACAGCTATCCTTCTTTATTAATGGGACACTGAGTATTTATTACAAAAGGCGGTTTCTGTCCTCTTCATTTTGTAACGGTGCTGTGGGCAGATGAAAGACGTTTAAAATTGGTGGTGGGAGGTCTCCAGCCCAGTGCCCCATCACCAGCTGTGACCAAAAGCAAATGCCCAAGGAAAAGCATTAAGGCTACGGAGAGCCTTTAACGATGCATTCTCTGAATATTCTCCCAGCCTCCTGCTGTCTGCAGGGACTTCCCAAAACAGTGATAGCATCTGGTTATTTAATAGCCCGTGCTGGCGTTCTCTTTCATGAACTTGCTGGTTTCCCTTTGAGCTCCTGTGAAAACTGCCTACATCCACAACATGCAGTGGCAAAGGGCTGCTCAGCACAACACTGCGTTGTGAAGTTTCATCTGAACACACAGGATTCCTAAGACCTCCGTTTCTTTTAAGATCTCTTTTCCTCTGGGCTGAGGATGCCTTAGCTTCTTACTCCTACCATACACAAAGCTATTTTATATTGCAACATAGGACTTCAATACCAGATGTTTTAGTTTTTTCCCCACGAGAAAAAGGAGACAAGAAAAGCAGAAAGAATGCTCAAACACTTCATCAAATTTCCAAAAAGCAACCAAGCAAGAAATACTTGGTTTTAAGTGTTTGGATTCAAAGATTCAATATTTTCCTTAGACCAAGACTGAGACTGAACAGTTGCTCAATCCCATCAACATGGCAGAGTGGAAGTCGTACCACTTTGAGGGTACAGCTTCTAGAAGTCTTCTCCATCTATGTAGCAATTTTATCAAATTCCAAAGTATGGTTTTGTTTCACAAGAGTAATCAAATATTTTCCATGTAGTATCCATCATCTCTTATCAGCCGTATGAGAATCAAAGTGTGTGCTGAAAGCTTCTGAGAAAAATGTTCTCACATCTTTTTTAACATTATAAACAGTAAGTGGATGATCTTGGAGATGAAACTGTTCCACAGCAGCTACTGCACAGGCTCAATCAGTTCACTCTTCCTCCAGTCTACCTTCCCAATGCATCTCCATTACCATAGCTTGCCAAAGGCCAAGCTGAGCATTCATTCCATCTCATTCCCCTTCCCTCACTCCGTGGACTATCAAAGGGCACTTGTGCCATTTCTAGTGATTGCAGGCATATCAACTTCTGTTGCATTTGGAGGACTTGCCAGAATTGGCCTTTTTGGATTTAAACATAAGCCCATCAATCTGATAAAGTAATACCAGAAAAACATTAAAATTCTTGTGTGGTTTTGTTGTTGTTGTTGTTGTTTGTTTGTTTTTTGCAGTACTATTGCACTAAAAGGTATTAAGCGTCAAGTAGATCTCGATGTGCTGTTTATTATTGCCTATAAGAATTCCTAGTTACTGCCCATTTTTATTTAGAAAATTCAAGCATTTTCATAAGAAAACTAGTTCAGTGGCATGAAATCTTGTCAGAAGTAGCAAATCCAAGACTGTGAAAGAACAACATAGTATTTCACCAGTTGTTTTTACAGACAAAATCTTAAGGTATGTTGTTACAATAAATCTTTTGCATTGAATGTAATCAAATGAATTCTAATTAAAGTGAGGAAGTATTAGAGCTACATGTGCCAGACCAATGGCAATCATGCCATTTGCTTCAGTAAGCTCTATTTGCTAGGTTCTATGAAACACTGCGACGAGGTCAGCATGCCAATTTTGAAGGTACTCTGAAAGCCTTGCCTAACTTTTCTGAAGAACAGAGTTCATGAATTTCAGTGTAGATGAAAAGCTTCAGCAAACAAACAAACAAACAAACAAAAAAGATTTAAATTTTTTTTAAAACAATAAATACATCACCTGAAATTCCAGAGGGAAAAACAAGTTTTAATTCAAATCACGTAGAGAGGGTACAGAAATTGCTTGTTAAGACGGAAATAACAGACCTAATTCATCCTTGCTGGACTACCATTCATGTCCACAGGTTTATAACAAGAATGAGTTTGACAAAAAGCAGTTACTGAATTTTCTTTAGTTATAGGCCTCATACATTAATCCCATAATTGTACTGCTGAGTTTGCAGCAGCTGCCTAGCAAAACAAAAACAAAAAAAACAACATCACTGAAGAAGCTTCAGCTTGTGCTGTATTTCTGCTGAAGGCAAAGCCATTTTCTTGGTATTTGATAGGAATATTTTTCCTCAAAAGTGTCTTTATAGGGGATATGCCATGTGTCACCCGTTGTCTGTACCACACAGTCATAACTGCAAGCAGGCTGTGGGATAAAGAAAAATAAAAACAATTTTTTAGATTTTATCTAATACATTAGTAAAACGCTGATTATAGCTAGCTATTTTCCTTAGAATTCTGCACAGACTCATTTCTTTAGCAACTCTCAATTATTTGCTCCAAAAAACAAATTATAAGATTTAGCACTGGAGGAAAAATTAAAACATCCTTTAGTATTTTGAGGTCTAGGTGGCATTATAAATGGTTAAAATTCTGTCTTCAATCTCCACCAGGTAATAATGATTTGGACATAACACATTACATTTTCAGAAATACAAAACTGTTTTTCTGTTCAGTTAAATGAAATCATATGGGAATTAGTTCAGGATGTAGTGTTTGGCAGCTTGAATTCATAGGACACATTAAAGACATCCTGCGTTCATCCCTCCAGTGTACCTCCACAAACTGATTTGTACCAAGGATGTTTTAAGAAAAGGAGTTCTCAATAACACTTTCAAGAACAGCCAGTCAGACAAATATAATTCTGGTCTACTGTGCTACAGATATATTAACTCAACATGTGCAATACAAATATAAAAAATCACTGGTTTGCAATTATGATTCTCAGAACATATTGTCACTCTGTATTTATATACTTGGAAATCTATGATTGGGAATGTCCAACATTCAAAATCATTCATGTGTGAATTAAGATTTGAAAATTACTAGCCCTGCTACAACAATACTGAAATGCAGGTATTTTCTTATGGCTTCTCCTTTAACATAAAGATGAGAGAAATTCTATTACACAATTAGAAGCATAATAGTGCTACAGAGAATTCTACAGTTCAAAATTTAAATCAAATGAAAAAATACTAGCACTTACATTTTACAGCAGCAGACAGACCATTATACACAAAAATACAACTACATTATAAACATTTAAGGTGACAATTTCTTACTTCTTGACAGCTTTCCTGTTCATGCCATGCTTTGTGAATATAATCTTCAGTAAAAATGGAAGTTTTGAGCCCACTGGTACAAATCTGCTTCTTATGCTCCAACAAAAAACTTTTTGTTTACTGAGTTAGAAACTCCATTTAATAAATATCCTTTGTGTGCTTTATGAACGCAGCAGAAAACTTACCAAAAATGTTATATGTTTTCCTCCTGCAGAAGGGGAAAACACTATTTGGTGTCCACGCTGCCACTTACGGAACAGATGACGAGTGACGCTGTCAGAAAGACAAGCTTTGTGATCCCGGAGGAAGTCTCTTGTAACAAACTTGCAATGTTTGCCTGACCGAAGAGTGGCATATAACAAGAAGGCATCATCTTCAGAACTTAACAAAACAAATGGAAAAGACAGAGATCATTCACAAGGTCATAACTGACTGCAGGAAATGAATCAAATGCTGATCTGAGATTCATTCATCAGCAACACAAAATTCCCATCAATATTTTAGTTCTGTGTTAAAATAATTTCTGCTTACCATAAGGCACCAAAAGAAAGAGAGTACAATACAGATACACACTATACAGAACATTCTTCCCTCTTATTACTGTCTGCTATCTAACAATATAATCTTTTGTCACAAAACTTAACAATGCAGTACTATGTGGAACAGAACTGCTAAAACTAGAAAGGGCAGCCCCAAAACTTTGCTGAAATATAAACAATCACCACCGATAACAAAGCATAATATAGGCAATGGCTCAAATCTGTGAGTCCCTGTAACATGGATAAATATAATTCCAAAAAAAGGCCTGGTGATTATTTGCAAAAGGTATTCAACATTAGTCGCTATTAAACAAAAATAGCTTTAGGGGAAAATCTCTAAAACTGAATTTATAGTTCAGTATATATATATATATAATATATATATATATTATATATATATATATATATATATATATAATCTTCAGCTATATATATATATACACATATATATATATATATATATATAGCTGAAGATGCTGAGGAGAACTTTGCTTGAAATTCCTTTTTTGATTGATGTGGATTACTGTTACAGTAAGGACATGAGATTAGTAAGGCTCTCTATCCAGGGTGACAGTGTCCCTTTTGCTGGTGCTCAGATAGTAGAAAGGAAAGCAGCTGACTTGACAGCAAAAATCATGAGAGCAAGAACTAGAAGGGTGATGAAGGAGAACCGATCTGAAAGAAGGAGTAAGACAGAAGAGCCTCAGACTGGCTGTTGGGACAAGGAACCTGGTCAGAAGTTCTGGGAACTGGGATCACAGAAGAAGCAGCAGAGACAGGTAAACAATTTCAAGTGATGAAACTCTTTATAGTGCATCATTTAATGTGTAGTTTTTTGAAGTATAGCGAGGAGTATGTTTCTTTTTCACATACGCAAACTAGAGATACTAGTAACTAAAACCTACAGCTATTAATACTAGTTAAAAACGCACATAAATCAGGTGTTGATTGCCATTAAATTTAGGTATTTTCTTCAACTTACATATTTTCAGCAAAGAAAAAGTCTGCCTTATTCTGCATTTCTTTCATAACCTCTCTTTTCCAATTGGAAGAGTTGGTCAGCATGTGTTTGCGGCCCAGCACAAGTAAACGGGCATAGTCTTTTGCCAGGCAGTTGACAGCCTCAAATAGCTGCAGAAAAACAAAGCAAAACAAAAAGATTTCCTTAGCTGTAAGCAAACAGAATGGCACAAAACACTTTCACATCTGTGTGTCAGCCAGTGGGACTTGTGACACACCCTCATTTCCCACAGATCTTACCTGCAACACAAATTAGGTAGGTAACTAATTTGATTCTTCAATAAAAAAGTAAAAAATAAAAATAAAATAAAACTTTTCACAGGAAGCTGTTCTCAAAATACAGAAAATGCATTGCTTCTATAAAGTTTTCCCAGCTCTTGCAACTTTGCATTGAGCTACCTTAGGGACCTAGATCACTTTGGAATTTAAATAATGTCTAGCCTTGGAAAAGATATAGCAGAGAAGTCCTTGCTGGTACTGGAGAGAAGGACCAAACCCTAAACCACACTGCTTTTCCAGCTCCACCTGTTGTCAAAATCACAGAACTACATTTGATCTGTACTGCCTGTGAGGAAGTAGCAAGCTACAGCAAAAGGAAATTCATGACCTCAGGATGAAGGGTTTATGAAAGCCACATCCAGACTAGCCTCCCACTGATGAACCAACATCCTGAGGTGGCAAATTCACTGCTGCATCAGCTTCTCTTCAAAGGGACTTTTTGCCAACCTCCCAGAGCCATAAATGCTGTTCAGTGTACGCACTTCTGCCCAGCTCCCTCTTCCAGCTCTTCTTCTTCAGTGTGTTTCCAGCTCCTGCCCTCCCCCCTCCTGCTCTCAGCAGGCAAAGGTTCTGATATTCAACATACACATGGGTACACCGCAGGAGTTGGTAGGTGTCACAAAGCACTGCCACCTGAATTCTGCCCAGAAAAAGAGAACTGTTTCTTCAGACCCAAGGCTGATGACTGTATTCTCAACCTCCAGGGAAAGGTGCTTCCTAATTTGCAACTGTTTGCTGCCACTGTTTGTAGACACACAGTCTCCTGATTTTTCTCCAATCTCTTTTCCTGCTTTGCTAGCTACTTCCCTCTTCTCCTTTCTCTCTTCCCCCGCAGTAATTCCAACTGCCTTTCTCTTCTTTCCTGTTTTTCCACTCTTTCCCTTCCTTTAACCTCCCTAAATTAACTGAGCTCACCATTAAAAAAAATGGTCCAACAGCATGCCATCCTTCCTCTAATTGCCACAAAGACTACGCTTTACTTACACAAATAAAATGTAGAATGCAGGTATTATTTTTAATTTCACAAGATACAGATAATTTTGTTCTGCACACTGCCTTGCATGATGTGACTTTACTAGAGAGCACTGTGTCTCCTTTGAGGCTAGAGCACCAGCAGAGGTGGCCTGCAGAAGAGTCACATTGCCCAGGTGGGGGTTTCCTGAGTGCGGCTACTCCCACCCACAGCTGCTTCTTGAGAAAGGAACACATGAGACACAGTAACACTTGCTTTAGTCAGAGAGGAAAATGAACATAATACTGTTAACAAAGCTGCAGCGGTGATACCTCACTTAACAAGAAAGAGTATTTTGTTAATCTCCTGTTTCCAAGATATCTAAAAGTTACTGTTATGTGCCAAAGTGCAAGTACTCTGTATGCAACAAGCTCTGTGCAGATGCACTCTTTGAACATTCCTACACTAGGCTGGCAGCAAATGTTGGCTGTTCAATAATCTGCTCAGAAGGCAGTGGGTGGAAAACATTAAAAAATATACAGCACGCACATTCCTCATGTCACTCAAGAATTTCTTGAGAATGAGGATTACAAAATAAAAGAATGACCTTTTATACATATCTATTTATAATGAGTTGGTAAACCGAACTCTGATGGAGCCAGCGTGCAGCCACAAGTCAGTCTGAAGCTACTACAGATCAATGCAGGAATGAAGACCAGGTTCACAAATGTATGTTGATCCCCAATGTGGCTCTCTGAAATACTTTGTTACTGCTTAATTTTTATAGGAAAGCATAATTAAATTGATGCACGTATACAGTGTGTGCATTCTAATTCTTATTTCTGCTCCCTAAGTTGTGAACCAGAGAAAAATGAGCACTCTGGCTGAGTATGTACATTCATCTTTCCTCAGGACAGTCCCAGAGATAAGCGCATGCAGCTATTTCCCCCCAGGTGAATTCTTTCTTGTTTCTGATGCAGTGTTATTTTTAAGAATTTGCCACCACCACCACATTCTTGCCCTTGCAGTAAAATGCATCTTCCCTGCCAGCTGTGCTGGAACAATCATTAACAGTTTCCCATGGGAAGGGAATGCTCCAATACTAGTTCCTGGAAGGAGCTTTGCAGAGAACCACATTCACGCAAAAACTGTGCACAATTTACCAAGGATCAAACCCAGGATTTAAGCTGAGGAGCAGACAGTCTTTGTCACATTGCAAGATGAATTCCTTTCCTTCAGTTGTAAAATAGTTTAATGAAGTAAATGCACAATTAAATCTCCACAATGATTAAATCTGCACAATGCAGCACTGAGAATGAGGATTACAAAGAAGACAGGCTGTAAGCTCATACAAGGGACTTTGAACAGGGCAGGACATAGATTTCCCAAGGCCTCGCTGACAGCCATCCCTTCTGATCACCCTATGCCACGTGTCACATTTTCAAAGGTTAGCTTTCTGCACACAGCACTTTTCCTTAAACATTAGCGGTGCTTTCCCATTTGTCAGATGGGAAACCCCTAAGTGCCATCACTCAGAGGCACAGCATTCAGCTCAGCAAGAGCTGGCTCACCTGCACACAGCTACAGCAGGAAGAAGTAGCCAAACAAATAGCTAAAGTCCATTTGATGGTAATAAATTCATGTCAAACATATTCTAAACATTGGGTGTTACTAACCATCATTTTAAAAGCAAAGCACGTCTACAATCTGGTGTCTGCTAATAACAGCAACAAACTGCTCTTACTGCTATTGTTGTTTTCCCCCGCTGGTAGTGCTGCCTCCCACCCACTCCTGTAGCTGTGAATTACAGGGGAAACCACTGTGCTGATGCAGGTACCAGGCCTGAGCACACTGCCAGCTGCGGCTGAGCATAAGCATCCCCAGGGTTATGCAAGGAACAAGTTCGCACCATCAATACATTCATTTGAATTACAGTTTCATCATTTTTAGTTCCTTTTTTACATAATACAGACAAAGAAGCTCAAGAAACCTGTGCACATAGCTGATACGCGTAATAGGGGGAAAGAGGCTTTCCCCACAGCACCCCAGCTACGCAGGAAGGCACACAAGACAGGCTGGACTTTCCAACTGAGCCCGGTAATTTCACTGAATTCAACACCACCATCAAAGCAGCAAACACAATAGAAGCTTCTTATATTCCTTACTTTATTACTGAGGAAGTCTGTTTTCAGAGGCATCCTGAGGATGCTTCTGCAGCCAAGTCTGACCTGTGTACCAAGACACTTGGTGTTTCATCACATTCAGTACTGACACTAATTGCAGGACTTGCTCAAGTGCAGCACTGCATAAATACAGACACACCTTCACCCAGGTAGAAACTAACTACAAGGCAAGGGCACTCCATGCACATCATCCAAGCTAATGTGTCTTCTTGATTTCTAGGTGCAAACAAGAGTTACAAAGACCAGCCTCAAACAGATTAAGCTCAGGCACAGAAGCAACAGCATAATTTATGTTTTCCTGCATTCATGCTACCCTGGGTATTTTGCCAGTAACGGAGATACCTTTAATTACTACTCTGTTTGATTAAAGTGAAGGTGGTGGAACGTACTCAAAATAATCTCTGAAACAGTCTGGAATGCAGAAGCAGTATGTTTGTAATTAGACTCTGGCATTCCATTCTGCTTTATTATCGACTATAAGTAAAATTTCCTATTTCAAACAACTTTGAAGAGCCACCTCAACAAAATAAACCTCTCTAAATTGCCTTTAGATTTGGGAAAACTGTTCCAAATTTCTTCTATGCCACAGATCCCTACAATTTCCAGCAAAGAGGCATGAAAACAAACAAACAAACAAACAAACAAAAACAAAAACAAAAAGCTTTGAAGTAGATATTTTCTAATATATAATCCAATTACAGCTATACCCTGCTCTTACACTCAGAAGGCATAACAAGTAATCATTCGATGGATAATGAAGCAGTATTTTCTACAATAATTAACAGAATCAAATGGGACCCTTGTAGGCATCAAGTAAATATATATATAGAAATATATAAAAAATATATATATATAAAAATATAGAGAGAGAAACTATACACACACTTTAACTTGCTAGTGTGACATGAAGGATGGGGAGGCAGGAGCACAATTATCAGTTGGAAGAGAGCTTTTTGGAGTCAGGCTTTTCAGAACTGATCACCAGTTTGGAAGACCTCAGCCCCTTCTCAGAGCTTACACCTCACAAATCTTTTAGTGTCACCATATTTGCACACACTTGTTGAATGTCACTCTTTTTGAATGATAATATTTTCATCATCATCATGATCTGCAGATGAATAAAGGTCAACTATAGATAAATGAGAGAAATGCGTAATGACAACAGCTAGCATAGCATGTTATTAAATGAACAATGCCAAGAACTCTGAAGTGACAGCTAAAAAAGAAAAAGAGCAGTAGGGAACTGCTCAATTTTGTAGCAGAATTTGTAGAAGAGAAAAATAGTCTGACTCTTAAAACAACTCAAGAAATATGTGGAAACACAAACATTCCTCAGTTGCATAACTGAATTTTTGAAAGTTGAGTTTTGAAAGTCACTGCAGCGCCAGTTAAGTTTCTTAATCCACAAACTATTCTGTTATGTAGCAACAGGCTTCGAGTTGCATAGAGAAGTTTGTTGTTAACTAGTTATGATACCATTTTTTCCCAATCACTTAAATATATATATATATATATACTATCGGTTTATACATGCAAGCAGACTCATTGATGTTGGCTCAGAAACTATGAAGTAGGCATAAAGATCAAGAGAAGGGGTGAATTTGAAATCCAAAGCAGCATTCTGACAAAGCAACAACTAAAACTGGGAAATGTTTGTATTCACAAGGAAAATAATGTAATACAGTCATTCTCTCCTTTTGTCACAAGTGTAGCAAACTTCCTTAAGATTTTAGGAATTCAGAAATACATAATGCAGTTATAATCAATAATCTGAAACCTACACCTAAGCTTTGACTTACGCAATCTCAGAAGTTGCACCTCTCCACATCCTGAAAAAAGTTCATGTGTGAGAAACACAAATCTAGGCTGAGATGGCTCCTGCTGTTTTGGATCCACACTCTCCACTTGGCTGCACAATTTTGAGGGGCAGGAAGATTAGGTGAGTGGCTCCTGATCCTATGCTCCTATCTAACTGATTTCCTGACAAGGGGCTTGTGAAGGGAACATGGAAATTTCTGCTGCAAGGGAATTTGTGGGAGGCAGAGCTGCTCATCTCTACAAGCAATTAAAACATTCATATACAAAGCTTATTCTTATTGTAGAATTATATTTCTTAATATGTTATTTTCAGACAAAATTGGGCAATAAAAAGACATATGTATCACTCATCGCTCGTAACCTTGGTTCATCAACTCTAAACATGAACAGTTTTAGATTTCAGTTGTTCTCCCTGAAAATTACTCCCTGAAAATGTTAGAGGGAGCTCCTTAGAAAGTAACATTGAGCACCTGTGTCACGCAAGTCTTTTCAGGAATCATAGCATGATTTATTGGAACACAACTCTTTAATATTAAGGATAAAATCTCTTTCTTACATATGTCTAAGTTTTAAAAATACACATTTTATTCGTGTTTAAGAAATTAATTCTCCAGAAATAATGGCAAATTTACAATAATGTTATTATTAATTCCTGGACGTTTCCCATTCTAGATAACTCCTTTCCAGGAGTTAAGTATCAATACCATAAATTAAAAAAGATGAGCCATTTTTTCCTTACATTGCAATTAAAAATATAGAAATGACATACGGTTTATTATGAAATCTGGAAAGTCAATTTACACAAATAAAACTACTATGGTACAACATACTACTATCATGGTACAACATCCTTCCCAAATTTCAATAAATTCTGCTTTGTGGGTGAACAGCTGTGTCATGCCGAGCTGCCTGCAGGATTAAGCCACAACAGGAATCTTACGTGGAGGGATTTTTTTATGCAGACTTCTACTGAGTATTCACAATTTTGTACCAAGACTTGGAGATATGCAAAGTATTGAGAAGAGCCACTGGTATAAATCCTCCACACTTCGGGAATGAGTGAGATGATTCTGTCAATCGGTGATTATACAGCAGGAGGAAAATGAGCACGTAAAAGTTCAAAAGACACGAAGTGTCACATCAGTGTTTCCACATCTCATACTATCCTTTGTTCTCATTCTTAAATTCTTCCTGCCTGTACTGCTGTTTCCTCAATAATTATTTTCTTACTGTTCACTACTCACAGCTTAATGGCACCTCATACTGCAAATACGCCATCTTTATTTTCATGAACAAACAAGTTTTATGGAAATGAGAAGGTATTTAATTTATTTTATATAACATGCAGAAGTGAAACTTCATCTATTGGAACCACAAACTGTAAATGAAATAATTGTCCTAAATGAAGTTGCAACTTCAGGAATCTGCCATTACATTGTCGTTTTTGCATTTCTATTATTACTGTAGCAGCTACATACAAAAACCTCTATATCACATAGGAGTTTCTGTTACCATTTCACATTACAGAAAAAATGTTAAAAAAAAAAAAAAAAGTTATTAGAAAGGAACATTTGTGAACTAGATGAAGCTGTACCAGTCTTACATTTTTACAGGCTGCGTCAGAAGGTATACGTAAGTGCCGAAAATCCAAAATGTGAGCAGGATCTCTGGGTGGTGGTGGCTGTGGTGCTATGAAAATGAAAGAACAAGCTTGATTGATCTTTTCCATAGATAGGAAATAACTTAGTGCAGGACTGAAATCAGCTTTGTAAGACTGAAAATGACAGTTAAAAAGATACCAATATTTTAGTTCTCACCACTGTCTTATGCAGATGTCTGTAAAGCACCACTGACCCAGCACAGCGTGAAGTGTTTTCCCCCTTTCCAATCTGTGGTTCAGAAAGTCCCAGGCAGTACTTTTGTTCTTTGAGGAAAGGAGCTGCACCAACTGGGAAGACCAGTGGGACAGCAGGCACAGAGGTATGATGTTGTTCAAGGCCCAGTAGAGCCGTACTTCTGCAGTGATAATTTACCTCTCAATAAATTTGAGAATTATAGAAAAACTTTAAAATACAGACAGTTTCTGTGCCAAGAGGTAAACAGGCCTGTGGCCCAGTAAGAATGACACAATAACAAAGAAAATCATCTGTAAATCAATGGCTTGCAATTAAAAATAAAAAAATAATTTAAAAAATCCATAGCATGCAGCAAACATTTGTTGCAGAATTTTCACACAGTTTTTGTTCTGTTCCTCATTACTATTATTTTCCATCTGTTTGCTACAGATTATTATTCACAGCTAAAGATGCTACCTCCAAAAACCATTGTTCCAATAAGAACTTCTAGTCCTTTACACAAATAAATACATTAACCAATATATTCAGATCTGGTGTTTTCTATTTAAAAGATGAAAATGTGCTTAATCTGACAGAGAACATATCTAGAGGGCAAAAATTAGAAAAAACAAACTACAGCACAAAGGCCAAGGGTGGAGGAGCAGCTGTATGGCCAGAGCCTGGCCCACCTGCCCTGCACACATACCAGCTACCTGGCAGACCATGCAGTGAAGCTTCTGGTAATGAGGAATCAAGGAAGCAATCTGCTTAATACTAATGTAAGCATAGCTAATATTTATCAGGCTGGAGAAAACCTAGGGGACTTCAATATTTCAGCATTATTCTTATCAATATAGTCATTAACTTGGATCGTGCAACAATGTAGACTCATGCTATTTTGCTACCAGTATCACTGCTGCCAACATCCAAGGCTAGAGATCCTAGACAGTGAAGACTGAAAGTACTCACCATGGCTAAGATCCACAAGATCTAATTTACTTCAATGCTTTTAAATAGAAGTGTGTTGATAACAGTCTGAAATACTCAATAGCTGAGCACTAGGTGGGTCAATGTTTATCTTAAGTACTTTTCTTTAACTTAGGAGATAAGATAAAGTAATTTGACAAACTGATAATATTGTCAGCTTCAACAAATTAATTATGGGTGATATCTGACATTTGTCTGAAAGCTCTATCTCCTGGAAATAACTGGTTATATAAAAATATTTGTCTACTCTGTTAATTTTTGTCCCTGTCAGAAAAATAAGCTCAAGAATATTAAAATATGATCACTAGAAAGGTTCAGGCAACAGAAGCAAAATAAGAACATTCCACTAATTGTTTCAAGAAAGTCTTTCTCATTTCAAAGAGCAGATTTCATTTTGGTGACTTGGAACAATTGCTTCCAGCTATCTGTCTGTGACTATACCTACCAGCCCATTTGAGGAATTCCACAGCATCTTTGCCCACTTCTGTGAAAAGAATGCACATACCACATAATGGCCTCTGCAGCACTCAAGATCAAATGTCTGCGTTCAAGTGCAAAGGATAACTTTAGTTTACAGGCAATACAGCCCAATTTATCTGATAATTCAGTGTTAAAAATAGTTGATATTACTGGTTATGTAGTAACCAGCCCAGTGAAGGAGCTTGTGGATATGAGAGTGAGTGGGACAAGAAAACAGAAATCTCTCTTTTACTGTTAGCACTTCTGAAAGTCCCTTTGGAGATGCTCATTCAGTGGAAAGATAGAACTTCCTACTTTTCAAGGCAAGAAGACATGAAGTATGACGTACATATCAATGACAAATGATGATGTCAAAAGCCTCCAAGTATTTTATTTTAAAGCTCTTCCTTCAACTACTGCATCTTAGGGCCATCATGCATAAATGGACTTAGTGCAATGCAAAGTTTTTCAGGGTTATAACGTGTAAACAAAAAATGACTTTAGATACTGAAAGCAATACAGCAAAATTAACATTAGACAAGCCCAGGAAAATGCCTCCTAATAATGAGCAGGATAAATCAACGCCATTAAGGATGTCTGATTCAGTTATCCGACTATACTCTTGCATCCCACTTACAACCACTTCATTTATTTATCCAAGTATATGCCAACTTAGGGCTGCAGTGGAAGAAAATTCCTATCAATTAATCGATCAGGTAGTAGTATAGGAAGTACTAGCATCTAAGGAATACCCGTCTTCCACTCAGCTTTCCCCAAACTTGTATTAAATATCAATGCTCAAATTCCAATGAAACACAACTCTAATAAACACCTATATCATGCTTCTATGTTTAATTTTCTCACTGCATAGTGTAAGCACTACCTAGTTTACCCAATTATCATGCAATTAGGAAAAACAAGCAGAGAAGGCAGCAGCAAAGAGGATTCTTCTACACAGGTACACCATGTGTGTTAGGAACAGTATCACTGAATCAGTGGAAATGAACTGGTTCTTAACTTCTTTTAGAGAGCTCACAACACAGTGTACATAACTTGCTCAAGGAGCCATATCAACATGAACCCTGGAAAGCATATTTTTAAATCTAATAGATTAAAATATTGCAGAAAATAGAAATATTACTGCCAACCCGTTTCTTATTTAATGACCACAGAAGTGAGCAGGTAAATAGATGAATGCAGGAAAGCGATGAGAACAGATACAAGCACATCTAGTATTTCCTCATTTACCTCAAAGCTAAGCTGGTGTCATAAAAAATCTGTCGGATGCATGGGTCCACTTTGAACAGTCACTACAGGAAAAATTGTGCAAGGACAAAGCAGCAGTTGGAAATGGTATAAACGATTCAGAAAGTATCAGTTAAAATTGATAAAGTTCTTTGGAAAATAGAGTCTTTACATTCACACGGTTTTGACATCTTTAGCTTCTGGCTTACTTGACTCGCTATAACTTGAACGCATGTTTCTGAATAGAATCATGAAAAGAACTATTCAGATTATTAAAGATGTGCATGGTGAATAATAGATCAGGAGGAAACACAAGTATCACAAGCTAGTATCTCTATGTGGGAAAAAAAAAAAAAAAACAGTACATAGTTGAAAAGATTAAAATGAAATATGTGAAATATGTAAACAATTTGAATCAAAATGGAGAATTTCTCAAGAAGATGTAGGTTTCCTAAAAATATGAGGCTGTTTAATGTAGTGTCAGAAATGAAGCATTCCAAGTGATTTAAAATGTGGTTTTGGGGACCACCTTTTTGGATGAAAATCAAAAGTATTCCAAGAAAGTAATTAAAGAAATTTATTAGAGGAAATTCCAGCAACAGCAATTAGATTTGCTGGTCAGGATGCAACTTCTTAATCCACAAGTTCCTATATCAGAAACAAAGTCTGGGAGACTGCAGCAACAGGAATCATCCCTCCAAACTTGATAGAACCCGTCAACTTCTGCATCTGACATACAGAATCAGCACTGGAAAAAAGTATGCTTTTCACAGTAACTGTTTGATGTAGGATTCACCTGTAATAGGCAACAGTATTTTACATTAAGTGTTTTTAGAATATGTCAGAAGTCTGAAATATGAATTCTAGTGAAGTGGTTTTGAACAAGCACACTGCCAGTAATCACGTTCATCGTGCTGTCTTCATTTTGGTAGATTCAAATAGGAATTCATAATTTTCTTGTTTCAAAGATGAACGTGAAAAATCAGCTTATGAAAAGATTTAGATTAGAAGCTGTGGAAAATTTTACTCGATTTTTCTGGAAGATTAAAAAAAACAATTTAACTTTGGTTTTAATTTTCACTGCAGTTTGTAACCATTGAATCAATTTAAATAGATTTAGCTACCTATACAAATGTTTATTCCACTCTAGCTTTACAAGTAGTATTCAACTAGAGAAAAAACAATACATGTTGCTTAATAACTTGTTGAATCATTAATCTGCATGTCAATATATTGAAATCTCTGGGAATAACTGATTGTGCAAGGAAGTCTAGGCTTTCATAATTTCAAAAACAAATCAAAATGAAATTTAGGCTTTAGTTTCATTGTACCTTTTCTCCCTCAGATAACACAGCTTCAAAACAGGTGTATTTTCTTTCTGCTAAAAATAGCATATCAGCTATAAAAGCCAAGAGAAAATCAAAAATGGATTGTTTTTTGAAGTACATAAATTAATATCCATATAAATGAATGCAACCACTGTTCTGATGATTTTTTCTACATTAACGTTAAGATGACACACAAAATTAAACCACAGTATTTCTCAGGCTCAAATCAAATATTTATTTTTACATAGAATTAGCCCCTAATATACCAAACTTCCTGTTTTCTGGCCTACTCTCCGCATGTTAATGGCACTACTCAATATGGAGTTTCCACACAAGAATAACTTCTAAAGATATAGTTCAGTTCCCTGAAGACTAGGTTTCAGGTCTGGAGGCATAGCATACTATTGCCACAGAGGTAACAGTTCCATAATTAGATGAATCAGTTGGGCAGCCCAAAGAAAGTTCATCTTGCAATTCTTTAAGGGGGAAATGAAACAGCAGGATTGAAACTCATCCACTTCATAGACGCCATTTGACTTTATCACCTAGATTTCAGTGGGACTTCTCTAAAGCACAGCAACCTGCTGCTACAGTTACAGAGTTCACTGGGACACGAATCATGATGCCAGAATCATTCTGCTTTCTTGAAATTCAAGCTCGTGTATCTGGTGATGTACAAGAGTTTTTGTTACAAAAAATGCAATGCAATTCCCCTCATAAAAAGGAGTGCCTGTGTGCTTCTCCACTCATCCTAACATTTGATTTGCTGCTACTGCAAATACAAAGGCAGAAATAAATACCAGAGAGGAATCAACACAGAACCTTCATTTAATCACCTTTATTCAGTCTTGTAACTACCAGCAAAGGTTGCAAATAGTAGGGCAAGGCACCACAACAAACTATCAAAATTAGGCAGAAAGCAACAGGGAGAGGTTCCCTGATGGTCAAATGGCTCGACCTGCCTTCATTCTCCCCAACAAGGAATGCAAAAGCAGACTGGCTACCATTGAAAGGAAAGTGAAAGCATACATCCTTTCAACTTGGAGGTCTATTTCTAGAATCTGCGACACTCGTGACAAGTATGCTTTCAATTATTATGTATGTGAAGCTGTATATTAAGTGTTCTTTCATTTCTTTTTTAGCTACAAATGGAAACAGTCAGACCTTTCCAAAGAACTGAGAGAAAACAGTCTTCGCTCTAGGTCTGAGGCAAACAAGCCTAGTCTCCTTCACCTCTCCTTAGAAGCTTAACAGCTATGCTCTTCTTCAGGATCTGGTGATCAAAAATGTATGAACTTGATCTACCTTATTTTACACGGCCCTGGCGTGGAGGGGAAGATTTTAGCTTATCAGTCTCTTGCACATGACTTAGGAGAAGAAATTGAGTGTGTCAGCAGGTGTACTGGGTCAAGGACCCTCGGAAATTAACTGAGGAGAGATAAAATGCAATGCTGAGAGCACTAGTCACACACCTCTAACACCAAAAGTAAGTGAAGTTGCAAGAGTACCTGCTAGTATTTGAGTTCCTTTTCTCTTCTAAGAGAAAACTTGAATATCAGTAGAGGTATCCTGTGACTAAATCAACTGAGGATCATATCATGTTACACTGATGCTGGAGGTGATTTTCAGTGAATCCACCAAATATCTTCATCATTTGACCAATACTCAGAGGAACTGAAAGCACAGTTCCAAAGACTAAAAAAGATTTTGCAAAGACAAATTCCTACTGTTTAAAGTAACAAGGCAAACTTTCAGTCATCATGGAAATGTGAACTTGAACTATCATAAAGACTGAAAAGAGAGAGATGGAAAAGGCTGAGAGCAAATGGACAAACATGTCTGACAACTTTGCTGAGTGGTAGGACATGAGATGGTGGGAGGAAGAATTGATGAACTGTCACAGTATGACAAATAAGACCTCTGTTGGATGTATTGATTCTGAACAGAGAATGACTCATGGATCTACTCAATTTTCACTTCATTTAAAGACACTAAAGTACTTGAACAAATCACAGATGCTGCCAAACAAATCAACGAAAAAAAATTGTTTTCCATGCATGACTTGATTTGGGGCAAATTTATTAATAAATACTTATTTTGCAGGACAGCTCATACAGAAGTGCTTACGTTTTGTACCAAGTATCACTGTCTCACTAGATCTCATACACATGCAGCACACTAGAAACAGACTTAATGACTGGGAAAAATTACTAAATGAAAATCTGGGTATGTTAGTACCTACTGTCTACTATGTGTAAGCACAGGTATTACTTCTTTTGTTCTTCAACCTCCAAATATATTCAGGACATCAGACATGCGAGAGAAAGTTTTGCTTGTAGTTTAACTCAAATACTACAAGTTCCAATAGCTTTTTTTTTTCCCCTTACATCATGGTGCAAGAGACTTCAAAGAAACAAAGTTATACTCCAAAACTGACTGGAGTTAATAATGATGGGTTACTGCATCCCTGTACTTTTCCTCCTCTTTTTTTCCAGGTTAAGAGCTGTATTTTTAATCTTCATACATGGAGAAAGAGCCTAGACATTGTGAATAAGGTTCATATCAAAACAATAGTTCTGAGCTGAATTCACAACGAATAATTCTTCAAAGTTTTTCAACTCCATAGTCTTTTTTTTTCCCAGAAATTTAATAAGACCATTCACTATTTTCCTGTAGGCTAGCATCCTTCATCCTGTTTTACTTCGCTATTCCAGTGGAAGTCTTCCCACTGTCAGCTTTCCCTTCAAGGTTGCAACCTTTTTCACCCCTTTCTTTTCCATACTGCCAAGGTTGAGGAGCACAGGTAAAACTAACACAAAACCACTAGAATAACTAAAACTATAATACTACATTTAAACTTTGACAAAATTTGAGAACTAATTCACATGAAAAACAAACAAATGCTGTAACCAGTGATTGTTATGCTACTTGCGACCACAAAGTTCATCTAGTCATACAACCTTTCTCCTGTTGTTAAACCTCCATTCAGCAAGTTTGCTATTTCCACCTGGCAGAGAGAAGAAGTATCTACCAGGTAAATCTCAACCATCTGCCTGTCCTAGAGCTGCCCCCAACAAGAGCAGTCATGGCTTTTTTTCCTGTGGAAGGCGGTGAGAGATGCAGGAAGGCAGTTTTGGTGACTCTTCTGGCGGGGGCTGACTGCTGCTGTGGGGAGGAGGTGTGGTAGGACTGGCTGCCAACTGCTGCCACCAGGCTGGGATGAGAGGGGAACAGCAAGGATCTGGCTTTGTCAGCTGCTGTACAGGCCTACTGTAGTTTGCATGGGAATTATATGAACTTGTATAGTCCATTTACAGAAATGCTGATTAAGTTTGGAAGCAATCACTTTGAACTCCCCACCAAGAGTGAGAACTATTCCTTTGTGCTTAAGGAACTCAATCTGGAAGTATTTTACCAATCTTTTAGATGTCTGAGTTCAATACAGAGATTAGAGTAAAAAGCTAGGGTTGATCTGGCCTCAGTGGTTGAACTGTTTGAAGAAGGGAATTGTGAGTTTGCTTTGATCTATTCCAGTACACATTTGAAACGTGTATATATATGTATGCATTTTTTTCATATATATTCAGTTATGTCTAAGGCCAGCAGCTACGAAAGGAGCTGGCTGCATACCTCATTTACAACAGACTAATTTCAATGTAAATTAAAAATAGCAAAGCCCTTTCCACATCATGCTTGCTTCCTACCTCTTACCTTCTGCTCTGGCCCATACAAACCAGAGATTATTGGAAAGAGCTCAGCAGAGCTTCTACACTCCTCTCCCACAAGGGAAGTGGAATGCTTCAGAGCCTTCGTATCCCTGCATGCAGTTAGATTTCCCTCACTTCTAAGGAATACTACAGAAAACTGATAAACCAGAAAAAGTGCATTTAAATTACGCAACATCTTTGTTTAACAAAAGAACCACGCAGCTAATGTGTGGAAATTCCCTCTCTTGACCTTTACGAGGTGAAAGGCAGAAGCACTGTAGGGAGTCAGGGCAGCAAGGGACAGGGAGTTCCAACTGATATTGTGCTAGCTGAGGATTTATGTCATTAGATACATCTGGATTAACTCAAAGTCACAACACCGCCCCAGTGACCTTTGCTTAGTCAAACAGCAAGGCTATCTCAGTTTGTACTGCAAAAATGGTAGTTTATAAACTGTGACTGACTCATCAAGGCAAAGACATCAGGAGCAGTCTTAAACAGGAGGAAAATATAATGCACAGAAGACTGCAGGAAATACATGACTCAACTATTTCACACTTTACGGGAGTCTGTTTCTGCTGCCTGGATTACATAGCAAGAATAATTTCCATTCTACCATACCTTTTAATTAGAAATCAATTTTAATTTTTAATTTAAAATGATAAGCTAAGTTGCAAAGGGTTGAAAAGAGGTACTGCTAATACCTAGTGTGGCAATTTTACAGTGACTGTCTTCAAAAGACATCTTCTCAACATTCTATTCCTCTACAAAGTGTTTGACCCCACCCTCATGCTCACTCCTCTTTTGTCAGTAATTGATGCAGCTGCATAGTGACGTGCATCAGGAAAAACAGCTCTAGTTTAAAAATCAACCTGGCAAAAAAAAAAAAAAAAAAAAATTATAATTACAAAGTGACCATAACATGTAATAGAGAAATAACCACAGAATATTCCTGTAAATCTGCCAAGTCAATAAGATTCATCATGCTCTGTTAAGTAAGTGCTAGTTGTGAAAACTGAAGGTGCCTGTCGCTACTGGAAGTCACATATCTCATTCTATAGAATGTCAGAATACTTTTGGGATTAAATGACTAAAAATCATTCCTTCAAGTTTGGCTGTTTTTTCATTTCTTCTCACCCCACAAACAAAGTACTTGTGTAGGCTGGGAACAGATTTACCTTGCATATCCTGCCTAACTTTGACAGATGCTGTAATAAACCCTTGAGAAGAACACAGATGATTCCCACCTGGAAACGTAAAATAATTTAACTTTTTCTAAATAAAACACGTTGGGTTGTCCAGCTTTTAACACAAGTTCTTGGAAATATGCTCCTGTGTTATCATTTCTCAGGACAAGTAGAGAAGGTCACTAAAAAGTCACAACACGCTCCTCTTCTAAATCAGCCATTCTTGCTGTGCTGGACATCCAGTTTGACCTCAGCAGCCTTCGCTGTTAACTTTATCCTTCACAGTTCCTCCAACCTTTCTTGCATGTATTTCTTCATTCCATCCTCTCAGTTCTGCCCTTTGAGCCCCACTCCTGCTACTCTACGCTTCCCAGTCAGCTGTTTCTGCTGTGATGATGGCAGCCTTCAGCAAGGACATGGTAGTGGCATCACAAGCCCTCAAAGGGCAGCCAGGTCAACAGTCACACACAGGGAACTATTCCTGCTAAGTTGGCCTGTCTTTCCCTTATCCAGAGGCAAAGTTTGGGGGCAGAAGAAAGAGTTGCACTGTTCTGCATTGCTGATTCTTTTCCTCCTTTTCTTTTGTTTAGCAGTTGCTGTCCTGTTATGCAAGACAGAACAGCGTACATATTCTCCTAGCTTGTAAGTACCTAGGACTCATGAGGAATTCAACCTGTACCAATACAAAATCATCTAAATGGAAAGCTGAAGTCTCCATATTGCCCTCCTGGAGCTGCCTGGCATGGCAGATCCTAAGGTCCTTCCAACAAACACAGAAGAAGCCAGGAAGGAAAATGTAGCTTATGCTGCTCAACATGCCAATATCTCCTAGAAAGACTTCTGACCAGAAATCAGCAGTAACCAATTTGACTCTTCACCCCATTGCCTCCGATCACACAGACTGGAGGGGTTGGAAGGGAATTCTGTAGAGATCATAAAGTCCAAACACCACTGTGAAATCACAATAGGTCACACAGGAAGGAGTCCAGACGAGACTTGAATATCTTCAGAGTTTACTGAATACTCAGGATTTCATTCAGAGCTCCCACACTGGTACAGGCATGAACCAATGCTGGACATCAACAAGCCAACAGTTCATTTCTCTTCACCCCCTTGACAGTATAAATCTGTCTTTATAGGTCTAAAAATACTATGCTACTGCACACTGCCTGGGAATCTTCTCAGATAATCAACTCTTCTCCATGATCCCATACAAACTTGTAAACTTCCTTTTCTATTTTCACACTAAGGAAAGTACCCTTTTCATGAGCCAGAATCTCATGAAACTTCACCACAGCTCTCAGACATCTTTCAGCAGGTTTATCTAGCTCCCAGTTCAGCTGCTTTTATCTCTATATATGAAAGGATATCCGGCCTCTTGTGAATAGTTTTAAAGTAATTCTAAGAACTAAATTGCTTTTCTTGTAATTACTAGAAGTAAATTAAACTTTCAAACTCTTTAAATTTAAAAAGGAAGTAAAGTTTGGCTTTGCAAGACATACCCCAAGTTGGAAGGAAACCATAAGGAACACTGAGTCCAACTTCTGGCTCCCAGAAGTCAGAACATACATCTGACAGTGTTGCCCAGACACTTCTTCAACTCCGACAGCTCAGTGCCAAGACCACTGCCCTGGGCAGCCCATTCTATACCCATCACCTTCTGGTAAAGGACCTTCCCCTAACCCCCAATCTGACCTTCCTCTGACACAGCTCCATGCCATTCCCTTGGGTACTGTAGCTGTCCCTTGGGTACTCTAGCAACTGCTGTAGAAGAGCTCAGTGCTGCCCTCCACTCCCTGTGAGGAGCTGAAGCCATGAGGCTTCCCCTCAGCTCTGGGCTGAACAAACCATGAGACCTCAGCTGCTCCTCATATGTCATTCCCTCTAGAACCCTCACCATCTTCATAGCCCTCTTCTGGATGGTCTCTAATAGTTTTATTTCCCATAATTACTAATTTAAAATAGATCTTGAATAGGACAAAAGCAACAACAATAAAAAACATGAAGCCATTTCTTAGTGAAATACTAAAAAAGGAGTATCAAGAATTCTCAAAAATGGGCACTGGTAAAGAGACAGGATTATCCTAAAAACCACCAAAGTGGAAAGAAATTAAGCTTGTTTGCCCCTTGTTAGTACAGAACTCAAATGCTTAAGACAACCAAAATGAAATTGAAACTTGTACAGGATACAGTTTGAAATAAGAGTTATTTCAATATATGAGCATAACTGTATTAGACTAAGTCTTCTATATAGTACATTTATTCTGTTCCCTATTATGAAAACTGATACAATATATGTCCTAATAAAGTTAGGCCTATCTCTGAGCACGATACACTAAGGGAAATTTAGGCATGATTTTATTTGACTAATACAGTCAAATATATAAGAACCACCATCTTTCATCTGATTGTTTTAATCTGCAAAGTCTAGAGTCTTTGAATTTGACTGTAATATGCGCTACAAAAATGTCTGCTCAATTTCTCAAGAGGGTAAGTAATAATGAGGCACTAATTGTTCTGCCATCAGCCTAAGCATACACATAATCCTTAATTAATATTTAACCAGCACTTACATTTTCACACTGCACCTTTCTGGGCATTATATGGGAAATATTGAGTCCATCAATAACGATATCAAACGGAAGTCGATTTTCCACAAATCTTTGAAAGGCTTCAAATTCCTGAAATAAATCAACAAAAGGATATGGGAAATAATAGGTTTCATTTAATAGAAATAGTTTTCATTCAATTTTTATTATAAAAAACAAACAATCAAAGAAGCCTCCACTAAATCTCTCTATTTTCTTACTTGCATATTTGCAAAAACAACAACGCAGGCAGAAAAACTTTCAGAAGACATAAATGTTACATCGGATAGTTTTGACATACTTTTAAATTACATTACTACTGAAAACCACAACTTTGCAGTCATCCAGATTTTAACAATTGTAATCTGCATTACACACTTTCATAAGGATGCATGTTACAGTCATTTTTACAGAACAGCTTCAAAATAAAGCAATTTGACACCCCAGGAGACTGTGACACTATCACTAACATTTCCAAACATAAAATAAGCCTTAATAATCATCCTTAATTTCTCTGTAAGAATCTTGACATCTCCGAATGCTAGTCTTTGGATAACAGATTTATATTTACATAAGCATTCATTTACAAGCACAGGCCTGCTTGTTTCTGAAAGATACAGTTTTAAGTCTAGCAAACCAATGAATTCCTTATTATATCAGAAATATAACACAGAGATTAAGCAAACAAACAGCATCCATCCTGGTTGGTACTGGAGGAAAAAAAACCAACTAAAACCAACAGAAGGAAAATCACAATTGCTTTACGCCTGAGATCCCAAAGGAAGAGAGTAGAAAGTTTTAATAAAGCCTTCATGAATCTGTGATTTTATTTTTAAGACTTATTGTTATTAGCAGACACCTGCATTACATTTATATCTCATGCTTCTGACTGATTTTAATAGGATTGTCAACAGTAATCCATTCAGGTGAGCAGTTCATAACAGACTCTTCTGTTAACAGATAAAGTCTATTTATTGGGTAATAGAAGTTTCAGTCAAAAGCTACAAATAATCTCACAGGAACTCACAACAATCACAAATCTCATCTCTGCTGCTAGGAATTCAAGAACCACTCCTTCAACCTTCCTTTCTCCTGTGTAACCACATAGCCATATACAAATCTAAAGAACTATAAGCCTTGTGTCCACCACACCAAAACAAAAACATGTGTAGCACATAATTCTTTCTCTGGGAAAGAAGCAAAATAAAGAATGTAATTGCTCAAAAAGCATACTGCTGTCAGGCAGCAACATATGATCACCAACTTCAAATTTAGTTGGAATGTTTATGACAAATTATAATACAAAAAAGATTACTTGTATTAAGAGCACAAGCAGACCAAGTGAGATAAGAATCCTCGTTCAGACATTAAAATTTCAGGTATAAATTCTAAGTGAACAGACCTGTACCAGTCAAAAGCACACTGTTAAAAACACAGACAACGTGGCTCAGCCTGGTACCACCAGAATCAACTGCCTTTCAGGAGATCTTTTTACTTCTCCACAGCTTAAGTAAATATAATTTAGAAAGAAATAAGGCAAGAAAGCTATAACCACAAACAAACTGTTGACACCTGTAATGTGTTTCTCCCCTCCAATCTCCAGATATTCTATATAGATGAATAAATATTCCCATTGCCATCTGAGGGACAGGGACATCAAGACTCAGATAGGACATCCCTAGCAATGGCATTGGAGGGGGGTTGGGGAACAGGAAGAGAGACAATTGAGGTAAAAAAAAAGATTCCTGGCTTCCAGGCTCATGGCATTCATCAGAACTCCTCATAGTTCAAAATCAGGCAAGTCATTGCTGCAGCACTGGACAGCTGTCTGAGGTGAGAAGAGGAAAAAGAAGGAAACAGGGAGAACAAAGGCAAAATAGGAAAGCCTGGAGACAAAGATAAGAAAAGACAAAGAGGAAGCAAATGAAAATACATGGGAAACGCTCCAACAGGGCATTATTTTTCCAGTGCCAACAAATGCCAACGTTACTGGACGCAACACTAACAGTCAAGTAGACGTTTTTAGAAAACATGGTGTACATGTAATCTTGTCTTTAAGGGCTCCATTCCTTACAAAACAAACACTTAGTGAAGACTCTTCACAGGGGTATTTTATTTCAAGTGACAATAGCTACAGAGCATTTCCTTAAGCAGGTGGGTTACCCCAGTGGCAGAGAGTTTTGTCAAGGAAGCACTGCAGCACAGGCACTGGAAGAGGCACGGAGGAGCTGGGTGCTCTCTCCACACCCCGTGCTTTGCTCTTCCTCCTCTCATAGAGGGGCAGATGGAGCAGGAGTTGCTAGGACAGGCTCAGTGCCTTTCAGAAGCCAACTCTGGCTCTCTGTGGTTCACTTTCAGAGCAGGAAAGAAGCTGCATCCTTTAAGGTCACTCTCTCAACCACCCCAACCCACCATCTCCCTCTCCAACCTCAAAGGCCCATTTCTTGTGTTGCTACCAGCCTCCAGATCTGCACTTTCTTTTGCCTCATTACCAGTAATCTATGCAATACAGCAATATGAAAGCATATGAGAAAACACTCCCAATACCAGGAGACAATGTAATACAGTCAGAGGAGAAGGCTTGCTGCCATAGGAGATTTAGTCACACAAGAGGAGGTGAGCAGTTAACATTAGAGTAAGTGCAGATGACAAAAGGCCAAATTCACATCCCCAAATTCAGAGGACTACAACGATAAGCCTCAGGGAGACAAGAAGACCCCAAGAATCTGTTCATTTTCTCCATTCCATCTATGTTTCCCCAGCAACACAGAAGATTGCTCCTTTCCTTTCAGGAAAGCAGAACAAAAAAAATCCAATTACCTAAAAGAACCACATATAAGATAATCCAGATCTCCTTCCCTGAAGGAAAGAGAAGGATGCCATCCAGGGGAACCTGGACATGCTCAAAAAGGGGGCACATGAGAATCTAATGGAGTTCAACAAGGCCAAGTGCAAGGTGTTGCACCTGAGTTGAGGCAAACCCAGATACCAGTACAGACTGGGAGCAAAACTCATTGAGACCAGCTCTGTTGAGAAGGGCTCAGGGGTCCTGGTGGACAAAAAGCTGGACACAAGCCAGCAGTGTGCACTTGTAGCCCAGAAGGCCAACAGTATTCTGGACTGCATCTAAAGATGGGTGGTCAGCAGGGTGAAGGAGGTGATTGCCCCCTTTACTCCTGCAGTACTGCGCTCAGGCTTGAGGCTCCCACGTAGAGGAAGGATGCGGAACTGTTACAGTGGGTCCAGAGGAGGGCCACAAAGATTATCAGAGGGCTGGAGTGCCTCTCCTACCCTCTGGCTGAGATGAGCTTATTTAGCTTGAAAAAAGAAGACTTTGGGGAGATCTCATTGTGGCCTTCCAGTACTTGAAGGAAGCTTACAAGCAAGAGGGGGACTGATTTTTTACAGAGTCTGATAGCAACAGGACAAGGGGGAATGGATTTAAACTAAAAAAGGGAAGATTTAAGCTAGATACTAGAAAGACGATTTTTACTTAGAGGGTGGTAAAGCACTGGAACAGGCTGTCCAGAGAGGTTGTGGATGGCCTATCTCTGAAGGCATTCAAGGCCAGGTTGGATGGGACACTAGGCAGCCTGATCTAGTGATAGGCAATCCTGCCCATGGCAGGGGTTAGAACCATGATCTTTTATGGTCCCCTCTAACCTAAGTCACATGACTAATATGACTCTATGAAAGAGAGTTCAAGTTGTCAGATTTCCCATCCTCTTCAGGCATAGGGAAGGGAAAAGGGCAAACCCTGAGAATTAGCAGCGGGCTATACCACCCGGACGCAGTACAAAGGGTTATTCAAGCATACAAGCACTGACCTACATTAGAAGAGATACAGTATAAAAATTGAAAGATGCTGATCTTCTAAAGATCAAGAATTGTCTGGGCTTTATCCAGCTGTTACTTACAGCTACAGTAATCAAGAGATGATTCACCCATAATTCTCTCAAGACATTCTCCTCACTAACCTCCTGGAAGAAGAAATTGAAGATCTTCCTTATGAAATGTAATTAAGCAGAGCACAGCTGCAGCTAAGCTACAACCTATCAGAAGAAGCCAGACACAAAATTCACCAATGCAGTACAATAATGACATGAGGGCCAATTAAGACAAAAGGAATTGTGCTACTCAAAAAAGCTTCCCCTTCCACACTGAGAACCTGATCTGCGTGCAGCAGTGTTTGCCAGACAGGGAAGTAACGAACACAGGAAGACCAAAAGGAACATTTAGATGAAGATGTCCTGCTGAACACAACAGGGTACACTCCTGCAAAACCCTACAAGACACCAACAAGTAGCAGAATATCTCTCTTTACATACAAGGACACTCAAACAAACACAGTAGACACTACACCAATTTCTAATTTGGGTTCATCTCAAGAAGCTGCTGAGGAAAAGTTTATCTTAATGCAAGGGAGCTACAGAAAAGTACCACAATAAGCTGTACAGCAATTTCGTCATACTTGCTGCCAGATGTTTTACAGCAGTCTGTATACCTGGTGAGCATGCCTCACTGCAACAGGACTGTGGGGAGCCTACAGAAGGGAGGTTCCAGTCATAGCCTCTTAGATACTATGTTCAAAAGAAAAGGGAACTGGAAAA
Organism: Chrysolophus pictus; assembly: GCA_037305975.1. Lineage (NCBI taxonomy): Eukaryota > Metazoa > Chordata > Aves > Galliformes > Phasianidae > Chrysolophus > Chrysolophus pictus. The sequence goes on along the minus strand of CM074580.1, from coordinate 36,401,699 downwards.
AGAAAACACTCAATTTCATTCACTGCCTGGCTGGGAAAACAGGGCAATGCTAACTACACAGTCGGTAGAAATGATTCACAGCCATTTCTATTACGAGAACTTATGTTTGCAAATGGATATGGCACTGACTACATCTTTACTAAGTCAGCTATAAAATCCACTGTGGAATTTATCCTTATACGAAGAAGGCATTTAAAATATTTGTTTGATTATCCACTAGCATGTGGGTGGCTGAAATCCATTCATACTTCAGCAACAGCACAAAGCAACTTCAAATTTTTTAGGTACTCCACACCGTCTGGATGTCCCATGCTCTCTTTCACCATCTTTTTCTCTTTTTCACCAGCATGTGCTGACGCTAACACAGAAATAGGCATTTCTACCTTCTCCCTTCCCTCAGCCATCCATTCCTAAGCTCTCCTCTACATATGCGAACGAGTTTGCTGGAGCAACAAGGAAGACAGGAGCAGATTAAGAACTTACCTGACACGAGCTGAGTCAATGGAGCCTGAGCCGGCTCCCCAGCTCAGGTCAGCCTGTACCGGCACAGCAGCAGACAGCACGCAGATTAGGGGTGATGCCAAGAGCAGGTGAGACTACTGCAATCATCAGGTAGCACTGACCGGGCTAACTTACAGCACTGTGAAACTACAGAATTTTATGAGATTTTCAGTATCTATCTATCTGAGACACCGGGTGAAAGTTTAAGACCACAGGAAGGTTAGTTCATTTTTTTTTGCTCAAGTCTAAATAGAAAATATCTGGGCAACCAAAAATAAAAATCAGTCTTTCAAATTCATCACCAGGCCAAAATGCCCACTGTGCTGAATGCTAAGAACAAACTAATGTAGCATGCAAAGGAGACACATGGATACATGAGCAAATTCATAGAGGAATTTTAATACAAGAAAGGCCTTTCTGTTCATGCAAACGCATGGAATTTGGAAAAAAAAAAAAAAAAAGAAAACCCTACCAAAAACTATCAAAACCACTGCAGAAACAAGAGTGTCACTTCTACACAATAAAACCTGTGCTCACTCATAAGGAATGGTGGAAACACTATAAGATGTGTATAAGAACAGAACTACAGTTACTGATACATCATTTTCCAGAAACATTTGCAATTCTAAGCTTTGAACAAAAGAAAGATCAGTCCTTTCTCCACACTGAATGGCAATATATGCAAGTGCAAGGAAAGAGCAAATTATATTGAACAGAATGTTATACTGCACTTAAATATTATGCAACTCTATCCTAAGCATCAAGCAGGGCATTTTTCAGTACTGTGAGAGCAGTTTTTAGAGAACTGAAAACATTCACTTTTTATCAGTTTCATAAAACACGAAGTGGTGCAGGCTGCTTTGTTTTTGGCAGCGTTTCCTGGTATCAGAAGAAAAACACAGGAATAGGGGTTAGTGCGTGAGACACAGAATCCAGCTGTCAAGCTGAAATCCAGACAGTTTTTTAAGGTGCTTTGTGTTGCAACTGCTGGAGTACCCTTAAGTCTGCTGTTGTTATGCCTGAAGGCTTTAAATATTTCCCCCTCTAGTTTCAAAGCTTGGAAATCCCCTTCAAACCATTATAAGCACGAAGGCTTTTCTCAGTAATGTGTATGGTATCACTATGTACTCTGGATTAAATACAATTTGTTTGTCCTCTATTATTACGTTTGCAAAGTTAACAAACAATGCAAGAGGTTCAAAGTACTGTGGCTGTAACCTTCGGAGACACTGTCACAAACGAGAAGGAACCCAGCAGCAAAGAGTAGGCAGGCAGACAGCCAGGCTGAGGTGAGCTGCGTGTTGCCAGCTCATGCTCCTGCGTCAGCAGCAGGCAGTGCTGCTGCAGGACTTGCTGCTGCCTGATGTGAGTCAATCCCACGAGTGCCCATGCAGAGCACTTCCCGAGTACGCTGACCATGGAGAGAGAACAAGCACTTCGTGCTGCTGTCCTCAGTGGAAAAAATACCCTCAGCTTCGCAATGCTGACATCTTATATGAATTTGAATGCCGAATAATACTGTAACAGGCATTATACAAAGACAGCAGGACATATAAAAGCACGACAAGTACATCAGGCCAGCAAGCGTTCATTTAGACAGTCCATAATCTCCATGTGGAAAGATGTCACATGAAGATCAGTCAGCCAAATATACCCCTGTGCTGCTGTCTGCTATGCTGGTGCAAATGTTTGTAGTGAATCTAAGCAAGCAACTCATCTAGCTGAAAAAAGGTGAAAAGTCATCCAAGGCAAAACACAACCTTATTTTGCAACCTAGCCATGTCCCCTGCTCACTATGGGGACACACTCCCCTTTTTTCTCCCTTGGCACACTTGAAGGGGATAGAAGTGAGCAGCTGGGAGGCTGGTGAGGCCAGTTACACTAGTTTGAAAAGCACGCTGCCACCAACTGCACATGTTGAGTAATATTTGCAATATCAATAGAAACAGCAGCCACTCCAGGGACTGAATGGCACCAAATGTTCTGCCCTTATAATTCTGGAAACGACTCAGAGAATTATAAAACCTATGCACCCACCATCTGTACACTGTAATAAGATTAAAATGACAATTAAAAACAGTACAAAACCTCTGGAATACTACGATCTGTTGGAGTTAGATATGCATACCTTTTGCAAAGAAGTATTTAAAAAAATAACTTCTATGTGTTTAGACAAAAGGTAAAAGAAAAGCAGAAAACAAAAAACAACCTGACAACTTCATAAAAGGCTACCAGAACACTGAGCTAGCGATAGCATCTTAAAAATGCAGAACAGAAAAAACTGAGGGTCATGCCAAAAAATTATTAATTTCCATATATATAAAATGCTTTATAGGTATTTAGAAAAGGGAATGGCAAAGAAGCCAAACCAGTAATGAGTACAAAACAAAATTAAATTAAACATATGAAGGATGAAATGATGCACGCTGTAGGAAAAAAGTATTCTTATATTTTACACATTTCTGGAGAAACTGCACTGACTGAAAGGATCATAATGTGTAATGAAAATATCTGCTTGAACTGTTGCTGTTCTAAAACAAAGCTAATCAAATCTTAAGAAATAAAGCATCGGATAGATAACATGAAGTTATTATAATCTGTTATGCCATCCCATCCTAATTACCATAAATTACAACACCATCTTCTGCAGTATCAGAAAACTCTGGCTTTGACCAGGGCTGGAAATCAGCTCCTCAGTTTCGAAGTAGCTTTGGTGATGGATCAAACAATGAAATGGTAAAGGACCACTTGATAATGCCTACGTTAAAGGGGTAACCTTTAGGGGTAAAGCTGTGTGAAACCAACATGTGTTCACATTAATTTTATTTTACAAGTACTATCAAAAAAATTAGCAATATTCAAACGCAGAAAACACTTCAAAACTGCATCATGCCAGCACTTCTCAAGAACCTTCTCAGTGGAATGGATGATCAACAAGAACCAGACTGTGTACTCAAAGAGTTCCTGATAAAATAATCTCCTTAAAATTTAGCTACTCAGCTAAGTCAGACTAGTTTAACTCTTTGGTGAAAATTTACTGTTCTAATTTTACGTTTATAGACCTATCTGCATCTGTTGAATGAACAGGAAAATAAACTAACAAGCAGGAAAAAAACAAACGCTTTATTAAGGTATGAGATTCAAAAACTTCAGTGGATTCTCCCTGTTTCTTATGTGTTCTAGATAATGAAAGAAAGATACAGGTCTAAGAAAAATCAATGCATCAGCAAAGCAACTTTGCATGTTGCTTAGCAAGACCTCCAAATTACATACAGTGGAAATTGTGTATCATTAGCACATATCTTTTAACCACGCAAAGAGTTCTCAAAAAGATTTAAGATCAGAAACAGATTTTCCAGCATGTACCATGTTAGGAGAATTTTTAAATACAGAGGTGATAAAGAAGCTGTTAAAAAAAATAACTGTGGTGGACAACAAAACATTGGACTCTTTTACATTGGACTGGAAGACAGAAATGTTACTCTCTTTGCATGATGACCTATTTTTGCTGAACAATCAGTTAAAGACAGCGAGCAAAATCTCAATCCATTCCTTGTTAAATGAATCAAGGAAAGGAAGAGTGGGCCACCCCAGAAGATCTGACCCAACTTCAAGAACATTCTCTAACAATGAGGTAACTAAGAGAAAGAAATACATGATAAATATGTTTTCATCTAGATCTATTCCTTGCTACTAAGGAAGCAGCTTAGTCTTTTACTCTTCTACCAAAATAATCTCTGTGCTTCTGTTTGCTTCCATTATAAATCAGGAGCCTCTGCAGTAAGATAAGATGCAAGAAAAGCCTTAAGAAATTCCAGCTGCCTTTGTTTCTCAACACTTATTTTTCCACTCAGTCTTTCCTCTTCTTCCCCCCCCCCCCCACTTTTTTTTTTTTTTTATTAAGTTCTCTCTGCTCTAGTCCTAAAAGATAATATCAAAGGAAGAGTGTAACATCCTCCCTGAATTAAATGGAGCTAGGAAGACAGAAAGTAAGCAGGATAAGCCTGCAGTGTTCTCAGACTCTGTCCAGGAAGTCCAGTACTGGAATTATCTGAACATTCACCATAAATTTACCCATCTTTATTCTATGCTTACTGGCCCTTACAAGATTCAGTACTGGATCAAGCACTGAAGCTACCGTTCTTCCTAACCCCCAAACTAGCCTTTGTCTTACCAAAACACCACAACCAAAAGAAACCTGCAACTAAACCAGAACCCCATTCAATCCAGCTCTCCTCTGTCCCTGTGGATCTCACAAGACCTAGCAGCAAACCTGCCTTATAATGCAGCACAGAATATTGCTGCACCCCACTCTGACTGAGTCCAGCAGTCCATACTTAGCAAAGAAGTGAAAAAAAAATATTCAGCCCTATCTACAGATGGATTCACAGCAGGCCTAGCTGAACTAACACTCTTCTTTCTCCCTGAAAGGATCAGGCAAATTAGTCATGGCATCCAGGTGCAAGATAACCATAATCATCCAGGCATTTCAGAGCAGGTATGAGTAGCCAACCTCAGAAGCAGCCAACTTCATTAAGCTCACATGGGCCCACTTCTCCAGGTCCCTCTGGGCTGCACCCTTTTCCCTCAGCATGTTGACCACACTACACAGCTTGTGCTGACAAACTTGTGGAGAGTGCACTCAGTCCCTCTGGGCTCAAAGGGCTTTGAGGCAAATCTTGAAGTTGGGAAATGTGCATATCGAAGGAGAACCAATGCATTATACAAAAGCCATCAACTTAAATGTTAAGACAGAGAGATCTACTTTCAGAGCTTCACAAAATCAGCTGCAAGAATTACAGGTACATGAATAGGTCACTTTCTCTTCTCCCTCCAGACTATTACATTCTAAAAGAACGTGTAGAACTCCTTTACGCACTTAGAGCAGACTTCGTGTGGGGACTATACATGCCCACAAATCCATCTCTTCCTGTCTTCCTCACAGCACTCGTACATCTGCCATGCACTTCTTTCCCCATGCACATCAGCCCTTATCAGGAGTATGAAGTAGCTACAAATAGAATGATATTACTGGACTATTTGTGAAACATCCAAGCATGAAAGTCATCTAACAAGAGATGATACTGTCTCTCAGTATACTGATTATACTATCTCCCTCTTGATAGTATAGCTTCCAATTAAATGTAGCCAGAGTAAACAGGAATCCAGCTGAAAGTATTGTATAGACGTTAATACAAAGGAGACAGCCTTGTTAAAATTGTTTTCTTCCTACATCAGTTTGTAAGGCTGCAACTTGCTACATCAGATCACCACCTAACATCCTCACAGCTTTTGATAGATGTATATAAATATTTGAATTTGTATTATCTATGTAATAGATATTTTCTCATTACAGATAATGTTTAATAGTTCAGGCAGGCCATCTTAAAAATATTTTTAAATACTGTTCACTGCCATTAAGAATGCATCACACTAAACTGTTTCACCTTCTTTGCTAGAAGTGTCTAATCACATAGTCTTCGTATTTTTTTTTTTTTTAAATATAGCATAACAGAGTACTTTCAGAGGGAGGATCCTCAATAAACTAAACCTTTGTTTCTCATTAAATACTCTGATTGCATTTATGCCTGAAAGGAGTAAAAGCAACAATACTGTTGCAAGAGTAAAACAAAAGACTACACAGTGAAGAAAAAAGAAAATTCCAAATGCATTCCATAAAGCAATTTAAAGTGTTGTTGGAATAAAACTTTTCAGAGCTCAAAACTACTTAAACCGTTTCCCTGTTTAATCAGCAATGCACTGAAGAATATTAGTTTAAAAAAAATAGGGAATAGAAAGCTGAAATGTTTTCTATTAGCGGCTGCTACAAAAAAAGCATGACTGACTGGAAAAATGGAAAACACCCTCTCACATATACTTGCCTACATTGTAATTTCAGTCTTTTCACCTAGTTTCCCCTCTGGAAAAGCCTGGCGGCAGGAGAAGTCACACAGTCTGGCATACCTAAAATGGGCAGGATATTTTCATTACCATGTCTGCTTTCACAGTGCAAAGGCAACTAAAAAGTCCCCAAGTTATTTCTGGAAACCTCCAACACATCAAAACACCGCTTTGCCTCTGCCACACATCCATGCTAAGCACTGGGAGAAAGCAGAATCAGCTGCACTGCCACCAGTAAACACACCGCTTTTATTCCTATTCAGCCTGCCTGCTGGTACAGAACTGGACTGAGGTCAACTCTCAACAGACACAAAGGTGGCCCTGGAGTGGTAAATGACAGAAATTCAGCTGTCACACAAGACACCAAAATCTGAGGGCATCAAAACTTGAAATCATAGAATCATAGAATGACCTGGGTTGAAAGGGACCACAATAATCATCTAGTTTCAACCCCACTGCTATGTGCAGGGTCACCAACCACTAGACCAGGCCACCCACAGCCACATCCAGCCTGGCCTTGAATGCCTCCAGGGATGGGGTATCCACAACCTCCTTCTTTGTTTCATTAGATTGCATTCATATGATCAATCAGATCCTCACAGTGGTAACATGAATTGCCTTCCTAAATCTTCCTCACTCCAACCAGTACTGTTAAAAGGCTAGCTCTGAACACTTTCCACATTTGAAATTTTCAAGACAGCAGTCACCATTATACATTATATACAGTTATACAACGCAAAGCTTTGTATAAACTGCTTAAGGAATCAAAGTTTTGTCATAGCTTTCTTTAATAAACCTACCTCAAACATAATTTTCACCTTTTCACAAAGGCTTTTAGAGAACAGGTAATGTTAATTCTACAGCATGCAATAAAACATATTCTTTCATTTATCTTATATTACGGAACATCAGTAATCACCAAATACTTGCTAGTGAATTACTGTTACATTTTTAAAAATAATTTCACTCTCCTCTAAAATTCACAGCTAGATCAACCAGAAGTCCTGAACTGAGATGAATATCTGCACATAAATTAGAGGTCTGAACTGGCTTCAGGTACTGTGAGCACCCTGACAGTTTCAAGTTCCTCTACCTGTTACACATGTATAAGGAAGAAAGCAGAAAGCCTTACACACTAAACCTGGTGAGTCTTTCCATATTCTCAAAATCCATATGGACCAGAGTTGCCACCTACAGCCAAGTCACATCACTGCTTATAAGGTAATGCAAAACCACCCCACAACGTGGCGTGGGCTCCATCTAGTGGAGCTCAACTTCATTCAGTACCACTAAGGCTGAACCTCTGCACAAGAGTAATGAACAGAACTGCAACATACAATAGAGTACAGAAATTACGCCCCCTCAGATGTTTAAACCATCCTTTGAAAAAGCTCGATACTCTTGATGTATGCTGTAATTATAAAGATGAAAGTATATATTTAAAAATAAAAAACATCAGTAAGAATCTAAAGGCTTGTTAATGTTTAAAGCAAAGGAAAAAAAAAAGCCAAACATCTGTGCTGTTTTCAGAGTACATCAACACCAATTGTATATTACTCTCTCAGGCTGACAGCATGCAAGAATTACCTGCGGACTTGTCTTTCTGAAAGTATCAGTCCCATGTATCACATCTCTAATTATTCTTTCTCTCAGATTATTGTATTCCTCTTCGGTGAGCTCACTATCTTCCAGCTGATGGTTGCAAACTGGGCACTGTCCACTGCAAATAGTGAAAAAAGAAGACAAAAATAAATAAGAATTATCTTAAATTTTACAATCTTAATGGGCATCTGACTATAAGAACATTTTTCCCACAAATCCAACACAATAACATAAAGAGAAAATTGGTTGTAGTCTTTCTGGCATGCATCCAGAACTCTGAAGTCACTGTAGCCACTTCTAGATTTTTGTATGATCTTCCAAAACTATGCCAGAAGAAAGAATAAGAACATTTTGAAGACCCAGCCTTTTTAAAGTTGTTTCATGTCCCACAGCCACAGTCTCTGCCGTAACCCACATTCTAAAGGAAATCAAACTGTAACTGTCATTGCTCTCAAGCACCATTTATTCTTTTTTTTTTCCTAGTTGTTTCCCTTGCTGCCTCTCCAAACAAAACCTGTACATCAACACAATGCACAAATCCATACTCTAGTCAAAAATGTTTGAATCCTGCATCATTACCTTGAACCTCTGGAAACTGGAGTATGGGAACTCATATGTATACAAATGATCATATTGTCAAGGATTAAAATATTGTCTTAAAGATTCAGAGAAAAGTTGTTTTACAGTTATGAAAGTTCATCTTATAAAAAGACAACAGCACATTTTTGAGTAAAACATTGCATTTACCTGTCTTTAATATTGGTCAGGCGTCCTTTCCAATTCTCTCCTGGTATACTAAAACATACACAGGAAAAGATAAATTACAGCATTAGATTCTCATTTAGCTATACCAGCACTACAGATAACAAAGAAAAAAAATCTATTCTGGTCAATATTTAGAAATAGGCCCATCATCTACCCTGAAGAAAAAAAAAAAAAAAAAAAACAACCCCACACAAAAATTCATACATAATTTAACAATTTGAAGTACCAAATAACAAATCAGTGTTTAACAACATGCTGAGAACCGACACCAAGTCCTTCTGTTTACTTTGTCCCCAAATATAAAGATACACAAATAACAAGATTGCACTGACAAGTTTCAAGGTGCTGCCATACACATTCGTAAAGCACTCAGAAATCAGACGGAAAAGCAGGAAATCATTCTATCCAAGTGTAGTCCAAAGATTTAGAAAAACACTCCTAAGAGTAATGTTGGTCATAGCAAAATGCTGCACTAAGACTTTCTGATGCCACATCATTATCATCACCTTTGCTATTAACACTGGTGCCACCACACTGGTGCAAATGTTCCCCTTTGCCCACAAGATCCAGAACAGAATAGGCTATATGCACAACAGCATGAAATTGCAGATACCTCCCTCTTTGCCACTGTCTTTATTATCTTTGGTTGTACAATTATGTGCTGTGGACTTTGGGATAGCCATTCCACTTCTTGCCTCCTTTCTCATTCTGTATGATGATACACAGAGGCTCTTCAGTTGTTTGTTTTTTAACAAAGACAATAGGCAGTAGAAAATACTGTGATTGTTAGACACTCAGATCACTATTGGATCTGGCTTTACTCACTAGTATAGTCAGTGCTGGACTTCTCTTTAGAAAAATCATTATTGAAAATAACACTTTTTCAGTTACACACACTTCTGTGATTACTGTAACTTCTGTTTCCTCACAGATCCTACTTTTGATTGAGAACTTCACATAAACTACCTATTTATTTTTAGCCAACAGCACAAACACTCTTTCAGGTATCTTATTAGATTTAATATATGACAATCAAAATTGACCCTCAAGAACTGGAGCTTGCTACTGAAACATTATTTACCTTTCAAACCACAGCTTTATACTCCGCATAAATGTTTTGTGAGGGTATACTTGGTTCTCTCTCAAATAAAAGAGGATACCAAACAGCTCTTTTTGTAACGCAGAATTTTTCATACCCCTGCTGTGGTCAAAAAGGGCCTGCAAGACATCCAAGGTTGGCACTAAATCCTTAGCCAACATTTCATGGTAAAGTTCACAAGCAAGGGTCATTTCTTGGTGACGGCCAGCTGCTTTGATGCAGGATTCATAGTTTGATCGTGAGGGAACTGTAACCCTTTTAACTTCTTCCAAAAGAGTCAATGCCATTCTCCACTGATCTGAATTACTCAGTCCTTTAATAAGAAGGTTATAAGCCCCACTTTCTAAAATCTTAAATCTGATTTTCAATATGTCGTACACATCACAAATTTCTGAAGTTTTCCCTTGTTGGACACACAGGGCCAGATATTTGACCAATAAATTATACCCAATGTCACCATTACTCTTTGCCACATGAGTCAGCAAGGACTTAGCCACGTCAATGGGGCTGTTGTATCTGATCATACTGTTAAACATCACTTCTTCAAATATTTCAGGGGACTGAAAACTTTCCCTCAGTCTATTCCACTCCTCAGCACACAAAGGACTTCCGGGAGGCTGTACAGAGGCAAACTTATGCCTTGATACAGTGTGATTCATCAACTGTTTCTTCAAAGCTCCCCCAGAGGAAGAAAAGCGGAGTTTCCCTTCATGTATTTCTTGAGTGTCCTCCTCCCATCCTTTTTCTTCTTCATAATCAACTTCAGACCTTTTCTTAGATGGACAGGCATCAGTCCCTTGGGGATCCACTGGTAAAGCAGTGCTGGAAGATGTCATAAAGCTGAAATAGCTAACCTTGTCCCTTTTAGGGATGCCAAAAGAGGCAGCAAACAGTTGATGGCATCTTGAAGCAGGCCAGAATACACGGCTCTTCCACAGCAAAGCCTGTAAACCATACTGACTGGGTTGAGAAAAAAGTGCCATCACCAAAATGAATTACTTCACTATTAGTTCACTGTACCAAGTAAAGTTCTGAAGTGGAAAATGCAGTTTGCATAGGAAAGTTTATTATTGAAGCCTAAGAGCTGTCAAGCTGAATATGCTTCACTTTCAGAATGCTTGTTTTGTGAGTCCTTTATAGCTCTGACAAAAGCAAAATATGGCGAAATCTTAAAAAAAAAAAAAAAAAAAAAAAAAAAAAAAAAAAAAAAAAAAAAAAAAACCACCCAGCAACCTCTCACAGAGCTACAAGGGCATTCACCCAGATGAGACTGTTCTTCTTTCCAGAGATGTTCTGCAGGTTTGCAGCTTACTGTTCCTCTTTGTCAGATGTTGTGAAGATGAGCACTGCGTGTGCTGCACACAGTCAGGGACCACTGATGCTGCCAGGCAGAAGGCACAGGTTTTTTCTTTCTTGCCTTCACCCAAATTGAGTCGGAAGGCTTCCTAAAAATAAAAATCACCAAAACATCACACGTTGGGCATATGAGGAACACCACATTTAAACTTCCACGCTAAGAAAGCTTGATAGGATTTCAGATCAGGAACACAGATTCCAACTCCTCAGCCAGCCCAGGACAGCACGCCTACAGGAGCGCCCTCAGGCCTCCAACCAGGGACCAACACCTTTCTGGGGACCCGAACCACAACCGCCCGGAGAAGCCCAGCACTACAACTCCCACAATGCACCGCGTCCCAGCGGCGCGCAACCTGCTGGGAAGCACAGTCTTTCCCACTTTCCCGCATTTATTCCATCAGAACGTCGCGAAGCGCGGACCCGGCGCAGCCTATGCTCTCGCCCTGAGGGGCGCACCCACCTCTGTCGCTGCGCGGCGGCCATAGGCGCCCGGCGGCGCACGATGCTGCCCAACCACAGCGTAGGACAGAGACGACCGCGCGGCACCCACAGCACTCCCCACCCCACTCTCACCCGGAAGTGCTACCAGGCGCGCTCAGGGTGCTTGGAGCCAATTGCATCTTGCGGAGCAGCACGTGACCCGGCGCGGCCTATCAGAATGCTCCACAGCGCTCCGCTCCTTCCACCATGTCAGGAGCGAGCCGGGCGCGTCGGGCGGCGTCCGGCGCGTGCGCGGGGCCGCCGTGAGGTGCGGCGGGGCCATGGACTGGAAGCGGAGCCTGAGGAACCGCCTGGCAGCGCGCCGCACCCGTGAGCGTGGGGCCGCGGGGATGTCACTGCGAGCGGGGCGTCTCAGGAGGGCTGGGCGGGAAGGAGCGGTTTCGAGCCGCGGCGCGGGGCTTAAGTAAAGAATCTGGCCCTTGTCACGTTGCTTTGCCAGCCGTGCCCGCGTCTGTCATACGCGCGCCTCAGAGCAGCTGGAAGCGGCCCTCGGCGCGTACTGAGGTGGGGCACGCAGGTCCTGAGTCTGCGGCGTCTGCGGGAGGCTGCGTGCCGTCCCTTCCGTCTGTTTATCCCGCTCGTTAGCGGGGCTCCGAAAGCCGTACCGCTAATGCTGTTTTTCAAGCGCCTCGTTAGGTTAGAACTCTACTTGGAGCCCGATCTGAAAATCCTTTTCTGTGTTAATTAGCCAAAAAGAGCGAACAGGAGCTGAAAGATGAAGAGATGGAGTTGTTCACAAAGTATTACATGGAATGGAAGGGAGGAAGAGCTAATGTCAACACGTCGTACGCAAACATACCGCGATTTTATTACAGGGTAAGCGAGGTGTCCAGGTACATTTAAAGACGAGGTTGTCTTATAAGAAAAAAAGTGTCATGTCCGTTCAAAGGAGCATTTCAGCTCATGAAGCTGAAGTAAGTCGAGCTCTGAAAGATGCAAATTGTTAAGCATAATTTGTCTTTGACATTGCATACTTGTGAATTTCAGCAGTTTCAAATAATTACCGAGCACCTTTGGGTAGAATATGCAGTAGTTTGCTAGTTGGACCATAGACTTGGGTGTTTACTAAAGGTTACAAGTCCTGTTTCTCTTTCAGAGATACTTCTTAACCCTGCCCATAACAGGAGCTTGAAACTAGATGATCTCTAAGGTTCCTTCTGATCTAAGACATTCTATGATTCTTGTTTTCATGTTTTGACGTACCACTGTTACAAATACAAATCTCCCTGTCTCTGTATATACACAATAGGCTGCTACTTTGTGGAAAGGGTCATTGGCCTTGCAGACTAAAGATGGAGCTTTGTTTGTATCATTGTGCTCAGACATCTTATTTGTGATATAAATCAAATTGACACGGGGGAATAAACGCAAAAGTTCTACACCTTTGATATTGGTCAGCAGCTGTCTAACCTTGCATCATTCCTTAATCCTCAGGATCTGCCAATAGAGTTCTCAAGTACCTATGTTTCAGCTGATGAATATGCATGCAGCCATCATTCTGATAATTCTAGACAATTTTGTGTGTAAATGTCAGAATCTTCATGCAAACCATTCTCCCATCTGCTTTTCTGATCAAAATGTGTCTAGTAGATGTTCACACTTGGGAGAGTCAGGCTTACCATGAAATAGAAAGTGCTGCTCTCTGCTGACTGAAATAACAGTAGTAAAACTTTAGTGTGCAAGCCTTTCTGTCCCACAACAGTGGGAAAGTGCTAACAAATAAACTATAGAATAATGGGTAATTCTCTGTCTCTCATGACAAAGATATCCTGTTTTAAATAAACATGCCAGTATTGAACTAATTTGAAACAGTATACAAGCCTAGAAGTATTCCTGTAGAAGAAACAGGTACTATGGTAGCATTCTGGTAGATAGTTGACTACTTTCTGTCAGGTAAGCAACTTCATCCAAGTGTATGAGGCAGGGGTACCTAAAAATAGTTAGTGACTGTGTGGTTTTTCAATAGAACCACTGTACAGAAAATTGAAATGCTACAATTTCTCTAGCTGCCAGCTGAAGATGAAATCTTGCTTCAAAAATTAAGAGAAGAATCTAGAGCAGTCTTTCTGCAAAGAAAAAGTAGAGAGCTGTTGGATAATGAAGAGCTTCAGGTAAGAAAATGTTTTCTGTATGGCTTGTGATGGTTTCTGACAAACTTCTTTTCTCTACAGAGTTTGAGCATCTCCTGTGGGTCCACAGAATCTTGTGTGATTGGTGAGGTGCTTTGTATTTACACAGGTTAACTTGTTGTGAAGCACTAGCTAAAGCCAAAGTGCTGAATAGTCCAGGACTGGTAACGTGAATGTAAATGTTATTTGTAAATTGTTACAATGTGCCTGAGGAACAAATCAGTGGCTTCTGGTTTTCCCACTTGTTCTGATAATTATCTAATGGGCTTGGAAGAAGTGATAAGTTCTGTTTATGTATCACTGAGAGACTCAGAGCAGTAGAAGGCTATTGAGCTAACTGCAGTGTGAACACAAAGAGATGTAACCCTAGAAATCCCAGTGACATGTTTATAACACCAGTTTTGAGTAGTGGAAGTGCTCCTTGATTGTTTTGCTGGTTGAAATGATGTTGTGTCCCAGTTGAGACAGCCTTACAGTAAAAACACTTATTTGCTGCGTTTTGTAGATGCTTTATCTTAGATGCATTGATGTATACAGAGTAATAACTTCTTAATCAAATATGTAAATATCTTTCAAGAATCTATGGTTTCTACTGGACAAACATCAGACGTCACCAATGATTGGGGAAGAAGCGATGATTAATTATGAGAACTTCTTGAAAGTTGGTGAAAAAGCTGGACCTAAATGCAAGTAAGCATTTCTTTTCTTGTTTATGCTTACTCTGGCCAAGTTTAAATGGTGCTGTAACTTTTGACTGCTCAAGTAAATTTGACAGTCTAACTGTGAGAGACGTCATGAAGTTATTGCTGACCTAATTGGTTTACATCCTTGCAAAGGTATGTTTCTCTGCATCTCTGCAGAAAATTTTCATAGGTTTGGAAAAGAGGATTCTGTGTTGTTTGCTTGTTTGTTTTTAAAGAAGAAATTCTCGCCATCATAAGCATTTTTACGCTAGTATGGCCAATAAACTGCACACATTATACTTGAAAAGGAAATCTTGTCTGCAGCAACATTGTCCAGCATTCCCTCATATTTTGATGGAAAATTTCCTATGAGATACAAAATATTCTGTGTATGTCATGTGATGAGTATTGCTGTTTTACATTCTTGTTGGGGACTGCTGTTGCACACATGGCTTTGTAATTGAGTTTTGGGCAAATTGGTTGTCTTTATATCACTGAAGAGGATTGGGAGCTACCAACTATATTGTACCAAAGAGAAATTAAGTTGAAGAAGAATTAAGAATTTGCAGACCATTGAAGAGTCTCATGTTTATGAGCATCAAAGGCTGCTGCTGTTTATTGAGTTTACCATTGCTATTTGGTAGGATACCAACTACATGTGTACTTGTTATGAATACACTCAATATTTGTGGCTTTCAGGTTAGTGAATTAATATCTTTGAAGACACAGAACATGTTCTGTATTGTTAAAAGTCTTTTAGATTTTCTGCAAGTTGGGAGTACTGGAACTGCATCTGTCAGTGTAGTATAATCAGGTGCAGACAAGTAACTTTCTTTGTTTTACAGGCAGTTCTTCACAGCAAAGATTTTTGCTAAATTACTCCATAATGATCCTTATGGGAGGATATCTATAATGCAGTTTTTCAATTATGTCATGCGAAAAGGTTAGTTGATGCTTCTCTTTTTAATGTGAAGTTATTTTATTTTCAAGGCTATTTTAAGCTTTATTAATTAATTGCAGTTCTCATCAACAGCAGTAGAATCCTATCCTTGAATTGCTAATGCTGTTCTCATAGAGATCTGGGGGTTTTCTTTCTTACTGGCAGGTAGGAGTTCACTGTACCCTTGAAGTCTGTCAGCCAGCGAGATCACTGATTAGTCTATTAAATATAATTATATATGAACTTATTATATAGATTATCTTTCTGATTTTCTTTATTCAGTCAGTGTTGTGAAGTACAAAACAGTGAAGTTATGTAAACCGTGTGATCCTAACTGTTGTCCTGTAGATTATCTGTTTAACATGCCTTCTCATTTCAAAAATACATGCATGTGCTATTTAAGTTCTGCTGTTGTATTATACATCAGAAGTGAGATCAGGGCAGTTGGATGGTAGCTGCAATACTTCATACTGCACAGAGGGCTCTAGCAGTCTAATGGGTAGTCTATATAGCACATTGTGCAGCTGTTTTTAATGCATGAAAATAATTCAGTGACAGAGAACAAATATGTAGGATTCCATGCACCAGGTGAAACATGGTACCTTCTCAGCCATTTCTTACAGCTGGTTATTATAGGGCAGGCTTGGTCACAGTGCACCCCTTATCACTGCTGACTCTTACCAAGTTGTAGGCAGGATTATGGCTTTTCAACAGAACTGCTTAAACCTCAGAAAACAGGAAATATTGAGGCACTTAACATTAAACAGTGCATCGTGCATTTTAGAATAACGTCAAATTTTGGTGAGGCTCCAAAAAAACCCTCCAGGTTTCTTTCCTATAATTCTCTTTTCTGTTTTACAGTGTGGCTTCATCAGACAAGAATAGGTCTCAGTTTATATGATGTGGCAGGACAGGGCTACCTCAGAGAATCAGTAAGTACGTTCTTAACTAAGTTGCTGTCTGTATGGGAACTGCTGAATCACAGCCTGAATTTCTGATTAAGCACCTGAGGCGAGCAATGAGTCAGCTGTGGGAGCACAGGTGAAGGCAATTCACCTGTGCTGCCGAAGGGGTGGAGCCTGGCTCCACCTCTCCTAGACCCATTTAAGAGCTGACTACCAGTGGGGAAGGATCTCTTCTGGAGATCTACTCTGCTGGAGTTTCATAAGTGAGCCCAGGATATGGGTAAGTGTCCTGTCTTTTCTGCTTTGGTGTAATAACTACGTAGCCAATCTCTCTGGTATATCTCATAAGCTATAACATCTGTACGTTTGCTAATTGTATGCTGTCTATCTTAACTCATGTGCTAGAGAATTAGAGAAGGTCCAGATTTCTTCAATTTTTGTGTCACAAAAACAGAATCATATTGTAGACTTGGATAAGGTGTGTTTATTTGGATAATTAGCAGTCTTTGTATACTTGAAACTTGGTGGCGAGTGCTCCTAGTCTTTCTAACTTATAGGTAATTCCAAAAAAGAGGTTGCAGATAGCAAAGTTTTATGTGATTGGCTCTTTACTGGTTTTGTTAGGATACAGTAGAAATCACAAAAAAAAATATGTCCGCAGTGGGTCCAGAGTGGGAGTGAAATTAATCTCCTATTCTGTCAGGAGTTAATATTATAAAATAATAAAGTTGCAGTTACTGCTGTAATTGAAATGATACAGTAAAGAACTGATACAGTAAAGAATATTCAGCAATAGGATAATTCAATTAGGAATTACACACTGGTATTTGAAAAAGTTGCAGTTGAATTCATTTATATTTAGATGTGAATGTCATACTTTTTTAACATTTTGTTTTGCTAGCAGACAGTTTCAGTTGTGGCACCTCATGTGCATGTTATGTGTCTGTCCTAGCATTTCTTTTACGAAGAGATTTGTATTTATGCCTTCACATATGCTCTTTGCTGTATTGCTGTATTTTTAACTGAGTATACATGGAATTCAGAGTGGAGTATAACAAACACATTCTTTAAACAACCATAGTGTTTAAAGCTTCTCTGTGTACATTCTCTTAATTCTACAGGATTTAGAAAACTACATTTTAGAACTCATCCCTACTTTGCCACAACTGGATGGCTTAGAAAAATCTTTTTACTCCTTCTATGTCTGCACAGCAGTTAGAAAGTTTTTCTTCTTTCTGGATCCTCTCAGAACAGGTAGGTCCATGTTTAATGTGGAAAATACTCACACATATTTAGAATCTGAAAAACAAATGTTTCTACTGAAACAACTTATGCCTTTGAACTAATGTATTGTTGTCTTTGTAGGCTCTCTTTTAGCAGTATTGTATTTTAATCTTCCCTGAAAATATGAGTCTTTATGTGTGTCTGATAGTCTACTTGCAGTGCTAATTAGTTTCACTGAAAGCTCCATCAGTTGTGGTACTCTGTGTTACAGGAACTAATAAATAAGACATTCATAACAGCTAATTCAAATGAATAGAAGGTGTGGCAGCTAACAGGGAACTCAGAATGTGTGGCAGAATACCCTGCAAGCTGTGGAAATGCTCAAGAATGCTGATTATGATGTTTCCCTGTGATTAAATGTGTGCACCATGTAAACTCACTACAAATGGTTTACAGTTATGGATGCTGATCATCTTGTTACAGATGTTGCTTACTGGGACAACAGTTTGGTTTCTGTATATCCTTCAGTTCACAAACTGCACTTTCAAGATTTCACTGTGCCACTTGAAGACAGCAGTGTTGTGTGGGCGGTAGTGTCTAGCAGGGGCAACAACAAGCATATAGAGAAGGTGTATGTGAAGTTACAGCGTCGTTATTCTGCACAGGCATTTGTGCAGTCTCTCTCCACTGGTTAAAGGTACAACAGCAGATGCTCAGTTTTGTACCTCAGCTTTGTCAGGTCTATAGTTTTGGAAGATGTGAAAGAGACACTATTATTCTAATAAGTGTTTTAAGGATGTGCTTTCTTTTATTATTTTTCTTTTGCATTTTTTGTTGGACGTTTATGTTTTTATAAAGTTTCCTGGCTTTCAAGGTTGCAGAATAATTACCAGAATCAACAAATTTTGTTCTGCCATTTTAAAAGCTATTTTTCTTTTATTATTTAGTTGTCTGCCTTATCAATTGATGGAATTTTTTTCCTTAAAAATAGAAATTTGTTTGTTTTCTGGTGAGGTCCACCTAAATGAGAACAACCAAAGGCATATGTTGGCTGAATGAGTTAAAACAGTTTTCTTCTCTTTCTACAGGGAAGATAAAGATACAGGACATTTTAGCTTGCAGTTTCCTGGATGACTTACTGGAGGTAAAGATCTCTTAACACATACTGCTGTATTTTACTTTACTATTTCTGAATTCTAACTTTGTATTTCACTTAGTTAAGGGATGAAGAACTTTCTAAAGAAAGTCAGGAAACAAATTGGTTTTCTGCTCCTTCTGCACTAAGAGTTTATGGTAGGTTCCTTTTATATATGAACACTTTTTTTCTGTACCTTATATGACTTAGTCAAATTCCTGGTATTATTTTTCCTGTTTTTTCATTAACTCCTTCTGATAACCAGTCTTTTCAATGGTTCTAGCTGTCTTTTCAGTGCGTCCTCCTAACTTTCATTACAATTTCTGTTCTCCAGTGTTGCTTTTTACCTCAGTTTTATTCTGTCATTTTGTGCTTCTTATTGCACAAGGTATAAAATTCCTTCTCTTTTGACTGTTCTGTTCATGCTTTTGCATCACCTTTAGCTCTTTTTTCATCACAACAGATCCGTTTTCTTGTGCTCCTTTCTCAAGTAAGCAGCCTTTACCCCCTTCTCACCCCCACTGCTTCTGTTGCTCGTTGTGATGATCCATGAATGTTTTTGTGGTTCTAGCATACTCCCACTTAACTAACTTCTATGGTAAGAATTAAATGTTAAATGTGCTGAATTTTCTTTCTCTATTGAAACACTTTGTTGTTTCTGTAGGGATGCTATATTTTGTCATCTGTTTCCTTCCTAGGACAGTACTTAAACCTTGATAAAGATCACAATGGCATGCTCAGTAAAGAAGAGCTGTCCCGGTATGGAACAGGGACCCTGACCAACATATTTCTGGACCGTGTCTTTCAGGAATGCTTAACTTACGATGGAGAAATGGTAACTGCATGATTTTACTCTGTTCATAGTATTGAAGTTTTTACTTATTAATAAGGGAAACATCTCACAATCAGTATCTTTTTCTAAAAGAGTAGGTTGAGGTAAAGTAACTTTTATTGGCTGTTCTTAAATTAGAAAATAAATTTTCTAATATCAAGATGATTGCAGTGTAGTTGGAAGACGAGTTTCTTGTTTTGAAAAGCGGAGATGCTACAGAATCCAGGTAGCCCAGGATAAAGCTTCTCTTCCACTTCAATACATAAAGTGCATGTTGGAAAAAGATGTATACATTTATCCGTGTTTTTAGAGGTCGTTTAATTCTTGAGAGAGAGATGAAGGCAAGTGGCACACTTGGGACTATCAGCTAATCTGTACATACATAGCTAATCAACTAATCTGTACGTTTCTTCATGAAGAGAGTAGTGGATTTTTTTATTGTAGGCTTTGCATAGTTGTAAAGCATGAGAAATCTAACCAGATCAGAGTTAAAATGAAAAATATCTGTGCTGTTTATTTTGAAATCTTTATGTAATGTATCACTACTTCTAATATGTCTGTTTTCAGATGATTAATTACCTCTAAAATGTGCTCAACTCCAGTTTACTATATAGCATTGCTGCTCCCTTAGTAGTTTTTTGTAGAATTGTTGAATCATTGAGCTCAAGAGAAGTCCTCTTAGTTGCCCTTTGTTGGATTTGCTTTAGTAAGTCTGTACTCTTTTGTACTCAAGAGTCCAGAGCAGAACCTAGCACTCAAATGTGGGCTAACCAGTGGTAAGCAGAGAATCATCATCTTCACCAACTTGCCAGTAGAGCTCTTCCTTATGCAGCTCAAAATGCTGTTGTCAGCTGCCTTTGCTGCAAGGGTACATTACTTATGTATATTCAGCTTTGTTGCCAATCAAGACTCTCAGCTTATTCTATGCAAAGCTACTTTCTGGCTGGTTAGTCCCCAGCATGTGTTGGTGCACATAGTTATTCCTCCCTACGTGCAGAACTTTGCATTCCTTCTGAACTCAATGCGATCCCTGTTTCTCCTGTCTGCTGAGGTCCTTCCAAATGGCAGCAAACCCTCTGATGTTTAAGGTAGACAGGGATGTTACACACGACTGTGGGCTTTCCGTCCTTAATTGTCACAACTGTATCTTGATCAGGAAACCAAAAATGAGTATAAGCAAAAAAGTAAGGAAAATGTAAGGAAGGTACATATCTGTGATGTTTACTAATGCTTCAACCTCACAAATTGCCAAACAACTTCAGTTGGTCATATGGTTCACTCTTGGATGAGGCTAGAGTTATTACATCTGAACACTTCTAATTTGTGCTAATGAAAAATACTATGGCTTTTCTTAACTGATTAGATATGTTCAGTGTTCTAAATATGTAATAAACATTTTTAAAAGTATATGTAGCCTGTTTAATTGGGATTTATGTTTGGAATACTATTTTACATCTAAAAATGGAAAGATTTCCTCTCCTCAGCAGTCACTAGGAACTAACTTTTCTGTTCATGTTGGTGGTAGCAGCCATTTTCCATTTTATTTTGTCTTTTTCAGAAAATAGACTGATCCCCTACAATGAAATAGCTGCCAATTATAATGTTCCTGCTTGCAAAATCAATTTAGAAAGAAGACTATAATAAACATGATTGTATCTACTTTTAGGACTATAAAACCTACCTGGACTTTGTACTTGCATTAGAAAACAGAAAGGAGCCTGCAGCTCTGCAATATATTTTCAAACTGCTTGACATTGAGAACAAAGGATACCTGAATGTCTTTTCCCTTAATTATTTCTTTAGGGTAAGTCTCTTTATACAGGTAGGCCATTTTCTGTGTTTATGGTGTTATAGCCTGTGTGCTTCTGCATGCAGATCTGCAGGGAGTCCCTTTAAATTACCAGTTCCCACTGGGAAGCCGGTAACTGCTTGTAAGAAGATTTAAAACATTAAAAATTATATTCCAAAAACTTGGAAAGAATTCAAAAGGTATTCAGCATTGTTTTTCTGCTATTGAAATTAACTGTTTTGACTTAATTGAGGAGAAATATTTTTGTTGCTTAGAAGAATTTTATTTATATATATATATGTAATGATTACTCATTGAAATCACTTAAGATGGTTCTAGTTGGCTATTGCTCATGCTTTTAGTTTCCACTGTAATCCTAAAATTTGGTACAATAAAGGAAAATGCTGAAGTACAGTGATGGCCTGTAAGGCTGTGGCCTCAAGCACTTCCAAGGAGGGGGCATCCACAACCTTGCTGGGCAACCCATTCCAGTGTCTCACCACTCTCACAGGAAAGAATTTCTTCCTAATATCTAGTCTAAATCTACTCTTTTCCAGTTTAAAGTCATTTTCCCTCATCCTGTTGCTACATGCCCTTATAAATAGTCCTTTGGCAATAGTATTGCCAAAAAAGGCAATAATGAATTTTCTGATTTGAATATATTCCTATCTTGAATAATGAGTGATATGAGTGTCTGCATATCCTGTCTTCTGAATGCTCAAATGTTGGTCATAATGAAAGTTGGATTCTTGTCGTACTAACAACGGTGGACTTGGAGATGCACATCACTGTACCTTTAACTCACCACTACCTTACATGTGGAAGAGAACTGATGGCAAGCTATTCTGTTAATGCCTTGTTACACAGCAATGCATCTTAACAAACAGAAGCATGTTCAGAAAGTATCATCCAGTGTCAATACTGCACTGCCTATTTCTAACTCTTCTTTTTTAGGCTATTCAGGAGCAAATGAAAATCCATGGACAAGAACCAGTTTCTTTTCAGGATGTCAAGGTTGGTATTCCCAAATAGAGTACTACATGAAATATTTGAATAAATGTTTCATAATTTACCAGTGGAGTATTGTAGTTTCTAGATTGATATGTATTTAATTGCAGTGTAGTAGAGGTGAATCTGACTTGTGTGTCTCGTGGGTTTGAAAACATCTTTCTATTCAACATTTGTTGCATAAGAACAATCTGGTATTCAACTGTGCTAGTAGTTTCCATATTTAATAGAGAAATTGTCTATTAATATATACTGCTGTGCCTTACACTTCAAGGTAGTTCATATAATTTGGAATCATCTCTCCTTCAGGACCAAGGAAGCATGGGGTTGACAATTTTCTTGTACTGCCTACATTAGCGGTTTCAGTACTAAAAGTACGAGCTTCAGTAAAGCTAAACTCACATGGATGAGCTGAGTTTCATTTTGCCACTTGAAGCCCAAAGGCTCCCGGAAAAGCAAGCTCTTATTTGAGCTGTGGGAGCTGAGCACACTGTTCCTATCTGTAGTTGTTACTATGTTTTATATTTTACATAGTTAGGGACTTAACAGCCTGCTTTGTATATTAGTATGGATGGCTCTAGTTATCCTGAAATCCTTCTGTATACAGTATGAAGTAACCATTATTCTGCTCAGTAATGTGTGTGGGCTCTTCCCCCTCCCAACTTCTAATTTTGACTTTTTTCTTTCACAGGATGAGATCTTTGATATGGTAAAGCCTAAAGATCCTTACAGAATCTCCCTTCAAGATTTAATCAATAGCAGTCAAGGAGACACTGTTACCAGTATTCTAATAGATCTGAATGGATTCTGGACATATGAGAACAGAGAGGTCCTTGTGGCAAGTGATAATGACAGTGTTGCTGATGCTGATGATACGTGACTTTCAACAGGAGTAAACTGTATCCATTGAGATCTCTCTTAACTGATGCATTCATTAACTACTGGATGCTGGGAACGTTATTTAAATTGATGCCTCTTCCATTTTACTGCCCTCCTGTCTTTATCTTCATCAGGCATGTAAGATAAAACTCAGTATGTAAAAATTGGTTCTGCAGATTCTTTGAAGTGAAAACAGCAGGTCTTGTTTAAGAGGTAACTATGATCTGTTGTGGTTTTACTTAGTTTTGTTTTTGAAATAAATGTTTTGGGATTTTTTCCTTACATTTGGGATTTTTTCCTTTTTTCCTTTAATTTGAATTCTCTAGAATGTGCATTTATACTGAAATTAAGGATGTATTTCTTGAGTATTCTCAGCACTGGCCTGTATCCACCCAATCACAGTGTTCTGCATGGCTTAAGTATCCTACTCTAAAGGAGAAAGTCTTCCATAAGAGGTAAATAACATAGCATAACCTCCTTTGTAAGTATTATAGGAAACTTAATTATATAGCTGAGCTACAGCAGTAGTTAAATGA
Source organism: Chrysolophus pictus (assembly GCA_037305975.1). Classification (NCBI taxonomy): domain Eukaryota; kingdom Metazoa; phylum Chordata; class Aves; order Galliformes; family Phasianidae; genus Chrysolophus; species Chrysolophus pictus. Next base: position 36,377,914 of record CM074580.1, on the reverse strand, counting down.
GTGTTTTGCTGATTTAATAAATTCACACAAGCATTTCATATTTCAGATGAAGTTAGAGGTACAGGTCAGACGTGATTGTAGTCCTGTACTGTTTATCACTTTGAGATAGTGCTGAAAATGGTGAGTTCGTTAATACATACTCCATGAAGTTGTAAGGAAGGGGGGGTGGTGGCATGGAGCTGTCTTGTCAGTGCCTGGATCTTCTGCCAGGATGTGTGTGACTCAAGGGAAATGGAAGCAGTGAACAAGCACTACACCTGTTTGCAGGCATAAAATTTCAACCACCCCACAGTTCCAAAGGAAAAGCCACAGCCAACTTTCAGTTCAAAAATTATATTAAATATAAAATAACCAATTAATGCATTTACAGAAAAATTAAACTATTATGAAAGTAACCACTTTCATACAGTTGGCAAAAAAAAAAAAAACTGAAGGAAAGATTAAGTTAAGGCACAGTGAGTAATACAGCATATTATACAAAGAAGTTTAACCCCAAGGCAGTGAGAGTATTTCTGATATACCAGACAGTAGGGACAGAAGAAAACAAACACAATTGACATTAATTTCATGGCAGAAAAACAAAGCATCTTTCAGCTCTGAAGTTTTCATTATTGAGCGAGGTGAAGAAGTGAGGCTTTCTCTTTGCCACAGTACAATAAAAGCTCCCAATATTTTTCTATGTATTCCCCAGGTACTGATCCATGCTCTTCCTTGCACCTGTTCAGGGTGGAATGATTTTACACAGCTGTCAGCAACCTCTGTATTACCATTCAAAACAAGGTAAAGAACAGAGCATCAAAACAGATGGCTGAATCTTTCCAGAAGATCTGCTGTAGTATATAAGGGCATGTGAGAGAAGAAAGAATCTGTGTTATAATGGATACTAGTTCAGAGAGCTATTTGAAATACATAACTGAGCTCTGCAAACTAATGCCCAAGGTTCCTGGCCTGTGCTGTTCCAGCAGCTCCTTGGTTAGCTATAGTAGTGGAAACAAGGCTGGGGAATGATGATATCCAACAGGAAAATTCACTGCAGGTTCCTGAAATTTTTGAATTTTCAAGGACAGAAACAATTATTCAAATGGTTACTACATATTATAAGTTTTCTGCTCATCTATCTACAACTATTCTGCTAAGGAAGTGACTGGGACAGTTACTTATTTCCCTGCCTGCAGCAGTGACTCCTGATTGTCCCAATGTAAACCATTCACCTTTTGCAATTTAGAACTAGGATCACAGTCATTGCAATAAATTCCTTTAACTGGTAACTGGAGATAGTTAAAACTGGAGTGAAACTGCATTTCACTTAAAAAAAAGAATGAGTTTTGTTTCAATACTGAAACAAGGGTTTTTTTGTTTTTTTTTTTCATTTAAAAGAAGATACATAAGCCTGATTTCCTAATTTCCAGTTATTTATGAATTCTGCACTAGGGAGGAAAAGATACCTGCAATAGCACATTTCCTTACTCATAACATTAAACAGACTGCCTGTTCAGGTTAATTAGGTACACTGATTCAGGTATCGTATGACAAAAGAGGAAAAAAAAAAAGCGTAGTTACAAGTTGTTACCATACACAATGTCTACCCCATTCGCTATAATTTAGCAAGACTTGAGTTTACTCTCCCTGCCCATTCAGAGCAAGCATGTAAAAGGAGTATTTGAACAGGTGGCTCACTATTAATTCTTGAATCTAGAGGGACAGCATCTTATGCTGATGCTAGTTCTGTACTTGATTATAGCACTAACTGGAACAGCTGAGCAGTATCAGCTTCCAATAGTGCTGGTACTAGTACCTATGTACTCAGGGGTGTTTATAGCCTCCTTTAAAGTTTAGAGTAATAATAGAGTGTTTCATTGGGCCCTTAAATCTAAATAACATTAAATCTAACATTTCTTGTGTCAGTAACAGAAAGACACATGCACACAGTAGTGACAACAAATAGGGGAATTCAGAAGCTACTATGACTTGTGAGTTATAGGATATCGATTCTTATTAATCTATTCATAGAGAGCCAAGTTGCAAACAGTGTACAAATCAGAAATAGGTGTTTAGAAGTAGGAAAGAGTACTACATTTGCAATCCACAGTGCCAGACAACGATTTAAATGTTCTACTTGCTTTACAAGAAATTCAATTTTAGACCAAATGTTTGTAGCCCAATTTTCATTTTAACTGAAGTGCCAATTTGGCAGAATGCCTCAGCCTTTATTAGACTGACAGAAGGAAGAGACATCACTTAGCTCTCTCCTGATCAATAAGAATGCTAAAAGTTGTATTACACTGAACAAGTATAATCCTATTTTTCTGCTTGTAGCCAGACTGTGACACCTGACACTTCCTATTTCCTACAGTATACAGAGCTTTTTTCATTTAAGTAGGAACAGAAACTACATCTTGCTTATTTTCCACAACAGACTGGCAGTCTCCCTCATTTTCAAAGTTTACATTCACAAAGGAAGTACTTGTTGTTGCTTCAGGCTGGTCTGTTTGGACAGGAGCCTCAGCCTGTAGCTTGTCCTGCTGCTCCTGATGCTGCCTTTCCGCTTCTTCTGACATCCTGTTTTCCTGTTCCTCCTCTTCTTCCTAAAACAATCAACCAGGTTCATAAGCTACCGTTTCCTTGAAGTAAATAAGGCTTATATTCTGTAAGAGCATACCAGTTCCCATTACAAGACACAAATATTTGTTCTGCTTAATAACAGTCACTAGCTTATCATAATTCCACAATTCCCATTAAGGAAAAAAAAAAAAAACCAGCAAAAGTGAAGGGTTAAACTGTGTCCTACCAACACAGAAAAAACAATGTGTGTCCAGATAAGCAGTCTTTAGTGAACAGCAGTAGCAATAGGTCTACTTTCTATGAAGCATTTCAATTTAATACTAAAAAGCTATTGAAATAAAATAAGTGTTAAAAGTGTTAAAGCTTTAAGTTTTTTTGCATAAAGCATTGGCTACCTATGATTCATTTTCAATTAGTTTGGAATAAATGGTAACGTAACATTCAATTTCCCCTTGAATTCAGAGTTGGTAAGTACACCTACTTCAACTGAGTAAAGTGAGGCAGCTGCCTCCTTAGACTGTTCCTTTCAACTTTCTTGCACTTTTGACTTAAAAATGTGTTGTAGAAGAGAAGCAAGCAGAGCAGTGGTCAGGACCCAACCAATTCTAAGACTGACAATCTGATGAGAAAATACTCATGGATAAGCAAGCATAAATAATGGATCAACTGAAACAAGGTGAGCTGAAACAGAGATTCTGAGACTTAACTTCATTTCAGTAATCCGTGTAGGAATATAGATTTTATTTTTGAAAATGCCAGGGAGGATAAGTAGGGAGAAGAAAAGTTTAAGAACCCAATCTCACATACATACCTCTTTCTTCATTCTGTAATACTCATCAATGGCATATTGGTATTTTGGAGTGCTTATCCCCAAAACAGATGCAATCTTTTCCCCAAGGAAATCACACACTGAAAACAAACAGAAGTTGATAAATGATTAATATATACAAGAAAGTTGTTGAACACAGTTTCACTGTAAAAGGCATCAACTTTCCTGAATGGTTTTCCATCATTGTACATCACTTAAAAGAAAAAATCTGCTATGCTAAGCTACTTACGTATAGATCTTAGCTTAATATATTAATAACTGCTCTTTAAAAAAGAGAATAAACAAAAAAAGAATATGGAAATTAATGAAATCTTTGATAATGATAGTGCTTGCATTCTAACAGCTTTAGCTTTGCATTTAGGTTTGTTTTGCTAAGGCATCCATTAAAATTTAAGCTTTCAACCAAAATTTAACTGAAGATTAAATAAAAACATATGGCTAGCAACTATAGTGGTCCTTCAGTCTAATGATACCAGAGAGGTTATTTAATGATAGATGTATACTTCAATCCAGTATCAGTTTTAGCGATGCTCTGTCTTGCATACTGATGGATTGATAAAATGTATAGATTTTAGCTGTCTCAGTTTTCAAAGCTACACAGAATCATATAGATACATGCAGGATTACTTTGCCAAAACATGTAGTGAAGTCAGAAGTACGGCACAGGTGGGCTTGGGTCAATTGGTTGCTTTATCAAGATGATGGTTAAAGCACTATTGCTTCAATAAAAGCAAACAAGAAATCAAATATATTGCACTTCAAATTACAAATCTGCCCTTAGGATGCAAATAAATTACTCAGTCATCTTCAGTGAAAACAGAAGTAATCAACTGAATGGTTCTGTGAGTGTACAATCATTTTATAGATAACCTTACAGACAGAGCTCTTTCAAAAGATCAGTTTAAATGGCAAATACAGGAGGCAAAACTTAAGAGGGAAGAAGGAAGCACCTAGCAGTTCTCAAACTCATAAAAGACTTCTGGGAAGAAAAAAAAAGAGAACAATATCTACCTGTGTGAATGAGGAAAAGATACAGCAATGAACAGGACTGTAGTGTAAAGTGTTTCTAAAAATAATAATAGTTTAATCAATAGGATAGACTGCCAATAGTCTTTATAGTCTTTTAAATACTCACAATCAGGCTGTACAGTGATGGAAATCCCAAAGGTATTTGTCAATATACAATACTTCACACATTGGGAAGAACACAGACTAGGACAAGCATTCTAAAAACCTAGCAAATTTTTATGAGGTCCACAGGTCAAAGAAACTTCTGTGTAGTGAGTTTAAGACTCTGGACAATAAGTCCTATTTTTGTCTATCTTGCAACCTCAGCAGTCTGTTGAAAAGTACAAGACTAGTTATAGCCTTAGAATACTTGCCAGTTGTCTTAGTAAAATCTGATGATTTAGTTAGGTAAAAAATTCTTTCCAAATAATATCACTCAAAATGGTTCCATAAAAGACTTAATAGGAAGCTGATACGCTCCCCTGCCAACATCATCATAACTCCATATGGAGGAAAATAGAAAAATAAAAGTGTTCAGCAAAAGGATTCAAGCTTCATACAACAGTTGTTGATTGAAAATAAATAAATAAATAAATAGCATGCTGCCTAAAGCAAGGGGGAAACACCACAATCTCATTTATACTTTTGAAAAAAAAAAAAAAAAAAAAAAAAGACCAGTGGACTACAAAGATTATTTACAGTCTGTCAGAGTGACTCAATATTCTTCCACGTGTTTAACTAAGAATTAAGTGAATCAGTACCTGATAAGGTTGATGTGGCAACTCTCAGCATATGAAACCATAAGTAGGGTCCCCATGTGAGCGTTGTCTGTAACCAGAAAAACAGTACCAACATGTATAGCTATATGTTAAAGATACATATTAAGACATGCAAATGCTCAAATAGATCTAGAACAAAACCTGCAATGGCACCTGTTTGCAGCTACCAGAATATTTTTGCTTTACAGTAAGTATAGACCAGGCATATCTGAACAAAATATCACTACAAGATATAAAAAATAACCATGGTTTACATCTGGGAACATTATTTTCACCTTTTTTGTTTCCTGCTTCCAGACTTGGGAAGCAACAAGCATTCAGTTCAATCCCAAGATATTTCCTACAACTATAAAGACCTTTTCATTATGTTCTGAATTCTGTCAGACCAAGCAGAGAACTGGGCTAACCAAATATTCTCTGATTATAATAATGAGAGAAGCAAAAAAGGTCTGTGAGGAAAAAGATGGGGGTGCCGCCATTTGTGTAAGAGCAGCTGGAATTCATGGAGCTCTGCCCGGGCATGGATAAGGGCCAGCTGAGAGCTTACAGGTAAGGATTAAAGCATTGTGGTTGACACTGTAGCATGTGCATGCTATAGGGAAAATGACCAGGAAGAGCAAACGTATAAGGCCTGCTTTACACAGTTAGAAACAGTCTCAATGGTGACTTCCATCACCTTAACACCTGCTGGAGGAACAACACAGCACGGCATAAACCAGCATGGTCCTGACCACAATTTCTTGACACAAGTAACAGAGGAGACAAGAAGAGGTGCTCTGGACCTCATGTTCACCAGTGAGGAAAGCCTCACTGGGTATAGGAAGGGTTGAGGCAACCTTAGTTGCAGTGATCATGAGATGATGAAGTTCAGAATGCTGAGAGGAAGGAGCCAAGCAAAAAGCAAAATCATAACTCTGGGCTTCAGGAGAACAGACTTCGGCCTTTTCAAGGATCTGCTTGATAAAGGCCCATGGGAAAAGGCCTTAGAGGGAAGAGGCGTCCAGGAAAGCTAGCTGATACTCAAAAACCATCTACTCCAAGCTCACAAGTGATCCATCCCAACAAGTAGGAAGTCAGGCAAAAATGCCAGCAGGCCTGTCTTGATAAACAAGGAGCTCCTGGCCAAACTCAGCTGTAAAAAGGTTTATACTGAAGGTGGAAGGAGAGACAGGTAACACTGGAGAAATATAAAGCATTCTAACCATTCAGAGACAGAATTAGGAAAGCCAAAGCACACCAGGAGTTGAATCTAGCAAGAAAGTAAAAGTCAACAGGAGGTGCTTCTGTAAATACATAAGGGGCAAGAGGAAGATGCAGGCTTACTGCAGAAGGGTGTGGAGGTTCTGGTGACAGAAGACACAGAAAAATCGGTGGTAGTGAAAACTGCCTTCATCCTACATTTCCTTGTAAGACTGGACTTCAGAAATCTAAAGGACAAGGAGCAAGGTGCGGTGTAAGAAAGACAGTGCAAGAGGATCTGCTTCCAGAATACTTAAGCAAACTGGACACAGCTAAGTTTGTGAACCTTAATGGGATGCAAAATTACTAAGCTGGTGAAGGGACTGGAACATCTTCCACATGAAGGAAGGATGAGAAAGATGGAGCTGTTCAGCATTGAGTAGACTCTGGGGAAATCTCATCCATGAGTACAATCTGTCAAGTAAGAAGCTCAAGCTGGCAGGCACAAGTAAAACAGATGCTACATATTTTTGGCAACGGACATTAAAAATATCCTGCCAAGGTAAAAGTGTAAGCAAAACCAGCTGCTATCCTGCTTTTACAAAAGCACCTCCAGCTTGTTGATTACGTACGCAGTTGGCAGATAAGCTAACGACAATCATTTCTCAGTTTGTTCAGTTGAAGAACTCAAAAAAAAGTGCTGGAAAAGCTCATTGCCACAGGTGCAAATAATGGCATTGACAAGCCTTTGTACAATCCTTCATAACGAGGTGACGAGGTCAAAAAGCACTCACAGAGCACACAGAACAAACAAAAGCCTGCTGTGCAGCAGTAAGTAAGAAGCTAGAAGAGCCCCTTTAGCATTTAAGGATAAAAAGAGAAGCTGAGCTTCAATGTGACAGAAGTAAATCAGACACAGAGTATTCTAATGTCCTATTGCAGTGCCACAGACATTAAATTTGAGTCTCTGCAGGCACAGAGATGCTTTCTATTTCTGCTACTCCCCCACCACAATTAAAGATCAGTTTGCTATGTTAGAAGTAATTCTAAGTTCAACTTTGTACAAACGCCTGCTTCCTACAACATGCGTCTCCGGCCTAGCTACATATTTCTTCACTCATTCCAATATTTTTGTGCCAGTTCTGGTAGTTTAAAAAAGGAACATTCTTTCAAGTGTCTCAAAAGGTAATACAAAGCCAAAAGAAACCATGTAATGAAGATTCAACAGTAAAATGAAATGCCTTGTAGAGTAAACACCACTGAGAACAAGCAGGAACATGTGAACACATCCGGGAGAAATAATTCTCTGTTTTTTTTTCTTACTTCCTCAGGGTAAGTTTGGGCAGCTTCTGACAGAACCTCAGATACCTAAGCAAGAAGGCCAAATATGAGGTGAGAAGAGGTACTGGAGAGAACCTTATGGGTGATAAGAACATAAACGTTCTGCAAAAGCTGAATACAAATTAATAGTACTGTATGAAGTATCTTTGATTTACTGAATGACACTGGAAAATGGTACTGAAGTCAGGTCTTACGGAACCAAAGTCAGTTCAGTAAGAACTGCACACCCAGATGTTATGTATCTTCTTTGTCCAGAGAAGTCTTAACATTCAGTGTAATCAAAACAAGGACAGATAATACTGTATTTCTTGAATGGAATGCAGGACACTGGTTTTATATGAGGGAACAGTATTTCTCCTACCATCATTCTCTTAAGTATATGTTTCTACAATGCTTAACTATACTATTTTGCTATCATAATATAATTTTGTTTTTTAAAGTTAATGGTTATTTACAGTTGATTTTAAATTACAAAACATTCTAATGCACAACTGTAATCTAAAACTCAGCTACAATATGATCTGTCCAAGTCCACGTACAGAAGGTGTCAGCGCACTGCATTTTAAATAGGAATTGACATAATGAATTCATCCACTGATAAAACCAAGAGGGCTATGATTCAGCAACAGAACATGATATTGTTCCCTAGTATGGTGCAGACATACTCTGCTGAACTGCTGAATGTGCCATATAAACAATCCACATCCATATTTCATTTGCTAGATTTCAGTCCCTAATAACACCTCTTGAGCTTTCTAAAGATTGTAGGTTTGCCATTTTGGTTTTTGTTAAGTTGGTTTTGTTTGCTTTGTTTTGTTTGTTTGTTTGGATTGAGTGTGTGTTTTTCCTCAGAGAAAATGGCAAAATGAGATAAAGAATCATTTACTGATTTAAGAAAAAGCAAGTTGTGCTTTATGAGTTAAATATTGCCGGATACTTTTCCATTGTTTACTGTGTCAAGACGCAAGTTTAATGAGTTTAATTACTGATTGCCTAGTCACTGGCATAACAAGTCCTTCAGTAAACGCAGCAGGTGAAACTGCTATCACAAACCGGTTAAAGCAAGATTGAGGAGCATCAAAATAAAGCATATATCGTGTGATGAATAGCAATTATTTGGTCACTGGCTGACTTTCCTCCCTCGTTGCAAATTCTTAAAATAAAATTAAACTTTCTGAGTTCTCAATAGCATAAAATAATGCTTTTTTGCTATATGATGGTAAGCTCCTTTTTGACTAGCAGATATGAAATAATCTTCCTGTAAGAATATCTTTCAGTCTTTCCAACAAAAATAATCTGTTCTGGAGCTCTACTGCTGAAATGTTCTCAGGATGAATGCTAAGGTTACAAACATATATAGTTGCTTATAGATGGTCTGCAAAGGCATTTCTGCCTACTCACCTAATAGGTGAAGGCAACAAAGTGGCAATCCAGGCAAAAGCAGAAAGATTATCTTCTGGAGCCGGTAAGGTACAGATTTTTGTGGACAGTATTGAAGGAGATTTACAATATAAATTACATTTTTTGATAGAAGATTCAGTTATGAACAAAGCATTTAGAAACACAAAGGAGAACACTAATAATAAAAAATGCTATCTTAAAAAAAGAAATCAGAAAAATGTAGTAAGCATGCCCTGTGTTTTGGATTCAGCTCCCTCTCTAAAAACCACAACAGACTGGCAGCAGCAATGAACTGCACGCTGACTTACAGAAGTGTCAGAATCACTGCTTCAAAGCAAAACTTGAGACTCGCTATTTTATGAGAATTTGTTTTGGGTGGCATCAGCCCATCACGCTGAGTTCTTTGGTTGTCATCAGAATACACACATGTTACTTCGCTTAGTACAGAAGACATTGCCACTGTGTGCCTAGCTCTGCAGTGTAACTAAACCAAGGTATAGCTACTGAAGAAGTTTTCTTTACAACACAGCAAAATATTTGTTTCTCTTAAGAGTTAAGTTTAAACTCTTAAGTTTAAACTCACTTAGAACCTGCTATTATGCCAATACCAGCTGAGCTTTGAATTTTCATGATTTAAAGTTTCTATTCCAAATATTATGTGCTTTTTCTAAAAATAAATTGGTCCAGGAACAGCTATTATTTGCAACATACTTTTTAGTATCCCAACCGAGATAACAAGTTTTAGACGTGCTGGTCTCAGCAAACTGACTACTTAATTGCTTTTATAGAAATCCTACAATAAAAACATTTTCAAGGCAGCTGTTGGCTAAAACATCAAAGCTCAGCTTGGACTAACATTTCTTCAATTCAGTGGCTCAGCTGGGATACACGAAGCATTCAGCAGATAAGGTAAACTTCACTTAATGGCAACCCTTGGTCTAATCAAGTTTATTCTGCCAAGGTAAAAAGCAATGCTTAATAGGGCATACTGTGCTCCACAATAAAGTATTCTGCTTCAGAAGGTTCTTTTATTATTAAAAAAAAAAGAAGAAAAAAAGTAATAAAAATTAAATATTTCATAAACTATAATGGAATCAAGCAATTTTATCTGTACCATACAATATGCTTTTTGGTATTCAGAATAAAATTCAGATTAGGAAAGCAGGAGTATGATCCCACAAACTTCTGGCAGTTGTGAACATTTGAGGACTTTTTAGTTAAGTGTCCATTTGTACAGCAGTTTGTACTTCTCTGGCCTCACAACACACATATCAAGTCCTGCGAGCCTTCCATTATGCTAATGCAGTGAAATTGTTCTACTGAGGGGAAATGACAGAGAAATTACACAGATCTAGACCCCTGCTAATTATAATTGAAAAAAAAAAATCTCTGTACATATCTATGGATATCTGACAGAGCCCTCAACGTGTGGAACAGATCTGAATCTGAAGACCCATTAACGTTACAGTAATATTCAGTAAGTTTCACAGTTCTTGCACTTCTAGAGTAAACCCTTAGGGGGAAGAAAAAAAACATAAAAATACCCAACAGTGTAGCTTAACAGCTATCATTTATCAATTGTTTATAAGTTAAATATATTTATTTTCAATGATTATGCTTTAATTAACACATAAACTTGACATGCATTTTTATACTGATACACCTGCTCTCAGGCTAATGTTACTTTTCTTTGTATACAAGAAAGAGGTAGCAATGCCATCAGTCCATCCAAGTCTGAATGCAACAGCTTTACACATGAATCCTTTGGAGCCCCAATCTCAGCTCTCCATAGTCCCATAGCAGCTCAATCCTCAAGCTATTACTTTTTCTTCAAGGTAAATTAACTTTACAGAGGGAATAAAGGAGAACTGATTGACAGTTCTTCACAAAGCAAACCCCTTGTGGCCACACTTCTTCAGAAGAGAAAGAGAACAAAGTCAAACTGTCCAATGAAATCCCTCCCTTTTGTATCCCTGGGAAGGATGCACACACAAATAAGTATAGCAGCTAGTCATACAGTAATTAGCAAGCTTTAAGCACAACATTTCTTAATCTTAATTCCCATACCATGGTGCACAAGTCATTTCAACAGCATTGCTTATGTCAGGTAGAAACCACCATCAGTTTTTGTGTGTGCAGAGACTCTTATCAGAAGTGTAAGAACAAGCAGCTCTAAACAGGCATTTGCCTCCAAAGCACAGGCAGGCTAGCTGCTGCACAAAGCAGCAACCCCCAGCCACCTGACAGTACTCAGCACATAGGGAAAGATCCAGCTGATTTCTGGGGCCCCACTTCAAGCTCAGTACAGGCAAACAAGGCAAAGAAGGCCAGGAATGGAGTCCTGCAGGTAGGCAGAGAACAGGACTGTAGGATTCAATTTATGGGAAGACAGAATCGTAGGAGGGTAGAGAAGAAATAGTTGGGATACCAGTTTGTGGAGCTGTCATAAAAGAAACACAAGACTGTGGATGTGGCAAATACTTCTAAGATTTCTCAGTGCCTAGAGCCAATTGAATTAACTCAATTTTTCATACACCGTATCAAATTTGTAACATCAAAACTACAGGAAAAAATGCAAGTAGTTATCCAATAAACCAGTAAGCAGAAACACATCAAGTGAAATACTTACAGGATCTACAGGAGGCAACAGGTCTTTTTTCTCTTGTTCATCTTCCTCTTCATCTGTGCTGTATTCTTCCATTGTTTCTCCACTTGCAAAGTGAATAACCCTCCTTGGAACTTTCTTCTTCTTTCCTATGACACCCAGCTCCACATTCTCAAAGCCTCTATCTCCATTTGTAAGTTGCTACATAGAAGAAAAAAACAAAAATTATCTCAAGTACACTTCTATGCAGTAAGCTGAAAAACTGGACTTTTCCCTTAAAAATCTTCATGATCTGTTTAAGAATTTTAGATTGTTTAGTATACATCAGCAATCACCATTAGTACAAGGGCGCATGAAAAAAGCACACTTAATTTAGCGGGTAAGGATGAATGAAAAAGAGAAATGTGGGTTTGTTCTTCCAGTTGTTGAATACTACTATGCAGTCTTCAAGTCTAAAAAAAGCACTGGGAAAGCTTTACTTCTGGTTCAAAGGCCAGTCCATAATTCTTTAGGATAACAGCTCATGTGGATGGAGGATTTTAGCAAGTTTCATGTTGTATCCATCAAAAGAGAACCTTCATTTTGGCAGAGCATTTAAATACTACTGCAACAAATGCAAAAGGTGTTTTGAAAATACTTCTATTATACAGAGGAGGACACAGAAGACATGAAATATTAGTCAGTTGCTTTTAATGTACCATGCAGGTTTTTAAAAAGCACACAAGTGCATGCATTGTAGAAGCGTGTCATAAGGAACTTGGGGAAAGAAATGTATGCATGCATACATAGAACTAACTTTGTTCCCCTTTGACTTTGACATGTTCCAATTTTTGACTACTTGTCTATACAGCCTTAGCAGTCTTCACAGATCACAAATCAAAAATATTAGTAAAAATGTGTATTTTTAACACACAGTTGTAGGATTACACTTAATCCTAAACACAGTATCGCTCTTCCTGTCACTTATGTTGGGTTCACTAGAAAAACCAGTGGGCACAGTGCAGTGGGACAGGTGAAGGTAGGGGGGCAGAACTGCCTCCTTCATTCCAGGTAGTAGATTTATCTCATGCCCAGAGAAAGGGAGGGAATACACCGATCACATGCTATGCCTGACTATGTGGAGAGGGAGTACACACTTTCATCATCCCTTCTAGCCCTCATACTGCAGCTGCAGAAAACTGCAAGTCATTTTGGCTTCCTGCAGCATTTCTTTAGCTACCATGGCACATTCTGTGTATGTTTCTGGAGGAAAAAAGCAGAATGAAGTGGCAGAATGAAGTTTTCAGTGGTATAATCCAGCTGAAATGGCATTACATTTCCATGCAAAAGCACAAAGCTGACAGCCCTGGGGCTAGTGGACTCTGTTGAGTTTCAGTCCTAAAAACAGCAGCAATAGAACAGCAAGTCTACAGAAATCTGTGTGCTGAAAAAGTGGAACAGCCTGAGCACAGGGAGCATCCCTTGTGCTGCTGCGAGGGCAGGCACTGCTCACTGCAAGTTGGTTCTGTGTTTTTTGGAGCGCAGAGCACCACAGAATTGGCCTCTTAAAAAATTCCACACTTCTTCATTGGCACAGGACAATGATTCCATTTTTCATGGTTAGTCACAGTACTGAAGAGCACAATTTCTTATGACTATTTATTGTGATCAATAACAGTAAGCCTCACTATAAGCTCCTAGAAATCCTTTTGCTGATTTTGATTCATTTAACTCAAATACTTCAAATATCTTTTAGCTTAGAAAAACAGTGTAGTAAGTTTTTTAAATTTAAAAGCAAGCTTTAATTCTCTGGCTATGAAAACTGTACTCTTCTCAGTGCATTCTGTACCCCTCTTACACTACCTGCGGAAAGGAGCTCAGCACGTTTGATGCTGGTACAACATTTTGGACAAATGTAGTCAACACAAAAAAAGAATCAAGGAACAATTAAACATTTCCCTTGGTAATCTGGTCCAGAGACCTAAATTTATTTAATAAAATAAAACATATCAGCTGCTGCTTTGATTATTACATGGGCAGGAAACCTAGATGTTGTTTCCAGTCATCCCTGTAGCGTTTGTCCCTTTAATTTTCACATGCACAACAAAAGCCTCCTTTCCCAGCTGCAAGCAGAAGCCCAGTATCAGTACATTTTATTTCCCTTCCCAACAGGGTCTGCTAAAAAATGTGGCAATACAGATCTTATCTATAATTATCACCCAGACTCACTTTATAGCAAAACACAATAGTATCTTCTGTTTGAGACCTTACACATTTACCTTCTTTTTCCAATGCAGGGAGCTGTCATGCAGATCACCCTTCTGGTCACGTTGCCATCTCATTTTCTTCCACAGGCCTATCCCCACCAGCATATTACACAAGTCCTGAAAGCCCTGGCACGTGGCATGACAAATAAGTGCTATACAAGCATTTACTTTGGCTTCCATACTGCCAATTCCATACAGCTATTAAACACGAGGCTAGTTACCTTTGTACTTTCTGCTTCAGCTTTAGTTGTGAAGATGCTTTGTGAAGTCTGTCACGCTATTTCCTTTTCCTTTCAAATGCCCCCTTGGAATTCTTAATTCACTTTGTGACCCTCACACAATCTCCCCTGTTGGAAGGTTACATCCCAAAGTGCTGTTCCTCATTACTCCTTTCAACCCCTCTCACCTCAGTTTTTGGCAGAAGCACGCAGAGTAGGGAGCACTTCAGCTGTGCTGGTACAATGCCCAGCACCAATGACCAGCCCACAATCAAAATGCCAAAACAAATAAACTATGATTAAGGATGAAGTGTGTCAGGACACCTGCAGCTGGCGGCGCTCAGCACAACTAAGACAAGACAACGCAACAACCTCGAGTTTCATTGAGGAGAGGAAAAAGAAAAGCAAATGACAAAGAGGAGAACAGACCACTCGCTTTGTCATCCTCCACTCTGTCGGAACCTGAGGCCACGTACTGAGCTTTTGATCCAAAACGCCAAAGCTCGTGCCTCTCTCACTCCCCCAGAAGAGTAATTAGTTCACAAAGAGCTGCTGGTCTGACGGCATTAGTCAGTATGAGGCTGCAATACTAATCAAGACACAGCCCTGCCCATGCTGTCCTGCCTGCTTGCATTTGTATTATTTTTATTTTCGGTGCATCCTCCTTAACTTTCTAGCCCGTGTTTCAAGCGAAACTAAACCGCACGGGTCTTCCCCAAGCAGAAAAGGCTGAAGTAAGGGTTGGGAGAGCGGAGCTGTACAGAAGCCTTCGGAACCGCCGGGCTCAGGACGGCAGCGCGCAGCCAAGGCGCGGCACAGGAGCACCGCGCGCAGCCCGAGCCGCTGCCGGAGACTCGAGCCGGGCGGCCGAGCGCCCTGCAGGTCGAAGTCCGCCCGAGACCCGGTGTCGCGTGCGGCCGAGGCAGGGATCTCCGACACCTCGGCTCTGTCGCTGACGCGCTGTCTGGAAGCGGAAAGCCGCCCTGATTCAATATTTATCAGGCGATTTGTAAGGCGTTGTTCGCCCGTGAAACGGAAGACGCCCGCGCTGCAGGCTGTAACTACAGCGCACTGAAGGGCACGGCCGCTCCGACCGCCGCCCACGCGACCGCCGGCCCTCCCGCTGGGCTCGGCCACGCACGCCGCGGCCCCGCCCGAGCCTCCCCGGCCTCTCCCCGCCGAGCTCCGGTGGTCCCGCTCACCTGCTCGGGCTCCATGGCGCGGGCGGCGGCCGCGGGGCCGGCGGCGGGCGCGCAGTAGAGGGTGATGGCGGACAGCCCCTGCTCCATCCTCCCGCCCGCCGCGGCGCCGGGGGAGGGCGGCAGCGGCCCGCCGCGGCCCAGGGAGGCGAGCAACCGGGCGGCACCGCCCGTCACGCCGCCCGGCGGGGCGGAGCGCTGAGAGGGGGCCGCTGGGGCCTGGCGGGTCCCGCCGCGCTCCCGTCCCTAGGCCGCTGCCCCGGGGAGGGGGAAACGCGCGGGGCCCGGGCGCCTTCGCGAGCCACGCATCGGGGCATCGCGTCCTCCAGCTGCGGCGGTCAGAGCCTGGGGAGAAACGTACCGGGGATGAGTACCGGGAACAGGCTCCTCACATAGGGCCGACTGAGCTCCCCGGCCTGCTCGGCGTCCCCCTCACAAACGCCTCTCCGCCCGTCGGGGCAGCAGGGGGCTGAAGTCTCAACTCAAAAGCAGGATTTCACCTCAGGAAAAAAAGCATTAGAGCGTTAAAGCACGCAGTCCTTCCAGCACAGCTGCCTGCAGATGGAGGAACTATCACCCCTCACAAAAAAAGAAAAGCGAGGGGGGGGGAGAGAGAAAGACAAATTCTGGACCTGTGGAAAAGGCCCCACCTCATGTCTTTTAAAGGAGAAACAAAAGAAAAGAAAAAACAGGGTGTTCTGGCCCCTGGGGCTTATCTCAGTGAGAAAATAACGTGTATTCCCAGCAGGCAAGGAAAAGTATTTGCCTTCACTTAATTGGCTTGCTTTATGGAGCAGCAGTAGCAAGCAAAGTCTTCTTTCTCCAAACTGCATGCTGAAGGCTTGTGCTACTGCTAACCACCTTAACAAAGGGCCAGAACTGACCTAGGAAAAAGCACATCAGCCACTGCCAACAGCTAGAGAACACGGACAGAGGAAGAAGCACTTTCAAGATCCTGTTTACAGAACCAAGGAGTGAATGAATCGTTTTTTCAAGGCAGGAGTCAGTGGCTGTAATGAGCACTGCCATTATTTACGTGATGGCAAGGATGACACAGGATTGAAGGACAGCTAAGTATAACTTAAGGAACTATGGTCTGTAGCACAGATAGGCTCTTGGAACATGTCTTAGTAGTGCAGTCTCCCAGAGGAGACCTCTCATGAGCTAAAAATGCATCCTTTTCAATAGCTGCAATGAAAGAATATAAATATTTGAGCTACCAGAGTCATCCTTGTTCTTTGCGAGGGTGAAAATTACATCAAACCTGTTGCTCTAGTCCTGGAGGTAAGCCTTCTCATTAAAGAACAGCAACCAAACAAGCACACGCTGAGAATACATGAATGATTGTTCCACAGCCGGTGAGTCTTTTTTTTTTTTTTTTAAATGCAGAACAGCACAATCAGGGTTTGCACACACTTTGACATCCACCACCCTTCCAAAAACAATAAACACACATCAAAAACCTGTTTCTATGTTAATGTGCCCTATTAAGTACATTCCTAAACTTGTTAATGTGCAATGGAGAGGGTTACAAACTGCAGGATGCCACTGATTTCAAAGGAAGGACGCACATCTAGAACATAAATATAAGGAGTTAAGCTTATTTGGTACGTTGCTTTCTTAGCCATTAGTTCCTTCTAGTGGCGTTCTCCAGGCACTACAATTACCTGATGGCCTGAATTTAGATTTAGCCATGTGTCCAGACAGTAAAACAGGAGACACACACAAGAAGCCTAACAATAAAATGATGTAATACTTGCACTTTCAAACATTGTTTGCACAAAGTCTCTCATCTTAATGCAATTAAGAATACCAAACCGGAAGAACGCAGAGTACATTCCACATCGTGCTCTGCAGAATTCACATTTTATTTCCCACACTCTTGAAATTGTTTTGTATTGCTCCTATTGAGCAATAAGAAGGTTTTATAGACCATTGTATAAAGTCAAACTTAAAAAAACCCAGAACAATTCAAATCTTTAGGCAGTTGTTCCTAACAGGGTCTGAAGACTGTCTTATTTGGCATGATAAGAGTTCACACCTATAAGTAATTGCTGAGTAATGTACTGCTGTTTGTTTATACCAACATATACCTTGGAAATAACAGATCACACATCCTACACTAACAGAACTGTTTCCCAAACTTGCCCTTGCCTCTTGCTAGCTGGGTGAACTGGCAGAACTCTATTCCTGTACAGTAGCAGCAGTGATAATATGAAAATTCTAAAGACTAAAACCAAACATGCACAATGAATTGAAAATAGGAAGAGTTAACTGCTAATAACTTGACAGTCCAGCTGAGTCTGTACAAGAGCACAGAGCTTCACTGTTCTATCCTCAATATGCCTATTCATGTATGATTTCCATCAACAGCATTCAAATTAACTATCCACTATCCCCTAACTTGCACACCAAGATTTATTTTCCAGTCACTGCTACATGGTTTTGTATATTGTATTAGTTTTCATTGCTCAAGAACTGAAAATACTATAAAAACAAAGTTTGTGTAAATACATACCATGTAAATAGTTGAGGGCAGCACCCACACAGGCCTGTGATACAGAAGTATTCATTGTTTTCTTGCATTTAATATATTAGGATCCAACTTAAGCAGTCCTTTCA
The DNA here is from genome assembly GCA_037305975.1 of Chrysolophus pictus. NCBI lineage: Eukaryota > Metazoa > Chordata > Aves > Galliformes > Phasianidae > Chrysolophus > Chrysolophus pictus. Next base: position 36,359,925 of record CM074580.1, on the reverse strand, counting down.
GACTACTTACGTGGCTAAAATGCAGCGTTGTAGTGAATGGTGTATCTACAGATTTTTCAGCATCTTCTATAGGTAAGAATAGATGTACCATTAGCAGTGCAGAAGATAGTTCCACATTATAAATTTAGTTACAGCACATCTTATGTTTTATTAGCAGAAGAGGATTTCTATAGGAAATTATGCTATCAGCTGTGTTAGCTGTCACCTTTTTAAAAAACTGACATTAACAGCTAGACATACTTTAATTACTGCATTTAATTTCTATCACTCATCTAAGAAACAGAAATGGGTGCATTAACAACCCAAGCACACTGCAGTATATTTAATTAAATCCATATCAATCTCCTTCCTTAAAATAAGGGTTAAAGAGTTTACCATATTTGTTAAAATATCAAATTTTAACCAGCTTGCATAGTGCCTGTAAATTCCAACCATTTCAGACCAACACAGTGGATGATATAGGAAATTAAGATCAGAACGTAGCTGAGTTGGGGCAATATGGTCTGCCAGATACAGCTGTTTTTATTTCAAGTTGAATACTAGCACAAAGTTCATCTACTATATACTATTAACTAGTATACTATTAACTTCACCACAAAAGAACAATTTAATTGGCAGTCTGGTATGAAGATTATCAAGCTGTCAAATATACTGAAGGTATCTGTATGCACACATTGTTAGTTGTGTCATTCTTTATGTATATGGAAAGAACTATAGAATTCTGAAGAACAAAATTCTGTGCAAAACAAACACACTTCCTTCAAAAATCTGAGTAGCAGCAGCATATTTCAGGTGTTGAACTAGTTACATTGTATATGCCACAGAGTTATAGCAGTAATTAGAAATATATAAAATTAAGGAAGTCTCATTACATACTAATAAATGATCAATATGAAAGAATTAAAAAAATAAGCCATTCCTGTGTTTATAATTACTTAATTTTATTTTACAGTATATTTGTGACATTTTATGTACTATAACCAAAGATCAGGGTTGTTTACAAATATAATGGCTGCCATTTAATGTAAACAATTAAAAAGTGTCTCTAAATATTAAAATTTTACATCATTAAATTCAATTACTCTTTGTGCCATCAGGGATTACTGGAGAGGAACTAATTTAAGCAAAAATAGTTTTCAGAAATTAGATGTAGAAACTGAGAAGCTTGAATAGCATTTTAAAAGATCACTCCGCCCATCGCTGTAAAAAGGAAGAAAGCAAATCCTTTCACTGAAGTTGCAACTAATAATCAAACCAGTCCATTTTTATTAAGGCTTCTTTACATATTATTGAATCCCATCATGCCTTTCATATTCCCAGCAGCACCTTGTTGGAATTGTCTCATCATTGACTGCAATCCTGCCATGCCACCTACAGAAAATAAGCGAGAATATGTACGTGTTAATTAGTTTTGAAGCACAGCTTTCTTGCTTCAAAAAAAGTCTGTGTGCTGTAGAGAGGCCATTTTGGTAATATACGAACGAAAACCCAAGACTCAACCAGGCTTAAATAACTATCAAAATACAGACATCTGACAAAGAAATTACAGGAAGATCTACAAACAGGAGGATTTAACATGACCTCTTCATTAAAATCTTGACAAAATCTTGAAGGAATTAACATTATCAGCTTGCAAGACTTGAACATGGAAGTTTTTATTGAAAGATGTTAATGTCAACATTACTTATCTGAGGCAAACCCTGGAAGAGGGGAGAGGTTCAGAAATAGATGCACTTTACAACAGACATGCTTGAATTCTGGTGATATTCATTATTTTGTCAGACACTACTCCAACTGCTCATTTTGAGACCTGAATCCAAATGAAGAGTCTAGAAAAAGCATTTCTAAGTGCGAAGTATTCATAACACATTAACTAAGCTTTCTGATTCTTGTTAGAAGGCATGGACACACTTAATACTGATACATAATGAACACATTTTTGCATCACCCTCAATTCTGTAATATTTCAAATGGATCAAATGTAACAGACCCTTGCTGAAGCTGTAAAAAGGCAGTGCATACCCATATGATGAAGGACTCTTGGATCCATCATCTTTGCCATCTGTTGGTTCAGCTTGGCCAGCTGTGATGGGTTTACATTCTTGGACATATCACCACCTTAAAGATAATGGAAGAAGCAAAGCATATTAATTTACGAGGCTAAAAAAAACCCCCAAAATTCTGGGTCATGTTTTTGTTTTATCTCCTCCTCCTAAAATCCACTTAAGTCAATGATCAGAAGTTGCTATATCAGCCAAAATACTTAAGGATGAACAGTCTCTGTCACCCCCCACAGCAGACTCAAGTATCAGTATTGTAGTAGAAATGGACTCTATGTTGGTTAAGCCAAAAAATACAGTAGTTTTGACTGCCACGTTACACATCAGCATCATGAAGAACAATACAGCTCTCACTGTTACCCAAGAGCTTACAAACATGAAAGTTAGTGAACTACAACTCAGTCCTCCTCTCATAATACACATTGAGTTTCCTGTGTTCAGGCATCAAGTGGCCTCCACACTGAGTGTTTTACTTTCTTTTACCTTTGAAGAGTCCTTTGATACCTCCCATCTTTTTCACCATCTGTGCAAATTTAGTGTATTGCGTCAAAAGCTCCTGGACATCTCTAGTAGAAACACCTGAACCTCTTGCTACTCTTTGGATTCTTCCTGGCTGCTTACTGAATACTTTGGCACCATCTGTACTGTCAAGTTCTGCAATTACAGGAAAGGAAAAAAAAGTTTTGTTACTGATTACAGCTGGTAGCAGAAATGAAAACAAGTGTGCTGAGAATTTAGTTTTGAGCCAGAGAACAAAAAACTAGTTTTAGAAGAGGTGGTACAGAATTGTACAGAAATAATTGAGAGTATTCTAGGGAACAGCACTAAATGATTGTCCTTCATATGTTAAATCACAGTGGAAAAAAGTTACTAGAAACAATTTATTCTTCTAGCATACCCAGTTGAAGCCATGTTTATAGATTTAGCTCAAAGAGTACCTCTCCTGTAAAAGTTATGGATGGATTAAAAACAGCACACATTCCAGAGACCTGGCTGTATTACTAAGCATATTTAAGTGGGAGAAGGATACAAAGAAAGACAGTGACTCTGAAGATGAATGAAACATTTTCATTTGTAAGGACAGCATTAATAATTTAAAAAGCATAGCTACACTATGAAAAACAAAAATGAATTATCAACAGAATGCTTTCACATTTTATCTAGCCTCCACAAGAAAGCAGCAGTATGTATCCATGTAACCAGTATATCTTTAAGAATGGACAGAAAGTTCATACAGCACAGGGATACATATGTACTCTTTACTATTTCTAAGAGTGAAATCTTCCTCCCTCTCTTCTATCATCTCAGATGCACCCTTATGTCTACCTTATTGCCCAAAACAATCTTTAGTCTTGTTCAAAGAAAAATAGTGGTTGAAATTTGTTTTACCTTGATCATTCATACTGTCCATTATAGTCATCAATTTCTTTAGCCTCGCCATTGATTCTTGTTCATTGCCTTTACTCATGAAGTCAGTTCCAAAACCAGGAATCATACCCTGTTTTAAAATACAAAACAAAAGGTGTGTCAGAACAGGCAAAGCTAACTTTAAGAAATACAGACAAGAAGTTTTAGTTCAGCAGGTATGTATTCCAGTATACAAATAATTTAACCTTTTCGAAAAATATGAAGTACAGATTGTAGTACCAGTTTCAGTAAAGAATTGTAAGTTTACAGCAGAATTTTGCTATAAAGCAGAAACCGATAAAACAATTTTTAGGATAACTAACCAGGATCTGACTGAATGGTCCCATTTTCATGATGTTTTGGAATTGTTCATACATATCTCTTAGTGTAAACTGACCTGAAGCAAAACAAAAAGAAGATTAGTAAAGGTTACACTAACATTTTGCTGTTACTACCCTTTATCAATTATTTTTTATATTTACAGGGTAAATACTATACTGGATAAACAAGCAGATAAGTAAACCTCAACTATTAATATGGTTAAGCCATTTCTGATGGCACACACTTAAGAGTTTTATGCTAGTTCATCTGTAATTACAGTTCTACTTGCCACTTGATGAAAAACATAACTATTTCTTGCCTGAAACATTTACTAGAGAATGACCATTCTTCAATGTGCACTTGAAACAAGTTACTTGTCTATGCATTCAAGCTTAGGAAACAACTTACCATGTTTGAGCTTTTCTATGAGTGCCTCGTTATCATCCAACTTTAATTCATTTACCTTATCTATCAATCCTTCAATATCGCCCATACCTGGAAAACAAAACCAGATCTGAAGCTGGCATTGAAGAAATCACACTAACTTTCAATTATCCAACTCAAAGTATCTTGTGCACAGCTGCATGTAGTACATACCAAGAAGTTTGCTGATGAAAGGCTGTGTTTTGAAGGGTTCGAAGTCATCTATGTGCTCACCAGTTCCAATAAAAATAATAGGAGACTTTGTAGCAGCAACTCTGCAGTAAAATATGTATATATGAGACAACCTCTCAGCTAGAGATCAACACAAACACAACATCAGCACAATCTCTTAAGTATCTTTCATTCAGCAAGTTATTAATGCAAAAAAAAAAATCCAGCATTCATGATGGGAAGCTGGGAGTAGATGGCAATATTTCTTCATTGCCAAGTTCCAGAAACTTCAGAGGATAGAAAGAAAAATAAATCACATCCATTTTATCCCTAATACCAGGAGGTCAGATGTTGGCTAATTTTGTTGTCTGTTGTGGGAGGTACCCTAAAAAAGTTCTCACTTTCAACACACAAAAAAACAGGAAAAGACATGAATAAAATCTAAACCATTTAAAGAATCAATCAGTAGCAGTAACTTTAAATGAATTCTGTTTCCCATCTGCAGAAAGTAGAGAACAGACACAGCAGACAGCATATATAAGCACATGACAGTAAGAACTTATTTTTGGTATTTTCACTTTTAAGTTCAGTTTTCCATCACTGTGCTATAAATAACAGCAAAATACATATGGCAGATGAAGAATTCTAACACTTAAAATCCAAATCAAACAGTGATTTAGCAAGTTGGTGTCAGATAACTGTTTTGACATATAATCTCAGCTCCATGCAAGCTGTATCATCCAAAAGCAGCTGGAGGTGAGTCTAACATAGAAGCAGAAGATAATATCACATGGTCTAGTCAACAAAGGTTGTCAACATACAGCAAAATGTATGAGAAGCCCAACAAGAATGGACTTCAGAAAAACATAACTGCTGATTTACCTTTCACCAAGATGCTTGACACTGAATTTAGAAATTTAATGTGCATCACAGCTCTAGAGCCATTACATTTGACTACCTACAATTTCTCCCATTTAATTAAAAATTTTGGACATTAAATGAAAGGAAAATAAACATAATGTGAAAAGACTACTACATCCAATTTTATATTCGTATTTTTAGTTAGAAGTCCTGCTAAACAAGATGCAACAATAATTGTATTCTGTTCTCAGAAGACAGAAGTCTAATGCAACAATACTACTGCATTGGAAGTACATTCTAATCATTGATACTGAATATCAACACTGAAATTAGGATAAAAATAGCTACTTAAATCTCCAGGTGCCCTGTAACTTGACAGTGATGCTTTCACTTGACAGCTTTCTGTGAAACCCTAACACATTTGTCCATCCATGGCCAGACACCCCTATTATATCACAATACTTACGCACTAAGAGCACCACCTCCTTTTGCATGTCCATCAAGCTTAGTCACAATGACAGAAGCTACATCTACTTTATCTTTGAAAGCTTTAGCTTGAGCTTCACAAGCTTGGCCAATGGAAGCATCCATCACATAAACAATATTATCTGGTTGCTAGGAAGAAAAAAGAAGAATTTTTTTCTGCATTCTTAATGTTTGTTTGTGTATTATGTTCAATAACAGAAGTTCTTGCAATACAAATGAGCAGTACTACCTAAGGACCGCTTGAAAACCCTTATGCTGTATTACTACCTGCAAAAAACATATCTAACACAGAGTATTAAAATCTAATAGTTTTGCAGTTCTTGTGTTTTGAATGATTTCAGATAGTATCCGAACCAGCAAGCTAATCAGCACCTATAAGCAATGAACATCTTCCATTTGTTTTTTCATTAAAAACTTTAAGATGTCCATTCCTTTGAAAACAAGTTACCCATTAGCATGACTTGTGTGGGAGCTGCCATATTGTTATGCAAAACTACAGAATCAAAAATTAGATATTTTGAATTCACACAAGAAACACCAACTTCATTTACATATCTAACTTGCTGTTTCAAGGCAACTACTTGTAACAATCACAGAAAAGGTTGTACACATAGCTACAGAAACTTGATTTTTTTTTTTTTAAGATCTAGTTTCACATTGCAAAAATTCTAAAAGGCAAAGTTAAAGCAGGATTTGTAGTCTAGTTAAATGCAAGCATCCTTAAATTACAGATTCAACAGTTAAAACTGACTCAATGCTATTAAGCACTGATCATCTCTCTCGTTTATTCATATCAGCTCATAATTTTCAGCATATTCTAGATGTTAAGTGTGCTTCCAGTAGACAGAAAACCACATAGAACACTAGGAAGCAAGCAATTGCAGTTGCATTACTATAACAGTAGCGAATGTATTTCTTGAAGCTACTCACTATGGCATTAGCAACTTGTAACATCTCTTCAAACAATGAGTCTTCCTGTTTGTGACGTCCACTTGTATCAACGATGATAATTTCAAAATTTTCATTCTTAAATTTCTCAACACCTTCTGATGCAATAATTACAGGATCCATTTCTGTATAACTGATCAAAGAGAAATATCATTACACATGCAATTCTTTATTCCCAAATTAAACCTCTTATTGCTTGACTGTAAACTCATTAACCATAAATCTACTTGGATTTCAAGATTGACTTCTTCTTATGTCAAGCCCAAACTGATTAAGATTACAACTTTCTAAATCATTTACCCCTACTGTTCAGTGAACTTAAGTACAAAGGACGTTGCATCTACTGAAGACTGCACTAAGTCCTTGCCCTAGTTGCACTAGGGTGCTAGCCTTTCTCTGAAGCCCTAGTTCATCTCCACGAGCTAGCAGTGCACCTCTGTGGCAAGAAGGCCAATGGTCTCCTTTGCTGCACTGAGAAGAACATTGTGAGCAGGTCACAAGAGGTTTTCCTACCCCTCTACTCAGCTCTAGTAGGGCCACAGCTGTTCAGTATTGGGGAACCCAGAACAAGAGAGACCTCAACCTACTGGAAAGAACACAGGGCTACAAAGATGAGGGGCCTGGAGCATCTTCCTTATGAGGAAAGGCTGAGAGACCTATGACCGTTCAACTTGGAGAAGAGAAAACAAAGGGAATCTTATCAATGTATACAAATATCTTAAGTGACAGAGCCAGATTCTTTTCAGTGGTGCACAGTGACAGAGTAAGAGGCAAAGGTGCAAACTGCAACATAGGAACTTCCAGATGAACATGAGGAAAAATAATTTACTGTGAGGGTGATAGGGAACTGGCATTGGTTGCTTGCAGAGGTTGTGGATCCCCTTCTCAAGAAATACTGAAAATCCATCTAGAACTGATCTTGTGCAACCTGCTCCCCATGACCCTGCTCAAGCAGGCTGGGGGTAGACTAGATCTTCAGAGGTCCCTTCCAACCTCAACCACTCAGAGCAAATGTTATTATAAATAGTATATATATATATTTATATATATATATATAAATAGTTAAGCAACAGTGAACAGGATTTTGTAAGAGATGTTCAATAAGAAACAATATATCATTAAAACCGCATTGTTCTCCAAACTGATTCTGAGAGATACTTACCTCCCATAAAAAGGAATTCTTGCTTTTGTTGCATTCTGCTTTAATTGGTCAAAAGCACCTGTAAGACAAGTATGGTCAGGGAAATATTAAAAAAAACACACAAAAATAAGTGTTAAAGTGAGAACTATATCATTAATAGCTGTTTGTATTACCTGCTCTGTATGTGTCTGCACATATTAAACATGTCTTCCAACCTTTCCTTTGATAGAAGTATGCTAACTGTTAAAAAAATCCAAAACAAGTGGTTACACCAAAATTCCACAACAAAGCATAACACTATGTAATGGCTTAAAGTACAAACTGAGGACAAAGTCAAGCCAGCCTCGGTACACCTGTGATCACTTAACATCATACAACCATCAAATGTTAGCACATTGGGAAAGCATGATATACAAGTAACTGTTCAGTTAGACAAACTAGTGACTTGACTCGGCTTCTGATTTCAGTTTCCTGTGCTAAGAATAGCCTCTTTTTCTATTTTATTGGTTCTTAATAATGCAAATAGAACTAGCCTTTGGATTCTAGCTAAAGTAGCAAGTTATTAACAGCAATGGCTAAAACTTCAGCATTTCTTTGCTTTTTTACTTCCAGAGGAACAAAGATATTCCAATTGCAAGGATATGTTTCAAAGCAATGAATAGAATCCTTACTGTTACGTAACACTTGCAAGCCTCACTAGTACAACAGACATTCACAGAATGTTTGATTCACCCAAATAAAGACTTCCAAGATATATTTTCCTACAGAAGAACTAGGAATGTCTTATAAAATCAAAGTGATATATTTAGCAAGGTCTACATATGAATCTCTCTGAGAGCAAGTGACAAAAAAAAAAAGGCAAAAAGCATGCACTGGTCTTTTTCCATAGGACAATTTTTTCCTCTTAAAAATAATTATTAGGTTAAGTTACAATTCCTCTGAATTGAGCATTCTTTTTTATTCTTGAAAATATAAATCTAAATTCCCTAAATAAACTTGCAGCTAGAACAGGTTTCATACCATCCACTCATGCTTACCTGGGATACCTAATATAGAAGTCAACTTACACTAGTTCCCCTAAACAGGCAATAGAATGAGAAAGGTTCCACTCAGTGCATCTTAAACCCATGAAGTATGGAGTGGAAAGAAACTGTTATCCATACATAATATTGTTTCATTAAATGTTTAACTTAAAAATAATCTTGAAGGAAGTCCCGCAACTATAAATAAGCTCCAAAAGAATATTACTTTGGACATTCATATCATCTAAGAACCTCCTCTACGAAAGTATTTCTACAATGTAATCAGTAATAAAAACAGCAAATCACAAATACATTGTACATTAAGTGTTCAACAACACTCCTTCACAAGAAAAAAAACACAACAGAAAATCCAAACAGATTCAGTGCAAGTTACCTTTGAACAGGTTGTCGTTTTACCACTTCCTTGCAAACCAACAAACATTATAATGTTCTGTTTTCCTTTGGTAGGTGTCCATGCTTTAACTCCAGGATCTACAAGCTATAGAACAAAGGGTACTATGTTACAAAACTGAATTTCAGAGACTCATAACACTTAGTGTCATACTTGGCCCTGATCAGTGCCTGGTTTCACATTCAGCAAAGAAAGCAACTTTTTTTGTATATTTGGGTCTCAGTTTGTTTAGATGCTTTAAATTCACAATGAACACCCATATCTCTAGTATGCAATGTTATACATAATCATTTTTGATTGAAAACAGTTATTTTTTTCATATGACTAAGCACCAAAGGCAAGGGAGCCTATACATATTGCATAAATATAAGAATGAACATAAACATAACCTCCACCCCAGCATCACTGCACAAGATGGATCTCTTCTGGTGAGAATCCTAAAACACAGAAGACTTTTTAGGCTTAGTCTCTTACTTTTGGAATGAATCGGAGCATACATCCCACAGAACCAACATATGCATGATCACAGACTACAGATGAACAGAACAATTAAGAGGAAAAAGGACAAAAAACTGATATCAGATATGGACTTGACCAAACAAGCAGATAAAAAGTTGCCATAGAAACTGCCAGGTTGTTACTTACACTTTTTCAATGTTTTGTAAGTAGTTTGAACAAATCTTCCCTACAGTAGCAAGGGTATACTGCCAGGACAACCAAAGACAGCAGTTCAGGAGCTCACAGTCCCTTATCTTTATTTTGCCTTTAAATTTATTTGAAAAGAATAGCTGAACTTGAAGGTTAGTCTAGAAGATACACTCAGAAAGTAAAAGTTCCAATCAGAAAAAGTACTACTATTTGCATAGGAAGTAACCTTAGAACAGAAAACCTGACAACTCAAACAGGCAGAACACCTGCTGTTGGTACTGTACAGTAACCTTAAAACTTAGCTTGCTACTGTACTGCTCACACAACACAGGCTGTTCAAGAAAAGTGACACAACAGAATTCTGAAAGTCCTACTTTAACAAGTTCCTTAAAGACAGCATGCTGAATCATTTTTCTCTTGTTAAGGCCAGATGCCATTTCTTCAAGATCAATTGCAGACCTGAGTTAAAGAAAACAGTTTTAGAAAAATTGAAGCCATGAAACACTGCTATAGCTTACAGCATCACTTTAACCAAGTAGTAAGTGGAGTCTCTGCAAGTGGAACAGCAACCTGATTTGCCTGGAGTTTTTAGGTACAATGTATTCAAGAAGTGACATACATTAGAGACAACATGTAGGACAAAGCCAGGTTTCTAGTATTCTTGTATCTACTTGACTTACACATCTCAAAATAACAAGGTAACAGTACTGAGTACGCACACAGATCTACCTATACACAGCACAGAACGTTGGAGTAGTAAACAAAGAGCTTATTTACTATTCCACTCAACTGACTGTTTTTTTTTTTAAAGAAAGATCCCAGCAATTGGCTAAACTCAAGGAAGATTATTTTGATACAGCTGGCTAGATGCTGTTTGAAACTGAATTTTTCTGTTAAAATGAAAACTAGGGTTTGAAGGTAGACTGGACATGTCTAAGAAAATCACATACAAATTAGAAGTTATTCTTCCATAACATCAAAGTATAATTTTTACAAACATTAAAATTAAAATTGATGTTGATTACTTACTTGACATTTTCTCTTAGCTGCTTCACAAGTTTAATATTGACATCAGCTTCCAGTAGTGCTGTGCATACTTCTTTTAACATAGCATTTAAAACCTTTGGAGCATAAAAGAAAAATGGTTTTACAGTTCATAGTGTTGACTAGCTCAGTATTAGTTTCCAATAACAATGAGAAAGTATATTTATGATATAGTAAAAGCTTTTATGAGTTAAATGCACATGGTCTTATGTTATATTGACTGCCACAAAGTCTATGCATTTGCTCATATGCAAATCAAGTTTAAATCTGAAAGGGAAAAGGAAGCACCTCAATTTGTCACCTGCATTTTCAGCATAAACTGTACTGCTGCTCTGTAGTATGGTTTTTCAGGCAAACATGTGCCTCAGGAACCCAAATCAGTAGCCATAAAATGTTTCACTTTGAAAAATCTTGAACAAAAACATTTTTACTTATTTTTAATTAAGTAACATCTGAATAAGCAACCTCATTTGCACAGCTTGAACTCTCACGGGAGAAAAGCTTGTATTACTGAAAAATTGGTTGTATTAGACTCTGTTGTCTTCTAGCTTAAGATGTGAAAACCTTTCTCCTTGCACAAGCTCTAAATCTGTGCTTATTGGTAAGCCTATTTTTTAGTTACTTCAGGCAACAAAACATATTTGTCTACCTGAACTTTCTAGCCATTTACTCAGAAGCAATTTCAAATCATCATATCCTTTATTTTTTAATCTTGCCATTCAGTCCTTACAACACAACATATTTACCATTTCAAAATCTTAATTTAAAAATACAGACTATCAAGTCAAATTGCTTCCAGAGTCACACACTGGCTAGGACAGGAGGGCAGCAAACTTAAAACTCCCCTCATTTTAGGGTGCAAAACCTATACTGAAAATCATTTCCTCTTTCATAGTCCAGCTTCTAGCAATCCAGTACATGTCCACAGCACAGCTGAACACAAGTGCTGGTGCATTCTGCAAGGTCTCAGAGTAGCTCACACTGGAACACAGGCATAAACTGCCTTGCATTCACCGCTTCTGAATGCTACTTTCCAGGAGTACAGCTACCAGTCATGATGACCCTGGGAACGTGAGGCCCACTATCTCTGAGGTGACTCTATGTGCCTAAATCCAGCACAGAGTTTCGGCTATCAGGGGCTATAAAGCTCTAGCTAGAAATTTTACTTGAATGATGAAAAGAGCCCAGGAATAATATCAACTCACTTTTAGCTTCTGATCAGCCTAATCTACCAGAATTTTGCTTTCCAAATGTTACAGTGCCATCATGCACTTGTTTTACATACCTCTTCATTGATAATTGTAGCATTGCTCAGCGAGCGCAATGCTGAAGTAATTTTTCTTCCAAGATCTGCTAGAACCATTTTGGCGGCTTCAAAACTACCTCAGAAGAATCTGAAAAATAATTTAAAAAATAGTTTTAAAACTAGCTGAAGCTATGCCTTCGCAGAGTAATTATTCCAGTACATTTTGGGTTAAGTAACCTACTTTGCTCTCCAGAAAGCACAAGTTTGAACTTTTTAAGTATTATTTTTAGCAAACACTGGCCTGAAATTAGTTTTAGGATATCCTGATGGCCTACTTGAAAATAGAAATACCATCCTGCAACAAAGAATCATTTCACTGCCTGGTGTATTTATGCCTAAAATTCATTGTGAAAAAACAGTCCAGACAGAATTCCAAAATAGAACACTCCTCCTTATTTTCTTACCAGGATGATGTTACGTCACAGACTTAAAGCCAAGCCAAAGAGCCTAGAATCTATGCATTCTGCGGAGACAACACGATCCGAAGCAGTACTTTTTGCAAGCAGAAGGAAACACTGTTGATCAGTACTATTATATCTACCCTATTCTAAATCAAACCAGGTTTCCCATGTCAACAGTCCCATAAACATACGTGTATTTTAACTAGCAGAATTCATGCTGTGTTTTTAAACCGTTCTATTGTGAAACCAGACCATTTTCTGTTCATTACAAACAAATCTTACATGCAAGCCTAGGGTAACTTGACAGTCAGAAAAAATCGTTAAAAAATAATTCCTGAAAGCTACACACGCAAAGTCAACATCTTAATCCACCCTGCCTCTAAATCTTTGGAAAAGGACAAACAAAAGCTCCGATAACAAAGCTGCAGCATTCAGTCACTGCAGAAAGTACTGCTCCAGGCTCCTCTTGTTCACCTCCTGATTTTGCAGCTGTTTTCAAACACTCAGCTGAAATACCCCCAGCTCGATACCGAATCCAAACCTCACACCTGCGTTCTTCCTTTCAGACCTGAAAGCAAACTTCCCAATGTGAAACCATGCGTAATCAAAGCAGCTGACAATTTTCACGCTTTTCCCCACCCCTCCCCCCCATATCCTACAGATAGCTAAGTACAGAAGGTTAGTTATTGCCTAACGAACAAGTATTTTCACTGCCGAGCCGTCACAGACGCCAAGACCCACTGTGCCAAAGCGGCCAATCGCCCCGCAGCACGCGGCCGTGCCGCGCTGACAGCATCCGCAGCAGCGGCAAGCTCTGACGCAGCGCCCCGTACCGCCGGCACGAACAGAGGCCCGGCGGCGGACCGCAAGGCTCGGCGGCCGCCGGAGTTCGGGCACTTCGGGAGCCGCGCGGCGGAAGCCGGGGTGGGATTTGAGCCGCAGCCTGAGGAGACGCAGCGCCCGTCCAGCCGGCACGAGCCCACCGCAACCCGTCCACACAGACGGCGGCGGCGTGCCGCTAACGCGCAGCTTCACCCGACACCGAGGCCGTCCGGCGCGGGCGCTCACCGGCGGGGCGGCACGGGGCGTGCTGCGGGCGGGCCGGGCCGCACTGCGCTGCCTCCGCGCTCCGGCAGCGGCGGCCCGCTCCTACCGACGGGGGACGTCACCACTCGCCTACGCCCTCGGCGCACTTCCGCCGCCGGGGCACGCGCCGGCTGCCCCGCTAAGGCCGCCCGACTGGACGGCGTGCCCGCGCTCGGCAAAAAAGCTCCCCGAGTGCCGCCGCACCACCTTAAGAGTGGCTGGCGGGCGGGGCCGAAGCGGAACGGCCCTCGAGCGTGCGCAGAGGGCGGGAATCTCCGGCTCGAGCGTGCGCAGAGAGAGAGCTTCTCGGGGTCGCCTTCTGAGCGTGCGCGGCAACGGTCGCAGAGAGGCCGGGCGCGGGGGGGGGCGCCCCCTCGCGGCGGCCAGGCGCGCGGCGATGGAGCTGGCGGCGGCGCGGCGCGCGGTGTTGGCCGCCGTGCGGGGCACGTGCGCCGCCGACCTGCCCCGCCTGCTGCACTGGATGCGTCACAGCAGTAAGCGGCCGGGCGGCGGGAGGCCGAGGGGAGCCGAGCGCCGGCACGAGGGGCCCTGCCCAGCCTGCGCGCGGGGGCTCGGAGGGGCCCGTTGGGACCCGTTGGGACGGGGGCCGCCGAACGCCCGCGCTCTGCTGCGCTGGGGTCGGGTTTGTCCGGGTGTGACGTCCCAGCGCCTCGGGTCGCGCCTGGAGAGGTCTTATAAACGCGTGGGGAGAACCAGAGGCCGGGCGCGACCCCAGCGGCGCTGGGACGGACAGCCGAAGCCTGGCACGGAAACCCGCCGCTGCCGGCACCGCGTGCTGCTCGTTGCCACGGCCCCCGTGTGGAGAGGGCCGGGAGGGGCTGCTGCGTCGGGAAGTGCAGCGCGTACCGCGTGAGACCCCGTCGCCCTCCCAGCCCGGCCCGTCGTCCGATAGGAAAGTTATTGCCGGGTGCTTCAGGGCGCGCGCAAGTCACGCTCAGAGAGAGACGGGGAGTCCCCGGGGCTTGATGGAGGCTGGCGTTTGATGGATCCGAGCAGAGTTAACTGTAACCAGACGTTCTTCTGTGTGCGTGTTTATTTACACATACGCATACGCAAATACATATGTCTACGTGTCTCTGCATGTATAGGTAACATCAGGGCACAGCGAGTCGGTAGCAACTGGTGGAATTCAGGCTAATTCGATTTCCCAGATTGACAGATCTGTGGAGAAATGTAGAGCCTGTGAAATGTGGTCCCTTGCCACTGCCTGCAGCAGCTACCAGTCTCTGCATCTACTGGTCGTGTTGGTTTGGCAAAATTACTATCGCTTGCTCATTTTTTTGGATGCGATGTTGAGGTTTTATAGACTCCCCACTAAAATGTACATGCATGTACACGTGCCTCTATAGTAGAGGAGAGGGGATTAGAATGCTTTGTGCAAACCTGTAGGAATTTGTCATTGTTAAGACAATTATTGTCCAGATGGTTTCAGTGATTTGTTAGGCCATTAACCTATTCACATTTTTCCACTCTTCACTTTTCGTGAATAGCTCTGTCCTTCTGGTTCATCTCTTCTCGAGTGAGCTCAGACTCGAGCAAAGAGCTCTCTTTCTGTTACTGGTTTATGTTCCTTTGTCACTGAGCAGCAAGTAAGCAGAGGCATTTATCCAATTTCTGTTCTCTTGCTGTAGTTTTGCCAAAATCACAAATGTTTGGGGTGATGTTCCCAACAAAACACTTTGATGATTCCTCTCTATGTGCTGCCTGTTTCTCTGAACAGCTGTGTCTGCATGCTGACAGTTACCTTCACTGTGGTCCCGTCCCCCGCTCCCCTCCCAGCAGCCTAATTGTTGCGTTTGAGTGATCACTGTCCTCATTTGTCCTCAGTGTAACATGCAGGGAGAGCAGTGACAATTAGTGCTGGTTGGTCAGAGGATTGTGACGAGATGGGGACTAAGGTTTCTGCTGTTACACGCTGAACACAACTCAGGAATTTGGAGTTCCTGTATGCCAAGAGAAAACAGTACTGTGAGAGAAGGTGAAAAGGTACTGTATTTCTGTACCACACAGCAATATGGGTGAAGGAAAGAAACAAACCTGTAAAGAAAAAAAAAAAGTGGGGATGTAGGGATAGCATTAACAGTAAAAAAACAGTAAAAGTTAGGAAGGCTAGGATAAAAGGAAACACGGATGGTATCCTGACTGATAAGTTGTTTTGCTGTGGTCTGTGTTTTCCCCCTGCCTCCTGCTGCCAGCTTATTCCCGTTCCTGTCAAGGTGTTGTGCTTACAGTTTTACTTCCAGCTGAGGAAGACGGGGCACAGTTCCAGTGCTAGGTGCAGTCAGGCTTTCTTCTTGTCTCCCAACAGAGCGTGCATGTAGCCTTACAGAATGCTATATGTAAGTGGTTGCCTTTTAGCCATGTTTATTTATTAACTGATATTTTCTGATTTCCATGTGGATTAATATTAAATATATATATATAAATTTCCAGGAAAGAGCCAAATTATGTTTTAGTGAAACAAATAATATAAAGACCCTTATGTAGGTGGAGATAAGAGAACATTGCTTAAGTTCGCAGTTTAATGATTTCTGATTAATCTTTCTTAGTAATTATGGGTATGAGAGTATGTGTAAGATGCTATTCCTTTTCTTTGTCCCAATGGAGAATGAAATAACCAGTCCTGCTTTTTTTAGTCTTGCAAATTTTAGAAGTTCCAAATTTTTACGTATGATGGAAGAAGACGTTACAGTTTTAAGGCAGCTGCTTAGCAACACAGCTTTGCTGTTTCACAGTTGGGCAGCCCTTCCCACACACTGCAGTGGGACATACGTCATTTCATGGTGACTTGCCTTCCAACTTTTCCTTTGAGTTAGTCTTAGATCACAGAGAAAATGAAACAATAGCAGTGGGAAAGTAGAACAGGAACCTTTGGTGTCTAAACTGATTTTTTTTTAAAATCATAAGATGATTAATGCTTTAATATCCTTCTGCAATAAGCAAGTTCCAGAAGTTCTGGCTAAGAAAGCTTGGGTGAAGCCCAAGAGTTAATTCAAACCACTTGGGGAAGCCCCCCTGAAGATCCCACTCAGTTGGTCCCAGCATTTGATGTATGGCTTCTATATAAATGTGTGCATGCACGTATTTCCAATTGTTCTGCTGCTGCCCAAACTCATAAAAATTTTCAATAGCAGGAAGGGTTGCATTTGGTATGAGTGGGTGCTGGAGAAGATAAGCAATGAAAGCAGAGATTGATCAGGCTTCTGTATCTCAACAGAGATGCAAGGATCAAAGTAAGTAGCCCCAGGAATGCTAATTTCAAGATTGAAGTCACCTAATCACTTTACTTAGTGGCAACTGTCTGTGGCAAATCTTTGCTGTACTTGGAGCTTTGTTGCAAGTTACCAATGCCTGTCTCTTGATAGATGTCAGTGAAGCACAGATAAGGTGATAAAAAAGACTCTGTGGTTTTCAGTGTACTATCATGGGATCTAAGATAAATGAAAAAAAAAAATTCAGCAGGGCCATAACAGACTAATACTAGCTTTTTTTTTTCAGTTATGTAACAGTGAAGTAAAGCAATCTTACAAGCATTTTCCATTTTATACATTCTGTTATCAGCTTTTCTATTTGAAGCTGAGGATTTCAAAGTGATTTAGAAGGCTGAATTGCCAGTTGTTCATACATGTTGTATTATTTGAAACAATAACTGAATAAGAAACCATCACAAATCCTCTAAGTTAAGGATAAATGACGTATAATTAAGTATGATGGTTTTTTTCTTTTGGATTCACTTGTACTGGGGGTAAACCAGCTTTGTAAGTGAGTGACATAGAATTTAGTTTTGTAACTTGGAAGTTGAGGTCCATCAGTGCTGTAAGCTCAGCCTTGTAGAAGGTGATGAAGAAAGGGTACCTGACAAAATTAACTTAACCAACCATGGTAGATATTTTTCTTTATTATAGTGATCTGCATACAGATAACAAAGTTTTTCATCACACTCTCAGAAACAGACCGCATTTGTCCAGCTTTTATATTATGTAATTCATGACCGAGCTGTTACTGTGTTCCTAGGCATTCCTAGGTAAAGTTAGCAGATGCTGATTTCTATAAAACGGACATAGAATAAAATAAGGAAAAAACCTCTCTCACAGAGAATGTTGTCTGATGTTTCCTTTCGATACTGTTGTCAGTGCAAGTGGAATGAGTTTTTGAAAAGAAAAAAGCATGGGTTTCTGTGATGTAACCAAGTGTAAGTGTAGTTTTCTGTGCACGTGAAAAAGCAATTTAGTACAAGGTTTTGTGTCCAAATGGGTAGAAATGATTTATCTCAGTAGAATGTCCTTGCAAAAGAGATCAGGTAGTGTTGCAGAGCCACATTAGTGGGAATGTATTTCTTACAATGATACCATACCAAAAATCTTCTTATTACTCTCTTGTTTGGTAAACCTCTTGTGTGATGAATCACCAATTTTAGGAACTGGCATTAATTTTCTTTGTTACTCTTGGTTGAGACAAATGATACTGCTGTGGGAGAAAAATCTTAGGAATACCAGGTACTTCTAAGTTGCTAGTCACTGAAACTTAATGAAGGTGGGGAAAGCCTGTGATTGGAAAATGGGTAAGTGAAATGACTAGTTTAAAAATTAACTTTGAAGTTTCTTAGAGTTTATGAACGAGAAGAACTAATAAAATAAGCTCCATTTATATTTCTGCTGGAAAAAAAAGCTGGATATTCTTTACCAATAGTTAGCTATATTTAAGGATACAAAAAGCATTTGGAGTTCCTGAGGAAGCAATCTCACTTATTGAGGTCAGAGGTTGGTTCTGACATTGTTAGCCAGAAAGGGGCTAGTAATGTTCTAGAGATGTGGGACTTCCTCTTTGACCCGTTTGTCCAGTATCATAAAAGCACTCTGCACAACTGAATTAGCTTTGTATCAAGTAACATGGATGGTAGTATTTGCTTTTTACATGTCTGAGGCTGAATATGTATCTAGAAAACCGTAAGGTGCTGGCAGTTACAGTTGCTTTTGCTAAATCCTCGTATTTCCACATGAAGTCATCTTCTGATATCAGTACACAATACCTGGATCTGAAGATGTATGCGTAGCAATCCTTTCTATACTGCGTGAGGTTTTGTGGTGTTTTCTTAGCGTGTCTTGTATTTGCTGTAGAAAGATTGAGCAGCACCAGGGTGTTAATTAGAGTTTTTGCAATGTGTTGATTAAATGTTAGAAGTATGTGATGAGTAGATCCAGTGAAACCGGTTTTTGAAGTAAAATACGAACACTCTTGCATTCAGACTTCCTCCATAAACAAATGATTGTGATTCATCTTGCAGCACTTCATGAACTGTGTGCTTCTTTCCTGGTTAGCTGTCTGCTCTATGAAAACCGGGTTTGCAAACTGCATTTCATATATTCACCAGGCACTAAAATGATAGCAAAAATAGTTTTCTATTTTAGTTTCTTCTTTGAAGATCCTCGTAAGTTGATATGGAATTTCTCAAGAGTGAATGATTTGTTAAACACCAGGGTGGAGTTGATAAAACTGTACCAGACTGAGGTAGAAATACATATTTTCATATTTGGCACCTGCATTCTCTACTTGATGGCAATCTGAATGTTTACATACTGCCAAAGCAATTGAGGCATTGTGGGAGCTGCTGCTGTTCTTGCTTTGACAAGAATGGTGTGACTCGGAGCCTGCATTTAGTCATGGGGTAAGCATGCAAGTGCAGAGCATGCCTTGTGCAGCTCCTGCTGTTTTGTTGTCCTTGGAGGAACGTATTCTAACCTCCTTCTCTTCTTTGCAATACTGACAGTTGGTAAGGAGTACTTCCAATGGCCATTTATGTTTCCGTATTAACATCAGTGGTTTCCAATGGCCATTTAGTTTTCTGTATTAACATTTCACTTTCTTCATTTGAGCTGCTCAGATGTTTTAAGAAGATTTTTGGTAGGTTCATACAGATCATCCACAAGAACTGTTGTACATTGTCACGTTTCCTACGAGGAGCTCAGAGGGCCCTGTATAGAAGTTCAGTGTTGTGACAAGTGTTGTACAGGTGGTAGTCCCAGCAGGAAGGACAGTCAGGATTTGAGGAAGGGGAGCATGCTGCCCATCTTCCACTGACAGTGCCATCTCACTGCAGCAGAGACAGGACATGACATGCAGCCTGTAGGATCATTCCTGCCGCCCTTGGCCAGGAGAGGTCCCTCAGGGTGTGAGGGAGCAGGCCTTAGCTCATCAGTTCTGCAAAGAACGGAGCTAAGTTGTGCTCTTGCCATGTGATATGGCTGGCACGGTGGTCTACAAACTCTTCCTGCATTTCATTAAACTCTCTATATATGAATTTGATACTCTTAACAGCTGGATGAGGTCTCTTGCATAGTAATAGTATTGTTGTAAAGCATCTGCCAGATGTAGGGGCTTATTGCCCCCAGACACCAGTCTGTACAGCTGCTAATATCAGCTTTCTGCTCTCTTTCTGTCCATGTCACTACTTTTCCTCTTGCTTCTTCAAATGTTTTCCACCTCTGCAGACTCAGCTTTCTAAAGGTCTGTCCTAGTGCCCATGGACTCATTCCTACATTATTTATTAAGACTTCTCCCACCTTAATATTATCAGATTTAAGCAACAATTAGTTTGTCCACCTTCCCAAATCTCTGGGTTTACTTCTATGCATCCGTAGAAGCCTTCTGCAAGCTGATCAGAAAAGTCACTGCTTCTGGAATGATCCTAAAGAATCTGGAAATGCTGAGCGAACTCTGGGACTCGCAGAGATGGATGCTTATTAGAGGTTTCATGTTAAAACGCTGACAGGCAAGAACTGCTGCTTTGCACCTGTTGTGTTGTTCGTGCTGCTTCATCTGCAGCTGCCTCCTCTGTCCTGCCCAGTTCCTCTTAGCAAAGTTTGCATCTTCTGGGGAGCTGAGGTTTTGGAGGACATATCTATGAACTGCTTCAAATGGCAGATTGTCTTCTAAGGTGTACCGTGCTCATCGGGGCTTTGATATGTTACTGCTGTACATTTGTGAATAGCAAACTAAATAGATTTTAATACTGTGGGGAATTTAGGATTATCTCTTGGTGTCAGTACTGGAAGAACCATTTACAGTTGTACCTTCAAAGAAGAGAGTGTTTTGCATTGATGAGCGATGGTTTCTTTAATAGTGTTGTTCAGACTACAGGGCTTAAGCAAAAAGCATTTCAGTAGCATTTAATACTTAAAAGTGTAGCTGGTCTCCAGATTCTACCTATATTAGCCTTAAATTTTCTCACTGTTTCTGGCATTGCTTGTGCTTCAGAAGAGAGATTGCTTGTGCTAGCACAAAACTGTAGTATGTTTCATAGATTTATTTTGAACCTGCTTGCCGTCAAGCTTGCTCATACAAATGTTCCACCTGGGACAGCACTGCTAACAAACATTAACTTTTTTATTAACACTTAAAAAAGCTGCCAGATGTTTTGGTGAGTGAAACATGTACATGTGAAAATCACAGTCTGTACCCTTAGTGGCATTCTAAATAGAGCAAGAGGCAAACCGGAAGGAAGGGGGAACAGGACAAATGTGTTAAGAAATCAAGATGGAGTGACTGTGTTTTTTAGAGTTACGTTTGTGGTTGGTTTTTGTTTTGTGGTTTTTGTTTCTTTTACACATATGTAGTATTGACCTGATGCGTGCTTTTGTTTAGAACCACCAGTTCAGTGTCTTCTGAGCATATCCAGGCAAAAGGAATTTCACATAGTCCTTCTTTTGAGGAAAATATAACAGAAAAGGAACAACACAGGTGTATAGCGGATCTCAAGCTGAATGTCAGATAGGGGGCTGAGACGAGACTAAGGTATGTAAGCAGGATGTTGTCTGCAAGGTGTAAAAAGTCTGGTTGATGCAAATAAACATTTAGCTAGATAAAGGGGTTTAGTTCTGAATGCTGCAGGTCATAAAGGATGAAAGAGTCCAGAGGTTCCAAAGGAGATTGATGAGAATGATCAGACTCGAGGAAGAATGAAAGAAAGGGTTGAAGAAGTAGATCTTGTTTCTTCTGGAAAAGTGAAGGCTGAGGGGATGTGATGAGTCTTCGAAGAAATATACAAGAAAAAAATAGATTTCTCTATTTCCATTGTAAATGAAACAAAGAAGTTTCAGTTGTGGCAGAGAAATTTAGATTAATTACTAAGAAAAGTACTTAATTCTAATGGTAGTAAGTGTAGTCGAGCACTGGAATGGGTAGATAAGGAAGACTGTAGATTGATAAGGGAGACTGTAGATTCTCCAGCATCCAAAAAATATTTATTTATTTATTTAGACAATAGTTTGGGAGAAGTATTGGTACTCAGAATTGACTCTGCCTTGGAAGAAGAAGGGTTGAAGAGTTGGTAACTTTTGAAGGTTCCTTCCAGGTCCTTTTTCTAACTGCCTAACTGAAAAGAAAAAAAAAAAGTGTTGAAAGAATGCAGGAATATCTTGGAAAAATAGCAAGAATTTACAGTGTGGCTTTGCAAAAATTTACTGGTTTATATCTACTCCTATTTTCTTTCACATTTGAAATATTTTGATAGTTTTAGTCACATAAAGTCTAAGTTGAACTGTTGAACTATGCATTATCCCTGGTTGGTTTTTTTGTAACCACTTTATTAGAAAGATTGGAATGTAAAAAGAGAAACTTTTATAAAAAAAACAAAAACAAATCAAAAACCAAAACTATATGTGTTCAGGCAACTGTGAGTTTTGTAATTTCTCCAATAGTTCAAAAACATCTTTGATGTTTTTATATCTTAAGCTGAAACGGTATCACTTTAGTGGCAGTCCAGACCATCATATGTGAGTTATAAGTTTATAAATATGAAAATAATTTGAGATTTCAAAAAAGTGATACGTTTATTTTCAGTATTATTACAACCTAAATCTGTCATTGGCTGGGAAAACTAACAAAGGCTGAAAAATGCATTTCAAATAAAAACCTTATCCATCTGGTATTATTTATGTCTTGCAACTATATTGTTTTGGTCATCACTTAGTCCACATGATCTACATATGATTGTTCAGAGTTTTTTGTTTGTTTTGATTTATAGGTGACTTTGATGAGTTTGTGATGACGAACAATGATGTTGTACTCAAAAATATCGCTGAAGATTTGCGGAATCATTTACCCATTGAGGCAATATTTAATTCGGAACATCTAGCTATCCAGAAAGTAAGCTAATCATTATGGTCTCCTTTTGCTGAACCATGCATTTATTTGGGGCTATGCAGTTTTACTAGTTGCTCATAGCAGAGAACGAGCATTGGATTGAGATATGGGTAATTGCAGTTTGGTTCTCAGGTCTGTTTTTGTGTGACTGTGTGACCTCAAGGAATTTGCTTCATACTTCTTAAAACTTTCATCATAAATTATTTGGCACAGCTTTTATTCTTTGTGGTGTGCTACCTGTCACAGTGATTCTTTAATACTAGCTCCATAATAGATTCTAACAGCCCCCTGAAAGACAATAGAAATACAGGGCCAGTGTTCTGCCTTTGCCATAATGTGGGCAGCCCAGAAGCGGTTTCCAGTTCTTTTCAGGTTGTGATGGCTCAGAAAGAGGTAGGCTGTGAGCCCTGTGGGAAGGGAGAACACCTCTTCTACTTGAGTTGTTAGAATAGCTGGAAAGTGAATGCATTTCCTGAAAATGTTGTGTGGCTTTTAAATGGAAAAAAAAAAAAAAAATGGATTGGCCACTCTATGAAAGGGAGGAAAGAAACAGGAGGATAAAAATTATGCCCCTTGAAATGATGAGAAAGCAAGCACCCCAACTGCTATTCTTCTGACTAGAAGTTACACTTGTGTAAATTGGGTGTGTCTAGATTCAGACATAAGGTATCAAGATGAGACTACCTGGATGGTTGAAATGAGAAGCAAAATTGCCCTTTCTTATTATATATTCTCCTCTTCTGAAAGAGAAGAAGCTTCTGTTAATTTGTACCTCCTTTATTGCTAAGCATTTCTAAGAAGACAAAATTAACAGCAGCTCTCCTACTCAGCTGTCAAGACCTGCAGCTTTCATTTCTTTGTCAGCTTCCACCTACTGGTTATTTCAGTGAAATTTGACGATCCAGTTTTCATGCGAGATTTCTGTGGTTTAATTTTGATTTGTTACTTCTGAATAAGGAAACACTTGGCCTCAGGGATTTTGGTAAAGGTAAACCAGTGAAGTTAAGAAATATGGTTACACCTTTCTTACGTTTTCTTCCTTTTCTCAGATACATCAACATCCACTGCCCATGGTTCATGTTGATGCGTTCCTTTATGATGATGACTTTGTTGATACAATGTGTGAGGAGGGGAGAATGAGTAGGAACTACTGCACAGAGTGTGGCTCATACAAGACTGCATCTTTAGGTAAGTGCTCTTCTGGAAACACGAGAAGTGAATTCTGTTCAGCTATACATACTGGTTTGTGCAATGACTCAGCTGGGCAGCACGACATCCATCTGATGGAAGACTGGTGCAGTACACAGGCCAGTATTATTTCCCATAACCAGTAGAAGGAGTCTCCTGTATGTGTAAGTCCATGTAATTTGCTGTGAATCAGTGACCCTAGTTGCCCACAAAAACTGGATCAGGCTATGTACCACTGAAAAGGTATATACACAAATAATACTGTAGCAGCCCATGCAGTAGCCTCAGTCTTCTCTTGCACACTGAAAAACAGTGGAGAGCATCTGTCTTAAAGCTTGCGTTGTGTGGTACAGATCAGGCATTGAAGAAGGAATAGCTTATTTGGAGAACATTCTGTTCCTTACAGCCTTAGACCTGAATTTTAAGCTATTAATATGTCTGTTCATAAAAAGATTTGTATGAATTGTGTTGAGTTTTAGGTACCATGTTTCCTTTTCTACATCAGTGATTCCAAGTTATTGTAATTTGTTTTGTTTAATATGTGTCAATGTGCAGGAAAAGGTAATTCAGTTTAATGAAGGATTTAAAAATTCTCCATGTAAAGGAATAAATCCCTGGAATCAGGGCAGTCTGCTGACAGGCTGGATCAGATCTGTAGTCCCTGGTTCTCCTGGGTCCCCTGCACTAGCTGAGGAACGAAAGCAAATGGGTTTTCAGTGATGGTAACTCCTCACATTTGTATTTTATTGGTTACTAACATAGTAGTTAGTACTGCCCACCCAACACCTTTGTTCTGTTCTTATTTCCCAGAATTTATTTCGCATTCCTTTTCCCTCATGGAACTGAAGTTTCTTTATCAACATGTACTGCCTGACCTGACAGGAAAGGTAGTGGTTGACGTTGGCTCCAGGCTTGGTGCAGTGCTATTTGCGGTAACTTCCAGCACAGGATTTTATATTTTATTACTGTAACAAACATATTCCTTCTTCTCTGACTTCCTATTCTCATTACTTAATCTTGGACAGGTCATTCTGAACAGCATCTATGATCTGGCTGAATAGAGTACGGTGCTGCTTCATAGTGATTTTAGTTTTTGCTCTTTCCTTGCAAAAGAGAATACCAGTGATCTTGCTTGTGGAGCAGAAAAGTCTGTTGTCCAACACAGCAACATATTGCTGTCACACATACTGCTCTTTTGCTAATTCCTGCTCTTCTCCTCCTCCATAAGTGAGTTTGTCCCATATGTCTTGACCATGTCTATATATAGATCAGATATGTTAAATTCCTTTATGAATCTGACAAACTGTTGAATTATACAAAGGAAGGCTTTGATATGATTTTGTCTTCAAAAACATATTGTCCTGCTCTGTGTTTTAAAATGCACATAAAATAGTTCATCGAGAAACTTGAGTGCAATTTTGATTGCTTTTGGCATGGCTGGTGCAACATATGGCCAACAGCAACGCAAAACACACATTACAACTTTCTTACAAAAGTCAATGGCTGTTTAGGGCTCAATCTTGGAAACACTTGAGCATGTAATTTTACTCATCTGAATAATCTAATTTTGGGATTACTCAAATGAGAAAAGTTACTCCCTTTTGTAAATATTTGCAGCATTGGGTCCTTTAGTGATAACACTTTCGCTAACTGTTGAATTTCTTTTGAAGTACTTAAGTGGTTGTATTGTTATAGTAGAAGATAGTCTCAAGAAAAAGCAGGAAGAATGTTTTGCAAGAAGAGTTCTACTTTTTATCATGTTTAGAAATGATAACTTTGCCTTCACAGGTTGCTGTCACTGAGTTGAATGAGTTCAGAAAACATTAATAATTAGATTGCAGTATATAGTCAACTTTCTCTATGTTTAGCACTGTTTGCTGGTGTTCCCCATTGTTTGCAAAGTGTTCTATGGAGACAGTGGCAAATAGAAGTTAAAGCAGTATCTCCATTAGGGCACTACAGGCTCAAGTGTTTTTGTTCTAGGTTTTTTGTGTGTGTGTTTTGTTTTTTACATCTCTTACAAATTTCTAAAATCTCAGTCCAAAATAGAACCACTGAAGTATTTTAGGCTTATCATTTATAATTTCTCATTTTTTTTTCATATGCATCTCTGTAAAGCACCTGAAAATGGCAGTAATACACTACTTAGAGATGCTGACAAAGACTGTCCCAAAATATCCCATTATATTATGAGTAAGATTGTCCTCCGTCTTCACTCACATTAACTGTCCTAGCTGTTTTTTCTTCTCTTGCTGTATTTATTTTCTTCTTCCATTCTCACAAGAAAAAAAAAAAAGTACAGTCTTTTCCCTTCTTGCTATTTTTATAATTTGGTTTCTACTGCTTTTTTCCATCCTAGGCCTTTTTCCATCTACTTTGCAATTGAAGTAAAGTTGAAGATTTCCTACTCTTTTTATTATTTTGACCTGTTGTTTTGGATCTCTTATTAAAAAATTTGTGAGACATAAGTGGAAATTGTCAAAACGGGCCTAGCTTTGAAAAATATATCACGTCCACTGTAAGGCACATCTTAGTTTTTTTTTTTTTTTTTTTTTTATTAAATACTTTCTTAATATTTACTTTTGCTGGCTTGTTTTTTTGGGTTGTTGTTTTTTTTCCATTTCAACTCAAATATATGAAGTTGTTTTAAAGGCATCACGGTTACTAAACTTCCTTTTCCTAATGTAGGGTTATCTTTATAGCTCAGCATCCCAACTGTATGGAGTAGAAATGAATGCAGACTTTTGCCAGTTGCAAGAAATGACAATTACAAAATACCAGTTCATTGACAGAATAAAGGTAACTAAATATATGGCTAAGTGTGTATATTTTTAACCACTGTATAGTAGGTATCCTGTTTGCAAGAGCGACTGGTAAACTGGCATTCTGAAAATTTTTTTCTGCCTTTGCTTGCTTTGGTCTTAAGCAAAGGGTTTGTATTGGAAAAAAAATCTCATTGTGGAAAGAAAGAGGAAACTTTCCAAAATATGATAACATGATGTATGTCTTAGCCTCTGCCCAAATGAACTTACCTGCTGGCTCATGCGAAACAGATACATCTTAGCTGTTTCTCCCAGTGAAGTGAACAACAGCATTGCCACTAACTTCCTTGAAACTGAGTGAATGAGAGTTTCTGTCTTGAATAAGAAAATCAAATGTCTGTGCATTTCATTAACACTAGCAGAAGGATTTGTAAATTTGCATCTAAGAACACCTAAAGGACTTTTGGCTATTGGAATTTGTTTTCTTGGCATGTCAGTGCATGTGTACTTTCCACAAACAAAATGAGTTTCAAACAGTATGATATCATTATGGGAATTGTTTCTCAACTCCTATTATGGAAATAACTAGTACTATTATTTTAATGAGAAAAATATTTGTTTGTTTTTTTTTCCCTTCTTGGGGAATACCGGTTGTTTTGTTTCCAGCAAAAATTGGTAAGTACAATATGCTGTATGAAATACTGGCTTTAATCCTGTGTTATATGCATATGCTCTTGAGTGGAGTCGCAAAAACCACTGGGTGCAGTTATTTCTTGGAAATTAAAGTAACTGATTTTGAACTGTAAAGAAATAATAAACGTACATAAATATAACTCCAGTTAAGCAGTGTCATTGGGTTGCCCAATTGCTGACAGTTTATCCGTAACCTTCAATTTTTGCATGTACTTTGTGCTCGTTTGTGATGAGACTGAAGTCGCAGTTAGAACTTTGTCAAGTTACTTCAGTGGAACTGGAGATGCATATATGTGCTTTTCAGCCTTTTATGTACTATATTATAAGACTTTGTTTTTCCTTCACACCTTTTAATTCTGCTGATGTATTCATTTCAGAGGATAAAGATAAGAAGATATTATGTTTTCAAAGCAATGCCTGAGGACTTTAGTATTTGAATTTCATTAGATGCTAATTTAGTCACATGACTTCTGTTATCACCCTGCTTTGAATATCTCATTCTTAGATTTTTATTTTACTTCTCTAGAGATACATACTAGCTTAAAAAAAGTCAGAATTCAGCTGCTGATAATAATGTATGGCACAGATTTTGAAGAGACCTTTCTTAAATAACAACTGTTTTTCAGGATTTGCTGAATTTTCATTAGAATATTTTCCCAAAGGACAGAAAGGTGGAATCCTGATCAACATTTGATTTGTTAAAGTATATAGAAAGTTGCTCAGTGTCTTTTGATGTCTGAGCAAATGTTTAGATGCTGGAAGGAAAATAAAATAGTTCAACAGATTTAAAATCAGTTGCTGTCCTCTCTGTTGTGCCAACATATAGCCAAGCTGAACAGCAGTCAGGTACAGCTGACTTAGAACCCATTGTTTCAGCTGGAGTGGTGTCTGGGCCTGGCTTGTATGCAACCAGGTATGCTCTTGTGGTTCTGCATTCCCCAGTAGGAACAAGGGTGGGTTTAACAAGAATGGGCTGCAAAGGTCAGTTTAATCAGCACAGTCACCTGTTCTGTAAAAGCAGTCTAATTTTAATTTAAGGTCTAAGCATTTTTGAAGTAAATGAGGCATCGGCCAACATACGTTTAAAATTTCCTGGTAGCTTATTTTTCTGAATCAAGGCTAAAAATACTAGGACTGCCATTAGCAGGACATGTAGAAAATTCAGTAGTAGTGTGATGTCTTGTGCCACTTATGTATGTAATCTTTTCCTCCTTCAAGCTATCATTTTCAAAAGTCCCTTTGGGAACAGTCCATCAGTCACTTGAGTTTGAATTAAGCACTGCTGCTCAGGTACAGAAATGTGCTGGTTTTGTTACTTTCTCCCCTTGAAAGTAAGAGAATAAATTAAAATGTCTCCTTTGCCTTGAAATTTTGACCTGAATCCCACTTACAGCATAGATGCAGTAATAAATTATGGAGGAATCCGAGTGCTGATACATGAGTTCCAGCAGATCTAGCTGAGGCAAATTTTGTCCTTTGCTGTTTGTCCTGCCCTACTGCAGGAAGCTGTAGCCCATGTACTGTTATTTTTATTTATAGTTAGCAGTGGCTTTATGCAGAGGACATAGATTTGCAACCAGGACCTACCTTCTTTAGGACTGCTTATGGTAACAGCAGCAGGAGTGTCTGTCTTGTTTCTCTTCTGCCTGGATGTTTGAGCTTCTTTTTGATCAGATCCTTTGCAGGTGTTGTCTATATTATACTATTTTAAGATAAATTATCACAAATATTAATTGTCTTAAAATATTCCATATATTATGAACTAACGGATAAGTAGTTCAGATATACACACATTGTAGATGAAAGTTGTCATTTGACTGATAACTCAGGTGTCCATAAGTACAGCCTTCAAACACTAACCTGCCAATTCTGTATAAACTATAAGAACACCGTTACTTCCCTTCCACTCATTACAGGCAGCATTAAATTTAAGGAAATGAAGCTGTTCATACCTAATATTTTCTGAACAGTAGACCTTTGTTTCTCCTGTTACTGATCTTAAAACATTTGGCTTCAATTTCAGTTGCAATAATGTACCCTAATAGCATCACTTGGGGATCATAAACTGTGACAATTTGTCATCTCATTCTCCACTGGAACTCCTACAGGTTGCAGGGGTGGTAGTATCTGTTTCCTCTGTCAATCAGAACAGCATGCTTTCCATGTTCTTCATGAAGATGCATATGTATCCTACCCTCTCAACAAGTACTGTTATGTGAAGTGGGCAAAATGTTTTTCAACAGATAAATGTTTATTTTCTATACAAACATTCAGAATCAAGAATTCTTTTTTACATCTTTTGAATATTGGAAGGAATCCACAAAATGTGAAATGTTGAATCCATAACGTTAATGTATTCCCTGCATAACCCAGTAATAGTTCACACAGAAAAGACCAGACGTTGATCAGATTTTCTGTGTTTTCTGTATGATTTTAACATATGTGGATGCACTTTCAAAAATTTTTGTGGAATTCAAGGAATATTCACATTGGCTTTCTTTCCATTATCCCCTCAAAAGATTTTCTAGTTTATGTTTCTCAGATTTAGAATGTGATGCACTTTTCCATGTTGAAGAGGAAATCAGACACATCTTGTCAGAGTGTTAATGAGCATTCACATTCTCTTGTCACTATAATCTCACCTGTTTGAAAATGACATGACGTACCAATATCCTTTTTGATAGGTGAAGGTAAATGAAATCAAACCAGCTCCTATGCTTACTGGAGAAGTAGTTACTTGGGAAGTTAAAGCACTTGCTGTCTTCCAGTGCCAGCCAGCATTTTGCCTTTCCAGCACTCCCAGTCCCTATATAGGTAATAAGAATTCAATTGTCAAATTTGTCTGTAGTGTTTTTTTCTGGCTATGATCCCTTAGTAAGGCACTGAGCTTGTGAGAAGCCTAGAAATATTCTCAAAAAAGTGTTTATCTAGTTTAACTTAACTGTAAGCATCTACAGTGAGGTCAGTGCAATACACCTTTTTGTAATGGACTCAAAAAGGTCACAGCATGTGTTGTAATATGCTGTTGGTTTTCATGTTTATTTGAAGGATGTATTTGTCTCTTAAATTAATTTATGCTTTGTGAATTTTTTCTCCTTCAGGTGGTTCACGCAGACATCTGTACTCAGGCTTCACTTCTTCAGAAGGCTGATGTTGTTATAATGAATAATGTCTTTGAATATTTTCTTGACAGACTGGAACAGGCCAAGTAAGCTATGTGTTCAAAGAAGTAATCTATTTCTTTGGCACTGTATGTGTAACATTGTTGAAAACCATAAGGTTGTGCTTTTTGAAGTCACTTACATAAATTATGTAAGGAAATGTTTTAAAATGCCTTTACTTAATTGTTTTTCTTAACTGCTAAGATATTACTGCAGTTGTTTGTTGTTAAACTCACTGAATACTGTTCTTTTGTTTACCCAAATCTGGTCCTGGATCCTTGCAGTGTTAAGGGTCTGAAGTGACTTTATCAGCATAAAGCTTGATTTTCAGAAAGAAGACAGGTTGCTCTGACTTGTGGATGTCACAGCATTAACACAAATGCACTGCAAAACATGGATGTTAATATTTCTAATGTATTTTCATAACGATGTGGTATAAATAAATGCATGATTAAGCTGCTTCTTTTTAGGGTACTGGATGCTTCCAGATGAGTGTTTGTTAATCATTATCCATTTAAAACTTAAATAACTTTACCTGCCAAAAGTTACTGTGCCTTTAGCATGGATAGCTAAAAGAAAAGGGTGCCTGTGTTTCCACTAGCATTTTAAGTTAAGGTGTGTTCTTGTTACCAAACAATAATCTCAAACAGAGACAGAATGGATGGGTGAATTAGTGGCTGTTCCACATTGTCTGGAGATTTGTTTCAAGGCACGTGACTGAGAATTCATTTAATTCTTCAAGAATTCAGTTGTAGTGGCTTAAGTTGCATTGGTACCAACAAATTACATTTGAAAAATGGTGAAAATTAAATTCTTTTTAATATGAATTGCTGTGCTGTTAGAAAGAACCAACTTGCAAAATCAGAAAAAAAGGAAATGCTGGGGGCTATATTTAGATATTTCTATTGCTAATGTTTTAAGAGACTTTTGTCACGACTGCAAAATAAGTATGTATAGAGCTGCTTTAATAAAACTGTGTGCTTGGGGGCTGGATTTTCTTCAGAAGTTTAAAGGGACCAAATGTTGATGTTTAATCTTAGTCCAGAATGAAGGTATTGACAGTACGAAATGACATGCGTATATGTATCAGAGTGAAAAAATTTTTTAAAACCCCAACGTTTTAAGACCATGTATTCCCTCTGTTGTTAATATAAAGTCTGATTTTGTTTGTACAGAGTTATTTGCTGAGATGCAAACAGTGAGTGATCAGCATATATAACAAGTCTTCAAGCTTAGTCTGCCTCCATCGACTTTTAGTGTTAGATTTGTTGTATCTCAGAGGTGTTTCTATCCCTGAAAATTAATGACGTATTTTCAAAAATGTTTCAGAGCTTAGGAATTTTTTGGTTATAATATAAAGAAAGAATATATTTCTTTCTCTAAAACCTGATGATCTGCTTTTAAATGTGTTTCAGAGCTTGGGAGTTTATTGCTTGTAATGTAAAGAAAAGAGGGTCCTTGTTAGTTACAGTTCCAAGCCTTAAAGAATCACTCTCAAAGCTCCAGGTAAGTTTTTTCAGCCAGTTTTAGCCAACACGTTTTGTCACTTTCTGTGAAAGTGGCAGTTCTGTTCTGGAGGTTAGATGTTTGCCAGTGTTGTCATCAGAAAGGGTATGTAATTCAAAGTGTAGACTAAAATGTGCAGGACTCTAGATTCTTTTCCAGATTAACCACCAACAGTCTTCTGTACTTTAACTGTTCCTACCCATAAAATGGAAAACCCAGTCTATATCAATAGACTCCATGAATCATTGCATTATCATGTGTATTATTATCAAGACTTTAGCTGTGAAGTTACGAAAAATAACATTGTATAAGCTGTATAATTATGTAAATTCTGTGATAATAATTTTAGTCATGGATTCAGGCCAAAACTGTGGCAGTACTCACTCCCCTTAAGACTACATCCAGGTATAGGTGTAGAACCTCAAAAGTACACGTATATTTACAAGGTTATAGTCAGAGAAAAGAATTCAAACTTTTACTTCTATTTGGCTTTACATTTGTGCATTGCCTTAAAATATGACAAACTGTTTCACTGAACAAGTGGGAAAAAGGAACATATTGAAGAAAAGACCATCCTTGATGGTATCCTATTTTCTTTTCTGCTGTCAGCATCAAGAGTATTTCATGATATGCCATTATGAGCTATTAAAAGTACAGATGAGGAGAGATATGGTATCCCGGCTAGGCAAGTGACTTCCATCAGGTGCATTTGATCATTAACATAGCTTTAAATTGCAGTCGAAAACAAAAAGTATGACAGTGCAACTTTAAATGATGTTGAATATTCTCCATTGCTGCTGTTCTGTTGTTCTCTGAGTATTTAATCACTTCTGACAGACCAGCTTTTGTTCTGCATCCATTCTGCAACAGGTCACTGGTAGCTTACAGTTGTTATGTGTCTGACAAATCATATGGGCTAGCTTTAGTTGGAATACAAAATGCTGATAATACATAACAAAGTTACTTATAAAGTGGCTTGCTGGCCAACAGTCTGCTTTGGAGAAGTTAAATCATTTGTTGCCATGTGCTGATGGATGAAATAGATCCTCGGCCCCAGGAGATGCAGTGATGTCACTTGACATTTTCTTAATGTAGAGAGCAGTCACATACCAGCTGAGAACATCTTTGTAGTCTTATTCTATATTCCCTAAACATAAACATCAAACAGGAAAGTAAGTGTGATTCTTCTGCAGTACAGTTAGCTGTTCCCTCACTGCTGTCAAAACAATGCCCTGAGATCAGGATGCTTGATCAGGAGACTTGTACACAAATGCAGTTAAAGAAGCAGTTGTAACATGCTAACAAAATATACAGACTACCAACTGAGATACTTTTTAAAATTTATCTTTATTACATTCCTATTTAAGTTAAATGGCATTTCCAGAAATGAATTTATCCAGTGCTGCATAATTTGCAGTGACTAATCTGTCTAATTATGCCTTGCTTTCCTAATGTTGTGCTGGCCTTACTCCTGTTGTGTTTCTCAGAATTGTGTTAATTTAATGATCTGTTTTCATTGTTTCAGACGGATATACAGCTCAGCCAATGGGTAGAAGAGGTGCAGCTAAACTATGATGTATATGTGGAAAAGGATGTTGACAGAGAAGCACTTGAACAAATA
This sequence comes from Chrysolophus pictus, assembly GCA_037305975.1. NCBI lineage: Eukaryota > Metazoa > Chordata > Aves > Galliformes > Phasianidae > Chrysolophus > Chrysolophus pictus. Next base: position 36,326,095 of record CM074580.1, on the reverse strand, counting down.
CATTTATACAGAATTCTGTAGTACCTGGAAAAACTTATTAATATCCTTGCAATATCATATATTTTGAGTCCAAAATGACTTCTGATTTATATGTATGAATAAATTGAGTAAAAATTGTTATTGGGTTTTTAATGTATGAGTCTTTCTTTTGAAACAAGATTCCTTGTGGAAGCATTTAGTCTAACGAAAATATATTGACTTTTAACTAAAAGATACATTTTGTTTTTAGTAGAAATGTTAGAAAGAGTGACTATTGACTGACGGCAAAAGAATTTTTGTTCCCTAGCATTATGCACTGCTAAAGTTTGCTGAATATATGAAACCTAAGACTGGCAAATCATTATTAATGGATGATAGCAATACATTTAACATAGTTACTTAAAAGCTGCATCTATTAAGATGTTTCTGTTTTGGTTTGTCAAAGACCAAACCAAAACTCTTTCTCCTATGGAATTCTTCGATTTTCTTTCCACGGTCTGCCAGATAACCTGAGCATTTTCTGGCATTAGTTAAGAGAAATGACTCCATCCATTTAGTTAATCCTTAAGGTAAGGATGTTTTAATGTGAAACACTGAAAGGGGTACCTAGGAGGCAGTGAGAATTAATACCACAAGTCTGGAACTGAAGAACACTGTTCCGTGCTCTGCGCTTCTAGGGATTATAGAAAGTATAATAAGGGGTTAAGAAGCTGAAAATTCTGAACAGGTGTCACGGCTTAACAGAGGCTTGGTGATGGCGTAAAACATTGGAAATTCGTAACAGAGCCTCCACAGAGAAAAAAGATCCACATACGCCCACCACATTTATATTTAGATTTTACATTCTAAGGACGTGAAGCTTTTAGTCAGCTGAAGAATGTTTCAGTTTTTGCCAAGCGTTGGCAATCAAGTGCAAAAATATTAACTTTGGGAGTTTTGGACTAAGTGTGTTGTAAAGTCAGAAACATTGTTAGAGTCTGAAAGTTTACTACGCAACTTAGGGCTAATGCAGATGGGAAAACCTTAAATTGGATTTCAGTTCTGAAATGATTTATTGGCCATGAACTTTATAATATATCTGACAGGCAAAAAGGAACAGTGGCCATTAGTCAGTCAGTAACAAAGAAGTTAAATGGTACTGGATAAATGATAATAAGTTTTAAGAAGCTGTATTTTTAGTGGTTTGTTTGGCATAGAGGAGGATGTTTAAACTTGAGTGATACTGAATCACAGCCCTAAAACATGACTGAATCTGTTCTTTATGCATTTAAGAACAAACAGGCTTTACTTAAAGTATTTATTTTATTATAGTAAGTAAATTGTTGATTGCCTAATTGCCAAAGAGACAAATGCCCCTAGAAGGGGAACCTAGAAGAGGCTGTGCAGTAGCTGCGAGGTAATGCATGGCTAATAGATCTAGCAAGGAAAGAATAAAAAAATGGGAAAAGAAATGCATGTGCAATTCAGAATGAGGAAATGAGATTGCAGTAATCAGTACAATACAGTGGAAGCTGTGACTGAATTTGGAGTGTGTAAATAGTCTACTATAAAAGGAAAACTGGCTGGGTGTTTAAAAGCTACTGCATAGCCCCATTGTCACGTGAGAGAAAGAGACTGTATTGGAATGTTTCTTACTTGTTTCAGAGGTCCTTCAAGATCTGCTCCCTAATCAGCTGCCAGGACTTCTGGTTCATGATACTGAATATAACCTGTGCCCTGCACCTTTGGTAATATAGGAATGATAGCTTTCATTGCAGTCATTTCCCCTCTTCATGCTGAGTCTTCAAATACTTTTTGGGTGTTGATCTCAGATTTAAAAAAAAAAAAAAAGCAGTAGACTGGAGCAGATCACTAGCATATTTAATGACATCTGTATCCTCTGACTCTGGAAATAGCATGCACGCATCTGGAGCTCATATGTAACAAGGGTGCAACAGGGAAGAGCTACTCTTGTCTTTTTTAGACATCAGGAGAAAGAGGTGAGTTTAACTTGCTCAAATTTCTGTCTTCCTCTGCTGCCCTTAATAGGTCCCTGATTTAAACCCAGACATCGAAGTGTTTGCAGAGAAGTTTTGGTTAAAAATACTAAAAAATAAAACTTTTCAGTCCCTTCAGACATTTCTTCCTAACTTGACTTCATAGGGCCTGAGCTCATAGGGCCATTCTTAAGGTTGTTAAGTTAAATGAGGAAGACAAGCTCAAATAACTAGTGTGTGAGAGAAGGTGTTAATCGAATTTGTTCCTTTTCCAACTTGTCTGGCTCCTGTTAGTCCTGTTATAGATTTCCCTACACGGGAGTAGAAAAGTAAGATGTAAGGAGGTTTGCAAAGTTGGAAAAGGAGGAGGTTTGTGATAAGTTGGAAAATCTGTCCTTTTGTACATTTGGTCAGCCTGGGATGTCAGCAGAAATTCACCTGAGAGTATCTATATTGCCTCAGCTCGGGTTTTGCTTGTTTGGCCCTCAGAATCTGCATGTCTATCCAGTGGGCCGAGTCCCCATTCATGGTTCCGCTGCTGCTGTACAGCATGCTCCTTGGCAGGCAATTCAACCTTTCCCTGCCTTATTGTCTATGGTGAAAATAGGAGTAAGAAGTCCAAAATCAAAGCAAGGTGCTTGTTGGAATAATCAGGAATTTCTGACACACAGAGAAAGCCACTCCACTCTTCCCTGCAGCATAAATCTTCATGCTGTACTCTGTCTTCTGCAGAATGAGCTATCTGAAGTTCAGAACTATTGAGAATTACTTGAGTAAACTAAAGAAGGTGTTTGGGACCCATGGTAATAGGGCAAAAGCTGTCAAGCTTTAAGAATAGTATATTAATTTCACAAACTGAAAACATTGCAGATAGATTCACTCAGGAGCATGCCATCAAATGCCTGCTGTGGGCAGCCTGGTTGTCAAAGGTGTCATTTTCCATGTGTGCTTTTTCCCATTAAGTGGTATTGGAAGAGTATAATGACGCATGATTGGGAAAACTTGACAGTGAGACAAGCTTGAAAAAAAATCCACCTCCTCAATTTCTCATCATCTGTGTTCTCTCCTTTTCTCTTTAGGTTTCTTTTATCTCCTGTCTCTTTTAAACTGTGTTCTCCCTCTCTACTTCCAGGGCCAGGACCAGGCAGTAGTGCAGCAGAAGGCAAGCAGGAGCTCTGCAGGAGTGTGGCCATTGAGAGACAGCGACAGCAAGCATAGCCAGCCACTTTAGCTGAGCAGCTTCTCAGGGTCAATACTGACTGGAAAGATGATGGAAGCACTTATAAAGGGCTGCTTCACACCCTCCAGGAATTCCTGTCAGGACCTCCAAAGAAACGTACAGAGCTGACTCCATCCCATGTTACAGGCACTGCATCAGACCCTGGCTCTTGCTCTCCCACCTCAGTGTAACAGAGCTTGGCACAGACAATGCCACAGCTCTTTGCCAGTGTTTTAACAAATAGCCTCCCGAAATTCACCCTTGGGCTGTGGCAAACCCTCTGCAGTACAGGGGTGTGTATTTGCAGAATTGGAGGAGAGTAATGCTATTTGACCAACAAATGCACATTAATTACTCTCTCTAAAATATCTGTACTTCCACTAATCGTGTGAGAACGGATTCACGTGACACAGTGTTTTGGTGGAGGAAGAGAGATGGAACATTACACTTAAGTATTTTAAATTCCTGCAACTCAGTGCAGCTTGCAACCATTAAAAAAATGATGCTTGTGTGGCCTCAGGGATGAGTCTGTTCTGACAGGAGTGAAGCAGCACTGTGCTGAAGGTTTGGAGCTTATCATCCCAGGAGTCCACTGTGCCTTGTAATGTAGGAGCCCCCCACTTGATGGAGTCATTTCCCACGTGCCTCTTTCAGGAATGCTGACAAACAGATCTTAAAAATTCAGAACCAGGAGTTGCCTGCTTGCTCTAAGTTTTTCCTAGTAAGCATTTGGAATTCCCCTACTCCTGGCTGCATGACATCCCAGCCCCTCTTGCAGCTGTGGTAGTCCTTTACCTGGAGACCATATCTCATAGACTTTTTGATTCATTCATCTCTGATGATCCCTCTACATTAAGGGAGAAAAAAAAAAAATGGAGGAAAACAGTCTTCATTTGCCATAGCAGGATGCAGCAGAGTCCTGAGCTCAGCCTCTTCTGTCCCTTTCTGTGTGAGAAAGATTCTGAGGGTTCTGCCTCTCCACTATCTGCCCCAGATCCAACCAAGGGGATGCTTGGGCAGAAGGGAAGGGCTGCTTATGTCCTCCAGCATTTCTGCTTTGCTGCGTTCCCCAGGTTTGCTGGAGCATCGAAGGCAGCAAACCCAAACTGTCAGCCTGGACTAGGAATAGCAGGAAGGAGGAGAGTCGGCAGGAGATTTCATGCCAAAATTTGAAGCGAGATATTCCACCAGAGTTGCTGGCAGCCCAAACACAGAGCAGGCTCTGATTGTTTGCAGCATTGTGTGAGCATGTGCATTGTGTGTATATATATATACATATCCAAGTACAAATTGAGATTCTGTTTATCTTCAAGAGTCTGTTATGTACATGGGGAAAGGTAGAAGAAAGGAAGCACTTCCTGTCTTACAGAAAGGCACTGAATTGAGGGTAGTCACTGTGACTGTGTAAATGTAATTGCACACACGTGGTCTGCTGTAGTATTGGTGAGTGCACTTTTGTGGTCAGTAACTGACTTACAATTTTAAGCATGAAAATATCCACATTGCTGTTAAAAGAAACAGTTTCTATATTTAAAATGACATTAAGGAGATGAATAATCCACGATGGAGGGAGGAGGGAAGAGGAACATCACTGACAGCTTCCTGGCAAAGCATTTAAGACACTGGAAAACAGACACCGAGATGATATGTGGATAAACCTAGCAAGAACATGGTGTAATGAAGGGAAGAATTTGGGTGGAGCTGCCTGCTTCCCTTCCAACCACTTGAACAAAGAAAGAAAGAAAGGAAGAATAATTGTATTAGTAGTGAGTTAAATGGAAAGCTGAAAACATGAATCTTAGTGTCTTAAGAGTAAACTTAGTGTGATGTTGCAAAAGCACTTGCCCACTAATAAGGGCTAGGTGTCAGGAAGCACTATTCTGTACCTGATGGCAGGCGCCTGAGTATTTTCTTTTTGACCTCACTTAGGGTATGCAAGCAGAAGATATGCATGAACTGCTAAATTTTCATGGTAATTCTGAAGTCACCCATAACCCAAAGAAGTGCCGGGCAGTGACTGGGTCGTAGGAAAATTTCAGGGGTTTTGTAACCACAGATACTGCACATGTAAGTACATGTGGTGCTACAGCACTGCAAGCCTGACATTCTGATACTTACTGGAATTAGCAAGGAGCTGCACTGCCTATTTAAAATCCATGTTTTGTAGACTGACTCCCTCCATTTCAATGTCATAAAGGTGTCAGCCAACATTTCTGAAGCTGCGCTAAGACTTCTATGGAAGAGAAGACTCCAAAGTACGTACAGCTTTTGGTCCTCCCTCAGGAAAAGGCTGATTGTGGAGTGCACTGCATGTCGTTGGGCTTTTTGCATTTTTTAATGACTCATGAGTTGGACCTTATTTCTGTTCGTTTTTCAGTGCCAAACAAAAATTGTTATTTAGGTCAAACTGCTGTTTTGGTAGTAATAGAAGCAGACATCGGTTTTGTCTATGGATTTCACAGCTATACATTTTTTCAAAGCGAAGTTCCTTCTTTAGGCTACTGCTGACATTCAGCTGTGCTGGTCTCACACACTGGCATCAGCACTACCTTTGCTGCATTACCGGCACATGTCCAGTCAAGGGATGCAGCAGCAGAGCTTCTGTTCAGACATGGTTCCTTTCTGTTCATGCAGGTTCTGGGTATGTCATCTCCTCCTCCCATTTCTTGCTTTCAGGCTGCTGCTTTCAGGCTGCTGCCCCAGCCAGGCTGCTGGCCTTTGCGTCCTGGCTCTTCTCTCCATCAGTGTGACCCTGCATCCTGTTGGTGTAACAGTGTGTATAGGACTCCTGTGGATTTCCTTCAGTTCTTATCAGCTGAGGATCTTGCTCCCCACCTCTGACTTGGGCACTGAGATGTCTAAAGATGGATCTTCAAGCCTGCTTTGCACAGGTAGTCAGATCCTGAGCTACAGCTGAAGGTATGGGCTGAAGGAGAAAGTAAAAGAAATGGCGTTAAGCTACCTTGAAAATTCTTCTGTATCTGTATTACTTTGTTTGCTCTGATGTAAAAAACACTTTAAACATCAACTGCTTAGTAGTTATTCCAGGTTCTCTACTTCAGCTGATGTCTAGAAAGCCAAAAACACCTTTTAAAGCTGTTTCCTTCCTTCCCATCCTTCTTAGGCTTTCCTGTAGGTGAAAAGAACCTTCAAACGATATGTTTAGTTCTGAGAGGTCTTTGCACTCAGGAACAGCACAATTGAGGATTCCCTGAGATTTAATATTTACTTAAATAGATGACAGAATGGTTTCTGTGAAGTTTTCCAGTTCCTTTCAGACTGATCCTCTTTCACAGTACATACATGACACAATCCAACACTGTTCTTTGTCTTGAGCCACTGCAGTCTGCCTTTCTTGTTCTTTGTCTTTGTTTTTGTTTTTGTTTTTTTTTTCTGGTCAACTATTTTGCCCAACTTGAGTGTCTGGAACAACTGATGCCACCCTGAAAGCCGTCTGGTAACAGAGGGATATTCTTACATGTTTTCCTATTTTTTCTCCTACCACTCATCAGTTGGAATTGATATTCATGCTCTGAATTAACAGAAGTTAGCTGCACCACCCACATTTCATCATGATTGTACATATGGTTCAGCTCTAACAAACAACAGGGATGAGTTCTTATTTAGTAACTGGATGGGGGCATCTCAACGAAACTCACAGGCACATCAACCCAAAGCTACCAGCCATCAGTCATGTGGATTGTTCTTATTCTGTAACTGCAGTCTTAGGGTACCCAGCCTTTGGCTGATTTCTTTGTCTTTCCTGTAAGTGGCTGCAGGTATGTGAGGGAGAGAGCATGCAGCTGGTTAGGGAACAATTTTCCACCTTTGCAGGCCTTAATCATAGGGAACGATGCTAGCGTAGGGGAGAGCAGGAAAGCACCTTGGGTATGTGGATGAAATCCCTGCTCACAACCTAGACTAGCCCCATTGCATGAGGCTCACCTCTGGCAGGGAAGCAGAAAGGACACTGCTCAGGCCTCAGGGAGAAGAGATAAGTTCTACAACCTTAATAATGACCTGAACCAGGATAAGCTCAGCCCTGAACATCCCATCTTTGTTCTGCAGCCCCTGGATTTACTAAGCCAGGTCTTCTCCCCACAGGCAAGTTTCTACTTTGCTTCTCACGTGACCCAGCCAGCTTTCTCCCTTTCATCTTGATGAACCTTCACACCTCTCCCATTTGTGCTCTCACTGTAATTCTTCCTATGGAGTTTTCAGAACAGCGTGTGCATCTCGTTGCCCCTCACCTCAGCAAGGGGAGCTGGAGTACAGAGGTCACAACCTAGTAGCATTTTCTGCCAGACTGGTTCACCTGGATGTGCCTGCCAGCTCCCACTGTGCCATATCTGCGAGATATGGTTTAGTAGCTTGTGGTAGCAGTGGTAATGTGAAGACGGTTGGACTAGATGATCTTATAGGTCGTTTCCAACTTTGTGATTCTGTGATTCTATGACTGGTTTCCAGCCAGCTCCCAGGAACTATGAGAGGGGCAACGTAAGAAGAAAAAACAGGAGAAAGTGGCAGCAGCAAGACTTGTTCTGAAAAAAAAGGGGAAAAACTGCTGCAGCCAGGCAGGCTGGTGTGGGCTGTGATTTCTGCTCCTGTTCAGAGGACCAGGGTGATGCACGGTGGGCAGGCAGCCCGCATTTCCTCCGCAGTGCAATGTAAAGCTCTGGGAATCCCCCGGGGAAAGAGAGGTGGGTTAGAGGAATGAGGAGAGCAGGAGATAGTTGGCAGAAGGAGGGCTCTGCTAACAGCACTTCAGGGCCTGTCAGCGCCCACTGTGGAAGCAGCATGGGATGGCTGCTAATGACAGTCCTGCCATCGAGAACAGCCCTCCTTCCACTTCACCCTTCCACTGCTGTACTCATGGCCCAGTACCTGGTACTTGAGTTTTTTCACATAAAAGCATTCTTTCTGGGCTGGCAGACCAGAAGTCCTCCTTCCCCCCCCCCCCCCACTGTCATACAGTCTCCCAGCACTTACAGCTGCTCTCCCTGAGAGCCCTGGGCTCAACACGCTCCTACAGCATGCGTTCTCAGAAGCCTTATTTATGGATGCATCTAAATAAAATACAGATTTATTAATTTGCATAGGTGCCAGACACAGAGGTGCACAAAACTGGGCAGGGAGACCCAGAGGTGAGGGGGGTGCTGCAAGTGAGAGAAGATGGGGCCCACGCTCATCTCTCTGTAGCAAGGCTGATGGCCAAGGGAGATGGGGTTACACCAACCCAGAGCAAGCCTCAGATCAAAGCTGTGAAAGGAGTTATAAAGCTACTCTGCTTGCTGCACACACTGCTTTGCTGTAAGCAAAACTTTCTCAGTGGTCACACCGCTATGCATGTGAAGAAGTTGCTGCATGAAGGCTCTGGAAAGGAACTGGGTATGAGATACCACAGTCAAACTGGGTTGGATTCAGCACTGACAGCTCTGCATTACCCAACTCTCACCTTCTCCACCTTTGCAGAGGTCCCTGCAGCAGACCACACTGGATACCACGCCTCCCATTCTTCAGATCACAACCCAGTGCTTTAAGCCAGTAATAAAGGCAGGCCTGTACAATGACACCCAGGTGTAAATGAGGATGGCCCTCATATGTGTGAATTCAGCTCAGCTACCTGGCAAAATACAGGGACTTCCTATGACTGAGACTGTTTTCAGCAAAGGTGACATCAGCAGAGGAGCTTCATCAGAGCTCTGCAGACACTCAGCTCCCCAGTGAGAGCATCTGCGTAGGGCTCAAGATGTTGTAAGTTGTTTGCGTTGTCTTCATGCCTTGGGCAGATTCATTTTAAATCTCTCAAGGGGCAACATGGCAAGAGTTTGCCAAAAAACCAAGGGAAATTTTGCCTGTAGGCTCATGACAACTCTGACGAATGATTGTGGAGGCACCTGTTAGCAGTGAGGCTACTTACATCCTCTTTGTTTTCACTGCTTCTCTTTGTTAAGGCACACTGGAAATTCTGCTGTTGGAGGATGACAGCAGTTTGGGGATGTGGTTATCTGCCTCCACTTGCTGCACTCTCAGCACTCCCTCTCAGTGGCTGAGTGGGATGGCTAGAAAATAAGGAGGATGTGGCTTCTGAAGTCTGAATCGTGACAGTTTTCACCCAATACTCTTATTTCCAGTAATTAAAAAATCCAGCCAAGTACTGTAGCTGGTCTCAGGCTCCATGGGCTCACACTAGCTTCTTAAATTTCAGAACTACTCATAATAATCAAATTAAGTTTATTTTTTTGTTTCTGTTTGTTTATTTCGTTTTGTTTTTAATCCACTAATCTGATACTAAATCAAGGGCCGAGCTGAGTAGTAGCATTTTAAAAGTTGTTCTGTTACTTCCACTTCTCTTTATATTTCTTCCCTGTGAAGCTGTGAGTACCATGCTCAGTCTTTTGTAAAACCTTGCAGCAGGGTTAGGTACAGGCTGTGTGCTGGGAACTGTGAAGATATGGGAGTGAAGATATCCCAGCAGTCTGATGTGGGCTGTTCCAACCTGCCTTGGGACAGAGAATGGATTAGATGACCTTCAGAGAGCCCTTCCAGCCCTTTTTTCTCCAGTCTTTGTAATATATATGGGAACACGATGACAATAAAAGAGATGGTTAACTCTTGCTTATGCAGATTTATTTCCAGTTGGTAAACTGATTAACTCTATGTGTAAACATATCAAATAAAAACAAACAAACAAAAGCCTGAGGACTGTCAAATATGTACCTCAGAGCTTTGCTTTAGATGCTAGAGACAAGATTAATATTTCTTCTCAGATCAGGCTGGAGTGTGTGGAAGGGAACTTGTCACCATTTATCAGTTTTTACCGGAGATCCATTTGGCTGGAGCTGGTACAGGGCAGAGTTGGGTTCCTTCCCGTGCCCATATACAGTAGGTGAATAATGCAGTGAATGATGAGCACTGGGACCTGTGGGCCCCACGAGATTCCTCTTGGTGATCTGTGAGCCGAGTTCGGCTCTGTCTGGTGATAGGATTATCTCAGTCCCTGATCAAGACCAAACAATGATGCACTACACCCACGGATATTTCCTATGAGAAATTGTGCTTGCAGCCTGAAGTTCATGCTGTGCTAAGCACTAAATCCAGTAGTGTGTGCAGATCAGATATTACATTAATATCTAATCCTGTGTGTAGCTGGACACCAAGCTCAAATTCATTTATACATGTAAGCTTCACTTAATTTAATGATGACCCTGTGCCACTTTTTCTCACACTGAAGATTAGCTGATGCATCTGAACTGGGAGTTACTGCAGTATTAATCATTTTCTTGGCTACTGCTTAGCTTATCCCTGAAATTCATCTTCAGGCTTTGGACCACCTTTACCCTGGAAGCTGAACAAAACTGAAATGCAACAGTCTTAAATTCTGTCATAGCAAATCTTAAACTGCCTGCATCTCATGGAAAAATCTGACAGGTGCCTTATTTGGAACTCTGTCATTCAATTTTGTTCCCTTAATACTTTTTTTTTTTTTTTTTTTTAAATGAAAATAGGGTTATGGTTTAGGATTTAATCTTCTGTGGATTGCTGAGTTCAATCATAATCTCTGACCGCATCACAATTAGCGGGGACATCATCTTCAGAACATCAGAATTGAAAATGATCTTTTTATCTTTTTTTTTTTCTCTGTAAAGGTCTGAAAGCTAAGCAGAAAAGCAATGAGAAAAGCCTACTTTCATTTCACTGTTGTGTCATGCTCTAAGTTTTCTCACCCTTTCTAAACTACTCTTAGTCTGTACTGATTCTGTGGTATTGATTCTTGGAAAACTGTCTGTAAGCAGTTACACTTTGAGCAATGTATTAAATAACAAAAAGGATCTGGGTGCATTAATTAAAAAAAAAAAAAAAAACCCACAGAACTCTTCTTTACATAATCTACGTAACAGCAGAAATTCACTGCTGTCAGGAAGCAGTCCAGGTTACAATACCGCACTTGCTTTTCAGTTCTCTGTGTTAACCAGAAAAGACGATAATGACGCTGCTGTTGTCTCTCCCAGTGCAGGATGGCACACAGATGTGAAATACTGGGCAGGAAGGAACAACCCATAACTTTCCAGGAGTGATTGGAGAGCTGACTAAAGAAGCCAGTGAAAGATACACTCAGACAACATACGGAAGAAAAAGCTAGTAGCTTATACCAAGGGTTATATATATTTACTACCAGAAAGAATAGTGACAGCACTCTGTCATCTGCCCCAGCTGAACCAGTGTGTTACGTATGTTGGCTGTAGGGAGGTTTTACTGAAGCTACCACAAAGGGGATCCCAAAATAAGCCAAACCAGCCCTTCCCCACAGAGCTGTTTCTCACTGCTGTGGGAAGCAGTGGGCATGGAGGGCCTGTGCACCATGGCAGTGGCTGCCCAGGTGGAGGCTGCAGGCTATGTGGTGTAGGGCTTGTAATTTCAGTGACGTCTGTAAGTTAAAGATATGCAAAAAATGTTTAAATCATCCCGAGTGGTAAGATAACAGATGAATTAGCTCCATTCCAACAGCTAGTTGGAATTCCTTAGCATTAACGGCATTGGCATAGGTACTAAATTATTCAGATTGTTCTACAGATTATTCTGCACTGTATTTACATGTATTCTAAATATTTTATTTAAAATACTTTGATACAACTTTCCATTTGTGTTTTAGTTTGTCTTCACCTCTGCTGTCCGTGAGAGGTTGCTGTACCGTAATTAAAACTAGCCCTTACAAAAAGCATTTATCCACAATGGTTTCCTAGAAATTTTCTCCTCCACGGAATATATTACCCTCCTGGTACCGCAGCTGGGGGCCAATCTGCCCAGCCGCATAAAGAGGGATGATTTAGGTCACTGAGCTCCGGCTCTCGGTTAGTGCTTTTTGCCATGAAATGCTTCAGAAATTAAGGCATACCAGAAAACTCACTCGAATCGCATTTTAAAAAGCATTTTCCACAAGTGACTATGTTAGCAGACATTACTGTCACCAGAAAGCCTCTGCTAATCTTACAAAGCATCTGCGATGAATAATCTTCCCCTCCCCCATTCTTATTTGCTGCCAGAAACAGCTTATAAATGCTTACTTGAAATCTCTGCCAAATTTTGTTTTTAGGCACGCTGTTGTAAATAGCGAATATTTCCACCGATCTGGGTAGGATCCCTCTGGATTTACATGGGTGCGAATGAAACCCAAATTTCGCCTGGTCTGTTTTCAGCTGCCCCTCGCTGCCCTGCAAGCTGCAGTGCTGCCGCCTCTGCCGCTGGTGGAAGGCAAGTGCTTGAGCCCAGCCCGTCCATCGCTGACAAATTATTATAAACAGATTTGAACAAATATTTCTTTACAAAACAAACTGGTCAGCAGGCTCCAGCTCTATTCTCCTGATGCATTTTACAGGAAATAATATCAAGTTAGCTATTATGAAACTACCCCCTCCTCACACACACGTAATTGCTTCCAGCTTTCTGATTATTACCCTTTCCTTAACTGATAGGGTGAGAAGAGAAATAAAAATATCTCCATACAGTGGGCCAAATCCTCATCTGGTATAAATCGACATAGCCCCATCAAAGTCAATAAAACCACACTGATTTACACCAGTTGAGGAGTTGATGCACTGTAATTTTTTACTTGCTTTTAAAAATAAAACCTTATGTGATTGTGTAACCAACATTGCAACAGAAACCAGCATTTCCTTTTGTGAACTCAACGTGTGCCCTCAACTTTCAAACATTTTCACTTAGAGAGTCCTACAGATATTTTTCCTCACCTTCTGGCACAAGGCTCCCACCGCACTTTTACTGGGCCAGCATTATCACAGGGGTGCAAACTGTGCTGAATGAGAGTCAGACACAAATTAGTATTTTTACAGAGTAATGAGGAGAAGGAATCCCATTCTGTCACTGTTCTTTCACACAGAAGAGGGAAAAGAGGTAAGTAAAGCAAAAGATAAGACAATTGTTTCTCTATTGGCTTTCTCCCTGGTCCCCACAACACTCTCTAACTAGCTGACATATATTAGCATTACCAAGCAATTAGTATTATCCAGGAATGACAGTATTGTAAACTACTATTATAGATTATCTTTCTTTAAGTCATCTTTAAAACATACAAGACATAGAAAGTTTACTGCAGCTGATAGAAACTGCACGCTCTGCTTGGACAACACGAGGTTTCTAAAATCTCTTTTCAGCCTTCACTGCAGGCTGTTAAACACATCGTGGATCTTTTGGGAACGCTCTGTCTCTTGTTCTGATCAAGAGTATAAGTTATAGAGATGCTCTATGGCAAATCTTTTACATCCTTAGTAGGAGCTGTATGCACTGCAGTGTGGCCTTTCTCAAAACTGTCAACTTTTTGACTGGCTGTTTTGACTGATTTGTATATTCAGCAGTTCATGACAATTTCAATAGCATCCTGAAAAATCTGAACAATTACTGTTAATGTCAACATAGTTTTGTCTTCGTTCAGCAATGGCCTTTATATAATATATAATATATGAATATTTATTATTCATTAATATTAATTATTACATTTATTATTTATATAATATTAATACAACTTACATTAATTAATCCTTGGTAATTATCAGCAGCTAATAGCATGCTGGTAGTTCTGTGAAAGTTAATGGTGCTGTTTCTTTGTAGGTTCGTAGCCTGTAATTTCCAACAGCTTTATTGTGTACTTTAACATGTTAAGGTGCAATAAAAAATTGCAAGAGCGTATATTTCCTAATGATTTGTGCAAAATCTGGACAAGGTAAAGCTCACTTTAAAATGCATATTCCATTGCTTTGAATAACATCTTCAAAATCATTCTATGGTGTCTGGAATTTAGTTGCAAAGATTGATTTAGAATTTAGTTGCATATTCTGGTCCCTGTTTTAGGATCTAATTTTTAATTCATAGGCCAGTCTGAAATGCATTCAGATTTGACTTTAAAGCTTCTTGTGGTAAGACTTGAAAATTTCCTCATCATATTTGGAAGGCATCACTGCACTATTTTGATATCATTTTGATTTGAAAAGATATCACAGATTGCTTATTTCTATTAACCTGGGAGACCTCTGCTTTTGGGGTCCTGCTTTTACTGTAACCTCTTTTTTGCAGTGAGGATTTGTCACCTGGTTGAATGAATGACGAAGACATGGATGCAGAAAAATCCAATTCAGATTCTTCATTAGCCGTCTGTTTCCATGGCAAGATATGAGTTGAAAATACAATCTAGTCCCTGGAGAAAAGAGTGGTTCCCCAAGTACCCTTTAAGCAGATATTTATAGGCATCCACTCTCCAGATCTGAGCAGAGGAAATTAAAATAAAGCACATACAAACTGGCAAACACTTTCCAGTCAGTCAGGATTAAAAGAGTGTCCCAGTCTGTAAAGGAAGACAATGGCAGATCTTGCCAGTAGTTCTGTCACACATAGGGTAGGGACAGCCTTGCACAACTTGGGCAAGAAGCATCAAGTCCTGCTGGGGACAAACAAAAGTTATTTGAAATGCCAGGTCCTGTCCTCCCTGGTGCTGATGGGGGCAAACAAGTCCTTCCCAATTGAAGCTGCACAAGGAATCAAGCAGAGTTTTGCTTCCCTAGGAAGTGCAGTCATTGACAGGGCAGTGGTTGACACTTGCTGACTCTCAGGAGGAGATGTCAGGGTCTGCGGGAGGCTTGCTTTCAAGCTGCATGTTTAACAGCCCAGGAAAGCTCTCTACAAAGCTGACCCCATTTCCTCCATGACAGCAAGAGCAATAGTAATATGGCAGTGCCCACAAGTGTGGGGCTTCAGCTTTTCTTGGGAAAGTTACAAGTTGTTCTTTGAGGAAGTGATGTCAGCTACTATCGAGATGGATGAGTTGGAGGCTGAGTCCCCACAAACCATTTGCCTGCAGGTTGGAGATGGGAGCCCAGATCAATGCAGTGCCCTGTTCTGCAGAGCCTGGCTTCGGCTTTGACTACCGAAAGCTCATCAAAGCAGGGTGTTTCCAGTGAAATGCTTCCAGCTCTGAGCTTGTTTCAGCAGAAAATGCAAATCTAACCAGCTACAACCCCAGCTTCCTTCCTCCAAGTCATATGGAATAGGCACAGAAGATTTAGGTAATGTCTCAGACTTGTCTTCCTTTTTATCTGTAGTAAAACTTTTGTATTTTTCCTAAGTATGGCAACAAAGATTGGAAAAAAAAAAAAAAAAAAAAAAGCATGGCACTGCCTCACCGCCTTGCCGTAAGTATGCTGGAACTTTATGGCATCTTTATACTGGATTCTTGGCCTTACATACTAGAGAAACCTGAAAGTGTACTGGATATGAAGTCAAAACAGCTTGTTATCCAACTTGCTTTCTTTCACAGAGTATTGAAATGTTAAGAACACAGGCAAATAATGCTTAGATACAACTTTCTTTGTTTGTATGGAGTTGCATTTGTTTGTTTGAAGCCAAGCTGGGTGGAGAATTTTGCATTTTATGTCTTCGCGGTGAATTGTGTGGCTCTGAAATGTGAGTAAGATAAGATCACAAGCAAGTAAAAACATGTGTAGGCTGAAAAATCAATATGTTTCAAAATAACCGTTGAGAAACAAATTATTCCTGTATTAATGTGCTGAAAACTAGGTTTAGGATTCTGCTATGGCTGATAATGCTACTAACATCTAATGCTGTACTGCCAGGGATTAGATCTGCCTTCATAGTCAGATGTTAATCATGTCACCACCTAGAAGTAAGGTACTCAAAGCTGATAAAGGTAAATGCAATATAAGGATTTTTTGAGCTTCCCATTCTTTGCATAATAATTAGGTCTTAACAACAATAGTTCTTTTTAATCACTAATGCTGAGGTCAGCTCTTTCCATTTGCCCTGAAATTTTCTAATGTTTTAGCTGAATTATCCAGAACAGCAACTCCCTTGTTGAAGATGTTCCTGTTTTTCAATTCAGGGCTCAACGTCACTGTCACTGAAGGGTGGCAGAATTCCTGCTAACTTAATCACATTCAGACCTATACCATGCCTAACGTCAGAAAGCCATTAATAACTAGCTTATGCCAACCAAAGTCTGCTTTGTCTGTGATGACACATCTTAAAAATAGTTTCCTCTGAATGAAATCTATGTTTCTGTACTGAAATATTACTTGCTGGGAGTCACTCTTTCAGTAATCCTTACAATTTTGCTCAAACACCCACTGCCCTTGAGAAGCACCTGAAGAAGCCATTCCTAATATGATACAATTCGGGAATCACTAAAGACAATAACTGAAAACTGTAGGCTACCAGCAATGTAAAGATTTAGTTTGCCTCCAGAACCTGGCATTTCTTTTTTCAGCCCGTCCTTTGCTGAGAACATTCAGGAATGCTACGGGATTTGAAGACTTGATTTTCAGAAATAATCCTAACAATCCACAGTCTCTGTGCCTGGTACATAATTCACTAAGACAGAATTAAACATTCCCTGTTTGTATTTCTCTCTATATGTTGAAGTCTTCTGAGCGCTGGATTTGTCTACAAGTCAGCCATATACGTACTGTAAACATCTGAGTATTTATAATGCAGAATTCCCCAAATTCTCAATACCTCAGATAATAATTGACTTTTTAAGAAGATTCTCATGGAATTACAGTCTCATCCTCTCGACAGGTATGTATTTATTCAACAGCACTCTTTACAGAAATGCTGTTGACAGGCAAAGGGACAGACTGCTGAGCTCAGAGGCTGTGGGAGAACTGTGGTAGGGATGTGGTAGAGCTGGGATAGGAACAGTGAGCCCGAGTGGGTGTTAATTCAGTCCTTCCATGTAGCCAAAGTGACTCAAGCAGCCTATCAAGGCACACCATGTGGAGACTTACCTTTCACTTATTCATTTTAGATAACATTTTAAGCATACTTGGCTAATAGATGTTTTCCAGTAAAAAAATATATATATAGTTCTACATAAAAGCATTCAAACAAAAACAAGGAAATCTTTCCAGTGGAACTCATATTAACAGTGCTCAAGATGGAATTTGGACCACGGGCCTGAAGTAAAAGTGTGTCAGAAGCTCCCAGTGTAGTTTCTTTGGTTTTTATGACACGGGTGAGAAGTGCAGATTAAGACTTACAAAAGGAAAATCCCTGCATGTTACCTTACATTGAAGAGGAAAAAGAAGAAAACAATAATAATAACAGAAGAATGTCCTACTTTGTAACCTATTTAACCTATTTTTTTCTACATGCCCCCTAAGTTCTGACTTTATTATCTTGGATATTTTTAAACAGCTGTGAAATCACTTGTTACTTGCCAATTACAGTTTAACTTTGGATAATCAATGACCACAGCCACTCTGGAAGAAGAAAAACAAGTTGGCAGCTGTGACTATGTGTTAAAAGGGATGTTTATGACTGGATGATTAAGAACAGCCATTGGAAGGGATCAAGACTGGCAGCAAAGGTAAGGCTAGAGACAGTGAGTGGGACCAGGGCATACAGAAATGGCTTGTCTGAAAGAAGGGACAAGCTTATTGGAGTGCTGGGAGCCTTGTGCACATACTGTTGATCCACCATAATTCCCAAGGGAGTGGAGCTTTCTAGCTTGGAGATACAGGAGAGAAACTTTAAATCTGGTCATATTTGGAATTTTTTGTTAGACTGTGGCTTGATCTCATTCTAGGAAGTCTCATTGTGCTATGATTTGATCCTATCACTTAACAATTGGTAACTCCTAACTGTCTTTACCGTGTCATGCCAGCTATTTGCTCTACATCTGGGATCCTTCTGGAGTTGTGGTACTGTACAGCACAGCTTGATTAGATCCTACAGCTGGTCTCCCAGCACTTTTGCACTCCTAGCAGTCCTCCAGTTCTCCCTTGCTGTTCTATAGCCTGTAGCATCCCCCCATTTGCTGAGGCAGAAAGGCACAAGAACGCACCCTGGGAGATGAGAAAACACTCCTGAGGACAGGCTAAATAACAGAAGTGGGAGGATAAAGTGGCCAACATTTGCAAGAGCAGGAATCTCATTTCATAGACTTCTTGTCCAAGCCTTTCAAAGGTTAGTCCTATTGTAAAAAAAATCTGCTTTCCACCCCAGCATAACACCATTCTGTGTGCCTTTGATACTTGTGTTGGAGCTTCTTAGACATTGGCTATTAAGTCCATCATACTTTAGACTACCAAAAAACACAAGAGAGCTGTATTCAAAACAAAAATCAAAATAGAATGGGGCATTAACAGAATCCAAATAGAATTCATAAAGTAAGACAGACATGGTCTTTATTTTTCCCAACATGTTTAATGTGTGCCTTGCTTGAAACGTAGCATAATGCACATTACTTGTTTAGAATAAGAAAACCACTTATGACAGTACTCGATGGCATCTGCCATTACAAGATACTTGAAAGCATTCTTAAATACTATAAATATTGCAATGAACTGTGACTTCTGTCTCTCTTGAAAAGTTTTTATAACTTCAGAGCAAGCTAACTTTTGATGTACACTACTGCTATAAAACTGGATATGACAGTCCAATGCTCAGTTGTGTTTCTGATTGATAAGAATGCACTTTAAGTAATACAGCAATTTATTTTTTGTAATGATCTAAAGTCTGAATTATTCCAGAACTAGGAATTCTAAGAAACTGATGCGTTCAAAGATGTAATAAATATTAAAAAGAAAACTGTAAAGAAAATTGCTAACAGATGTTATAAATCTAGCATAGAGTATCTTGCAGAATATTCTATATTTTTTACTCTATGTTTTTAAAGTTGGGCTTTGACAAACAAGGTGAATTTCTCCCTGTACAGTTAATATTTATATACCACTCACTTTCCTTGCAGGCTGTCAGAAGGAGACTCAACTGAATCATTTGCACAACCTTTTTATTATCTTTCCATGAGACAAAGTTCACACAGAGAGATAAGGAGATGGAGCAAATCAGAAGGTGAGTTCTGAAATTATGAAAAAAGTACTTTCAGTCGGGAATCTCTGCTGCCTTCTCATTTTTTGGCTGTCATGTTTCATCTTTGTTACAGCCTTGCCATTCAAAACATGGTACCGACAAAAATCTTTTGAAACAGGATTTCATGCACCTACAAGAACAGAGGGCATCATCATCACTTACACCAGTGAAGCAGCTGTAAACTGTTTAAAATCAGCACCTCTTCCAGGTGTCCTTGTTCTTTTCTCAGTTAAACATGGAAGAGCCTGCATTTGGAAAATCTTTGCTGCTACTTCGTTTTCCTAAGGAAAACCAGTTTATGTTTATGGTATTTCTAGATTTTATGTGTGTGTTATCTAGTTCACTTCAAGTGATTATGAACTGCTCTCTGCAGGCCGCTTCATTGTAGCTAACTTAGTTTGAGGTGCAGTATTCCCTTTTCCTCATAACTGGCACTGCCTGTCTCTTAGATGCACATTGAGAGTTGCTCCAACTAAACATCTGATTGTTGTAAAATTTGCGAATAATGTTTTGTTTTGTTTTGTTTTTAAGAAGTGATTATTTGAGTCTTTGAATTAGCACATCTATTGGAAGGACGAAGGGATAATACCAACTCCATCCCTTTCTCTGTAGTCCTTGTAAAAAGGCAGTAAGCAATTCATTTTTCTTAAATCCTGTGCTTGGCTCTCAGATCCATTCAATGATTATTTCCCTCTTTTCTTTCTTGTTCCTTCTCACAAAGCGCAATACCCAGTCAGGCCCAAGATTTGTAGCTAGTTCTAAAAGGGCAAAGGTTCCACATGACTCTAGGCAACAGGAACACGCACAAAAAAAATCTGTCCCTTTGCTCCAGGCGACTGCTAGACAGAAGGTTGGGTTTTTATTCTGTCTTGTTTGGGCTCTTTTCCCAAAGGAGGTAGTTCCTTTGCTCTTAATGCACTCTCATCTATCTGGGAAAATCACACAGGATTACTTCTTGCTCAGGTCTTCACATTCAACCCATTCCCCTGGATAGCTGCTGCTTCCAGAGCTATCGCTGTCCAAAGACACACGTGTCCCAGGGCACCCCACATTTAGCCCAAGCTAATAATTCAAACGTATGACTGTCAACGGATTACAACCTGTTGATGTTGCTATAAATAGTTTTCAGCATTGTAAAATGTTGACTTTTTTATTACTGCATCAAACTTCATCATTTTCTCACCAGAAGCCTGAGAGCATAAAGCAAGCAACAGGAAATCAAAAAAATAGTACCTGGGCTGATTCACTGGAGACCAAAGAAAAGTAAAAGTACTGAATCCTATTGGTTGGCATGAAAAGTAATAGTTATTACTTATTGCTGAGCTGATCCTTCCTCATCCAAAGATGACTTTAAAAAGAAAAAAGAGTTGTTTTTTTGTTTGAAGGGTTGCAAGTTTTGTGTCATTCTGCAGTTTGGAGAATTACTCCATGACCCTAAGCTCTGGGGTGCTCCCGAGGCAGACCCACAGCAGAATGGGTACATACAGCTTGTGCCATTTGTTCTGGGCATCAGAGCTGAGAAAGGGACAAGTGCAGGCTGTCCCAGTGGGTCTGTGCCCTGCTGAGTTGTTCCTGGTGATGTGAACACGTTTATGGCTGGGGCAGTTAAGCTGCTGGCTCTGGAGCTGTTTTGAGCTGCTGGAGCCATGCCAAGGATCTGGCTCAACTGATAGATTTTGTTTTCAAGTTGCATAAGCACAAGTAACCTGCAAGGCTCGATTATTTTTTTTTTAGTACAATTGTTAAGTTCAGATAGGATTGCCTATAGAGCAGCTACACAGGGACCCATGTTGGCATTTGTCACCTTACCTTAAATGCCCTCCCTAGAATCTGCATCCTCACCTGTAGGCCTTCGGGCCTGGCCTTACAGCTGGTATTCTGACGTCTAGAGTCTGCAGAGCTCTGCCTGCAGAGGTTGGGGTGATATTCACCTTCTCCTTTTGACAAACTGTAGATCATATTCACCTCTGATGTAAAACCTCTGACCTTAGCCCATACTATTTTTTTAGAACAAAATCACCCAGGTTTCATCATGAACCAAAAAGTAATTTATTAGGCTTGAACTTATAAGTGTGATGTTCCCTACTTGTGCTTTTTTCTTATTGTTTGCTATACCTTTGTGTTCTTTAAAAGTTCAAAATGAGTTTCTCTTCTAAAAGGGTTTTTGCAAAAGCTCTGGAGCATGCTTGTGTAAGGGCAAAACATACACGTGTTGAACTGTGCGGCTGATGGCTGTTTGCAGAGCCCACAGCAGGACCAAGAGTGGGATCTGGGAAGGTTATGTTAAAGAGGAGTTGGAAAACTTCCCTTCTGCATTCCCTACTGCTGCAAAACCAAAACAGTTTGCAGGAGCTTGTATCCTACTCCGAACGCTTAGAAGTGAAGGACCATAAAACTGAGGGTAAGACAGGACAGGAGGACCTATGCGATATAGGGCAGTCGGGCAGCGTACAGATGCTCAGCTCCGGTGTAACGGAGGCCCCACGTCCGACCCCCCAGCAGCACCGCGCGGTCGCTGCGCCCTGCCTGGGCGCCGGGAGGGCCGCTGCGGGGCTGTGTGCAGCAGAAGGCGAGAGGAAGCCGGGTCGGACGGCACGCGTGCAGCGCCACGCCGCCATTTGGAGGGGAGCGGAGCGGACCCTGAGGACGAGGCGACGGCGGCTCCGCCCCGGGCGCAGCTCCCGGCGGGGTACTACTGCGAAGCGCTTCCTGCCCGCCGCCGGCGCTCGCCCCTCGGCCTGCCCGGGTTAAGCTTTAACCGAGCCTTATCGAAACGGACCACGCACGCTGCCAGGCGGAGGCAGCGCGCAGCCGGAGGGGGGGGGGAGGGGGGAAGGGACCGCTCCGCAGTCTGACTGCGGATTCCTTTCCTCCCGCACGGAGGGACGGCGATGCCCTGGGGCGCGGGGCAGCACCGCGCCGCTATCCCCTCTCGCCTGGGTCCGCCCGGCGCTCCCGTGCCGCCGCTGCCGCCAGGGGGCGCCGCAGTCAGGCCGCCCGCCTGCCCCGCGCAGCTCCGCAACCGGCGGGCCGGAGCGGGCACTGACCCCGCGGGGCCCGGGTTGCCGCCGGGGGGCGCGGAGCGGAGGCGGGCGCTGCGTCGGGCTGGCGGATCGGAGGCTGACGGCGGAGTGCTTTCGATCTGGTGGACGTACGTCCGTCGCCTGACCGAGCAGGGCGGCAGCGGGAGCGAGAAAATGTCCGTCCCTGCCCCGCCGGGAGGCTGCCGCCGGCGTGTAGGCACCGCGGTGACACCTCGGATGTTAAAGTGCCGCTGTTTAGCAGCGATTCCGAGCTGCTCGCGGCTGCGGAGGCAGAGGAGTTCTCGCGCGTCGCTGCCTTCCCCATCCCGCAGCTGCGGGACCGGCAGCGCGGGGCGGGGGCCGCTCGGAGGCAGCGCTGCCATGCGGTTCCCCGCTCGGCGGTGCTGCCGGCCGGGCGCTGCGGGCTGGAACGGCGGTGTTCCTGTTCGCTTTTGCAAACACTGTAAAAAGTTACAACTTTTCATAACGACGTTTTATGTGAGCACTGAAATAATGCGTATCTGTTGGCTTCAAAATCGGTTATGAGCTCTGCGGTTGCGGATCTCATTGGGAGCGTCGCCACTGACATAAAACGGAGCACTGTTTCCTGGTGCACCTTTTCCAATCTTCCTGATTTTTACAATTTGTCCTTCTGCCAGAAGCTTTCTTAGTACTGTGTGAAGTATCGCTGGTAAAGAGAGAAATAAAAGAAAAAAAAATTGTTTTATTTCAACTTATGCCAGCTGTGAGGCGTTTTTACCAAGCATGCGTACATGCAATATGCACACGCATGCTGGATAAATTCCCAGTTGCACAACAGGCAAGACATTGAGAGTTGAGGTCATACGTATGCCTTGCATTTGTATAACTGTACCTACAGAGCAGGGGGTTCTCTCCCTGAGCCTTTAGTTTTGTCACAGATGTACAGTGCACCAACTCACAGCATCTCACAACTACCTCAATTCGGCCTTACACCTGGCTCCATCTAGAGATGCATAAAGATAGGTTGAATCCCTAGAAGGTGTTCCTATATAAAACAAACTTTTCAGATAGAAGCATTTTTACATTATACCTGTGTCCACACTGAGGAGTTGTACTAAATGAGATCTCAGCTCCCATAACTTTCATCTCTGAACGTGGTTTAGGATCATGAAATTGTCTTTGCTTTTTGTATAGGAATTTCCTGGATGACTGAAAATTGTGACTGAAATAATTTTTAATTGCTAACCCACAGATTACTGAATCTTTAGCAATTTCCTTCTATCAGTGCTTGTGCTGAATTGGTACTAATAACAAAAGAAAATGTGCATTTTCTTTCTTGTTTTGTATGCTTATCGGTACAGTGGCACAGAAACTTGCTGTGCGTCCTTAGCCTTCCACAGCCAGCAAGACCAAAGCAAGCACTGAATTTATCACTTTCAACTTGTTTTCTCTGTGTGTTTTGTATAAAATAAACATACTTTCAAGTGCCTGGATTTAAGAAATGTAGAAATCCAATCAGTATCTCAATTTCCCTAGAGCGTGAAGCCCCAGCAGGGGCAGTGTGACAGTGGTGTACATCTAACACATGTCTGTCCCCAGAGCGATGGGAGGAGGGAAGGTCACTGTAGGTCTGTGCCAAAGGAGCACTCCTTCCAGAGGATGCCCTTTGCATGTAGCGTTCCCTTAAACAATACTTTGTGATGGTGACCTCCCCTCCTGTGTTAGGACTCAGTGCATCAGGTCTGGATGCCTCTGCCAGCACCCTGCTAATACAAGCCCTTCAGGGGAAACCAAGAAATCAAACTGCAGGCTGTTTTGCATCCAGGACAAGACACTGCTTTATGCTTGCCCTTGTCTACCTGAGCTGAAGCAGTTCCTGTGCATAAGTGCTGTGTTGGAGCCGTTCCTTGGCAGGACCAGCCTGTGTGATGCCATGTGGGGAGGCATCAGGAGCGCTACCAGGCAGGATGAGGCTCAAGCAGCTGCTGGCTTCTTTCACACCACTTCTTCTTGGCAACTATAGTCAGAATGGTGCCTACATGGCACTCTCTCTGTGCTTCAGCCTTCCTACAGCCCTCTGTGAGAGATGAGCAGCAAGACAGAAGAAAATAAGTTGGGTGCCAAAGCAGCCTTGTATCACATGGATTAGTCAGAATACCAGTAATGATCATGAGTCATTACATTTGTCAAACAAACGAAGACCCACCATGGTGTGTATTTGGGCAGAATTTTATGATTCAGATTGGCTCATTCCTGTAATTCTGGACTAAATGACCCAGACTAGGGACTGGGCCAACTTTTCTTCATGTGCTACTAAGCAGCAACTACAATGCATGGGATCTCTTTCCACAAGCAAACAGATTTGGCTAATCATAGTATTATTGAAAAAAAAAAAAAAAAAGTTGCAGCTGTTATATAGAAAAGCCATAAAGTATAGCAACATCCTTCATACTGCGGGCTCCACTCATCAGCTGAGAGGTGTTCAATATAATTAATTACAATAAAGTCAATGCAAGTTTAGTAAATGGTAAGTTAGTATTTTGCAGTTCTAGATTTCTTACTCTCAGACTAGACCACATAAAGAATATCTTGTTGATTCAGATCTGGGTCTCAAACAGTTTGATGCAGTGTTTATTCTAAAGTGCCGTACATCACTCTGGCAGTGAGAATGTACATAAATAGAAGAAGGTAGCAAGTCCGCCCAGCTTTCATTCAGAATCGTTAGTCAGTCATTGGTCATTCTAAATACTGGTTGGCAATGAGAAATCCAGCGTTAGTGTCAGGAGATTACAGTAGCGTCAATATTCTGTATCCTGTGCATTATAACTGTAACTAAGAAAATGCAGTACCAATCCTCTCTGAATTTAAGCTGGTTTCAGAGACACTATTAGGAAATGAAAAGTGGTTTCACAATGTGATTTTATCATTTTGTAATCAAGTCAGAGGCCAGTGATACGTGGTCACTGCTGCACAGTAGATGAGGTCAGAGTTCCTCCTCACTTGTATAAGGTTATCAGCCTAAATACCTCTAATAGCCCTTTCTGAGAGGAGAAAAAATAGGTATGATTAAAGGAAACCTTAAAAGAGTGTATCCCCTAATTTGTGGAGCTTTAAGGGCATTAAGCATGCAGTATCCATTACAAGCGGGGAGAACTAGATGTCTAAATCCTATCAAGCTGTGGAGGGGAAAAAAAAGAAAAAAAGGAGAAGAAAAAAAAAAAAAAAGAACACAGAATAACAGAGTAGTTCTTACACAGAATACTTCACTGTTCCCAGGGGGTTTGGTGAGAGATGGGCCCTGGTACTTATTATGGTATCAAAACTCGGCAATGGGCAAAGCAGGCTCTGGGCATGACATACTGCCCTTCCTTCTATTACAGCAAGTAAGATGCTGGGTTAAGACCATCAAGAAACTACCAAACAAATACGAACATGTCAAAAATTCATAGAACGTAGGGATTGATTCTTTACCTCCTCCTTTATTTGTCTCTTGTGAAAGCAACAAGTGCTGAATGTACCCAGAGGCAGAATAAGGAATCTACTATCCCTGTGGTTACAGAACTGCTCTAAATGCATGTTGAAATACAGCTGAGCTAGAATGAAAGAAAAAATGAAATGTGCTGTGAAAAATTGCCTATCTGCATCTCCTCCTTTTTTGACTGAAGCATGTTATTTATAAGCAAGTTATTAAAAACTGAGTGTAGTTCCTTGCAGCCAGTAAAAGACAATAGACCAAATGTTGCTGTTACACACAGCTGGAGCGTATTGATAAAAGCAGCACATTGTCTTTCCTCACATAGTTTAAAGTCTAAATAAAGATATACGATCAAAAGAATGAGTGCTCAGCAAGGTGGTGCAGAAAGGGCAAGAGGTGAACCAGTTCTATCAGTAAGTTATAAAATGCATCACCAGAGAAATAAGGTGTTTCTGCTGGGTGCCTCAAGCTTAAAGGGGAGCGAAGGTTTGCGTGTGCAAACCATGGAATACAGAACTACATTTGGAAAGAAAGGGGGCTATAATATCCCAAGAAAATCTATTTGGCGCGTTTAAATTGAGTTGGTGCTCATATGTGTGTTATAGTTTTCTTCTTTTTTACACTCTGCAGACAACATAGAAAAACATAGAGATTATTGGTACCATAACTGTCATTTGACTGAGCATCTCCCTAGCAGTGTATCACTTCAACAAGTATGTTCATCTTTCAAGTTTATCTTTTCCACCATATGTTCTTTATAAAAATAAGACTTGAGAACCTATACAGACTCATTCAAAGTCCAGTGAAGTTCTCTACAAAGAGCTTCCCACAGCACTTTTTTTTTTTTTTTTTTTATTTCAGCCAAAGCCTGAAAAAAGAAACTGGGAGCCTTTGGGAAAAAGATGAGCAAAAAAGCAAGCAAGCATGTGGCTAAACACACTCCAAGAAAAAAAGAAAAAAACAACAACTTCCCAGCTGCATGGTATTACAGGTAAAACAGGTTGGGTCAAAGTCTTATTTTTGCATGGTTCCAAGGATATGATTTGGCTAAATATTAGTTATTCCAGTATAAAGTTAAGTGTGAATTTAAAGTGGCAATGCTACATTAAAATAATTCCACTGCATTTGTTCCAGAATAACACTTGTTATCCATGGAATTATTTGGTAATGGTCGATGTAAACAGGTATTTTGGAGTATCTCTGTGTAAGTCAGTTCTTTGTGGCTTTAGGACAAGAAGAAATAGCAGAGGAGAAAGGAAAACAAATCTGTGATGAAGCAGAGGGCAAGTGAAAAGTAAAACATAAGCAGAATTGTGGGGAGCTTTGAAGGACCAGCTGGGGAGCTGCTCTGAGCCCTGGCCAGCACTGTCCCTCATAAATTGTCCTACTGCTGTAAAGCACACAGACAAAGTGCTTCCTGAGATTTTATCCTCCTAGTTCAACTATTTTTTAAAGTTCTATGAATAAGAACTGCAACTTCACTCACTGGCAAAGGAACTCCACCTAGAATAGCTGCTAGAGCACATCTTCTAAAAACAAAAGCAGCTTTTTTACCCCTCTGTGGCAAAATCCACATCAGTAACCCCAGTCTGATGTCTGTAGTCAAAACTATATTTTCTGTGACGTATTAAAAGCACACCAAATGATTACAACACTCAAATACAGTGCAAAAATGCAATAAATATTCCTATGAAAGCAAAGAGACTTTTTTTTCAGACTTCTCAGAATTATTTTCCACTGCAATCTCAATGCCCCCTCAGTAGCCATTATCTGGTGCCACAGAAAATGGTTCTAGTTCCCACTGATCTCACTGGGAGCAGTCAGAGACTGACTTAGAGGGGTTTAAATAACGGAGCTGGATTCGGAGGTGAAAACTGTATGAACTGCTCCTCTGTATCCTGAGAATATCAGAACGCAGTGCAGCCCTATTACTTAGTGAGGATCTGCTCATTGGGAAGTCACTGCGGGAATAATGAGGGGGGAAGAACAAGAGGAGGAGGAAAAGGTGAGAAGAAAAGAGAGAGGGCAAGGGAGAGCAAAGAGGAAAAGGGGATTTGCTTTTGATGTCACAGTTCTATCAACTCATGCATTTTTCATGGATACCGACTAATTCTGAAATAGCGCTGTGCTGACAATCCAGGCATAAGAAAAAATCAGCCCAACTCTCAGATACCACGATACTGGCTTAAAAGTAAAGATACTTTCAAAAATGATCAACTCGAGACTTTTAATTCCCTTCTAATTTGTGAGTTTCAGGTTCACATATTCAAGCTCTTTTCTCCAACTCGAGATTTAGAAATGTAATTATTTTTATGTAAGCCGAGGTTCCAATTTAATCCCATCTGCCGAGGAGTTTGAGCTGAAAACAAAGCGTAGTGTTGCAAAATCTCACTGTAATCACAAGGGCTGCCAACACTAAATGTCACAACCGTGGCATACTGTAGAGTTCTGATGCAAAACTAAAATTTATGAGATGTTAGATGCGCTAGAAGTGCACTAACTGAAGTTGCATTTGTGCCATTTGCTGGTAATTAATTAAAAACTGAAAGTGAAGCCAACTGGCAAATAAAAATAAGCTGGTGGGGCTCGGAGCTAACCTGTGCTGTAGTTCAAGCTTAGTATTTTGTAAACTTGAGGAGAGCACTGGCATTTCTCGGTGTTTTTGATTAAAACCCGATCACTTTTTAAATAAAGCAATTCATGACTTTGAGTGTAAACATTCTTTGAGATTGCAGTCATCCGGGCTACAGCAACGCCGATCCTTGCAGGGAAGACAAACAGCTCCTGCACAGGTGCAGGAAGTAGCACAGCACCTTTATGTGCCTGAGCAGGGCTGATGCTGAAAATTCCTGCTTAGATGTCAGCCCTCAGACACCGCCCACCTGGGTGGTTCTGGGGGGTTTCTGCAATAGTTATGTCCGCTTACTGTGTAAGCGCTGGAGCTTGCGCTGGGCTCTCTGCATACATCTCTAAGCCGGCTGTCACTTAAGAGATCACAATTAGACTAACGTCCCTCTTTTAATTATGCATGGAAATGCCTTAAAGATAGCGAAAACGGTGAAAAAAACAAAACCCGAGTACACCGGTAACGCGATGTACGGACGTTTTCAACGAACTGGCGGAAAAATAAAGGGGGTAACGTAACGGGGCCCAGCTCCGGGCATATCTGACGCGCAGCCGACCTCGCTTGCAGCAGAACACGCACACCCTTGTGCCGCCGTGCGCGTCGGCAGCCGGCTCTCCCTGGCTTCGGGAAGGGAAAGCTGCGGAGCCGCGCGGCCGAGGCCGTCTGCTCAGCGCAGCGCTGCCGCGGCGGGGATCCCCGGGGCCGGGGGCCGAGCGGCGAGGACCGCCTTCCTCCCCCCGCCCGGCAGATCGCAGGCTGATAATTCAAAAATGGAGGATGAGCCCTCTCAGCCATTAATTAATAATGTAGCTCTCTGTCTTCCTGTGTGACACACGCTGGAAGGCACCGAGCGGCCAATAAAGATGTAGGGGAGAGAAGTGGAAAGCTCCTCCCAGCAGCTCTTCCTGATTGAGGGCTCGAAGAAGTAGATCAAAAACTTCCCGGGAGCTGGGGGGCAGAGGAGAAGCGGGGCAGAGCCGCGGGCCGCGTTGCGTACCGCCCGAGCAGCGGCTCCAGGTAGGAGGCGGAGGGCCGGGGCCGGGCAGCCCCCCGCGCCGCGCCGCACCCGGAGCCAGGGCCGCGCCGTCCCGCGGAGGCAGGCGGCGGCGGCGGCGGCCGGGGCGGAAAGGGCTGCGGAGCGCGCCGGGGCGGCGGGGCGGCAGGAAGCGGGCGGATCGGATCCGGCCGCCGCGCTCGCCCCGCGGGGAGTGGAAGTTGTGTCCGGCCGACGACGCGCGGCTCGGAGGCGGGGAAGGGGTGACCCGGGGCCGGGGGGGGGCCGGCGGAGACAAAGCCGGCGGCGGCGGCCGGGGTGTCCCCGCGCGGAGCACGTTGTGTGGCGCGGGCGGGGGGGGCGCCGCGCCCGCCCGCCGCTCGGCGTCATGGCCCCATTGTGAAGCGGCGGGAGGAGGCGGGGGAGGAAGGATCCGCCGCCGCTCCCCGCGCAGTCCCAGGCAGGCAGCGGCGTGTCAGGCACACAAAAGGCCGCCGCCGCCGCCGGATCCCGCCGTGCCGCCGCTCTCTGCCGCTCCTTCTCCGGCGCCCGCGGGGGAGGGACGCGCCGGGCCCGCGCTCACCGCCTCCCTCCGTCTCCTTTCTCCCCGGGTCCCGGCGCAGCGAGGAGAGAACGGAACGGGGCGATGCCGCTGCTGCACCGAAAGCCCTTCGTGAGGGAGAAGCCCCCCGCCGACCTGCGGCCGGACGAGCGCGTGTTCTACTGCAGGGTCACCAACGAGATCTTCAGGGACTACGAGTAAGCCGTTCCCCCCCCCGCCCCCCCTCCCTTTCCCCGCGGCCGGGAGCGGTTACCCCCAACGGCTGACACCTGGGCGGGGAGGAGGGAGGGGATTCCCCGGCAGCGCCGCGGGGCGCCCGGCGGGGAGGGGTCGCGGCTGGCGCCGAGCCCGTGCCCCGCCGCGGGGTGGGGGGAGAGGGCGGATCTCCCGGCCCGGCCCGGGGAATCCCTTCCCCGCTCGGCGGGGGGATCCCGCGGCCCCGTCTTTTCGCGGGGAGAGAGGCGCGGGCGGGGAGGGGGGCGGCCGGCTGCAGCCCGGCTCCTTCCGCGGGGAAGTGAAAGTTGGGCGCGTGGGAGGCGGCGCTGAGCCCCGGGCCGCTGCTCCCTGCCCCCATACCGCCGCGTGTCGGTGCCGCGCTAGGCCGGGACGCGGCAACAACAAACGGCCGCCGCGCGCGCGCCGGGCCCGGGATCCGGCGGCGGCTCCGCGCGCGGAGCGTGGCACGCGCCTGCCGCGCTGTTGTTGTGTGTGCGTATGCGTGTGTGTGTGTGTGTGTGTGTGTGCGCGCGTGTGCTTGTGCGCGCGCGGAGCCTCTGCCGCGCAGGGCCGCGTAGAGCTTCTTGTTCCCGGCACCCTCTCCCGGGCCGGTGTCAGAGCCGCTGCGCCGCCCATGGCCGCGCTCGCCCCGCCCTCCGCCGGCTGCCGGCCCGCCGCCTGACCCGGGTGGACGCGGCCCGGCCCCGGGAGCCCGCGGCGCTGCACCTGCTTCCGGGCGGGGCGGGGGAGCGGGGGCACGGAGCGGTGGCGGGGCGCTCGTCCGGCGCGGACACCTGTCCTCCGCTCGCTCCGGTTAGGGTCCTCTCGCCGCCCCCCTCCCCGTTCGATCTTTTTCTCTTCTGTCGGTGCGAAGACGGCGGCGGTCGAGGAGCTGCCGTTGGCGCAGGAGGGACCGCGGGGTCGTCCCTAAGTTGGTGTCAGCGCCGTCAGAACAATGGGCGGAAAGTGCTCAGCGCCTCTCGGCGCGGGGCTCCGTGTCCCAGGGCTGCTCGTCCCACCTGCGGGGGGGGCCCAGCGCCGAGCTCTCCCTTTTTTTGTCTGCACAACAGACGCGCAGACTAATGAGATTAAATCAGAAATGCTTCTCGTTTGCAGCATACGAAATTAGAGCACACCTAGATCTTTTTCATGCTTAGACTTGTTTTTCTTACTCAAATGCACCTCGCCGAGTGCAGCCGGGCCGGGGCCGGGCTGGGTAACCGCCTGGCGCTGCGGGGATGGCTGCGCGGCTGCGGCGGCCCCGTGTGTCGGAAACTGCCCTTCTGGTTACCGACACAGCCGGCACGTAATCGGATGGCTCTCGTCGCTTGTTGGCACTGCTCTGCAGTACGTTTCTGGCGTATATATAGTTTAGAGTACGTTTTAGCGTGAAAGGTATCTTTCAGCTTTGGCTCAGTGTGGTGAATGTTTAACGCGGAACCAGTTCCCATATTTAACCTACGTATGAATGAAGGGATAAATTTAAACTTGTTCACACAGGCTATCCCTAGCCGTGCCAGTGGGTGGCCTGACCAGAGGTCGAGGCTGGGATATGGTGTTTGGGAAAATACTTCTGCCTTCCCTGCAGAAATCTTTGCATTTTTTTTCCTTTTTTTAAATTTATTTTCATGCTTTGGATAAAATGGATGCTTTGCAGCGACAAGCACAGTACTTTTTACGTGGTGTGTTGTTGTGCTGCGGCTGGCTGTGTTCAGATGAAGGTGAGTTGGTGGTGGTGTGATCCACCAGGGAACATTGGCAAGCTCTGTAGATGCCCACCCGCTCTTGGGCCACGGCTCTCGCTGCAAAGCAGTGCCTCAGGTGGCTGCTGTGAGATGAGAGTATTGCCCTCTTTCCAAACAACAGCAGTTAGGGTAATGGCGATAGGCAGGGACCACTTCTTGAAAATGGTGCTAGTTGTTTCATGAAAGAAAGCTGTTGCCTGAATTAGGCTTTCCTGAGTCTACTTTTATGATAACGACTTGAATATTCTGAAGGGAGAGTGAGAAGAGAGAGAATCTGACTATCTCACGCAGGTTGCCTTGATAAATGGGGTAATTTACCCCCTGAATTTACCCCCTTCCTCACATATATGGGTGCTTCAGTTAACTGCTACTAACTGATGATTGTTTTGTTGGTTTTTTTTAGTACAAATTTAAGGCATTGAAAAGTTACTTCCATGCTCGAAACAGCACCAGTAGAGATGAGTACTAATCATACGTAGCATTATTTTTCCCTGTGTAAGAAATCCTTATGCTAATGCAAGGAGAATTTGGCAAGACTGCTGTTTTGTAAAGTGACCTTCCTGTTAAGAATCCATTTCCTTTTTCATCAGAAATACCATCACATAATTTTGCAATCCTTTAGAAGAAGGTACAGTGAGGTGGTGATGTTCAGTTGTATTTATCAAGAGCAGCAGGCACAGGGAGCTGATGTTCTGAATGCTTCCTCTTACCCCCTCTTGCGGGGTCGGTCTGGGGAGGGATCAGCCAAAGAGTCTCAGGAGTGGGAGAGTGGTAGTAGGAAAAACAAGTTAGGGATGTGTGGGGGTGCACAGTGAGATGCTGTTGCTGGTCTTGGCACTTTGTGAACAGCTAATTGAGATGTGCAGTGAGAACTACTGGCAGAGTATGGCAAGTCTTGCTTGCGAAGACAGTCTGAAAGGTAGGAACTCGTTGTTGTTGTTGTTTTTTCTTCTTTTCTTTGTTTGAAGAGGCAGTTGACCTTAAGAGAAGATTCAATAGAGCTGAGAAAAACGGAGTAGTGTAGAGACCAATGGTAGGAATGTTTCTTGTTCTAAGACACAGGAATGTGGTGTGTGAAGGGAGTTCTGCATCTTTAGAACTTAGTGAAAAAAGCTTTCATAGGTTGGCCTCCGGGACTTCTGGTGAAAGTCAGAAGGTCTGTAAAAGGCTTCTTAGAGTATACCTAGTTTAATTAGATGGATTTTTCTGTTTTGTCGAAGAAAAAATCCTCAATTTGAAATATATTAATGTGTGATTAACCTGTCAGCATTAGGGAATAGATGTCTTTTTAGGTTTTTTTTGTACACTACTATGTAATACATACTGTTGACCATTTGTGGAAACAGGTTGAGTACATAAACGCTTTTGTGGTGCTGGATGGCAGAGTTTGTCTGTGAATATGCTGGTAACACGGACTACATAGATTACATGTTAGATGTGGAAAAGGGCTTCAGTATTAAAAATAATCTTGTCCACAGATCAGCCATGCTATGTAATTTTTCTGGTCTTTTCTCTCTCTTAAATCTCCCTTAGCATAACTGTCTCCTGTTCTATGTTCTCTGTTGTATAATTCTTCTGTTTAAAAACAAAACAACACACTTGTTCTCTTCTGACTTGAATGAAAATTATTTGAAACAAGCATGTGCTTGAAGTACTAAAAATACTGCAGAGCTTAGACTCAATGGCAATACTTGGTTAGCTAAGGCAAGAGCCATCTCTTACTGCTGCACTTGATTGGTTCTTTTATTTTGATTTCCATTGCAAGCGCAGTCAGCACAGAAACTCCAAGTAGTTTACTTCCAGAATTACTTCTTTCCACTAATGAACTGCCTTCTGTCCAGTACTCACAAGGCAGTGTGAAACTACCGAGCGGTTTGCTGCTTAGCTTACCTTGCGTGGAGGACCGATCCTGTCAGTGCAAACAGGTGTCCAGCTGAGAGCCAGTGTGAATTACTGTACCCACAGCTGGGTTCTCCTGGTGCAGCACCTTGGTCTGATCAGGAAGCACCTGGGTGAGCTCAGTGTGCTGCCATCTGTGGGCCTCCTCCTACACCCTGCCAAGGGTTGTGCGGGCCCTGAAGCAGTGCGAAAGTCCCGAGATTGTAATACCCCTGACAAGGGTGTATTTAAGGCTATGAGCAGCAGATGCACTTGCCGTGTGCGTTGAAATTGAGTGTGGAATATGGTTGAGTGCCCTGCTGCTTTTTGTGGGCAGAGCAAGTACGGCACCGCTTGGTACCAATTGCTTGCTTGGTGGCTGTTGTGTACGCTCTCTGTGAATCCTCTCATGTTGGTGCAGTGTATTGCAGAGACAGGGAGAGCAGTGCCACCAATAAAACCTGCTGTTGTGATTGTTCTCTCCTCTCTCAAACTGAGCTGGTGAGATCATTAAAACATTGCAATAAAACTGTGTTAACAGAGTAAGCCACAGATGGTTTTGATGTGTGATGTGTAATGACTGGCTACCAACAAATAATGCCTTCAAAACTGAAAGCCATCTATTTGGTATGCCTTTCCTTTTTCCTTTGTAACTTTTTGGGGGGAAAAACAAAACAAAAGAGGAAACGAGCTACAGTGAGGCTAGGTACACAGCACTGTATGTGAATGAAAAAAGGTTTTCCTCCAATCTGTCTCAATTCAAGTAATCTTAGAATTTTGCACTTGTAATAATCATGGGTTTTAAAAAAAAAAAAAGTCCCCCCCCCCCACCCCAGAAGTTCAATACTGCAGCTTTAAATAGCTGGAGCACCTAGTGTCCCCTCCCAGGGAACAGCAGCAGCCCTTCAAGGGACGCTGCCTGCTTCAGCCTCTGCTTTCTCTTTGTTTATTATTGAAACATGTATTCTGATCTGTTTTTAAATAACTCTTGGTAATTATCAGGAGTTAAGTAAGGCAGAAGTGTGTGTAGAGAGATGATGAAGACTTCAGTAAATGTTTATCCAGTGCAGTCAGTAAGGCTAATTAAAATTGCTGTGCTTCTCACACAGAAGTAGTGAAATGTAGGCAGGAACAGACCCAGATGAATCGTATGTTGTGTATCCCATTGCCTTTAAAAAAAAAAAAAGTCATTTTAAAGATACCTATTAAGTCTAAACTGTTCTTTAAAAAGTCTTACTGTTTAGAGCTTTAGCAATAATAGTTCATATTTTTGCTAATACCCAGTTGGATTCAATATGGTTGACTGCAGAAAAGGAATATTCCTTCTTTTCCATACACAGTATGGCCAACAGCCATCTGTTCTTCATATAGTGGAGAATAATTTATCTCCTCTCTGTCTTTCTTTGTTCTATGTTTTTTGTTTAGAGGAAGCAAAAGCCAAATTGTCAATTATTACAGGCCTTAGATTGTGTATTATCGAACATACTAAGCAGGCACAAGAAATGTTTTTAAAAAATAGATAATTTGTAGGATGTTATTCATATAACACATCTTTTCCTCTTCTGTTCTAATTCCCCTCTTGTCACAGCTGATATTCTTCCTCAAGCATCTTTCTCTTGCTCAGAGGATTCCTCTGCTCGTAGAGAAAGGATTATCTGAGCCAGGACCCTCCATTGTCCTTAATCTGGAGTTTCCATTTCATTTTCAGTGTGTTATTGTTGCATCTGTCCAGCTGCAGTGAATATCATCATCTTCATCAGTGTGACTGATGCATGTTTGTCAGTGTGAGTTAGTGGAGAGCCCGCAACAAAGAACTTCAAGCGAGAGCTGTGCAGTTCTGTAACCCTGTTATGAGAATGATCTGGACAGTCCTATCACTTAAAAAATGGCAGCACTGCACCCTGTAATTTTTTTTTAAAGGAAAGAACTTCAGTGTGGCTATCTCAAGTGCTGTGGAATGCTCTGAAAGTATTGTGTGTGTGCTTTGAAATAGCTGTGTTGAGCTAACACAAGGAAACAAACAGAATTTTTCACTTGTATGTTGCACTCCTATAAATACTGATCTGTAAAGAGTGGTAAAGGAAGGCAAATCAAAATAATCGTCAGAACTGGAGCGCGCTGAGAAAATGCTCTGCTGTCATATCACTGATCCACAGCGTGTGATATTCTAACGTGGTTTTTGAATAGCTCTGCCAACTACGTGATCTCAAAAGTGTTTTAACAAATCACTGTTTTTTTTTTTTTTGATACCTGTCAAAAATTGAAAAGCTCTTCTTTCAGAAAATGAAAGCTCTTCTTTCTTAGTCCCAGTGTAATAACCAGTAAGTAAGCAATAACAGCCTGCATTTTTGGCATTAGCTGGAAGTACAGGGAAGGAAGAGAATCAGTATTTGCTAATGGAACAGGAGGGGAGAAGAATCTATGAAAAAATAGTCTGATGGTTTCTCTAAGAGCAATGCAAACAGTGAAGGAATAAAAACTATTTAGAGAAGTACTTGACCTTAATTTTTTTTACCTCTCACATGTTTTCATATGTGAGCTAGGGCACTCCAAATCTGAAACGTACTCAAGTTTCAGCATGTTTCTGTGATCATAAGGTTGCTCTTCCTTTGCACAATTTTAGACTTTCCTCCTGCTAGTTTGTGTGGAAATACGGGAGATGCAATGAAAACGTGACACGTTAAACCCAGTGTGGTTATTCTTGTGCATAAGGCTGCTTACATGTGAATATTTGCCTGTAAATCATAAATAAATAAAATATCATCTGCAGTGAGAGGAAATCTTGTTTTTACAATAACAATTTATGAAGCTACGGCTTAAGAAGTGATAAATAAACCTTGATGGTGTTTGCAGCTGGCATAGATGTAGCATTGTTTTTGAACTTGAGACTTATAACAGGAATTGCTGCTTTATGAACTGGGATCAAATTGAAAACGTTGGAAGATAATAATTCTCTTTTTCTCTTTCCGACTTCCTTTCTTTTCAGTGATTTTTTTGAGCGCACAATTCTGTGTAACAGCCTTGTATGGAGCTGTGCAGTCACAGGTAAACCAGGACTCACATATCAGGAAGCACTGGAATCGGAGAAGAAAGCCAGGCACAATCTCCAAAGTTTTCCAGAGGCGCTCATCATTCCAGTTCTCTACTTGGCCACCCTTACCCATCGCTCACGACTTCATGAGATCTGTGATGAAATCTTCGCCTACGTCAAGGATCGGTATTTTGTTGGTGAAACAGTGGAAATGATTAGAAATAATGGTGAAAGGTAAGTCTATTTAAAATAACGCGTTTCTTTTTAATTGATGTGGGCCTTTTCTTTGTGTGCCAAAAATCTGAATAATAAATTCTGTCAAATACAACAGAAGTCAGATGATGCTTAAGCTAGCAATGCTGTTAATGCTCCTAATTATATTGGAGTAGGATTGCACTTCTGGGCCTAGTGTCTCATTCCTTAGCTTAGAAACAGCTCTCGAGGCAGGACAGTTCTCTCCAGTCTTGATGCAGCAGTCTTTCGGTTCCGGTGGTGGATTTGCAGAAGAGTTGTAGTCCCTTGGCATACCTGTGTGAGGAAGCTAGTATGCTTGTAGAATGAGATCTAATTAGAAACTAGGAGAAACTGTGAGTTAAAAATGGTGTGAAATCGTTGAAGAAATCATACAGGACACAGTCAATTGAATAATATTTTGTGTAACGAAGTAAAGAAAGCTTAAAGAATCAATTGGATTTTTATTTTCTAAGTAGTCACTACAATTGTATTCTCAGGTAATTAATTGTAAAATATTTGTAATAGGTGATTATCTGTGATTTGCTTTTCTGTTTTGTCAGGAGAAAGGTGCGAGCTTACACTGCAGAGCAGATCAGGCACATGCCATGGGCTTCATAACATTGTGTATTTGGATGGTAGGAATAGGGTGGTTCAATATAGTCATCAGATAACCCGTGCAGAATAAAAGCATGTTTTCTCAGCATCTCATCCAGATCTTGTTAAAAGGGAAAATCTGTTAGTGTGCTACAGGAGATAACTTGCGAGGAACCTTTTGTGGATATGTATTTTGTGTGGATCTGTGCTTAATACAGAATACAGAATGGAAAGCTTTTGTTCTTTTCAACCAGTGAAGTCTCAGTCTGCAAAGCCTGCACAAGAACTTCGGTAGAGCTGCTGTTCTCTGTATGGAAAATATATATCCAAAGCTTGTTTCTGTTTTTCTCATCTGGTCTAGTGAGTAGACCTACGTCACCTTTAGTGTCAAAGTAATCTTGCTTAGGGAATAAGTTCTTACTCTTTCTTTCTTTTCTTTTTTTTTTCCTTTCTAACCAGGAACCCAAATATTATGAATTGTAAGTGTAATTTACCTGTTTGTTTTCATTTGCCAAATGAAATGTGTTTGTTTTCAATCTTTGAAGATACTGTCAGTTTCCAAATTAGTAGCACAAAAAACTCTCTAGAAAATCAACCTTTTTTTTCCCAGGAGCAGCTTTCCAATCTTTCTGCTGCTTTTCTAAACTCTTCACTAAAATATTTATGTGTATCTTCACTTTTCAAAACTGAAATGAAAAGTAGGCTTGTATGAAGAAATGAGAGAGATTTGTATGTATGACATCTTTTGAAATTCAGAATCCATTTCAGTTTCATTTGTACAACGTCATAAACCTGTTTTTAAGTTTTCCTTGTTCTTAAGTTTCTGCTTACCTTGTGGGCTGAATTCTTCTCAGGTAAAGGTGTGATATGTTTCTATCTCATAAAGATAGCTTGCTTTTTTTTTTTCTAACTAGCCTTTGATTCAGTCTTATTGGTTATTCAAAATTATGGAAAGATGCATATTTAACAATTTTATATATATGTTCCAGTTTCACAGGGAAACTTATTAATAATACCTAAGCTAAATTTCTTAAGGCTTTGGGCTGGGTTAGATAATCATTCAAAACTTATTTCCATCTTTACCTAAACTGCTAAAGATTTTATATTTTAAACTGCTTGAGTATGAGTAGTTTGTTAAAACAAAGCATACAGAGTTCTCCATAGCTAACTGTATGCCACTGATACTGGCAGCTGCTTCACGTCTTCATTATATTTAGGAAACAGTGCAAATTAAATGTTACTGTAACGGCATTTTTAGGCTTAGATATAATTAAATAATATAAATTAAGAAGAGGTGGTTCATAGTTATTCTGCTGTGCAATTGAGAGTTGACTTTGACTTGTATTTTGAAGTCCTGCATTGAGGATTATGTATGCTAACTCATGTTACTTGTTAATAACACTACTGTTCAACAAAGTGATTTGTGTGTTTGCCAAGCAGAGCTACGTTTTGATGGTCTGTTCTAGCAAAAATGTCCCCTGTCGATCTCTCATGAAGTAGGATTTCATGAGACCAGTGGAATTAGGCAGATCATGAAATCTTATTTGTGTAGGGTTGCTGTGAACTGCATTAATGTATGAAGCTTTCTGCACATGGAATGTCAGCCGGATTGTTTTATTATCTGGGCTCCCTGCATCTTTTAATGTGAAGCCTGCACTACAATGCTGGGTAAATAAAGGTTGTTCAAGTAATTTAAGTATTGATATAATTCCTAACTTTGTGCATGCAATATGTTTGTAGGATAGATTACTTTGATGCGCTTTCCTATATTTTCAGTGAAGTAAGTGGAAGAGAATGTAAACACTGGAAAAGTTAATGTTTTGTCTTAAAGAATGTGCTGTTATCTTGAGTATAAGTAGCATGCTGTAACACTGTGAGGAACGGACAGGTCATCTGGAAGGGTAAGAATGCCCGTGCTGTGTCCAGAAGCTTGGCAAAAGACTTCTGAGACTGACAATTCCTGTATTGTACCTGTGCTTTCTGGCTACTACAGAATGTCATGTCTCAGTGATTTTTTTCCTGGTCATGTTATGTCCCTGTTGTGCTCTTATGGCTTCTAGCAGATCACTGCACTGCTCAGTTTTGAATTTTTTGCTTCCACTTTGTTGCTGAGGTCTGGTAGGAGGAGCTCAGACAGTTTGGGAGTTACTGTCCTTCCTGTTACTTTAGTATATTTAGTGCTGTAACAGTCATTATTGGCCAGAATGAGAATTTGCAGAGAAGTCCCCAGTCCTGGCTTGGTCAGACAGTCTGTGAAAATGATGCATGCAATTTGGTAGTCTAACAGAAGTAGCAAGGAGATAATTCTGTTTGCGCTTTAACTCTTTCAGATGATATACAGTTTAAAAATAGCTAGCCTGCCTTTGTTTATTTGTGTTCCGCTTTTCAGGCTAAACTTGGGCTGACCTTCCTCCAAAGTGGCAGCTGTGCCATGCTTTCAAAAAGGGAGGTGCTCAGATTAATACTTGAAGAACTGTAAGAGTTCTGTATGTTTTTGTAGTACTGCTTCCATAAAAGACGCAATCACTTTTTTTTTTGAAACATCAGTTAGAAACCCATATAATATAGACTAGAAACTTTAATTTCAAATCAAGTATAAACTTTTGTTGCCAAGGCATTGAGAACACTAGAATCACTATATTCGTGCTTCAGAATGTGTAGTTTAAGACCTGTATGTACTTGTCTGTCTTTTCTGCAAAGAATGGCATATCTTGCAGTTTTTTGTCTTGCTGTCTTAGTCCTATGCTGCATTATTATTATTTAAAACTTGCTGAAGTGCTTTACAACATCTTAAAATCTGAATTCAGTTATCTGTGGTGTTGGAAGCCTTACCCTAAATATCCATGAATGCCTGAATAGGCTGAATAACAACCAAATAAGAGCTGATAGAGTGTGATTAACTCAGCAGCAGGACCTATTACTTTCAACTTGAGTTTAGCAGTGCTACCTTAAAAAAAAAAAAAAAGAGGAAAAAAAAACCCCAAAAACTAGCATGTATAAACAACCAGTTGTGATTTATCAGTATTCTGAGATTGGATGCTATTAAAAGAAATAACATCTGCCTTTATTTGGGTAACTGAGTGAGCAGTGTGATAATTAGTTAATTAATCTGTAAGCTTGCAGTCTGGCTTGAGCAATAAAAAGATCTAAGGTTTTATGTTGGGCAACTTTACCAGCTCTTTGATTTCCCCTCCCACTCTTTATAAAGAGCTTATGAGGTGTTACCTTCCTATCACTGATGTTAAGGCACTTCTGATTGTTGTCCAACAGTTAGTATGGAGTGTAATAAAAAAAGTAGTCAGCTGGCAAAGTGAACTAGGTTACTAAAATGTAGGGAATAAGAAAGAAGAAAGCATACAGAAAGTAGCAGGTATAAAAAGGAAATACGTTTTTCATTTAATTTGACCACTAGATGACACCACTGTGAAAGAATACTTGCCCGATACCTGTAAGCAAGCAATACCAGAATGCTTGAAGAGAATGCAGTGTTTGTAAAATGAAACCAACTTACAGAAGCAGTAGATAGTGCTTCTGTAATCTTCTCTGTGAGGAAGATTGCTTCATCTGAGATACAGGTTAATATCCTTTCTGTGCTCTGAATGATCTAATGTTGACCACTGCCAAGCTGTATGAAGTGTAGATAATCATGGAATAACATTGTCTGGAAACAAAACTTCTTTAACTCACTGATTGTTCAGCTGATGTCCTCATGTTTTAGAACTGTTCGTAGTGGATTAATCACTGCTTTAGGTCAGTTAAAAACTTGAGAACTATTTTCTTCTCTAAGTCATAACAGCAACACGTGGGAGCGTGTTGCTACCATTACAGTGCCTGGCTGATGATGGGTTTGGGATAGGAGAAGATGATCCTTCGCAGAGCTAAGATTATAGCTAGCTTTCTAACTTCTTTGTTTGACCTGGCAACCAGATTATACTTGATATTATGTGTGACTGACTGCTGAGAACTAGGACAAGTTAATACAACTCACCAAAATGTTTATCCCTTTGTTTGGGGTTTTCCTAAATTGTATTTAAGAAAATTATTTAAAACTTTCCAGTAGTCCAAAATATGTACTGTGTCTTGCCCAGCTATCTTCATAGGTGTGTGGTTTCCATGGAACAGACTCATAACATTCTGGAGTTCGTGTGCCTAGATTGTTTGGTTAGGAAGGTTTGGCAACTGAGGTCCCCTAGCTACCCAAGGAAATATATTGTCTCAGGGTTTCCAAGTGGGGGAAGCCTTAACTACTTCTCATTCATTTCCTGCTCTGGTTGTGGCTAGTATTTGTGTCTTCTGCATGCTCTGGTTCTCTTCAGATCCTTCAGTGAGCCACTGAAATAGCTGATAGGACAGAAACTTAGCCAGCTCTTATGCTGTGTTAGTTTTTGGCAGATAAGTGAATTCAATTTAATGGCAATTAGTAAGTAATACAGAGTGCCAAAGCTACGAAAAGCAAGCACTACCGTAGGCATGTGGCTGGAAGGAGGGATGTAAGGGAAGATATTTTTTTTCTCTTCTGGCAATGTCAAACTGTTAAATCATCTGCATCTCTCAGAACAGCACTCCAGGGCTGCAGGTGCAATTTGCTTTCGTGCATCTTCAGCCAGCCACATCTTTACCATTCTCCTGGGAAAGTTTTCTGCTAGTTGTGCCAAACTGATCTTCAGAATACAGCCCAGAGTTATTCTTCATAGAGGATGATAGTCAAGGAGTTTCTAAAGCAACCATGTATTGTGTGTGGTATCTCTTGCCTATTCTATGTCCTCAGGCACACAAGGTCTACTTCAGAACATTTTGACTCCAGGGGAGTTTGTATCATATTTTTGCAATTTTATATAGCTTTGTAACGCTGTGCCTCTAAGTGTATGCTTAAACTTGAATTGTTTTGTAACAAACTCTTACTAGCTCTGTATGTATACAGTAAGTTCATACAGCATGGAAGTGTAAAGGGTGCTAATGTTGTGTTCTTTCGCTTGTGCAGCTGTCCAGCCCCACCTAAAGTTCATGGAAATCAGTAGGTAATCTCTCTCATTGAGTAGGAGGAAAAAAAAAAAACACACCCAAAACTGAGATATGTGCTGGTATTTCTGGTGATTTTTTTTTTTAAAATCACAATCCCTACTCCTGTTTTGTGTTTAAAACTCTTGGGTTACTGCGGTGGTGGTTCTTCTTCCAGAAAATTTAGTCTTAAAGGCAAAGTGCTGCTTGAACCTTTCCCATAACACCTATTTAGCCTAGCTGAACAGGCCTCAGATCTTGGTTTCTGGGACTAGCATAAAGGTCAGCCTTGTGACAGGCCAGAGGACTTTCATGCTGTTGTTAGCAGTCTGT
Source organism: Chrysolophus pictus (assembly GCA_037305975.1). Taxonomy (NCBI): domain Eukaryota; kingdom Metazoa; phylum Chordata; class Aves; order Galliformes; family Phasianidae; genus Chrysolophus; species Chrysolophus pictus. The sequence goes on along the minus strand of CM074580.1, from coordinate 36,283,333 downwards.
AATGCAGAACTGTTACAGGATAGGATTGTCGTTTTCTAGGTTTTCTAGCTCTGGGCTGTCAGTTTCTGAGCTAGAGTTGTTGAGCCTTCTGTAAAGACGTGCGATGACTATTCTCAGTTTATCTGACTATACTCCGAATATGTTTGGGATTCACTTAGTGTGAAAATTAACTTTTTTTGCAATATTCACTGTTAAGGAATATTGCTGTTACTTCAAGGAAAGGTCATCTTAGAGAGGTGTGTGTTCTCCCAGTAATACTATTTTTTTTTTTCTTCCCCAAATATATTGGAATTAGCAGAAGACCGATCTCAAGATTGTTGTGTAGCAACAAATGAATTAAGACTGGTTGTGTTGAAAGGTAGGCTGGAGGTCAGAGAAGGATTTTTACTTAGAATAACATGAGGCACTGGAATAACTTCAGGAATACATAACAAGCTCTTAACGTGATGAATTTGTGAATGGTCTTAGGTAAGAGCTTGTGTGGGATGGTGGGTAGCTCGATTAGTTACCAGCTTGTTGTGCCTCAGTGGCTGGAATTAGAGGTTATCATCATGGAGTTTTCATAAATGGGGCTACTGAACTAAGTAAATTGCACCATTTTTGTGATTTTTTTAAAAAAATAATTTCTTTTTTTCTGGTACATCTTTTTCTGTAAGAGGAGACCTAATCTGATCAGTTTGACTTCAACATAATCTCCCCTAAAGATCTTAAGGTATCCTTTTTAGAAAGTATTTAAACTGGTGCTCTTTATTTGGATGTCTTGATTCAGCTTTTTAGCTCTGTTCTTTTATGTGACTTACGATGTGAAATAAGAATTGTAAAAAATGAACTCAAGGAATTTTTAACTTCTGGAGTAGAAGCAGACCTTCATTCTCACTGAAAGCTGAGTGTCTGCCCAAGGAATTTGCTCAAACTAGCCATGGCTTGACTGTAACAAGGCTAATAAGAAGTCTTCATTCATAGATTATTAATTCTTTAGTGCTGGAAGGAACAATTGCATCATTTTCTTTAATCTCCTGTCTATTATAAACAATAAAATGTAATGGCTGTTATTGAGCCAGGTGCAGCGTGTTTCACTTGGTTTCTTTCCTAAAGATTTCAGGTAGTGATTTGAATGAAGATACAGAGAATGCAGAATCATTTGCTTTTTATGTTTGCTTATTCCACTAGCCATTCTTCTTGGTTAAGAATAACAATAATAATGAAAAGCAGCTTACTGAGGATTTTGCTACTCACTGGATAAAGTGTACGGAATACATAATTTCTGCCCTTAGAGAAGGCGATGTGAAATTAGAGTGCATGAGCAGGCAGTTTAAATGTTGGTAAAATACTCGGTGGCTAAATAGTCAGTCTCCTTTGTCCAGGAGGATCGATTCGTTTATGTTTCAGATTCTTTGTCCTCTCGTGGCACTGGGTAGGGTAGATTATGATTCAGCTTTCATGTGGCTGTTTTATTGTGATTACAAATTCAGCGTGTGCGCTCCCTCTAGTGGTCGTTAAGCTAAATAGTTTAGACATGCGTCAGTAGCCCTGTCTATCAATGCTCATTGATGCTTTTGATTATTTTCCACTGGAAATCCATTTAAATGCTATTAAATTGAGCGGAACTCTCTAGGATATACATTTAGTAATGAGGAAAGAAGTCCTGCTAAGTTTTTTTATTAAAGCTGGTAATTTTTTGTATTAGAAAAAAACAGTCAGATAATGCACATTCCACCATTCAGTTATCTCCATATTATTAATATGAAGTGGGAGCCTGCGAATTTTGAATGCTGGAAAAGCAAGGCCTTACAGCGTTGGGTATTTGATGTACTTGGCTGCTCTCAGGATTGAGCTGGTGCTGGGCCAGGTCTTAATAAGCCCCCTTGGACCTGTGCTGAGGCTGTGAACAGCCACTAGGATCTGTCTGTCTGTTACGAAGTCAGGTGCTCTTGGTTCTTTACATGGAGTCTGTTTAGATTTGCACAGTTAATTAACTTGAGCTCTGCTCATCAGGAAAATGTGCCTTCCAGACCCAAACCAGCTAGCTGTGGAAACAGGGCCAGCTGTGTTTGAATGGCAGTGTGCCTGAGGTTAATAAGTCCAGTGGACTCAAGCTGGCTCTACATGAAGACAGCTCTGGTGTCCCCATGGATAATTAAGCATATTGATTGTCCTCTTTACTCTAGAAATACATGAGGATGTTAATAGATAATATATATTTATTTATTTTGGTGATGTGCCCTGTGGAGTGCGTTGGAGCTTGCTCTCTGTTGGAGAGAGGTGTGGGGAGGACATCTGCAGGCACTGACTGCTTTGCAGCTCCTAGCTAAACTCACAGGGATTTTTCAGTGCTCTGTCCCTCAGTTGTGGGTTTGTTTGTTGGTTTTTTTTTTTTTTTTGCTATTCTGTGCCTACTCCCTCTCCCCCCCCTTTTCCTGCATGTAGGGTTTTTATATCATGCTCAGGTTCAGAAAGAGGTGAGCTGATTGTTTGAAGAAATATTTTGATTTTGTTTGAAGAAATATTTGGACGTTGTTTTCTTTTTGCCAGTGTTTAGTTCAATTTGGATAAGGAACACTTCAAATTTGGCTGTCACAGACTTTTTTTCAGTTTAGCTTAGTTTGTGTTTTAATTTAGGCATAATGCCAGGCTAATTCAAGCCCTGTGCTTCATATATTTTTTTATCATACTCATTTAATGTGGTAGTGTTTGGTGCCTAGAAGAACAGAATCATTGTTTTCTTCCTCCCCCACCCCTTTGGGCTTTTAATGGTAGTACATGACAGCATCCATTGACTGTGATAGCTAATTTTTGTGAAGCAGACAGGGCTTTAGGAGATTAAACTACAAAATATGAACTAGGGAATTTCAGGAAAGGGTGAGAGTTAGCAGTTAAGAATCAGCTGTGATAGTTATCCAGTGTTAAGTGTACATGAATTGTAGTTTTTGATATGTAATTAATTGTCTTTTTTTGTAACTAGCATTCAGGATGCTAGTTATAAAGGGGTAGACTTGTTTTGTCAATTGTGTGCATGCCAGATGGAGCCTTAATATGTGTCAGCAGATAAATGGGCCATTATTAAGATTAGATGCATAATGATCATTTCAGCCTTGTTTATTTAGGTCATGAACAACGGTAGAAAATGATCTCTTTAACTTTAAAAAAAAAAAAAAAAACAAAAACTTTGGAATCTGAAAATCTTGCTTTCCTTAGATTATTCTGAAAATAAACATAACAGATTTGTTTGACTGTTTTCAAGCAACATATTGTTAACTTTCAGTATTTTTTTTCCAAACTTTAAGCTTACTTGAGTAAACTTAACATTAAAACTAATTCTACCAGTGACTTGAAAGTTGTTCTGATTAGCGAGGCTGATGCTGCGTAAGCAAATGAGTTTATTCATTTCTTAGAACTTGTGAAATGAATGTTTTACTTAGTATTTCAGTGCAAGGCTCTTAGGTATTTATTTGTTCTGTGGACAATGTAATGTCGTTATGTGAGTGTTCTTAAAACGACAGCCAATACTTCCTGTGTTAGAGAAAGTCTTTAACAGCGATAAATGTCTATGTTTTATTTCAGGTTGCAATGTCAGATTTTGGAAGTCATTCCTCCAGCACATCACAACGGAATGGCAAATGGCCATGTCAGCAGTGCTGATGGAGAAACCATTGTCATCAGTGATAGCGATGATTCAGAAACGCACAATAGTTCTGCACAAAATGGGTAAATGATACTTCTACAGGATAAGGCATTCAGGTTGGGTGGAAAGGAGACTAAAACAAACATGGCAAGGTCTGATTGAAACAAATTACTCAATTTGTATGGATTGTGAGTATTCTGCCAGCTTGGAGGCGACAAGATGAATGTTCTCAGGTGCCTTACACTGTCATGCTAGTTACACTATGTGTAATCAGCTAGGGAACTGTGTATGATGAGAATCTGAGTGCTGTTAATCTCTTTGGAATGACAGTGTTTGTGTTGAAAGATAGTGGAGGAGCCTTGTGTGCCTGTCACTAGTCCTCTCTACAGAACCTGTGCTGCTATATTCTAGAAAATGCATTTCCATTTTGCAGTCATACAAGCAAGCTACGTAGTACCATACTGTATTACTTTATCTCCTAACATTCCATAATGGCCTCAGAACTGAGATTGCCGTCTGATGAAAAGACATGATCTTACTGGAAGTCTGTGAAGAATCTTTACATAGTTTTAATGTGGTTGTCCAAAATATAAAAATTCACAAAGCTTTTCTTCACTTTGTGTGTGTAAATATTATACCATTGTATTTCATGAATTTGATTTATGATTTAGATGCAGATAATCAGCATGTCTTGTATTAAGGAATTATATGCTGCAGTGGCTTAATAACTTTGAATAAGAAAGCTTCTGAGCTGTAATAGGGTGTTAAATTTGGATTGTCTTTACCAAATTGTAGCAGCGTTTGCATGTGCTGCTTATTCTAGCACAACGAGAGGAAAGATTTCTTACAACAAGCACAGTGTTGATGGAGGAAGAATGTTTGAAATAGGTCCCAATCTAGCAACTTACAGGCTCTACGTGAACTTCTGCATCCATGTGATATCTCAGGGTCAACAGAAGTTAATGTTACTGATTACTGCATTAAGACTTCTGTATCCTGATGTTCCTTGAATAACTGAGGTGAAGCTCCTCGCTTGGCTGGGGATAGTGTAGGATTATTATTTTTGTTTTGTAAATTATCTGCTGCCCTTTGAAGGTAGTGCCCAAGTTCTTTGTGAAGAAGTCCTACATCTTTGAGAAAATTAAGGCATTCTGTGTTCCCTGAGGCATATGGAATTAATTTGGAAGGAGGTTGTTCTTGGAGTAGTGCAGGCGCACAGACCTGGCAATAAGACTGTCTTAGACTCTCAGTCTTTGGTTCTCTTCAGCTGATTACTTATTTTTCCACTCTGCATTACCGAAATAATTTCTTTCTGTTAGCAAGAGAAGTGTTGTAAGAAAACATGAATACATTTTGAAGCAATGTTTTGTGGTACTTAAAAACAAAAAAACACCAAACAAATCTGTAAAATAAGCTGAAACTGTAAACCTCTTATGGCTTTAAAATGCCTGCTGAAAGTTTTGAACTAGTCTTTTGTGATAGTTCTGTGATTTTTGTTTGTGAAGAAGTGTCAGTATTCCACATCATAACATCATATAGAATTTGTATAACAGATGTGGTAGCACTCTATTTTCCAAGTTTGCATATACCCTGAACCTATCATTTGCAAAATCTACTTCAAAATAAAGCAGCGTTGTCAAATTTTCTATATAAGTATCTAACATACTTTATGCCTTTATGGATGACTTGGCTTTACAGGTCTAATCCTCTAGAGACTATATTTTGCTGTTTGTGGAGGTTATGGATGCTACTAGCCTTGGGACTGGTGTTAAACTGGTGCATTCTGCCTCTGTCTGCAGATAAGTGTCCAGATTTTAGAGCCACCTTTCAGGCAAAGCCACAGTGCCCCTAAACAATGGTACAGCAGATGCTGGATGTGTTTGTGAGGGGGTGGAGCACACAGCACAGATTGATGGGCCATCTGCAAATATTTTTCCTAAAGAATCCATAAGGCTAGAGAATCTTAACTGGAAATAGATGTCATTAGAGATCTCAACCTTTCTCTGACCCCGCTTATGTTTGCTTGGGGCAGAAATAGCCAAGTATTCTGTTTTTAAAAAAACAAACAAAAAACAACTCTTGGTGGCTATTTTTGTTGCATTCTGTGGTGAAAGTTTAGGTTGTACAGGGAAAAAGAGACCAGAACAGTCTCAGCTGATCTTTCTTCATTCTTCATTCACATAATTTTGAATTTGTATAATGTCCTGTAGTCCGTCTGTGTCTCCCCGTGATGACTTTGTTGGCTGTTTTTCCTGTGAGATGGATCTAGCCTTTGTTAATTTCTGTTTTTTTTAATAAGACTTGATAAAATACAACAGAAGTTAATGTTGCAATTTCTATATGCTAAAATAACTGGACAGTCATCCATTATTTAAAGTTTTCTGTATGTACTGAATGACTACTTTTTCTTCTTCTGCACTAAGCAATAATGAGACTTTAAATCAGGGTTTGCAAATGAGGAATTTAGGAACATGTTCATTTCTTAGGATAATTATTGGAAACTCAGTAACTAAGCTGGAAAGGCTTGGTGTGTTTTGAAGTTAGATTGGTGCTCCTATGTATGATCCTCTGAAGGTGAGAGAGGGACTTAAACTAAAATGTAAAAGTTAATGGTGCAAGAGTTAACCGTTTGGTTATTCTTTAAATCCTGCTTTCTATTACAGACATTATTGGAGTAAAGAATCCGTGCTTTTGGTATAATGTTAGCACTCGGTCTTTTTTTCAGTGTCAGCACAATATTTTCTTGTGTCCTTTCATTAACTTTAAGATGCTATTCTATTTCTACAACTATCGTCTTTTTAAACACTCTGTAAGTCTTGCTTTCCTTCGTCCTGTGCCTACCGCAGATACTGAGAATATTAAGGATTTTTTTCTGAAGATTGGAAGTATATCAATGCTTGTCTCCCTGTTTGTTCCCTTCCTTCGCCACAAGAAAACCAGCATCTCCACATCTTTTTTCCTGTTCCAAGCTATGTTACTGGCTTTAGTGCAAGCTCAAAACAAGTAGCAGAAAAGTTGGCACAAGTGAATAGATCCAGTTGGGTACTGATGGAAGTTATAGACTAAGTCTGGTTGGGGATTCTGAAGAGTTCTTTTGTACATGTATATAAACAAAGCATGTAGAATGTAAGACTGCTATTTTGTGATTGCCATTAACTGTTTCTTAACCTTTTTTAGGAAGAAGAAAGCCATAACTGATCCTTCTTTGTTCAAATACAAAGTCCAACCTGTTAAAAAAGAACTGTTTGAATCTGTTATTGTTAAAGCATCTCAGCTAAGGTAAAATTAGTATATGAAAGTTAAAATTGTACTTTACAACAACTGCGTGGGGGCTGTATCAGTCGCTGTAAAGATGCTTTTGATATAAAGTGGCATTTTATGATAGTGAGTTAGAACTATTAACTAACACTGGAGCAAGCAGCTGTTTCACAAGCTTTGTATATTGATGATTCCATGCTTTAATAGCTTTAATGCATAAACCATCCATTCAAATCTGTATTTTCACTGGCACACAGATGAGACCTGCTGTTACTAATAGTACCTATACCTACTGCTCTGGCTGAAGTTGGTGAAAAAAGTTTGAGATCTCTATTCTATTATGTTCCTGGCCTATTCACACTGTGAAATGTTTTTGTTGTAGCAGTCATTGTAATCTGACTGCCTTACTATTATAATAGAAAGTTGTGAAGATTTTCTATAAGTGTTATAGATGGGCTTTTAAACCTCTCTAAACTGGGTACTCTCAAAAAAGTTGCAGTGATTTCAAGACACTTTTCCAGCATGAATTGTGATTAGTTCTTTTTATAAGTTACTCCTGTGTAATAAGCAAGTCTTTTGGATTATTACTTAAATCAGGGCTAATTACACCACATTTTTCCATTCATTTAAGAATTTACTTACCCTCAAGTACCATAAAGCTATTCCAGCTAGATGTTTTCTATAACTCAGTAGCTCCTGGTTTGTTTTCTTTTCCATAAAGTAGTGCAAATTCCCTGGAATGTCAAGAAGGTTTAGATTGCATAGTATCCCATAGTATGGAGGAGTTAAATGGCTTGACAAAACAGCGTGAGAATTCACCCCCACACACTCTCATACTTGTTGGCTGGAGTCTTTGATGCCTTACCTCCACGTCTGAGAGATACTGCTTTAGTGCTGTCTGTATTTTAGTTTGTTTTTCACTCTCCTGAAGCAATGGTATTTTCCTTTTATTTGGATATTTTAAATGTCACCGTGACAGAATGATATGTTTGTGAAAGACTCAGTGAAGATGAATAGTCTGTGGAGTTCTGTGTATATGTAGTAGAGGACATAACAGGATTTTCAAAGCAAAAATTACAGTTGCACAAAAACGTATACTTATACGTAAAGATGCATGAATGTTAAATGTAGTTTATAATTAAGAAGATGGCAAAAAAGCTTAATCGTGATCTGCTATGTGTGTTCTTGCACATATTGTCAGCTGCATTTAAACAATGGTTGAAGTACCTTAGTTGATAATACCACTTCTGTTTCTTAACGCAGCCGGAGGAAACACCTATTTTCTCGTGATAGACTTAAACTTTTTCTGAAACAACACTGTGAACCACATGAGGGAGTCATTAAAACTAAGGTAAAAATAAAAATAAAAAAAAGAATAGTTTGTGGAATAGAATATTGACTTAATTCAATCTTTTCTCCTTTTTTGTACTTCTCTACTGTTACCCAAAGCTTGTTTTTCAGCAGCATCAACTTTATTCTTTTATAAATATAGAATATTGGATTCTTATTTGACTGGACTCTTCATTCTTCACTTCATATTACAGCCTGGAATCTGAAATCCTTCAGATTACTTTTAAAAATTAGTATTGGTTGTTTTATTACATTTTGCACTTTTTGCTTGTTGAGAGGAATCATCATACAGTGATGTAACTTCTCATCCTGTATAGGAGAGCTTTGATGGATGAGAGCCTTGGTGGGAGTCATACCTCTGACAGTTGTGGAAAATTAATAAAAGCAACTAATTTTCTATATGAATTTGTAACTTCAACATCATCTCTTAATTAAATGGAAGTGTAGGAAAATAGAGCTGACAGGGTGTAGGTGGGATTTTCTTTGGAGTGTCTCCTTTGTCTCTTCAGCACTATCCATTGATAAGAGTAGATGTCTGACCTTACCAGGTTGAGAAGACAGATCAGAAACTTTGACAAGCAAATTTTTTTTTCTCCTGTAATTTACTAAGAATCATGTAATTCTATACCATGCTTAAATGTTTCCTGACTTTCTCTGTCAAAAGTGACTGAACAAATTCTGGTAAGTTGCTGGAAATCCTGTGTCCTGCTCTATTTCCTGAAAAATATTTAAGTATTACTGAATGAGGCCAAATTATGTCTTCAGATTTGTGCTGCCTAAGTTATCTTTCTGCTGGATTAACTCTGCATTTATAGTATAGCAGAGTTTGATTTTTTTTACAATAAGCTAACCAGTTGTGACTCTATATTTACAGTCTTTCTGAGGGAATGATTCATTAATTTACATATGTTTATGAGAAGGTAGGAGTCTCACGTTGAATGTTTTCATCTTTCTTACTAAGGCAACATCAATTGCAAAATATAATCTAGCAGAACAAAATTTCTCCTACTTTTTTCCTGATGACCCACCCACATTTGTCTTCAGTCCTGCAAGCAGACGACGAGGGAGACCTCCAAAGAGGGCATCCATTAGTCATGTAAGTAATGACAACGTTTTTAATTCCTGCGAACTTCCAGAGCAGTTGGAATTCAAGATTGATGCTGTTTTTTTGTTGATTTTCTTTGGGAATGGTCTGGGGAACATTATGTAATCACTATTGAAATAGGTTGTTTATATTTAAATACGAGATTTAATCTCTTTTATCAGCTTATCTTCTCGTCTTTCTTATCTCTATAATCCCAGCAAGATTCTAACTTTTTCAGTATGTTGTTAAGTCGTATATTTTTCTGGAAATGGTTAATAAATAAGCTAAAAAATTCTTAATTCCTGCTCTCAGATGCAGTTATGTCAGTTACCTGTGTTTAAACACAGCAAAAGCTTAGCGCTCTAAGCTTGTTTATTTAAAAGATCTGGAAGAACTTCAAGTAGTAGAAAGAATAGAATCTCTGAGTAGTCCGTATGTTTGAGAAACTGTTACAGGCCATTTTGGTTGTTTCAAAAGACTGTTATAAAAATGACAGTATCTGTTGCAGATTATTTCACTGCTGATGTTATGTTCTTTCTTTAAACCCCCCCCCCCTTCCCCAATTCTCTTTCAGGAGGACAACATTACTGCTAAGCAGAATACCCAAGGAAACAGAAGTAAAGTAGCAAAGGAAAAGACAAGATTTCAGAAGCAAAAAGAAGATATGCAGGCCATGGGTAAGTTGAGATCTTGTGACTAGTAGAACCTGTTCTTACAGGCTTGAGAGCTGGCCATAATTAGTGTTTTTGGGGATTGTATATTTCAAGGGAAAAATGTAATGGGAGTTCATTCAATTCCAGAATGTCACTTCAGTGGTTAGAATTGATGTTTACTGATTTTATTTACTTATCTCACTAAACTGTGAGTATGTATGAGGCTTGCAGTCTGACTACATTGGTCTTTTAGAGTGGTGAACATCTTTTGCAGAAGTTTAGGTTTTGAAAATGTGCTGTGTTAATGCAGTTAATGTTAAGCTAAACATATTTACCTGTAAATGATACTTAATTGGAATGGTAATTAGTAACATTCATGAAGACTCTTAAAAAGAGGTGCTATAGTACTTTAATGTGAAATGGTAGTAGAATTCCAAGAACACCGGAGAATCAGCCTTCTTGGTGCACAGAAGGCTGAGGATAATAACTGTAATTGCTTTTATTTTCTGGATGAGACTAATGACTGGCATGTCTGATACATAGCTGAGAAAATGATGTAGGCCTTTTTCAGAATTTCACAAGTATATTAAAAAAAAAAACTTTTTTCCCCCCATTGTTAAGAACTTTGTATTAAAAATAAGGGTCTGTTTTTTTCATTGCCATTCACTTGTGATTCTAGCCTTCTTGCTTATTCAATTAAAATTGTAATCTCATTGATCGCTTTTATTTGTTAATTTGTGTGGCAGTTGACAGATATTGTCTGTCCGCTGAAAGTGGAAGTGTGTGCCCTGCTGTTACTCTACATACAGCTACAAAGAAATCTAGCAGTTACATTCATTACCAATTAATTTTCAGGATGAAGTGTGTAACAGAAGTAAAATTTGTACAAAAACCACTGAATTGATAACTGGATTTCAGATGAATTGACTTTTCAGTAATAATTGTTTTAAATATTGAAAGATAACTTCTTTAAAGGATTTTACTATAACAGATATTTTATGTGTATGCTTGTGACATGCTTTTATTAAGCTGCTATAATTCTGTGCATTTGGTGTTGTCATCTTTTTTTGATGGGGAAAAAAGTAATAAATGTCTGTATACTCATTAAGAGCAGAGAAATGCAACTTTATTACAACCTTGGGAAAAAAAAAAAAAATGTATAATATGTAAGCCCTAAAATTCTGATTCTCTAAAGAACTTTCAAGTGATTGAATTTCTGGTTGGCATAGAAACAATTCAGTCTTCAAGACAATATCTTTTTCATATGTTAATTATAAAAAAGATTAATCTATTTAAACACTGTTAGTTTTATTTAACTTTTTGTGAAGAAAAATTTCTTTTTTTTCCCCCCTATAAAGCTTTTGAAAAAGCTAGATTAAAACGAGAGAAGGCAAATGCTATAGAAGCCAGAAAAAGAGAAAAAGAAGATAAGGAAAAAAAGAAAGAAGAACTAAAGAAGATTGTGGAAGAGGAAAGGATGAAGAGGAAAGAAGAGAAAGAGAGACTCAAAATAGAGAAGGAGAAAGTAATGTATTTGCAGAATGTGTTTTATATAGGAACAGGCTATCTAGCTTATTTGGTTTGTTTGCTATCTGTGTCATTATTTTCCATTAACTGTTTTTAGTTTCTAGAAATGCTCTTAGGTGAATAGATATTTGTAAGACATAGTAGGGAACTGCATTTCTAGATATTTCTGTATTTCATATCGTTAATTCACAAAAATGTATATTTTGTTCTTACTTGATACTAAATGTAGATATCCTTGTATTTTATCTTCGGATGAAAATTGGTTAAAAAAACAAAACAAACTTTGTCACTTCACATTGGATGAAATTATTTATACCACTAAATTCTACTACAGCCATATCCAATACCTATTTTGATAGTCTTTTTTATGGCAACTTTCATGAATGCTTTTATTTAAAATTTTTTTCTTCGACCTCCACTTAAAAACAAAGAAAAAGTCTAATCCAAGAAAGCATTATTGAAGTCCACTCTCATTTTTGCTGATATATTCTGTAAGAAGATAAATTATTTCATTCTGTTGAAATATGTTCTAATTTTTTTTTTCCCCACTGTGAATTAAACCGTAATGAATGATCTGACTGTATCTCTAATACAATTCTGACTTTCTTTAGGAAAGAGAGAAGCTGCGTGAGGAAAAAAGGAAATATGTGGAATACCTGAAACAGTGGAGTAAGCCTAGAGAAGATATGGAATGTGATGATCTTAAGGTAAGATTGAATTTGGAGTATATCACAAGCTTGTATTTCATAGGGAATCTGTCCTGGGGACCCTAATGCAGAGGTAGCTGCAGTCATGTATGTCCCAGTGGTGGCGTTACATAGGCTTATTTCATAGGCTATTCTGAGTGTTACTGTGGAATAGTTGTATTTTTAAGTGCTTATCTTTGTGAGTGGAGGGTATTGAATAAGCCTGACTCCGTTACATATGCAACATGAGTTTGCCTACTGTAAGCCTGAGTTACTTAAAAGATTTACATAATGAAGAAACCATGTTTTTAGATGCAAAAGGTAGAAATTGTATTAGTTTATTACTCCTTGAGGCGCACTCTTGTTTTAAACTCAGCATCTTTCTGGATGATACTGGAGATCTATAGAAAATAACAAAAATTTACCTCCCAAAGGTAATTTTCTAAACAAGATTATATAGTGTGGTTGTAATAACAGAGTATTGTCTTATATTATGCATTAACATGTGCTGTTACAATTAATTCTGGCAGCAGATAGTAAAAGGAGGCCAAATTGTCGGAAACACAAGAATGGGGTTTATTTGAGAATTTCTGGGATGCATGATGGAAGGAAAGAGGAAAAATGAGAATATACTAGAGTAGTAAATTAAATGAATAGCACTCGTTGGGAGGAATATATGAGAACTGAATGTATTTGCAGTTTGAGCTGTATAGGCACTTGGATATGAGTGGCAACTCCTAGGTGTGTATAGGAAGAGAAGAAGCTGAAGAAAAGTGAAGGAGATTGTCATGAAGGAAAGCTGCAAAACAGATTTGCTGTTGAAGTTGGACAAGGCAAGAGGAGAGCTGGGAAAGTAGCATCGTAATTACAGTAAAAATTGACAAGAATATGAATAAAGACAAGTTTAGATGAGGGAATAATAAGAAAGATCTATCTATATGCTGCTTCTCGAGAAATACTGTTCTTGAGATACATGAAGTACTGTATTCTTTTGAAAGCACAGTTATCATTCACATTGTGAACTGCCACCTTTGTGGAAAGGAGCAATGCTTTCTGGAGATTGTTTGAATCTGTCTACTAAAAAACATAGTGAAGACAAATCTTTAAAGACTTGCATCAAGATACTAATTTGAAAGTCACAGAGTTAGACGTGGTCATCTGTGAACTCCTGCTAGCTAGTGTCTGCTAAGCAATCTTGTATGGTTTCATCAATACCCTTTGAAACGTCTTCAGCTATTGTAACCTCCCTACCAGTGTAACAAAGCAAATACCAAACACTCAGTTATTAGACACGACATTGCATATCCTAGTGCTAAATGGCTGTGTTTTTTAAATGCATGTGTTGAGTTTTTGTTTGCTTGTCTTTGCAAGCAGTGATGAGTAACTTTTAAATTTAAGAATATGTTTATTTTTCCTTGTCTGGACAGTTCCGTAAAACTTTAATTCAAAACTCAATTCAAAACTCTTGTGGAATAATACAGACTTAAAGGAAATGTCTTGACACCCAATCTTCTTAACCTGTCTTGGAATTGAGTTCCTTTAAAATGAAGTCAAAAGTTGTGTTGATGTTTATGAAGTAGAATAATTTGGTATCTCAAAAGATGTATAACCAAGTTAAGTGCTGTTTTGTTTTTTAAGCTACAAGCATTAGAAAAATGCTGTTGTGGTAAGAGATTGTGTCTACCTTCTGTGAAATACAAACAACGACAACGAAAAGCCCTACAGATAGGATTCTTAGAATCATAGACTGGTTTTAATCGGCTGTATATTCTGCAGGGACAAAACACAATATTAACATCTTTCATTTGGATTGTAGGAACTTCCAGTTCCAATGCCAGTGAAGACGAGACTTCCTCCTGAGATCTTTGGTGATGCTTTGATGGTTTTGGAGTTTTTATATGCTTTTGGGGAACTTTTTGATCTTCAAGATGAATTTCCCGAAGGAGTGACTTTAGGCAAGTTGTCATTTACATGGCAAAATGCCTCAGTTTTGTGGTGTCCTTCTACCAAGCATTTTAGATGCACCGTGATACTGCTGCTACAGAATTGTCTGTGCAACTTCAATATAGCAGTGCTTACACATGCACATATATCAGTTTTTCTCCTCAACAACTTTTGCAGTGTTTATAAAAACCAATTTCAATATAAAAGCTGTTAATCTATTTGCTGTAAATGTCTCCTTGTGCTTTCTTAATATGTAACTGCAAGAGTAAAATAAACCTTGCTTTGTCAGTGCTTTCTGACAGCATTACTGTAGGAATATTTGTGGTAAATTATAGGAAGGTAACTTGATTATCATACCTAAAGGAAAAATGTTTGTTTTTTTAATTCTTCAGTACGTAATTGTTTTCCAACTTTGTGGCAAAAGTGACGCTTCTTAAACTTTATTCACAGAAGTTTTAGAGGAAGCTCTTGTAGGAAATGACACTGAAGGCCCACTATGTGAATTGCTGTTTTTCTTCCTGACTGCCATCTTTCAGGCAATGGCCGAAGAGGAAGAAGAAGTGGCCAAAGATCAAATAGCTGATGCTGAGACCAAAGGTCAGATCCTTAATTTTACTGCTGAAAAACTGATTGCACTGGAATTAACTTTAAACTGCATGATTTGTGTCATTTCCTTGCTTAACTTTGTCTTACTGTGCATGGATATTGTATGCAAATGGTCTTGTTTTTTCACTTTTATCTGCATTTAAAACTTTGAGCATGGAGGGTGGGGGCTGGGGGAAATTCAGACGAAACAAGCTTATTGTTACTGCAATTGTATCCAACAAAGCATAATAAGCATTTAACAGCACTGCTTATGTTAAGGAGGTGAAGGAAAGTTGTCTCCTTTCCTTCTCCTTCTCCTTCAGCACTGTTCGTTGTTTCTCCTGAGGGTGAGGAAAAGATGCTTTCCCAAATCTTTTCAAAGGACTTCAACTAGAAAAAAAAATCTGGACCTAATTAGATTAAAAAGTAAGACTTCCCACCACAACTGTAACGAAGAATTTCATATTCATTCTCCTTCAAGTCATACAAGTGTGTATCTGCAGCTACCAGATACTACTTTGTTTCTGTAGCATTCCAGTAAAGCAGCTCACTGTCACTATGCCCTTGGGCTTCACGGTAAGGCTGAAACTGCACACATTTCTACAGGAAAACTCAAAATGTAGTTCCTCAGAACTTGTTTTGAACTTAGGCAGCGAACAACACTTTGTATGTGTCTTCATCTTCAGTAGACTGCTTCTGTTTTGTGTTCAGGCTGTTCAGTGATTAAGCTGGTAATCTGTGAATGCTCTTGTAGGTACAACAGACTGTAGAACTGGCCTTAGATCTGTTGTTGCTACGCAGTTTACAGAGGTTTTTCAATAACACAGACTTAAAGTATCTAAGTTTATGCCCTTGCAAGGTGCTTCTCCCTTATTTGTATAAGTCTGGCTATTTATAAAGCCTTGCTGTGAATCAGGGAGCTGATCCTCCTCCTTCGTTATGCTTGTTCCCTATCTAGTGACCTTCTCTCAAACAGTGTGTAAATGAGGAGACAGGAAGAAGTGTCATAGTTAGGAACCTTGAAAATATAAGATGCAACTGTCGTGTGGACCTCCTGTGTTTTGAATCTGAGGTCTGAAACAACTCCCAGTTCTTAGGCTTCATGCAATGCTTGCTGAGGAGGATGACACCCACACTGCTGTTTCCCTTTGTGTCCTTTCTTTGTGGACTGAGAAACTTGATTAAGGAGAAACTTTCATCCTTCCTGCTAGTGTGATGTCATTAGAGTTAGGAATAGAAGAGCACTTCCTGTTTGATTTGATGATTCCTTTAGCACTCCCTGTGAAGACATGGTACTTTTTGCTTATGTCTGATCTGTAAAATATCTTGCTGTAAAACATGGAATGCTATCTTCAGCAATAGAAGCTGCCATTGTTAATTGAATGAAGTTATAGATTAGATCCAGGGTTAAAATTTTGGACTACATAATAATTACAGTTGACTTTAGCAGTTATCTTTTAAAGAGTTTAACAGGTACTGAGAGAGAACGCTGCTAGGGCAATATAATCAGGGGTTCCATTATTGGGTAAACATAGAACAGTTGATGACTGATTAGATTCTTTAGTTGATTAGAAATAGCAATGTAACATGTAGCATGTTTTAATTTCACTACATGAGGCTAACAATTGTAAAAATATACTGTTTGTTTCTAGTTTGGCAGAGTTATGGGCAAGGCAGTTTGTCCATTGTATTTATTCTGCTTCAATATAAAGCCTTTTTATTATTTATTTTTTTATTATTTATTTTTTTATTATTTATTTTTTATTATTTATTTTTTATTATTTATTTTTTATTATTTATTTTTTATTATTTATTTTTTATTATTTATTTTTTATTATTTATTTTTTATTATTTATTTTTTATTATTTATTATTAATTCTTATTTAGACAGCTTCTTTCGTGTAACAGAATTAGATGTTCTCAGCTTTGTAATTCTGGCTCACCAAACAAGTAGTAGTCAGCCTGAATATTAGCTCTCTTAAATTCTCTAGAGATGGTGTTTTCTTTTGCAGAAACACTAAGAGTGTAGGGCTTTGGTGTGTAGTACTTTTTCAAATGGTGGCATATGGATAAGGTGAGAATGGAAAATGAAGAGATTAATTTTGTAATGTCTAGGTGGCAGTTCTCAAATGACATAATCAAGCAAGTCTACTGTGGATTTGCTTTTTATGTAGTCTTAGTTTGGAGTTGTGACTCTTTGTTCAGTTGGTGACTTTGAAATTGCTTAATGATTACAGTGAATTAAGTGAAATTATTCAAACAGCATGCATTGCTGGAAAGAAAGATGTCAACCCTCTGGAGAAATACCTCTAAGTGCTAAGGAAACTTTTCTAAGAAACAGGAACTTTGCTGTTTCTGCTTTTCAGTTCCCCGGCTTTCTTGGTCAGTTTGCTAACATGTGATGGTCCTTATTAAGTGTAGATGCTTCTTGTAGGTTTCTTGTTTTGATATCTTAGTAATAGCATCTGTGCAGATGAGTCAGGTTATCTCTAAATTGCATATTAAAAGTGTGGAGTGAATAGCAATAACCAACATCAAAATGTTTGAGTTGTTTTGGTGGTCTTATCTAAATGATAATAGGAATTAACAGTTCATTTGAGGAAGCAAAATACAGGTGTTCTTACATTGTTGTCTGTTTTTGCTTTCAAGTATGTATCCTAATTTGTTTCCACTGCTTTTAATGTTGCTACTGTGCATGTCTTGTGCATTGCAGTTGCTTTAGCAGCTTGCGTGTATAGGGAGAACAGCGTGTAGCATGTGATGCATGTCCTTAGCTTTTAGTTGCATTTAAAGATATATTACTTCTGATTTGGAATTGATTTGTAAATATCGGGCCTCTCCGCTTTGTCTGCAACTTTAAACAATGGCTTGCTTTCCTCCCTTCCGCAGTACAAGTTTTTACTTGCACTAGAATAAAGTGTTTATTTCTTAAAGATTTAACAGAGGCTTTGGATGAAGATGCAGACCCCACAAAATCTGCACTGTCTGCAGTTGCAACTTTGGCAGCTGCATGGCCCCAGTTACATCAGGGTATGTGTGGGTTTCACTTCTTGTTTTGTTACTGTTCTTGTTTTACTCTGTATTTTTAAAGCATACTTTTTATATTTTTGTGTGTGTAAATGCCTATATAAAATAACTGTTTATTCTTCTTAACTGTAGGCTGCAATTTGAAAAACTTGGATCTTGATAGCTGCACACTTTCTGAGATTCTTAGACTTCACATTCTAGCATCAGGTGCTGACGTAACGTCAGCCAATGCGAAATACCGCTACCAGAAACGAGGAGGGTTTGATGCTACTGATGATGCTTGCATGGAGCTGCGATTAAGTAATCCTGGGCTCTTGAAGAAACTTTCAAGTACCTCAGTGTATGATTTGTTGCCAGGTAATGAAAGACAATAAATGTTAGAGATTATCTGACTGCTTGTCATGTAGTTTTGTCAAAATAATTCAGTGCATCTTTATAAAAGAGGAGGGGTGTTTATGAGTTGTGTGATGAAATATAAACATTGGTCTGAATTTTATTAGGAGAAAAGATGAAGATTCTTCATGCTCTCTGTGGGAAACTTCTGACTTTGGTCTCCACTCGAGATTTCATTGAGGACTCTGTTGATGTACTACGACAGGCAAAACAGGAGTTCAGAGAATTAAAGGCAGAACAGCATCGCAAAGAGCGGGAGGCAGCAGCAGCAAGGTAGAACTAGGATACAGGAAGCTAAATGTTACTGGCACAAATTCAGCTAATTCCACAGTTGCAAGAGGCGTATGAGAAGCACTGAAACGGCTTATATTTTAGACTGTGTTCATGAGACTCTAGAGAGTAGTGAACGTTGTGCTTAGCACTGTGCTTTCCATGTAAATGTTGTTTTTAGATGATGATGTCTGTGAAGGAAAAACAATGCGGCTGGATCAGATACTAGATTAATTGCCATTGATTTTCTGTGTTCTTATTATTACTAGGATACGTAAGAGGAAGGAGGAGAGGTTGAAAGAACAAGAGTTAAAAATGAAAGAGAAACAAGAAAAGCTGAAGGAAGAAGAGCAAAGGAATCCTGCTGTGGAAGTATCTGTTGGGTATGTGGTATTATTAATGTTATTTCAACTTAGTATTGTAGAATAAAAAACAAAATTGCTTTCATAAAATAAAGTTAACTTTCATTGTACTAATCATTCTGTTGAAAGCTTGACAACTTTATTGATGAGAAACTTGAAAAAAATCTAACTTTGCATTTCTTACGTTACTTATCTTACTGATTTCAGTACTATGAAGATTTTCTTAAGAGGCCACTGTAGCTTTTATAATTCCAATAATTGTTTTGATCTGAACTAAACAACACTGACCTTGCATAAGAGTTTATGAATCAAATTTAATAGCATTCTTAAATGCTATGCTGTCTCAGGTGATTTCCATAAAACTAAGATTTTTATTCTGTTATTGAAAATAAATTTGTATGATTTCAAGTGGTGAGATTCATGCGTATGCAACTGCATGCGATTCTGGGGGAGGGAGGGGAAACCACAACAGAAAATCAAGGAAGCGCACACGCAAAACTGTATCTTTACCTGCTTGAGGAAGATAAATAAATCTGTTTGTAAGAGATGAGCATGAGCCAAAGTCAGATTTGTGCTATGTTTCTGAAGCTATAATTGTGGGGTTGGGGGGATGGTGAATAATAAATGTTATATTCTAGTGGCTGTATGTAGTTTTCTAAGTTTTTGATTGTTTGCTGAATGAGGGAAAATATGAACGTACTATAAAAAATGCTGTATGAGGTAACATACAGACATATATATATCTTCAGTCAGAGTCTGATTACCTTAGTGCTCTTTAAATGGAAGAGTGAATACCAAAGAGCTGGTTTTAGTATTCAGACGTGAAGCTTTGTAGTTTCAACTCAGTGAGTTACTTTGAGTGTTCTTTTAATATTAAATACTATTTATATTGAAGATGCAGTATTGTACTATGTTCTCCTCTTTCCATTCAGTTTTTAATATATGGTTGGTCAGCTAGTCACCTTTTTTTCATTATTTTATCATACCAGGGAGGAGGAACGAGAGGACCTTGATACCAGTACAGAGAGCAAGGAAACTGAACGTAAAGAGCCAGAAGTAGACACAGTGACCGAGGATGAAGAAGAGCTGGGACCAAACAAAAAAGGAAGGAGAGGTAGTGCTCTGACGTGTTTATGTGGATGTGTGCACATGGCATGCATGCCTGTGTATGTAACTGGGAAGTTCTTGTTCATCATGAACTTATAGATCGGTCATCTGTGTGATCTTCCATTTCTTCTCATCTTCCATGCTTGCTGTTTGGATAAGAAAAAAAAAAACAACAAGAAGTTGTTGCCTGACAAACAATTACAGTTACAAGTAACATACCTCAGTGACCTTGTAAGAATCTAATCTAACAGGCTGTTATGTGGTTTCGATTCTTTTTGTTAGAAGTTTGCAAAAACAACAGATATTTCAAAAGAAAATGCTACATTGATTTATTTTAGCTAAAGAAAGAATTTATGGGTATGGTTATCACTCTTCCTTTAACTTTTAGGAAGGAGAGGGCAAAATGGATATAAAGAATTTACAAGACAAGAAGATACTTCAGAAAAGAGTGAACCTCTTACTGCTGAAGATGAGGAAGCTTTAAAACAGGAGCAACAAAAGAAAGAGAGAGAACTATTAGAAAAGATACAGAATGCAACAGCCTGCACAAATATTACTCCCTTAGGTCGTGACCGTTTGTACCGACGCTACTGGATTTTCCCCTCAGTTCCTGGATTGTTTATAGAAGAGGACTATTCTGGTCTCACAGAAGACATGTTGTTGCCTCGAACCTCTTCCTTTCAGAATAGTGTACAGTCTTGCACAAATGAACCTCAGGTATTCAGTAAAACTGGAGAGTCTTTGAAATCTTCTGAATCTACCTCCAATGTTGACCAAGATTCACACACCAGTGTTGTTGTAGAGGTGCCAAGGCCAGTATATAAACCAAACCGCTGGTGCTTTTACAGTTCTCGGGAACAACTGGACCAACTTCTAGAGGCTCTCAATTCCCGAGGACATAGGGAGAGTGCCTTAAAAGAAACTCTTTTACAAGAGAAAAATAGAATATATGAACAACTAAGCAGTTTTCCTGTGGAAAAATACCATATTCCAGGTAAAGGAAGGGTTCCTGGTCTTAACTTAATTCTACAGTTGGAATTGCTATATAATATCTTAGAAACTTCTAAGTTTTATTTAATTTTAAATAATTCCTAAGAACCAGAAATTGTTTTTCAGCACTGTTTTGCTCTATGGAAAACATGTTTCTATTGTCTTTTATTTTTTGCTTATGAAGAATTGATGTTATGATGATGTGTGCTATAAAGCAGTGGTTTCTTTTTTTTGTCTGCTTAGTAACTTAAACATTGGGAAAAGTTGAATTTGGGGTTAGATTAATATCTGCTAAAGGTAAATCATAGCATTGATCAACTGATATCCCTATTTCCAGTGTAGTGAGAGATGAGATACGACACTGGAGGTGGAAACTTCACAAAAGGAGGCAGTTATTTCTGGTTGATTTTTTGAATAGGTGGGACATGCACTTTCACATTTTGATAATGCATGAAAAAAGCCTTTGCTGACCTGAGTATTGTGAACAAGGGAAAAATAGCATATTTGAGAGTCATACCAAAACCTTTGGGAACAATGAAAGAGTGGTTTTAGCTACATTGGTTGTTAGGTGGCTTAACATCAGTGCTGTGATGGATGGTGTTTTTTTGTGGAGGTTTATTTTTTTGGGGGGGGGGGGGGCGGGTGTTTCTTTTTTGTTTTGTCGTCTCTCCTTTGGCAAATGCTCACTACAAGAGGAGGAAGTGCATGCAGAACAGTATGGGGTTTCAAAGTGTAGATGTGTGCACTTGAGTCTTGAGGAAGTCACAAGGTGAATTTCTACAACAGCAGCTTTGAGGCACTTTCTATTGAATGCCCCCAAGTTTTTCATATTCCTCCTCATCACTGCATTGAGAGATTTTAAGGTAAATCCTCTGAAAAGATGTTTGCCACCTATGCAAATTTATGAACTTTCATTTAGAATCTGTACGTGGTTTCAGTCATGCCGTTCCCCTGGCATCTTACCTGTTTGATTTTACAGTTAGTTTGTTAAAAGGAACTATAACTTATTCTCTTAGTTTCTGTGACTTGACAGTTGCACAGGTATGTTTTAAACGTAGTGATAAAGATCCATGCACAAAGGAGAAATGAATTATGCTTATCCAGCAGAGTAAGGATAGTCCAAATACAGGAAATGCTGGAAGTATGACTTGTTTTTTCCCTTGTATTTTTAGCAGAGTTGTTATTGATAGAGTGCTTTAAAAAGCAGTAGATAATTTAAAAGTCATTGTTTTGTCTTTGGCAAGAATTTTTCATCCTGTGTATTGAGATGCACAGATGCTGGTCTTTAGATCTTCTCTTACAAGGATGCTGTTTGACTGGAGTAGTGTGGAGATGTTGGCATTGACAAGTGTTGCTGTAGGAGGGGAGTTCTGAACCCGTGCATTGAGTTTGTTCTGCCTTGTGCTGCCTCTGCTCCCTTCACTGCCAGCTTCTTGAAGGAATCAACTCCCCTAACAGCAAGCTATTTGGTATTATTGCAGACAAACCTCAAAGTGACATTAGACCTCCTCCTCCAGTACGGGGAAGGATGCAGAATGCCCACGATGCATCCCAAATATCTGCAGAAAAGCAACTTGAAATGAGACTCAGAGACTTTCTTTTGGACATTGAAGACAGGATCTACCAAGGAACATTGGGAGCTATTAAGGTATTTCTGAACTGTAGAGTACCTAGGAGCACAGTGGTGCCATCAAGTCTGTAACTCAGATGAGAACTCTTGCGTGTTGTGGTTTTAATTACGCTGTCAGTAAAATTAAGTGTAGACAGTAATTGGCACTAAAAGTTTGTTGTTCTTTGGAAACATATGATTTGTATGTTTGCTTCAGGTTACAGACAGGCAATCTTGGAGAGCAGCCTTAGAACATGGGCGGTATGAATTTCTAAATGATGAAAATAAAGAAAATGGTATAATTAAAACTGTGAATGAAGAATCTGAAGAAATGGAAACTGATGATCAAGATAAGTTCATTGTTAAAGACCGGTAAGAACTGGAATTTAAACAACTCTTCTATTTGAGCTTTCTACCAGTACTCCAATTTTTCACATTCAAACTTTTTACTCTCCGTTTCTGTAACTTGGTATTTTTCAACAGATACATTTTAAGATTTGAGTTGTAAAATGTGTTATTTTTGCATTGCTTTATGTTTTGTAAACTATGCCATCCTATTGCTAACAGGTGTCTTAGTTTTATTTTGACAACTTCTACGAACAAATAACAGATTCATTTCAGTATCACTTAAAATATGGAGAAAAACGATTCTGCCAATACGTTTTGTTTTCCAGAATAAAAACTCTGCTTTTTATGGAGTATTTAAAATGGACAGTGGTAGTAGTGAATGTCAGCTGAACTGTACAATGTACCTCTTCATGAGTCACAGCAAGAGCCATGATTGCAACAGGCCATGGTCTGAATTGGCCTTTAGCGCTGCAGCAAAACAGTGATATCATCGTATAACTTGAATAGTGCTAATCCTATTGTAGACAAACTGCAACCTCAAATCATAGAGTTGCAACTACAAAATGTTTTCTTTTTTTCTAAACAATCTTCTGAGAAAGATTAGCGACTTTCACTAAATTGATGTTTGTTGTAAATCAAACCATGGAGGCTGGGATTCTTCTGTGAATATTTGTAAATATTTTATTCTCAGAAATTATGTTCTTTGCAGAAATTAAGATTAATTTACACCCTTTAAGATTTTTTCATATTTATTAAGTAAATATTGAAATATTGCAAGGAAATAAGATTCACTGGAAGCAGGCTATCATAGTGTTTGCTTGTGCATTTTGCAATGAAATATTCTTTTTATGAGAACAGTATTTGTGGATAGAATTTTGAATCCTGAATTGAATATTGGAATTTAAGTTTTAAGATTCTTTAAGATTTTTCCTGTTCTAAATCAGCGAATTGAAATAGTATTTTATATAAGACTCTCCTTTTGAATGAGTTCTCCAGTTGTGTAGAGAATAGGTAGGGTCATCAGCATTGTGTTAATGGCGTGTTTCACAGATGCTTGCTGTCTAAGAACTGCAGTGGGGAAATATTCCACTATTTTAATTTAGCAAGAAGCTGAAATTTGTCTGTCCCCAGTTACCCTGGGCACTTACTTCATTCACTGATTCTCTGTTCAACTGCAGAAGCTTGTTGCTTTGTTTTTGGCACTTAATACTGATTCCATCAAAATTTCTGAATTGCTGTTAGTCTAATGTTAAAGTCTTGCATATTCAAGCAGAGTATAGGATTCTGGAATCGTGTGACAGATTCCTTTTGATGCTGAGCTTTTAATCCACCCAGAGCAAGTGACATCTCATTAAAACCGTGGGGTATGACTAGTGAAATGCAAATAAGTATGCAGCTTTTTTCTGCTTGCTTTCAGGCTCTCTAAATATGTGTGACTGCAAAATATAGCTAACAGCTTTTAAATGTGAAGTAAGAAAAGGGATAACTAAAAGCATTGCACATCCATCAGAATAAAACGCAATCTAGATAGTCTTTATTAGTTGGTTGTTTTTTCCGTTGTTGTTTGGTTGTGTTTGTTTTTTTTATAACCTCAAGTAGAAGTTGAGTTTTATTTTCATTAGTGTAAGTTGGCCTCCTACGTTGTTGTTAATGTTTGTGACTGGGAAAGATTAACTGCTTTGAAATGATTGCTTAGTCTTTGTTCAAAAAAGAAGGCTATTTGTTGGAAACATGACTTTATTCTTAGTTGAGAAATGTTATTTATTATTAAAGGCATCAAAAATAAAACCCGCAGAACTCTACTTCCACAGTACATCCCTTTCAAGGCATTGTGTTCAGTTGTATTCAGCAGAGTTGCTGAAGCTGGGATCTTAGGTGCTCTATGTTCTGAGGCTGAAACTTCTACAAACCCTGAGGGGAAGGCATATGCTTAAAGTGAAATACAGGCTTAGTTTCTGATTTCATCTCTGTCATTGAAACTAAGTTCATTTTTTCATATTAAACTTATAAAGAGATACTTTGCATAATGAAAATATTATGAATATGTGTAAGTAATTTGCTATGGATGTTGAGCATTTTGATTTTTATTTGTAATTCCTGTGCAATTCTTTTTTCTTAAATTTAAAAAATAAGAGACCGTGCTCTATAGAAATCTGTCATAAAATAGCTGATGAAATCCTCTGAAAATATTAATGATTTGTTACAAAATTTAGCATCCACATTTCTTGAAATTTAGTTATTTTTCTTACATAAGGATGATTTATCTTAATTAGCTAAACTAATTAGCAAACCAAAGGACTGGTATGACTAATCACATCTGAGCATTATCTATTCATGTCCTTATTCTATGCATACAAATTAGGTTAAAAAATGTAATCTCTTGTGGATGCAGACTTAAGCAAGTATCTGTGGTGTTGACTTGAAAGTATGTTAAAACTGTGTTTAATACATTATAATTTTAGGCTCATTGGATTGAAAACTGAAGCTCCAAGTGCTGCATCAACAAGTACAAGTACTCCTCAGCCAGTTAATAATGTGGTCCACTGCTTAGCATCTGCACTGCTTCAGATAGAACAAGGAATTGAGCGCAGGTTTCTCAAAGCACCTCTTGGTAAGCTTTCAGGATTGAAACTGTGTCTCCAGTTTGGTGTAAGGTGTTCTTTCGTCTTTGTTCTTTTTTCCCCAGTGTTTCCCTCTGAAACATGCAGTTTGTGAAGGATGCAAATAGTTAACTTATTGCTGTGTGGGAGATGAGCCATACCATTAGGCAGCAGTGAGCTTCCTTTGGGGATATAACTCAGCCTTGCTGTTGAGGGCAGCGTGTCATGCAACTTTACCACGAGTTCCTTTTGTATGTCTTTAGGTTGTAAAAACCTACCCTCCCTTATATGGGGAGGGTACTGTTTCAGTGAAAACAGTGTAGCCCCAGTTTGTGTAGAGCATCTTGTTTAGCAATAACAAAATATTTATGAAACTTAGTAACAGTTCAAACCACAAACTCTCAGACTCTCAAATCCTGTGTTTATGCTCAGAAACAAAAAGTTGGAGAAAAATCAAAACAAAACGCAACTATAGCTTGACTTGACTTCATCTGACGTGCTCTAGTGAGAGCACAGATTGTGAAGTGTGTATAGTGGCTGTGTTTTCTAGTGTTTGGAGTCCTTACCTGGGTCCTTTTCCAGTTCGGGACTGGAGGTTTGCTTGGAGATGTGCGTCCTTCCTGAGGCAGCCATCCCAGCAAGCCTCCTGTTGTTGCACTGAGGAGCAGTGCTTTGTGCCCCAGCTGAGCTAGTTTAGTTCTTACGTCTTTAGGACTTTTGCAGGGTTACCAGTGTAACACAGATCTGTAACTGCACACAAAATCCTTAGACTCTGACAGACTTTGCTGCAGCAGTTTGAGATGTTCATACACCAGAATCTTTATTTTCACTAGACATTGGTCTATAACTGAATCTGTGCCCCGTGGCACAGTTGATCTAAACTGACCCCAAACTGCTTGTGTGTCTCTGCTGCCCCTGCTGCATGGAGCCTGATGTCTTAATATCAGTTGCTGCTGAAGGTGAGTTTGAGCTGGACTTATCGCCAGAAAATCTGACAGCGTTTTCTTCCACAGATTTTTGTTTTCAGTGTGACTGTGTCCAGAAGAAGAATAAGCTACACATGATAGAGATCAAAGCGCAGAGCCTAGTAGTAGCTTAAACTACTTTTACTTGGTTAAGTGTTTGGTCAACTCAGTGTGTCCTGGCTTTCCAAGCCCAACGTGATGTAACTTAGTTACTTAGTTAGTTACAGCACATCCAGAGTTTGTCACTTACTCTGCATGTGTGGGTTGTAAATATGCTGTGCATTGTAAGGCTCCATTTCCAGACTGCTTCTGAGGAGAGTGTTTTGGCAATAGCATTTTGCTGATAGCCACAAATATGCTGCATTCCATACTGAAGGGAAAAAATGACTGTTGGTTATAGATTGAGCATCTTGAGTTGAATGGAAAGGACTAATAGGCAAAAGTATGCCTGCTAAAGGCTTCCATTACTTCAGTCCTCATTAATTGTGTTTTTTTCAGGGGTTCCAGCTCTGCTGTAGTCTAATGATGGTGGTAGTTTTTGTCCATCCTTTTGATCATGATGATGCAGCTTTTGTTTCTAACTCAGGAATCTTCTTTTCCTTTAGAGGCTTTATACAGTATGGTGGGAAAGCAGTCTTAACACCATCTACATGTCTTAAATCTCATATTTGTTTATACTACTGTACTGCCTGGGGATTTCTTTTGCTTTGAGGTAACTGTAGTGTATAGGATAACGTGTAGTTCAGGGAGCAGGAAGGGATCCCAGGCTTTGTTCTGCCTTTGTAGTTTTGCATTAAGCTACAGTGTCAGGTTCCCTTTTAATTGTTCTACCTTTGTGCGAAGCATCTCATATTTTTTGATTGTGTAATGACGTTCTCCTAATAGGAGATGCGTGTGAATGGAAGCAAATTTTTAGTTCTTTCCTTAGAGGACTCTTTCAATGGCTCTGTAGTAAAGACAACCTGAAACTCATACTGTTTCCTAATGGAGTTTATGACTTTTAGGCAGTCCATGAAAGTTGTTGTGAAATGAGATCTTTTGGACATGACTAGAAGGTGAACCTGCTAAGGATCAAGGAAAGCTGTGTGCTAGAGAGGTGACTGGCAAATGTAGGTATTTCTGAGGGTCAGGCATCAATTCTGGATGCTGCCCTTTCTGAATATAACCTTTCAGTATTTCAGGTGCGTTCAGGAAAATAAAAAAGACCAGAACTTGCAAATTCTTACATTCAGCTTAAGCTCCTTACTTGGAAACAATGTCTTTTGCATGTTACCAGAGCAAGTTCTGTTTCTTAGTTTGCCTATGTCTAACAGGCAAAGAAAAGTTCTTTACTTAGCAAATAGGTTAGAAATGTTATTAAATGTTCTAGTTACTAATGTTCTATTAAATGTTCACTTCTAAAAAGTGGAAATGAATTCTTACTCAAAGACTGACTTCACAAAACTGTGATAATTTCTTTCTGTGGCCTGGCTAGGAAGTAGCCAAGAGTATTCTGAGGACAGAAATTAATTTTCGGTTTACAAACGGGTGGTTTTTGTAGGTTTTTTGTTACCTGCTCTTTTAGAGATCAGTGTCTATACACTATTTTTTCTAATGGGACATTCTGTAATAGTTGTTCCAACTTCACTCAGGCAAAATGCCTGTAAGTCTGTTTCTAATATTAAGCTCGGCAAAGCCATCTTTCCAGGCAAACTTAATTATCACTGAAGTAAAAAACATGGCAAGGCAAGCAAGCGTCATGAGTTCTGCTTTGGTAGCAGGGTGGGAGAGTACTTTTGGTAAAAGGATTACATTGCATTTCTGCAAACCTCGTTTTGTCTTCATTATTTTAGCTGTTGCCTTTGCTGTGTCATTTCTTTTCCTCTCTGGCCCCTCACCCCTTTACATGATTTGCTCTGCTTGCATTAGGAATTGAAGCCATACTTAAATTTTTAGTTTTCACTCTATTTACAGCTTGTACTGAAGACAGGCAGTGAAATTCACTGCAGTCACTGGCAAGTTTATCCTGGTGGCCTCCAGGGTGCAGAGCAGACAAAGGGACCCAGCAGAGTAATAAAAGGACCAGCTGCTCCTCTTTGGTCTGTCTTTGTTCTAAGTCTTTATCAGGCAGCCGAGAGCCTTGCTGGTGATTCTGATAAGTTTAGAATTGAGATGCATGCCAAATATTCAAGTTGAAGAGCGAGAAAAGACTGACACAGAAGATAGCAATGCAAAAGGAGATCTAGAAACTCCAGAAACAGCACCCTCTGCCTTGCAGAAATGCTAGATAGCTGTTAATCTTCTGTGCTTTGGTGATAAAACTTAGCAGTTTGTTACTTGAATTGTAATGTATCATTTTTTTTAAAATTATGAATGGTGATTTAGAAATCCGTTCGTTACACACTATGAAAATTTTGATTTTCTTCCTTCAGTCCTAGGTAGCATTTGGGGATAATGGGGAAAAAAGAGGCGGAAGGAGGAGGGTGAAGGTTTCATTATACACTTCTCCTGCAGAATTATGCATTAAAAATGTAATAAAAGCCATTTCTTTTTTTATTTTCCCTGAAATGTAAGCTGTTTAATGGAAACTCAAAAAGAAATGTTTGAGGGAAGAAATATTAGTTATTTTGTTTTGAATTTTGCTGTTTTTTCTTAGTATGAATTACCTTCCCTTTCATTTCAAAATACTTTTTGTAGAGAAATCTCATTCCTGGGACAGAGATGTGAAAATTGAAATTAAAAATGAAGTGATTTGGTCACCCTGGCATCCAGTGAGGCAATCAAGAGAAAAGCCTCTGCTTTCTGCACTAGTGCAGGAATACAGGCTTGAAACATCTTTCATGTACAATACAGATTTCCATACACTTCTAATTCATGGAAGCACCTTTGTGACTGATACTGGGAACAATTTATGTCCTTTTTAACTTGCACTTTTTTGCTTCCTTTTGTTCATCTGTGTTGCATTCTTTTCTAGAGATGGATTATTTTAACTTCCTCTACTTTCAAAGTTGTTTCCCTTTCTGTTTATAATGGTCTTCGCCGTAACAGTATCAGACATCTTCTAGCAAAGAACTGGAAGAAGATCTGTATATATGCACATTTACTCTTGTGCTTTCAATACTTCCCTGCAGAGTTTCATGAGCAGAGTCAGAGAAGGTGGAAGCTTTTTTTTTTTCCTGATGAAAATTGTCTTATTTACTCTTCAGAGGAGACAGTCAAGGAAGATATCTTCCATTTGAATCAGATTGGGCTTACTATGGCCCTTCTTGGAAGAGTAACTTCATCATTTCATACTAAAGAATGTGCCTTCATGCAAATATCTTTTCCAAATGAAATGACCAAGTTAAGCTAATTTTCTTGGTCCTTGCCAACTGTGGCCATGGAACAGCTATATTTTTGAGATGTTAGAAGGCTCATGGCAGCATAGACCAGACAAGTTGTCTGCTGAGAAAGAAACGTTTGAGGAGTAAGGTGTTTTATAGCCGTTCTTACCAGAGGTGGACACAAAGGTAAGGTGGGATAGACTTAAAGAGCTTTAAGACTGTCTTTGCTAGTAGTGGGAGTCAAAGTGAATCCTGTGTTATGCAATTACTCCCTGCACGTTATTCTTTTACCCTTTCCTGCCTGTTGTCTTCTATACGCATATGTGGTAACCACTGTTCTATTTACATTTTTAGACTATGCAAGTATGGATAATATGAATTAATATTTTAAAAAAACAACAACAAAAGACCACACTTAAAAAAAAAAAAAAAAAAAAAGTATTTGAAATAACTGTATGAATTTAATGTTAGGTAAAGCAGAAGATAATAAAAGGAGCCACAGGGGGTATAAAAAGAGGAAGAAAGTGGAAGACAAGACTAGTCAGAGAGATGGTAAATTTTAAATGTTTACTTGTAATGCTAAGAATTAGCAAATATTGAATATTTTTCAGTTTTCTTTTCCCATCCTTTTGTGTAGTCAGTTCCTTATACTGAAGGACTTGCCATGTAAATACTGAAGTATAAATATTATTGAAAGTAATTCAAATACAGATGAAAGATTTAAAAAATAAAATTCTGCACCCAGAGATAAGGAACTGTATTTTCTTTTTATTGTGTTTGCATAATCCTTCCTCCCCCTCCTCCCCATTTTTAACGCCTCTTCTTATTTTTCCTTTTTTTTCCCCCTTCCTTTTTGGAAACCTTGCAGCATTGTGCCACTGCATATCCTTTCTAAAAATACTGAGATGGAAAACCCTTCCCTGAACTTAATTAGCTATTGATAGATGAATGCATAGATCTGTCAAACAACTTCATTTGCATTGTAGCAAGGCTTGGACGGCTTAGCTTTCTGAGAGGTGTCCCACTGAGCAATGTAGAGCTGCTCTGACACAAAGGAAGAGGCCGTTTTCCCCTCTGAGTTAGCCATATAAATGAGAAAGATGATAAATGGAAGAAAAAAGTGTTACTTGTATTTTACGAGTTGGGAACTGAAGCAGTGGGTGCCATTTGGCATGTTCCTTTCAGCACCAGGGTGTTTAAACAGGCAGTGGTCAGTAATTGCTCTCTGCATTACGATAGGGTAGTAAGTTTTGCAGTTTTGCAGTGCCCGTGTTTGTTGTGTTGTGTGATAAACTCTACTGATAAACCAGTCCAGGTTAAAAGTAGCTGCCAGTGAAAAAGTAATAATGTTCAAGCTGCCAGTATAAGCAAAAGAAATGCTTGCCAAAATGTTACATACACTGAAGAAGAATTGTGTTTGTCAGAATCATGCTGTGGCAGAATTGAGAACTGAATTGGGTTTTAAATTCTAGTCTGCTGTCCTGACAAATAGTTTTAATTCCTACTAGTTCCTACTGAATTTTAAATAATACATTGAGAGCTGTACTGCGAGTGGAGCTTGCCTACTATGTATAGGAAGGATGAACTTGAGAAGGGGAAGCCTTGAGGACGAAGTAGAAATACTGAGAAATTCAGATTTGTATTTGTAGTTCAGAAGTGACTAAAAGTTATTTATGAAGCTGTGCTGCCTATTTATCCTCTGCCTTTGCTCATTGTTTCTCTTGTGCTGCTTGCTGCTAATGCAAATATATGCAAGATTAGGCAAATCCTGGCAGACATTAGACGAGAAGGCAGAAAGGCCTTGCCAGGAGAGTAATTAGTCTCATTTTTGTTCTTTCATTTTATCTGTTATTAGATGTTTTTCTTTTCCTGTGTCTGAGGAGAAATCATTTGGCAGATAGCTAGATTGCAAGCCATTCGTGTGCCCACTGTGATTAGTAGAGCAGGCAAGGTAGCATTTCTTTTTACTTAAGTACATTGTTAATGAGCTGGAGATCACAGAGTAATAACTGCAACATCAATTTTAGAAGGGACATCTTTAGTAATTTCTATAATTAAAAGTACTGCTTTTTTCTTCTTCTTGATTTAGAATATGAGAAATAGCTTTCAACACTCAAATTTCTTTTTCTGCATAGCAGCAGCATTGCAGGGTGTAATTCATACTTTCTCTTTTTTTTTTTTTACCTCCTCAACCAGTCCATTTGCTTCTGCAATTCCCAGCTGCTCATTCCTGTTCTGTACCACTCCTTTCACTGTTCTGTTCTGCTTCTTTCACTATTCTGTGGGACCAAATGTCTTTGAGAAAAGTAACTTGATTTCTCACCCCTGTCCCTCATTTATTTCTAGCCAAAGAGGATCCCAGGTCTGTCTCGTTTTTTCTCTAGCTGTGCATCACAACTTCCTTTGTGTAATATTGCTAATAAAATACCTAGAAATCAGTTACTTTTCCTTCAGAACAGTCACCACATATGACCATATTGACATGCAAATGCCTGTGAAGGCAGAATGCAGGATAGGAATAAAGGCACTGAAGCACTGGGAGAGGTCTGAAAAACTGCTAGACTGTGCCACACAAGGGAAGGTGTGAGAGCCTTTGGAGTTGGTTAGTTGGTATTTTGTGAGTTTTTGTTTTGTTTGTTCTTGTCCAGTAAAGTCTCTGAATGCTGAGCAGTTTCTTTAAATGAAAACATTTTGGGGATTTGGTGTGTCTTCCCATATACTTTTAAGTGGGATCAGATTGTTAGGTTTCCAGGTTGACATCTAAGTAAAGATTTTTGTCTTATGTCCTATGTAAATGGCAGTTGCGGCTAAATTGGCATTGAAAGGTGAAATCCTAGAGCTTCGGTAGCTGGGAAACCAAGGAAGAAATACTTATGTACTGAAAAGATAAGACAAAGGTTGTTCTGTTATCTCAATTTACTAGTCCGTATCTGTTTGAAATACTAAGCCTTGCTTCATAGTCTACAACAACCCAAATGTTTGAAAAAGAAGCTTGATCCTGTGCTTGTTTTGTTTTCTTCTCTAATGGAAGACGCCAGTGATGGTGGACGATCCTATAAAACAGTTTTGGATCGCTGGAGAGAGTCACTTCTTTCTTCTACCAGCTTGTCTCAAGTCTTCCTTCATCTGTCTACATTGGATCGAAGTGTCATCTGGTCAAAGTCCATCCTCAACGCTCGCTGTAAAGTGTGTCGAAAGAAAGGTGACGCGGAAAGCATGGTGCTGTGTGATGGCTGTGATCGAGGCTATCATACCTACTGTATCAGGCCCAAGCTGAAGGTATCTGAGGAAAAATAAGTGCTTCCTTTTCACATAAAATTGATATAGTTCTTACAGCTAATGGTGTCTAGCTAATACTTTTTGCTTCTGTTTCTAGATCATTCCTGAAGGAGACTGGTTTTGTCCAGAGTGCCGACCAAAGCAGCGCTCTAGACGCCTTTCCTCCAGGCAGAGACCATCTGTGGAAAGTGACGAAGAGATGGCTGAGCGAATAGAAGGGGAGGAAGAGGCAAGCTACGATGAAATGAGACAAAGTGAGGAAGAGGATTATGAAGAAGAACATGAAGAGGAAGATGAATCTCAGGAGGAAGAAGAGATGAGGTAAACAGGCATCCATTAGAGTGATTTCCTACTGGAATACTCTTGACTGTTAGGTGAAGTAATTTTTTCAAATAAGCAAGTCTTGAAAATTCAATGCTGAGTGAGGAAGGAAGCTAGTTGTCAATTCAGCCTTACTGATGGGGTTTAAAAAAAAAAAAAGCTAGCTAGCTAGTTCCAATGGACTTAAAGACTTAGAGTTGCTTTTCCACCTTTGGGTGTGTGGGTGAGGAATGGCTATCGCAGCTGGAGTTATGTATGGCTGCTGTTTGAATGTACAGTGAAGAGTTTCAAACAGGGAAGATTTTCTGGAGAAAATCTGGAGTATTTTAGTCCAATTGAACTTTAGGGGACTTCATGCATACAATAAGTATGAGAACATTATCTTCGATACTCTGTCTTTCATAATGTCACATTGAGAGGACTGAGGATTTCTGCGATAGCTCATTTTAATTTTTTTTAATTAAAAAGCACCTAAGTAGTTCAATGTAGTAATTCCTGTAATGTGATAGATTTGATGTACAGTAGGGCTGTAAAAAGCTGAAGGAAACTTTTGATATGAAAGTAATTTTTTCAGTTGACTGAAACAAAACCTCAATACAGTTCAAATTGCATCTTCTTGAGAATTAAATTTGTCTCTGGGATCTTTCTGTTCTCCTTTGAATGGCTGGAAAAGCATGAATATTAATTAGAGACTCTGACTACAGCTTAACTTGTATTTGCAGCTTTTTAGAACTGCAATTTATTTCTTACCTAATAATGTTCAAAACTTCTAGTAGTTGCAGTTACTGTTAGAAATGAGTGGCCAGTTTAAGAAAATGGTAGGTGGTATCCATGTAATACATTCACTTCACAGCAGGTGCAAGGCTGATCAAAATTCTGATCATTTCTTTAATACATTGCACATAATATTTAATTAAATGAATTCAGAGCAGTGTTTAAAAGACTGGTCGTGGGGTGACTGCATTAGTGAAAGTCTGTTCACTACTAGCCTTGGGTTGTTGGGAATTTTTTAAATGCTGAATTAGAAAACTGAGAAGAAAGAGGAGAATGGAATCTTCGGATAAATAGATTTTTTTTTTCTTTTTTTTTTAAGCCCTTCAAAGCATGGAAGACCACAGGTCAAGTTTCCATTAAAAATGAGAGCAGCCAAACTCAACAATCCTTTTTCAAGTCGGAACATCCAGCGTCAGGCAAGATATGCTTCCAGGAGTCAGCAAAATACACCTAAGCAAGCAGGATCTTCTAGAGTGACCAGAAGGGGGTTAAGGAAGGTAAAATCAGCCCCTCCATCAGTGACAAAACCTACTTTAAGACTTAGCAGCCGGACCACTCGTCAGAGCCAAAGTTCATTACAAGCAGATGTATTCGTGGAGTTAATCAGTCCTCGAAGACGACGGAGAGGAAGAAAGAATGCTGATAACACACTGGAAAATAGTCCTTCTGATTCCCTTGGATTTAGAATCGTTGATTCTACAGACTCTAATGAACGGGTTAGAAAATATCCAGTTGCTGCTCCAAAGCTTTCTCTTCCTGTTAGTGAGCCCAAGAGAAGAGGCAGGAAACGACAATCCACAGGTTAGAGAAATGTCTTAGTCTGGAATGAAAACAAAGTTCACTTGATTGCTAAAATTGTGTGATAGAGTGAAGAAAACTAGAAGTAGTGAAAAATGATGGTTGAAGGCACTTCTGTCACAGCAAAACATTCCCTTCTTTTACAGTGACAGAAGGGAACATTAAAAAATGTCTGGTAATTTAAAGAACAAATATTATTTGCCAAGAAGATACTCATGTTTGAAACTTTGTATTTGTACACAATGTGAGCATGGTATACAGGAAATCTGGAAGTTGCATGCATTCCAGAAACCATGTGAATATCTTCTTAGAGTTTGTATGCTTTTTATTAAATGATGGGTAAGGTAGAGACATTAGGAATTTACAAATATAACAACAAACTGCTACGAGATAACAAATGTCATCTTTCTGGTACAGGGCCAACAGTGTCCTTGCTTGTTAAGCTAATACCAGGCATTTGATTGCAGAGAAGTGCTTGAAAAGCTGCAATACCTTTTACAAACCAAAATGACGTAGTGTGAGACTGAAGAGTGTAAAGCAGCTTGCACTCCAGTGTGGCTGCCTTGTATTCTACACCGTTTCTGTCCTTCACCATTGGGAGTTTCTGGGCTTATTCTGTGTAACTATCCTCGTGACTACTCTTGAAAACAAATAAAACCTGACTGAATAGAGTTTTTGTGAAAGTAAGTTATGAACAGGTGGCTTATTCTGTTTTTCCTCTAAGAAGGCTTTTCTGTGTTTAACAAATTGTTTTAAAATTGAAATCAGTGGAAAAAGTCCTTTCAAAATTAATGCAATGAATTGAAAAGGAAAACCCAGGAAAAGCACCTTGGTGCTTAGTATTTTATTCAAGAAAAAGAGACATTAGTGGTTAATAACAAGACTGTAACCTAGTTAATTCCTGAAGCCAAACTATAAGAGTTTTGCCCTCTGTTATGTTGGTGGTTTCAGTACCCAACGTGTCCCAAAGCAGGAGCTGTTAGTTTTTCAGACAAGAAACTGCTATTAAACACTTCAGCAGAAACAATTTTTTTCTAAGTACAACAGTAGCACAGAAGGAAAATCAACATATGCTTTTGTTCTAGACAGAAATCTAAGGATTAAATAATCCTCTTTCTTTAAATTATTTTCAGGATTTTGTAACTTAAATGTGCATTATATTTTTTTCTCTCCTGGTGTAACGTGGCTATTTTTGGGATCTGCCCCTGCTTACAGTGGGTAGGGCGTAAGATGAGGCAGCCAAGCAGGAGGAAAAATCTGTGTCTTACCTCCATTTCCTGTGATGCAGGGACTGAGAACTCTGTTTTGCAGTGCATCTTTTTACCTGCCAAATCCTCTTCTTTTTCTTTTCTTTTCTTTTTTTACAACAAGATAATGTGGTTTCACTTTTCTTGATTTTTACTCGTCATACTTTCATTTTCATCTGGTGAGGTATGTTTGTTTTTTTTTTCCTGCAGAATCATCTCCTCAGACCTCATTGAACAGGAGAAGTTCAGGACGTCAAGGAGGAGTCCATGAACTCTCTGCATTTGAACAACTTGTTGTGGAACTGGTACGACATGATGACAGCTGGCCTTTTATGAAACTGGTTTCCAAAATCCAGGTAACTGATAGAACTGTAGAAGTAATGATAACGTTTGACAATCTTATTTGCTGTCAGTAAAATTTGGACTTCATAGCATTGCCCAAGCAGGAAGTACAGTGGGATTCAGGAAAACTCTCATGCTTCAGCTCAAATAGCTGGTGCAAGAAATTTTTGGAATGATGTGATATTGTGCAAAATTTTAAGTATGCTTGATATCAAGAGTTTAAAAAGTGAAATGTTTGACTTGAGAAAACAAACGGAGCAGTGCACTGTTATGGGTAAGCTTTATGGTTATTAATTAATTGAATTTATGCTCAGTTTGTGCAAAGATATTTTCAGAACAGGCCTGCAATAAAATAACAAGGTAGGAACAACTTCATTCTGACATTAATTATAATGCAGTAAAAAGGTAATTTCTTAGCTGAGTTCTAAATTTACCTTCTCATTTAGACTTGACAGTAAAGTAGATACAAGCCTCTAAAGCAGCATTTACTTAAGGTATCTCAGTGAAAGTTCCCAAAGCACATCTGTTTTTCTGCAGATTGCACTGGCTTGTCAATTTCTTGTCACTGCTGGATCTAATCAACCTTAAAGTGCCAGTCCTCTTCAGCCTCTCTGGAGCAACTCTGTGCTGACAGCAGCTATAGTCATTTTGCAGGAGCTAGTGCTCAGTGTTTATTAAAATTAACAGTAGTAACTGGTAAATGAAGAATTGAAATTTGAGTTGCAGATGTTGGGGAGCTGGAAGGCTTAATGTATCTGGACAAAGAGAATGATCTACAAATGTGAATTAAAGATGCAGGAGCAGAGGAGAGGATTTTGAATGAATTCCAGACAAGTGTCTGGCTGCTAGAGTAGTGGAATTGCACTGGGAAGTGCAAGAGTGGTGAATGCAAGAAAACTTCTTAAGGAGGAATGAAGAATTCAGTTTAATTCTGATATTAAAAAGAAAATGCTGAAGTTTGGTGCTTTCCAATTTGCCTGAATAAATCACTAAAGGATAATTCAAACAGTTCAGAAAAATAAATTCATGTGTCCTACATTTTCTTCATCATGCTGGAATTATTGGGTTTAATTTCTCACTGTGCTTAGGACACTGTGAAAAGTATATCAACTGATGAGCATCCAGCAAGCCAGAAAGAGAAAATTACGTTTCTTTTTGTTTTAACGTAAACAGCATTCCAAGAAGGAAAGGAATGAAAAACTTGTTCATCTAATTCTGTTTCTGTACAGATTCTTCCATCTATGTTCATTTGTAGGTTGTACTCAATATGGTGAAGTTTCAGGCAATAATAAAGAACTTGGTTTTAAAATATTTTCAGTGATGCATGGGGGGATTTGTGTTTTTATAACAAAGTCAAATCCAGAACATACTGTGCTCTTAAGAAGATACTGTTGTTGTTTCCCCCTTCCCCTCGTGCTCTGTGGCTAAAACAAAAACAAAGGCACTCTAACCTCAGTGCTTGTTTGGAATTCAGAATCTGTGATCCAAATGATCAGTATCCTTAAGGGTTAAGCAGCTCATTTTGTCCTTTACCACTTATCATGCAATTGCTGTGCTAAGTGGCTCTATATCTCTTGTACTTGCACACTGCATCCAGCTTGATACTGAAAGGTTCACTACCATTTTTTCAACATAATGAAATTTCAAGGAATACTGCAAAAAGGTAAATAGTAGTAGAACAAAAATGGCCCTTATTCATGGTTAAGGGACTTTTAATGTTGTAATATGTTACAGGAAAATGAAAGTTTTAAAATCTGGGAAATCGTTTTTGCTCTCAACCAATTGGAGTAGCATTGATACCATTCTGTTTATCTAGTCATGCAATTTTGGATCTTACAGTTGTTTGCAAAGTATTGAGCATTAGATTTATATGTTGAATTACTGGCTAATGTTTGTTGTGATTGCAATTTTAATGACAAAAAATGGAAAAGCACTATCTGCACACTGATATTAAGATCAGGAAAGAGGTGGTTCCTTGGACTCCTCTGTTTGTTTAAAATCAAAATGCTTTCTGCTAATGCACGATTTACTTTTCTTCCTTTTCTTTCAAATTAAGTAGGATGTAAGCTTCTATTTATTTTGTAGGAATAAAATTCTCTATTTTCTTTTAAAGGTACCAGACTATTATGATATCATCAAAAAACCTATTGCCTTAAATATAATTCGTGAAAAGGTGAATAAATGTGAATACAAGCTAGCATGTAAGTATCACCCATTGAAAGAGGTAATGAACCTGTTCTCTCTGCAAAGTAAATTCTCATCCTAAAATAAAGCTATGTCAGGATTTGAAGCTGAAATTGTTGGGTTTTTTGAAAGAACTTTTACTGATCTGTATTTAACAAGTGTTACATCTTTAACTACCAAAGTGTGTGACGTGCAGATGGATGAGAAATGAGCTGCTGAGATACTGCTGGTAATTTCTGAAGCTTTTGTTGTCAGTATGTGACATCAATGAAATATTTGGAAAAGCTTCAGTTGTCATTGCCTGATTTGTAATCTTTCTGTTGATTATCATGGGAGTTTTAAGAATGTTTACATGGCACTTCACTAACACGTGGTACGTACTTGATGCGTGTGTAAAGACACTGTTGGGAACTCTTACTCGTTGAGTGGTGTCATGCTCCTCAATGATACTGCTATCTGATGATGTGAGATGCACTAAGTTCATTTATTTACTTTTTTATTTACTAGCGGAATTTATTGAAGACATTGAGCTGATGTTTTCAAACTGCTTTGAATACAACCCTCGTAACACAAGTGAAGCAAAAGCTGGAACTAGACTTCAGGCTTTTTTCCACATCCAGGCTCAAAAGCTGGGACTTCCTATCACATCTGGTAATGTGGACCATGCCGCTCCCGTGGCCAAGAAGTCACGAATCTAACCTCTGCCTTCCAAAGGATTTTTTGAGGGAATCTGCTCTGTTCATGAAATGAAATGTTAAATCATGCAGTCATCATACCTGTATAAAGCAATAACAACTGTTTAACCACCTTGAAGTGTGGCCTGCACTATATTCTCAATGTAATATTAAGCACTCAGGAGAACGTAGGAAAGATTACCTTTGCTACAGTTTTATTCAGTGTCTAATAATTTTGATAGCTGTACTGGATACAGTACTGGTTTACAGAAGTTTTGTACATTTTTAATACATTCATGTGTCCAAATATCTTCTAGAAATGTGTTGGTTTTTTCTGCACCAAATGATTTTGTTTCATCCTCTAGATATTGTAAGAACTGTGGTATTGAGGGCTTTATCAACTCAGATAAAATCTTCTGCTGTAGCGCAGTTGAAGAAACTGTGTGTATGTTTAAAACTTGCTTGAGCATATCTTCTCGACACTACACATGAATGAGTACAATGAGCATATCTTATAAGTACTGTACCAGTGCTGGCTGGAGGTATTCAGTCCGAGTTTATTAAGTAGATATTTATTTAGCATTCAAAGTAATTTGTGAATTTGTTTTGTATTTATAAAATTTGTACTGGGGATTAAAAACAAAACAACAACAACAAAAGAGTTCCATAACTTTTTAAATTTTTGCCTGTGTTTTTTGTTTATCCCCTCTAACTTCTTGATGATCAATCAATAAATCCCTTCCCCTCTCCCAGGCAGTTCTTCTAGCAATGAGTAAATTTACAGGACTGTATTATAAGTTTCTATGTACAACTTTCAAAGTGTACAAATAAAATGACACATTTTTCAAAGTATTTTGAGTTTCTGACACTTATTTGGGGGGCATACTGCTCTGCCACTGCTGATTTACTTGGGTAAGTTGCTGGAGAGAACGCAGAAGGATTTGGTTTTGGCATGAGTATCCGATTGAGCATTTTCAGCAGACGCAGCCACTGTGATACCTGGTCTCTGTCCATTGCAAATGTTTAGTGGTGTGTAAGTAACACAAGAAGAGTGTATATAAGCTGTATGGTTCTTTAATTAGGATTTTTATTCTAATGGTTTAAAACCTATTAAAGCATCTTTACAGTCCTTGGTAGCAATCTTTTTAACAGAATTTTGACGTCAAGTCCGTGCATCCATATCTATTGCAGGTTGGTGACCCTGCATGTGGCAGGGGGGTTGGAAATTCATGATCCTTGAGGTCCCTTCCAACCCTGGCAATTCTGTGATTCTGTGATCTAGACAAAAATGTATGGAACAGAGACTGGGGGATTGGGGGTGAGAGTGAAGAGGTTGGGGAAAAACCAAAAGATGAGGTTTGCTGCTGCTGCAGCTTTTCTGCCCATGTTTGCACTAACTTGTTTTGTAGCATGGGACCTGTATGTGTAGACAACTACTATGCTATGCACTTCTGGGTTTTCTCTGCGTGTAGTGGTTGCTTTGCCTTAGAGGTGGCAACAGCAGGCGTTTTCTTGAGTCTGCAGTATGGGTGGTGATAAGAGACTGGCCAATTTGAAGGTTTTTTTTTTGTTTGGTTGGTTTTGAAGTATGAGAATAGTGCATTTTTAAATGCCTGTTAATACTTCAGAGTTCATACACGAGCTGCTCCTTTTTCCTAGCTGGCATATCTCTTGCTGATGGATCAAAGAAGCATTTCTTGTTCCATAAAGTGTTCCATAAAGGTTTTGGCCCTTCCTGTCCCAAGGCACTGAACACAATAAGGAACTGAGCAGCAGCAGACTTGTCTGGCTGCTGGTGATCGTACTTGGGTGTCCCTGCATCTGTCTGGTCCCAAGAGGATGCAGTGGTATTGACCAGCAGGTTGCACAAACAGTTGAGTGAGTTCTTGTCCACATGAATAGTGCCCCTTGACTTGAATGTGAATACTCTGGGGGGCACAGGGAGCTGGACATGCTGTGACAGATGCAATTTAAATTGTCACTGTCCCCAACCTACTCTCAGCTGTTCATTCCTATCGGTCTTTCTGCAGGGCTGTTTCCTTCAATAGCTTCCCCTTAGCACCACAAGTAGAATTTTGAGTGTGTAAAGTGAAGGGGAGCATAACTTCAGTTTATGTCAGAGTTGTTTGTATACTTGTGTAAAAGTTACCAATTTTCCCCTGAGTTTGCAAACCTAAGGCCTTTGCTAAACTTACTGACAGTGAAACAGGGAAAAATTCCCACTTCTCCTCTGAGCTGCTGTGCTTAAAACATTTGAATGTGCTGTGTGTGCAACACTGACCTGACTGTCAGTGATGCAGTGGTGCTCACAGAGCTTACTCTCCTCTTCTGGTGGCTGCTGTGTGCTCAGCCACACAGGAAAAGCAGGTATGGTTCATCCCTGTTACTTCTCTCTCAGCGGACTGCCTTGAGGTGGTGCATTTGTTATTGCTCTTTCATGCTCCGCTTACACTTCTACTGATTTGTCAGGAAGTCTTTTTATGGCTGTTTATTTCCCCCCTGTTCCCTTGGAGAAAGAGAAATTGTTTCACGTCTCCTTCACTGAGGGACTGAGATTTCATGCTCCTTGTACTCTTCTTTCCCCCAGAACAAACTCATGTCTTGCTCTGAGCATGTTTTCTCAGCTGCCATCCAATGCCTTTATCCTGTTAGTAAGGGATATACAATACCTGTAGGAAGCTCCAAGCTGTACTTTGACAAAGGTGCTGAAAGAACAGGTTCAATGGCTTCATCTCGGGTTCACGGGTTCTAACTAATGGGGCCATACCTGACTCTTCAAGTACATGGGCAGTAGGCTTCCTTGAACTCTGAGCTGCTTTCAGAAGCAGAATTCTGACTAAATCCATAGTGAAAGCCCTTCCCTTCTCAGTAGCAATAGTATATTATAGCCCTACAGGTATCCAAAAACTTAACAGCAACTCTTCCTGCTGTGCAGATTCTGTTTCTCTTCCCTTCTCCTGCCCCTTTCTT
This sequence comes from Chrysolophus pictus, assembly GCA_037305975.1. Lineage (NCBI taxonomy): Eukaryota > Metazoa > Chordata > Aves > Galliformes > Phasianidae > Chrysolophus > Chrysolophus pictus. The sequence continues at coordinate 36,241,062 of CM074580.1, read as the reverse complement.
TCAACGCAGAGCTGGGAATTAGTGAGTAACCACACTTGGCACTTTCTTCTGATGCTTTTTGTACATGATGATTCTTTCATAACCATGGGACCAGTTCCTGTGGAGGAATTGGGTTTCGGCTCCAAATAATGTCTCCTCCAGGAAATCTCTGTGTTTCTTTAGCAACTCTCTCTGTTTCTGGTCACTAAAGATGGTCAGGGATTCAGGAGACAATTGTTGGTGTCCAGTTACTGCTGCTGTTGGGAAAGCTGCCCTTTCCACGCAAGCAGGTCTAGGTCAGAAGATGACTTGTTTTTAGAGCTCTGCCTTCGGATGCTGGCTGCTTGTACTTTGCTGTGCGTGAGCAGCACCACACAGCAAAGCTGTTGTGCCTTGGCCTCTGTCAGCAAGCCGGTCATCTCCTCAGCTGCTGTGCCCTCTGACAGATTCATTTGGTGGCAGCTGAGCTCCTGGAAACCTTCAGCAGTGCTGGAAGGCTGTGATGGAGGTAAGGTAGCGCTATCTGCTGCCAGGGGCTTGGGCTGGGGCCTCCACAGCATGTGTCCACTGATGTGCTCAATTGTATGTCCAATATAAGACCTGAGTAAAAAATCCTTTTGGAAAATCTCCAGTTACCAATAAAATTTCACATTTTGGGGCACTCAGGTTTGAAGATGTTTGGATTAACTCAAATGCAAAAGGTAAATGACTTGTGTGGCAAATCACAGAGTTACAAAGGCAGACAAGTAAAGCCATCACTTTGACTCCCATCTGTTTCAAAGGAGGAGTGCTGAAGTATCCCTGAAACACAGCTGTGTATTGCAGCATCTGGAAACAACATACTTGTTTTTAAATTATGTGGATACGTGTGTATACCTGTACAAAGTTTTGAGTTTTTAATTGCTGTAATCCATCTACTTTTAAAATAATAGTTACCATTCATGAGCGTTGTACTTCTGTGCCTTTAAAGGTTACATCTCCAGTACCTGGGAAAATGATGCTGGAGATGGGATCTACAGAACCCAGCAATGCTTTGATCAGAGCTTGGCTGCCTCCAGCTATGCCATAGCAGAGCAGCAGCCCATGTTTGGAGCTGTGAGGACAATGCAGCCATGGCTGTGTTTAAGCTTCTTATTCTTTTGGTAAGTGCTCAGACAAATCTGATTGCTTGGGGTGAGGCACCTGCGGGCAGATGATCAGAGCTGCATTCTGGCAGATGGATGCTTTTCCAAACCCGTGCTTTGTAATACTTGGAGTACACTGAAGTACTAAATGCCACCGTGAAATGTAGCTGAAATGTTTTCAGTGGCAGAAGGCCACAGACAGATCATGTTTTCCAGAAAGTACACAGATGCTGACTTTGGGCTTGTCTCTCTGCCTTAATATATTCTTCTCTAGGCTTTGTAGTGCTTCTATTCTGGAAAATTGCTGATTTTTTTTTATTTTTATTTTTTTTTAATTTGTACCTCTGCAATTATTTTTCTATGGAAGGAAAGAAAGAAAATGGTTTTCTGATACTTACAAGGCAAGCAAGTAGCAGGGTTGCCTGGAGCAAGGCCACGCGTGCTAATGGCCATGAGTACAGCACCCTGCCCTGCTCCTGTTTGCAGAATGCATCCAGCTGTTCAATTGGGCCAAGTTTGCTCTGAGGACATTACATTACAGCATGTTCTCTGAAGCAATGGTATTGTCTTTATCCTCAAACCTCAGTGGCACAGTGCCAGCACACATTAATTGCCTGGCAGCCACAGTGTGCAGTGCTGGGATCTCAGGGCTGGGTACTGCCTGAAGCACGTGGAGGAATGGAAAATGGGGTGCTGGACGTATAATTTCCCTTGTGACATGTAGTAAAGTTGCAGAGGGTATTCACACTTTGATAGCTTGATTTTAATACAGTCAAGATTGAGTGTTGTTGTTTGATATTCTTAGTTTACCAGTTTATTTAGACTTTATAAACTATCTCCTAGATTGAGTCCCATAAGAGCATGTATAATAATAATCTATGTGTTTTTCTATTTTTCTTCTCCAGGCACCTTATAGAACAAATTAGCCTGGAGAAGAAAGGACTTTAAAGAGAGCAGCCGTACTGTGGCTTGGCTCCTGCGAAATGCCAGAAATGCGATGCAGGATGCTAAAGTGTATGGGTTCTGAATTTGTATGTGGCTTTGCCTATGGGATCAGAACATGATAGTTCCTTTTCATGAGCATTCCTGCCTAGATCCTGCCATCAGTCACATGCTGGGCTCTGCAGTCCTGGCACTGCTCGAGTCCTGCTGTCACGGGAGGACACTTTCACAGTGACCGACAGCTTCAGGGATCTGGCTGCAGTTATAAATATTCCTGTGCCCCAGCTATCCTAAAGCCCATTCTCATCCACCAGCAAGTGACCTCAGCTCATGTATTTAGCATGTTATGCTTAGTTAATATTTTATTTTTAGATTGCTCTCTGAGAAACAAAAGCATATTGGTTTTCAAATGCAAGATTGACTGGTCTTAACGCTTTGTGAGGGGTCTTGCAATGTTGGGGACAGACACATGAGTAGGTTACCTCACGCATCTCTTGGTTCCTTAGCTTGTGCTTCTCTTGCTTCTATGGTGTGTCCATCTTTGTTTTTAAGAGATTCCTAAGAACCAGTCCTTTGATTCAGCCTTCATCAAACAATATAATTTCCTTACATCTGGATGCAATGCTACAAACTGAGTTCTAGGTCTGTCTGGAGCAATTTTAACAATGTCGAAACAGAAGAAAAAGTATCAGTCGCTTTTTGTTGGGCTTTTACAACTTTCAATCTTAATGGGCCGTGCAACTTAATCTCCCGTGCCCTGGCACTTTTGCGATGGCTTCCTTAACTCCTGGGCTGGATTTAATCTTTTCCTGGTGAATGTTTTTTGTGTTGCAATGATGTCTCCTTAAGGTGAGCCTACAAGTCATGGATGTGATGATAACTTCAAGGGCTTTATCCCCAACAACAGCAGGAAGAGAAGTACACAGAGGTGACATGTCATCTTCAGCTCAGTAGCAGAACTGGGCCCAGGCTGCAAGATGTGGGATTAGTGTTTGCAGTATGAATGGGCTGTGTACATCCTGCTCTGTGCATATCCAGCCACTGGAGGAGAGTCCTGTGTCTCACCAGCAGCCCTTCTTGTCTCTAGGGCCCACTCCTTTGGACCCTTTTGTAAACAGGATCATAGCAAATTTGCATTGTGTTCCTTACGTGCTAACCAGCCCAAATGTTTTGAAGGTTTGCATGCCTCTCTCCAGGAGGGAAAAGGATTCTTAAATTGTTGCCACCTCTTCCCAGAGGTGCACCAGCTTATGCTGTGCAATCTGTTGGGATGTCTGCCCACATCCCAGCTGCTGGCAGTTGTTCTCTAAGAATCAGCCTGAAGCCAGCCAAGAAACCGCCACTTCCAGCTGCGGCAACTCTGCTGAGAGGAACTGCTCTGTCTGCCCTGAACAAGGTTTCAGCAAGTCCTTTGAGCTCCTTTGTCTAAGTGCCACCACATTTGTATACTAAGTTTTGCATGCTAAACAAGTGAAGAAGCAATTGCTGAGCCACAGTACTGAAAAGTAAGAAAACAGAACACTATTACGAAAAAAAATCTGCTCCCATGCTGTGGCAAATCCATAGAAAATCTAGTGTAAGAGCAGGATTTGACTTCCTAAACTTGGAGAGAAAAGTAGTTTTAAGACTGGCAGCATAAGGGCTGGACCTTTGAAAGACACAGCAGAACAAGTGCAAATTGCAGAATGTCAGTGAGTGATGTGCTTGGCGGCAGACTTTACAGCAGCAGGAGACACATGAGCCAGGTGCATGGCAGTATTCTGCTGAACAGCTCCTGTTGTGGTGGACAACTTTCTTGTTGTGGAAAAGCAGGGGGATTTTAGCCATAAAACCGAGGAGTTTAGTGAAGGGTGAAATTGCTACTGGAGAAGTACCTCTTGGGACCGATGAGTTGATTAACATCCCTGCTAACCTCAGGCATCCCAACTTTACAGCTCCTCTGGAAGCTCCTGACAGAAAGCAGCAGAATTATTAATGGCATCTCCTCTGTGCTACTCATGTGTGTGTCATTGACATGAAGGAGCCTGGGGCTGCTGGATTTCTCTGCGGCTGGGAATGGCTGCTGTGGGCTGGGGGAATGTGCAGAAAGAGCTGGTCCCAGTATCACTTTCACAGAATCACAGAATGGCCAGGGTTGGAAGGGACCTCAAGGATCATGAATCTCCAACCCCCCTGCCACATGCAGGGCCACCAACCTCCCCATTTAATACTAGACCAGGCTGCCCAGGCCCCATCCAATCTGGCCTTGAACACCTCTAGGGACGGGGCATCCACAACCTCTCTGGGCAGCCTGTTTCAGCACCTCACCACTCTCACAGTAAAGAACTTCCCCCTGACATCCAACCTAAATCTTCCCTCCCTCAATTTCAAACCATTTCCCCTTGTCCTGCTGTTGTCTACCCTTTCAAAGAGTTGACCCCTGTTTATAGGCTCCCTTTAGGTATTGAAAGGCTGCAACGAGGTCACCCTGCGGCCTTCTTTTCTCCAGACTGAACAAGCCCAGCTCCCTCAGTCTGTCTTCATAGGGGAGGTGCTCCAGTCCCTGATCGTCTTCATGGCTCTCCTCTGGACCCTCTCCAACAGCTCCCTGTCTTTCTTGTTCTGGGGGCTCCAGACCTGGACTTCCCATGCTTTGCACTTCTCTGTGCAGCACACTTCTGCTGCTGGCACAAATGGAGAGAGCGATGCTCTTCAGACCCAAAGCAGGGTTCTCCAGCTGAAAATGAGCTGTCAGTGCCAGAAAACAATCTGGCTTTTCCTCCTCCAGTTTTCACAGCTGGCATGCTTTCAACTTGAGAAATTTAAACATTTTAGGTGACCGTGCCATTAGTTCATTTTGTAGGAAAAAGTTATGTATATGAAACAAGAACACAAAGGGAATGGATTATTCAAAAGAAGTTTTCCAGCTGACCAGTACATCCAGCAAATTGCGCTGTTGCTTTTTGGCTGCTTGAAGAACGTTTGGACTTTTCATTTGATCAGGAAAAATGAAATAAAATCTATATTTTGTTTTGCATTACTGTCTATACTTGCAAAGCAGTCTGGCAGCTTTTCCCCCATGTAACCACCCAGCATATGGGTCAGATCTATATACTTGGTTTTCCAAAGGTCACTTTGGCTCCTTTCTTGCCATGTCACTGCAATAAGCATTATTCTGTGAAGCACAGCACTGACTGTGCCTTCCAGAAAATGATGCTGCTTTTCACATTTCCAATCTTTAGAGGGGATTTAGCGCACACATCCATGTCTGCTACATAGCCAGGGTTCTGCTTCACTCTGTGTACAGATATATATGTGCCTATTCAATGCAGGGTTGTTAGAGCAGCAAACTTCCCAGAGCTGGTATTATCAGAAGTTACTAGTGAGAAGGAAAGTCTGACCTCACTGTTTGCTTGAAACTGAAGTTTCAATAAGTAATTGTTGCAACGAGCTGCATTTCCTTCCTAGGGAGGCAGGATACTCTGCAGCTCAAAGTGTGGCAGGGGCACCAAGCCCTCTGCCCTGCTGCTGACACAGGCACAGCTTCGTGAGTGACCTCAGCAGCTCAGGGAATGGAGAGACAGTGCCCATTGGGTACTGTACTTTGTTAATAATTGCAATAGAGAACTTGCAGGCACTGCAATATAAATGCTGCATGTAGTATCAGTGGGAAAAAAAAAAAAAAAAAGTAGTCTTTGCCACAGAATGAAGGTTTTCTTAAAAACAAACAAGTAAATAAAGATGGTAATGGTATCAGTGTTGAATAATTGATACGCAGCCAATGAGTGATCGAATAAATCCTTTCTTACCTGGGACTCTGTTGTGAATTTGTCTCAACTGTGAACAGGAGGCAGCAGGAAGAGAGATGTGGGAAGAAATTACTCATGTTGTTGGGCATGTGGGCATTTACAAAGGCTATTGGGGTAAACAGAAGTTACTTCTCTCAGCACTGTAAATGTGCAATGCTGTGTGAATGTAGAACACGTGGTAATTACCTACTTACTTGGGTAATTACATTTTTTATCTCGTGTATATTCATGAATAGTGCTGAGCAAAATTTCCCTCTGTATTAGATTTTGGGTGACTTTTTTGGTTTTGTTTACCATTTTTCTGCCATTAGTTTCTCTCAAAGGAGGATTTTTCATTCCCTTCTTTGATATGTTCAATCATTGTCACGTGTAGTGACATGAAATGATGTCACTACAGGGCAACCCATTTTTATTAAATCTGTCCTTTCCTGCCTATGGGCCGCTGGCTGGCCAGTGGGAGCCTGGGGCCATGACCCACCAGCAGAATTTAGTGGCCCCAAGAGAGCAGCTGCCTCTGAGAGCATCAGCTGCTGCAGCCAGCACCCCGGAACTGACTAAACTTTGTACTGACTTCAACTGTGTGCTGAGGCTTTCTGTTACTCCAGCAAACACCCACACAAGTTTCTCCACCTTCTGTTTACAGCTCTCTTCATGAAGGTGGGTCATCAGCATCCGAAGGGATCTGAAGTCTGACAGCAGAACTCAACAGGTCTCTGAGCTGAACCTGTAGGCGTACAGCCCCACTTTCTTCTATCTCAAATGAATTATTTTATGAAGCTTAATCACTTAATTAAGGATCTTAATTACTTTTGTGACCTCTATCCTTCTGCCAGATTTAACTCAGACAAGCTCGCAAGTTGAGTTACGGGGCCAAAGAGCAGCCCAGGTGATGGCAGGGACATGGACGAGGCTCGGTGCTGGCTTCACCTCTGCAGGAAATTGGCTGAAATGGCACTGCTGAGCTCAGTGACACAAGAGGAACAGAGAGCGCAAAAGCAAATGGCTCTGATTTAAGAGCCTGAATGCAGAAGGCAGCTCTATTCGTTATGATTTTTTCATGCCAATGAGCACCCAGGAGCAGAACTCAAATGAGCAGTGCCTTCTGCTTCACCATGAGTCACTGCCTCTGTCCACAGAGGGTGAGGGGGACATGGAGGTTTCCACGGAGGCGTGTGCTCAGCGCAGCATGTCACTGCATTGCAGGGCTATTTGGGTGGGGCCTGGTGGGATGCAGGCTTTGTGGCACCTGTGCAGTGAAACCTGATGCTTCCTGCATGCTGCCAGACCCGACGTGGGGACCAGAGGGATAGCAGCTTTGTCCCAATGTGCTCCTGCAATGTGTGTTTTTTTTTTCTTTTTTTTTTTTTCTCTGGTCATTATTGTCTTTGGCTGGTTATCGGCCATTTCTGTGGCCTCCCAAGGTCACCACTGGACTCCATCACAAATTTCTGTTCTGCTGGCTGTTGTTACCAGGAGTCCAACATTCATTTTCTTGAAAATGAGAAGCCCATCCGTTTACTTCTGACCTCTCTAACTGTTAAACTTTTTTATTTCTCATAGATTTCTATGAAGTCATAAACTTGTTTATCATAGATTTCTATGAAGTCAGAGAATACCCTCTTTAATCCTTTTCAGCATTCTGGTGACTGCCAGGTACAGTCAGGGCCCTGGGGCAGCATCCCGCCAGGCTGGAGGCCTAAGTTAGGCACCTGGTGAGGTGAGCAGAACAATGAGCACTGTGTCTCATTATTCAGTTTCCATGGCAGTGAGCAGGAGGTGAGTCATGCCTGATTTTGACTTGTCATCCTTGGAGCATCAGCCCAGCTGTGTCTCATGGCGACTTCTCTTCCACCCCTTGCTGTCTGTGCCTCAGTGTGGGAAGTGGGGCTCTGTGCAAGTGGGGAGGGTGTCCTGTGGAGGCATGAGACTGGGGCACTTTGGTGGGCTTGTACAAGTGTCAGGAGCAGCCTGCTGAGGCCACAGTAGTGCTGGGATTTAGTGGCAATGCAGGATGTCCTGCGTATGTGCGTGACTAAATCCATTTTCAAATGCTACGAATCCCTTCCTGCTGTTTTCCCGGTGGCCTCCTGGCATTAGGTGCAAGGACACAGAAGGGCACGTGCCACAAATACTGACACACTATGGTGTCTCAAATGGGTTTGTGATTCACCAAACCATGCTGAGCAGCTGGAGTTCACCAAAGCCTGAAAAGCTGTGCGGGAGACATCCTAAAATGGGGCTGAAGAGATGGTCTCACTGGACTTACATTGTAAGTCAACCATAAAACTGCATCTGGAGAATTATCCATTTTAGGAGTTGTGCTGTTATTTCCCATGAATTTTCACCTATCCTACCTAATTACTTGTTTGATCAAAAGCACATGTTGTATTTGAAAACTGAATTGTGTTATGGATTACACAAAATGCAATTATGCAGTACCAACTTCCTGGGTCTAATGCTGCTGGCAGCACAAAGGGGTGACCATCGGCTGGAACAAAGTGGGGGCAAAGCGGCCGTCTTTGGCTCTGTGTTGGCAGGGACTGTACGGATGTGAGGGGCTGGAGCCATAGTGCATCTATAGGGTAGTGGCCGTAAGGGTGATGGACCACATTTTGGATCTCATTGAGTTCAATTCAGGCCTGAACTCTGAAATCTGGGAGGGCAGGATGTGACACATCATGTCAACATGATGGCATGTGGTAATGCAGAAAGGGGGGAAAAAAACCCACACATCACACAGCACAGTATGGACATACCCATCTGTACGCATACATGCACCAGTTTGGCACACCAAGACACCATGAGCAGCTCGGGTGTTTTGGGGAGCTGGGTGCTCACACTCACTGCCAGGTGGATCCTGCCTGCCAAAGAGCCCTGGGCTGCCACACAGCAGCTCATGGGATGAGAGCCGCGTCGTGCCAACAGTCCCCACACCTTGCTGCGCTGGAGACACAAAGGTCCACGCCTGGTGTCCCGTGCCTGACCCCTGCCCGACCCAACACAGACAAGTGGCACGCTCCCAGGAGGGCCGTTCCTTCTCGTTTTCCTAGAAGCCATCTTCCTATCTTTTAATACTGCTCCTTCACCCTTGCACGCTGCGCCCTGCCCCGCCGTATCAGCGGTTCTTTCAGACACGTCTCTGAGCTGCCAGGCGCTGTCCCCGTGCCAGGCCGCCCAGATCTTTGCTCACAGACCGACGACAGCCACAGCAGCAGCACAACTCCCATTCAAGTGGAATAAGGAGATGGCAAACGGCAGCGATAACACAAGCCCCTTGCGCGGCGTGCGCAGAGCCCAACCCCGGGCCGCGTCGGGCAGGGCAGCGATGGAGGGACAGTGACTGCCGAGCGGCACAGAGTACCTGCGCTCAGAGCGGCCGCTCGGAGCGAGCCGCAGTGCGGGGCAGGGCTGCGCTCAGCCTCCAGGAGCCCGGCCGCCATCGCGACCCTGCCGGGCGGCGCGACCACACGTCTCGGTACTCGACGTCCGCGTTCCGGCAGCGAACGGGCGGCAGAGCAGCCCCGAGGGCAGCCGGGCGGCGAGAGAAGGCCGCGTCCAGACCGCCTCACCGGGCCGCCCACTCGGCCGGGCCTCGCCAGCACAGGGGGCCGGCCAGGCACCGCGTGGGGCTGCGGGCGGGGGCCGAGGCGCGCGAGTAAGCGGAGGCGCGGGCAGCCGGGCTGGAAGAGGAAGCAGGGCTTCCTCCCGCCGCCTCTGGGCCCTTCCCCGCGGGGGGCGGCCCGGCGGGCCCCGGCTGCGGGCGCCGAGAGCCGGGCGGGGCGGGCCGGGCCGGGCCGCTGGCACGTGGTGGCGGCGCTGCCCATGTGACCGGCCCTCCCCGGCCGCCGCGGCTCATCCCCCGCCCGGCCCGAGTCCCCGCCCGCCTCGCCCCCAGCGCAGCGCAGCGCAGCGCTCTCCTGCGCGCAGCAGCCCCGCACCGCAGGCAGCCGCCGCCGCCCCGGACCCGGCGCCATGGTAAGGGCGGCGCGGCGCGACCGGGCGGGGAGGCGGCCCCGGGGCCGAGAGGCCGAGCGGGCCCGGCGCGCTCAGACCCCGCGGCCTCCGGCGGCCATTTTAGTCTAATTTTAGCCCGGCGCGGGGGGAAGGGGCGGTGGGAGCGGCCCCGGGGCGGCGGCGGGCGGCGGGACCGAAGGCCGGCGGCGGGCGGCGGGCGGCGGGCGCGGCGCTCCCCGCGGCCGCCCCGGCGGCGTCCGTTCGCGCGTCCGTGTGTCTGCGCGCCGAGGCCGGGCGGGCCGCGGGGAGGGGGCTCCCGGAGGGCCGCGTCTCGCTGGGCCCGGGGCGCTGCCGCAGCCGACGGGGCCGGGCCGGGCCGGGCCGAGCGGCATCGCGGCGGGGCCGGGCGGGGATGCGGCGCGCCGGGGCCGGGCGGGCGGCGAACAAAGCGCGGCGGCGGGCACGGCTCCTCGGGACAAAGCCGCCGCCCCGTGCACCTGCCCGCACCCGGCGCTCGGGCCCAGATGCAGCGATTGCTCCGAACGCAAGGGCGCTGCGGATGTGCCCGCTGGCTCGCGAGTAACTGTTCCGCGGGTTTGTTTTTTTTTCACCGCGAGCTGCCCGCTCGCCCCGTCAGCGTTTTGTTTTCTTACTGCTGTGGGTTTGGGGGCTGGCGGCTTGGTAGCGTTACAGGAGCCGCACGCGTTGTAACCCCGCTTTGCTCGGGAAGAAATAGCGATCGCAGAACACTGGCGGTGCGAAATAGAAGTGGGGAGTTGTTAAAGCGCGGTGTCGGGGCTGACACAATGCAGAAAGCATCTCTCCTGCTTGTGGAGCCTTACATCACCCAGCAAAATGAGAGTCATGACAGTGCTGGCTGCGAACTGCTGCCGTAGCGTTCGTTCCATCACAGAAACCCACCCTGGCCCCAATCTACACAAACTCCCGCGTCCAGCTCCCTTCCCACCCCCGAGTGCGCGATCAGGTAATGGAAAAGTGTGGGAGCGGTGCGGGTGTGCGGTTGTATAGAAGCACCGCCCGGAATTAAATCGATGCTATGTGGACAGGGTTTACACCTCCGTTATGTCCTCTGCACCAGTCCTGCAAACACAACCAACCATACAGTGCGCTCAGGTTGAGCGCGGTGTTTCTGTTGCTACAGGGGCAGGTGGAGTTCTTTATCTGCTGCTGCGGGCTGTTGCGTTGTTCAGCGAATGTTAATTTTTGCTGCTTAAAGTATTCCTTCGATCTCATTTTACAGGCTTCTGGAGTAACAGTGAATGATGAAGTCATAAAGGTTTTTAATGACATGAAAGTAAGAAAATCTTCAACCCCAGAAGAGATTAAAAAAAGAAAGAAAGCCGTTCTCTTCTGCTTAAGTGATGACAAAAAGCAAATAATTGTAGAGGAGGCAAAGCAGATACTGGTCGGTGACATTGGAGATACTGTGGAGGACCCCTATACAGCCTTTGTGAAGTTGCTACCATTGAATGATTGTCGATACGCTTTGTACGATGCCACATATGAGACAAAGGAATCTAAGAAGGAAGACCTGGTATTTATATTCTGGTGTGTAGAAGCTAAACTTGCAGTTAAATTCAAATATGCGTGACTTAACACTGGTTGATTGAATAACTGTTTTCCTCCTTTAAAGGGCTCCTGAAAGTGCACCTTTAAAAAGCAAGATGATCTACGCAAGCTCTAAAGATGCCATTAAAAAGAAATTTACAGGTACGGACCTAAAAGTGTGTTGGTTGTGAATCCCAATACTGTTTAGATGCTGAGGTTCTCACAAATACCCCGTTGTCCATCTGTCTTTCAGGTATTAAACATGAGTGGCAAGTAAATGGTTTGGATGATATTAAGGACCGTTCAACACTCGGAGAGAAACTGGGAGGCAACGTGGTAGTTTCACTTGAAGGAAAACCCTTATAAAAAGACAGACAAGTGCCATCTGGATCTAAGGAGCTTCCATTTCTGCAGCTCGTTCAATTGGAATAGTATTAGTCTCCCTTTCTCCTTCCCTCCTCAAAAATAAGTCCTTTCCCTTCTGCCCCTGAAGGAGATGTCATTGTTAAGCAGTCTACCAGTGATTGCCATTAGACTGTTTAATCCTGGTAGTTTTATGTAGGATCCAAGGAATGCTTTCACGTCATACTCTTAGCCAAAACTGACGCTGCATGCATTCCTTGCCACACGTACAATGAATGTGATAGTTAATGTGAATAGTCTAGCAGACAGCAAAGGGTAAGCTAATTGAATGCCTTGAAAGTATTGTCCACTGGTGGGATGGTAGACTCTATACAGTATTACTTACAGTTGCACTTGATTGCAGTTCCATGAGGCTCTTGTGCATTCATACACCTCACCTGCCTTGACAAGCCTATTTTTGTGACATGGCAGCACACAACACTATGCATTTAAAGCACTTTTTTGTAATATGTTTGACCTGCCCCTCCCCCCCAAAGGAATGCCAATTAAGTTGCTGTAACTGTGTCATCAAATTCTTGTGGTACCTCAGTTTCATTCCTGTTACATGCATATCTTTATAAATGAAGTAGCTGTTACGATGCCTTTTGTTTTCCATTGAATGTAACTACTGAACAGGAGTAGAGGTTATCTGTTTACCATGTGAGTCTTGAAACACTAAAGTTTTGTAAAACATTGGTCATGATGGCAATTTCTGTATTAAAAAGAGCCTTAAATGGAACATTGTTTTTGAGATCAAAAACTGGCCACGTTGCAATAAAACTTGTGGCTTATTACAGAATGTTGCCTTGTTTTCATTGGAAAATATAGTTTTTAAGTATGTTTAATTTAAGCATATTTCAAATAACTTCTGTGGAAAGTATTGTAAAGATAAACAATCATTAATCTCATCATAAATAGTGCAAGTTTTTCATTCCTAATCATGATTTAGGCACGGCTTTACAATACTTCGTGGCGCTATTCTGATCGTTCGGTAAAGGACCTATTCCTAGTTTACCGTAAAAGCAGCTGCTGCTGCTAGAGGCTATTAGCTTCCATGAAACACTTGTGTCAGAAACTTACAAGTACTGAGGAATTAACCGTGCAGTGTGTTTCATACCTGAATGCTCTTAAAGTTCTACATGTCAGAGTAAAACCTTACACGATATCTTGCAGCTCTCTGTTTTGATAAGATGATATGTAACGACAGTTACATGTAATGTGGAATACAGGTTGGTGAAGTTTCTGCTTCTTAAGCGTTACAGTTAGCACTGACTTGGTACAAGAAGTATCCTTGATGAACTGTTCTGCTTGTTAACTTCTATGTAAATAGAACTGGAAAGTGTTTGCCACTACTGAGGCTTGCACTGGGGACATGTTTTGGCTGAGAGCCAGATAATGCTCTCCTTATAGAGAATTTGATCTGCTCTGTGTGAGCAATCCTCCGTTAGCCAGAGCTATTTATGGCAAACACATGCTTTTGTATCTTGTCATCGTTATCCACAAATGGCAAAACTGGACATGATTCTGCTGGTATGCGTAAAGGCACTCTGTTAGGCAGCCAGTCACAGCTGAAATGTACGTGCTGCCAGAAGGAATGCTCTTTATCATTACCTTATTTTAAAAAGTTGGTGGAGTAGAACTGAGGAGCTCTTAAATATTGGCCCTTTACTTTCAATTCATAGCCCCCTTTTTGCAACAAGAAGCAGATAATCATCAACTTTTTTTTTTTTTTTTTTTTAAGTTCGAATAAATCAAAGATACTGTGTTTAGGCTTTCTTGTCCTGTAGAACTTTAAGACCTTATTTCAGGCTTCTGGCTGTCCTTACGACTTGCACGCCTCATTGTGTTGGCTGTTCTCTGTAGGCTAAACTCGACTAGAATTTAACTAAAAAGGCATGACAACCACTGACTTACTAAGTGTATCAATGAGTCTTGGTTTTGTTCTACAAAACTGTCCTTTCAGGAATCTTTTAAGGCTGAAAAGTAACTGATGGTATGCATGTTGTCTATTTAAAAAGCAACACCTTTTTATTCCTCAAATTAGTCTCTTTATTTCTGATTGCTCACGTTGCGTGCAAAGCCCAGTTTAATGTAAAAATCTACTTCGTTCTTTATGTTTGACTTGAGTTCAGTATAATGAAATAATCGTTTTAACTGATTTTCACAAGGTATAAGTGGTTTCTTTAGAAAAAAAGCCAAATCTGAAAATGTTAAATTTTAATAAACAATTTGAATCTCATTCTAGACAGTAAAGTTTTTTGTTTTGTTTTGTTTTTAAGTAATACTGTGTTTAAATTTAATGTTTGTCTCTGCTGCAAACAGTCTGGAAAGATGTCTGTGGCTTCTGAACTGAATATTATTATTTTTTTTTTTTTAACTAGCTTATATGTATATACACTCAGTCCAAGTAGATATAAAATTGAAGCACAAACTGTATTTATGTAAGATTCAAAGCTACCAAACCAAGTTTTGGATCAGAAAGGATCAGCCTGCCTTCAGTTAGTTCTTGAAATGACTGACGGATGCGAGGTCCAATTCACGTGGCTTGCTTTTTTTTAAAAAAAGAAACAAACAATAAAGTGCTACAGAACTGTTACTGCTTGAATTATAAAACAGATGAGAGACAGCTGGCATCTGCTCCAAAATGGTTTGTCAGCTGTTGTTTTCTGTCATTATGCAAAATGGTGAGGGCCTCATTGTGATCGAGGAGTAGAGGAAAATCCTCTCAAGTTGAATATCTTCTGTGTATCTCGATGTAGACATGACTTTTGGGTATCTTGGCTTCAGTTACTTTATTGATAAACATTAAATAAAATTTTCATGAGAGTAGCATGTGCAGAAATGGCATTTTTCTTCTAAGAAATAGTTCAAAACCAGCGGTTGTTTTGTTTTGATTTGGTAAATCCTGGAAAAGGTATAGACATACAGGCCTGATTTCTCTGACAAAGGAAATCAAGCCCCTGACTGGGGTGAGTAGGTGATGTTTGTGGTTGTGGCGATTTTGGAAATGCAAAGTTTAAATTTATAAGAACTTAAGCGTAAGAATCATTCCCAGTCAGATCCTTAAGCAGGCTTTGAGTATGATCAGTTAAAACCCACGGAGTCCATTTTTTTGAGCAGAAGAGTCTCTCTCTGCTGTGTAATTCCCTCTGAACCTGCAGCGTACTACAGCAGCAAATTGCCACAAACTGATAATAAGCTTTACTCTCTTATGCCAATTCCAGTATAAACCAAATTTTCATGTCTGCCTTTTTTCATAAACTTGTAAGTTCCCCTTAGTTTGTGGTGGAGAGTTAACAATTGTAGAGTGAAAACATGGCACTAATGGTGGATGAAGGATCATCAATGTAGCACCTGTCTTTAAGTATTGAATTTCTTTAAAATATTTCTGATTTTGAAAACCTGATATAAATAAAATTAATTTAAATGTCACCAAATGTGAGTGAGTTTTGTTTTCTAGGATACACTAATTGGTTTAACTAATTGTCTTTGGATTGGGAGTAATTCAAGCAATGCAGAAGGGCACATTGCGGAGTAAATGCGTTGTACCAGGCATTTTTGTAATGGATTTCACCTGCACCCCACTCAGTACAGTAACCAGCTGTAGCAAAATGTAGGTGTAAAGAAATACTTGGTGGGTAGATGCTGAATAGCCTTTTTCTCTGTGTTGGATCTTGGGTTATATCTTTAGAAAACTAGATTGTTTGTTTGTTTTTGAAGTTAGTAAAAACTCTGTGCTGACAAGTCTTTTTTAATGCTTTAGAGAAAGTGGGTTATTGAAATGTAGAAGAGGTGACTGTGAAGCACACACAGAGTGATGAAAATTGCCTGTTTGGTTCCAGTGGTATCTCTACTGTCAATGGAAATGTTCTTATATCTAGGAGTAGCTTAAATGGAGGGGAGTCAATCTTGTGCACAAATCTCAGTAACTAGTCGAGAAGCAGCTTCATCAGGTTACCTGGTAAAGACTTAATTTTACTCAGTGATTTAGCGATTTTTTTAGCATTTACCTGACACACTCTTTCTGTGTGGTTGTTTAGGGGATATATATGAAAATAAGCATTAATGGTGAGTGAAAGTTCTCTTAGATTCATAAATAATTTTATATACATTAGTGCTTAGTTAGAAATGGAAGGTTTTTTTTTTTTTAGCTATTCTCATATCTGTTGTTGGATGTTCTATTTAACCCACATATACTGCTGTTCACTGTGCTGCTGACTTGTGCCATCTGCCAATACTATCTGAAAAATTACTACAGTGAAAAGTCAAAGCCTTTGATAACTGCACTATTCCAACTGATAACATCACTCACGGAGTTTATTTCATGTTATAACTGTCTTTCTATATTGTAACACAGCAAAAATGTGCAGTTTGGAAGCGCTGAAGGTAATTTTGACACTGCCTTTTCAGTGCCCCATTGTGGGTTAGTATTTCTACTGTCAGGTTGGCTTCATAGTTACTTAGAAAACTAATGATTGGAGAAGGAATTGAAGGTGCTAATTGTCTTTAAAAGTTTCAGAGTGTCAATTCAAATGATAAGGGAAGAAACCACGCAAGCTGTTTTCCAGTGTTAGGTTAATTTTTATTCTTATGTGTCCAGGCTTAGGAACGTGTGTGGCTGCAATCATGCCTCTCCTCTCCCACTTCTTTATTTTTAAAAACAGCTGTGTCACTGCAAATCCCTGCCATCTGCCCACCATCTTCTGTAAAGCTGTACAGACAATCTCCACTTGTACCTTCTAGTACCTATTTTTCCTCGCTTGCCTGTGATTGTACAGATCTGATTTAGAGAAAGCAAATGCTGTAATATTATGCTGCTCAAAAGCTTTTCTATTATGCAGAAAGTTAAAAGCATCAGTTACTCTCTGGCGAGCACAGCTGCAGGGTATACATGGGCTTGAAAAAGAGATGTGATTTTGAGAACCGGTTTAGAGAGCCTTATTTGTGTCTGCTTCCTTTTACTGGCAGCGTGGCTTTCATCTCTGACCTTCTATTAAGGCTGATGTGAGAGCTAAGCTTTTCTTCCATTTTAGCTGTTTCAACAGAAAATTGAAAGTGCATGTAGCAAACAAGGTGCAGAGAAGCAGAGGAAGATTTAGAACAAGCAGTTTTTCTTAGAGACCTGGATAGCTAAAGAAAAAAAAAAAAAAAACAAATGGGGGTTGCAGCAGAGGATTGTTTTTTCCTTTTAGTTTCAACATGAGCTTTCAACTGTAAAGGCTGAGCTTAAGTTATTGTTTGCTTTGCCGAAATATACTGATTCCATGTCTGTATGTCTCAATGCTTTGAAGCCATGACATGTGAACATAAACTCTGTATCAAAGTAAAAGTTATTTTAGTTCTGCAAATATGAGGCCATGCATAAATGAGATTTTGATCTGTGATAATTTATAGATGGTGCATTTGAACAATCCCTTTCAAACATGTATTTTGTTGATTCTGCCAAATGCACTAATTAAGGTATGACACTGGGCATTAGAATGAACATAGCTCTTAATTAGGTGATTGCAGGTGACAAATATAATTCATAGTCGTATTTTAGACTCCTTAGCCCTGTTATTTAAGCACGACTTAGCCATGAAACACTTCCCAGTCCACAGCATTTGTTGCCTGCAAAATTTTTTAATGAAGTGCAGTTTTATCTCTTTGTTGACTACACTGATGCAGAATCTGTCACTTGAAGGCTTCTACTCTTTTGCATTTGTGAATCCCCTCTGTAATGCTGCATTATTTCTCTGCATCCATACTGGAAAATCAGTTCCCAGAACTTTCCTTCTGAGTAACCAGAATTCCTAAACAGTATTTATTCTGTGTGACTAAAGTGGAAAGGCATCTTGTAGAACACCCATAGGAAATAAATGCATGGCATTAGCCTACATGGCCACTGAATGTGTCTCTTCCTACGTCTCTTCCTGCCCACCTCTAGCTGCTGCTTTGTCCTGACGGCAGTGTCACCCCATTCAGGTTGGCGTGCAGCAGCCCAGCTCAGACAGCATGTGGAAGCTGAACAGAATGTCTTATTTCTATTTAGGTAAAGACTTTACCAGCTGGCTGAATGCCTTGTTTGCTGGTAATGCTGGGTGGAACAGCTACCATGGCCACACTGATAAACACTTCCTTTATTTTTTCTTTCTCCTTTTTTTTTTTTTTTTTAACCTGTTCTGTCAAAACCTGGCTTTGATTCTAGTCACTTTTATAAATTTACTTCAAGAGATGAAGTAATTTGAAGCATCTTTGAAACAAGCTATATTTAGATATATAACTTTTCAATAATTCTCATAGTTGCTTTATTCTCATTATTATTATTTTAATTCAGTCACTTCAACTACGTTATGATTTTAACAGCCTAATTCAGTGCTGCCAGCGTAGTACTCACAAAACATTGCAGACAGCATTTAGAAGTTGACATTGTCAAAATAAGTAGTAATGTAAAACAATGCAATAACCTGGTGCCAGTTTTGGAAAGAGAATAACTTAAAACTTGAACTGTCTTCCAGTGGGCTCCGGGCTGAGTGTCTGCCACAGATCTTCATGGTGGGTTGGAATCTGTTGGAGTACTGGGTCACAGCAGTTGGTTTGCTTTCTTGCATAGCTGGATATATTATCAATGCTGAGATGCATTGAGCTTGCAGTGGTATAATTGTCTAACCTTTAATCTCCTTTTTCATTCTGAATGGAATGGACAGGCTGCAATTACAGCTTTTGTCTTCTAGTATTATAGTCATCCATTTCAGCTATTAATTATTATTATTATTATTTTCCCATTTTTACTGTTAGGGAATATCGTCGCATTATGCAGCATAAGGCCAAAACACAGTACTGGAATGTGGTCACAATTTTCAACTGCTGTGGCTGTTGTAGCAGATACAAAATGTTATCTTGTCAAACTTGAATTGTGCATGTGTTCTGGTAGGCTCTGGAAAGGAGCTGTAGTGTGAGTAGCTGGCACTTTGCTCTGTCACTGTGACATCTGTCAGGTGTAGTCCTTGGTGACTGGAAAGGGGGAAATATCACTGCCATTTTCAAAAAAGGGAGAACAAAAGACACAGGGGACTACAGGCTGATGAACCTCATGTCAGGACCATGGAGCAGATCCTTCTGGGAGCTATGCTAAGGCACAGATGAAACTAGGAGGTGATCTGAGACTGCCAGCTCAGCTTCACCAAGGGCAGATCATGTCTGATCAATCTGGTAGCTGTGGTAGGTAGTGGAGTGATGGCATTGGTGAACAAAGGAAGAACAACTGGTGTCATCTACCTGGACTTCTGCAAGGCTGTTGACATGGTTCTACACCACATCCTTATTCCTAAATTGGAAAGAGATGGATTTGAAAGCTATTAGGTGGATAAAGAATTGGTTGGATGGACACAGCCAGTGGGTCATAGTTGACAGATCTGTGTCTAGGCAGAGGCTGGTCACTAGTTGTGTCCCCCTCTCTTGGGACCAGTGTTTTTCAGCACCTTTATTGATGACCTAGGCAATAGGATTGAGTGTATCCTCAACAAATTTGCTGATTATACGAAGCTAGGAGTGGGCCCAAGAGAATCCAATGATGTCACAAGACCTCACATAAGGCCAAGTGCAAGGTGTTGCACTTGGATAAAGGCAATCCCAGACATGAGTACAGACTGGGAGAAGAACCCTTTGAGTGCAGTTCTGTGGGGAAGAACTCAGGGCTTCTGATGGACAAAAAGCTGGGCATGACCCAGCAGTGTGCACTTGCAGCCCGCAAGGCCAATGGTATTCTGGGCTGCATCAAAAGAGAGGTGGCCAGCAGAGAGAGGGAGGTGATTGTCCCCCTCTACTCTGCCCTTGTGAGGTCCCATCTGCAGCACTGTGTCCAACCTTTGGGCCCCCAGCACAGGAGAAAAGCAGAGCTGTTGGAGCAGGTCCAGAAGAGGGCCATGAAGATGGTCAGAAGGCTCAGGGGAGATCTCATTGTGGCCTTCCAGTACTTGAAGGGAGCTTACAGACTGGAAGTGGACAAGTGGATAGTGACAGGGCAAGGGGTAATGGATTTAAACTAAAAGAGGGAATTATGTTAAATGTTAGGATGTTTACTTAGAGGGTGGTGAGGCACTGGCACAGGCTGCCTAGAGATGCAGGATGCCCCATCCCTGGCAGCATTCAAGGCCAGGCTGGATGGATTACTGGACAGCCTGATCTAGTGGCTTGCAACCCTGCCCATGGCACTGGGTTGGAACAGGGTGGTCTTTAAGGTCTCTTCCAACCTTAGACATTCTATAATCTTGCTAACATCATGGGGCTATGTCCATTCTAGGCTTTCTATTTCTTGTGAATTTTACAATGCTGTACTACTATACTTCAGAAGTCAGAGGAATTGACAACTCAATACATCTTCCAGGACTACAGAATTTCTGTTGCTACTGCTGCTAATAGTGAGATATTAATAGCTGAGATATTAAAAAAAAAAAAAAAAAGATTATGCACACCAGAGTCAAGAAGTACATGTGTTTAGCTGCAGTCATCTTGCGCACAAATTAATAACAGTACTATAAAAATATATAAAGTATATTTAACACTGATAGCATTTTAGAATTTCATTTTAAGAGCTGTAAACTGTGGAAAGACATTGTTTCTCTTTACATCAGCATCTTACATAGTGTGCAAATACAAATCCTCTCAGATTCTTCTTAATATAGTGTTTGGATCACATTCAGTGGTTAATGGACAAGAAGACAGTATTACTGTAAGTCACATATTATGAATATGAACATATTTTGAGTGGAAATGCAAATCTTAAATTACCAAAAGACGTATTTGGGAAGAAATGATGGTCACTTTTTAAAGCTTATAGTTTTCTCTACTAACAAGTATTTTTATGCTGTAAGTTGCTCATTAAGATCTATTCTTTCTGTTTTGGTAGTTACTTGGTTTTGTTGTACACTGTGTTTCAGTCTCATACAAACTGCATTCTGTTGTTTAAAGGAAATGTACTGATCCTTTTCCATTGTTTTTTTTTCTTTTCTTTTTTCTTCTTCTTCTTCTTTTTTTTTTTTTTTTAATTTAAATTGTCACTGTATTTATGTGTCATCACCCCAGATTCAACAGAGAGAGTGTGTGCTGGAGTGCAATCCTTTTTATTTTCCCTTGTGCAGGCATAGTAATTGAAGTGATTGTGGGTTTTTCATTTTTTTAATATAAGATGCCACAAACAATGATTCTTAGGGTATAAATTGCAATTTTTTTTTTGTTAAAGTCAATTTAAATAAATGGTCTGTGGGATAAAGGAAAATATATAGGCAAAGTATTGTGTTTCTTAATATCTTCACATGGACAAGTTGGAAATAAATATGCAGAAAGTTGGAAATAAATAAAGAAGCAGAGAATGATGAGCCTCAGGTTTATGTTTTTCATGTTGAGCAATTTCTGCAGGCTTCTGTTCCTATTCAGTGGAATATCTTTGATGTGAGCTGAACACAAGATTGTAGTTTATGCAGTCTACTGTAAGAAAGAGCAAACTGTTTGACTCAGATTTATGGAGCTTCCTCTTTCTACAGGGATAGGATCACAATTAAGGAAAAAGGACAAATGGGTTTGAGAGTATTCAAGAGCGTTCAGTGGGAATGAGATTATTATTGTAGTGTTTAATCCTGAAATAAGGATAGACCATCTCACAGATCATCTCACAGATCTGGCGCCAGCATCTGTGAGAGGTGAATACTCAAACTACTTTGTGATATCAGTCTGAGTTCATTTTGTGTTGTTGTAAACTTGGAGGTCTCCAGAGAAATGTGGAATAGAGCATTTATATCTGTAATGAGCGTTTTGATGTTTTCACATTTAAAAAAAAAAAGAGAGATTTATGACATGTTGAGTTATAGCTCTTCAACATCTTTTAAGTAGCTGAAAACTAAAGGTTGGTTATAGAAGCAGCCATATCACTTATTTTATTTTGGGGGACCGCTCTGTTGTCAGGCTTATTTTCCCATCTGTCAGGTGCAGTGTGAAAGAGTGCACAGAAAACTGATGCTACAGTATCTGTGACCATGGAGGTTTAAACCAAAATAATAATAGTAACCTTACAAGTCATGCTGTCTGCAAGAGGAATAAGAAACATTCTCAGATCAGAATTTGTCATTTTGATAGATAATAACACTTTGTTTCCACTTTGAAGATGTGTGAATGTCCCACAGAGTCTTTCATTTATTTAAAGAGGAAAATGACCAAATTGAGCCCTCCTCCTCCCCTTGACTTGCTTCCTGTGTCCCTTCTCCTCCAGAGCATTCCCCCACACCCCTGGCCTACATTCAGAAATTTCTCACTTGCTTTCTCACCCCACTCCTCCCATTTCTCTTGGTACATCAGTTTTACTTGTTCTCATCACCTCTCGTTTTGTTCCCTGCTATCTCTGGTTCTCTCCTGCTCCCCTGTATTACCATTGTGTGTTAAAAGCACATAGCAAACAGGAAAAAAAATCCCACTTTTGATCCATTAGCTGGTTTCTCATGTTAAAAGCATGTCACCTTATAAATTGTTCAAACAGCTAACTTAACTTCAGTTTATCAAACTGTGGCGGATACTTTAGAATAATGTCTCAAGATATTTGAACAGTTCCAGTATGGTCACAGGGTTTTACTTTGAAACGCAGGCCTGACCATTTAGATAGAGAGCTGCTATATTGGATTATTTTATGCTTTTCTCGGTGCCATAAGCCTGAACTATCCTTTTCTTCAATCATTAAAAAAAACATTTTCAGCCATTATCTTTCACAAAAGCACTGTGTTCTCACAGTGTGGAGAGGTGCTACGGATACAGGAATATATCTCACATTGAGTGCTGAAGTTGTAGAAACAGAGAGAAGTACAGTGTAGAAACAGTGTTTCACACTGTATATCAACACAGAAATATGAGAGTCAACTGCATGCAATTTGTTAAGACTGCATAGTTATATCAAGAAAATCTGTTTTATAAAATACATAGAAAACTGCCGCAAGCGTATCACCAACGTACTATGAATTTATTACCAACATGGTCATATATGTATGCACATACATGTTTATGGAAGTAACCTTTTGTTACCAGAGCTTATATTAACATATTTTCATCTGCTCTGTTTTCTGAAAACTTTCATTATGCTTAATTCATCTCAAGTTTTTCTGTGCAGTCATGAGTTATGAGCAACACAGTGAGGATTTATTTCCTTTTCCTGATCTTAAAAAGAAAAGTTTGGGTAAAAGGATTATATTTAGGAAGGCCATCTGAGGGTGCTCTTCAACAACAAGCAAAGGCAAGTTAATAACATGTGTCTGAGGAGAAGAGGCTTCCTGCAGAAGCCAGGCTGTGTGTTCCCCTGCATTTCTCCTGGCTCTTATGCCTGCTGCACCACATAGTGAATTCAGGAATTTACACTTTTCACTCACTGTGGAAAAGGTCAGGTTTATGCTTTTTTAGCTAGAACTAATGCCTGAAATGTCTGAGATGTTTCTGAGACTTGCCTTGGACTGTACAGTTTGGGACACAGTATGAGGGCTAACTCTGGGGGAGCTATACTTTGTGCTCTGGGAAGCTGCTGTGCTCCTGCATGCTGCTCACTGTGCTTCCAGGCAGTGCTGGGCCAGTGTTCTGCAAGCATCTTGTACAGTACACCCAATTCTTCCAGCAAGAATTGGACACTCATTTTCAAATATCACACAGCTTTTATGTACATTATATTTAACTTAGACAAATGTTATGCCTGGGTCTGCAGAAAAAAGCAAATAGTTCTGATGTCCTCATACTTGTCTCTGCCTCTCCCAGGTAAGAGTCTTTTTTGCCCAGTACTCACTTGTGTTTCAGTTTCTCAGCATGCATGTATATACATATATATAATATATATATATATATATATATATATATATATATATATATATATATATATATATATATATATATACACCCTGCCTATTCTACAGTACTCTGAGTACTGTAGTAGACTGGACAGAGAAGTGGTGAGATCCAGCCCAGCACATCTCAGCTGCTGATAATGCTGCAGAAGATGCATAAGGCCTTTAAAAGCTTTTAAAGTTTAATTTAAGCATAAAACTTGGAGTTGCATGATTTCAGACATGCACGTGCCTGGCTCCAGCCCTGGTTTCCTCCTTTCACTGCATTTTGCTGTGCCTTGGCCACCCTCCCCCCATGAAGATCAGTGATATGAATTAACCAAATTCCTCAGATTCTGAAGTGCTGACTAGGAGCACTGTGGAGGCTGGGACTCCTGCCATGCCACAGTCCTCCCAAGCACACTGTATGGGGAATGTGTCATGCAGCTTTTGATATCCAAGGGCCAGCATTTCTTGACAGCTTGTTTTTTTTTTTTTTTGCTTTGTTCATTCAGTATCCTAATGAAATAAACTCCATCTGATTTCAGCTTTTTCATGGCATTCTGGGTGAATTGTATCTGGCACTGTTTTGAGTAGAGGAGTAAATGGATTTACTGTAGACTAGTTAGAAAATAGGTTACAGGTAAATTATCTCACCTGATATTATGTGGAATTCAGAAGGTGCACACATGTGCACATATGAAATAGTTTTTTGGTCAGGATTGATGTAATCCAGGCATAATTAGGGGTAGCTCCCATTAAAATTAGTGGAGGTTTCAGGAATGCTTGTTGCCAAGTTCTTCAGGGTGTGGAATCATTAGAAGTATCTGCTTTGATGCAATGGCAGCAATGAAATGCTCTGGATGTACAGCAGATTAAGGTTAATAATGTACCAGCATTATGTGCATTTCACACCATGCATCACAGCTTATAGTTCTAGGCAATGAAGATAGTATATTCCAGCCTGAAATGTGATGATTTCCATGTACATAATACACACATCTATAATTATTTTAAGCAAATGGTTGTTCTGAATATGTTATTAATTTAATCTTGTAGTACTTACTTTTTAATGCATGACATCAATAATAAATGCTGCAGTAACGTGGCCACTTGTGCCTATTGTGATGTTTTGGATTGGCATCCCTGTTCTGCCTGTGTGCACAAAAGGCTGCCTCATTTCTGTGACTGTAAGCTCAGAAAACAGCTCCAAATCCAGGGCCCACCTGTAAGCCTGGAGCTGGGCACTCCCTGACTGAGCCCCTAAGGATGGGCTAAGGTTTATTTTCTGGCATTGCTAAGGTATACACCTCACCCTCTCAAGCTCTTCAACACATGGTCACCCTCAGACCTCAAGAAGCAGAATTTTCCATTTGAAAGGATGCCAGTTGGTTATTAGAATCTTGTTTGCTTGGCTTCTGTGTCAAGGACAGTACAAATGTTTTAAATGAAGAAGTCTCTCACTAGTGATCACAAAGCAGCTGTCTAGAACTCAGACATGGTGATGTGGTGTCTCCATGGTAGTGATGCATCACTGCATCCATCTCACTTTGTACTTTGCAGATTCAGATCTTACTAAATATAAACATCTCCATGTTGAACATATACCTAATTCTTGTTACTCGTTTGTGCAGTACTTCTCACTAATAAGCCTGATGATTTTTTTGGAAGAATAAGATTCAGTTGTCAGAAGAATTATCTATTTATTTTTATGGCATAATATCACAATGTCTTTAACTTGCTTCCTCCAGAAATTGCCTTTTCATCATTGTCTTTGATCAAAAGTGTGTTTTTATCACCTTAAGTTCTGATGATGACATGTCAAAGAAACACTTCCCCAGACTCACTTCCAGGAAGTAAGAGAGATTTATCGGTAAGTTACTCCTATGAAAACCAATTCCTGCTTCAAAGACACCAGCACCTGTGTTGCCAGGCCTTGCAGAGTGGACTTACTGAACAGGCCAAAGCTATTTTATTCACTTCTTCCCATATAGGGTTTCCTTGGTCTAATGCCTTGCAGAAGCATAAAGCCAAAACAAAGGGAGACAGACTTCCTTGGCTGTATTCTGGCCATAAATTGTACCATAGCATCTGAAATGTCTGCAAGACTCTGACCATGTAACTCCAAACTGCAGTGATCAGAGATGACACAGGACTCCATGTTGGGAAGTGAAAGTTTGCACATCTGTTTTCTGTGATGCATTGGGCTGACAAGAGATGGAGGATCTGATGGCATCCCATGTGGCTTACATTCTAGCTACCTGCTATTGCCAACTATCAAGCCATATTGCCTCCCTTCCCCATTCTTGTTTTTTTTCCTCCAAATATATTAAGTTCACCTTAATGTTAGTTAGATTTTTCTACTACTGTGACAGAGTGTGCCATAACCATGCTTTCATACTTTGAAGCCTTGATTTAATTGCAGTCTAAATATATTCTTGAACATCTTATGTTGTACATTTGAATAGCTTTACCTTTCCCTTAACTTTTATTTGTTCATACCAAGATCTTGTAAGACAGCCTTCTTCATTCCCCTAATTGTCCTAGCAGCACCTCTTGGCAGCTTGTCCACTTTGATTTGATCCATCATGAACTTGTTCGACTAGGTCTTATCACCACGTGTTATAAAGATACTAACATATTCCTTTCTCTGCATCTTAGGATCCTGTATCTTCTTCCATTCATGTCTGATATACATTGACTGATATACCTACTTCTTTCTCCTTCTTTGCTCTATCCTCATGCGTTTATACATTTCTTTTGGTCCTTAAGTTCATGTCAATGGTGTATGGGCTTGTTCGGCCTGGTTCCGTGACTAGCGGGGCGGAGGGATTTCGCAAAATCTGCACCTCCGGAAAAAGGGAACAGGGGACTGTTCTAAAAACTAAAAACAGCGGCAACGGTCTGAGGAGAAACAAACTAATTTACTAAATATATTATTGGAATGCAAGATAACACACTATAATACAATATAATTAGAACTGAAGCTAATAAATCAAATATAATGAGAGAATGTCCGAAAGGTGGATAGGCCTCTCCACAACGCTGAGGTGAGATGCGCAGTCCAGTTGAGCAGCAGGGAGACGGGAGGAGAGCGATGAAGAAGAGCAGGCGAAGAAGAGCGCATCAGGTGACCTTGCCAGGAGTTATATCTCCTCTCTGTGACCGCTAAGCCCCCTGGGAATGTAGTTCTTCTCTTTCAGACAGGTACCCAGAACTTGAGCATTAACAGTTAAACTCCCAGTGCCCCACGTGATGTTATGATGTGGAATACCGAAAACCAAAAATCACAAAACCATGACAGTTCATCACTTCACATTATTAACCTTAAAATTTCATCCTGTTTCTCTTCCTACAGTTCTTCAGGATCATACAAATCTTCCTGTGTGATATTCCAGTTCTCCTCTGCATCTGTAGTGTCTTCCAGTTTTGTGCTTCAGCAAATTTCATATGCTCATTTACTTTCTATTTTTTATGTCAAGGTCATTAATGAGGAGATTAAATAAAAATGTTCCCAGAGTGAATCTAGTGAAGCTCTGCTAGTAATTCCCCTTTCTCTTGACAGAAGTCTTCTTCAGTTAGTTTCTCATATGCTTTACAGTTCAAATGTTAGTCTTGATTTTCACATTAATTAATGCTTTCTCATTCAGTGTTACCCAAACTGCATTGAGGAAGATCAGCAAGGTGAGATCTACCTCTATTGTATCTATCTCTGTAAAGAACAGGAAAGTGTATTATCAAACGAGTCTATTATTGTTTATCAATGGGTAGACATTTTTCTCCCATTTTTATATCCCTCTTTATCTTTTATTCTTTAAAATATGTACTAAAATCTGGACCATTATTCGGCTCAGACCTATGTTGTTTTTCTGGCAGTTGTTTAGTTCACCTATTCCCTTTCTTGAATACATCTAAAACTTAATGTTAAGCAGTATCTCACTTTTATTAACAAATTAACAAATTAAGCCCCAATATTTGGCACTTCATTCAAAATAAAAATGTGTAAAAATTAGAACAGATCAGGCAATTTCCTAATATTCCATTAATAGTTTTAAAACAATGTATCAGAAATGTTTCATAGTTTTCATATTTCTCTCCTTTCATTCAACTATAAACTTTATATATACTGGGCATTTTCCAATTCTGTAAGTATCATTTAGCCAGCCTTCACCTCTGGGGCATGCAGTTATCCTCCTGCAGAGCCCTGTGTGATAGCCTTGTAGCCCAAAATGAACCAATTACTGGCAGCACTTCAGGCAAAGCTGGTGTTTTTTAGATTCAGAACTAAATGTGAACTGCAGGTGACCCAAAAGGAGGGGGTTTAAAGTTGCTAGAGCCCTAAGAGGGGACTGAAGCTGCCAATGTTGTATAGATTTAACAAGGAGCCTTAGTGAACCAAACTGAAACTTACTTGATCTTATTTGCCTTAGCTCATCACAGAGATTACATGTGTCACACACAATCATATGTTAGGCAGCTGAGACGTTTTATGATTCACGCGAAAGTCAGAGTAGAGCCCCTGCACCTTTAGGGCATTGCTACAGAAACATCACAGAGGGAAGAGCATTACCTAATGAATCACCAGTAGACTAATATGACATTTGCTCTGCTTTCCCATAGGCTTGTCCCATTGGTACTGTCTTGGTTTAACTCAATTCTGTTGTGGCTGCAGGGTTTGATACGGTATTGTATCACTCCAGCATGCTGGGATATTTTGTAGAACTGAAATGCACATCCTAACATAAAGTAGTCATGATTAAGTAGAAGTCTTCACTGTATGTGGCTCAGAGCTGATTTTGTGACAGCATAACTAGGAAACAGGATTACTTACAGGCCAGAGCTAAGAAAGGCCAGCCCAGGCTGGAGGGGAATTGATTGCCAGCACATAATTGCCTCTGTCTTCAGTGCTCTGCTTCAGAGATTGTATGGAGATGTTAAGTAAGAAATACGGCAGAGAGTTTCTTTTCCATGAGATGTGGAGGGAAAAATTTAACCTAAAGCTTTCAATCTTTGGTCAGTAATTGAGGCTTAGCCTGGTGCCTACCTTTGTCATAAAGCACTGATTCTCTGGATTGGGAAATTTCAAAGCACAAATTCCAAGAATAGCATTGCCTTAAATGGTGGGAAATGAACTGCACTGCAGGTTTGGTAAATCTGAAGGTTTTGTTCAGCCACTTAGTCATAGCTGCCCCCTCAAGTGAGAAATAACAAAAGGAATTTTTTGGAGAAGGTGAAAGTTAAGCAAAATATAACTAAGTGAAACTGTATGAGTCCTTTAAGGTTTATAAAAAGAAGCTAAGGTAAAAGATTTTTCATTGTACAGTATTATCAAATGACTAGTGCCAATAAATCATACATAATGATATTGATGCAATCAAAAAACCTCAATTGATTTTAATGGAAAAAACATTGATTTGCACCAGCAGAAGAACTGAGAGGAAAGGGATGCATTCTTGACCGTCTTACTTATGTACTTGAAATAAACCTAAAATATAAATGTTATTATCTTCCTTTGTAGTGCTCTTACGCAGGTCGCAAACAGACGGACACCAAGCCTTCAGTTTTTTTAATAGAGTCAAACATTGCACCAATGAAAAAAATGTTCTTGCCCATGTCACTCCATGTATCAGCAGGACCTGGCCCTACATACCACAGTTGCTGTGACAACTGTGGGCAGATCTGAATACAGCAATTACCACAGCATAGGTTATAGTAAGTCACATCCCAAATTGATGTTCCATATTTGTTTTTGTACACTGAAAAGGAAAAACGTTGCTCACAGCAACGAAAAGCATTTGCTGGGCTAGTTGTGTTTTGCAGTTCCCTGTCCCAGAGCCACCTATGCAGCCCAGTGTTCCCTGTGGTCACATGTAAAACTGTCAGCGATGCTGACTTTCCTGCCCACCATCAAAGCTACCTACTGGATGCAAAAATCTGTAAGTCAGAAGCTATGGGTTTAGAAAAAATAAAAAAGTCAATGCTTTCCTTCTTCTCTCCCTGCTACATACAGTGACCAGCTGGGACAAAAGCAGCCTTATTAAGTGCTCACTTGTGTTTGAGCACAATTACAAAATTGCCATTCTAATTTCCATCAACAAAGATACGACCTGTCATGGTATTATACTGCCTGTAAATTGACGATGAAACTGTTTCAACTGAATAAAGTGCTAATGAAGGTCTAAATGCTATCCCATTACCCCTCATTGCAGATTATAGCTTAGTTTGGTGAACACCATCAACCTGTGCTGGCTGGAGGCTGACAAACATTTTTGTTGCTTATGTGCTTTCTGCAGATCTCCATGGTGAGGTGAGCTGTTCTATCCCAATGTGCACTGTGACAGACTGCATGATCTGCCCAGCAGGGCCTGTCCACTAGTGAGCACCACCAAGCCTTTATGAACACCACAGCAAGACCTGCATGTATTTTAATTTGTTTTGCATGAGTCAGAGGCTGGTTAGAGGCCAGTGGTTAAAGACAGGTTAAATGGCTGGAGTTGCAATGCATTTTAGTGCCTCAGAAGTGGCACAGTAAGAAGGAAGGGGAAAGAGTCTATTTCCTTGTTACAAGAGCATGGCCATTGATACCTCCCTGGTGTTGTTTCATGGTAGGTCTCACTCTAGGCCTCAGGGTGCCATTAGAAAGATATTTATCTAAATGTGTACCCCACATGCCCAGGCAATAGTGTACTTAAAGCTCCTGGGGTGGTGGGAATGATTCACGAATCCAAAGGAAAACCAACCCTTTTCTGGTGGTCAGCCTGAACGCTCATTGGATTTTTAAGTTCAGTACAAAATTATACTGGCCCTTGACAACACCTGTGGGAACCACTGAAACCTTTCTTCATTTCCAAAGTCAGAGAGGCAGTGCAGTGAGTTAGACAGAGCTGGCCTGTCTGGGAGCACAGGCAGCAGTTCAAGTGCAGCTGGTCACACTGCAGGAGTCTGTCCTTCAGCCACTGCACTCACCCTGCAGATCCTGCTGCTTTGCACCATCAGTCGAGCTGAGCAGCCTCAAGGGACATTAAATCACAAGCAGACAGCTGGAAGTAAAACCTTCACTGGCAGTGAAGGCTGCCAGTGAGTGCTCTGTGCAGCAGCAGCGTAACCCATGCCTTTTATTGCAACGAGCTGCCCAGCACAACTTAAATTAACAAGCATCTGCATAGCTGTTTAGTCAGGAAAAGGGAATGCACAGGATATGCTTGGCCAGCCAATGTCTATGTGTCCTGACTTTTTTTTTTTTTCTGAATAAACCTCAAGTCAGTCCTAAGGCCTGTGATGACAGCATATGAGAAGGAACACATTTGGATGCAGTACAGATATTTTTTTTGTCTGGACCTCTGGGCAAGCAAGCATTTGAGACTGTGGATGAAACATAGGA
Organism: Chrysolophus pictus; assembly: GCA_037305975.1. Taxonomy (NCBI): domain Eukaryota; kingdom Metazoa; phylum Chordata; class Aves; order Galliformes; family Phasianidae; genus Chrysolophus; species Chrysolophus pictus. The sequence goes on along the minus strand of CM074580.1, from coordinate 36,210,098 downwards.
TGCATTTTAAGGCAGCTGATCTCACGCACATGCGCTGTAAAATGAGTGTCACAATGGATTCACTGGAGATAGATCAGCTATGTTTCCGAGTCAGACATCATAGCATTTGAAAAGTTGCCTGTGGCCATTAAACGGTGTCTCAGCTGACTTGTTTTAATACTGGTTGATGGCACCTAGCAAATGTAGCATTTTCTCTGGTAAAATATATGTCAGAAATAACACTGTGGTGTTTTTTTTTCTTTTTTCTTCTTTTTTCCCCTTGGCTTAGCTTTGATTGTTTCAAATGAGCTCTCTTCAATGAGAACAGCCAGATAAGTCTCCCTGATACATGCAGGAAGACAAAGGGCACCAAGGTACTGCTTGGCAACTTAATAGTCACACCATTCTTTTGTGCTGCAAGTGATGCTCTAATACTACTACTATGGCATTCATATGATGTGCAAGGAGGTACTTCAGGTTTTCAGAGAACTCAGAAGAAGTGTTTGGCTACCTGACAGGCTTCAAAGAATGCAACAGTGACAAATGAGAAAGGGACTTATGGTGAATACACAAGGAGAACAGAAGACTGAACATAAGAATGAGAAAAAGAAAAGAGGCAGAAAGGGAATGAGCTAGGACTGATTACAGAGAGGACCTGAAGGCTGGGAGAGAAGGGAGACATCATTCTGTGATCAGCTGGAAAGCACAGACGGCTGCCTGCAGGCAAGGCTGATAGAAACGAGGAATGGAAAGAAACATAACAAAGAGAAAGAAAGAGGCAGGTTGAAATAAAAGTTAGTGATTAGGAACAAAAAATAGCAAACGTTAAAAAAAAAAAAAGAATTACTTTAAAAGTTAAAAAAAAAAATAGGAGAAAAGGAAACAAAATAAGGAGCAAAAGTCAAAGAATAATGACTAATAGTCACCAGAAATAGGCACCTAGAAAGTGTCATTCAATCTGTTCTAGCAAAACAAGCCACTGTGAAGTCCTTCCTGATAGCCATTATTGTATCAGTGACAAGACACGACAAGAGCTGCTTTGTGCACCCAGCCTGGTGCTGCCCTGCTGTGGCAGAGCTAGCCTCTGAGGAATGACATGCATGAGGTCACTGTTAGCTAATCTGCTTTCTATCCTTCTCAGTCACACTTTTATCAACAAGGCCTTAATTAAACTGAGATTTTTCTGAATCTGTTTTAGTTTTCCCTAGCAAGAATTATAACAGCTAGCTCTGATGAAAGCAGTCCTGTAAATGTCCTTCTTGTATTTTTACCTCAGACTCATCAATACCCGAGATGAAGACAGTGGTAAAACTGCTTTGGAGAAGTCTTCCATAAAGTTCCTACAATTGCAGTTACTCATTAATAGGGTTAAGATTTCTTACTATGGGGCTGATGTGTCAAAGCATTCATCCTGCCCTCAGCAACCTAGGAATTAAAACTGGCAGCTCTGAAACTCCGAAAAATCTAAGATCTTTCTGGTTTCAACTGTGATATCATCAGAAAGGCTTTTCTGTTTCTGGTATATTAATAAATGCTATTTTATTTTATTTTATTTTATTTTATTTTATTTTATTTTATTATTTATTTTGCCAGCACTAGGAGCAAATAAAACCCTTACTATAGACCAAAGCGGAGGCCAGAAATTCTGGCTTTCTCTTAATATTCTCTGAAGTGTCCCACATTTCCATGTTTCAGATGTTTTAAAATAAGAAAGAAGGACTAGAGTTTAGGAAAAAACTGAATTCATTGACTTTAAATCCAACTTAGGGAGATGATGAAACTGTTCAGTCTATTATTTTATTTGCAAACATTTCTACGCATCCCTGCGTGTCAGGAATGAAAGAGCCTCTTCATGGTGACTCCTACACCTATAGGAGTTACAGATGATACTGTCTAGTTACGTATCCTTCTACCATAATGTATTTGTGTAGAGGAATGATTGCCTACAGTCTATTATAAAAGAGAGATGGTTAGGTTAGTAACAGAATGCAACCAAAGAAGAAAAACACCTTCAAAATGTTCAGGGCTCAGGATAAATGATTTTTACCTCTATTTACCAGAAAGTATATTCTTCTCCTTACAGCTTCTTGGTTTTGTTGGTTTATGGCATAGGTGAAAAATGAGGCTTTAGGTAGTGCAAAATTCTTCTTCAGTATAGCTCTATACAGGCATTTAGTCATTCATGGCAGACAAGTACAAAGATGGAATGTATCTATAATGCCACAAAAATTAAGTTTAAAAATGGAAAAAGGAAAAAAAAAAAAAAAAGAAAAGAAAAGAAATAGATTATTTTCTAGGGAAGAAGTGTAGAAGTGTGCTGAATTGCATTACAATGTATATGCATACATTTAGTCAGCATCTGTGGCACAAGGAGGCCAGGATATTTAAAATTGCAACAGTGAGGCTTTTCAGGATCCCTGCCATCTGAAGACATTTTTATTATTTGCATATGGCCCCATTATGCACTGGAATTCACAGGAGTCTATTCCACACTGAGAAATACACTTTTTTCTGATGGAAATTACTGTTCTTCATAGTGGCTAGAAGTTACTAGACATAGACAATACCAAGCTATATTTTGTTTTCTTTTCTCTGTTCTTTCAGTTCTACAGCTCACATCCTCTTCGTGTTCATAGAGGAATATGATCAGTTTGGTCTTTTTTTTTTTTTTTTTTTTGGCTGTGGAGTGATCTATCTCTATAACAGATAAAAAGTCTCCATTAATAACAAAGCTTTTTAGAGCGGATTTATAATAAAATGTTGAAGCAATTTTTCTTCTTCAGCTTTAATCTTCTGAAAACATTACACTTAAAATCCCTACTTTTCCACAGAAATAAAAGGTAAATATTATTGTTATTGTTTTAAAATGTAATTTTGTGCTCTTCCACAAAACAAACAAACAAACAAACAAAACAACAAAAATGCCACCAACAACACCCACTTAATCAACCAAAATCAGTATGGCTTTATTGATATGGTTCCTTAAAACAGTTTCACTTATTAGGAATAGAGAAACTTTAAATCACAGAAACATAGAATCACCAAGGTTGAAACAGACCTCTGACATCATCCAGTCCAACCATTCACCTATCACCCATGTTTCCCACTAAACCATGTCACTCAGTACAACATCTAAATGTTTCTTGAACACCCCCAGGGATGGTGACTCCACCACCTCCCTGGGCAGCTCATAACAGCCCCTGACCACTCTCTCAGAGAAGTAGTATTCCCTAACATCCAACCTGAATCTCCCCTAGTGCAACTTGAGGCCATTCCCTCTAGTTCTATTGCTAGTTACACGGGAGAAGAGGCTGAACCGCACCTTGCCAACCTCCTTTCCAGTAGCTGTAGAAAGCAATAAGATCACCCCAGAGCCTTCATTTGTCCAGACTAAACAACCCCAGCTCCCTCAGCCACTCCTCATAAGACTTGTGTTTCAGACCCCTCACAGCTTCACTGCCCTTTCCTGAACATGCTTCAGGGTCTCAATGTCTGTCCTGCAGCGAGGAGCCCAAAAACTAAGCACTGTACTAAGGTGCAGCCTCACCAGTGCTGAATACAGAGAGATGATCACTTCTCTGCTCTTGATGACAACTCTATTTCTGGTAGAAGCCAGAGGCCTTCTTGGACATCTGGGCACGCTGCTGGCTCATGTTCAGAGCTGAGCGCTGACCAACACCCCCCAGGTTTATTTCCTCTAAAGCCACTCTTCCAGCCACTCTGCCCCAAGCCTGTAGTGTTGCACGGGGTTGTTGTTGCCAAAGTGCAGGAGCTAGTGTGCAAGAAATGAAGTGTATAAGAAAGTAAAATATTTTCATCTGAAAGATTAAACAAAAGGAGGAAACAAACAGTAAGACACAGGAAAGCTGACTCTGATGACCGGTTTGCTTGCAAGATGTTTTATTGGAACTCCACATGAACAATACATGAGATTATGTGAAGAAAATTGAGAGTGAATAGGTTTAGAGATAGGAATCAGGAAAATTTCTCAAAAGAGATAAGTGCAAGGAGAAGAGTTTCTCACACTTTTTGGTATGCTAATGAAAATATCAGAACTACTGCACTTGCATACACCAAATTTTTGCATTCATTGAATAACGCAATTGTTATTTATAAGGTACATATTGTACTATGTGACATGATGCCAAGTCTTTATATTTCTGCAGTGATTCCCTGAGAAAAGCCTAATATTTAATTTATGTGGCTTCTAGTTTTTCACGGACATCATACTCAAACGATAATTGATAAATCTCGGCCAAAAAGCCTTCCTAAAAATACGTACACAGCACCATCTATTGACACTATGAGGCCTTACAGGTGAATATTTTAGGCACGTTGAAGGCCTATGTTTTACAAAAGTGACGTAGTTTCCTCATTCGCATGGAATGGTTCCCACTTTCTTCCTATGGGCTTATAGACTCAGAATGATGGTGATCCTTGATGCAAGAGTTTAACAGCTAAAAATGAAGCTAAATAAAACAGGGCAGTAGGGAGGAAAAATGAAGGAGAAAAAACAGGAAAAATGAGATATACAAGGAGTAGCTGAGTAGAGACAGTGCATGGCTGGGAGCAAAAGTGAGATGTTCTCAGTAAAGTAAATTTTATCATTCCTGAGAACCCTGAGACTTCACTCTCTTCTGGCTTCAGACTCCTGCATCGTCCTTTGGGCCAGCTAAGCAGCTTATGAGTCAGTGCATCTTACCTACCAAAACAACTTTCTCTTCTTTTAGCCTGTCATTTTTCTGCTGGTTAGACAGGTTGAGCAGAGGAAGGGCCTGACTGAGGTCAGAGCTGCTGCAAAGCTCCAAGGAGTATGGAGAGGGAAGGGAGGAACATGATGTTACTAAAGGGCTGTCAGATTACCTCGGCTATACCGTAATTTTACTCTTCCTAGGCTATATTGACCTGGTTTACTATTGTTGTACAGACATATAGGAGTGTGTGCAAACAGGCAAGATGGAAATTCCCCAGGTGGGGTGAGTTGTCAGAGGAAACACAATGTGATCCTACAGCCTCAGTGAAGGAGTACTGAACTGGGCCTTAACAGCAGAGCACTGAGAAGAGGTAGTGTTCTTCTCTAGTCTGCTAGCCCAGTAACAAGGATGTCCCCATGGCAGATGTAGACTTGCATTCAGCTCTTAGTTCCAGTTCTGCTAAATGGTCCAACATCACTCATTTTTAATGTTATGCACACTGACCTTTTCAGACTTCACTCACATCTGCCCTGAGAGTCACAGATCTTTGTATGCATAGCAGCTCTTCTGCCATGAGGATGCCACCAATCAGGCAGAGGAAAAGGGGATTGTGGCCCAAAGAGCGAGCAGCAAGCATTGTGGTGTCAGCGGGGAGGAGCACGGAACACAAGTAGAGCAAGATAGGGAATGGGGATCAGTGCAGCACAAAGATTGGTATCATGGGTAAGATTTCTGCTTCAGAGTTTTGGTGTCATTTTGTACTGAATACCTTCAATGCCACAGTACTTCTGCTGTTTTGGGATATGGCATTTATTAGCGTCTGTGCCATCTGAGAACCACCTGAACTGCTTCCAGAGCTACACTGCAAAGGCATATGGTTATCCTGCTGAACTCATACCAGTCACTGTGGACTTCTCAGCAATCTGAACAAAGGAGTTGTCTTTTTTATTACTTGTAAAGCCTTTTCGCAATTCTTTGACTGGAGCACTTTGGTCATATAATAATAATTTAAAGAAATAAGGTAATTCTGTCACTGCTCTAAGTTTTTCCAGAAGATTAGATCATTGGTAAGTGGAGTGGTAGCATGGCACTGAGCACAGACTGTGCACAGAACAGGATGTTGTTGTGTGCAGGTAAACCTGCATGGATCAGCTTCCTACATAACTCAGGCTATACCTTTTCAGCATGACCAGACTGGTATTTAAACAGAGATCACATACTGTTTCTCAGATTCCTGTAAAATATTTTTAATTCCCTCAACCTGAGCAGTAAGACAGTACTGCACATACCTGTATCAACACAGAAACTGACTGAGCACATGAAAACTGTTTGAAGAATTCTGAATCACACCCAAAAAACATCATAAAAGCATGGTAAAAGCATGGCAAAAGGCCTTTCCCCACACACTAAGAAAAATTTTCCAAAGAGAATTTCCTTTTTCCGAATTCTAGGCACATTTCTAAGCCCTGTGGAACTCAGAATGCTTTCTCTTCATTTATCCTATGGCTGCAGGAATAGGATTTCTGCAGGTGTAGTTTCCTGATCGGCTCAGGCCCACCTGATCCTGCGGTGCTGCTGGAGGTGATGGCCCCATCCCATTAGTGCTCACGTAGGTGTGGACTTGGCTGCATTGCAGAGTCAGCTAGGATGGAAAGCAGCCACTTGCTGCCGGGTTAATTTGCAGCTGGATCAATTCCCTCATCTGCCCGCATGCCCAGGGGTTGCTAACGTCCATACTTGCCACCATCTCTCAGCAACCACACAGGCTCAGCTCGGATCAGTTTAGGCTGATCGTAAAGCCCCACCCTGAGGCTGTTTCTTTGCTGTTCTGGCTGATTCACCCACAAAGGCAGCTCGGCCCTGGAGCCCTGCCCTCTGCAGCCCTGTTCTTTGCACTGTTCCTTGCACTGCTTGATGCTGGTGCTTTCCGCAGTCATTCAACGAAGGGGCATTTATCAGTCCCGTTTCTTCATCGGAAAGAAAGGCGGCCGTCAGCCATATAACTGCCCGTAAACCATTAGGGAATAACGAACCGCTTTATTTCTAGCGCAGCATAATTGCACTGTCATTTTCACACGTGCTCTCAGAACGGTACGGTGCTGCGGAAGCCCGTCTCGTGGAAATTATGGCTACGGACGAAGGTCAGGGATGAGGCAGACAGCGCTGCCTGCTTCCAGAGGTTCTGCCGCCTCGCTCCCTGCGCGTCCTTCTGAATTCCGCACGCGTGAACAAAGCCACGCTGCCATCAGCAAACCGAGCACAGAAAGCAGCGTGTGGAGTGACGCGCCAACCAGGGAGCGGAAAGGCGAGGGCGCTGCGACAGGCCGCCGGCGCTCTGCCCGCGGACCCCCGCTCCCCCCGCGGGCCAACCGCCCCCGCCTCGCCACCGCCCGCGCGGCAAAGGAGGAGGGGCCGGCGGGGCGCGAGCCGCCCGCACCCACCGCTCCCTCGCGAGAGGCGCCGCCGCCCCGCCCCCGCGCGCAGCCCCGCCTCGCCGCTGGGCTGCGGGCGGCCTGGCGGGGAGGGCCGGCGGCGGGAGCGCGGCGAGCAGCCATGATGGTGGGTGCCCGGGCGGCCGGGGCGGGGGTAGGGGCCGGGCGGGCGCGTTCGGCCGGTCGCTAACCTGTGCGCTTCGTCTCTCCCCCATCCCGCCTTCCTCCCTCTCGCCGGCCGTGGCCCGCGCTTGTCCTCGGCCCGCGCCGCCGCCTCCTCCTTGCGCCCAGCAGGAAGGCTCTGACGACGGCCCAGATTTCCTCTCGGAGGAGGATCGAGGTGTGAGTAACGCGGGGTGGCACTCGGGGAGCGGATTTTGGTCTCCGCGCCGTGGGGTCGAGGCCTGGGGCGGCCCCGGAGGACGGCCTCCCCCGGGCGGGGCCCCCCGTGCGGGTGTTTTGCTGTGATTTGCCCTCGTCGCGGTCCCCGCGTTTCCAGGGGCAGCTGCTGGGGCTTTTGTTGGAGAGCCGGGGCAGATCCGTCCGTGCCGCCGGCGCCGCGCTCGCTGTGCCTCCCCGCCTCCGCGCCGAGCCGGGCAGCGGGTCTGGGGCTGTGCGGCCCTGCGTGGGGAACCACCGCGGCACCCACTGCTCTCTTCAGGCCCCAGGGTTCCCGTGGACAACAAAGGGGCTTTTGCATTGCAGGCTGGCATTGCCTAATAAGCTCCTTATTGAACAGAAGTTCTGTTGTTGGGTGCGGGGGTCACGGTGATGTTCCTTACTGAGAAAATGCTTCTCTGACCTGCTCTTCTGGCCTCTGTTTATCTTCTCACATTCATCTTTAACTTCCGTGTCTAGGTTAAGCAACAAATAGGCTAATCTGGTGTGCTTCATTCAGGCTGACCTATCAGGTGGTATCTTGAGAAGGACTGGGTGAGATAGGAGAGCAGCTGCTGGACAGGATGGCAGGGGTTGGCTTGGTTGCTGCTGCTTATTACGGGAGCTGTGTCTACTACATTGTTAAAGACACCAAATCTGAACAACTCCGTTGGCATACACTTGTATGATGTATGTCACACTCAAACATCAAGCGTAATGTTCAGTACCTTCTGATTTTTGACTGTAAGCATGTGGTAGGAATTAAATGTATTCTGTATATCCTTATATATAGGCAGATAATGTTAGAGCAAGGGGAAGATGCTTTAAACTGAAGGAGGGAAGATTTAGGTTAGATGCTAGGAGGAAATTTTTCATTCAGAGGGCAGTGAGGCATTGGCAGAGACTGCCCAGAGAATCTGTAGGTACCCCATCCCTGAAGGTGCTCGAGGCCAGGCTGGCTGGGGCCATGAGCAGCCTGAACTGGTGGGGTGCAGCCCTGTCCATGGCAGTTGCTGGGGCTGGGTGGACTTTGAGGTGCCTTCCAACCCAGGCCATCCTGTCTTCCAATTCTTCAGCCCTAGTTTGGAGAGGGTTTGAATACTATTACACGTGTATTTTCTTTGGTAATTAGGAACAACACTGAAGTGCATGATTAGGTTGTTTTTTGTCTGAGGATGTAGATAGAACGTGTAAAACTTTCTTGATTGTGTTTTAATTTTCCCTTTGAGGCCCCAAGTAGTCAGAGTTCACAACGTAATTTTAAAGCCATTAGAAATCTCTTAGCAGTCTTGCTTGTGCTGTTGGACAACTTACATCATCTCAGTTGGCCAAACGCAGTCCTCTTTTTCTTTCTTTCTCTTCCTCTCACTTCGTGTAGCATCCGACACTGAGGAATTAAGCAGTGTCCTCCATTCTCCAGCTTTGGTTTCTTATTTTCAGTCGTGCCTTTTTTTCCCTTCACACTATGCTCTGAAAATCCCTAGGTTTAAAACATAGGCTGATCATGATACAGAAAACCTCATCAGAAGCAACACTAGCAGTCTGTTCATGAATAGGTTTGTTGTGCTCTTATCTTCAAAACCCTAACGTTTTTCTCAGGAGTAGTAAAAATAAACAGCTTTTCATAGAGCATTTTCCTAGTTCTGGTTTGTTGCCTTCCTCTGTTCGTCATTAAAAAATGGTCAGTTGAATCTTTATTTGAAAGCGTGAATTACAATTTCTGGTTAGAGTAATTAGCTTTTAGTTTTGGAAACAAGTATTCTTTCCTCTCTATAATTCGGAGATTAACAACTGTACTTTTAACTCTTCAGTACGGTGTTGGTCAGTTATAGATGTGTTAAGTTTAATGTGAGGATGATGGAATGAAAGGAAAGCTGGAATTTATGCTGATGCCACATAAAACAAATTCTCTTAACAGTTGCATTATACCATATGGAGGAGACTTTTCTGGGTGATTGTAAAATAGAGCACTGAGAATCGTCTTTGAGGAAGTAGAAGTGGGTGGTCTGTAGAAGAAACTGCTTATAAATAGTTTTCATAAAATGAACTTGCGGGAACAGCTTTTCTAAATCTTGCTTAGGAAGATACTATTGAGTCCACTGAGAGTAACTCAGTTCCTGGTTGTGTTTTGTTGCGTCATCTCTCTAATATAAACAACAAGCGTTTTAGAAGGATGGCGTAGTATTGCTCTACTAGTACTGTTATGTGTATTTCATATCTGTGTATACCTCAGCTGACTTGGCTTATGTTCTTGAGTACTCATTTAGAGGAAGCGTGCTATCCCTTAGAACAGGTCTGTTAGAAACTTGATGCTGCGGTGAGGCTTGGTGTTCCTCTGTTGTAAAGTATTGTTTATTTCTCTTTGTGTATTTATCTGCCTGTAAAGAATCAACTGAAGAAAGGATCCTTTGTCTCTAACCTTTCTGAAAGCTAAGGGCGTTGTAGTTAGTTGTTGTTGAAGGAAGACATTGCCTAGGAATGTAAGGTTTGGTTGTTTCCCTTGTCTCTACCAGCTTCTTTTTGTTATCGTATTAAGTCTAACTGGTCCTTAAACAAGTACTTAGATGCTAAATCTTCTTCAATTGCACTGCATTCTCTTAGTACTGTAACATCGTTTAGCCCTGTTTGGCTTCTGGCGTTTTCTAGACTTTGAATAAAAAAGGGACTTCGTTTGAATAAGCACAGGAAACTGCAAAGCAGCTAAATTAACTTAGCTTATGTTTTGCAAGACATTCAGCATAAGTGTAGAGCATGTATGTAAGCATAGAATGATTGTGCTGTGCTTTATTGGATTGAGGGGGAAGGGAGCAGAAAGGAGATGGAGGGACTTGTCCCACCCATATTTCTTTCCAGAACTTCAAATAGTTTCATTTTGGTCCAAATCAAACTTTGGAGAGTTTTGTAGCATTTTGTTTTCATTTCCTATTCTGTTCATGACTCAGAAACTATCAGTTGGTGGGAGCTTTCTTTCGGAGTAGTGATGGAGAGATTGCTTAAGTTTGTTGTGTGATGATGTTGTGATTTTAATTCCCAGTAATACAATATGAACGGTTGTGTCATATGAATAAATTTAGAGTCTTTCAACTTTGTGATTGTCTTCGACACCTTTCATTGAATGCTTCATTACCATTGCAGATGAAAACGTTCCCTGTTGGCAGTCAGGCTGCATAGCATAATTTAACATGTGATTAAAGTCTTCAGGATCGTTACAAACTTAACTCAGTATAAATCAAACAATTAGTCTTTTAAAAATGTATGCTGTGAGTGAAGTTGTCATGATTAAGTTTGTTCTTCCTTTTCTCAGTACAGATGAGAATTTCCTTTTAAATGTTGTAAATAGTGCAAATGGTCCCATAGGAAGTGCTGCTCTAGATGCTGCATAACCTCTAGTAACAAATATGAAGAGCTGTTTTACAGAGTTGTAGAATTTTGTACTTTATCATTTTTTTTAGGAAGGAAAGCAAAATGTTTTAATTGTTGTGACCTGTGAAGGAATAATAATTAAAAAAATAAAAACAAAAACCAGCATTGTGATAATCCAGATTATTTTCTGAGAGTACTCAGCTGTGCTCCTGCTGTGGGACTGGAGAGAACAAGCAGTCATCAAACAGTGCAACCACTGAAAAACTTTCTTAAAAGCTGGGAAATTGTAGTGTCTTGACATAAGGCCGAGTTTGGTATGTCAGATTATATTTTTCTTTCCTAAATTAGATCTAAGGGACTTCAGAAGCACAGTAGGAACTGAGAGATTCTTCTTCATAGATATGATGTGCAGTGGGTCACTGCATGCTAACGTTACATCTTTGTGTGAGGCAGTAACCTCTGGACTTGAGAAAACAAAACAAAAATCCCTGTGTCATGTGTGGGAATGTGTCACTATGTAATCACTTCCAGCTTTGCTGTGAGGAAGAAAATTCTGCTGGTGAACCAGCCTTGCAGGGTACTCCAGGCTGTATGATTTGGCTTAGGTTAATACAGTAATTGTAAGCTCAAGTAGTCTGATTGCTGCTGCATAAGGAGCGGAGTTGTTCGTGCACTGAGAGCAGAGTGGAAGCTGGCCACTGAAATTTGCAAAAGGTTTAAGGTAACTGATGGGAAACAAGGTGTGACGGTTGATGCTTCTGTCCTGATGCTGTTCCAGTGTGTTGCAGAGTTCCCTTCAAAATTTGCTTGTGTGCAGCCTTTGTGCTGCACATTGCTGATAATTAATGCGTTTTTGTACTTGAGTACTGACTTCAGAATGCATTCATAAGAAATCTTGTAGGAAAAAGTGCAACTTTGTATGGAAAAGCACTTTTATACTGAGGAACTTGGTATTTCTATAAATAAATACAACATCAAAGGAAACCATTTCAGTAGAAAGTGAACATCACAAGCATGACACTGAAATAATTTCTGGCACTGCAATTGTAGAAGACTTATGATTTGGCCTTAGTAGTTGTAAAAAATATTCAGAATATTGGTTGCTCATGACTGAAATTGTTATGGGACAAATTGCTCTAGAACAGGAGTCCAAGTAAGGTGAAGTTAGTTTCCTTGAGTAGTGGTGAAGCCTTCAGTCTAGTTACTGCCAGGAATGGCCTCTTCTGATCGCTGTGCTCAGGTAGTTATCTTCTTTGTCTGTATTTGATTGTCTTGCTGTCTTCTTTCATGACTTGAAGTATATCGTGGGAGTTCAGATTTCACGTCCCATGGAATAAAATAAAATAAAAAAACAGGGATTCCTAGCCTTATTGCCATTTCTCATGCTATTTTTCAAGAGATTATCTTATTTTTTTCAGAAAAAAGATGTCCAAAAGGACTTAGTTCTGTGAACTTCAGAGGATTTGTTTGTTTGTTTGTTTTTTGTTTAGCACTTTTGATCTATCTGGGGCATCTTAAACAAAAGAATAGTGTAAGACAGTGTGAGCAAACCAGCTCTTTAATAGCTCTTCCTTCTTTGAAATATAGGGCTGCTTTTTTTCTTGAAGGAGCCTTTATGACTGTTAGTTACTTCTTAATTACCTTTACATGATTATTTAATGTTGCTCTTTTAAATGAATTATTTTCAGTCTTTTAAAGGTGTTCATCACTTTAGATTGGGGCTCTTCTCAAGGGAAGTATAAGGGAAATGCAATTAACGTGTTTGTATGTTTAGCTGATATATATAAGCTAAATAGGTTCTTTCTCTTTGTTTAGCTTAGAGCAATAAATGTTGATCTCCAGACTGATGCTGCTCTGCAAGTGGATATCTCAGATGCACTCAGTGAGAGGGACAAAGTGAAGTTCACTGTCCATACAAAGGTAAAAGCCTGGGTTTGTGCGTTGAACATTTTCTTTGTTACAAAAAAGAAAACTTACTTAAACTGTGTTTATGAAGCAAGCGTGAAATATTTCAAAGGAGATGAGAGAACAGCATTATTTCATGTTTAAGAGACCATGTAGCAGTGGTGCTCAAAGAAAAGATGACAAAATATGGAAGTTAAAAAAAATGTGTGGAATAAAGTAACATTCTTTTTTTGTACTGACATGTTATCGTATGATTTCTATGCCTATTAATCAGCCTATTTGTAGGTAACCTCAGGATTTTTCAGAGTAGTTTTTTTTCTTAGGCTAGCCATGGTTTCAAATTCTAAAAATATATTTCATAATGGAATTATATTCAAGAGTTATTTTTAGTTACAGCTTGTATTGACTTGTTTTTGTAAATTTGTTAGTTTATTGAGTGCAGAATCACAGAATAGTTGAGGTTGAAGAAGATCTTTTGAGATCACTTAGTCCCTTCTCCTCTCCCTACTTCCACCATCAAATGAGAGTGAAGCAGAGCAGGTCTCTTCAGGTTTGTCCAGTTGAATTTTGAACATCTTCAAGGGTGAAGACTGCACAATTTCTTTGGGCAAAGCATTCCAATTGTTTGATGCACTAATTGAGATGGAGTAATTATTGCTGTATGAACTTTTGGTAAAATACTTGCCTTGATGCTAGAGTTATTACTATTGTTATTTTACAGGGATATACTTTGATATTTTTTTCATGATTCTTTTAATATAGTAGTGAAAAACTGTTCTTTGCTGTTTCATAACTCTTCCTCCTTTTCCCTTTCCAGAGCTCCTTACCAAATTTCAAACAAAGTGAATTTTCCGTTGTTCGGCAACATGAAGAATTTATTTGGCTTCATGATTCCTTTGTGGAGAACGAGGACTATGCTGGCTATATTGTAAGTATGACAGTTCCTTTGTTTTATGTGTGCTGGTTTCTGTGGACATGAGAAGTACTCAAGGCTGCTTTTAAATCTGGTGGAAACAGCGGGTGTTTGTTCCTACTAAAATGAGATCAGATGCTTTACTACTTCATTTTATACAATTACACAGAATTTATGTTTAAAGCAAACTTGGAGGAAAATCACTGTGGTTGCCATTGTCTTTTAATACTAAGGAGTGAGTAGCTTAATCTATATCCTAGCATATTTTTACTCTACAGTATTGAAGTGTGGGAGACTGTATAACTTGGTAATATTGTTTTTGTAAGCTAATGTTTAACTTAGTTGAGAGCTTCATGTTGCCTTTGTTTTATCTGGAACGGCAGAGTGCAGTTACTGAGCACTAGTAATTAGCTTTTTCAGTTTCCATTTTGAAGATCATTTTACCATGAAACAGTTTGAGGGGGGAAAAAAAAAACTAAACCCACTTCAGAAACCATCTAGAAATACAGAGCATGTTAATACATAAGTTAACAACTTAATGTTTTGTTATTTATTTTATGCATCCAAGGAAGATATGTCCTCAAAATAGTCACCTTATAATGGGATGCTTATTAAAAATGGATGCTGCTGCTCATACTTCAGTTATGGATAGAAATACTTACTATCCTGGTGTGAAAGTTAGGTATTTGTGTTTGGGTGAGAGGATCTACTGATTCAGTCGGTAACTGTGTATTTCTAATTGACTAATGGCTACAATTATGATAATCTGTGATGGTCATACTATTCTTGAGCTAGTTGTTTTTAGTAAGAGCTATTGGGAGTGACTGGGCTTTGATCTCTAGTAACTAGTTTTCAACAGTTGTCTGAGTAAATTCTGGATTTTACTAGTTCTGTAATTCATTCATGTAATGGAAAAATATCAGCGAACTTAAATTTGAGCACATTTTAGCTTTATTTATTCTATTTCTCTTTATTCATAGCAATTCAGGATCAGTTTGTCTGCAGTGTTTTCTCATTCAATACTGTTATGACAAGAGCTTGGGGACTTGTTTGTTATGTGCTTTGTTATTTCAACAGATATATCTTTAATGTCAGCAGTACCACAAGAAAAAACTGGTTCCTGCAAGCAGCACAGAATGTAGGGCTTTTTTATTTAATAATTTTGGGAGTTATAAATGGTGTGAAAGAAACTGTAGAATTCTTTCTTTTTTTCAAGAAGAAACAATCCATACCAAATAACCTAAACCAAAACTGATTGTAGAAGAACAATTTTGAGTTTTAATTCCTTGCATTGGGAAAGCTAGGTATTGCTTGAATTCTGTTGTAATTAAACTACGAAAGCCATTTAGTTAGCTCTTGAGTAATCTTCAAGGACATTTGGTGAAAGTTGGCACACTAATTCCAGATATCTAACTCATTCATGAGAGGATTTATCCATAAATGCCTTAATAAATGACAAAAGAGAGAGCCATATATTAAAAAGCTGCAGGCAACTTCTCAGACAAACAGTATCCAATCAGTAAGGGAACAGAAGTTGAACAAATTAAAAAAAAATTATTTGTTTCTAGATTCCACCAGCGCCACCCAGGCCTGACTTTGATGCCTCAAGGGAGAAATTGCAGAAGCTTGGAGAAGGAGAAGGATCGATGACTAAAGAAGAATTCACCAAGATGAAACAAGAACTGGAGGCGTATGTAGACTTGATTACTACCTTTTTTTTTCCCTTCAAATTTTAGTGCTGTTGGCTGTCCTATGTTTCTGATTTCACTGCGATGGTTCTCTGTGAGATAAAAGTTTGAGAACCAAGGTTATCTTAGCGATCATGATCAGAGCCATTAGGAAAATTGTAGAAATCACTGCTTAGAAATTATGACTGTTTCACAGATGAGCTTCTGAAACAGGAAGAAAGTCAGCTTGTTCTTGAGAATTCTTTTATAAAGAAAAGAAAAACAACAACCTAGTTAGATCCCTTTCTTTACAGAGCACTTGGAAAGGGAGGAGGTAGCCCATGTCTTTTTTTATTTCTGGTGTTCCCTGTTCTATAAATGTAACAAACAATAAGTTCTATGCATATAGTGATTGAACTAGGCATTTTTGCATGTGGTTGGTATTGTAAATGTAGATGCCAACCTTCTATTCCCTAAGAAACACAGCAAGCAATTACTAGAAAATCTTTTTTTCTTGAAATATTATTTTTTTGGCACAATGAGAATATACTTCCTGAAAATAGCATCTTCACATACTGCCAATTTAGCATGTATTAAAACATTTGAACTAAGTCGTCTTGTTCTATGTTCAGCTACACAGTAAAGTTTCTCCTGGCTCCTTCTACTTTCCTTGTCATGCACTCACTTCTTTGATCTTTTTTCCTGTCATTGGTTTCAGTTTTCAAGTGTATATTTACACTGCTTCTAGACTGCTTCTATCAAGAGCTCTGAATTGGCAAGAGAAGTACAGAGAACTCTTAGAACTGATGTTTTCTCTCCAAACGCCAGCAGCTGTGAGCAAATATCTTAAAACTCCGTGTTAGTGTTGCATACCACATAATTTATAGCAGAGTAGATATACACTTCATATACAGAGAACTGGAAATTAGTAAAACACTACATTTTAAAGAATCTGGTTTTCCAGCGGCCCTGATCATGATTCTCTTGTGGTCTGGTTAGGGGTTGGATAACACAGAAAACTTTGAGTTTCTTCTACTGCCACCTCCATCCTCTGCATCCTCCTTTTTTGTCTTCACTGAATGACTACTACTCTCACTGAGATCAAACATCTCCCAACACTGGCCCTGCTGGTTTGCTGGTATGTAAATCTTAACCTCCTCACACATAGTGGAAGCAAAAGTGTTATCATTTCACTGTTTGACCTCAGAATGGGGAAAAGAGCCCCTTCCTTGTTTCTAGAGAAGTAGCATCTTACTGATTGAATTTGCAGAGCAAAAAGAATTTTAGAAAACTTGTATTAATAAAAATGCCATCCTCTTAATTAAATCAAAAATGAATATTTCCTTGAGTTGGTTGATCTGAGCAACTATGTAACTGTAAAGGTTAAATGTGATTGTTTTGGTTGTACTTACCAAAGGCACTCAATTACACTTCTAGAACCACAGTGAAGCAAGATATCCATGTAAGATTCTGCCTAAAAAGGCTAAGTACTTTATCATGGAATAAGAGGCTGCTATTTAAAGAGCTAACCAAATGATATGAATGTTTAAGTAAGGAAGGAGGGTGCAAATAGGCAAGGGGATGGAGATGGGGAGGAAGGAAATTGCGCGTCTGCTGTCTACTAACTAATGTATCTCAATTTCTTGACTTTTGTGAAGGCAGTGAAAAGGCACAATTGAAATTACACTTGCAACAAACCTATCTGTGTTAGTTAGTCTTAAAAATTAGATTGTATTTGAGTCTTCTTTAAAAATCTATCAGTAATATGTTAGGGCTTCAAATTTTCCCCTCATATTAACATTATACTATTTGTTTTTATATGTGTGTCTATATATATATACATATATATATATATATATATTTAAAAAAGTATCAGAATGATAACCTCTACGATGTCAACTTAAATTTTGTGTCCTTACTGAGGATCTCTTAAAGCTTCTCATTGGGCTTACCTCAAATTTTATTGCTTCAAGTGAAATTCTTAATCTGTTTTGTTTTTTGTTTTCAGCGAATATTTGGCAATATTCAAGAAGACGGTTGCAATGCATGAAGTGTTTTTGTGTCGTGTGGCAGCACATCCTATTCTGAGAAAGGATTTAAATTTCCATGTCTTCTTGGAATATAATCAGGACGTGAGTATTGAAAACTAAATTGCTGGCAAGAAAAATCAAGATGTACTTTTATGGTGGTGTGGAAAATTGATTAAAAAAGCATTACCTCCTGGAGCAAATTGCATCAGTTCCTTCATACTCGACGTATTTGTATTTTAAGTTACAAATTCATTAATGTCTGTAGGAATTCATTCTTCTGCTGCCTGAGCAACCAATCCATGTAAGATCCTAGTGTCAAAATAAAAAATATTAATGGCAATCTATTATGTTTTGTATTAAAAAGATTAGCTTTTTGCTGGTGATTTCACATGGTGTTATAATTGTCTGTTCCTTGACTGAAACTTGGGGTGGGGTGTGGAGCTGGTATAAAAAAACCCCAAACAAACAAACAAAAAAAACAAAACAACAACAACAAAAAAACCCACATCATAAATTTTTTAGAATTTAGAACAATGGTTTAAATTCTGTTGCTTACAAAACCAGAGGATTTCTCCTGAAGCATTATGATATAGAAAGCTCCTCCTCCTCTCCTTTTTTTTTTAAATAATGTCGGTGAAACTAATTTTTTTCTGGAGGTGTAGATTCTGTGGCTATCCAAAGAATCTTATCTTATGTTTTATATTGAGTTACGTTATATACTGAGTTGTTACCTGAGTTAATTGAAAGGAATCTGTCTGAGTTCATAGTAGCTGCTTGGTGTTAGAGTTGGTGGTTGCTCGTACTGCAAATGTATTTTAGTTGCTTTTTTAAAATTGCAGAAATCAACATTGAATGTTGAAGTAGAAATCTTGACAAATACTGGTTCGACTGAGCACATACTTACCTTCAAAATGTGTTACAGAGAATCCTCTTGTTGTTTGACTTAGAAATGCCAGCTTTTTAAGGAACCCAATTTTCTCAAACTTGACAAACTTAAATAGGCAGAAAAAGTGTGAGTAGACTGAAACCAACATTATCTTCAGTGCTGTGAGGGATTAATGCTTCTCGTTTCTCTAAGTGAGAGACTTGTCATTCTATGCTTAGAAGAGCAAAATCTGGTATATAACTCAAGTTATACTATGCATGATAAATATTATATTATTGATAACTGACATGTGTATGTCATTAATTTGATATCTCATATATTTGCTAGAATATTGCTGAATTTTATTTTATTTAATGGAAGAATATGATGGGTATGAAGGACAGTAATAAATCAGAGTAGTCTGATTCTGGGTGCATGGTACTCTATTTCCTTTAATGCAGAGCTTGGGTAAGTAGAGAGCAGGAAAACTGGTTTAGAAGCAGCAAGCTTTGGTATGTCTTTCTATATTTAGAAGAAAAAAAAAAGCTACTATTGCCTCCAGCAAATGAAATAACTTGATATATGAATTTGTTTTTTCAGTTGAGCGTTCGTGGGAAAAATAAGAAAGAGAAACTGGAAGATTTCTTTAAAAATATGGTTAAATCAGCTGATGGTGTCATTGTTTCAGGAGTAAAGGTAGTTGCTACTTAATGTATCAAAATTAGAAATGTATTAACATTGTCTTTGTCTTCAAACGTTTCCTAATGTTGAAATAATGTTTTTATAACTAAAATACTGCAGAAGCGGGTTTTTTTTTACCTTTTTTTTCTGGTATTAACTTTCCATTTGCAAGCAAATTAATGGAGCTGAAGTTCCTAGTCATAAAATCTCGAATTTCAAATTTGCTAGACAGAAGGTGTAACACTGGATTAATTATGAGTTGGAAAAAAGATATAAAGTTCAAATAACCAGCAGTGGTTACTCAAAAAGCACATTGTTCAAAGCCTGTATTGTAGTCTATTAGGTATTATTGAATATCCATGCTATTTTAGAATTTTAGTTTAAGCCACATATCTTAAATGGTAATATGGCAGCAATTTAAATTTACCTACATTTGCGAACTTAAAAAAAAAATCTGTCATAAAGGTCAGTGCTGTAAGTTTGTATTGTCTGTATTGTGACCATTTCATTTGCACAATTGAGTATTACTATCCCATCCTGCCTTTTTCTTGGTTAGTGTCCTTGATTAAGTACCTGACATTTATCCTGTATTTCTATCAACAAAGTGATAGGTGGTAGTAACTGATTTTCTTCGCTTCAGGTTTAGTTAATTAGACATTTGAAATGCTTGTCACAAATTTGTAATAAAACATGAGATCATGATTAAATAAGGAGTAAAACAGTTTACACAAATGATGTTTTAGATAAAAATAGATTTCATTTCATGTCACAGTAACAGCAGTATATCCACATTTTCTCAGTATGATTTGCACTATAAGAATGAGAGAAATCTGAGTTTTTTTAAATTGTCTTTTTTTTTCCAGGATGTGGATGATTTCTTTGAACATGAAAGGACATTCCTTGTAGAATACCACAACCGAGTCAAAGATGCTTCTGCCAAATCTGATAAAATGACAAGATCACATAAAAGTGAGTTCTTTTTTCAGAAGGAGAGCTGTTCTAGAATGCACACAAGCGATTTGTAAGGAGCAATGGTTCTTACTTTTTAACAAGAAAAGATGAATTTCTCACAGTATAGTCTTCTGGTAGCGAAAAACAAAGTTTAATATTATTTTCAAAGTTTAACCTTTGCTATAGTAGTCTGGATGGAATATGAACAGCATGTTTCAGTGCTGAAGGTCTCTTCAGTCCCTTTGGAGAGAAACAAAACTTTATGTACTTTTTTCTTGAAGACTGATTCTTAGTGTTTAAATTGTGAAGTGGGTAATAGAGCATTACTAGTGATTTTACTCCTAATGAGGTTGCTCTCTATTAGTTAAGCTTGTGGTTATCAGAGTGAAGTTTCTTAGCACACTAGGCATTGCATTGACTTACTGAGTAGCAAACTCCTGTTTGGGCTGTTAGTTATAGTCTGGGATATCTGGTTTCCACTTTTCAGCCTTCTAGACTGGGGATTGGAATTTGTATTCAGTAGCTTGGTTTGCGAGACTCCTTTTGTTGCTGAGGTGGAATTCTCTGATTAGTTGTTGATTTTTCTTCCAAAGCTGAACACTAGCTAATTCATTTTTTTGAAGCTGTAGATAATTTTCTCATTTGCTTTATGCCTATTTGAGGAAATGGGAAACCTTTGGTTTAGGAACATATAACTGTGTTTTGAGAAACTATGAAAAGCTTGACTTTCATTACCCTTGATTTCAATTTTTCAGACTCAAACCCTATATGTCTATTGGCAACTTCTATCAAACAGCAGTGGGAACTCCCGTAACTTGGGAAGCTTATTTTGGAAATGGGCAATCTGTAGTTCATTGATAACGCGTTCATGATCTACAGAGAACTTCAAAGCTTACAGTGCAAATGTCTTCCTATTTCCAGCAGAAAATGTATTTGATGTTTAAGTGTGAAATAAAGTCGACATTAATTAACCTTAATTAACAGTTAATTAACCTTAACCTATAACAACCTTATCCCTTTCTTCACTGTGACCAGCTACTCTAATTAGTTTGGGATGTATGGAGAAATAAATTGGATAGATGGTGACCCACTCAATCTTTTGAACAAAAGTCAAAGCTTAATGATGAGAATTGCTTCTGAAGAAGCAAGAAAGAATTGATTCATATGTTTAGGGTAGTTTATCCTGAAACTTTTCAAACATAAGCATTTCTGTAAACGACAAAAGCAAGAAAAAAAAAATAGTTTCCTATTCATTGCTTGGATCTGTTGAGTTCGCACTAGAAGTTTTTAAAGAAGCAATCTGTGTGTAGCTATCTCACTAGTCAGATGAGGCAGCCTTCTTCACAAACTCTGCTTCTGATTTTATTGTTTAAAATGTTTTAACTCCAGTTCCTCTTCAACTAGTAACTAATTGTTGATGGGTAAGGGTTTCCTGAAAGTTAAACACATGCAAGAAAAAATGTGCATATAGCACTGTATTTTGGTAGTTCACAGTTGATATGCAGTGTAATACCCTAAAGCACATGGATTTTTCTTTTTTTTTAAATAGTTCTGGACTTCAGATTCAAATTTAACTTTGAACATCAACTATTGAATCTGTAAGTTTTCTAAATAAGCACAGTAAACATACTCAGCAGGTGCTAGTTGTAATTTATCTAGGGATATTCAGTACAGTCTTTGCAGTTTGGTAAGAGAGCCATGTTGGTTGTGTGAAGTTCATAATACATGACATAAATTAAATTTTATTTCTGTTTTTGTATTAAAGCATGCTCCTTGTAGGAGGAAAAACAAAACAAAAGCCAGAACACTCTTGAAGAAATAAAGGAACTTGATTTCCAGAAAGGAGAGAAATTAAATAGTAAAACTAGTGCTTGCTTTTTTCCTAGATGTGGCGGATGACTATAATAGAATTGGTTCTTCATTATATGCATTAGGAACACAGGACTCCACAGATATATGCAAGTAAGATTTTGTTAATAGCTTACGGGGGAATTTGCTAAGTAGCAGTCTTAATGATGACCTGCTGAGTTTGGTAGCACTCTTGTTATGAGAAGAACAGAATTTATTGCAGATATATCCTGTTAAGAGATTTTCTTCGCTAGCATTTCTGTTCTGTAACGTGAGACTGCTTTAATATTATTGCTTTAATCATTTCCTGGGAAAAATGCCATTGTTTTCTGTAGTTTGTAGACAATGAGGGGAAGAGCCCTCACAGAACAGACAATGCCTCAACTCTCACTTTTTTTTAAAGTGTTTAAAGTGCTTCAGTGAATGCAACAAGGGTGTATCATAGGTCTGAGTGTACAGATTTCTTGGATGTTCCTGTAACAGCATCTTGAAAGATAACCTTGCTGTTCTGGCAACTTATTTACTGCCTTAAGGGAAGTAAAGGAATGGAAATTCCAAAAGCTTTGAAAATAGCAGGAGGATTCTGTGTACGGATGTGTCTTTCACTCTTCCAGTAGTTTGCTTGAATGTGAACTGTTTGATATATCTGAAAGTAAAAATTAACTAGCTAAAGATGTTAGTTAATGCTTGTAAACATTTACTAGTTTTACAATAGATAGGTGTGTAAGAAAGGTGACCTTTTTTGTAATTTTACCTGATTTATAATTTTATACTTTCAAATGTTGTGATACCTTACAGATTACTGTAATGATTATAAACAATTACGTTGTTTATAATAATGAGATTTGATGTAGTCTGTTAAAGTCTGTCAGGAATCACACCTGTCTCCTGTCAAAAAGAAACTACTATAATTCAGTCCGCTTTGGTACCAAACGTGTGTATCATCTCCTGTGATGAAGATGTGCTGTGCTTTTCAAGCTTACTGAATTTCAAGTAGGGCATGCATTGTGTTTACTCTTTAGAGAAAAGTTATGAAGGAAAGTTGGTAACTGTAGGACTGTTATCAGGATGGTGGTATTTTGGGTTTAATTTATAGAAGTTAAAGGATCTCTGAGGAGCTGTTCAATTATTCTGTAGTAAAATCTATCCCTACATTACACTTTCTCTCTTACCTTTTCTGAAGTTGTACAGTTCCCAAATGTTTCAAACTGCAGTACTTCAAACTCTTAATGTTCTTTAGATTCTGTAAATGACAATTATAAGCAGTGCATTTACAGTCTTCATTGCCATACACAGACTGTATTTTGATTTATAGAAAGCTGATTAGGCTGTTCAAGTTAATATTGTAATATAAGCTCTTTCCTTCCTACAGGTTCTTTCTGAAGGTATCAGAATTATTTGATAAAACAAGGGTATGTATCTTGAAACCTTTGTAGATATATTCTTTGTATCTATCTTTGAAGTACCAGGATATCTTGCGTCAATTATGCATTAGGATGGAGATGTTTTATGGACACTGTGATATTGAATATGTAAGCAGCATGCATTAGGGAATGGAAAAGCATAAATTTTCAGTCATCTGTAAAATGATTGATCTTTAGGAGTACTTGGTCTACTAAATTTTTGGCAGTCTTCCTTCCTTCTGTGTAATAAGCTAGTAAAGGTGCCTCTGAAATGCCTAGACTGCTTTTCATACTTCGTATTGGTTATCATAAAACTTATTAAGGAAAAAAAGAAATGTAATCCTTAATTAAAAAAAAGAAGTGGTCATGTTGCTTGTTTCTGAAGTTAAGACCTGTTTCTACAGATGTCACAAATCAGGAAATGTTTTGAATGAAAAGTGTTACTTTCCTAAACTGAAACAGTTGTATATAAGTGGGTGCTTTGAAGGAAATGGAAATTCTGAAATTACTTGCTTTGATCTCAAATGTTAGTTTTTAGAATTTTTTAATGTAAAATTAAGATTTTAAAAATGCCTTTATGCACTCTAAGTTTACAGAGATATGTTTTAAGTGCAATAATGCAAAATACAAATTTTACAAATTGAACCATTTATTGCAGTTCAGTTACAGTTGCTCTATTGAAGTAGAGTAGAGCCTTAAAATTTGTTTTCATTTGATCTTGAAAACTACACTTGTACAAGTTTTCATACCAGATAAGTTTTTGTTTCTCTTCTATATTTTTTTCCTAGTGTAAAATAATAATAGGAATTGGGAATAAAGCTTTTTTGTTTAAAATAGAAAGCCAGTTGTCACATTTTATTAGAAAAGACTAATACAATTTCCCTTTATGCACATTTAAGAATTGTATCACAAATGCATGATTAACTTTTGAAGAAGACAATGACTTGCACTGTTGCACAGTTCATGTTGTACTTACGTCCTACAAATATGTGTCTGATATCTAGATGTTTAAATCAATGTTTTTACTTACTGTTTTTTTTTTTTTTCCCAGAAAATAGAGGCCAGGGTATCTGCTGATGAAGATCTTAAACTTTCTGATCTTCTGAAATACTACTTAAGGGAGTCTCAAGCTGCTAAGGTAAACTTATGTTTTGTGTTTGGTGGATTGGTGTCCCTTTTTTTTTTGTTTTTTTTTTTTGCTTTGTTTTTAAGAAAGGGTGGGTGGTGGAAGAAATAGGCTGCTTTTTTTTTATGGAGAGGTTGAAATAATACCACCTCCAGCCTGCTCTTTTTCCTTCAACTGTGCAAATTTTATCTCTGTTTTATATAAGAAATAGCAGTGCAGTTGTTTGGGCTCTATGGACCACTTGTCAAGGCTAAAACATGCAGTATAATTAAAAACAGTAGAAGAGCACTTGATAAATTCTTCAAGCTGTAGACTGCAAGCAGATTTGTTTTGTTCATTTTAATATTGAATATAAATACTCCAGGTTCTCTGCAAGCGCTGATAAAAAAAAAAAATGTGGGCAGATTGGATATCCTGTACCTAAAAAGACTCATTTTTATTGTTGCTTGATATAAGATGATTAAACAGTAGAATATGGAAGCATTTGACAGAAAGTGTCTGTATTTAGATCACACCAATAACTGCTGCGCAAAAAAAAATACTGCTATTTCTTGAGCTCTGTTTGTATTTCTGATCTGTAATCTAAATATAGTTTGTTTCTGATCTAAAAAGCTGTTATATTTCCTATGATTGCCTTCTCTCAGACTTTTTGCAGTATCATCTAAGCCATCTGGTGCTAGCTTCTGTCAGACAAGATGCAGACCAAACAGTATTAAATTGCATGCCCGATCCAGCATGAACATTTCTGTGTGACTTGCAGGATGAATACAATGAATGAAAATAATTTAGTTAGATTTACAGGAAGAAAGGTTAATTTTAATCTAATTTGCTTTGTTACTTTGTATATGCTAAAATGTTTGAGTACAGTAGTGTAAGTTCTGTATGGCCTTTATCCTTTATAGGATCTCCTATATAGAAGATCTAGGTCACTAGTGGATTATGAAAACGCTAATAAGGCATTGGATAAAGCAAGAGCGAAAAACAAAGATGTGCTGCAAGCTGAAACTACTCAGCAGATATGCTGTCAGAAATTTGAGAAAATATCTGAATCGGCAAAACAAGGTATTTGGGTAGCTTTTGATCCCGTATTACTACTTGAAAAATAATGGATTTTAAGTTACTATTAATGAGAATAAGATTTTGTTCTGCGTTTCCTAAGCAAAGGCGTTATTTTTTTAATTAGTATTTATTTATTTATTTTGGACAGTTCAAATGATATTTTCCTTTGGTTCTGATAGCTTCATTAGTCAATAATATCAATGTTGTAATTGCTTGGCAGAGCGAAGTCTAGGTGCAGATTATTTTTTACCCCTCTCTTACAGACTAGGATATAAAAGGACAATTGCTGGCAGTAAAGGCAAGCCTGATATTTTTGAGTTCTGTTGAAATTCACCTTCTGGTTTTATGCAGTCTGTTGCAACAATGACACTAAAAAAGGGAGGGGTTATGAAATGAGGTTTTACTGAAGATGTAGAGTTACAGTAATTGTGAAGGAAAGCAGTATTATTTACATGTTGGCCTCTTTCCTGGAATTGTACTCCTTTTTAGGCTTAGATTGTTGTGGGTAAGTAGTTATCTGACTCATTTGGGACAGATTTGTACAAGTTCTTCTGTCTTCATCAGTTAAAGGAACTGTTTGACCCTGGAAATCTGGCTAATTATTCTTCTAGATGAGACATCACTGACCTCTTCCTTCTTGAAGGAAAGTCGAGGCACTAATAATAATACTGTTAATGAATCCAATCTTATTTTATATAGAATTGATAGACTTCAAGACAAGAAGAGTTGCAGCATTCAGAAAAAATTTAGTGGAACTAGCAGAACTGGAATTAAAGCATGCTAAGGTAATTATGGTCCTTTTTTGGCCTTTATTTCAACTGGTTTTAAGCATTAAATGCTGAATAACCAAAACACCTGTGTTAGTTATGTGTGATACACGCTCCTACATCCAGGGAGAGGAGTTTGATGATAAGCACCTTCCAGAAAGGTAAACTTTCTACAACTTTCTTAAATAATAAGAATAATATCGGTAAAATATATCTGAGGGCCTGGTATGAATTGTCTTTAGAAAACTTATCCCTTTGAAGACAATTTTGACTGCGGTTTTATGTTTTGCTAACTCTTGGTATTTATTGCTATAGCATGAGTACCTGCCAGTTTTTAAAATCTCATCTTATGATTTTTTTGTTGTGTTTTCTCCTGTTATCCAGATGTTGGGGACTTGATAAGTAGGACAGACTTAAGCATGAGATTGTACGAGATTTGTATGAAGTCAGGAACTAAAGTCAGATCAGTTCTGTGTGTACACTTTTGGAAACTCTTTTTGCCTTTAAACTAAGCAATGCTAACAGAAGATTTTATTTTGCAGATGCATAGCATAATGTGTAGGTATACTTTATTAGCAGATCAGACTTTTTAACAGTGGAGCAAGGGAATGTTGAATTAAATTATTATTTTTTAAATAATTAGTATTTTAGGCCTGTTCTGTGTTTCTTAATAATTTCAAGCAGCTGTAGCTTACATGTGTTCAAGCAGGTTGTGCAAAAGCTGTGTTTAAGCCTACTCAGTATTTTACCATTGGATTTTGGGGCATTCTTTTGTTGTGCTTTCATGTTCAAGAAGGGAGGACTGATAGTCTGAAATTTGGTGAAACTTCTAAGGTATACTTAAAGCATTTAGAGCCTTGGCTGCACTTTGTGTTATGACAGGAATTTTAACTAAACTACTTCCCTCAACAAAAAAAAAACCCACAAAGATTTTTCCACAAATATAAATATATACTGTCTTGCCTTTATGGATTCTGATGTAAAAAACAAAAACACCTTGTTGCCTTACTGATAACAGATGTCTGTTTGGAATTGGCAGAAGAAGGAAGTAAGCAAAATCCACAGCTAAGGGATTTGGTTGAATGCTTTGTCAGACATCCTTTGTTCCCTGCTTCTGCCACCACAGTCTACCAATAACTGTAATTTTTAGTGCTCAGGAATCTGAGTTGGTAAGAAATACTTTTCTGAATGTGAAATTGGAGGACTTTTGAGCTATGCTGGTGCAAGTCAAGTATATAAAATGTTGCAGCTAGAAAGAGCAATGGTGCCTCTGTTGTCCTTCGTTTACTATAACTTAAATAAGGTTATTGTTGTGAACTTCGTAAACGTAATGAAAACGAATAGTGTGCCTGTGTGTCAGTAGGCTGTCATACTGAGACTGGAAATGACTGAGAACCTTTTTGTGCTATGTAATAGCCCGTGAACTGCAAATTATTTCATGCTCCTGCTGAACTGTAAAAACACAGGCAAAAGATTACTTGTCATACTTCTGCTATAGGTAACAGGCATGCAGTCCAGAAGTTGTTCAAGCTGAAAAAGAAATCCATTCCATTAATGACTTTGTTACTAGCTAATAATTAACTGTTATAATAATAGAGCCTTTAGATTTATGAATCCTATACACCACAAAGATGGGCTACCACGTCCACATACATTTCTGTATATTGAGCTTGTTCATATCACAGAATTCAAACCAAGTGAAGCAGCTTGTGACTGCCCCCTACATTTACAAACGTGAAAGAACAAAAAGCTACTGAAGCTGTAACTGAAATACGTCTTCTGAATAAGTCTGAAAAGGGTTCAGTAGACTTAAGCAGAAATCTTCTGTTTTAATGTAGTTAATTGCTTAATGTGGATTATAAAAAACCTTACTAGAAGAGAGAGCTATGATTTCTGACCTTTTCATGCAGAGAAACAAATGTCCTTTTGCATATCTACCACTGGTCACTTGGTAGGCTTTCAACTGTGAAAAAGTAAGAATTACCCATTCTTAAGTAGTTGTGTGGACAATTTATCAAGGAGTGCAAATTACAGCTTTTGATACTGATTAGTTACAGGTTTTTTTTTTTGTTTGGAGACATGTTCTCAGGTTAGTTTTTGGAGGATTTTTTTAAAAGGAAGCAGTTTCTCCCATGTTTACAGGTGGGCATTCAGAGTGGTTTGTCATTGCATTTTGCCTGAATCTGATTGGAATTACATTTAGCAGTTAATAATCCATTATTTCTTACAGAGGATTCAGATTGGGGAACAAATATAGTACAGCTATTTAAGAGTGAACAGATGGTGACGTAAAGTGATCTGAGTATAAATGAATGCACAAAACAATGTGAATACTGATATATATTGTTTTTTTCTGCAAAGTATCTCCTGGCTTACCAGCAGTTCACCTGTGCAAACTTGGCAGTGGTAGCTTTTTAACTGCTAGCTCTGTAAATTCAATTAGAAATCTGAAAGTCAACCTGGTAGAGTTAGAATGCTTTAAATATCGTTTAAAAACTGACATACAAAATCTCTGTTTGGAAAGAAGGGCAGAACTTGACTGTAGAGATAAAACTTAGTTAATGTTCTAATAATGCTTTCTGTAGTCTCAGCCTTGAAACTTTTGTGGCTAAATCATGTAGCTAAGCACATAAATCTGGGGAGAAGTCTTTTTTGCAGTGCCCATCCTTGAAAAGAGCTACAAGCTGAAATGGCTGCTATCGGTAGGAGATTGCAAAGCACTGGTTAACACTCAGTGATAAAATCAGCGTTCTTTTCGCGTATGAGTGCTTCTGTTTTGGGAATGATACTGCAGTGACAGAGTAATGGCAACTCTGTGTAAAGAATGAAAACTTTACAGCTTTGAACTTTTTTGCTGAGACTGCTCTGCATAGAATAGTTGATATGGCCAAACTAGATCATCTGTGAGAAACTTGTGAAAAAAACATGGAAATGGTAGTAGTGCTTATTTTTGAATTTCAAGTTTAGTTTCATGACACAGCATTCTTAAAGTCAACAAAAATCTTTTCCTTGAATGTCTTCACATATACTTAATGTGTATCTGTTTTCCCTTAATGGTGAACGTTGTTGCTGTTTTAAAAAAATCATTTCTTGTACCTTGAATGTAGAAGGAAACGTGGTCATATTTTTCTGTATTTTTACAGGGTAACTTACAGCTGCTGCAGAGCTGCCTGGCAGTGTTAAATGGTGACACATAAGCTACGCTCCGTCCTCCCGCTAACAAGGGCTGCCCTCCTGGATTTTGTTTTCATGACTTTAAATAGGCATTTACAGTTCCCTGGAGAAATTGTTTGACAAAGTGCACATAAGTGAGCTCTACCTTTAAAAAAAAAAAAGTTAAAACAAAGACCTGAAAGTAGCTCAAGACTATACAAAGCAACAGCTTACTTGTTATTCATGCATATTCATGTTTATTTAATCATTATATGCTTTCATTGTTCAGAAACCAAATGCTGTTTTTGTGAAACTAGCCAATATAATTATGTACATGTTATGAATACTACGATACAGCTGCCAATCATTTACCTTTGTAAGTAATTTCTGAAGTTCACCATTTGACGTACATCGTTCAAATGGCTTAACTATGACCATTAGATATTTGACTATTGTTACTATAATGCATTGTATACACTGTCTTAGTTTTTTCCATTTACTGATATCAAGAAACTTAATCTTTTTTTCAATTGTGAACATTTCTTAGAAGTTTTGAAGAACTTTGTGTAACCTTTATAACTATGATTTAAAAGGAAAAGCAAATACATTAGTATGTTTGCCTTAACTTGTAGACTAATCCAATTATTGTAAAATAAACCATGAAATCAGTGATTTTTCTAAAATTATGCAGACATTGTATCATCTATAAGCTTAATATTTTCTAGTAAATCAGATTAGTAAGTAGATTTTTGTTTGTCACGTCCTGTAAAACAGGTACCAGATTGATTTGACATGAAGTACTCGCCTGGTAATTTTTCACTTGCATTCTCAGGTTTACTCATTTGCCTCTGTTCATCTGTGACTTTCCTGTCAAGCATAGCTTTTTTTGACCTTAGTGCTGACTTTGCATTTTCTTTGGCAGAAGTGTTTTTTAAGGGAGCTAACTGGTTTCTTTCCAGAAGGGGAAAGTAAACTGGCAGAAGGGTATTCAGTAGAAAAGGTAATACTGCCCCACTTTTATACAAATGAGAAGCTTTGCTTCAGAAAAGCAGTAGAGGCATACCCAATAAAGGAATGCCTGAACTGCTGTATCTCCTTCTGCTAACTGGATTTAGAGCTCTGTTGTTTGAATTCATGATCATTTGTTGAATGCTTTTTCTCTCTCCCTTGAACCACAAGTCCTTTCCAAGAGCTGCTGTTCTCTTGTATAATCTCAGAATGTCATAAAATTAGGCTTTACTTGATTAATCATTTATCACAGTGGGATTGCTGCTTTGTATGGGTTTGTAGCCCTTCAGCAGGGCAGCAAAATGCCAGTGAATGGCTTTTTTTTGTTTGGAGATGCTGACGAAATGTCAGTGGCTGTCTCTGTAATTACACTCTCCGGTACTGCTGCATGGAGGGCTAGGTTTATTTTCAAATAGGGTGAATTGCACAGTGTAGTAAACCACAGCACTGCACATGGAATGTTTCTAAGACAGAGAGGTTCCTCAGCTTCACGTGCTCTTTGCATTGAGTTGCATAGGCATAGCCTCAGACATGTGGTTATCAGTGCCTAGGGGCTATGAGCAACTCACGTCATGTATATACTATTTTCTATTACTGGCAACTACACTAATACTGTGCTGTTCATCTTCCAGATATAAAGGTATAATTCCTAAGGAACTCATCTATAAATAGACTGTAAGGGACAAAAGACTACAATGTATATACAGTTAACACAATTGTAAATATTTTAAGTAGGATTGTGGGAACAGTTTTTAGATTAGTCCTCGTTGTTCAGTGTTAGTAGCTCATTAAATTTTTTTCAAGCCTCTTGGTATTGGGTGTGTCTCTTCAACCTTCAGCCTGACCCTAGCGCGCCGCTCCGGGCAGCACAGCGCGGCGCTGCTCGGCGGGAGGGCGCGCGCGCGTCCTCTTCCGGGGGTTGGGCCGTGCTGCTTCCGGCGGAAGTCGCGCAGGGCCCGGAAGTGGCGGGAGCGGGACGGCAGCGAGGGGCGGGGCGCAGCCATGAGCCGCCTGCGGGAGGAGGACGACCCGTACGTGGTGGAGGAGCCCAGCGACGAGGAGCGAGCGCTCAGCAGGTGCCGCCCTGCTCCCGGGGCGGGCTGGGGGCTGCCGCTTCCCTCCGCTGCAGGTTTTGGTCTGTGTCGTACTGCCGGTAACGGAGGAGGCCGCTGAGGGTGTGAGGGGTCCGCCACAAGTCACGGCAGCGATCCCTTGGAGCCCGGGTGTTTGCCTTTGTAATCCCCGACACACCGAGCTGCGGAGCCCCCGCAGCCGTGCTGCTGGCGTCTAGCGGCAGGCTGCACTCAGTCAATTGCTCCTTTGCATTAAAACCAGTCAGAGTCTGAATAATAAAATAGCTCGGTGGATTTCGCATATATGCACGGATAAGTGCTCCTCGGTATTTTCACTCAGCTCAGATGGTGGTTGTCCTAATTAGTCAGTGTAGTGAGCTGTTAATAATAATTAGGTGTGTGATGTTTGAATGTTTGTAGCTCTGAAGATGAGGTGGATGTGCTCTTGCATGGCACTCCTGACCAGAAGCGGAAACTGTTACGGGAGTGCCTGACTGGGGAGAGCGAATCTTCCAGTGACGATGAGTTCCAGAAGGAGATGGAGGCAGAGCTCAACACCACCGTGAGAAACATAGAAGGCAAATGGAAATCACCAGAAATGGGTAAATCATTCTCGACACCTGCTCGCTTGTGAAATTGAGGGTTTAGGGGTGTCCAGTTAAGGAGTTGATGTATTCTCACAGCTGAGGGGGGTTCGCAGTGGCAATGGAGTGCTGTTTGAGACCTGTGGAAAGGTCTTAAAACGACTCTTCAGTTCCGCAGAAATGGGTACTTGGGTACCTTGAATGCATCTGTTTCATCCATTCTAAGATTTTTGCTTTTGTTGTTTCTGAATCTCTAATTTCCTGTTACATTGTGATTTCTCTTTGTGTGATCAGCCCTCTTTTTTCCCCAATGTCTCTGTAACTTCTATTTTAAGTAATTTTCACGTGTGTATTTAGAAGCCTTTCAAGCAGTTTGCAGTCTCTTTGTCCAGTTGCACAGGATGCTATCAACGTTTGGAGCATGTTCTTGCTGAAAGGAATGGCATATTGTGGGTTAAGATCCCAAATCGACTGGGGAAAAGAGTCAGGAAAAATATTAATTCCCAGAGTGCTCATAATTCTAAGTTGCATCAGGTAGTGAAACTGTGTAAAGGATTTATCCATTCTGGAGTTTATATACTGTTTTGGGTGCTGTAGATTTCTCTGGCATTTAAAGAACTTTCGTTCTTTTTACGTGGTACAAAACATCTGGTGAAGTGTTCTTAATTTTCTGCAGTATTGATGTAGTACTTGTTTTAATGTAGGAACTTCATTTTCCATGTAGCAGATTTAATGGTTTTGTTTGTGTTAGTGGTCCAACTTGATCTTTAAGTTCTGTGTTTGCAGTTAACAAAAGGCACTTACAGTACTACGTGCACCCAGTGCAGAGTGGGACTTTTGGTGCAGACTGACTGTGGTAGATGTGATTGGCAATTAATCTGAGCCTTTTATGAACTTCTGCATGAAGTTAGTACAGAATGTATGAGATGTAGTTGTTTTTTTGTTTTTTCTCCTTTAGATTTTATATTAATCAAAGTTTATGAAACAGTTTGCCACACTTGTATTTCTTTTATATGACTTTAGAGAAGAAGAGAATAAACTTTCCTTTGAACCATACCTCAGGTTCGAAGGAATTGAGCAGTTTTACCTGTAAATGAAATAAGAAAAGTAACATGGTTGATCAGGACATGGGAATAAACTGGGAGACCTGCAGCCTAACATGCACAGATAGACTGGGGGGCTCTTGAGTTGGGCAACTTGGAAGTGAGGGTTTGTTTTGGGCTGTATGCACGTTATTCTTTTGGTGAGATATTCTTATCACTTTTCAATTTAACACAGGTACTTCTTCAAGCACTGGGCAGGCTGGATCTGCAACCACTTCAAAATACTATGATGACATTTACTTTGATTCTGATTCAGAAGATGAAGACAAAACGGGTAAGGAGCTGAGAGAGAAGACAGCATCTTTAGAGTAGTACTGTATATCAGATCCAGTAGAATCCTCTCAGGGCGTCAGAGGCTATTCCCCTTTTGGGGGCAGTTACCAGCCTTTGTAGTCTCAACAAAGTTCGTGCAACTTTATGATGTGTCCCAATGTATGTAAGGTGCTTTAGTCCTTTCAGGTGGTCTATTCAGAGGAGGAATAAACTAGATATTTACAAGTTAGTTTACATTTATTGCAGGTACTGAAAGTGAAAATTGAAAAAATTACTTTTTGATCAGTTGAGTAGAGAATCATCATATGTCTAACCGATGGAACTTGTGCTTGCCTAAATCTCTACAGTTATGCAGGATGTCCAGAAAAAAAGAAAACATCAGCAACGTCGGATTCTTACCAATGACGAGCTGCTATATGACCCAGAAGAAGACAGTCGAGACCAAGAGTGGGTAGACTCACAGAGGAGGAGGTAAGAGACTGTAAATAATTATAGGATGCTTACCATAAACTGAAAAATTCCAGTAAACATGCTGAATGTATAAAGAAACCCTATACTGTCAAGTTCACTCGGTGCCTTAGAATTTACGGCACAGGGAATTTAAAAACTTGTAAAACTTCTGCATTTGTGTATTGGGAATAGTCTCTTTAAAGTGACAGAATGCTAAAACGTGCTGTTTTTCAAAATCAAAATTTCTGAGTTCACTAAGCTAGTTTTGTCTATAGATTTTATAAAAATAACTATGATGTTGATGAAAAACTTGTAATAAGAACAGCTCAAAACTGCTTTACTTGAGGTTTCTTCGAAGGGTGAAAAGTGCTTGTTGCAGCAGAGAAGAGACGTAAATCTGTTGAAAAGCACATCAGTGTATGTTATCTACAGAGATTGTTCTTGAGACACCTGTCTTCTCCAGGAAAATGATTATTGAGCACAAATCCACATCAAAAGTATGCATATCTCTGGATGAAAATCTATACAAATGAAATGGAAAAATATTTGAGTGTGGTTTTTCCCCATTGTGCTTATATTTCTGTAGTTTCAGTTAGTGAAAAGCTGTTGAGAAGGAGACAGGTATTTACCAATGTATTTTAATTTAAAATATATTTGAAGGTCAAATTGATGGGCAAGGATGTGTAATTTCACTTTTTTTTTTTATCCTTCCTCACTTCATTCGGTAGGTACCGTAATCAAAGAAGAGTGCTGCAGCCACAACAGACAAAACCTTCATCTGTTCCAAACAGTGATGCTGTTTTAAATTGTCCTGCTTGCATGACAACTTTATGCCTGGACTGTCAGAGGTAATTAGTGAACAATCAGAAGTCTTTCTGTAATGTCTCTCTTTGAGTCGTTTGCAGTTTTAGTGTGTTCAGCACTTTGATTAATTCTGTCTTGCAACGCGGAGCTTATAAACAGAAGATGGCTGTATGTGAATCAGGTGTGTGGGTGAATACCAGTTTAAAAAAATGATGGTGATCAGTTTAACCTGCACCATGGAGATGAAGAACAAGAAAGAACTTTAGCATAGTAGATAAAGGAACATGTTTAAAAAAAATTAGACTAAACTAGAAGTTCATTTTGGATATTGTGGATGCCCCATTCCTGGAGGCAATCAAGGCCCGGCTGGATGTGGCTCTGGGCAGCCTGGTCTAGTGGTTGGCAACCCTGCACACACAGCAGGGGGGTTGAAACTAGATGATCGTTGTGGTCCTTTTCAGCCCAGGCCATTCTGTGATTCTATGCTATATATTTTTTTCTAGTTGTGTTGGCTTGATGGTTAGAGGAGTAGAGTTATTTCAACGTAACTATTATTTTCATGTTAAAGTGTCTTTTTTAGGAGTGGATTAAGCAAAATCAAGGCAGCATATTATTTCTTGGTTTGAGTACCAGCAATTGTGTTTTTGAGTATAGTTATGTTAAGTAGTATCTGGAAAGCATTTAGGTGTGAATTCATAGTATGTTTTGCTGTTCTTCAGTGTTTCACTGCACTACAATCCTAATGACTACTGTTAACCTGGGCAGAAGAGGAGACTTTGCATTTCTGAATAAAGGAGAAAGAAATTCTGTGTAGTGAGGAATAAACTACCTCTAATTTATTGAGTACTTTTGCTGATTGAAGGTGAAATTCTCCAGCAGCCTGAAGTTATCTCAATGCTGGGTGCTGTTTCTCAATCTCTTTCCTCTTTCCTTTGCTGGTTCTGGTATTCCTTGACTCTGTTCTATAGTAAAGTATTTCAGTTTGCTAAGCTGACAGAAAACTGTCCTTTTTTATTGTCATACTGGTCTTCTGTGGGTTGAAAAAACTGAAATAGCTCAGCATGCCATTAGACAAGCCTTGGAAGTCAAGATAGGACTTCTGCAGCCAAGCATGCTGGTTTAGGCTGCTCTGAAATCCAACTGGACAGATGTGTTGATGCAGACCTGAAGTTTGCTAAGTACTCCAGCTGTGCAGTTGATATACAGATGACTGCTGAAAAATATCTTTTATTGTAGGCAGGATTTTTTAAATGTGATGTGTGATCGTTTATCATACAGAATTTCAGGCTTGAAATGTTTTAGGTTAGAAATACCATTGTTTGCATTCACAACTTCAAGATCTTTGCCTACCTATCGTAAGCCCTAAATAGCCATGCATGATTGTGCAGTACCAAGCTGTACTCCAGGGGTGCTTATTTCAGTGAGTACCAGTGTGTTTTTAAACATATTCCTCAAAAACAAGACAGACAGCTTCAGTTATTTCTGTGATTTTTTGTAGTTGGGACTGTTCTGTTTATAAAACTTCGTATTTATATGGCTTGCAGCCATTTGGCATGGCACTTCCTATCTTTACTCTGATTTCCAGAGATGATAACTTATTTCATGGAAGCAGAGTTTTACCTGTGGTATGACTTGCATTTTCTCTTCTTCTCCCTAGACACGAATCTTACAAAACACAGTACAGGGCAATGTTTGTGATGAACTGCTTTGTTAACAAAGAGGAAATTCTGAAATACAGAAAGAAGATAAAGAAAATAAATAAGAAAAGGAAGCACAGCGAAGAAACTACTCCTGTACAGTCAAATCAAGAAGAGGAGGAAGTGTATCATCCAGTATTATGTACTGAATGTTCAACTGAAGTGGCAGTGATGGATAAAGATGAAGTTTTTCACTTCTTCAATGTTCTAGCCAGCCACAGCTAATATGCAAAAGCAGAAAAAAAGTGTTCTGTTTAAGATTGTGTGAAGTATCAGAAGTGCAGGCACATTAGTCTTTTTAAAATATGTTCTTTTAAATGTACATTTTTATCAGAGAACTTTATAGTGGTTGGACTTCTGACGCTATTGCTATATTCCTTTTTATGAAAGGAATACTGTTAACTGCTTGCATTTGAGAGTGATATTCTTTTACACTGTCAGGTGGTTGCATTGTTGAGGATTTAATGTTTTGTAAATACAGTGTAAGATCTGCATATTATGATCATTCCCTGTATATGTACTGCCCATTACCTCAATATGTATTAGAATTACTGCTTAGAATAAATACTTTATAAGCTGGTTCTCTCTAGCTGCATTGGTCATTTCTATGGAACTGTTAAACTTGGTGGTTCCCCCTGAGGATTTTGGGCTCCTTTATGCTGGCATTCTTTGTTGATTTGCACAAACATAATTAAGGTAAAGAAAGAATTGTCATTGTATTTGGATTTGTGGCTCATTCATACAATTTTTTATACAGATTGGACGACTAGGTTATATCAACTTTGCTGGCGTGAATGATTCTGCATGGGTCATTTAAATCAACACTTAATGCTTAGTAATGCAGTTTGGAACTTTTAATATAAAGAGGTATGAAGAAAAGAACCTGACAGGCTGTTTTGATTTTTTTGTTGTTGTTGTTGTTACTGCATAGATGTTGCAGCAGACAGAAGAAAGATCAGAGATGACATTGACTTTTTTTTTTTCCCAATATTTTTTTTAAAGTTTGTAAATCTGATGAACATTTTGGCCCTTTGAATACTAAATGCTGTAGGCCAGAGTCTGCTGCTGGTTTGCCCACCAAAATTTGAGGATTTACACTGTGAGGAAGATAAATGACCAGGGTCTTATATTAGATGTATCTGGGATTAATGTGGAGGAAGCTGTGAAAGTGACATAGCAAGCTAAGGTGGAGCAGGATGTAAAAAGGAACTGAAGGAAAAGAATCAGTAAGATATTTTAGGGTTTTGTCATTGCCTGAATAACAATTATGCACAGGCCACAACTTGGAAGGACCTGCTGGAAGCAAATTCCTTCTCTAGTCAAGTATCACACAGTGTAGTGGATAACTTTCTGCAATGCAGACTGGTGTGATCTGTGCCTCTTTTGGCACTTTTACAGAGCTTCCTAAACATCCCTTGGGTTGGTAGCAGTGCAATTGCATACTTACTTATTTATTAATTGCTTTTTTGGATACTGGCTATCTTCATGTGTGGTGGTTTTTTTCTTTTTTTTTTTGTTTTTGTTTTAAAGGAAATTTAAGATTTATTTAACTTCTACTGAAGGAATTTAGTACAAATATCAATATTCACCTTTTTCTTTACAGTTTTCAAGGAAATCACTTGTTATTGATGGTGGCGGAAATAGGAGCCATCAAAATTTTTGTCTTACTGAAATGTAGAGCATGCGTTCTTGTAAAATTGGGGTTAAATGCAGACTGATTGTACTTTCCAGTAAAAAGAAAGTAAATCCTACTACACTTTGAAAGCTATATAGGTCCACTGTTAGAAAGTTGCAACTTTTATTTATTTGCTTTTTGTGTTTTTTTTTTTCTGATAATTCCAGAAATGTAGCTGTGCAAGCCTTAGGACAGATTTGAGCTTTAAAGAAGAGTAAATATTGTAATTGGTGTTTACTGTATCCAGAAGATTGCTGACTTCCATAGTAGTATGGTAAACACGAATATCCTGAAATTACTGCTTGTTTCTCAGGAAGAAGCTTGGAATACATATGCATTTTTACCTTAATGTCTTCACTTCTATTTTTGCATCAGCAGAACCTTTACTTCTTGATGAAGCACTGAACTATTGAGGTAGCTGCTGAACACTTTGTTGGTCAGGTTGATGTACCTTTCTCTGCATATCAAACCTACAACTGAAATTGAGCTTTGATTTGAAACATGGGATCTGCTTAAGATAAGATCTCTATATCATTTTTCCTACCTATGGTTTGAAGGGCATGTTGTCAGAAATGATGCCATCTAAAGTGGGATAGACTTACTACATGCTTTAATAGTGGAGTCATATATGGAAAATTTTGAATGTGAGAACTATTCCTTAGTAACACTGTGGAGGAGCAGTTGTAATAGAGCTGTACTCTGTGCTGTAGGGCATAGTGGCCTCAATGCAAACTGTCTTCACAGTCCAGGTAATGCATGAAAGCTATGGAGAGTCAGGGTAAGATCTTTGCACTGAGCTGCTGAAAACAGGAGAATGTGAGAATGTTGTTCAGGGAATCAAAGTTAGTGCAGGTGGTAGCAGGAGGAGCAGTAGCCGATGGCAATTCCTAACCAGGAGTAGGATGGAACTGGTGGAGGATGGGACACTACGCAGAGGAATAGCGTCCATTTTTTCAAGTGGCTAATAAGCAACAGTTGCCTTCTGAATATGCACCAAAATGAAAAGGTATAAGGGGCCTAGACAAACAGCTGGTGAATGAGGCAGGAAATTGTGAAGCTGGCATGCTTCTCAGCATTACCTTCCTTCTTATCTCATGTACTTGCTGCTGCTTTTTGCTCACTTGAATTGCAGTCCCTCTTCTTGTGGAGCATGGGAGCAGGTGAGACTGGAACATGTTCACTTGATATTGATACTCCTCTTGCAGCTGTGAAAGGGAGTAGTGCTGTAGTTGTGCTAAAAACCCCATGTGTCCTTGGACTTAGTGTTTATTTCGAAAGGTAGCTTTCATCACGGCTGCAGTTCTTTCAAGCAGTGTAAACAACACAAGACTCCTCCAGTATCAATTACGACAAGTAACATCTGTCTTGGGTAGGGGCAACAGCTCCTGTAGCCAGCTATGTGGGGGTATTAATTGTATGATTATGCTTATTTTTTCTTGTTCAGATAAATTATGTCTGAATGTATTCTGCCTGGATTAAATCCCATATCAGATCTTTCCACATAAATTACTACAGTATTTGCTTGTTTCTGCCAGTTTTCTTTTGCACAGTTATCTCCTGGTGCTGCAGGTGCAATTTGCAGCTCTGTAAATAATTAATATGAGCACCCTCCTGTGACTGTATTTCCTCGCTTTCCACTGCAATAACAGCACTGGTTACGTTAGGTGTGAGGCAGCTGCAAGACTAGAATTGCACTAGAACTGACATAACCTAGAGCTGTTCTACTGAGCAGGATGATGGCAGAGGACTGACAGCAGTTTCTCATCTGTGGTGCACACCTGGCATGTGCGTGAGGCCTTTCCTGGTGGCCTGGCTCCAGCACACCCGGGTTGGTTGTACCTTGTACTTGGTTGGCTTAATTGTGATGCTTGATTTCCCCACATGTTGCTTTTCACTGGGTTTGTGTTCTAACTATTGCATTTGAAACCCAACTGTCCACGTAAGCTGCCAATGGCTGTTATAACTGTGTGGTCCCAGGCCAATCTCTTGGCCTTAGATAAGGAAAAAATCAAAATAGCAGTTACGAATTTCTAACACTAAAGTGTCTGGCCCTAAACACACCTCTCAGAAGTACAAAGTTAGCAACTCTCATGATAAGAAGTTGATCTTTTGCCTTTCACTGTTGCTGTGCAGTCAATCTAGTCAGTCCAAGTTGACAGATTGTAAGTTCTCCTTTATCTGAGCAATGGTTTTGAGTGGGCTTTGCCAACTGCATACTGACGGTACTGAAGCATTCTGCAGAACCCTCTAACACACTTCTGATGGATCACGTTGAGTGCCATCTTCAGGTGATCTCTTACACCCAGTATGTCCATTTAAATGAAACAGGATGAGAGAAACTGTGTGCAGCAGTCTTCCAGATATGACTCAGATCTGCTCACATGGTGACGGACAGTCGTGTGATGTGATGTGATCTAATCAGGAACAGCCTCGTGCATACAGCTGATTTATTCTGTAGGGGAAAATCAGTGCGTTCTGCTATGGGGACTGTGAGAGGGGCTGGGTTTTGTAAGGCTGGGTTTTGTAATACGTGACGCGAGCTTCTCCTGGGATCTGCAGAGACTGTTTTGTACAAGAATGGGGGCAGCCTCACGGCCCCTCTAACCGACTCCAGGACTGACTCGCAGTGACGGCGGAAGGGAGAGGGTGCGCTCCCCTCCGCTCCCTCCGCCCTGCCGCCAGAGGACGTGCGCGGCAGCCTGGGCGCTGAATGTCCGCCCCCCCCATCGCCCGCTCCGGGGCGCCGCCGGCCCGGCCCGCGCCCCGCCCGCCTCGCAGCGCCTCCATTTCGGGAGGCCGCAGCCCAGGGCCGGGCCTCGCGCGGCGGGGCCAGTCGGCAGAGACGGCGGGGGAGGGCGGGTCCCGGGCAGCCACCGCCCCCGTCTCCGATCGGCCTGGGCCCGGCGCAGGCGGCTCGGGGCCGGCGGCGGGCGGGGAGAGCGCGGTGCGCGCCATGGCGCTGGGCTCGGCCTGGAAGCAGATGTCGTGGCTGTACTACCAGTACCTGCTGGTCACCGCGCTCTACATGCTGGAGCCTTGGGAGCGCACCGTCTTCAGTATCCTTCTGCCGGCGGCGCGCGACATGCCGGGCGGGGAGCTGTGGGACCGGGTGGGCTACGAACGGCGTCTGGCGCCGTAGCCGATGCCGGCCGGGTCGGCGGGGCCCTGGGAGAGGTGCGCGGGGAGCTGGCGGGGCTGCGGCCGGCACGGGCGTAGCGCGGCCGGAGTCGGGGAAGAGCCCTCGTGCCCGCGTGTGCCTTCTGTCACAGGCGTCTGGCCGCTCCGACTGCCTCTGCCCGGGGCCTGGCGTGTTTTCTCCTCTGCTTTTTTATTATTATTATTATTGGTTTTTATTTTTATTTTTAAAATTTTTTTCTCCCGTAAAATTGCGGTAGTTTTTTCCCCCCGACTCTTCAACTGGAGCCCCACGGTTTCTGCTCAGCACAAGTCAGCACAAGTGAATTCTGTTTTTTGTTGTCTAGTAGAAAGTAAATGTGTGCTGCCAAACCTGGAGGGCTTCGGTTTGGGCTGCGCTTTGTCACACGGTGTTTGTTAGAAGAGCATTTAATCCTTCAGCTGGTAAATTTGTTTGGCTCTTCTGGAGTGGAAGAACTGGCTAGATTCTAATGTGGAGGCTTCTGTATGCAGACTGCTTATAGGTGAGCTTTGTCAAGCAGCTCTGTCAGACTGGCACTGCGCTCTCCTAAGGGCTGTTATTTATCACAAGTGGTGTTCTTTGCAAGCGTGGCTGTTTTGATCTCGAGTTAAAATGATGTCTCATGAAATGACCCTGAGCCATCTCCAGTTAATGCTGAGAGGCACAGAGATGAACTAACAAAAACATTAACGCTGCTTTCAACCGTCAAGAAGGGTTGAAGAGCGAAAATCTGCTTTTCCTGGTCAGTTGTAAAGGAACTTGTTTCATTATATAAGAGTGGTTTCCCAGGTTACAGCTGGTTACAGGTTGCAGAGAGTTTTCTTATGTACACTTGGTAAAAGTGTGGTCATTATTATTTTTTGGCTTTCTAATACTTAGAGATGCACTGTGCACAGTTATTGAGGCAGTAGTTCTTAGTTTCAAAACACCGTGTTTCTGACAGAACACCCTCATCTGTTTATACTGCGTATCACTGAAAACGTTTCATTTTTGCTTTCCTTACAATTAGGCTAGTTATAAATATATATTTTTTTCTTTTTGTGTTAACCAGACAGCTTCTTGGACAAG
Source organism: Chrysolophus pictus (assembly GCA_037305975.1). Lineage (NCBI taxonomy): Eukaryota > Metazoa > Chordata > Aves > Galliformes > Phasianidae > Chrysolophus > Chrysolophus pictus. The sequence goes on along the minus strand of CM074580.1, from coordinate 36,167,992 downwards.
CCATTTAAGTAATTGACAGATGTGTATGCGTGTTTACTTACTTTATAAAGTGCTTGTTTTGCAGTGAAGTGATTGTTGCTCCACTTAAAATAATATCCTGAGTGTCCCATGTATTGTTTGCAGCATCAGATGAGCAGAACTGTGCCTGTCCTCAGAGGGAATGCTGTCACTGCTGGTGGGCCAGGTCTGCCAGGCACTGTGCAAGGACCACACAGGCAGAAGGCCTTGGAGCTGGCAGTGTAGAGACCTGCTGGGTGCATTTCCAGCCTCTTGTCTTCTAGAAGTGCTGGGAGCACTGATACTGGAATGTAGATCTATGGGTTGACCTTCATTTTAGCGTCTTGCATTGTGCAATCTTCTGGGACTAAAAATACACCCAGAAGCTGGTATGCTCTAATAAGCACCACATATACTTCTGCTCTATCTTGGGGAAGTCAGTCACAGAGCCTTTGTTGCACACATGCTGTGGTAACTTCGTTTCTCAAAGTTACGGAGCATGCACGGCTCCTCTGATTTCACCTGTGGAAACTGAGTTCTGTTATCTGTGTTATCATGCTTGTTAATCTTCAGAGCTTTATATAGTGTTTCTGAATCTCTGCAGGTTACTGTTGACTTTTGAATTTCTGAAGTCTTAAACTTTGAATGGCCTAATCCTTGAGTAGTCTGATGCTGTAGTTTCTGCAGATAAAGCCTGGAGAATCCTGGAGTGTGACAAAGGTCTAGTTGTATGTTTACATTGTAAGCTATCTGACTTCTCTGAGTTTCTGGTTTCCATTTGGAAAGTTCAGCTAAATGAAGGGATCATCTAAAGATTGCTTAGCAGATGGCTTCATGTGAGGTTTGTTTTGCAGCTCTGCCATAGTAAAATACCAGTGAGCATCTATTTATTTACATAAATTTACTCCAAATCATGCTGATCCTATGAGGTGTTGTGACTGAAATATCTGAAAAGGTGTGTGTAACAATGTCACCCACGTTTTTCGTTACCCTTGAAGCCTTTTTTTCCTAAGTACTGTCAACACTTAAATGGAGCTCCTTGTCTATGAGAAAAGGCCTGAGCTGACAGAGCAGCAAACCAAACAATGTAGTAACTTAAAGCCTAGGGAACACTGGTTTCCTGGCTTTATGGTCGCAGTACAACTTTCACGCCAGATGTTCTGTGAAAGATAAATTAAATTTATTATGTCATTCTGTTCTGATAAGTTGATATCAGCATTTAATGCTATCTGCTTAATAGTGAGCAGGTTGGGCACAAATAACTGCTCTTACTCAGTACAGGTATATTCATATAATCCTTTTGTTTTTGTTTTTTTTTTTTTCCCCAATGGTTGACTGTTCTGCCTGACTGATTGTGCTGGCTTCTGCAGGTGTTGCTTAATACCTTGGAGGATGTATGCATAATTCATATATCCTCAGTGCCCATTTTCAGTTCCTTCTTCTCCGTTCCCATGCTTCAGTCTGTACTGTTGTGTCTATGACAAGGCAGTGGATATCTTGCAAAGCGTCCTACTGTAATTCAGCTTATCACCCCTACCTGCGTTCTGTTTTCCAATGTTCTGTTGCTTCTTCCTACAGCTGTAACTGTTGAATACAGTTAGCACTTAGGATTTACAAATGTAATGTTAAGAGCTAGATAATGGAAAAATGGTAATGCTGTGCTTATATGACTTCAAATGTACTTTTGGTTTCAAATGCTTTCTTCCTTAACCGTAGTTCAGATTCGATGCTAGTTTCCATTGTTGGAATGGCACTGTACACGGGTTATGTGTTCATGCCTCAGCACATCATGGCGATATTGCACTACTTTGAAATTGTGCAGTGATGAAGAGAATGTATGTTGAAGAAGTAATCATGCTCTGAAATCTGGTCGACAAAGAAGATTGAACCTCTTAGTTTTAACGAGACTTCTACCAATGTCCAAAAAGGAAAGACACAGTGATGATTCTGAAGACTAGGAAATGAGATATGTAGAGCAGGGGCACGAGATGTCCCCTATATTGTGTTAATTCCTTTTGATTTTACAAGACATGCCCTTGTATAGTAGTTTTGTCTACCTTAACATTGTGATTGTACTTTGATATCAGTATTTTCTTAACTTTGTGACAGTTTCGATATTGCACTGTGAAAGCTTTTCTTAATTGTAATTTTGAGTAAATCTTAATTGCCTTCTATTTTTAATCAGAAAATCATCTAATTAAATGGGGCTTAAAGCTTTTGCTATTGTATGGTATGTATTTGCCTGGGTATTTCTATCAATGCATTTTTGTAAGAAAATACATCTAGATTCATATTAGAGACATGGATATATTCGTCTATTTACACAAATTAGTTTGTATGACTGAACTCAGGTGTACTGTTTTCTTGTTCAAACTTTGTTCAACAGTATATTTGTGCATATCACCTGAATTTGGAATTAGCAATTATTTCGAGTTTCTGCGCTCTGTATGTTGGAGGAGAGTGAGAGAGAGAAAGCACTGTAACAATGAAGGCTGCATTCTTTTTGTTTGAAGAAGTGCTGTGGTTATGGTTTTTTCATATGGGAACAAAAGCACTTTGCTGACATAGGCCCACATAAAGCTTTGGGATAGTACTTTAAATCAACACTTTTTCTAACAACCAATTAAATTGTACTTTTACATAATGCTTTGTTATGTTCCACTGGTGATGGTTTTCTGCTAATTTTCACTCAAAAGTGTAACAGCCTATGTTTTAAAAGGGGTTTTCTATCGCTGCTAGCGTTCCAAATGTGTTCTCTCTACAAATGACCAAAACATAGGGTTATAAATGGACTCAAGTTAAAACTACAGCAATAAGTAGCTGAAAACTTGACTGAAGTCCTGTCTTTTTTTTTTTAGTTTGTTTGTTTTTTTTTTTTAATAGGGATTGTTTTTCAGTTTTGTATACTGAAATGTAAGATGGTGACAACCTAACTTTCTTAAGTGTTTTTTTTTTTTGTTTAAAAAATAAAACTTTAAAGCAGAGCTTTGCTGCAAAACTTTCTTTGAGCAGTTAGTGTGTTTCTGAATGTTGCTTACTTTTCTCAGACCTCTACAAAAATGAGAACTAGTGACCAAAGAATTGTGATTTAGTGGCCCAGTAATAACATGCACTGTTGCATTTTTTTATGCGACTTCTTTTATAATGAGGAATTTTACCTAAGTTGTACAACTAAACTGTTCTATAGATACACCGTCTTTTAGGTTTATATGGCTTTCTCAAATGCACACAGATGGAGCAAAAAAACCTTTTTTCATTTAAGTACTTTATGCATCTCTGATGGAAACTCTATCATCATCTTTGAGCTATAAACAGTGGGCCTTCTTAGGTGAACCATAGCTTTACTGCCATTGGTAGAGGTCTGTCACTAAATTAGTGCCTTGCTTAGGGTGGAATTTTTTGTGAAAATTTCTTAAACTTTTAATTGCAATTTCACTTATCCCATGTCTGCATGAGAGACCCAAGCAGCAGTTACTGATTTGATAAAGCTGGAGACAACAGGCATGTAATCCTGCCTTATTTAAAGTTGGAAGAGCAAACATAGGCAGTTCTATTTTTAAAGTGCATCTACATGTGTGCATAAGCATTTAAAAAATAAAAATGGAGATAATGAGTAGTTGACATTCTCTTTTTGAAGTAGTGTATTGTAAATTCATGCTGCCTATGGGTTAAGTTGGTACTGTGATGTTTCTTTGTGAACTACCATTGTATTTGAGGCAAATTACTGCTGAGAGAGGGTTTTAGTTGTATGGGGGGAGGGGGGAGGGATTACAGTAACAAGAAGTAAAAGCTCTGTGCTGTAGCATTACGAATGTTAAAAATGATTTTTAATTGTGAAAGGTTTCATAAAAAAAAAAACTTTTGATGTACTGACTTTTATTAGCTGTCTTTTTTTTTTTTTTTTTTTTTTTTTTTTAGAAAAAGGGCAACCATAACCTTTAAACACTTGCATTATGTTAGAGTGGGCTTGATTGATATTGTACTTGGATTCAATTTGCTAATTTGAGGAATTTTTTTTAGCAGTATTTTTTAAATTATAAATCAAGAATTTCTTAGGAGTTTTGGACTGTTCTTTTTGGCTCTGGATGCTTTGTTAAAGATTAAATTATTTCATTAACAAAATACTGTATGTTTCTAGAGGTATTTCTAGAAGGAAGTATCAGCAGGGTGATTTTTGTAAAGGTGTTCTAATGAAGAGATGGATTAAGTGCAATAATTATGAAGGAAAATGAGTGTTTTTTTTTTTTTTTTTAAAGTAAGGATGTTGGTAGGAATTTAATTTATCATTAAATTTGAATAATAAATGAATCCTAAGGCTATGAAGTTGTTTCCCCACTGCAGTCCGCTTTAACGTCATGTTAATTGGGGAATCAATTCCTTCATGTTTCATACTTTGAGCTTTTTCTTTGCAAACTGAGGCACCTTAAATTCCATTTGGAGGAAGCAGGTCAAGTATACTTCAGTTTAAAAAATGATGTTGTTAACCAAGCCATCCGTATTTTTTATACAGGTAGAAACAATAATTGTGAGAAGTATCTAAGGGGTGTGTGTGGAAATCTGAGCCCTTGAAGTAGCTTTGTGTTAGTCTTTTAACAACAATAGCTCCTGGGATTTAGCTGGAGTCACTCAAAATGTGCTAACTCTTACAGTGCAGCTGATAACACCAGCTCTGTCAGACAGTCCCTACCAGAGGCTGGCATCTTGCCTACTGTGGTCCATGCTGTGGTCCATGCTGTGGTCCATGCTGTGGTCCATGCTGTGGTCCATGCTGTGGTCCATGCTGTGGTCCATGCTGTGCCTGGGGCTCAGCTGCCCTTTTGCTGGTCTGCTCCAGAACTGTCTACACACACCCCCATGACTGGTGCATTGTCTGGGTGCTGCAGGGATTAAAAACTCCTATGGTAGGAAGTGCTGTAGCTGTAAGAGGAAACTTAGGCACGAAATCTAGCTGGAAACTGTTCTGGGACGTGTGTGAGTGCATGTGTATGTGTACGCATGTCCCTGATCCATTTATAAAGATGTATCCTCCTGGTAGATGATTCCTTCTTTCAGTTTCTTCCTCGAAGATACTTCTCTGAGGTGGGATCAGGCTAAGATTAGCAAGACTCAGTTGTAATGTCTCTGGTGGCTGTGATAACTGTGTTTCTTTGGGGTTATTGTGTAGCACTTAATAGGTTGTGGGTGTTATTTTTTTGTTTGTTTGTTTTTAACTTCCTTGTGAAGGAAGACTCAAGAATCCTAAAGCAAGACTTTCTCACTGAAATTTAGCAAAAAAAAAAAAAAAAAAGTCATTTGTTTGTGCATTCATTTAAACATTAAAAAGAAACAGGTGTGAAAGGACCGTAGTCCTATAGTCCTTAGAATCACAGAATATCCTGAGTTGGAAAGGGCCCACAGGGATCACCGAGTCCAACTCCTGGTTCCATACAGCACCCAGTATCTGGGAGCGGTGTCCAAATGCTCCTTGATCTCTGGCAGCATGGGGGTTGTGCCCACTGCCCTGGGCAGCCCGTTCCACGTGCTCCTCCCTCTGGTGAAGGACCTTTCCCTAACTTCCAGCCTCACCCTCTCCTGACACAGCTCCATGCCGTTCCCTTAGGCCCTGTTGCTGTCACAGAGAGCAGAGCTCAGCACTGCCCTCCACTCCCTGTGAGGAGCTGCACCTGCCATGAGGCCTCCCTTCAGCTCCTCTGCTCTGGGCTGAACACAGCACAGGACCTAAGGTGCTCCTCGTGTGTCTTCCCCTGTAGACCTTCCACCATCTTCATAGCCCTCCTTTGAATAGTCAAATAGTTTTATATCCTTAATACACTGGCACCCAAACCTGCACACAGTGCTCGAGGTGAGGCTGCACTACACAAGCAGAGCAGGACAATCCCTTCCATCACCCAGTGGCTGTGCTGGCCCTGTTTCACCTGGGGGTACAGCTGGCTTTGGGCTGCCTGGGCATGCTGCTGGCTCAGATTCAGCTTGCTGTCAGCCAGAGCTCACTGATCGCTTTCCTCTTGGGTGCTCTCTGATGTCCTCCAGATTGTACAAAGATCTGGAGCTGCCTCATGCCAGGTGCAGAATCCACCTGGATGAATATAAGTTGAATCTTAATTGTATAATGGGTGGGCATAGGATTACTGCAGATTGGTGCAATTAGTTTGATAGGATCTGCTATCGTTTGTCTTGGGTGCAGTAGAGAAGCATGTGTTATAAATGCTGAACAGGGAATACCTGCTACTGGCTAGCAAAAAAAGATTGTATTGAGATTAATAAGCACAGCATGAAGAGACTTGATCCTGTGGTCTTACTGGACTGTGAGCAAAGTTCTGATGAGAAAAAAGTCATCCTCTAAAACACCAAAGCAGCATGTTCTGGAGTTGGGACACCAATACGGTTTTTTTTAATTGTCAGAAGTTCCTTTTCATCAGATAATTTGCCCGCGTTTTCTACAACTGCTGTTATAGGACAACAATTTCTCCCACTCTTGCCCATCCTAGCACCAGGGTTGTTTTTTCTTCTTTTTTTTTCGATTGTTTGCTTTAAAGATAGAAGCATAAAACTTTATCTGTCATTTGCATTGTTTCTCTATTCAGTGTGCTGTGGTCAGACTTAAGCAGAAGCATTGACTGAGCGCAACAACTGCTGTCTCCCTTTCATCAGGATGATTTAAGGGGGAAAATCTGGCATCTTAGTCCTAATCTGAATCAAGCTTCCTTTCCATGTAATGGGGAGAAATGAAATTGTAGCTGTGAAATATCCTGCTCTGGGATTTCTGCAGAAACTCTTCTGTTTTGCTTAACAAATTCAATATATGAAATTCAGTGCATCATTACAAGATTTTTCCATCCATCTAAACTGTCACAGTGTAATTGAAGACTGAGGAATGGCGACCATCCACTCTCCCTGAGAGATTCAAGCCCTGATTCAATTTCTAAAGTGTCATTAAAGTCAAACTTTTTCTTCACAGTATTTTTGCAATGACAGTAGGTGTATTTCAAATGTTACAAGTACTTACAGTGAAGAATAATGGGTAAATACATTATACAATAGCTTATCACTAAATCCTATATACGATGCTGTGAGGCAGTCTTGGCTGAAACTCAAGCTGTCCTGAGGTGGCGTTGTTGGTGAAACTCTTAGCAGTGCTTTGTGAATTCTGTGAGCTTATAGACTTCAGAGATCTGTGCTTGTTCACAGGGGGAGTACTTGTATTTAAAACAAACAAGGTATTTAGACCTTATAATGGGAATACCATATTTTTGAAAGAGGCCTCTCAAATATCAGGGACTCTGTTTTATATGTACAGCAGTTCTTTACATTTTGTTGTTGCTCATTTAGTACTGTGTGACTCCAAATATCTGTAGGTCTTTGGTATTTTGATGTCTGTTAATGGCTTTTAATGTAAAGACATTCTACTTTCCTTTGCAAAGGGGGTCCTATGTTAATTGCATTCTTTATTCTGGAGGAATTTTTAAATGTGTTACAGTGATTCTAATCTAAACTTGGCTCATTATGTGAAATCAAAGGGAAGGTGCATAGGGTGGAACTAATATAAAAGGAAAGAGGCTGAAAATGAAAATTTCATTTGCCCTTGGACAAGCATAAGGATGGATTGGATGAAAATTATTTTTAAAGGCTTTTGGTTTCTGTGGAACTTCAACTTTTGCAGAATGGGTGTTTCTAGTATTTTGACAAATGTTAGAATTATTTCCCTCAGCATAAAGCATAACCTTGTTTTCAGATGGCTGTGTTGAAATTTGACATAATCCATTGCTGATACTCATGTTAAACCCCAAAATTTACCAGATGAAAATGTGAATTTTTCACATAGATATGACAGTTAATGAATTAGGAACTTTAAGCTGCAGAAGTTTGGTTTAAGGTAGCATTTTGGAGTGAAAGCCCAGTGTATCGCACACTACTGTATTTAATCATAATTATCAGATATTTTCCAAACTCTGGATTGAATTAGTGGATGACTGTATGAAAATCTTTCTTGGTCATTAATCTTATAAAAAAAGAAAATAGTCCTTCCATGCACCTCTCCTGTAGTCACAGAGTATTCCAATAGGCTAGACAAAAAAATAGTGCTCAGCTCAAACTGACAGGGTGTAAGGTGCACAGTCTATCTGTCTTAGACCACAGAAGAAAGGGCCGTACTTCGATGGTCTGTTGAATTCCTGGTATCTATTCAGACAGAATGATGGTCTCCAGTGAAAGATGAATGTCTACACTCAGAAGGGAGACAGTTTCTGTGGAAGTGAGGATTTCCAGGTCAGAATGTGACTGTAGGGTATACCTGCCATGTGATTTCACCTTGTGCTGAGATCCAGAAGTACCCTGCGGAGGATTTGTGCAGCACTGCATTTCCTTGGAAAGAAAATTGTATAAAGTCATCTCTATGCTGAAAAGAAGGGAAGTGTGTGGGAGAAATCCTGATCAAGCTGAAGCACAGAAATGCTGTCTCTCCTCTCTGCACAGTGCAGCATTGCCTATAAGCATCCGCATGGCATATTGGTTTTCAGTACTGCTTCTGCTAAATGTGATGTGCACGTGTGTTCACAGTCATTCTGTTTTGAATCTTTGGGAAATCATAAGGCTTGCTCAGATGTATGGGTGGGCATAGTTCAAGGGTTTCATTCCTTATTCTTTTGGCTGGTAGTTGCGATCTGGAGAGCAAATGCTATGCTGGTTGTTGGTCTGTAAGTTGACTGATGATGGCAATATTCCTTTTAAAGCAAACGTCTATTCCTCCCATGGTTATATCAGTTTGTGAATGTCTTCACCTGCTGCAAGAAGCAGTTCAGTTGGGGAAACCTCTTTTGTCTGATATTTCAGCAACATCTGAACTCTTCATTCAGCTACTGAAAAATCCTTTGAATTGTGCATGAGAGTGTTTTATACTGCTGCGTGCTTTCTCATGTAATTTCAGGCCTATATTTGGACAGCAGACCTCAGATGGACATATCACAAGACTTATTAAGGTCACAGGCCTACTTCTACATGGGAAGAAAGCATATAAGGAGGCTATACAAATGACCCAGAAAGTGCCTAGCCTTGTGTTGATGATGTGACAGAAGCCAGCCACATATAAAGGTATGTGTTTGTCCCTGCTCACAAACAGAAAAGGGCTGGTGGCAACTGGGGTTGCAGATGATGGCAAGGGCTTGAGTGCCCACAGATAAATCAATAATAGATCCAGAAGAAAGGTTAGAGAGAAAGTAGCAAAATAACTTCAGAGTTTGCGCATATGGAAAAGAGAATTCAGCTTGTTTAGGGAATTGCTAGGCAGAATTGCCTGAGAAGCTGAGGATATATTGTATGTATTCATTCGTTTATGTCAACTAAGTTAACTCACAGGGTGACAGATTGAAAATACAGTGAAAGTGCTGAGATAGCAATGATGATATGGTCCCAAGGTGATCTTTACATTTTATTTCTCTCAATGATGTTGTAAGTCAATAAAAAGTTATGGTTAGAAAGACCAATAAAAACAGAATAGAAAGCACTATTGTCTGAGCTTGAAATGAGAAAAAAGGTCAGGAGAGGCAACGACTGCAGTATCTTACAGTCTGTTTCCTGTAAAAACTGAACAGCCCATCGGTTGAGCAGAATTTTATTCCTTCTCAATTAGCTGTTTTCTGAATTGGTGTCTTATGGTCTTCTCTCTGATTTTGTTGATGGTGGTCCAAAATTGTTGCAACTTTTTTTCTGCTATCTGCTGGTTATCTGCTAGGCTCAGAAGTTGACTCATAACTGTCTACAGCCAGACTTCGTAGATATTCAGTGTCATTGTTATGAATGACTCTGCTATTAAGAAATCAGAATGTCTCGTCTCCTTTTTCAGTGAAGTATTGGTTCCAGAAGAGAATGGAAAGAAAAATCTGATTTCTACTAATTCAATTTAAAGCTATTCTATGTGGAACTTGAAAATAGCTTATTTATGAGAGCTGATTGTTCTCATGAAGGGCGTGAAACAGAAAACCAAAGAAAGAGAGCCTTTATTGCAGACATTTTCTTTCCTTGTAATTATTACCGAATTTCTGTTGATGTTCTTTTTTGAATTCTTGAATGATGTGTGGTTTAGAGGAATTACTAAAAAGGAGTGCTTTGTTGTCTCACAGTCTGGGATTTTCATAAACAAAAAACCCATATCATAAAAAACATTTTTTTTTTAAAGTGTAAAAACTATAAAAAGTCAAACCTATACATTTTTTTTCTCCTTTTACAGTAGGCAAAAGGAACAGGAGGTTGCTTCTGCTGCTGCTGGAGACAAATTTTTTAGCATCTTTGAACTATACTGGTTCTGAGAGCTCAATAAAAATAAGTACCTGTTCCACTTCTGTTGTCACTATGTTCAACCTAATGAGTAAGGGATGTGGTTAGTCTTGATAGCTCAAGACTAAGCATCACCTTGACTTAAGTTGCAAACTCAGTAATAGGGTCACTCATCTGGAGAAACCCAGCTACCAGTCCTTGTTTTCACATATAAATGAACTGGGGAGAGTATCAGGGAGACCGTATCTTCCTTTATAACACATCTCAGGCTAAGTATCCCTCAAGCCACTCTGTGTGTTTTGTCCCACATGCACCAGCTTTCAGCTTTTCTTTACTCCTGAAAGAAAATTTTACTCTGGCAATAAATTTCCCACTGACAGCTTAGATACTGTGGCAGGATAACAACATCTCATCCTTTCAACCCCTGCCAGCAGCTCAAAATGCAGTGACTTACATTTTCAGTGACAGCATTTAAGGAATTAGAGCTCAGCTCTATGTTGTGGGTGGAGCTCTCCTTATAATGAACGTACTTGATGTACTGATATAACAAAGCAGGATATTAAGTGGATTGTGAACATCAAACTGCTATGCTTTTAAAAGAGCTGCAAGTTTAAGGCCTCTAGTTCAAGTAGGCCTCCTCAGGAAAGCATCAACAAAAGACGCCTCAAGACACAATTGTTTTGTGCCCTAATGAGAATGCTTCTTGCCATCCTGAGGTCAGTGAGACTGGGAATTTGCAGTAGTGCAAAGGAAGCAGCTGATTCCCCACAGGCCCAACTGTGCTTTTTTTTGCAAAGCTCTGTTAGTAGTGCAAAAAGCAATGCACAGTTTTCAAGAGAAGAGTCTGTTTTTGTGGTCAAGAACTGTCTACAGTTTTGGGAACTATAGTGTCTTCTGATCATTCTTGTCTTTGCACATCTGTCTTCCATCTAAGCTTGTTCCTACCTGTCCTGTCCACTGTGTGTGAAGACTGTTTTTTTTCTCTTTGCAAAAGGTTTCACACCCCTGAAGACTAGAAGGATGAAATGGGAATTTAACAACCTATAAGCTCAACTTCCCCAAATAATTTCTTAGAGCTTTCTGAAACTTCTTCTTAGAACCTTCTGAAACTCTTAGCTGAGGCCTTATCAGCACCAAATAAAATGGAGAAAATGTATTGTGACAAATACATGAAATAATCCTGTTCATACAGCCTTGCCTGATGTTTGCCTTTCTAACAGTGGCATTATATTGACTTCCCATCTGATGGATATCCATTGTATTCCAATGCTATTAAGTGCTGTTAACTGCCAGCTATTTTCTATCTTAAATTCATTCAGTTGGGCATTACTATTAAAATTCAGTATTCTACATTAAGTTCCTATCACTTTGTATCTTCTTCCAGATTGTTTCTCAAATTTATTTTGATTTTTTGACATCTAGTATACTTGGAGTTCTCCCTACTTTGTCATATGCAAATTTAACAAACAATTTGTTTATTCTGTTGTCCAAATTGTTAACAAAAGCATGAAGTGAGGTTGGAGGTGGTGCCATTGTTCCTGAAATATCCTGTTTGATGCATACTTCCTTTTTGGCAGGGAGCTGTGGGTACATACCTCTTAGGATGATATTTGTACCCATTCTGCAGTAATTTGATTTATCTTTGTTTCTGCAGCTCATTTATGAGAATGTTATGTTCGGTAACATCAAAAGCTGAGTTCTGGCACCTATTGCTTCTTCCGTATCCACAAGACCTGCTGGTCTGTTATGTAAGGAAATTTGATTGATTTGGTGTGATTTGTTCTCTAGTACTGTTAGTGGGTTTGTTAGATGGTATAATTTAGTCTAGTAGTTTTCTGGTAACTGAACTTGGCAGGTTTTTAATTTCCACCTTCTCTTTTTCCTCCTCTTGTTAGAGATGCAGTAGGTTTTCCATCTGCCAGAAACTGCCTGTATTCTGAATTCTCCAGTATGTCCATTAGCACTAGTGAGGTTAGTTCCAGAAACTGTAGAATTATTCTGGGACAAACAACATTATGCCCAATGAGAATGAAAAAGATATCTAAATAACCTATTTGTCTAAATGGACCTTTTGAATTAAAAATTCAGCTCATCTGCTTTTATTTCATTGATTTTATTTACTTTTCAAATATATATTTTTTGAAATACCAGAGTTACTCTGCTGTATTCATTTTTACCCCTTTTGTTGTTGATATATGATCTGCTTTCTGCCAATATTTCTAGTTAGTCTCCTATATGATGTAATTTAATATTTTGGACATGTGGTGTTTACTGATTACTTTTATCTTCTTAATTTCTATTCCTATTCTAAATTTCCTGTTCTGCTAAGTGCTGAAGCATTCCTGTTAATGTTCTTTCCTAGTTACATTTGACTTTGTCTTGTTATTCTTCATTTTGTCCCTAGACACTCCTGCTATTATTTTATACTCATCTTTGGTACTATGACCCAGATTGTTTTCTGTACACTTCCCCTTTTTATCTGAGGTCAATAAACAGCTTGCAATTTCCTGAATTACTTTCTTGCTACCCGTATTCTCCTTTTCTGCTTTAGAGCCATTTGTGCTCAGATTTTTATTTTAATTTCTTTGAGGAATGGCACCCTAATTTGTCTTTCCTTAAATTCAAAGTAAGTATTCAAAATAGGTATTCCATTTACAAAGAATATCTTCAAGACAACATAATTACTGCTTTCAGTGCTTTGGTTGACCTTGCTGGGTAAGGTGTGTGTGTGGTTTCACAGTAAGCCTCAGCCACATAACTTGAGTAAATCCTTGGTATGGCATCTTTGTGTTTCTTTTCAGTTATCATAGTTACCACAGATCAGATTTAACTCCTGATCAGGCCCAGATCTCATGACTTTCTCAAAATAAGAGTGATTTTTTTTTTTTTGAAGCTTTTTAATCTATCTGTTCCTCCAAAATAAACCCTGTCCATTCACTTGTACATAGCATAGCAAACCATGCAGCCTATGGACCAATGCATTTCCCTAGATGCTGTGCATTCCATTCTGTGCTCCCTTGGGACCATGGACAGCCCTCGAAATATGCTGTTGATCCATGCCAGGTTATGGGAGGAGCAGAAAATGGGGAAGGGAAGAGATTCTTATCAGTTATTAAAAAGGTGAGAGGATGCGTCATAAAGTCATTGAATATGTAGCAAATGGGTCACGTAGCCTCATCAGTTAAAAACTTGATCATTTCTTGCTCTCAACACTGCAACCATAGGGTATGAAATATTGTTTAACACTCTTCTTCCCCTATGGGATGCTAGTCAGGCATCTTTACATGCAGTGTCCAAAGTAAAATGAAGCAGCTTAGAATTTCTGCATATCATATCCAGAGCTATTAAAGCACGTGCTGTTATGGCAAGTTAAGATAGCTTCTGATCTGATAAGCTTCTGAGCTTATGATGCTTCCCAAGTTACTTTACTTAATTTAGAATGGAAGTGCAGCATAGCATTAAAAATAAATAAATAAATAAAAATATATATATTGGGAGCACTTAATTAAATCAGCAGATTTCAAAAGGGGCATTTGAGTGACCATGGAATGCGTTTGAGGATGGATAAGAAGAAAGCCCCCAGGGAAATACTACTCTTCTTAAAATGCTGTCCTTCCCAGCAGACATGTTCACTTTGAGCTGGTGAACCTGGAAGAAAGCAGAGCCAGGGCTGAGATCTCCAGAGCTTGGATATTTTCTTTCTGAAGCAGGGAAAAACTGGAGATGGAAAATGTAACTAAGTACCTACTCTCTGATAGGGGTAATGAAGCTGGAGGGAGGTTGAGTGGGCACATTATATTGATGTAGCTGTTCTCTGAAGCTCAGAATGGAGCTCAGTGTGTTGAAGTGGAGGAAACTGCAGGTTGTCATAAAAATTTGCAAAGTCTACAAATTCCATAGAATCCCTGGGTGGTTTTCTGATATTTACTGGTAAAATGCCCATTTTCTAAGGGGGGGGTGGGGGGGGCGGGGGAAGGTGGTTTAAGGTATATGGATTCAAGTAGCAGATAAGATTCTTTTTACACTTGGTCTTTTTATTTAGAAGATAGAATAAAAATTAGCAGCCTGATGTTGTCCTACTACCTCTTGTGTGTGTGATATAAAAATGATTTGTATTTTATTCAAAATAGAGCTTTTTTTACTGAGATTTTTCCATGCTGCAAGAACTTTTCCTTCAGAATTTGATAAAGAAATAGCGCCTTTGCTGAGGACACCTGGAAAAAAGAAGGAAAATAGCTGTGACTGTATATATATATATATCTGTATATGTATTTATATATATGAATGTATATAACAAGTGATGCATAAGTAATTGCTCACCACTCCCTGACCAACGCCCAGCCAGACCCTGAGCAGTGGAAGAGAGGGAGATAAACTCCCACCCCCTTCAAAACTCTTCTGCATGATGTCATATGGTATGGGATATTCCTTTAGCCAGTTTAAATCAGCTGTCCTAATTCTGTTCCCTCCTTGGGCCCTTTGCTGTAAATGGCTTTGGCTCTATACAGCACTGCTTAGCAGCAACTGTAGACATTTGTGTGTTATCAACATTGTTTTTATCCTAGAACCAACACATAGCATCCATCATACAAGACACACTGAAGAAAACAATTCTGTCTCATCTGAAACTGAGACAATCTCAATAACAATAGCATAGCAACAGCATAGCTGTGAGTAGAGGACAAGGTCTTTGTCTTGAGTTGGTGCTCTTAATTCCTTTTTTTCTAAATTATCTAGCTCTGTTCAATTTGTGCACAGATTAAGTAACAGGTACTAACAGTAGTAACTATCCCTGTCAAAATGTTGAAAAGTTGCAATTCAAGTCAGCGGGCTCAATGTCACTGCTGTGCATAGTGTCTGGATTTCACCTGAACTGTTTAGAGAAAGCAGCTTTATGTTGTGCTGAGTGCAGCCTACTTAACATTTATTCATTCTCCCTCTGTAAATTGTACTTAAAATTCAAGCTTTGAACCATCTAAATCTGCTGAAGTAGAGCTAAGTATTTGTGAAAAAACGAGTAAAAATCTCTTCTCAAAGTGTATTTTTCTTGCACTGAGAGTGGGTGGTTCTATAAAGTGAACTTAGCACTGATGAAGGAAGTGTGTGTGTTTGAAGGCTCTGATGCTGGAGATCTCCATCCTCAAGGCAAATCAACAGAGAGCTCCTGATGCCGAACACTTGGCTAAACAGCTCAGCTCTGCACGAGACCAAGAACTGCGAAAGGCATACTGCCCTGTTTCGTTTGACTTGTTGTCAACCATGAATTAGTGAATTCTGCATCCAGTATAATCTGCAGGACAGGGGAAACCCTTTCCTCAAGATTTCATGATCCTGAAAGGAAGTGTAACTCTTTTTGCTCAAATAGGGTACCAAAGCACCAAAGCAGAGAACCTATGTGCCTTAGACTTTTAAGAAACACAAGTCAATCCACGCCTATAACCTCTTGTCTATCCAGAGTGCAGATAGCCTGAGCTATGACTGCTGGATGTAGTTCAGTCTGTAGCCACAAAGTGTAGTTCCATGTGATGTTTGGATTTTTTTTTTTTTTTAAATCCCTTATTTAGGGCAGCTAGATATGTTGAATGTAAATGAAGAATAAAATAAAAATCTATTTTCTGATTTAAGTCCATTAAGTCTTCATAGTGAGTATATCTCTGGCAAACTGTCTTGAAAGCTTCTTACAACTTTAGGCTACATTCAGGGAATTGGGTGGAAAAAGCCCTTTGCATTCTCTGAGAGATGTTCCAGTAGGACCCCCTTCCAAGTAGTGCTTGTTTCCATTAACTTTGAGATAATGTTTCAGTTCTCTCAAAGCCATAGGAAACCCCACCCCGTACTGAATCAGCTTGGGCTTTCATTTTATCGCCCACTTGGTGCTCCTCCAGATGCAACCCTACTTTCTGCTGACTCTGTTCTTGTGGTTGCATAGTTGGCACTGTGGAACACAAACAACATGCAGTGTTCAATTGTAGCATGCTCTAGAAATGTAGGGAGCAGGGTTTCAGTGCTTAATATCCTCTGCAGGTCAATTCCCACTAATTTACTGGGGAACCTGGCAACTGTTGAGGAACCAGGAGGTAACCAGGAGTAACTGAGAAGGAAAAATATCACATATTTTTAATTTGTACAGACCTATACCAGTGATAAACACAATCTCTTTGAGCATAATGAAAATTTATCCTAGTACTGGATACTCTAATTGGGTCTACACACTCTTTTCTTCTATTGATATTAATTCTCCCAGTTTTGGTAAAAACAACATGTTAAGCTGAGTATTCAAACTTTCCTCCAGGGAACAAAGGCATTTCTAGAGGATGGAACAAATATTTGATAATTTGTGCGAGTATGTCTTCCCAGTGGGCTTTTTGGCTTTCATTAGCCTCTAGAAATGCAATTGTTTATTAAAACAATGAACTTTCCTAATGTTGGTTTTCAAAATTTAGTTTCTACCTCCAAAGGTAAGACCTTTTACCATACTCAGCTATACAGCTAATACAGTGTTTATCTTGAGTCTCCACTGCCTCATTTTAGGTCCAAACAGACATTAATTAGAGGCATTATGCTCTCTACTGCTCCTAGATTTTTCATGCACTGCAGCTAGATTTTGTTTATACTGCAACCCAGTGTCAAGCAAGGCACACACAGCTCAGTCTCTACAAGTAATCAAAATTTTTAATAAACAAAATGAGGTTAAACCCATTCTTTATTTAAGATGAAAAAGAAAGAAGTCCTTTCAGTCTTGCAAGCCTGCAGTTTGTATTATCTTTATTTTCTTCTAATTATTTCACAGCGTTTTGGAGAAACAATCCATATTTTTATGAAGATGGAGGTTGACAAGAGTGCTCTTTTCCATTATCCTTCCACTTGTGATCTATGAGTGTCCCTCTTTCCCCTCTTTACTCACTCTTTTCCCTTTCTGTTCCTACTCTGATAAATCTATGCCCTCCCTGGTGATGCTGAAAATCTAGTTCCTGGTACAGCTCATTTTTCTAAACCTTTGGTTGGTTTCACTTTTCTTTGTTTTAAGGAAGGTTTTTGAGGCAAGTACATCAGTATTTTAGCTTATGGATAATATTCCTTCTATATTCCAGTTTCATTTTAACATGCCCTACAGAATAACAACTTTTCCTCCTTTCCCTGTTTGCTTACCAAGCTCCCTTTCAGCTTCCTCAATATCATCTGAGGATGTTGAGAAATGGTGATCTCAACACACTTGTGTTGTATTTATTTGGTGAGGATGTTTCCATACTACAGCTGTAGATACTTTGGCCTGGAAAGTCATGTAGGGTGCTAGTTGTAGACTACCTTGTAGCTCAGCTGGTTTGCAAAGCAGACTTCAGCATGTTGGCCTGCCTCGATCTGCCATGATGTTACTCCTGATTACTTACTACCTACTCCAGTCTGCAGATTTTGGATGATGAAGGAGGTTTCCCCTCAATGTCAGAGAAGGCCTGGACAACCAGATTGCTGACTCTTGTTGCTGAAAACGTTTGGTATGAGGGGAGAGCAAATATCTTAATTCCGCTGTTTCAAGGCTAACATTGTCATGCTTCTGTCTTGATTGCACTCACAAGGATTCAAATCTTTTAAAATGTAGTATGACAGTTGTGACTCATGGCCCATCTATCATTTACCCTGAGGGGACTTTGTGACTCGACTCGGAACATGCTGAATGAATTTGCTTACTTGGAGTTGCTGCACCTATGAGAGTGAGCCTCTTCCTCCTCAAAATAGTTTCTTACACATCATTCCTGTACAAAATCAGTTAATATGTGGGTGACTCAAACAGTGAAAATAGCAATGGGGTTCTGAAGCAGCTGAACAGTGAATACAGTTATGACTGAACTTCTCTTTGCTAATGTTCTGCCTAATATGGCATTTTTTGAAGAGAGTCCCCTTGATAAAATTCCAGGAGGCACCAGAAATTACATCTCAAAAATACACAAGAAGCAGCTTGCTACTTGCTCACCAGTAGGTTTGTCTAGATCACAGAGCTTGTCAGAGCTTGTCACTTCTCCGAAGTATTGACACATTGCAGCAAGGAAATGAGAATTTTTCTCATGATACGCTGGGAACAGAAGAGCGAGGCCTGAAGTGAGCACCTCTCTGATAGTAGATCAGCCGCATGTGCTCAGTCATATGAGAGCTGAAAAAGCTCTTATATGTATTGATACAGGCTTTTTTTTTTTTTTGTCATTACAGCAAAACTGAATGCATTTTGGGATAGTGGAATTTGTGCTGGGCAGTTGTTTACATTGAATGAGATGCATTGCTAATGATGTTATTCCTTTGCTCAAATCCTGCAGGTCTTTATTGTTTTCTCCCTTCTCCCTGAAAAAGTAAAAGCATTTGATCTGGCCTTAAGTTTCTGCTCACTATGGCCTTCAAAATGGCCATCTCTTTGCTTATGGACTTAACTTCATCACAACTATCTGCAGTTTTAATGCTATAGCAGTAACACTCCTGGTGTTGTTATAGCAACTGTGCATACTGTCTGTCTATCTCAGAATATCCTGCACTATATCCCTGAAGCAAGATATTTTGTACCCTAGCAAGTACACAGTATTTGTGTTGTTTTAAAGGATCTATAAAAGTTCCTATCTTCTTTCTTAGGTAAAAGCCCCATCTCACTGCTCTTGCATCCTGGATTTCTAACCTCTGTGACATCCGTCTAGAAATGCTCCTGATGCTAATATATCCCTTTTGTCATGGAGCAAGGAGAACTGCATGCACTTCCCGTACTTCCCTGTATAGAACAAGTAATTGATTTACACAGTGGCAGCAAAGAGCGCAGCCTCTCTCTCCTGGGATAAATGAATGTAGCAAAATTATTGACGTTCTTAATTAAAGTTGGGCAAGGCCAAAGGAGAGGTAAGCTTGTTCAGGAGAAGAGGGGTTGCACAGCCAAATGTTTTATAGCGAGTTATTGGGGTGGAACAGAAGTGATGTATCTCTGTGCTCTGAGGACGGAAGACCAGGAGGTTGTACAGTCCTTCTAACTCTTCCTCTTCCTACAGCAGCTCAGGGAATAATTCTGTCTGCTTAGAGCCTCTGCTTTTTCCGCTGCACTGAAGAAACTTCCCAGCTGGTGGCTCTAGCTCTTTCAAGCACAACACAGCCCTCTGCTGTGTGCAGGTGGGAAGGCTTACAATTTGGCTAGGCTGATTTCACTAGCCAATTTTTCAGGTACAGCTTACGTTGACATTGTCTTCCTACTCCTTTCTTACCTCAGACTGCTATAGTGTTTGCATATGATATAAAGCTGGCAGGTGTTTTGTTTGGCTTTCTTCAGGTAACATGTAAAAATCAGTAGATCTCCTAAATTTTGCAGATGAGAGCACTTCATCTAGCAAGCTCCTCTAGAAGGGCAAGCCCACAGCTGTGTGAGCACAGGAGAGTCTGCACACCTGCGTTCACCCAGGGGAGAGGGGTGGGCTTCAGGACAGCTCACTTGCTGCAGCACTGTGGTCAGGAACTCTAGCTCTGACTGCCTTTCAGCACAGGCTGCCTTGTATGTGTAGGGTATCTTTTATATGGACAGCTCTTTTTCTTTTCAAGCTGAATCAAAGTTTCTCAGGTGAAGGAAGCTGCAAAGTCTGCAGATTTCCATGTACAAAAGTTATTGTACCTCCAACATTGTTTCTGGGAGAAGACATCCAGTGTAAGTACAACCTCTGCAGTATACCATTAGTATTATCGCTGTACTGACAAGATACCTGCATTTACAAATGCTTCATACGTGTCTGCTTCTTAATCTTCAGAGCAAAAGTAGCTCTCAAAGGCATTGCATGTTTACGATAGAAGCTCCTGACTGTTTCTTGTCCTCATAGGGCTGAATGAGGACACCTTTTTTTGTCTGGTGAGAAAAAGGAACAGAGAATATAGAAAAATTAGGATTGAAAGACTCTTGAGTCCTTTGAAAAGTGCAGTGGTGGAACATAGTCTCCTGACTATGTTCTGCTTTTATCTGCTTATAAGATTGTTTAGAAATCTGCACAAAAGCAGGGGTTGGACTAGATGACCTGCAAAGGGTCCCTGTTAACTTCAGCATCTCTTTGATTAAGGGGCATCCATGCTAAAATTGATTTAAGGCAAGAGCAGAAAAGAAAAGTCTCTCCTCCCTCATAGGGATGCAGGCTGAAAAAGGGCAAAACCAAAGGAGAGAAAGCTCCTTGTTATTTGTTTCTTATAACGATGTTATCAAACAAAGTGCTGTATATAACTTGCAGAACCAAACACGGAATAGGAGACCCTGTTGTTAGGGAGAAATGAAGGGCTGGTTTCCAGCAAAGCAGATATATAATAACACTTTGCTCCTTCTTAAACAACACATGCAACTGTGCTTTCTTTCCAGTGTACGTTTGAGGCATACTGAACTCTTCTGTAATTCATTTCAACTGTAGCATCTTTGAAAGGTCACATCAACAGCAGGAAGTTGTATGAAGCTGGCAGCTTTTGCATAGGACCAGCAGGGATATTTGGGGCTGGGATGAAAGCTGCTTAGAAGTTTATGTGGAGCTTGAGTGTGTCGCTCCAGTGCTTGCAATTTTACTTCCACAAACATTCCTGTTTGGAGATTGAATATGTAAAGGATACCAACACAAAACATAAAAACCTTCCCAAAATAGGAGAAGTTGAACCCTCAAATTGTTTACTACTTTGGTAAGAAGCATGAGTAACTATTTACTTGTTCTTCCAAAACTATATGCTTTGCTACATAAAAGGATTTAATAGCATGCAGTGTCTTCTCTCTGAATTATGCATGACCGTGGACTGAGTGGCAATCTACAGACTGCATGTGGTCCACACATGCTTCTGTTTCTTCATTTGCTCAAACATTGTCCCAAAAGCCAGACTCCTCCTCTGGCGCACATCCAGGCTAGAGCTTGATCTGACATCTCTTACAGTATGGATGGACAGGAGGTAGGTGCTTCCAGGTCATCTGCAAACCTGCTGTTGCTGCTTTTCCTGATGGCAGGGTGAGCATCAGATCATCTCAGCAGGTGCTGTGCAAGCTGTGTCTGAGGGAGGGAGAAGATGAAGTGTTTAGGCAGTGCTTGTGGTTGTAGGTGTGTTTGAGTCATGAATGTATCTCAATAGGTGTGTTGAGTCATGAATGTATCTCAATAGGGGGAAGGATGGCTACAAGACCTTTGCAGCAGCAGTAGCCTGAAGCCTCTGCAGTGAGTGGAATGCCAGGAGAGGTCAGCTCCTGAATTCTCTGGCATTATAGCAAAACTCTGGCTAGAAAGACCTGGTTAGTGACAGGGCTGCAAAGGCAAGTCATCGAACTCAGTATTTCCTGGGATCAACTGATTAGCTGTAAAGTATAATTGGTAGCACCTCTGAATTTACATTGCAAGGATGATGCTGGACTTAACTCCTGATAGGCACTTAAGTGCCCTTTCAGCCTGGCCTCTACTTGGGCCTTAGTTTGCTTGCAAGGATTGGAAGAGCTCTGCAAGGTCTTCAGTCCTGCTTACTCCTTTCAGTGATATAAATGAGTAGCTATATACTGTTGTAATCTAGATGCCATCAGAATAACTCATCAACAGACCTTGCTGATCCTTGAGATCATTACTTAATCTTAACTCCAGCCAAAGACGGACCTAAATTCAGATGTTGGCTCTCAGATCCTCCAGATCTTGGGAAAATTTGAAGCTGGGCATGAATTCTGGTGGTATGGTCTCATTTCCAGTCCTGTGACTTAGTAGACCTGGGATACAACTTCCGTATCTCTCAAAATATAGATTTTCTTTTGCGTACCTGGAACACAGCAGTCAGACTGTCACTAGATCCATCTGTTGCGAAGTCACCTGAGGTGGCCAGTGACAGATGCTTTGTAACAGATACAAGAAACTCCACTGGAATGGCTGGCTGAGGCCCTTTTTGATCTTTACTTCAAAATTTTGGATGTTGAGAGCACATGGCCTCCCTGCATGATGTTTACCACAGAGCCCTTACTTCTCATCCTTTTCTTCATTGGTTTCAGTAGGACTAATTCGGCACTGTGGCTCTGTTCAGTGAACAATTCATCATCATCACGATGTGCCTTCTTGTTCTACGCCTGTGTTTAATTTCTGCTGCTTGCTGTTAAACATGCAGAGTCTGTTTGCTTCGGCAATGATACAATATCTGAAAGGGAGTTAGAGAGAACGAATCTCAGGCATCAGTGCTTTTATAGCACCTCTCTGCTATGCTTCTGATTTTAAACATGTTTAGTGGCTTGATACGTGCAGTAAGACTCTGCATAACCCCAGGGGCTGTTGCCCAAATAATTGGACAGAATCTTCTCCAGCATAACAAGCAAACTAAAGAGAGCTGTGATTTAGCAGTTGTCCTGACACAAATTCATTTTAGTATAATGATGACAGAAAATGTCCTGATTTTCTACAATTAAAAGAAAACTGAGAGCAGTTTTAGACCGTATCAGGCAGATCTAATTGATACTGCTTCAAAAAAAAAAAAAAAAAAAAGTGCAATTCAGCTTCATGCACGCACTGGAAAAGGATAACTTCTCCCATAAAAAGAGGATGTTAACAGCTGAGAATCTCTGTAAAGATGAGGCAAATAAGACTGGCAAAAACCACTGCTATTAACTCTCTGAATAACCTTATCCTAAGATCTGAATTACTTACGTTGTTGCCATATTATTTTATTTAGCTGTGACCTACTTTTAATGCTTTAGTTATAGAGTATCTTGTCAGAAATTGTGCTTACTCTTAATAAATACATGAAAAGAAATTGTTTTCAACCACAACAACAAAAACAAGATTAAGCCGAATTTCATGGAAAATGCTATTAGCTCCTGTCAACAACTGCTGGCTGTTCATGCAAGATAATAGATACCCTCCCTGGATTGTTTTTAACTTGCTTTAGATATGTATTTTGTAAAATAAAAAGGAATTTCAGCTTGTGGTCTTTTTCAGCTTCTGTTTGCATCAGTTACAGTAATTTCTGTTCCCTTTATTAGGAGAAGGATCAGATCTTTGGTTAAACCTAGACACATGTTTCTGAATACCTGCTCACAGCTTGAGGGGAATCTAGCAGTGGTTTTGACAAGAAAAACCATTATTCATCATGCCTCATTTAGCAGGCATCAAATTTTACATTTTCCCTCTGCCAGCTATTCACTCTCCCGCCCCTTCTCATCAGTCAAATACAATTAATATCACCTTAGCTGACTGTTCACTTTGATTATACAGTCTAGTACTATTACTGGTTTTCTTTCTTGATATTAGCAAACCATGAACAGTGATTTATAACCAAGTTAAAACAATGTTGCTGGCATGTCCATGTACCTGATCTTCTCTTTCTTACTCCAAATATCTTTCCTCACCAGCCTTAGTATTCCTGACCATCTTTTACTGTGAATTCCTTTCTGCTGTCAGCTCTTCTGTACAACCCCTTATTGACTGCCATTCAGAAAAGATTCTTTTTTTTTTTTAGATTTCTTTGTCCTCCCTTTTGATGTACCTTTCTTGTAAGTTCATGATGTGGTCTCTGACCTCTGAAATAACATCTTCTGTGACATTTAGTCAACACTGTGTGCTGTATTAGTTCAACAAAGTCCTTCAGCTGATGTTCCCCACTGCTCAAACAATAACAAAAGGAAAATTGAGAGTCTGGAATAGATAGTTGCTGGTATTAAACGAACCAATTTGCTGGGCCACCTGCTGGTAACCATCTTATAGCTTCTTCAAATACACGTTTTACCTGAACACTGCAAGCGCTTCTAAAGTATTTGGATAGCCATTCGGCATGAATCAGTGCTGAGAGATCATTGCTGGGATCACAGAAATCAGAGGCGGGAAAGGCCTGAAGGAATCTGAGTGGGTTACGTCCCTCGGCCATAGGGAGGTTAGTAAGGGCTGAGTTCTGCCTCGGGTTCTGTCCCATCGTGCTCTCAGTGTCCTGCCATGCACTCCTTTCTGTGAGTTACTTGGGTTTTAGAAGCAATGATTCTTGCTGTGAAATGTACACAATGTGTATCCAAACCTTTTATTAAGAGTCTAGGAAGAACGCTGCTCTATCTCTGTTAGTATAGGATGTTAGTGCAAATGCCTGTCCTGAGGAACTTGTCATGCTGCACTCCTGAACAGAGTTTTGTATAATTGTTGTGAAGGCCTGTCAGGTAATTGAGAACATTGGAGCCATGTATCAATTTTTGACTGAAAACTTCTTAATCTGACATCTGCATTGTATTCTGGCAGTTGGAATGCTTTGGGCTCACTGGGTTTCACATCGCACTGTGGCACTAGAGGCAGTGCAGCAGATAGGAGTTCTCCATAAGCAGTCTCCATGGAGCCGTGTCCTTCTATCTTCCAGAATTTTTGCTGCAGAAGTCACATAATTTCACTGTTATTTATTTATTTATTAAAACCCAGTCAATTTGCTCTTGTAACCGTATACCAGCTGGTGAAAATGGCAAATTTCAAATGCTGCAAGAAATCATTGTGTTTTGCAACTGTATATACTGCTGCAGTTATCAAACGCAGAAGGGGTGATGTCTTGACCTATAATAATGGCAACGTATACTAGAAACTTTAAATCAAGCTGTGTTTCTGTGCCTGGTCTGAATTGATTTTAAACTTTATTTCTACAATGCAACTTGTGTATATAACTATTCCATCCTCCACTCCAAGTTTCTCAAACTGTTAACTGTTTTATAAGTCAAATTATTTTGTGGACATTTTTAATTTTTATTTCCATAGCTCATCCATCCTTTCCATTGCTAGTACACTGATATTCTTGTCAGTAGACTGTTACTTAAATAGGAGTTTTAGTGATCTTGTTGTTAGCATTAGATGCAATATATCTAATCTAATATATCTAACATATTGCATTTAATATAATCTGATATTAATCTAATATATCATATATTACAAGAGGAATTTGTTCTTGTCTTTTGAGTTGAGGCTTTAAGGATGTAGCTGGTGTTTTCCCCTCTTTTAACCCAAGGAATATTTAAGTATTGCTTGAAAAACTTGACCAGTTCTAATAAAAAGTTATTGGTAACATCCTAACTCTGAATATTGCAAATCTGCAATGTGAGATGTGTGAGTCTGAACTCTCAGGGAAAGTGTGGAAAGCTGTACTGGAATCCCTCATGCTGTAGGTGAAAATGGTGGCTACAGGGGTGCTTCAGGGAGGACTTGGCCTTTTTTCTGGAGAGAGCTGAAGGTTGTGAATCCAGACCAGAGGGGAGAGTCCCACACTGCACAGCAAGTTACCATGGTCATGGAACTCTGGCTTCATTATCTCTGCTTTGCATTTCCTGTTACTGTTTCTATCTTGAGATGCCCACCTCAAGACTTGCAGGTCCATGTATGCTCTAAGAAACGCAGAAGCCGTGGGCTTCTGTGGAATAGAATTGCATAAATGTAGTGTCCTGGTCTCATATCATAGACCAGTCTGACAGTAAATGATGGTACCACCAGAGCCAGCATAAAACATCAGGTAAATCTGTGACTTCCTGCAAAGTAGAGATGCTTTAGGGTAACGCTCACAACTCTGTTGAGTTTATCTTCAGGCTCTGAAGTAGCTGCAGATGTTCCATAGAGGTGAAATCTGCAGGGTCCCATTCATGCTTCCTGCCTAACACCTGCATGCCTTGTAAGGAAGTAGCAGTGATCTATGCCCCATGCTGACTGCTCTTCCCCTGTGTTACTCGGAAAGCTGGGGTCTAAATTCTGCAAGCTGGTAAAGTACCTGGGAGTGCTGAGAAAATAAATAACTTGTTGCCCAAATTCTTTGGTTAGTCTATCACTTATCATTTGATTATTTTAATTTTATGAATTCCTGGAGGCCAGAGGGAGGATTGGGATCTCACTGTGCTAGATGTTACGCAGACATGAAGAAAGAGACTTGCCCTGCAGGTCTTTCAATCTGCATGCAAGAAGATTAAAGATAAGAGAAAAGGAAATATCATGCAGATATAATAATCAGATGATAAGCAGTGAATGTCACATTAGTTCCACATTAGACTCTTTCCCCTTGTTTTCTTGTTGTATCCCTTTACTCCTAACACCAAAGATAAGAGGTAAAGAAAGAAGAACTCCTGTTAATATATCTTACCTATGGCAAAAGAGTAACTGGTATCTTGTAGGTCTCTAGTTATTACAGTTTTTTTTTTTTCCTTAACATTTATTATTATTATGTGTTAGCATTAACAATGGCATTTCTTACTTTTATGGAACCTGAGGACTGACAGAGCCATATTGGGAAGATGCTCTATAAACAGAGGAATACTTCCATTTCATAGTTGATTCAGCAGCCCTTTTCTCAACAACGCAGAAAAAAAACCAAGAGTGCTTTAAAACAACAACAACAACAAAAAATACACACAAATAAACCTCAGTGATTGTAATGTGTTGTTAAATAAGTACTATCTTCTTAAGCCCCAACCCTCTTAAGGGACAGCAGAATTTTGTGGTCTGGAGAAATCTGTATTTTCCAACTTTGTAGCTGCGTAACAATTTCTGTACACAGATGTCAGTATGCTTCCCTGAAGAGTATGCTTCACTTAAGTGAAGTACATCAGTCAGCTGGCCATACTTGAGTCATGTATGAAAGAGAGTCAATTTTCTTCATATAGTTTGCTTTCTAATGCTGCCGATAGCTTCAACAGCTTTCATTATTTAGTACACCTGTGAATTTGATAAAGCACAGTACATAAAATGTACCCAAAGCCTCCTGTCATGTCAGCATCTGGCACTTGCCATAATTCAAAGTAGGGAGACAGGAAGAATTCATCCACTGAAGTTAATGGAAAAACTCACCGCACTCCAGAAGGGGTTTCAAGACACACATACTATGATGTGCATGCCACTGGCTGCTCTCAAATGGTACCACCTGCAGAAATTGTCCCTTATGTCCTACGTGAAGTAGGTCTTAAATGTAATTTAGGTTTATTGTTCAGTAAAATATCAGGCCTGGAAGCAAATCTAACACAAGAGTCCCAAACTCTAATGATGATTAAAGCACTGCTTCTGAAATAAGGAAGGAAAGGGAACTTTCCTCTCAAAAGCTGTCTAAGAGGTTCAGTGATACAAAACCTTCTCCTGAGAAGGATTCCATACAGCCTCATAAGTAGCAGAACCACAACTTCTGCCCTTCGCTTTTTCAGAGTTTCAAGCTGTAAATAGCTCACATTTTCTTCCTTTTCTTATTGCAGCACCATTCTTGAGCTTTCCTTGACACCTATTGCTATCACCAAGTTGCATGTTTAAAATGATCTAAAGACTTTTTCTTCAGCAGGGTCTGATTTTAGGAACGTGATCTCAAGGTGTTTTCAGGAACTGCTACCATTTTCCCTTTTCTCATTTCAGCTTTTCACAGCAGGCACTAGATGGTGCTATGTTGCTGAGTTTTTACTCAGAAAATACTTTTAGTCTGCTTTTTAGCACATGGAGAAGAATAGGACCTCTCACATTCGAAACGTGTGTATTAAAAAGACCTCTTTCTAACACTGAACTTGAGATTTTGTCAATGCAGGGCCAGCTCCAAATCTGAAATTAATTCCAGCCCAGTCTGCTTCTTTCCTTTTCTTTTAAAAACGGAGCTGCCATAGCTGTATTTCCTTGGTCCACATGTAGTATGTTTCTCTCATCAGAGACCTAACGTTGCTGACAACCACGGTAATAGAATATTTAATTATTTAATCACTTCCTGTAATTCTCCATCTTTCCTTCCCCCTTACACCCTCTCATTTCTCTTAATTCTTCAAATATTAGTTAAGAATATGAAGAAAAGAAACAACAGCTCTGTTTAAAATAATTTGTTGTATTTTTCAATAATAAAAATATGAATTAAAATGGAATTAATTATTTCTAAAGAAAGAAATCAATACTGTCTGCTGCAAAAACAGTACAGGCAGCCTTTTCAGTATGATGCATAGAATGCCATACCAGGGCAGCACAGACAGGCTTTTCAACCCCTCCCCCCCATTTGGCTGCTTAAGTAACAGAGCTTCGTCTTGAAATGTGTCTGCATTTCTCCTCCTGAGCTTTCCTGATGTGAGTTTTGCTGATTGTATCACTGAGAGCAGAGGGCTTTAATTGACCCAGGCTATTCCTAGCCTCCCTTCTTTTAAACTGAAATACTGTGCTTTGCTGTTGTGTTGAGGTTCCACTGTAGTAGGAGAGACACTGGTTTGTGTTCAGCTCTGGGGCAGAGGCTGTACTTGGGTGTGCAGATGTGGCCCTGTGTCCAGCTGATGAAGAAGAGGGGGAGATGAAGGGTTCACCCAGCACCCTGTCAGCCCTCCTGTGTGTCTCACCTCACCGGTGGCTGGCTCTGTGCTCCAGCTGCAGGGATGGGGTAATGGGGCAGCCTGGGGAGCCCGTCAGTTCTCCAGGAGATGTCTGGAAACTGACCAGGTGGGGGACCTGAGAGGTGAGTGCAGAGCCAGGTGTGGGGCAGAGCTTACCATTTGGGTGGGAAGGGCTGGTGGAATTTTTTCAGCCAGTTCTACAATAGACTTTCTGAGGTTTTAGAAGAAGTAAAGGATGATGTTGCGGAACAGATATACTGAAGTCCACTCTCTAATTCCATTCAATCTGAGGATGACATTGAGCTTTGAAAAAGGGTCCTTACACACACACACACACGCACACACACACAGTCTCTAAAAATCCAAACTTACAGATGAAAGTACCTGTCTTCAGGTGTCTCTAGGGTTTGTTCAAAGATTTGCTTTTGTGTATGCAATCCAAAGCTGAGTGTATCTCGAGTGAACAAGCAAGCAAAATGAAATAGTTTCAAATGGAGAGTTTGGAGGACCTGAGTCTGCCTCTACTCCAAATCCAAAGAATATGTGATAACTAAGTTTCAGAGGTGAGAGGTGTCAGGGCCAGATTTCATTCTTCCAGATTTTCTCCCTTGGTCTTTCTTTCCATTCTTATTTCTATTTAGGATGAATGTTTGCAAAATATAATGTAATCTGCTGCTGCTGAAGTTACATGGAAGATCTAAAATATCAATCAAGAAGAATATTTTCTCATTACTACTGACTGAGGTTACAAACAGGGTTTGGAAAAAAGCCACTGAAATGGTCTCATCACAGAAGTTTGGTAAAAATGTATTGCAATATGACCGCTGTATTAAGGATGGAAAAGACAGAATTTTCTGTGACAGAGATTCTGTGTGAGCTCGAGGTGCCCTGAGAATTACCCAGGCAAAATTCAGCTGAACTGTATATTTCAAAAACTGAGATGGGAAAAAGAGCAGTACATATTAGTCTCTCATCTGTAGGAAAATAGTTAAAATGACAACAAAGACAAGAAAACCTACATTTCAATTTCAATACATCTATTTGAATTATGGCTATTTGGTACTTTTGAGAATAAATTGCATTTGAAATGGAATCTTTCTAATGACTTATCTTTCAGGCAGGTATTGTGCACACCTTTTTAATGCATTTTACATGTTTGGAGGGGGGGAAGAAAAAAGATGAATTATGAAGAAGTTAAGAGGAAAATAATTTCAGGAGGTAATGGATGAGCTCTGTCTGGAAGATTAATCAAGGCAGTTGCAAGAGAGTGCCAAAAGCATAACTGAAGTAGAACTAAATATCTGATTGTAATTAAAACTTTAGCCTTCTAATGGCTCCATGAAAGATATTTTAATAAACGTGAAATGCACTTTCTAAATGGCACGCTAACTTTTAATGACTTGGGTGTTTTGTTTGATTAGTAACCTGGACTGTTAAATTAAAGCCAACTGCAAATGCATGATAAAATATTGATGGTTTCAGGCAAATGAATTGGGGGAGTTATGCTTGACAGATTTTTGGTATCATTAAGGATTTTAACTGGTGGAAAATATATATTGCTGGTGCTTAAAGAT
This sequence comes from Chrysolophus pictus, assembly GCA_037305975.1. Taxonomy (NCBI): domain Eukaryota; kingdom Metazoa; phylum Chordata; class Aves; order Galliformes; family Phasianidae; genus Chrysolophus; species Chrysolophus pictus. The sequence goes on along the minus strand of CM074580.1, from coordinate 36,137,878 downwards.
AGTTAAAGAGGATCTCGTCATTTATATGCCCTAGTTTTAATTTTACAGTAATAATGGGAAAAAAATCTGAATTATTCACAGATGGTTGGTCAAGAGAGGTCACTTAATTTAAAAAGTGTTATTTTAATTACACCTGTTTCTCATTTCCGGCATAGAAAATTAAATATTTGGTAGTATTTGGTTATTTCTTTTCTTAGAATGCCTGGAGCCTTCTTGAGGCTTCTGTGTGTGCTCTGTGTGTGTTAAAGAAGGAAGACTGACATGGTAGAAAGATTTTTATTGTTTCTAATATAAGAAGCTTTACTGGAAGTTAATTAAATTAAAAAAACATAATGGTGTCTGCAGGTAGAAGAAATAACATGTGGGATTTCCAAATGAAGTGGGGATGGTCGGTCCTGGAACTCAGACTCTTTCAAAAACAGATCTATTCTATTATCAAAATCCATCAGTATTTCCAGTGTTCTCACATTATTGAAAAAGATTATTCAAAGGGCTGTGGTAAAACTGGTAACAGTTTATGTGGTTTCTGTTAGCTCACGTCATCTTAGAATGGGTTCTGATTTTATTGTGTGTTAGGCTTTGCAAGTGCCGAAGCAATAATCAGAGTAAAATCATACTTCCACTGAACTTGCCAGGGATGCTCCCAGGGGTTGTTTTTTCCTAAAGCTGCCACTGGCTTCATTACATCTTTATCTCCTCTCTTTTTGGTTTCTGCTCCCTGTGCCCAGGCAGCTTCTCACCATCTTGCTGCTCCCCAGGGCAGCTTTTTTTTTCTCCTAAGGTCTGCAGCAGCAGCTCTGCTTCATTCTTTATTTCTGATTTTCCTCCTGGGTGAAAGTGGTCAGCTGACAGCAAAATAGTAGGAGGTATAAAGACTTGTTGTTTGACTGAAACCACGTGATAATATTGTGGTTGGTTCTCACGGAAGTGTTACTATGGGCTTCCCAGCAGTTCATACCTGTATCCAGACCAAATTAGTTCGTGACAAAAGGGAATCTCAGAACACGACCTTTACTGATTCTTTCTGAGTATGTCTGAGGCAGAAGTTGGAGAAGAAAGGCCAAGCAGAAACAGTGTAAAATAAGGTAAAAGTAGGCAGCTGCTGTCTAGAATAGAATATCATGAGACTATCTGAGCTGTCTTATGATGCCACCTAGAAATAATGGTGAAATACTGAGAGTACTTAGAGGCAAGCTCCAGGTCCACGATCACTTTGAGCAGAAACAGAAACCTCCTATAACCATTAGATAATTTCTAATTGCTTCCTAGTCTCAGGCAGAAGGTTGCATGGCTCAGTAGACTCTGAGCTGGTTTGCAATGTCTTTCAACTAATATAAATTATCCTTAGAAGAGTAGACTTCTGATACATAATGAAAGATGAAACCCAGAGAAAGCCAGTACAGCTGTGTGTCTGTTTCCAACAAATTTAACTGGTGCATTAACTGGTCCTTTGCCATTAGAGAAATCTCCAAACTCTGAAACTATGATGGTTGTTCTTCTGTATTTCATGTTATGTTCCACTTGTTTTGTTTCTCCATGTGCAGTAGACACCATCTAATCCAATAGGCATCTCAGGTTAATTTTATGCATGTGAATATTTCAACTAGAGCATTTGCAAAATTAGTACCTTGAGTGCAAATGGTTCAGAGCCATCTTCTCACTGAGTCATGCGCAATACTGAGCACGCTGCCGGGGCACAACCAATAAATTAACTCCCTAGAGACTCCCATTTGTCAGAAAAAAAAGCATCCATGTTCAATAAAAGATTCTGTCACTCTGTTGCTGTCTGCAGCTCTTTCGGATTTATATATTCAGCTGATGATGAGCCATTCAGTATGATGGGTGTGATGTGTCTTTCCAGTTGGACAGGATGACCACAAATGTTATTAAATTCCACCAGTCTGCTGATGGAAGACAAAATCTGTTCCCACACAGTATCAGTACCGGCATAGGAGATAATGCAATATTTATTTATGTACAGGAGGCCGTAGATAAAGTTCCCATATTGTGAGCCTTGTGGAATGCTGAACACACATAAATGATGTACCAACTTTATCCTGGCAGGACTGGCAGATATAAACACCATGATATTCCTGACTGACTCAGTTTTACTGTCATCCAAATGGCCTAGTATATAATGTAAAAACACATTTGAGTCAGTGATTGCCCATTTTTGAGTGTAGTCAGATGGATTTCTACTGTGGAGGCCCCTGTTTGATGTCTAAATTTGCCTCCCACACTCTCTTGATATCAGCATGCTTGGAAGAAAACCTTGATTTAAGCTGTTTATGGAGGTTCCATGCTCGCTTGCACAAATCTTCTGACACTCAGCCAAGAAGCTGGCTTTATTCCTCACTAGGCTGAGAGAAAAACACTTTAAAAATGATTTTCATAAAAACCCACAGAGCAAGTGGGAAGTGGAGTTCCTAATTGTTGATTTCAGCTGGTGGAACAGCCAGTGTGGCTCTCTCATATTTCTACAGCTGAGGAGGTGGATTTCTAACTCTTCTCTTTGTATAGCTCATCTGGATTTTTTAAAACAGCCTGTGCAACTTCTCAAAACTAGATGGGTACCCACCTCCCTAAATGGGGGAGACCCTTAAGGCCAGTTTGGCAGGAGCAGCCAGACTTTGGTAAATGCAGCCATTCTTGGATCCAGCAAGGATCAACTGGAGCAAATCCCACCTGAGGAATTTCTGATGCCTTTTGCACCTATGAATTTCATTTCCCTTAGTATGATTGTTAAACTAAGTACTTTTTTTTTTTTCCCCCCTAATGTGCATTATTGAAATGTTGATAGGATTTAAATTCATGGTATTATGTGCTCAGTACTTCCTGCTCTATTCTTCTAGCAGTATTTTTTTCCTCTTTTTTTCTCTTGATTTTTCTTTTTAACCCTTTTGTATTTTCACTCTTTTTATCCTTGTCTGTGCTTAGGCCATTTGTTCTGAATCAGAAGAAGGAAATGGTAAATCCTGTAAGTCCTGGCTTATCCTCCTAACTACCGGGTTTTCTTTTCTGCCTGAGAAGGAGTACCTTTACATGCCATTATATTTAGCTCTCAATTTCTGCAGAAAGGAAAAGGAAGGAGACTTGCATCTAGTCACATCATAACACGCCTAAAGTGCTTATAACAAATGGTGCCAGTCTTGTTAGTGTTTGCTTGTTGAGCTTTATATTCAGTCTCTCACTTTGCTATGTAATTTATATGAATTTCTAATTGTGACCTTTTATCCATTTTTCCCATCTTCCCCACCTGCTCCTAACATATGTTCTTCCCCAGCTAGGCTCCTCATCACTTTCAAAATGCTGAATATTTTCCTCTTTAATTTTAGCATTTTTTCTTTTGCCCTTCTCAGGTTTCTCTCTCTCTCTACCTGATATTTCCTGTGTTGTGATCACTCTTTGCCAAAGTATTATATCATCTTGATCTTACTTGTTCTTACATGGATACGGCTGCTCAGTCTCCCAGTTCTCCAAAGTCCTCCCACATTTGGTTTGCTGCTAAACGCCCTGTGTTCATTCCCTCTGTGTCCTCTAACACAAAGAATTGGTTAAGCTCTGCAGCCTTCATCTTAAAGAAAAAGAGAAAAGTGAGGGGAAGATGGATCAAAGCCTGGGGCTTTGGAGACTGCCACAGGGAGTGGTGCTGGGTTGTACCATGCTGGCTATGACGTGGGGAGCTGTGTCCCCTGTCCTTAGAATCACAGAATCGTGAAGGTTGGAGAAGATCTCTAAGGTCATCTAGTCCAACCTTCCACCTACCACCAATATTTACCCACTAAACCATATACTTAAGTACCACTTCTACGCATTTCTTGAACACCTCCAGGGATAGTTCTTTAGCCCCTGCTGCCTAGAGGTGCCCAAATGTACCAATATGGGACATGGATGCTGTGATGGAATTTAACACAAATGCTGGTGATGTGATAAGCATCACCTCCAGACATTTTATATTGTTCTGTCTAGAAATCTTGTAAAGAATTAGAGCCAGCCACCAAAGTTCAAGTAGCAATGGAGTCTTTGCTGTTTGTGCTTCTTGAATAGCAAAGACTGTGTGTGGCAGAATGAGCAGGCACTATCCTTCCTGGGTCAGTTTCATTTCTGTACTGATGCAAGTCTCCTTTCTTGTTACCCTAGCTGAAGGCAAATTCAGGAAACATGTTAATAAATGATGCTATTTAGTAGCTATTGTCATGATGAGAATATTCTTAAGAGACAGTCTTATGTTAGTAGATATGTTCCCAAAACCAAGTTTTGACCCACAGCACAGGCTGCACAGAGATCTGCATTAGTGTGCGTGCACCAGGAGACCCCAGGACTTGCGCAGTGCATCCACTCACCTACAGAAATTGAAGGTTGTTTTTGTCAGTGAAGATATCTGGAGACAGAGTGCGAAGGCAGTGTCTGAGGCCTGGTAAGGGCTGTAATGACAGCTAATGAAGCCAGAAACTGCCTTCTGCAGTGAGACTGAACTTTAACCTCCTGCCACTCTGCTCCGTGCTATATGATTGGAAATGGGAAGTACAGTTCAGTATCTTGTCAAAATTCTTGCGTAGTGCTCCTATTGAAGCCACTTTGAAAGTGTAGTCCTTAGTAGGATTAAAAAAAAACAAACAAACACAAAACTACAATGGAATGAAAAATGTTCTGTCACGTTCCAGGTTACAAACTGTAGCTGGAGTAATAAAAGGTCACTTTGCCATTCAACATCCATTTCCTATTCCTTTGAAGTCCAGCATTTACTAGGAAGTAAACCAAGATATTTCAAAGTTTTACATCAGTGTGGTGAGGCAGAGACATAAATACATGAGTAATATAAGTGATTATCTGGTGCTGCCTTTGCTGCCAAACAAAATGGGGCCCGCTCTTGTTCTCCCCGTGCCCATGCCCTCTGCAGAGCTGTTTCTGCCTTGCCCTCTGTACTGTACCTCTTATACAGGGGTGCATCTCTGAAGTGTGTGGAGAGGGGAAAAAAGCCTTTTCTTGGCATTTTCTTTGTTATGTAGCTTTCCTTTGCTTGGGAGGATTAGAAAATATTTCATCATCTATTCCGTGTCCCCTTTCTCTCTTCTCCTCTCTCTCCCCCACTTGTCATATCATAAAAAGAGAGGAAATACCTAGAAAAAGATGTTTGCCATTCACAGTCAGAAGAAAAGAATAAGGTAGGCTGCAGAGTTTCTTGAAAGGTAATTTCTTTTGCCAAGCTGCTCTTGTAATCAGATAGGAGCATATGGAAACAAACAGGCAACTCAGCTTTCTCTGCTCATGGCTGGCAAGGAAAATGTTATTAAGATTATCGCAGACTCTTTTCTAAGGGATTGATGTCGGCTCGTGCTGAAGATGTTATGCCACGGCCGCCTTGTGACACGCAGCCCTGAAAACTGGAGACGATGCGGCCCTCGTGCTGCAGGGGGCAATGCAGCCCAACCCAACCTGGCCCTGCAGCCGCTGCTATAATCAACTATTTCTGACAACAAAGGCCAAAATTGTGCTCGCGGTCTGGGGATGGTGATGCTGAATTCTAGTGCAAGGATCAGTCTCCTTTGTGCGGTGATTACACATTGTATGAAAAATCCTTCATCAGCCACTGAGACATGTCCACGGTGTGAAGCAGAGCTGTCTGCTCCCTGCTGCAGGTGGGCTTGGCTTGGGGGAAGAACTGGGGCCCGCGCTGCACAGTGGCTGCCCTGGGCAGCTGTCGTGCCGGGATCCCTCGGGTGCTTCTGCACAGTGCCAGCAGTAGCAAACAGCAGTGCAAAAGGAGGGCTTGGAAATCTGGTGTGGTGGTTTCTCCTTCAAACACGAGTTCTTTCACAGCCAAAAGGAAAGGTATTTGGCAGACAAGCTTGTATGTATAAGCAACATTGCTGAAAGTGGTCATGCTGGGTCCCTCGTACTGGTCTTCCAATTGGATCTTTCCTCCAGTGGTCATAAACTTGTGCAGGAGTAGTAGCTGAAGAGCTGGTGCAGAGAGGTGCTAGGAGCCCTGACGTACTTGATGCAGTACAGTACAGAAGTATCTTCACATGCTTCAGGTATGAGACATACATAGTGGGGGTGATTGGGGGTGGTTTAGTAATGCTCAGGAACAAAATGGTGATGTGCAGCAGCCATGTTGCCATCACCTCTCCTGTTTGCAGAATGGGGTGTATGGATAGCAGGCTCAATGCTCTGCAGCACAGCAGAAAAGTCAAAAACAGCTTGAGGAGGGAGAGAAAGCTAGCAGGGGAGAGAGACGCTGCCCGTGGGGACAGGAAGTGTAGTGCTGGCTATGAGTTGGTATATTGGGTGTGGCTTAGTGTCCATGATTAGAGACTGGAGACGGGATGTGGAAGATGGTCAGAAAGGCTTGCTCAGCTGTTGGGTCCAGCTTGTCTGCTTCCATGTTGTCAGTCACTCTGGACTGTGCTGCAATCATCTTGACACTGCTCTGGTCCTGAGCCACCATGGGGATCACCAGGCCAACCATGCTATCCAGCAGCTTCCGATGTGGTTCCCCAGTGATGCTTGGTAACTGTTATTGCTTGTTTTTGTTCCTGAGCACTGCAGGTGTTTCTCAGGGGTATCCTGATGTCCAAACTCATGAGAGAGAAAGTGCCTGAAGTCCAGCTCACCATTGCTCCTACAAGTGAGCAGAAAGCAAGTACAGTGCAAAATTTTAATATCTGTAAAAGTCACTGTCTAGACTTCATTGTGAGCATTTTCTAATGCTATCATTGGACAAGCTCTGTATGAGGCTGGAGGCCTTTTCTGATGGATAGGATGCTGCTAATGTGGGTGTTTTGAACTGGTGCAGGTCAGGTGCTGGGGTCAGGAGGACCCTGTGCCTTTGGCTGCTGCCTTTGGCATGAGTCAACTGTGTGGAGCTCTCTGGCATCTCTGGTACTATAAGTTCAGCGAACAGCAGAGCTTATTGCACTTAAATTGCTATGAAATTGTGTCTTATGGTGAGGTCCTCCCTTGTCAAAGTGCAAAGATTGGTCCAAAGATTGTCCTGCAGTTATGGCACGTACAAAGTATCTCCAGTGCAGATTCTCTGACACTTAATTATTCAGTTTTGTTCCCACTAGAAACGTTCCATAGCGGAAGCAGTTAAGTTGTGTCAGATTTAGTTAAAAGCAAACAACAGGTTCGATATTACTGGCAGGAAGCAGAACTGATAGATACAGACAGCACAGCACGTCAACCACATCACCTGGATAGCTGGATTGAAAATGAATAGCAGATGTTCTTGTTAGGATCCTTAATATGCAGCACAACCCAAATATTAGCAGAGATGAAATCTAATGTTTGAGCAAGTAGGAGGCTAGCAATTTAGTGTGCTTATTTGCAATAATCAAGCAATGTAGAAGACTAAAAAGTTAAGATTTATGGTGCTTCTTACAGTTGCAGAACTTGTCTAATGGATAACTAAGAAACACTGTTTTTTAAAATCAGGAAATGAATGTATTTGTTTCTTGTTCTGTGTGGGGGAGGGAAAAAAAAAAAAGCAGTGACACTTAGAGCTTGGATAACCTTGGATTCCTCGGGCAGCTCGTTTGTAATATACAATTTGTAATAAGCCAGTTTGCTGGGCCTTGTCATCGAAAGGAGCTCACTGCTCTCATCTAAACTTTTCTCAAGTCTGTGGAGGTTCCTATAAAGGAGAAAGTGTTAGATATCCAAAGTTAGACTCAGTAGTGAGTCAATGATATTATGATAAAACTGCTAGCTTAAAAAGTTAATGATTAAATAAAGGGCTTTAGGAAGAATCTGTATTCCCAAATTCCCTGTGCTGGGAAGCACTGCTGTCTGGGGCACCCTGTGCAGATAAGTCTCTTCCTGCCCCCATAGGGCAGTCAATCCCACCCCCTGCCAAGCGCTCCAGGAAAGGCAACTCACCCCCCTGTCTGATGTGGCCAGTTTTCTGTTGAAAAGCAGCAGATCAGGCTTCAGGGGGTTTCTGCTTTGGGTTTTATAAATTACTGCCCTCCCTGCACAGTTCTGGGAAAGTGGGACTTTCTGTTTGTGTAGCTGCTCTAGATACAATTTTATTATTAATCACATCAAGGGAGGCTCATAGGTTTTTAGGGCTAGAAGAGACTATTACTGTAATCTAGTTTAGAAAATTTCTTCCACAGTGTTTTTGTGTTTTGTCAAAAAGAAAAATGGCATTTGTTTTTCCATGCCCTTAGGCCTTAAGGTTTAATTTATTTTCCATAAAGCAAACAAAAACCACAGAATGGTAATTACCATAGAATAGGTAAAAAGAGATCTTCATTTGTTGAGTAAATTTCTGAAATTCTTTTTTTTTTTTTTTTTTTTTTTGTATATTAAAATAAAAATCTATGCTAATTCTAAATAGGAAAGAAGAAAACCCTTCTAGTAAAAACATAGACAAACCCCTTAACCGTGATGCCACAGGAAAGCCCGGGGACAGGGCAATGGGCACTCCCAAAGCTGAGTTTTAATGCATCTGAGTAACAAGTTGAAATGCAGCATAGAGGAATTCTGCTCACATTTCTGACAAGCTAAACTTTCAGCTATTTTTGATGTTCAGCTCTTAGGACTTGTTTAATATTCAACACTGGTTTCATCATCAAAGAAATTGAGGCAAAATTAAAAATTCTTTTCCTGGGCCTGTTATTTTCACAGCTTCTACTTCCTTTCAATTTTGATACCGCCATCCATTCTGATAAAAGAAAATGAAGTGTGAGGAACAAGGCAGGCAGGAAGGAGACAGAAGTAGAAGTGCTTTTCAGCACTGACTTCACCTCTGCAGAAGTTTATAATAAGGTGTCTGCAGATCACTCCCTGCTGAAAGCTCTAACAAATAACACCCTTGCTCTCAGAAAGTGAATTAAACCAGTACTGCAGTGCACTGCTGCTGCGAGTGCCGCAGCACGCTGTGATCTCCTAGCAATCAGTCTCTTGTCTAGTGCCGTGGAATGGCTCTCTGCTTCTTCCTATCGAGCTTGTATGACTTTTGTGCTGTTTTCATGTGTGTCAGTCTCCCCACCCCAAAAGCTTTTTGTTGGAAGCAAATGCTTCCAAAAGCTCGTTACGCTTTTTAAATAGGCTCCTGGGGCTGGCTCCTAGGATTCAAAAGAAAACTTTTTTCAAGGAGCAGGGCTTGCAAAAGCATCTTCTTTCCCCAGATGAATGGGTGAAGGGGGAGCCTGGCTGGTGCAGGCACCGCCAAGGGCAGTGTGAAGATAGTGCGCGGCTCTTGAGGGAGACACTGAAGCTCTGCATTACATTCATGAGTTAGAGTCAGCCCTGACTATGTCTCCAATTTCCAGTGTGATCTTGAGCAGGTTAATCTGTCACCCCCATGCAGTGTTCAGGAACTACGCAAAGGGCATGACACTGAGCTCTGTACGTTGTGGTCTTTGAGTGCAATTGTGCTGCGTCCATGTGGTCCTGCAGTACTGTGGTGCCCAGTGCTCCTGGATTTTCCTCATAGGAACTCAGTGTGTGCTGCTGTACAGCTGCACCCACAAGAAGGGGATGAAATGGGAGGTTTGTTATGATGCAAGGAAAATTGAATGAATTTGGGCTAGTGCTCTAGACTTCAGTAGGCTGTTAAATACAAAAAATCAATGTTAATTCAACATTATAGCTTAGCTTTTAAACCTACTTGTTAACCTGTGAAGGCCTGTAATCTCACAGCACCTTTTTGACCCCAGACAGGCCAGGATCTGAAACATTATTAATGCACTAGAAAACTAGTGAGGTACTCTGCTTTTCTGTAACTCCAAAAGAGTTTGGCAGAATGTTAAATAGAATTTGGCTCAGAACAAATCTTTGGACAAGGTGCTCCTTGGGTTAAGAATCTCTTTCTGTGGTCCCATGCTCCTTGGTACCACGATGACTGTCCCTGGCAGGCATCGTTGTGCTGTTGAGTCCCTCTTGTTGTTGTTGGGTGCTAGCAGTTAAAAACTGCCTTTGTGATTGGGATGTGTATTCCTACTCTCCATGACTATCAGCAGTTTTACAAATACTGTTCTTTACATGATACTGCTTTTTGCATAAAAAAAAAAGCTTTGATTTACATAGTCTCTGGAGGGACTGCAAACAAAACCTGTAGCCTGATTGTTTTTTCTGTCATTATCTATTTTTCTGAGGACTTCTTGCATGTCATTTGCCAGTATAACCTGATAATTTATTGGAATTAATAGACATGAGTTTACTAGCAGCAGAACATAAGGAGCATTCACTGTTCTGGTGAACCTTGTCTTATGTTCCACTAATAGCAGATGCAGCCTGGCTGTGGCTTAGGATCCTCCAGGGCTGCAGACAAGATGAAAGGCTGTGCAGCTGCCCAGAGGGGTGTGTTAGGTCTCCTTTCATGTGATCCATCATGGGAATGGGCCCAGATGCACCTTCCTGTGGTTAAAAAGGGAAATACTTGTAAAGCTATGTAGACATTATCATATCTCATATGTGTGAAAGGGTCAAGCTCATATTGTCATGGGGATTGTGCCTGTAGCCCTTGTGGCACTGATGTCTGCAGGAACTTTGACAGCCACGTTAATTGAGTTTTGTGGTTTTTAAGCTCCCCTTGCTAATGTTATTGTTAATGCCATGCAAAAATCTCAATGTGGTGGAGACTCCAGCAAGGGACTGAAAATTGGTGCTCCCATGCCATTCCAGTAGGCTGTGGTGAGGTGTCCAGAGCTTGAGTCCCTGTCCTTCATCCTAGTGCTTTGTCAGCAGGGCAGGAGGCTGCTGGCCTCGCTCTGAGCTGCATGATGCTGTGTGGGAGCCAGGTACACGCCACAGGTTGCTGTCCCCATTCTCAGAGCTGAGATCCAGTAGGTCCCACTTCCTGTTGGCTCTCCTTGGGATGCTTCCACTTGACACGCTGTTCTCAGAGATAAGGACTTGGTTAACTGGCTGGAAATGGATGGAGAGGTTCCAGCTCTGAAAGGGATGCTGCAAAACTGGCTTCCTGTTTCTTTCTTCCTCAAATTTAAACTCCTTAAAAACAAATCCCTTCGCTCTCCAAATAAGCTCTTTACTTCTGCCTTTCAACCCTAAATAGCTTAGCATATAAGTAGCTTCTTTTTGAAAAAAGTCAACGCTGTCTGTGTTTCTGTGATCAGATGCTCAGAGTGAATTTCAGTCTAATCCTAGTTTTGAAATTGATTCAGCTCAATGACCTTGGGCAAGTTACTTAACCTCTCGGTGCCCCAGTTTTTCCATTTGTAAAATAGAGAACAGAATACCCTTGTGAGCTGGGTAAGCATGTCCTGAAGCTTAATACAGATATGCCCATTTTTAAAGAGCAATATGGCTGGAAGCACGATGCAAGGACAGAGCAAGCTTCTTGTCGGGAGCTTTGTCTCCTGGCCCTCTCCATGCACTGGGCTCATGTTCCAGATGAAGCGGAGACATTAAACAAAACATCAACACAAGGTTTGTACTTGTTAGGAATTGGGAGAGCATATCTTGATCCCACCTCTGCTTGGATCTACAGAGGAGCAGAATCACTTCGTCCCTGTTAGGCACAGTGGAAGATGAAATGTCAGCTGTACTTGACCCTACAGATTTCCAGCCCTATTTGGTTTGAAACACGACATGTGCAGGCTGGAGGAATTCTGGAAGCAAAGTGGAAGTGTTGGCATGCCCGTTTGCATACTAATACACCCCGAATGCCATTATTTTTCCAGCTTCCACAGCTGTGTTATGACTGTACTAGATCTGAATTCTAAAAACCAGCCAAAAGGTTTGTTTGCATGTATATGTGCACTGAGGTTTAGCAAGCAAAACTGGAAAGCTTTCTAGTTGTCGCAGTTGTGGTGGTGATGGTGGTTTTTTTCTAAAACTCAGCACACTTTTGTGCTTACGTTAAAAATTATGGATCAGCTGTATTTTAACAAATGTCTGTTCCCTGAATTTATGCAGTTGATGGTCTCTGAGCTAGTTTGAAAGGTTTCCCCCTCTGTATTGTAACTGGGATTTCTTCCATAGATTATTTTCTTTTTAAAATAGAAATAGTGTTTTATCTTTGTATCTTTGTCTTCTGAAAAAGATAAAAATCTATAGTAATTCTTTCCTATGTAGACTGTTCTATTTTTCCCGTAAAACACTCTTGCAAATAAGTCTGCAGATCTTTCAACACAATGCCTGAAGCATCACACATGATAAATCCTTCCCTAGTCTCAGCTTTCTGTAACCTTCCCCATTCCTCACAATGACACACACTTTCTCTCATTCATCTTTTATTACAATTCAATATTGTGCTTGAATATAATTAGTTTGTATGCAGCGTTCCCTTCCCCCCTCCTTTTTTTTTTTTTTTTAATTTGAAAAGGACAAACTACTTGTTCCCATGCACTTTCATCTGAAAATTCAGTGTTATAGGTTCCAATATATTTACACAACAGGTACAGAAAGATATTGGGAAAAGAAGAAATATTTTTAACATCATAAACCTCTAGCAAAAATATGTATGTAATAGAATCTGGTACTGTGGCATTACACACATTACAACTGTCACTGTGACTTACAGCCTTAGTTTAGCTGAAAGAAAATCTATAACCCTAGAAATGCAACAATGTCCGAGTCACAGTTCAGAGTAATAAATGTTTTTCACAGAATACTGTAATCCATATTTCCAAAGCTGATACAACAAAGGCATTTCTACTAGAAATCTTTCAATTTCATGGGCGGAGGCTCAGGGAGGGGGGAGAGAATGGTTAGGAGAAATGATAAACAATAAAATGCCCATGTTCACAAATATTAGCCCTTTGGCTAGCACCTTTGGCTCTCTGTACTTGCCTCCAAATTAGATCTTAACAAATTATCATCTGTTTTTTGATATCAGCATAAAAAAATCAACTTTTAAAGTCTGTAATCTATTTTGCGGATGGTGAGAATTACGAGGTTGCAGATAGTTGTGTGCAAGCACCACACTGTTCTCCATGCCATAGGCATCCTATTTCTGACAAAACATGTTGACAATGCCAGTCCTCTGGGGCAGGTGATGGTGTTCAGCAGAGGTGAAGTGTACCTTAGAGATGATACAGGCCATTCTGTCTGATCAGGGCTCTTGAACATGCTCCTCCAAGTTTCAGTGCTGGGAGTTGCCAGCCACTGTGCCTCTTTGGCATCCCAAATAGGCAGCCTCCTTACGCAACCACTGCTGGACTCCTCACCTCTGTGGTGGGACAGACTGATGGGTGGCTCAAGGAAGTGCCTTCAGATCCTTGGCTTTGGAACCTCAACAGTGAGGTCTTCTCTCAAATTTTTATTCACCTTTGCTGTGTTTTCATCACAAAGGTGTTCTCAGGCCAACGGCAGTGAAAGCCTCTGGGTGTCCTAGTGTCCCTGGCTTTGCTTTGACTTTGTGTATGGAGAGAGGATTTGACCACCAGCCAAAGTGGTGAGGCTATCCTGGCAGGACTTCCTGCCGGTGACAGCAAACAAATATATCACACTATATATTTCCTTTCTCAGAAGGGCATAGCTTGAGTAGCTAAGTAGCTTGTGTTTTGGGCTTCCAAGACCTTCATTTGTCTCTGCCCTCAAACTTCCTGGCAAGCTTGCTCATGTCTATTAATTTTCTAAAATCCATGAAAGTAAAAAAAGAGCAAATTGCATTAAAGTAATCTGTAATCATTTGAGTTACAGTATGAGTGAAATACACTCATAGCTGAGCAGTTAAAATGGAAATGCAGTGTTGAGAAGCTATATGCACCATAGTTTATTGCCCACTCTACACATTGCAGAGTATCAGGTTAGTTCCAGTCAAGGTTAGTCAGACGTTTGTGTTTGGTTTTATGTTTAAAAGAAAAAGAAAAAGAGGAAGAAAGGGAAGTGGAGACACCAGTAATATGAAAAACACCTGTCTTATTAAGCCTTTGCTTTATTTGTTCCTTTCCTGGAGGAGCAGAGCAGATATGCTGGCACCTACAGCTGCCAAGCGGGGTGTTTCCCAGCAAGGAGCAGGTGGCATGGAAAGGCCAGTGGGCTTCTCGATGCTGAAGAACAAAGCTTTTAATCAGAAATGCAGAAGCTCAGCATATCTAGTTGTATTATCATCCTGAAGCATTGCAAAAGCTTGGTATATATAGCACTAACATTGCCCTTACTATGCTGAAACATCATGCTTGCTTTAATGCACAGTACTAAAAATTTCAACTTCACATAAATTAGCTTTATTAGCTACTTTACTTAGTCATCATTCCTATTACTGCTTCATTACATATCTGATTCATAATCATTGACTTATGAAGAACAGATTGCAAAGATTTCCCCCCTCCTTCTGCCTGCTCCTCAACTTCCCATGCCTCAGTGTGCATTCTGCTAACACACCGCTGCACTGAGCCCTTCTGAAACTCTATATGGGACAGCCTAGAGTGCTCTGTCCTTGTAAGGCTGTTTCCCCCCACAGACCTGCTGCAGGCTCTATCATTCTTGATTGGAGTGTCTGACTCACAAGGATGAGCTAATTTTGTTGGCAAGATCCTGTTTTCCGGAGCTAGGACAAACATATTTTTTTTCTGGTGCTTGGGTGGCAGTGATAGGTGTCTGAAATATTGCACATGTGTAAAATAGTCGAGGTGTAAAAATTTACTCATAAAACATTAAGGCTATGAACAGTTCACTTGCTCTTAGTACACAGGAGCAGACAGAGGGAGGTCACTTTCTGTCTCATCAGCGCAAAGAAGCAGCTAAGTGCATGGCTGTTTTGTTAGGAGGCTACAGGAGCATGGGGCTTTGCTTCCATTCACTGAAGTGTGAATTTAAAGTTGGGTGCGGGATGAGGCCCTTCTGCTGAAACCATTGTCAAGTGACTGAGGCTTCAGAAAGGCCCAGGTGATGTCTGCTGTTTATCACGCCTGTTTCTCTGGGTATTATGTTTGCTGTACGCCTTGGCAACGTTCAAAGCATGAAACTGTATGTTTTGAAAGGAGAAGGTAGGAAAGCCTCCTTGACAGATAAATGCTCTTTCTTTATGTGTCTTTATTTGCAGCTGTCCTTTGTTTTTTGATCACTATGGCAGCATCGCCTTCAAGTGCTGTGGAGTTTCTCTGGTGACTCATAATTTTGTAGTGGTGTGTGTCACAGCAGCTACCCACATGTTTCTTGTTTGCAGAGAGATGGCTCTAGCTGTTTGCCAGTGTTTAAAGGAAAAACAGTGCTTTCCCTCCAGATTGCCTGGGAGGAATTCTGCAGTCTTTGGGCTATTCTTTCACAGGTAAAACTGGGAAATTTTGCTAAAAGCCTTTTGTACACAGCAGAAAAGCATGCCGCTGGCAGAGATGTGAGCATCGCGTGGCTAAAACTGGCACCCTCTGTGCCTCCGATGAAAGGCTCTGGCCTCCTGAAGTGGTTCATGCTGGTCATGCTTGCTGCATTGGAGAGAAAATTTGAAAATCCCAAATGTCTTGTAGAATTCCTGTGACCTTTTGGTAACTTTTTAGATACATGCACTTGCTAGCTCTAATATGCATGTGGTCACTGAACTGGCACTCTTCAAAATTAAATAGACCTAATGCAAATTACTAATAATCTGAAAAAGCTTTGTGCTAAAGAGGCTGTAGTAAAATTTCACAGGAGAATCCTCTTCTGCAGGCTATGTTAAATGGCCTTGTTAGACATTTGAGTATTGAGTATCATTATGTAGTGATTTGAGAAGAACAGAAAAAAAACTGTAAAACTGCTAGCAAGATTCACACTGCAGATCCATTACGGCGAGTCTCATCAGTAATAATTTAGAGTTTTAATTTTCTCAAATGTCCCTCAGGTTTACTATAGCCAGCCAAACGGTTCTTGGAAAAGTGGACAGAATGGGAGGTTTTTATAGCTTAGCCTCACTGGTGACTTTTTACAGCTTCCTCCTGTTATATGTGTGCACATGGATGCACAAGCATGCACAGGCAGACACACGCGAGAAGGCTCAGGGAGCAGGGTGAGGTTGTCAAGGAGGAGGATGTGCAGCTCCCTGCTTAATTCACATGATTCAGAAGCCAGCAGCAGCTTGATGCAGGGCTTTTTTCTCGGCTTTAAATATATATGAAAAAAAACGAAACCAAAGGTGGATTGATTGATACAGAAGCTCAAAGAGTGATAGCAGGTTCCTGATTTGAATAGCCTTCCTGAAAAACCCTACCTCTGCCTCTGGATTTTACTCATCAATCAATATCCATCTGTTTGAAAAGTGAAGCACCTGCTGAGAACCTGGTAAGACCCCTGGCACAGAGTGTAAATACCCTGAACCGTGGGATTTATATCAGCAGTCAGGGAGAAAAATATATTTTCTACCTAATCGACACAACACAGACAAAGTTATCCACGCTGGGTGCCGGGCTCATGATTCAGAGCCATCTGGTGTAGCAGCTCTGGCAAACTGGGGACGCGGGGGGATGTGCCTGTGCTGCGGACACGTGGTGTGCCTGGGCCAAAGTGCTGCAGCATGGATGACGGGGCTCTCTCTATCCCCGTGGGCAGAGGGGGCTGCAGGTGGGCAGACACCTGTACTGGTGGTTTTCAACTGAAATGCTGAAATTAGCTTCAACACGTGTGAAATCTCTTTGACAGAGCCCCTTGCAGCAAAGTCCCCAGAACATGAATTTTGACAAGGAAAGAGCCCATTATTATCAGTGATGTTTCAACCATTATTTTATGAATATATTCAATGACAAGAACTAGCTTGTTTCCAAGACAACAAAATTCAAACCCTGTCCATGATTGCTCTAAAGGAGACCTCCTGTCATTTCGTTCCTTTGAAGAAACTCACAATTTGATGGGCAAAATGCCAGAAATAATTAGGCAGAATAGCACCATAAACCCCAATGGAAGCAAAATATCTGCTGTAAGAATTTCCCACCAGAAATCTTGAAAATCAAATCAAAGCCTGGGTAAAATCTTTTCTGTTGAGGATATGAACCCAAAAGGAAAAAAAAAAAAAAAAAAAAGTGGGTGGGAAAAGACTATACAGTTTTCTACTCATCAAAGAGAATACTAAAAACTGTCTTTGTGACTTGCTTGTGTCTTCTTGTGAAATAATAAGTGGGCAGGGCAATCAAATTTAAAGCAGTATTCCCCAAAGCAAGGTCAAAACTGCTAGAAATGTTCATTTCATTTTTATTTGCTTTTCCTGTGAGGTATCCACTGTGGCTATAATTTCCCATTCTTTATGGGGAGATCAAAAGATTTGTGCTGTGCAGTGTAAGAATCAATTCAGTTATCCTGGCAGCACGCCAATCTTTATTACGTTATTTGTTAACCCGAGTTATTGCAGAATAGAATAACTGTTCCATGGGATAAACGAGGGAGTTTTACTTGCTTCCTTGACCTTGATTTCAACGCTCACACCAAGGTGAGCTCAGCATCCACATGCAGATAATGATTGTTGGTGTAAGAGTGAATGAAGCATCACTGCAGATCCCATGCTGAAGCAAATCATTGAGTTGGTGTCATGTAAGCTCACCAGCAGCCTGCATTGTTTGCCTTTGCACTGTGCAACTGAGAGAGCTTCGGGTGCTTCCACATGGGGTGGGAGTCACCTCTCTTTACTGGCAGTAAAATGAGCCCCTGTGACGAGAGCTGTATTCTCTCTTTTCTTCCTATTAGGTCATTTCTGCAGCACTTAAATATGTAAAATATTTGTTTTTGTTCAGCTATATATTTTTTAATCTTTTTTACTGTTTGTGAGCTGTGTTATGTTTTGGTAGCTTCGGTGACATACGTTAAAGGTAATTTAAACCAGCTTGTATTTTTCCTTGAGGAAGTATCTGTTTTGAATCTATTGATTTCTCACTGGGAAATTTTTATTTATATTAATCTCAATAGAAAAATGCACATTTTGCATAGTCAGATTTTTCATGGAGAAAGTGGAGGGTAGGTTCTGCTTCTCATTGAGTGGAATTGGTCTTATTAAAAATAGACTTAATGCCGATCAAATTGGGTGGCTTTAGGATCAAGTCAGCATTAATCTTTGTCCCATAAAGTAGCTGCAATGGCCTCTGGTGGTGGCAATTTGTGGGTATTGTGCACCAACTTTGCTCTGAAACTAGACCTTGCTGTGCTGAACAGAGCTTTCTGGTTGAAATTGTGCTGGAAGGCACTGCCACAGGCTTTTGTGTTGTGTAATGCTTGAGGACTGAGTGCCAGAGGGAAAAAGGGACAAGCCAGAGCTATTCAGGGGCCCAAGGTAAACCTAAGGCTTAACTTCAGTGAGATGGTGTAGCAGCAGCTGATACATGGTGTGCGCTGTGGAACCTCAAACTGAGTTGGACTCCTTACTTTGATTTAACTCAGTATGCCAAAATCAAGAAGAATTATAATAGGGAAGAGGGAAAAGGAACAAAACATAGAGATTCTTTCAGAAAACTCTCTACTGCTAAAACAAATCTTTTTAAAGCTATTTTGAAATAGAAGCAGTTGTCATAATCTCAGGAATTTTAATGGGATGAATGTCCTTTATGGGAACAAATCCTAGTCATGAAGTTGCAGACCAAAGTGAAAACGTAAAAGATGGAGTGTATTGTGTGAAAACCATGCTTTGAGACTGGGAATTTGGGAAAAAAGAAGAGGAAATATTTACCTTCTGTTGTTCCTCCCCTAAAAGGCCCATGGTGGCTGAGGAAATTCAGGAAATAACGGTAGTGATAGACAGTGAAAGTGGAGCTGCTGCTGTGCAGTGCTGGGAGTAGAAAAGGCAAATGCTTCTGTGCCCTGTGGGAGAAGAGCTAGGGCTGAGAAGGGAAAATTTCTCTGCTACTGGGGAAAGACCTGATAAAGGGCCTTCAGTGCTGCTTTTCAGAGTACTTTTTCCTATTCTGCTCATCCATAATCTTACGACATAATCTGAAAACATTTATGTCTCCCAGCAGGAGACAAAGGTGTTTACAAAAGCACTAAGCTTGAGAGTCCAGCCACACAGAATCAAAATGGGAAACTTAAATTCATAAGCTTACTCCTTTAAACTGATGGAAATAGATCCAAACAAAACAAAGCAAAACAAAAGCAGTGGGTAAACATGTTGGAATGTGCAATAGATAATGGATATGGAGGGATGATCTAGTCATGCATGCTAAACAGATACATTTATGAGCATAAATATAATTAGCATCTGGAAATTAACAAGGCTAGAGAGAAGGGCAATGTGTTTTTAAGTGAAGGCGATGAATAGGTACTGTTTGGTGTATATAGATAAATGAGAATTTAATTTGTGAGACATAATGTGCCAGGTGCCTCTAAAATATTTTTGTTTTCTACTGGATATCACAGTGGATAATGGTGTAACTCTTCAAGGTCAGTCTGTCTCTACCTGTTAGTCTTTCTCGGGGAATTTGTTTAACTAACTAAAATATGCAATCGACTACTAACTAGCTAAAGTTAATTTCCTTTGTATTAACTTCACATGAAAGACAACATCCTAATCAGTACTTATTTGAATAATACAGGAAGTGCATTTTCCCAAAACTGTGCTACGGGAAAGCCATAGAGGCAAGAAAATTATACAGCTGAGTTTTCTGTAGGGCTTAAAGGAATTTATCCTCTCCTGTAGTTCCCCATGAACACAAAGTAATTCAGATCCAGTTTCAGAAGAGAGTGTTCTCTAAAATAACTGTTTGCGTGGCTAATATTAGAAACAGGTAGGATTTGTAGTGATGCAATTTCAGGCATTTGAGAAGGGTGTATTTCTACTTGGAGAAGTACACTTGAATAGAGAGCATGGTGAGTGGACTTTATTGTTATTCTTGCCTATTACATTTAATGGCACATTTATGATTACTATAAGCCAAGGCCTGGGTTTTGTGTCTGGATATCTTAAGATATTCTATGACTGAGTATTATTGTATGCAACAAATAGCATGTCATAGAAAGTCAGCTTTAAAGTTCTGCACAAAGGCTGTCCAGCCTGCTATCTAATCTCTGGTGTGGCTTGCAAGGGATGCACAAAGAAGGCAGTGGGGAGACATGTTAAGTGTGTGGTGGTCCTTTCCCAGTGCTAAAGGTTTTGAGGCCACTTGAAACAGTTCACATTGGAAACAAGATGTGGGGGATGGTTTTCTACTAAAGGAGAATCTTTTCAGTGTCAAAACATAGCACTGTGTCAGCTGGTCTGCACGTGCCTGTATGACTCCTGCCTTGTAGAGAAATTGAATATATTCCAACTCTAAACTGTCAATTCAGTATCTTAAATTTATTACAAAACACTAAATTAAGTATAGTGCACAGTAAGGGCTCTGGGGTGGTAGATGTCTGGAAGCCTGAAGGAGAGGCAGGAAACTTTTGAGGAACAAGTATGGATGACAACTGCTGCCTTCATGTCCATATCCATACCTTGGATCTTTCCATGAGTCTCTTTGTCTGGTTGCAGTTTTCAAAATCTTCAGTGTTTCAATAATCAATCTTGCTTTTTGCTTTTTGTTGTTATTAATTGAGGAACTTATGTTTTTTGCTAATTCTACATTTGAAAACCAGCTGGCCATTGTCAAAAAGGCATTTCCTACTTGGATTTTCATTTCCTAGGCTGTACATTGACTGGGGCAGATTCTTGTGGAGGAATGCTAGTCCAAGACTATGTCCTCACATATGTATTCCTGTGGGAATGGGGTTAAATTTCCAAATGTGTAGCAAATTGAACTGATACTTCTTAGCGATTGAATCTGAAAATATAGCTTTAATAAAACTTTCTGGCTTTGTTGGGGAAAAAAAAAAAGGGTTAAATTCTAAGAATCACATGGCTCTATGAATTCCCTTTTCTCTGCCACCTGTAGGATTTCAGCAGACACTACTACCACTTGCAGTGAAAAATTAATGGCAGCAGGAAATCCCGTTGTCCAAGTAATGGATGGGACTGCAAGGGTTAATGTCATGTTTTGGTGATGTTCGGCACAGTTTGGGAAGATTAGAATCTTTTTTCTGGTTTCCATGTTTCTGCCGGCACATACCTTGCAGCAAGAGCTAGTCTCTAGCTCCATATCACTTTTTTCAAGTATTGCAGCAGCTTCTTGACATTTTCAGCAAAATTGAGGTGCTTGCTTGTCTGTTTGCATATTTGCTTGCATTGCTGTTATTGTTAAAAAAAAAAAAAAAAAAGAAGTCAGAGAATGGAGAAGGTTTCTTTTTTTTCTTTTCAGCTGCTATTCAAGTGAAGCGCAAAGAAATTTTTGAGAGAAAGGAAAGTTATTTTTCTTCAAACCAGATGTCATAGGGCTACTGCAAGTAATAACTGCATGCAATTTTTTTTTCAGGAAGAAAGACCCCCTCTCTCTCTTTCTTTCTCTCTCTCTCTCTCCCCCCCCCATCTCTCTCATTTTATAAGGAAAAATGTTAGGTACCTTATATGTAGGCATTGCTTCCAGCTCCTCATGCCGTAAGTAACTCTATCCTGCACTGGAGTGCAAGGGATTCCACTGGGACTTATGAACTTGAGGAGGAGGAATATTTTGATCACTTTTTGAGTGTACAGTTTTGAATTAATACACTAGCAATGAACATATCTGCTTTAAATGGCCTTGTGTGGTGGAGGAAGATTGAACAACCTCTTGCTCACAGTTCTTTGTTTTGTGGTAAGTTTAACATGGCAGTAAAAAGGGGTTTACGTTTGTACTTATGTCTTTTATGAACAACAGTTTCCATCCATTTAATAATGACCTTGCTTTTCTCATGAGAATAGTACAATTATCAATCTGTCAGTGCAGCTTTCTGTAGTGCAAGATAGCACTTCCTGTTCCACTTAATCGTCTCGCCCATCTGTGGAGCTCTGCTCTTGCCGGAAGACACCTGCTTTCTCAAATGATATTTTTAAGGATCAGATCCATTGCAGTTGATTGTATGAGTCCTGTTACACTGGTTGCATTTTAGGAGAAAGATGGGTAAAAGCCAGGCTTCCTACTAAGCATGTGACTTAGCAAAAACAGCAGCTAATTAAAAAAACAAAAGACGTGCACACAAAAAGCCCATGAGCAAACATCTCTCTCTTTGCGTAAAGTATTAAAGTTCAACAAAGGATTTGTCATAAATTGAAGCTAATGGTTAATTTAATACTTCATCGTGCTCTTTTGAATGTGGATGGTACCATCTAGATTTGCTGGGTCAAAAGGAGCAGGGAAGAATGAAGATGTTTTCTGTGGTTTTGCCCACGACGGCCTTGCTTTATTTCTGGTCTGAGAAAGTTCTGGTGTTTCTTTTTTCGACTCAGGATTTCCAGGGCAGTTTTTGAGCCTGGAAATGTATCTTGGCTTAAGCTCTCCTGAATTATTGCTGCTCAGCCAAACCCTTCATGCCTAGGAAGCACGTCCTGGCCTGCTCCCACTCCACAGTGGCCATCCTGTTGCTGCTGGCCTCCACAAAGGCAGTGTGGGCTTTGAGCTGCCCCATCATGTGCAGGCAGCAGATGCTGCCTGTGCCAAGGCTGAGTTATGGTGGCAAAGCTGAGGGCACAAGTAGGACTCGCAGTGAAAGCATTTTTCTTAAGGGCTGCATCAGCCATACTGCTTTCCTGTGAGAATGATTCATCTCCTCACACTGACATTACAGGGCAGAAGAGAACACAGTAGGTACAAATATCTACTTTGCACTTTCTTTTCCTCATCCTCCTGACAGATGTGCTTCAAAGCTGGAACTTTGTAAGTTATGTCTCCTCCAGGTTCTCCTTTCCTTGTGCTCTGAACATCTGGCTGGCTAGAGAACGCTGCCTGCGCTGCCCCTCTGCCATGGGGAACAGAAATGTCGGGTGTCTCCTTCATTGGTACCTGGGATGTAAAGAAACAGGTTGCTTCCCACTGAGCAGTTGTACCATCCTCATTGCTGCATGAAGAAAACCCATCCCTGCCCCCCAGCCTCACACTCCACTAGTTTTAAATAGTTTTAAATAGTTTTAAATAAACTATTTTAACTGCAAAGTGTATCTTGTGCCATTATGTGTTTTAGTTGGTATGTATGCTGCTTAACATTATTATTCATTTCTGAACTTACATCTGGCAGAAATAGGGCCCTAACAGTACAAAAGTATTGACACACAATACACGATGCTTTAAACCTAATTACATACTGTGGAGTTTTATATAAGCTTCAGGTAAAAATGCTGTGACGTATGTTTTGTTCCTGATTTCTGTTTGCCACCCATTTAAACAGGACTGCCACATCAGTGAGGGCCTGTGATGCTGGACTAGGGTTATATGAGGAGGGGTCACACCTTGCACTCATTTGTGTAAATCATAAATGCTTACAATGACCAGAGCAAGATGGGATCAGAGTACTTATCATCTGTAATCACTAATAACACTGTAGTATTACCATTCAGAGTGGCTGAAACTTTCTTTTTGCTAGTAGGAAGGAGGGTTTTACAAGTCTGTGCAAACCCAGGGTGGAATCTTAAAAGAAAGACCTAGAAGGAAGGTTTCGTTACTTAGTAATGGATTTTTTATTCACTTTCTTTTGGCTCAAATAGCTAGTATGGGCGAAGGAACAGTGATGAGTACTCTGTGTAACGTGAACTCCCAAAGCAATGCTGTGCCATACCTCAGTCCAGCAGCAGGCAGGACAAGCAGGGTGGTGGCAGCGCCCTTCTGCCAGTGCAGCTGTGATGGTGGTCATGTTCCCTACTGAGTGCTACCACCCAGAAGGGGTATCAGAAAGTAGACAGGTTCAGAAATGAGCCCCACGTGTAAGCATTCGTTTAGCTACTCTGGAGGAAAGTTTAATGTTGACCGGATCATAGTCTACAAGACAAAACTGGTTAGCCAAATTCAAATCAAAATAACTGACAATTAATGTATGTTGTAGTGGATTTCCCATCAGTGGAAATTCTTAAAAGCTAGAGTGTAAATTTCTGAAATGTTCAAATAGAGTCCAGAGAAAACCTGTAACAGGCCTGTGTTTTTTTGGGGATATTACAAAAAAAGTCCACATCTATAACGTTTAGAGGACGTGATTTCAGATTAGTTGGTTTCTGGGTTGTCTTTACCAAGTGGGAGGGATAGGTTAGCACTAGGTTTTTCCACTGAAGAATACTGAATGAATTTAATAGTTCTGCAGGGAGTCAGGGGGGTATAAATGGACATGAAGGAAACTAGCATTATCTCAGTCTATGAAAGAAGCACTACAGTAATAGGAGATAATAGTCTACTAAATTTGACTTTGGTTGCAGGCAAGTTCCTGGAGATTTTAAGAGCTCAGATCACAAAAAATACATGGAATTGTGCTTTGATAAGTTAC
This sequence comes from Chrysolophus pictus, assembly GCA_037305975.1. Classification (NCBI taxonomy): domain Eukaryota; kingdom Metazoa; phylum Chordata; class Aves; order Galliformes; family Phasianidae; genus Chrysolophus; species Chrysolophus pictus. Next base: position 36,113,710 of record CM074580.1, on the reverse strand, counting down.
CAGTGTGACTTTAGAGGGAATACACTTTATATGGCATGGCTAGGAAGGTTATTTTATGAGGCTTGTTGAAAGGACAAAACTTTGGTGAAGGTGAGGAAAAGGAAACAAATATACACTTGGATCTTGCATTAAGTCAAATGGCAGTGGCTAAGTTTGAGAAAAAGGACCCATTTCTGAGGATATGAGACCCAAACGCATGACCATACAAAGATGATTCTTAAATAAGTAATTTTATATTTGATGTGCCATACATAAGTGCATTAAAATCAGCATTTGGTGCTAGCTTACCCTGTCCACTCTGATGGCAAATGGAAGTTGGATTTTAGAGGAAACACTGCCAGGTCAACACTGGAGACCTTAGAAATTCTGAAAGTGTATCTGGATTCTTTGACCTGAGAATACACCTCATGTTGCAAGGTACATGACTGTAACCTAGGAAAAATGGCAGGTGAAGAGGATTTAGATTAATTTCTTGAATACTGAATTTACAGCAGCTGCAACTGTATTGCCAAAAAAAAAAAAACAACAAAAACAAAACCCCACAACCAAATAACTTCTCCTGTTCCACAACACTCACTCCTTACTGTGGCCATTAATGACCACAATTACAAACTGAATTGAATATTGATGACATTTAGGTCTTATTTTTATTCTTTCTATTTCTCTGTTCATATCTCCATCAACACATCATGTTCAGAATTCTTATGCAACAAATGAAAATGAAGACAGGCATGAAAATTAATTTGACTGTGTGCTTTTATTTATTTTGTGCTTTTTCTGCAGAAAGGAGATACAAAGATGAACAGGAATTTGATTATACTAATAGTGAAGTTATTTCATGTTGCAAGTCTTTCATTTTGGTTAGACTACTGTGCAGCAGAAGACTTGTTAAAAAGCATTGCATAGGCAGCTGGAGGGAATCTGAAAATGGGAAACTGACCTGCAAATCAAGTGCAGTTCTGGACTGCACATATTTAGAAGCAAACAAAGTGCATGTTGCCTGCAAACACACTCTTGTTTTACCAGGGCATTGCTGTGAAGAGGGAAACCTCTACTGTTGGCCAGCAGCTACTGAGCTCTTCCTGGCTCCTTGAAGCCTGTTGATAGGTGTTTTGTCTTGACTCTGGCAGCATGAACAATACAGTAGTGAAATTAAATTAAACCAAATCACAGCTCTGTTTCAGTACACATTTCTCCACTTCTTGGAGAAATTCTTCAGGATCCTCCTCACCTGTAATGGGTATGTTAAACCTTCATGAATTTTATTTCAGCTGTGTTTTACCTAATGGAATCTCTTCATCACTGCTTTGATTGCCTGTACCTTACAGCAATTCAGTCATTTATGCTCTGTGAAAACAAGTGATGTTTTCAGAATATGCTTGTTCTCTGCTCATATGTCTATGAGCAAGAGACATGGAGTGGAGTATTATCTACCATACCAAGTCACAAAAAATAAATAACTACAGTCTCATCCATAACATAAAGAATCTGACCAGAAAAGAGAGAATTAGTGGTGACATAATAGTTGTTATGGTTCTGCAATGAAATGAATGGTATGGGAGTGCAATGTATATTTCTCCTGTGGTTGCAGCTCTGTATCTTAGATCTGCACAACAGCATCTAACACAATCATACTTGAAAGCCAGCAGAAATAATACTAAGCAGAGCTACCCAGCTGGAGAAAAACATTGAATAATACAGACTTTGTATTAGCATAAGCACAGCTTCCTTTGCTTCATACTTAAACACTATTTTGACCTATTTTTTTTTAATTTTGAGGTTGCATCTCTTTCATTGACCTGTGTCTTGATGTGACAGAAGAACTCAGAACAGAGGATATTTTCTGGAATTTCGTGTCTGAGGTGAGTTTACTGTGAAAATTGGATCAGCATCTACAATGAGCCAGAGCAGCTTTGATAACATATATATTTCCACAGTTCACATGGTCCTTAAAACATTTTGAATGCTATTCACCCAAGCGCACAGCCCGTCCACCAGACACTTGCTCTTCTGTACAGAGGAGTGGGATTTCAGTGGTACTTGAGATCGTGTTGCAAAGATTGTAATAATGAGGCTGAAAATGGAAATTACCCCTATGGAACCAGGACATATGAACATATTAATGTGTTGTTATGACAATAAAGTGGAGTGGATTATTCCATTATAAACCAAAAAACTTCAGTGAAAGATGTTAATTACAGGAGCATCCCCATTATCCCTACTTCTTTTATGAGGACCTAGCTCTCTTTCCTTGCTGTTGACTCCCAATTATACAAATACTGTAAAAATGTAAGATGTGACTGAGTGCAAAGTACAGCATGAATCTGTTCAGGTATCAGTCTGAGAAGCATTCGGGATTAAAATATGATAGAAAACAGCGATAACAAGAGTGGTTAGCTTTGCTGGTTAATTTCCAGGGTCAAAGGGTTAAATTAATTTAAACCAAGTCAAACTTGATTTTAAGGAACTGTGAAGCTGCAACAGTGTGGAGGACAAGTAGTCCTATCCTGAGAGAATGAAGCTTAGGCCTGGGCAGGTGTGTCCCAGTCACTTCATGCTTTCAGGTGGTGACCTGTTAGTGCACAGCCTGCTCGTGTGGATGCACTTTCATGGTGCAATTTTCTCCAAGTTGATGTCTCAAGCCTTGCCTCTGTTATGCATCCAGAGTCTTCTTGGTTGCTTCAAAAACCAACTGACCTTTTTCTTATAACTGCAACAAGCTCTGCTCCCTCTCCTGGGAACCCTTTCAGCTGCCAACTCAACTGATTTCATTCTGAGTTGCAGCAGAGGTGGTTTCTAACTCTGTGGGGGCTTGTTTGTCTTCAGCTTTTTGTTTTCTCCAGCATTCAGAAATAATTACCAAACAATTAACAAAAAATAAAAGCTCCTTGGATAGCACAGCAGACAGGGTGGGCTACTTTTATTCCTGGTTCTTCATTTATTTTGTGATCAGATTGAGTAGTGCTGCCTCTTTACCTCAGTCTTTTTCTGCCTTATTTCTTCAGGCTGTGAATTAGGAATTGTCTCTGATGCATCTGTATTAGTGTTTAGATAAAAAATCTCCAATTTCTAATGTAGATTCCAGGCTCTGTTATTGAATACACTGGATTTGCAGGCTGCTCCTACGCTATCCTGAAAGAGTGGTCTTAATGGAAGATGATTTTGGCAGAAGCTGTCTGAGTTGATGGGCATGTATATGGCCAGTGTTGAAGGAGACGCAATGATTTCAGGCTTGCTTAGTAGCTGTTCCCTGCACTGCCTATGACAATCATGTGATGACCAAGAACCAAGTACCAATGGCTTTTTATGGATATTCTTGTTCAGGAGAGAGTAACTGATGTGAGATTTTCAACATTTACATGCAACAAAACACTTAAGAGAATATTCTTTGAGTCTATATTGCATTTTCAGATGCTGCCATTTGCCATTAATGCACTCAGTGCCAGAGTATCCTGTGCCCTCTCTGCAGTACTGATCTGAGCCACTCCTTAGTCATTTCATTCATACATGGGTGGTACTCAAGGAACTGCAATTCCATTAGGACTTTAGCATTTATTATAGTACAGATTTGTCTATGTAAACTAAGCTGATAGTATCCTGTAGAACAAAGCTGCTACTGGGTGTCATGATGGTCATTAGACCTGAAAGAGGTGAAGCTGGGTTTATTCACGTTGAGTTTTAATTCAGAGGACAAGTCAGAAGCAAATATCTTAATGGTGTTTCTTGACAAAAATGGAAGCACCTGGGCACGTAAGTCTTCAATTGCCTGAACTCCTGTCTTGAGGGCTGAATCCTACAATCCTTCATAATGAATAACTTTCATTCTCTGCTGTGGGACCATCACATGCAGAGCATTTGCAAATGCAGACACAATTACATTGTGTGGATTCCATATGCAGACTTGTGATACTACTGATGACGAGATTGCAGTGATTCACCGATCACCAGGTAGGATGTTGGCTAAAACACTTTATCCATGAGGCAGTACTTTCTCAGTACCATATCAGTACTCTTTAGCATCTTTATCAATGACATACATGATAGGATTGAGTGCACTCTCAGCAAGTTTGCTGATGATGTCAAGCTGAGTGAGGCAGTTTATATGGCAGAAGGAAGGAATGCCATCCAGAGGGACCTTGATAAACTTGAAAGGTGGGTCCATGTGAATCTAATGAGGTTCAACAAAGTAAAGTACAAGGTTTTGCACTTGGATCAAGGTAATCCCATATATACATGGACTAGGAGAAGAACTCTTTGAGAGCAGCCCTGCTAAGAAGGACTCAGGGGGAATGTACAAGGGGGAATGGTTTTAAACTTCAGGAGGGAAGATTTAGATTGGATATCAGGGGGAAGTTTTTCACTGAGAGGGTGATGAGGTGCTGGAACAAGATGCCCAGAAAGATTGTAGATGCCCCGTCCACAGAGGTGTTTGGTCAGGTTGAGTGGAATCCTGGGCAACCTGATCTAGTTCTTGATCTAGCGGTTGGCAACACTGTCTGCAGCTCAGGGGTTGGAACTTGTTGATCCTTGAGGTCCCTTCTAACCCAAGCCATTCTGTGATTCTCTGATTCTATCATTCTGTGTAGTAGCAATAAATGTTAAATAACCTGCCCTCCACCCAGACCCATTTTGTGGCACTTACGTAATTACAGAGGCTTTTGGAAATTGCATTGCGTGGCTATGATTTGATGGCAACATGCGAATGTTTCACTGTAAACACACTTTCATTACATGAGATTTCATTACCAGAGGTCTCTGCTCTAATATCCTCTTTCCTTTGAAGATTAGGGCCAACAATGCAGAAACCACATTGTTAGCAGGAGCAAGGTGAGATTAAGAGTGTGGACTCCATTGATTGGAGAGCTTCAGAGGCAGGGTGCTAAATATTCCTTAATAAGTGGGAGTTCAGCTTGGCTCTATGTGTAATGATTGAACTGCACAGAAGCATTTGAATTATGTTGCCTTGAGCAAGTTGAAAAAAATAATGAAAAAAGAACAGAGTAAGATTGATATCAGATTCTTCACCATTTATTTATTCCTGTTGTATGTAGTAAAAGTACTGATCTCCCATGGGTGTCTGCCCACAGAGGCTGTGTGTATCGGCTGCCACTCTTGGTGGGAACGGGGCTATGACTCCCCACCTCAGGTGGCTGAGCTTCAACTTACAGTTAGTTCTCAGGCTGTAAAACACTTGCTATAGCTTGAAACATGCAAACATATTTCAAAGAGCAGGCATGTGACCACAGAATGTGAGGGAAGCCCTGCAGCTCCAGGGTTTCAGCAGAGGGCCGTTTATGCCAGTCCCATGTTGGGCCCACTGGGTTTTGGCTCTTCTACAAAGCTCCTGAAAATGGTTCTCTTGTCTCCTAATAAAACTCTATTAGCATCCTTGTTACTTCAGTGTGCGCACCTTTGTAATTAACAGCTCACAGATGCTATGCTTTCTTCCTTGATATTTCCCTCCCCTCTGTTTTTGCCTTGTTTCCCTTTGTGAGTTGGTGAGGCAGTGCTGAGCTTGGTACTGGCTTCCCTTGACAGCAAGCATTAAGCTGTTGCAAGCATCTCTCTCAGACTGTTAATTGTCTTGGAATAATTCATTAATTACTTGCTTTCTGCCAGCTACATTTTCACTGGTGAAAGGCAGGCTGAGCTTGTCTGCTTCCTTCCAGTGAGGGCTGGGCCCATGGTGTTAACCTCTTCATTTAGAGGAAGAAATTCGTTTTCCTGTTCCTGCATTGTGGAAAAACTCAATTGCATCAGCGCACAGAAGGGAATGCTGCCACAGAGGGGATAGCACTGAGCAGGTGCTGTCTGGTGCAGGGTTTCAAAGGTAGGCTGGAATGCTCTTGTTGGGTCCCCCTGCAGTCATATATCTTGGGCCTGCCAGGCATTTCCAGTTGCCATGTGCTGGTTTCTGTATTTCACCTGCTTTAGTAATAAGTTCATTTATTTTGTTTCTCCATTTTTAATACAACACAGATCTAGTGATCTGGATCAAGGCAGACTGGAGTGCAGATTATCCGGAGGCCATAGCCCACCTTTTGGGACTGACCTCTTTAGTTTTTATCAATAATGTAATCTCTAGCTTTTATGAGTTAATAGTTTTCCCACTTTTTTTTTTTTGCTTGAAGTCCTGTCTTGATGCAACTTTTTTCTATTTTTATTTCAAGTCTGTCCTATAGGACCCTATCTGGGGTCTTTCTTCAATTGCTTAGAGCAGGAAAAGCCTTAGCAAGTGCCCCTGTAATTGAAAGGCTAGGAAGAAAAGTCAGGAGAGGTCTGAGGTTGTGACATGACCTCTGCGGACACCCCCATGTGGAGTTATGCAGTAACTGTCCTTCTGGAAGCAATACTGTTCTGGAAGGCTGTGGGCTGCAGCCTTTCCTTGCCTCTTCCTCCTCGGCCTTGTGAGACGCTGCTGGACTGATTCACACTGGCTCCTGCAGCAGAGCTACTTTCCTGAAAGTCAGAAGTGAGCACACAATCTGTTTCACAGATACCATATTGGCTTTTAAAGGAGCCTCTCTTTTCATCAAGCTCCCCATGATCAGATATGCTAGATTCAAAAGCCCTTTGCAGCGCCTTGGGACCTCTCCCCTTCCTTCACCTCAGAGCCATCCAATCTTTCTGCAGCCTCATATCAAAGTACTGCATTACAAAGCATAGCATAGGTTGGGTGGTATTGTACACACAACAATTGCATCTCAGCTTTTATCCTAAATATATTGTTTTCAAGTCCGTGTGAATAAGGAAGTTCTAATGAAACCTAAAAATGTAGCTGGCATTGACCTTCAGGAGATGTTTCCTATCCCAGCAGCTAAACTCACACAGCAGTGCTTGCTGCTGCTGCTTTTCCTGGCTGCAGACACAGAAAGAGGATGAAAATGAGCAATCAGCTTGTTTACGGCAGATTTTAGTGCTCTTCTAGGGTAATAAAAGAGGCTTTAGCAGAAGGGATTTGGTTCTCATGTACTTCAGTGTTTTCTGCTCTGTTTTGCTCCATAAAACCCGGGCTCTTGTTTACAAGAATTAGCAGCTTCCCAAGGTTTCTGCTGATTTTGAGGAATCAACCCCTTGCAGCTATGTGACACCAGTGTGCAGCTCCCTCTCCACGCGATACTTGCAGAATGACTATTCCCTACGTGCGGCTGAGCACTTGGATTAAACACCTGCGCAAAACAATTGGCACAACCCAAAGTGCTGTTAGAGGCTCCATATCCTGTTTGGGAATCACTTCAAGTGAAATTAATGATTCTTCTCGGCACGCAGACTTTTTAAAAAGAAATCTGTTTTTATACGTGCAATTAATCCCAAGGAATCGCTGTGCAGTATATACTGTTACACAACAGTAAGACAGCAGCTTTACTGCTTCTAATTCTGTGGAGTGTGTAGCATTTTAGACAACAGCATTTAAGACAACAAAATCCTCACGTAAGTGGCAATTGTGACACATACACATAGTGCTGTCCATTTACTCTTTCTTTATTTTGGAATGAGGGGGGAGAATTTTGTAACTGGCAAACAACACTGACACCATCTGTGGCTACTGTGGTCTCCCTAAATTACATAGGTATTATACAGAATTGTTATATAATTTCATAGCAGAGGTTAAAGAAAGTTTCTAGCAGAATTGGTGTGCTGATTCACACAGTGCTTCCAGCTCTTGTGGTATTATCACAAGCCCTGTGATATTTGCTGTACTGTCCTAAAGCTCCAGGCCCACTCATCATGAGAGCATTGAATATCAATCCTCATTTAAAAAAAAAAAAAAAAAAAGGCCCCTTCCTTCTAGCTGCAGAGAAATGCTTCAAATAACATTTCACCTACCAAGAGCCACAATGTCAGAAAGCAAGTAAAATTTTGTCAAAATCTTTTCTCTACGTCTGGATTTTTTTGTAGCCTATCTTGTTTATTTGGAGCTTGATCTGGATCTCGAGTGACTGGATTTAGTGTAAGGGAGCAGTGTGCATGAGCAGATTACATTTTTATTTGGGATTTGATGCTTCAGCCTGATGTTCAGATGAAGGCAGAATGACTGTATTTATTATAAGGGGGATGCTACTTTAATACCTGAATACATATACTGTATGTTACTTCACCACAGCCCTATTTACAGTGAACCAGTGCTTATCCCAGGCTTTTCTACATGCATGGAAGTGATTAAGCTTCTTTTGGTCTGGCAAGTAATGCAGAAAAAGAGTTTCCAGACAGAGGTGTCCTGGCTCTTATGTTGTAGAGAGTTCTCAAATCTATGTCAACCAAGGATGAGTATAATGAATCTTGGTGGTACAATTGTACTTACTGCTTCTACATATGTTGTCCAACATAAGCAGTGGTATTTTAAGTTAGTGCTCTTGTTGTAAAAATCTTTTTTTTCCAATTTTTAGCTGAAATCTAACACCTGCACTTTACATTCCTCTCTTGCAATTCAGTTTCAACTGTGCTAATCAGAACTCTATAACAAAAATCAAATTTAATTGAGTATTTAAAATAAAGCTGAAATGACAAGCTCTCTAACAGTTTTAGAACCAAGCTACCAAAATCCAAGGGCAGATTTGCTGCTTCTTGAGAGAAGCAAACGTGTCTGTCATCTGTTATGAAACTTCTCTCAGCCCAGGGTAAAGGGATTTTACCCTGTTTACACTAAGCTGGACGATACAGTCTATCACAGCACTGTACACGCCACTAAAGCCAAAAATCTAAATGCAGATAGTGAAACAACTCGTCTGCTGCTAGTCTTAAATCAGGAAAGACCTGTAGATGGTGCTGTAATCTAGCTGGAGAAGAAAGAGGACTCACTGGAGTTTTCTTAATCCTTCTCAGAAGTTAAACTCAGATTTATTTTGTCTAATTTCATGTGTGCAGAATTTGGGGTTTTAAGTGACCGTATCAAACTCACAACACCTAAGATGAGTATGTATAGAATCCTACAGATAGACTCAAGGGCTCTGGCACGCCACCTTCTCCACCTTCCAGGTGTGAGCCTAACCTCACGAGTGGCACCACTGAAGATTTCTGAGGAAATCTTCATGTACATACTTTAATCTGGGAAAGGGCTGAATGCCATAAGTATTCAGGGTTCTTGCACAGCGATAGACTTTCTCCAAGGGAATCGAATGAAGGAAAGCTACCAAAATAATTCTGTTTTTTCATCAGCATCACTTTCTACCCACCCAGCATTCCTAAGAAGCCTCTCAGATCTACCCTACAGCTTACAGTGCACCAGGTTCAGCTGTGGGTATCCTGTCCGTACGATTTGAGGAGTGCCAGGTTTATCAATTAAGAAGACTTAAGGAGAAATAATTCTGCCAGAGTTGGCTCTGTCTAATTCTGAGCTTCAGAACTGCAGGCTTGGTGTCTCCCTCCCTGACTGTGAGTTATTATTGGATTCTTTACTCTCTTTCATAAACTGCTGATTGGTGGCAGATTGTTTAGCAGCTGCCACCTGCTATAGTGCTTGTTGAATAAATTTTCCTTTTTAGTTCTGGAATAGCCTTGGTCTGGTAACAGCTCTGGAGACATTTAAGGGGAAAGAGAGATTTTTTTTGGCAGAGTTCGGTACTGATTCAGTGTGATTCCTCTGCGAGTCTTGAGTCCAAAACCAGTAAACAAGTAAATATGCATTTTAAGCATGAATAATCTTCTCACTATTCAGCAATCATTTAGATTTGTGCCTAAGTTTGACCCATTTTTTCAGTATGTAAGTGCTGTCCAGACCCATAGTTTCTGGTAGTATGGAGCCAAGCTTGAGTGCTTTGCTGAAATGGCTTTTGTGAATTCTGTATGGCTATTGGAGTTCGTTTTGTGAGTGAGACGATATTTGATTTCCTGAGAGACTATGTAACACCCTGTAATTTAAGGATAAACTATAGAGAGAATGCTTGTCTTTTGAGGACTTTTATTTTTGAATATTGAAGTGGTGGAAGATGCTGATGCAGAAGGCAAATGCTTCTCTGCAATCTTGTTTTGGCACAGGGAGAGTCCCTATGCCCCTCTGGTCTTGATGCTTATCTCAATAAGCAGTTATTTACTGTCTGTACCTGCAAAATTCTTTCCTGAGAAAGGTTTTGGTGGCTTTGAGAAGAAGGGTGCAAGGGGAAATGGCAGAGGTGGAGCAGCACACTGCTTAAAAATGTTTATGTATACAGGACGGTTGGAGGAGTAAGGAATCTCTGAGGATACGCCCATTTTTTCCCCTCTGTTTATCAGTATGTCTTAGCTGACAGGATGAATCCTCCCAGCTTGTCCACCACACCTGATGCAGCTCTGAAGCCACTTCTTTCAGGAAAAAATAAGCATCTGTTTAGGTAGGAAATTTGAATTTTTTCAGCAGAAAATCCAAGAGGAAGGAGAAATTAGCACATGCTTTTCCAAATACAAGTGACTGGCCAGTGTATTTCTTTTTCATTGTGGTAGGAATCAAGGCTGCTTTGGTACAAATCAAGTCTGCTTAGAATTAAATAGGTAGATGATGTCAGCAACGGATGGATTCATTTCTCGTAACAGCTGCCATCTCTTTTGCAGGGGAACTTTTAAAAAAGAAATAGTAGGAGGAGGTTGTGCTCATAGTGCTGGCCAGAATCCAATTTGGATAATTGCATTCTGCCTACCTAAAATTGTAATGGCATGTTTATGCTTCCCAGCTCTGTAATGCCTCAGGTTTCTTTGCTTGAATCTTGCTGTTTAAATACGGAATTATTAGTTGAGTCATCAACATTAATTTTATTCTGTATTTCAATCAACAAATAATAGTTCTTAGTCAGGTAGCACAGACCCTTCATAGTAATATTATTCTAGTGGATTGATATTAATAATGTAGTTTATACATCTCAGTGAGGGTGTTTTTTATGGCCTGGCTTTCAAAAATGTGAAAACCCAATGGTTTAACTTGCAGCTATTACAACAGAACAATCTGAAAATCAGGTTGTTCACATCTAATTGTTCAGAAACATCATGAACCAGCTTGGATTAATGTGTTACAAGTGTGTCACAATTTCATTTTCAAATTAAGTTAACCTGCTTATTAAATTACATATATTTCAATTTTTAAAGAAAGTAGCACTTAAATAAACAAAGATCTAAATGGAATTTAATCATTTTTTAAATGACTTTGTCAAGGTCACTGATTTTAAAGGTCACTCTTTGGACTTCCAGGAAGGTGCATGGGGCCAAGATCGGGCTAACAAATTGAGTAGTTTGTATCTGATTGAGAAATGTGATTGCACTGAGTCCATCTTCTGCTTGATGTGGGGTGTAAGGAGGGAAATGCAAATGCAGATTTAGAGTTTGTGGCTAGCTTTAATACTGATTTAAAATTCAGATCCAGACAATCTCTCACTGCAGATCAACATATAGACCTTAGTTTTATTGTGTCCATCCAATGCATCCCACTGAGGGATTTGTTGGATGAACCATGCCTCAGGAAGTAGGTTCAGATTGGGAACCTCAATAAGACATGCTCTTCCAAGCAGCTGAGCTGGACATCCTACTGATATCTCCACTAATCTGTAAGTCTCTGCTAGCCATCAAACTTATCTCAAAGGACATACATCACACCATGCAGGGACCTTCCTCCTGAAGGTGAAGCTTGACTGGCACGTGGTTCTGAGCCATCCCTGTCTCTGTCACCAGAGACAACTTCCTTTTGCATCTCCTGCACATGGGGTCAGTGCTAGGCAGAGACCTACTGTTCACTTCCTGCTTCCAGCTGGGTGATGTGGGCCCTCCTCACACCAGCATCACCCACTCCTGTTGGCCTGCTCCCTGGGGAGATGCTGACAAGGTTGAAGAACCACAGTAAACTTCTCTTCTAGACTTCCAGCATCCTCATGCTGGCTGAAATTCAGGCAGTTAGAAAAGCAGTTTGCATAAAAGAGAGTGGAGGCCTTTTTAAACCTGTCATCCCTGTTCATCGATCAAAGATTATGGTCCTACTTTCTCATTGCTTTATGGAGAGCATTTGTTTGTTTAGTACTTTGGCAGCTATTGGTACATAAGCAATGAATATAGCATAAATACATCCATTATCTGAAGGCCCAGATCTGCAAGCACTGCCAGACACAGCACTTACTGCCATGAAGTTGATAGAAGTACTCCAAACAATAAGCACTGTACTTGACAAGGTATTCGGATTTTCATATTTCTTCAGCACATAGAGAAAAAGATGAAACCTATCCTGACCAGGCACCTAAGAGGGTTGTCATCCATTGCTGAAACATGCTTGTGAAAGACAAGTGGGTAGGAGACAGCACCAAGTGAGGCATGGAGACAGCTCAGGCACAGACACTGGTGAAGTGTGGTGGCTGATGTGAGAGAAGTCAGTGCCCTGCATCAAAAATTGTGTAGAGCATGTGAGGAAAATGCTAACTGCTGAAACAGAGCTCAGAAGGGAGGCAAGGGAGAGAGAAAATAGATTGGTGAACTGATGCTGGAGGGTTGAGTAGGAAAGGCTATTCAGCCTGGCCTAGGGAGAAAAAGATTGTGAAGAGCAAGAGGGGAGGTGGTGAGAAAAGGAGCACTTCATGTATCCAGGTCTTTCAACTCTGAAGACTGTGCTTCGTATAGAGGAGCGTGCAGTCAGAGGGATCTCTCTGTGTGATGGGCACAGAGTTGATGTGCATTTCATGGTCCCCCTCTGACAAGCCACATGTAAAATGGCTTAAAACCATTAGAAACTCACAGAGAAACTTAGTTCTTTGTCATGCTTTGTTTATTTTGTCAGAGGGATTTTTCAAATGGAGATTTTGTTGCATGAAGTAATAAAACCACGCATTGTGGTCACAAAGATTAGTTGTTAGACCTGTTTATGCACACAGCCATCCAACTACTGTTATTTGCATCCATATAAACAGAGGCTATGTTAAAGTCTGGCTGAAAATCAAGCCCTTTGTGTGCTGCCTAGAAGGCTTCAGCAGATGGGAGCCATATAAATAAAATGTGGTGTCGTTATTAACTGGCCTAGCAGTTTGGCGCATTTCTAACAATGATTACTTGAAATGATATGATGACTGTTCTATCTTGAAGGGTGAATTTATCTTTTATACTGGACTGAGACATTTAAAAGCAAAATACACAGTCCTTCCTCTTTGGGAGCAACGATGGTGTGAATTCCATTGTATCCTGCAGTGAGTGAAAAAGGGAAATGCTGTACAGGTTGGATTAACTTCAGTGCCAGTTGTATTAGCAAACTCATGTTACAACTCTGTACAGCTGCTTTAGTTTACCTCCGTCCTAATTTGGCACCGACTCTCTCATGCCTAGCCCTAGTAACAACAGACTGTGCTTTGCTTTTTTGGAATAAAGATACAGCTAATTTAAACAAAGCAAACTTTATTAGATAGTGATCTTACTTTTACAGCATCCCTGTGTCCTACCTTAGAACAAAATACAGACTTCTACATGCAGCACACCAAAAAGATTTGGCTGTGGAAAAAAAAAACAAGCTGATCCTATACACGTGAACCCAGTGAGCAGATAAATAATTCAGTTTCCTCAGTGTGATTCAGGTTTCTTGGCCAGCACTAAAATTGCCAGTTAGGAATGACCTCACAGGCTTTTCCCTGGAATGACCCATGGTGACGAGCCCTTTAAATCAGGGAGAGACAACAACCCATGCCTTCAAAAAAGCTGATTTTTATTTCTCTCATGTTTGACAACTTCCTCTTCTCCAGTTCAGTCCTATGTATTTTTCCTAGGCTTTCTCTTTCTTATTTGTGAGGTGGTTCTTGCTCTTCCCACTCCCCTCTCCATCCCACTAGCAGGAATGAAAGCACCTATTTTTTTTTAACCCATCTCATAACCTGGGTGTGGTTGCTCCCCTTCCTTGTTTTTGCAAAGGTGATGCTTCCCAGCACTGATGAGATCCTACCGATAGCAGGTGGCTCCACCATCCAGCTCCACCATTTCAGCAGCTGAATTCCCTTTCTGGAAGATTACACAGCTCACTTTTGTTGAAAGAATCCTCTTGTCGAAATGCAGATTGAGAAAGTGAGATTTAAAGCCTAATGGTGCTGGCAGGCTGCAGGAGAATCCCATATTGTATGAGTTACGTTTACCTCAGTGTCACTGGCTTTTGCTATATCTGGAAGTATGACTCTCATTTTGAGTTAGAAAATGTCTTAATAGTACAGGTGAGTTGTCAAATGATGACTACAAAGTAAATAATGGCAATGTGAGCTCAGGGAGAAGATGCTGCTGAAGGTGGGCAAAGAAAGCATCATCTCCAGAAGAGCCAACTCTAGCGTTGCTGTTCCTGAATATTCCTCCAGAGAGTGTAACAACTAGATGGGAAAAAACCTTCCCAGCTCCTGAACAACTGCCCCATCTGTCCAACTTCACACAATCTTCTTTCCTTACATTCATCTATGTCTTTCTCATCAGCCTTAAGTGTATAACAATCAAATACTGAGGAAGTTCAGTTTTAGGGACTGCAGAATGGAAACCAACCTTAACCAAACTGTGTATTGCTTAAATGTATGTCGTTTAGCCTGCGTCTTGATCGACTTTTATCTTTTTTTTTTTTTCTTTCCAACAGTGCCTCAGAAATAGAACCAAAAAAAGACTAGTGCTTCATTGCTAACAAGAAAGTGGAGATGACTCACTGCTACTAAAGGTGAGTTATGTAGAGTAATTATATTTTAGTGGATCTGTTTATGAGTTACTTTCCCAGACACAGAGATATTAAAGCTCATCCTTACAGTCCTGCCTGTCATCTCCTCCAAGGCTGTAGAAACTGAGCCTGCCACACCGTTAGCACTGCCACTGGCCTTGGCATACACAAAGCATTGCTTGCGTGGGCGCCCACAAGCACATACGCACAGACACACACCTGGACTACAGAGGTGATGAATATTTTTATGACGTTATTTTTATGATAATCTGTTTCAATGGTTAATTTAGTTTAGGGCACTGATTTATAACAAGTTTATAGATCTTTTTTACTATTCTTTGTTGAATTATAGAGGTGGCATGTGTGAAATGGAAGTGCTTGGCCTATTGTTCTGCTCCTCACGCAACCAGTGTAGTTGAGACAATAAAAAGATCTATAAAATTAATATATACAGAGAGAAAGGAACAGAGATAGAGAGAATATGTAATGCTTTAGATAGCACGTTTATCTTTCCCAGAGAGGTTAAGACTCAGAATTTACTTGTGGAAATACCAAAAAAGATCTTGACCTCTTTTGTGGAGAGAAACTACTTCTAAGCATTTGTACTATGATCCCCTTTATTTATAAATCCAATTTTCAGGATCTTAATTTTAAAATAATTTTTAGGCTAGAATCATATTGCTTTGCTATCTACTATTTCCAGTAGGCCACCTATTGCTGAAGGTTCCGTGGTCTGGAGTTTGTAGGCTGACTCTACAGCAAAATTCTACTGTACCAAAATTTCAACCCCTGATTTTTTTATACCAGTACATTTTATTTTATTTAAATACACAGACATATTATACCTATATTGATCCATCTTTCAGTAAACTCAATATATTCTCACACATATTTACTATAATAGTATTTTTTTTTTATCTCATTGTTGCTAAACTTTGTTCAGTCTGTAATACACAGTTGCCTCAGCTCCCTGTTCTACCTACTCTGAGCCTTTTTCTGCTAAATCGGACCATTGAAAAGTGATGTGTTCAAGGTCTGGTACCTCAGACCTAGGAGATGCTAGTAGACTTTCTACTATCTGTATCCAAATGAGTAGGAAACATGGGAATTTTTACCTTTTTTTTTTTCTTCAGAATTTTCTTTAGCTGTTAGCCTGTATGCCAGTGAAATTAAACAAGATATAAAATACACTCCATAGCAGTACAAGTCCTGTGCTTTGTATCAGTCAGTTCCTTCGACTGACAGTTTCTCAAAAAGATTTTTTTTTTTTTAAAGAGGCTTCTTGTTTTGAGGATGCAAAAAGCAGAGGTGCATTCACATCACCTGAGGATATAGATTCATTCTTTATTTTGCATCTGAACATACTGTCAGTAATTACTTTATGTCTAACTCCTGTCAAATGACAGTCAGTGATAAGGCTTGTGATACCTTCCAGCTGATAGTCAGAAATTAAAGGATACTGAACCAATTAATAAAGTGCCCCACATCCAGTCATTAGGTTTGCAGACCATGCAATATCACATGATACAAATGAAAGTTGGACAGGATCAATTATCAGTAGGTTTGGGACTCTCCCTGTTGCAGAGCCTATAGTAAATAGTGTGAGGACCTATTGGTTGGAGAAAGGATGCACTTTGAGTCTTCTGTGTTCCAAGTGAAGAGGGGGTAGATTTACTCCTAGAACTTCTTGAAGTGTTAATAGAAGCTAAACTGCTGAGAGCACTCCAGCTTTAAAAGAAATATCTCCAGCTGCATTGAGGACCTACAGTCTCTTTGGGGGATATGTGCTTTAGCATTGCTTGTGTGTCTCCTGAACCTTTCACCATAGGAATGTAAGTTTAAACTGTATCTTGAATTGGAAGAACTTGTCAGGAAAGATGGACAGTCTTACTATCAGCTGAGATTTTTAAACTAATGTGAGTCTTTCTAAATGGCATGTAGTAGTTTTTCTTCTTTTACTACCTTTCTTGTGGCTGAAAGTGGTCAAAACTATTTTTTTCATGCTGTAGCAAAAATTTTTGTTTATATGATAGGAGAAAATTGATGAAAGATGAATCAATTTCCCTGTCTGTTATGTAAAGTGATTAAAAATATCTATTAGCCTAAAGAGCACTCATTTGATTCCCTTTTTACCCAGTTCATCTTGTAAAGAGCTTTGTCTGCAGAGAAGCAGACAAATGCTAATCAGCTGTCTTCTGTAAACCCTTAACAGTGGAGCTTGCAAAGGTGATAGTTATTTTTATTTCGCTTCTGGCATTTGTCCTTTAATGTCTTTGATGTGGGTAGCTGCCTATCTCACCTGAGCCTTAACCAGCTATGATAAGATCTGCTGAGAGCCTTCCCTCTGGCTAGGTCAGGAGCTTATTTCCTTTGGAGTCCATCAGCTGCATGATGACTAATTGTACTATGATAATGAACACTGAGAGCTAATCACTGTCCACTTATGTAGAAAACCACATACTGTTCATACATGTCTGAATTATATTGGAGGTTTCCTTTTCTCACCTATTGCAACTTATTTGTGGTATTCACAGCACATTTCTTCCACACAGACCCACTTTGCAGATGAAATTCATGCCCATCATTTGAAATTTTTCTATTCTCTTCTCGGTAGAATTCTTTGCAGGAGCCTTTTGACAACAAGTTTGGGTCTGTAAGGGGCAAGTAACACGAAACATGTTTCTAATGAGCAATAATTACAGGTTTAAATAGTTGGCACAATCAGTGTTCAGTGATTTCATTATTAGATGGCACTGTAATTTATGCTAATCCTGATAACGGTTCTGGATGAGAGAGGTCCAGACATAGGCGATTGCACTGCAATTATTTACACCCTGTATTTCTGAAACAATAGATATGGTAATTTGGAAATCAGATGACTGTGATTTCATTTATTCTGGTAGGAAACACATGTAACAAGTTGTGTCAACAACTATAAAATTAAATAGGATTATTTGATTTTTAATTCTAGGTTTATTCCTTGTTAGCTTATTCTGCCCTAACAGACCGACGAATTGAAGAAGTCAGAAGAAGGGGAAAGGAAGGTGTTGTTTTTTTGTTTGTTTTTTTAGAGAATGCAATGAATTTTTTTATTACTTTACTACTCTTTTGTAAAGCTTGCGTTTGGTTATGGTTCTCAATGCAAGAAAAAGTTGGGAATGAACCTCATGAGTCTGCTGTCTAGGTATCAACTTTGTCATTACTGCAAAAAAGGTGGAGTGTTCTATGTCTCTAAAACCCTTCCAATCATTTCTTAGTGATGGGATTCTTGTATCTCCTAGTCCCACTGTGCTTTTGGGCAAGTAGACTATCAGTAAATTGTGAATTTTCAAATTAAAATGTATTGCTCCTATGAGTGGCAAGGAATCCTGAATCAAGAAAGCATGGCAGAACAAAGTGCTTGGGGGGAAACTGCATAAAGAGTCTGGTTTGCAGTGGCTAGTGTTTCCTGGGGACCTGCAACTGAGGACTTGTGTTGTGTGAGCTGCATTATTCCCATTTAGAAATGACACTTGTGACAAAATTTACCCCTAATTGCAGTCATGTCCCATCGTGCAAGTTTAGACATGATAACTAACTGCTAAATGGCAAAACTATCAATAGAAATCTTCAAGGATGGAATGCATTAAATAATGGGCAGCCCCCTAGAAATGGAAGTGCCAAGACTCTTCCATATCCTTCTCTGCATGTCCTTCCTCTTACAAGCAGATGCAAGTTGGAGCTGCCTCCTCTCTTCATATTAACTCTGTGAGTGTTCCCATAGGCCTATATCTAAGCTACATGTGCAGAAGGGAGTATACCACAAAGGCCTAAGGCAAAAGAAAGGGAAGGCTGTAGTGCTGTCATTTTGTAGAAGTTAGGGAATGCTTTTAGCTGGAGCACCTGCACCAGGTCTCTGCTTCATTCCTCAGCACTTCAGTCATGCCAAAGAAGTCAATTACTCTGTTCATGTGTTTAAAGTTAAGCCTATCCTACGTGCTTTGCTGAACTGGAAGATCAGGTCTTTGGTATGACTAAGTGGGATAATAAGCTGTTGATTGTTAGAAGTTCCTGGAACAATCAGAACTCGAGTTTCTCTGCCAAAACGTTATTCACTGTAATTAGCACAATGAAAATCACTAAATTCCTATTCACTGCATCTCTCATCCATATCTACTCTGGTGAGCAGTCTTTTATAAATACAAGTTTCAAATTTGGAATTCCTGTTAGGGGGAATAAATGCACACATTTTCTAGTAAGGAAATGTGTACGCTTGGACACTGGAGACCAGTGTAAATATGTTTCCTTTCTTTGATTGCTGGGACTTTCCTACAGTATCTGCACTAGAGAGAATAAAGGGAGGCATGCAAATACCTTCTCCTTGAGAAGTTTGCATATATAAATGTTGGCATCTGAGAAATTTACTTCCAGATTTGCATAGAAATGAGCAGAACTTTTGAGAACTTCTGAGTGGCTGACTGCCAAGGTTGTCACTTAGATGTCTCAATTCCCTTAGTAGATATATGTCCAGTTCTCTCTATCTTGTGCAAGGAGCAAGGTGAGCCTGGTCTGGGTGCCATACTGAAGGGCACTCCTGGGAAGCCCCTGGAGAACTGAGTTGATTTCATGAAAGTCGACTGCCTGAATGGGAAATGACCCCTGAACAATTTAGGGTAATGTACATATTTGACCGTGCACCACCATGGAGGCTGGAAAAATCGTATCCAGAGGCTATGTTTAACCTTATGTGAACTGTTCAAGATTTTTGAGCTGAGATGCCTTGCAAGAGAGGCTCTCACTGTGGTTTTGGTACCTGCTGCTTTTGACATATTTGGAATTGTTGAAAACAGCCAGTCTTTGTAGTATTTGCGTTTTTGTTTCTGGTCATAGCCTGACTTGGAAGGAAGCAAGTAGAGAAACTGCAAAACAACATAAAGAAGTTATTAAACCTTCTTTCTCTAGCTTTTTTAGATCTATGCTTCTCTTTTATAGCTTTGGGCTGGTGAAGTTCCTCTCTTTGTATGAAGAAATTTACCTATATGTTTACTAATAATATGAATGGCTGAAAAAAAAAAAAAGACTGAAAAAAGACTGTATTGTACAGTACACTGTCACTGTTGCGATGATAGCTGTTTAAAACAGACTTCAGTGCAATATATCTGTCTTTGGCTTCAATATACAGTCTATAAATAAACAAACTTCGACTTGCACTGTATCTCACTAGGTTTAGAAAAGGAACAGTCCAGTGTCTTGAAATCTTCCAGGAAAATTACTTCATTTAGAAGCTTGTTTTACAAATATAGAAATTAATTCCAAATAATTGAATCTTCACTTCATAGGAAAATGTTTTGTGTTTATCTTCTGAAACCAGTGGACATAAAACAGTGAATGCTGGAAGCCTACAGGATGCAACTTTAAGTGAAGAAGCATGCTTTCATCATGGTTAAAATAAACAAAGACCTAACTTGAGGAAACATGTTTTCTGGATGGAGCTCATTCTGAAATTGCTTTCTGTGGAAGTTATAAATTGCTTTGTTGCTGTGTAACATGAAAACTTTTTCAAAATGTTGTTGTTGAGCTATTGATATTTAAGATCACCTCATTAATCTTCTTGGGGAGTAACAAAGTTATCTCAGTTCATGGTCTGACTTCCTAAAGTGGTTAATAATAAAATAGATAGCAGAGAAGTAGTGACGTTTTTTAAAAAAACCATGGCATTAGTGAACCTTTGGACATGATTAAAGATCGATTTGAAAGGCCTAGATACATCATATAAAAAGGTTTTATAATGTTGGGGAAATGATCTAGTCATGGGTCAAGTGTACAGCGTGGAGAATAGAAAAGAAAGAGAGAATGTTGAGTAGTGGTGAGCTTTGTGCAGAAGAAAGGACTGTACAAAAATGCAAGGAGTAGGTTTCTGTTTTTGTATGCATTTGGAGAAATGAGATGAAAAGCAGGATTAGGTTGGCCTTTTGCAGCTGTGAGTGAAAATCTTAAAAGCAAGCTACTTTCTTAGAAGAGAAGATACAATACTGACCCTTACCATCTCTGTGATTTATGTGAACTATTGCAGGAAAGAGCAGTGAAAGAGAAGCAGCTCAAAGCAATCAGAGCTTATGCAAACAGGAGGAGGCAAGACAGTTGCCAGCGTTAGAAAGAGAAGACAGTCTCACCTACAGGGAGGCATAGGAGATAGTCAAGAGGTTGTGCAACACCTGTGAAACACCAGCCAAGAACTAGTTGTAAATGTGGATATTTAGATGTCTTTGAGAGCTTATGATGAGGTTGAAAAATGAGAACTACATTAAGAACTGAATAAAGTGTTTTGCTTTTTATCTTGTATGCCTGTGGAAACCAGGAAATAGTAACATTGAGAAACCTTGTGAATGAGATTGTTGTGCAAAGAGAAAATCTATGTTCCTAAGAATCATGCTCTCAGAAATGTCTGGAATTGAACTGAACCTAAAAGGCTTTTTTACATCACTGAAACAGCGTTGTGCATTGTGTTTCTTGTTGCTCTGAGTGATTGGAAATACCCCTATTCCCTTTTGCAGTATTTGGAAATGACTAATGAGAACTCATAATATGAACATGTAATTGAATGCTCAAGTACCAGTCATAAAAACCCTCCTTTTTTGGAGGGTGAATTTTTTGTTCACCCTAAAAGAAGAAAGACAGATAACTCTATGCTAAAATACAATCTAAAATGGTGGTGATGAGAGGAAAACTGTGGAAAGGAATAGTTTTGTTTGATCATTTTCCAGGAGAAGATCTGCTATGTTTGAAAGGATGTCTGAGTATCCAATGTAGCCACATCAGGATCTGCCCTCCCCCTGTTTTGGGCAGCCTTAGGATTCTTGTCACTCAGATGCCAGGATTGGCACTGGCTGCCATTGTACAGGATGATTTGAGGAACATGTGGCAGAAAAATCTGCAGTACAATTTGTGGATCTGCTTATAGTTTTCAACCTTGTTCTACTTCGGTTTAGTTCCCTTGTTATCAGCTGCTGTTTTTCCCTAATATGCCATTTATGTCAGAGTACATTTGATCTTTATATTCAAATTATTTTGTTAGGCAAATCTGTTTTGTAGAAATGGTGATTGGACTATTGGAAACAAACAAAATCATCTGCTGTATGCAGTGCCTGGGCACTGTTTTTAGTTAGGGTAAGAATGAATGAAAACTATTATAATAAATTCAGAGCAGGATTGGTTTTCTTTCTCTTCTGCAGTGGACTTCAAAATCTTTTTGATGTACAAATTTAGTGGTTTTTTTTCTTTCCTGATTCTTCCAGCTCTTTATAGTACTGTGTAATATACTTTTCCTATATCTTGTGAATTCTGTCTTCTTTAAATCTGACTCTTATTGCTATCGCGATCTTACTGAAGACCTTTGGAGCAAGGGGCATCTCTTCATCAGGCATTACTTTTGGAGCAACCTACGTAATAAATAGGAACAGCAATGCTCATTTAGCCACCATTGCTACCTTAAAGAGCACTTAGAATACATGGGTGGATAAACTAAATCCTAGCCCTGGGAGAGAGACCATAGTTGAGGTGAGAAGAGTTGCACGGTAAAGACTAATACATGAGACACCTGCCATAGGGGAGGAAATGGAAAATATGTTGCTAGAGTAGGAGTTGAAACATTTATTAATATTGCATAAATAACAAGCGAAAATGAAGATATGGAATAGGATTAGAATAAGTAAATGCAGTACTGTTTGCAAATGTCATACAAATAAATGTTAGCAATTGATTTTACTTTGAGACTTTTAAAGAGAGAATAATCATGTATTTCATGTTGTTTTAATCACTGATTTTAGGGCAATTCAGCGGGCACTTAGGCATATCTTTTCAAAGTGAGAAATGTATTCCTTTTGCAGTGTTTTTTTCTCCTTCTCTTTGGGAGCACTGATAGAAGCTCAGAGCACACATTAGACCACTGCAATCTTAAAAATAATTTAATTTTAATACGACTTAATTTTTAAGATGTACTTAATGGCTCAGAATAAGTAATAAAATCTGAAGTATTTTATTTCTTTATTTCAGCATTTAATGGAGGTTAGTTTTGTAAAGATGTAGGCTTGTGCACTTCATTACAAAAATAAAACTCTGCAATTAGCATTAATTATCTTTTTTTAGATAGGTCTTTGGAAAAAAGCCAAGTATTAACTAAGAAGCTTCTTCTTCTCTGGGGTTGCCTGAGGTCAGCAGAAAGAGATTCCGCTGTGTAGTGCAGGACCTGTACACTGGGCAGCCCCTCCTGTAATTGCTTTTCTAGAAGATCCAAGTCTGTGTTAACATCTGTGGGTTTTCTTGTTCGCTTGTGTTCTCAACAATTGTTTGAACTGGCTGCTCTTTTCTTCATGTAGAACCAGCCTTCCTTGCTCCCTCCAGTCAAGTATTTCTCCTTCTCCAGTGAGGTGACCATCTACTCATAAGATTTTCTTGATGAAGCCTGCAATATCTCCTTAAAATTATACTTCCTGCATATACTGCTGTTTCAAGTCATATAAAGATGTCTGTTGTTTTAAGTAAGGAAATATTTAGAAACACCTACCTCTGGGAAATGCATTTAACTTCTTGCCACTTATTGTTTTTTGTTTTTTTTCTTAGCTTCTGAAAGTGTTGTTTAAACTTAAAATTCTCACTTTATCATTGTGGACATGCTATGGTTCAGAAAAAAGAATCATTCAGGGATGTGAAGAAGAGGGCCCAAAGCAGAGCTATTGTAGAAGGACCAAAACCAGTTAAGGAATACACCATAAAAATACTTTGGGCCAGCTGTGGGATTATTAAATTATCTAGGAGGGACTTGCATTATATGAACTACTCTGAAGGAAGAAAGGATTTCTCCTTACTGTGTAATAGTGACTCTGCTCTAGAAACTCAACAGAATTCTCTCTACTGGGCAGCAAATCTTAAGAATTTTGAGACACAAGAAGTAAAACTTCTAATAGCTTATGTGTGTGCATCACCCATTTTTTAGGGACTTGAACTCTTGTACCTCCTGTGTTAGCAGATAAATTACTGAGTGATTGCACATATCTGTGCCTAATCCAAAGTACTTGTTTATACAGCATCTGCTCCATATCTCCTCCAATCTCTGTTCTCACCTGGGAGAAGGTGAGGGAGGAGGAAGGGGGGCTGCCTTAAATCCTTCTCTGCCCACTCATGTAGTCTGTGGCTGAGAATGATTCCCTCTACTGCTTTTGCTTACATCACTTAATCAACATCTGTAGCATAAATAGCTTAGCATAAATAATTCTTAGATAATAAGCACTCATTATCTTAATCTCTTCTTTATCCCTGAAGGGAGATATATATATATATATGTGTGTATATATATATATGTAGTATATATATATTAAAAAGTATATATATATATATGTTGCTTCTGTTGTTATTTGGGATCTATATAAGCTTTTTATAGTGCAAAAATGTCAAAACTGGGCTTTAAAAGTTGTTATATTATATAACATAATATAAACATGGGTGCCAATAAGCCTACATATACTGTCTCACTGCCTCAACATCATGCCTCTCAATTAATGCTTCAGTGAGAGGAGTAAAAGAAAAAGGCATTATCTGAAAATCTTTCCACAAGAGGACTGAACGTGTTCAAGAGAAATCTTCAGGGAAGCTCTCCTCAAGCAATTAATTTCCTGATCCTGGGATGGGGAGTTAGTTTTGCCTCTTTTAAAAGTGCTTTTTACCTTCTGTATGGAGCTGTAGTCTCTTTTCCTGTTTTCCACTTTCTTTCTCAAGATCCTGACCTGTAAAGCTAAGAAATGGTAGCAGCTCCGTATGAGAAAGCATCTTTGAGGCCAGTATTAAGATAATTTCTAGGTCAAGGTTCCAGTGATATCACCCATCAGTTTTTTATCTATTGTGATGAAAATTGTCATTTATCTCTCTCTTTCTCTCTCTTTTTAATTATTATTCCTTTCACCACCACCTTTCTCATATCTTCTCTGCATTTACTCTCATAAAATCAAGCAGCAGGTCTATTCCTGAGATATTGTTCAGGCCACTTGCTAACGTGCCAAAGGCTTACCAACAATTGAACAGAATGAAAGATAAGTATCTGCCGTATGGATATTTTTAGAATCTCTTGTGTGCATATTGTAAGTAGTATATGTTTTCCTCTCAGGCTGTTACCTCATCTCATCCTTTACAACTTTCATGGCTTTTTTGAGATATACAAGCTGCCTGTAAAGCAGCAGCCTATTTTTCTATACATGTTAATGAGATGATCTATGATCACACTATTTTGCAAATGTTAATGTTATATATGATGAATAGTATGTAAGAGTAACATGACCGCTACTGTTTTCTCACCCACTGCAAATATCTGGATATCTATTCTGAATTCAGTAGTCAGATACATTCTGAGCCCTGGAGTTATTCATTACCACCAGGAAGCTGCATCTTTCTTTGATATCCAAGCTGAATTTAAAACTAATTTTCCCTAAATCACACAGAAATTTGCCTAAGGCACTTCTGAAAGCTGCACTAGAGCTCCAATTTCATCTGACCAGCATAGTGACTAATTCTTGATCAGATTTCTTCTGTGTTAGTGTGCATCTCTGATTTCCTCTGTCACTGATAAAATTGCTGCATTCTGGATTCTCATCCCACGTAGATTGCTGTATTATCATTGAGGGATTTGATTTCTTTTAATATCACAGTTTTTTTCCAGGTTTGGATATGTGTAAGTCCAGAAAGGCCCCCCAAATTGTCTTTTACTAAGTAATGCTTATTTAGCAGCAAAGAAAATAGAGTAAGCATGATTGTTCAAATGGTGACTGTGGTTGTGATTCTGCTAAGGGAAGAGACACAAAATAAGTATAAAGTTGTGCAAACTAGCATATTCCAATTGGCAATTTTTGAGGTTTTGGACAGTCTCGACTCTCATCTTACTCTTTTCATTTATTCCAGTAAATGAAAATTGTTCTGTTTTGCTCCCACATAAGTGAATGTGCTAGTTTTGCTAGATATACTCAGCATAGAAAAGTGAAAAGTAATTAGAAATAGTAATTATTCACACTGTTCATCCTGGCTTTAGTTGATAAAACTGGTTCTGAAGCTGGTATGATGCAGCAAAGGATTCTGTGTTCTGCCAAAGGGGAAGCTGACAGGAATATTGCTCTTCCATGTTGCAGACACTTAAGCTCATCCTCAACTATTTGAAGATGTGTAGGCTTAATTTGCTGCCAAATCCACACCATCTGAGCTGAGGAGTGGGATTGTGGTCTTGAGCTGACACTAAGCAAAACTGTCAGTGGAGATGATCTTTGGGAAGTTAAGTGTCAGGTGAAACTGGATGTAGCTGCAGTGCTGATAGGAACATATGAGGGTCGGTGGGGTGCTCTCAATTAAAATGCAGGTATTCTGCATGTAATATGCTGACTGTCACATCCTTTCCACCTCCCTAAATCTGTCTTTGAAATTTCTAAACAATATGCTTGTTCAGGTCTCCTGAGCAGGTCTTTCATGCTGGTCTGTCTCTTACCAGCCCCAGGGAGTCCTGACTCTTGAGTTCCTTAATTCTTGTCTGGAACAGAATGCAAAATTTTCCTTCAGGAATTTAATAAAATATACATTTACTTATGGATTACTGAAAGGTCTCAGAATAGCAACTTTGGAACTGGTGTATTTTGTTGGTAGTGTGAATGGAGACAGTACAAAATTTTCTAACCTTTCTCTACAGGGATGCCTGGGACCTTGTTTAAGAGATCCTACCAAGTTCAGTCCTCCAGACAAATCAGCCATCAACTTATTGATGAAGGTTTCTATCTAGTGCTGAAGTTTGTTATCTGAAATTGTCAGGTCTGTGATCTCATTGCCTTTATTACTGCCCCAAATTTACAGAGTTGGTCCTGAATCATTCACGCTCCCATTTCATACCTCACAGAACAGCTCAGATATGTTTTCCTTCAAATAGGTATTTACCTTACTCTTGTACAAGAAGGAAGTTTCTCTAAGATTGGTCTTGTGTTGTGGCATAGAAGTTGAGCTTGTAAATATTTCAACAGATGCTTATCTCCTTTTGATGCCGTGTTGGTGGATGTTGCAAGGTTGGCCCACAGTAGCTATTTGTGAAACTTGAAGGAGGAAATCTGGTTTCTCAGGAAGGGTGAGAATGAAATCAAGATTAGGTGTGACTCCAGCTGAGTTGGATAGCTTTTTGTAAGGATAACACAAGTATAAAATATTCATTTAGATTGAGAAAATACAGGCATGTAGGAAAAGGAGTGACATCATCAGAGTTCCATGTAAGTACATAATGAACTTAATTATGTAGAAGATATTACCTTTAACAGTTGCTTGCTGGCTATCTTGGACACAATTTGTGTGTATAATTATGCCAAAGAGCTAAATCCTGAAGTAGCAGAAAGGATGGCATAATTGTCATATCCATTTCTGATGTAATCATAATGGACGTGAAGTGGCTCAAGTCAACTTATGGTATCTGTCAGGGTGCAGAATATGTTTTGGCTGTTTCTTTCCTTCCAAGGTTGTTCTTGAAGGTCTCAACAGTTGGTATTTTGGCAGTCCCATGCGTAAACTAAAAGTCCAAAAGATAAATCTCCAGCTGGAGATGCTGCCTATTTCAAGTGGACTGAAATGCACTTCTCAGTTGTATGTCTGGCTTGCAGAGCTATGGGTGCTCTCTGGTAAAACCATGAAATGATCCTTTGAAAATACTGAGTTTTACTTTTATAGCCACTGTTATAAAATGGATGTTGATGGTCAGTGAAAGCTGCCTGGCTAAAATGCAGCAGATTATGGTGTGAACCTGGCATTTAATTTTCTTCTTAACGCTTGCTATTTTGATCTTCCACTCATACTCTGTGTGACTGATTCTCAGGATACTTCAGAACATGAGAACCAGTGATCCACCTGGGAGTTTGGCCAAGAGCTTAGAAAGATCAGTGAGGATCTCTCCAATGTACCTAGCTGAAGGGGGAGGATGGAGTGAGACTTTCCAGCAGTGCACGGCAACAGCACTAGAGGCAATGGGCACAAACAAGAGGTTCTATCTGAACATCAGGAAATGTATCTTTATTGTGAGAATGATTAAGTACTGACAGGCTGTCTAGAGATGTTGTGGAATCTTCCCACCTCAGAGATACTCAAAAGCCACTTGGGCATAGTTCAGGGCAAGGAGGGACATACCATTACAACTTTCTGATTATTTCATGTTTTGATATTTGTGTTTTGACTTTTTGGAAGAAATACACGGTGCTTTAAGAGTTCAGTTGCTAAAATGAATCCATCAGTTTCTATCTAAAGATTAAATGAAAGCAAATGCCCATATTTGCCAAGAGCACAGGATAATTTGGTTAATGCCCAGAGGGTTTGACTAGTAACTGGTCTTGTGGTAAACACAAATAAACTATTGCAAGATACCTTAAAGCTATGGAAGCTATTAAAGCAAAATTCCTATTAGGTATTCCTGGTGGAATCAAATCCCCCTGAACTAAAAACCCTCTCTCTTGAGGCTCGTGAGAATAAATGTGACTTGAGGTCTGTATTTACTCTATGGCTCTGATGCAATGTCTCAGGAAATGAAAAGTATTAGTATTGTATTCATTACTACAACAGGAAAACAGTGAAAATATTCAGACAAATCATCATTTAAAAAAAAAACAACAAAAAAAACAACAAAACAACACAGGAGAAAACTGTCTCAGGCATAGGGTTTCAGGAGTTAGTCATGGCTGATAATTAATTCTTTAGCATGTCAAACTGAATACTCAGCAATTGTTGGTCTTGAGCAATGCTGAATTTTCTAATAGTGTGCTGGAGATACATCTGAGGCCAGTGCTTCCTTTGAAGAGTCTCAACTTCCTATGAATGTTGGAAAAAAAACAAATAATTGGTTTCAGTAGCTTTAGTGTACTTTCTTCTGGGTGGGCCAAATAAGGTCCCAGGTCCCTGAGCTGTAATTTGCTGGCAGCAAAACCTTGATGTTTCTTCAGAAGAGGTAAGGAAGAATCTGCCTAAAACTCAGTTCTGTTCCTGGCAGACATCAATGCGTGCCTCTAGTTTACTTTCTTAAAAAAAAAAAAAAAAACACACACACACACAAAAAAAGAAAAAGTACAGAATTGTCATCCCATTTGGAATAAATCAGGTTTATATATGGCTTCATAAAAAGAGCTGCAGGTATTTATGGTTTTTTGTGCAAAGCCATGCAAAATGTTCCATTTTACCTTTTTAGTAAAGCCAGTTCCTTTTTTTTTTTTTTGTCTTTTGTCACAGTGTAGACCTGTATGTGCATCTGTCCCTACCTGCACACATTTGCAGTGTACTCTGCATGATTAATACTGTTGATGAGCACACCTACATCTAAGGCCTGAGAGACAGGAGTGTCATTAGATTACTGAATTCAAACCTACAGCCCAAAATGATGTAATGATTTCCAGAAAGCTGCTGGAAATCATATTGGAACTGAGTCCTCTGTAATTTATTTTTCTTTTCCAAGATATTGACCTTACTATTACAAAATGAATGTTCTTCTGAACAAGAATGTATTGTCTGTAATAGAGATAAATAAGCTATTTGATGGCAGAATGTGGGTTACTATTCTGTTGACTTTACCCATTCCAATGTCTTATTTACATTTGTTGGAACAACCTAGACCTCGAATACAGTATAATTTTCCTATGATAGCCTTGACATTATGAAACTTTGGAAGCTCTCTGTGTGATATATATATTTCCAGAGGCACAGAGCAGAAATTATATTTTTTATGTCAGTGTCCCTTTATTTTTAGGAGAACAGACAATAAAAGTAGCAGTAAAGTGTGGAAGAAGGCCAGGTGAAAATAGTTAAATTAGGGTCATGACAGGGTGCATCAGTTCTCAGTGGGAGCTAAATGTTACGTTTGGGACTAAACTACTCACTTAAAACTGCAATAAGAAACAGTGAACCCAATGAGAAAGGAATGCGTATTTTATCTTCAGGGGGAGGACAGTCCCCAGGTGCAGAGAGGGGAGATGTCCAAGCAGAAGAAAAGCTGTTGTGCTGCTGTGTGAACACTTCCAAAAGGCTGACTATATTCATTTAAAAAAACAAAAACACCTACTTAGAGTTCATAGCCTGTATCCAATTTTAGACTTTGCTTAACCTTTATTCCAGGAGATAAAGTTGTGATGGGTGTTGTCAATGACCTAAAAACAGTGGTGCTGGCATGATCTCTTCTTCATGATTTCTAACCAGTTAAAGTACTGCTGTTGGCTCTGAGCATCCTCATCACTATGAGACACAATATGTTTGGCTGCAGTTTGAGGTTAGTGATAGAATTATTTTTTTTTCCTATAGTTGTATTCTTCTGAACCTTTACACTTGCATTCATTCTTACGTTGTTTTTGTCTAATTAAATCAGACCCATTCAAACTGAGATGGAAGAGCAAAGGTCAAAAAATGTCAGACGCCCTTAACAACCTCTATTAAGCCTTGTTAGACTGAAAGTACTTTCACTTCTAGTCCAGAAACAGCACCATAGACTACAATAATTGATTTGGCCTCTGAATAGCTGCATTCTACCAAGAATTCCTCTGAGGAAAAGGAGAAGGAATAGGATAAATGAGCTTAACAGAAACTCTGCTTCTCCACCTTAGCCCCCCATTTAGAACTGGGAGAAGTTGTTACTTTATCACACTAAGGAGACTTGAATGGAAAGACTGATAGAAATGAAACCCACTAAAATCGCTGCATCTTCTAAAAGATTTATTTTTAAACTGGTAGAATGAAAGAGAGGGAAAGAGAAAGCAAAGCACTGTACGATGCACAGGAAAAGGTCATCATGTCAGTTGTATACTCTGCCTTTCAAAGTCATACTTTGCATGGACGCAGTGTTATGATATTGTTTGTGGGGAACTGATCTGATTGAACTTGAAAAACAACTAATGTGATATACTGTGAAACTTCCTTTAATTTCAGTTGTCAAAAGCTGATATATACATGCAGAGTACCAAGTTAGGCAAACTGAAAGCTCCAGTAAAGCTGTTCAGTATAGATGTTTTTCTGAGATCCAAGATTCAAGTGATTCAAGTTGATTTAGATAGACACTTGTAGTGAGAGAAGAAGGGGCATTGCATCCGGAAGCAATGCTTGTGCCTGTGGAACATGCAGGAGAATGATGGATAGAAGTTGTCTAAGGATGAGCTTCAGTTAAGAGTGAGGTAAAGAACCAGATTCTTTTCCCATCCTCTCATCTTCTCAGGCCTTAAGGTCAATTGAAGTAAAGCAGCCTTTACCCTTGCTACTTTGTGACTAGGAGCATTTCCAGCTTCCCAAGCCGAGCTCCTGGATGGCACTAGGAGCAGTAGAATTTGCAGCAGTGTCAAAATAGGTCTCCAAAACTAACGAAGGTGGTTGTCACCTGAGAGTGAACAGCAGCCCCAGGAGAATGCCAGTCGGAAGAGCTCCCAAGTTCTCACTTCATCCTTCAAGAGCACAATAACTTGTCCTGTTTCCAAAGCATAGCAGTAACAAACCTATTTTTTCCTTTGCTTAAAGTGTTGATGAAAGTGATGAGAACCTAGGAATGGCATGAGCAACACTGGGCTTGGCAGGCTTTAGTCTGGTAAGTTAAGACACTGATGAAAGCAGTCTACAGAGCAAAGATCAAACAGGAGCTATGGATTGGTGCTGATAAGAGGTTTAGAAGTTGAGAAGGCTAGGACTTCTTTTTGATCCTGTTGGGGCATAGAAGTACAATATACATACTCACCTGTTTGCCATATGAAATATGTGTCTTGTGGATAAGTTTCATCCCTCCTCCAAAAAAATAATTAAAAAAAGATGTTGATGAATCTGGTCATAAGTAAATGTAGGCAGGATGATTTTAAAAAAGTTGGTAATTTAGCTGAGAAAAAAACTTATTTATCCCAAGTACAAATTACTGTTTTTATTTTGGTAAAAAATGAAGGGAAAATGCCTTAGATTAAAAGATAATGCTGAAACATTTTTGATTATTCAAATTTGTTTTGTTCTTTAAGATAGGCATCAATCAATATGAAGTACCTTGTTATACCAATTTTTAAACCTCCTACTAAATAAGATGTGGAATTAGAAATATGAAAACTAGGGTGTGCTGTTTTATTTATTTATCTACTTATTTATTTAAATTTGATTGCCATTTGATTGCCACTTTTATGCAGTTAGAATTCTATTTCAAGGACATTTAATGAGAGCCCTGGAATTAGATCACCCCAAAAATATGACTATACAAATTTTCAAAACACAGAGTTACTTTTCAAGTCTTTGAAGCTGCAGCACAACACTAAGGTAACAATTTTTTTTCTGCAATTCTCAAGTCCAGCAGGAATGACAAAAACATTGGTACTGAATTGGAAAGAGAAATGATAAATTTTGAACGTCTGTGATATTTGCATTACCACCCTCCTTGTTGTTTCTACTAGATGGCAATGGTCTAGAAGAATCCCTTGGAATGTACTAAATTACCAAGACAGTGGAATCCTTTTCCACTAAGGACAGTAGCTAGAGGAAAGATGGAGTTCATTTTTAGCCCAAACAGCCAGTGAGGTGTGAGAATGACTAGAGTAAAATAGAAATGTTTTCTGACAAGAAAAGAATGGATTGGTTATGTATAGAAGTAAGTCATCTGCACAGAAGTTGAGTATATGGTGGAAAGCAGCTATGTGGAAAGCAGCACTCCCTGGATGACCTTTAGATCTTCATAGCTAAAGGTTCATCAGTTTAAAATGATTGTCTTGGATGAAAATGGCAAACCTAGTGTGCACTTCTGAAAATATAAGTATTTAAAGGCAGCATTCCGAGCACTTGGGTAGAAGGATGTTTGTAAAGAAGAGGAAACCAGCTTGATAAAATGAGAAATGAAGCTGCCTCATCCAAGCATGTATAATAGCTATTGCCATTCAATACGGCTGAAAGGTTTTTTCTGCAGCTAATGGAAAATGCAGCTTCTGAGGTGTCACTAATTTTGACAGAGACCTCAATGTCTTCAGTTAAGACTCAAACTTAAATGGGATGTGCAAATATATTCTTTCATGTTCTCTTTTGTTTTCTTGAGTGTTAAATCCAAAATTACTTGTCCTTGGTACTAAGAGCATATTACTGATAGTGGCATATGGTTCATCTAGTTACCTAGTTCCTTTCTTGACTTCAAAGAAATCCCTTCATGTGATCTAATGTCTCTTCTCATATCCATATTCTTGAAAAAGTCATCTTCATTATGAGACTGCATTATTTGAAGTTTTAGAAAATTCCAGCCAACAACTTCATTTTCAGTTCTTCTCATACTGCATTACATGTAACATTTCCTTATTAAATTTGATCATAAATGGAATTGTACATGGCATAGAGCACTCATTGTTCACACACGATTTGTATCCTTCTGTCTAAGGGTCCACTGAATCAATTAAGAAGGCACTTCAGTACTTAGGAGCTTCAAGACTTTTATTAATGTGTTCATGTGTTATGAAGAACAATAAATCAAACTATGTATGATATTTATATATGTAAATATAAGTTAATATATACTATGTATTATAAGGTGTCAAAATATGAATACTTGGACTCAGTATAAGCCCTTTGAAGCCATTGGCATGATGTTAGCTTTCACAGGGCATGTTTGGCTTATCCCAACATTTTTGCAAAGAGAAGGTCAAACACCTTTTAATCCTTCTATTCAAACTCCACACTCTGGAGAACTGTTTATTTTTATTTCATTTTTTTACTCAATTATCTTTTGTTTGTACAGCTCAGACATACCATTACGAATACAGCATTAATATGAAACGCTTGTTACTTCATGCGTGCTAAGCACACAATGTTAAATTACTGCATGCATTGTGAAGTGACAAGTTTAGTATTATTGAGAGACTCTGCTCCACTTGTTTTTTAACTTTAATAAAAAAATAGAGCTATCTCAATCAAAACATGTTTCTTACATTTAAAAATACAACCTACAAGATTGGTCTACCTGTCTCTGAAGCCTGGGATGAGATTCCTGGAAATGTTAGACCAATTATTTTTTAAGTGATCTAAGGTCAGGATGCTAGATGTTCTTAACAGACTTTTTCAATGAGGTTTTATGCAGGGCCATTAAAAAAAAAAAAAGGCAAAAAAAGCGCATGAGTTTGGAGAACCAACACAGGACCAGTTGTATTCTTGGGCACAGTGGTCACAGTTTGACACGTGATCACACACACACCAAAAAAAAAAGAAAAAAAAAAGGTGCAATAAAAGCCAAATAGAATTTGAATGACAGATTGCATGAGGGTCATGCAGCAGTGAGCCACCTGTGGGTGTTACAAGAGAAAAACTGAACGGATAGAAAAATGGTCAGAATGAACAGCCATTATAGGAGAGCAGGATAAAAAGAAGAAAAAAATGACTGCTTTGTCTAGATTCTGTGTTTTGGTATTTTTAGTTTGTTTTCTTAGTTTCCCTCAGAGGAAAAACAAACAAGGATACAAAGCTCTGTGCAAGTAGGACTCCCTAGTACAAAAATGGTCCTAGTGGAAGGACCCTGTCAGGCTGAGGCTACCCTGAGTTTTCAAACTGGGCTAAAATAAGGAGGAATTGGGAGCTGCAGGTCCCTTCCAAGCTGTTGCAGAGGTGCAAAACCACAATGACTGAAAAAGGCAGAGTCTTATCGCGAGTGTGACAGGTGTGAACCTCACCATAGAAGGAAATAAGGGATGTCTTTCTCGTGCAGGACACAGAGAATTTCTGTTTATATAGAGCAGGATCCAGTGCTGCCATTGTCATTCATTGATAATCTTGCTGCCCATAATTTTCTTGCAGTTTTCTTGATTAGATGACTGAATGAGTGGTAAGCATAGCTTAGGAGATGAATGTAAGCTGTCCTTATGAAGTAGGTTGGATCTAATATCCCTCTCATCTGTAATGATATGAGGTCTCTAAGCTATGATGCATTCCCTGCTTCATCCTTCTGACATGACAGGAACCTTGCGTTACAGCGAAGTATTTTTTGCTGCTTGCATGAGTTAGTTTTTAAATATGTGTTTAACCTGCATGTTAAATATTTAAGTTCCTCAGAACTGGGTTACTGGCTTTAAAATGCACCTGTCTCAGCAATGCAAACTGGTTCTTTGAGCAGCTGCTATTTTACTGGTTTATTATGCAGAGAAAAAGGTAGAAATCTCAGCTACAGCCCCTGACTTACTAGAGAACTTGTGACTTGATAGGTTTGATATTCCAGACTTTGTTCAGACAGTGCTCTTGCAATTCAAATAATTACATTGCCCTATAAAACCAGAGAGAAAAACAGTTTTTAGAAACAACAATCTGAGTTGGCCAGAGGGTAACTACTTTTATTATACACAGAGGAAACATGAAACTTGCTTGTATTCCAGGAAAAGAAAGGGATCAGAGTATTCTGTCACACAGATGTAAGGCTGAGAAAACAGACTTGGCCTTGATTTTCATAGCGGTCAGCACAGGATTTTTTTTTCCATAAATGTAATGGATGGGGCTACACACCAACAAACTAAAGCCAGTCACCTAGGTCATAGAATCATTTGAGTTGGAAGGGACCCCTAAAGACCTAGTCCAAACCTCCTGCAATGAACAGGGACACCTACAGTTAGATTAGGGCACTCAGCCCTCTCCAGCCTAACCTTGATTATCTCCAGGGATGAGGCATCCACCAACTCCCTGGGCAGTCAAGGGGACAAAGGAAAACTGATGTCTCAGCAGCAGGTAAAGGTTTGTGGGAGGAGAGAAGAAGATGCACAGCAGAAATCGCATGCTGAATTTGCAAGGCATACCAGAGGGAGATCTAGTTTGTCCAGAGGCTCACCTCTCTGTTTCCTGAAACAGGTTTCTGTTCAGTTTTAATTGCCATAATGAAAGGTTGGCATTTTTATGCAGAGTAGCAGACAGGGGGAAAAAATGTCCCCACAAACCACCAAGAAACTGGATGTATTCACAGCAGATCTAGCTGGTTCAAGTGAATTGAAATCTTAAGAAATCAAGCAATTATCTTTCATTGTACCAGTGGTCATCACTGGATATATCTAGCAAGTTTGGACCGTGAGTCCTCTGCGTGATAGCAGTGCAGCTCTTGCTTTAATGAGGAAATAGTCCTGGTTAATTTGGGGCAGGGGAAAGTCATATTATTAAAGGAACATGTTTTCTTCTGTGCTAACAGTACACATCAAGTAGCCTTCTGTCTTTCTGTCTGCTTTGAACAGGAATGTGACATGCACATAAGTGAAGATCTATTAAGGAAGGAAATCAACAGATGGACTTAAAATATGCGAGGTTGAGGTGACATAGCTGATACAATGATGAAGGGAGATGATTTTTGGCAGTCAGTGTTGACAAATAAATGTAAAGGTACAATGAAAATGTGGTTTAATATCTTGGCAACAGCTGTGACAGCCTAATCTAAAAGGATGTGCAGCAGCAGGTCACTTAAAATGGAAAAGGATGCAGGGAAAAAAAATAGTTGCAGTTTGACTATAAGGACTCTGGACATCCATGTAGAGATTCAAGAGAAAGATGAAGAAATGGGAGTAGGTGGAGGTGGATAAATAACTCATTAGAAGAGAGGTATATTTGC
Organism: Chrysolophus pictus; assembly: GCA_037305975.1. Taxonomy (NCBI): domain Eukaryota; kingdom Metazoa; phylum Chordata; class Aves; order Galliformes; family Phasianidae; genus Chrysolophus; species Chrysolophus pictus. Next base: position 36,077,528 of record CM074580.1, on the reverse strand, counting down.
AGTCCTGTGGCACACAGGACATGATGGCAATAGGGGGAGTCAGACTAGAGACTTGGAGGTGTTTTCCACAGAGGTGAGTGGCTGGAGGATAGAATGGCACCATACTCAGAGGAGGTACTCTGGGCAACCTTGAATTGAATGATGGGGATCACAGAAAGAACCAAACATTCAAGTACTCTCCCTGTATTGATACATATATTTTTACATGAAATTACAGGCACTGAACCTAGAATACAAAAAGCCTGCTGGATGAGTTTCTTTGTTATGTTGTCTGCAGCTTAAAAGAGTGGCTATCATCTTGCACTGGGTGATGCAGGGTGGGTTTTGATTTGCTTTAGATAAGGAGCTGGCAAAGTGACCATAGGTCAGTACGATGGTTTTGCTGTGCTCTTGCTGGTGGAAGGCGATAGCCTGGAATTCAGCCATGTTGTGACTGGATCAGTTTCCTTAGATGGAAACCAAATAGAGGGTGAGAGTAACAGAAAGCTGCCTTTAGAATAACCTCTGACAGTCTGTGGGTTTCTGTGACATCTTAATATTAACACTGCACAACAAAGCAGGTAAATTATACTTATTAATGCAAGCAGATCTTTTGTTAAAGGTTTTTAACACTTGCTCTGTGATGAGTGAGTGCTAAAGCTGCAGGTATCTGTATGTTGTTTGTTCCTGCTCCTATGGTGCAGGAAAGCGTTGTTACCAAGTGCTTCTGCAGACCTGTCTGTGGTGGGGGAACAGGAACTCAAAAGTATGGCAAGAACCCAACAGGAATCCCCCACTGGAGAGTGGCCAGGGCACGTGCAAAGATGCTGCTTCCCTGCTATTTTCCTAGTTTCTGCAGAATTTTTCATGAATTGGGCATCATTATTTTGGCAGAGCGCTTTAGCTGGCAGAGGGAATGCTTTTTGCTTCAGGCTCTTCTCCGGAGATGAAGCAATGAAAGAATGATGTACCCAAGACACTGGTATCTTTCTTTTAAATGTAAATTAGGATGGTTAATGTATTTGCATAAAAAGGGGTCCATCTAGTAAATCAGGCATCAAGGTTGTTGTTGAAGTGAAGCATTTTCTACAATCTGGCTTTGAGATGAAATGGATAACTGTAGCTAGACCTGTATGCAGAAAACATGACAATGCTTTCTGGGTCAGTTGCAGGTATTGAATTCCTCTTATGGACCAAGAAGCTATCTGTAAGACTGTGAGGGAAGCACTGGCACTTCTAATAAAACTACTGTTTTATTACCCAGTAATCATCCAATCAGCCCTTCCTGCACTCCCAATCAGACATGCATATAGGAGTTGTAAGCATGTGCTCTTGGACAAGTAGATCATGATGGAGATGTACCAAACTGATGTATGGACAGTAAGACCTAGTGCTGATTTTTTCCATTGATTAGCACATAAGATTTGCATGGCAAATCCCAGCAGAAGAAAGCCCTTCGAGAAGAAAAATTATTTGCACAGAATGCACCCTTAGATTTTACTTGAGTTCAGGAACTGAACATCCCAGGAAACTCTGGTGCCAGCAACTGTTTGAAAATATGTCATGCTTCAGTCAACAGTGCACTATGTTTGAACCAGTTTAGGGAGCTCAGGCAAGTGAAAGGAGATATCAGTAATCTCAAGTAGAAACTGAATTCAGTGTTTCCTAACTAGACTAATTCTTTGAGAGGAATGCGTACTGAACTCAGAAGCTGTTGACAGAAGGCGTCTCTAGCATTTTAATAATAACAGCTGGAGGCCATCTAAGAAAGCTTTATTCAATGTTTTTAAATATTAGTCTCTTTCCTTGTAAGCATACCTGATGATAAAATATTTTCTTAAGAAAATAATATGAATAGTATTAAGTGGAAGAAAAAGCCAGTACAGTAAATCCCTGTATGTGAGACAGTGAAGGATCTCACAGGAAAAAAACAAACTTGTCTTCTCCTCTGTACACTGTAAGTTCTCAAGAAATCATAATGCTCAAGGCAGTCAAATTCTACTGAATTCATGCGACAGTATTTGCTCTTAATCATCTCTTATTTCATTACCTTCTAGTCTCTCTAAACCTCAGTCCATGAAGAAAAAGCCAGTGGAAAGAACAGTCAGGCTTCTGGTCAGTTATGAAGGAAAAAAGGCTATTAGAGAACCAGTGAGACATAATAGTTGGCTATTTTTTTTTCTTTTTTCTTTTCTTTTTTGGGGGGGGGAGCTACTTGAGAGCATACTTGTGTCTCCTACTAAGTCATCCAATAAATGTGATGTTTTCCTTGTCAAGATAGAAATATTTCTACATAATGTTCCACATACTCCAGTGGTTCTGCCATCCACTGTGCTGTTACGTGTAGGTATGCTAAGAGGATGGATATACTATAAAAAGTCCACTTTTGTGTAACTCTTCATAATGTTCTGCTTTAAGTCAAAAGTCAGAGAAATCTGACAGGCTATAAAGTACAATTAAAACTAAGCTCATCAGTAATAAGAAGCCACAAAGCATGCATAATCATGAGATAAATGACCTCAGTGGACAGATGATGATGAGCCAAGGAGAAGCCAAGGTCAATTATCAGAACTTCTAATTTTAACGCTATAATTAATAATGAATATTTCCAGAAAGAATGTTTAAAGAATAATTGTATTCTGCTATTAAAACCTGTTAAACGTTAAACTTATGCAATTTATGCAAATGAATCTGATAAGAAGAGACAATTAAGGTTTATAATTAACAGATAAATACAAATGATCCGGTGATGAAGGTCTTGGTTTCTCCTCTGTCTTATGAGACAATGTAATTGATTTTTATAAATGCTAATTTATATGCACTGCTAACCATTAATACATTGAAGAGATCATTTATTAAATTAAAGATGAATAGTGGTGTATGCAAAGATAATACCTGAGTTTTCAACATCTTAAAGATAAAAAGGAAGTAGGAAGAAACCAAAGCTTTGTATGGGATTTTTTTTTTTCTTTTCTTTTTTTTTCTTTATTTCTCCAACAACCTTTGACATGCCAAGTGCGAGGTTTAGGAAAAAAAGTTTAACAGAAACAAAACAACAGTCTTTGTTCAGTGAGACTTTACGTGACAGTAAGAATGATTTTTGGCACAATCCTTGCCTTTTAACGTTTGTTCTCATGAGCTAGAAGTAACGTGTGTTCTTACTTTGCTTTGCCTTGCTATGCTTTTTCTTTGTGCTCTTGTATAAGCAGATGGCACGTTCACCGTGGAATGAAACTGCTTGTAAGAAAGCAGGGGGATTTTGGGGGAGGGGGGACCATTGTGCTAACTTGGCATTCTGTTTCAAAAAAGCCATCTCCTTACTTTTGGAGGAGTTACGTTGGCTACATGTTCTTTTAAGAATTAACAACTCCTTTTTAGAATGTGAGGTGGCATTTTGCCAGCTCCTGCAATTATGAGTAAGTGTAGTAAGTCTTTCTCCTTTCTTACAGTTAAAGCTCTGTATTAACTATAAAATGGGATGCATTCCAGATTCTTTCTTGTATCTGCCCTCCGAACTGTAATATTTTCTACCTTTTGTAAATGCAGCTGGAAATGCTAGTTACAATTACATACAGTTTCATCTTTTATAGCTGTATAGCTACTCTGGTTACCTCTAAATTTCAAACAAAATAATGGGAGATATTTACAACCAGCAAAATATAATTACAGTATATTTAAATCCCACTCTCCCCCCCCCCCCCCAAATTAATTTTTTTTCTCCTGAATTCTTCCTTGTCACTGTATTCTGTGCTGAGTTGAGCTCTGTGGAACTGACTCAGGTGGTTGGTACTAGGGCAGCTACAAAAAGTACGGAGGTTTCTGTAAGTGTAGGTAAAATTTACCCCTACAGATGTAAAAAAATCTATAGTCTTCCATCAGGGACTGGCTAACTTCTGTGTGGTTTCATGATGTAAATCCACAGAAAGTTTAACTTAAATGAGGTGCATTCATTTATTGCCCCAGCAGATGAAATACAGACCAGAGTATTCTCCTGAATGCATTTCCTGTGTTGTTCATATCCATATGAAGAACACAGTACTTCTCATCTTCTCACACCTCTTCTAACATAAATAATCTAGACATTCACCATAAATCAAAATTACAGCCCTCTACTTCTAGTTGTTCCTGTGTGATACTTCTCCTGCGTCCTGCGTCCTTGAATAAAAAGTACTGTTGACAATCTGTGATACTTCCATACTATCTGGCTGCTACAAAAGTAGGTGTTATAAAATTAGCTTCTCCACCTCCAGGTACAGACTGTTCCTTAATTGTTTGCTGGCCAACAAGCCTAAGTAGCAAGGCAGAGTTTGTTCAAAGGGATCCAGATTTGCTCCCTTCTTGGAGTTTCAGATTTTAGTTAGGGCTAAAATCCCTGAAATAGGCTCTGAAATACTAAAAACAAACAAACAAATAACAACAACAAACTCCAAACAAACAAACGAACAAAACAAAAAAACCCCAACAAACAGAAAAACCCCATCTACTCATGTCTGCAGCTGCTCATCAAGCACAGTGATATTCAATACAAGAATGACATGCTCCCTTTAATACTTTTCAGACACCTTTGGCATCACCTTTCTATCCACACATCCACACATCCACACATCTAGCTACTTATGACTAAAAGCATGATTAGGAGAGGATTACATCAGAGCTGCTCCTACATGGGGCTCTCATGGTTCCTATGAACCTGGTGCTGCTGGATTCACCTAGAGCAAGAGTGTAAAATGCTAGGGGCTCTGTGCTTTGAGGGGAGCTGGGTGCTGGAGCAGCTTGGCAAGATGATGAGCTGCAACACTTGCAGTAGCCTTCTGAGGCTCCACCAGGTTTTCAGAGAGATTTTTGTTGCTGTTGCAGGCATTCAGTATTTTTCAATGAAAACCCTTTTCACTGAGAAGTTGCAGATTGATTCTATCTACATGACTCTGAAAGGGTCTGGTAAGCAAGTCTCTTGGGAATTTTGAGTGTAAGGACTTCTTGCTTCGAGTCTTTAATGAGCCTTAATTTAATTAATAGGTTTGTAGTGAAAAAACTCATTACCTTTGATTCCGGAGATGAAAGTCCAGATATTGCCGCAACATTTAATTACATAACAGATGCTGCCCTTGTATTAAGATGTAAGAACATGATTTTGATTCAAACAGAGAAAAGGAGAAGCAATTTCAGGACACCTCTACAGTGACCTACTACAGTTACCCTTCCCTCTTTCTCCCCCCCACCACAATGCACACGTGCGCTCAAGGTTTTTTTCCTGCCTACATTCAATTGCAATTGTGTATTTAAAACCTCTTCTGGTCAGTAAGACCAAAATGGGCCAACCTATACTCCCCTGATCTGTTCTAAAGAGATAGAAAAAATATCCTGAGGGTAGCTGGAATCTATTTCTACCTTGATGGAAATCATGTACCAAGAACTGCTTTTAACATTTTTCTTCCTGGGTAAAAGTGCTAAAACAACATCACGTCCCTGACAAATGCGCATCCTGCTGAGTTCACGTAGTGGATTTTTGATTATTTTGGAACCTTGGAAATGTGCTCAGTGAAATGATAACACAGGATGCAGTTCTGCGTGAACATGGGTGTAGAGATGTGCTAGATAGAAATAAAATCTCTGGCTGCATACTTGTTCTTACTCAAATTTGTTTATAGAGCATAAGAGGTCCTAGTGTGTGTATGTTCTTCCTTAGGCATTTTTTCACATTGGTATCACCTAATATAGATGACTTGATAGAATGAGTAGATGAGAAAGACTACAGAAAAAGCTCCCAATACTGCTGTTCACACCAGAAAGAATTTTATGGCTGTCAACTACAAGAAATACTGATTTAAAGAGATCAATCTGAAACTTTTTAATGGAAACAAAACCAAATCTCAATGACAAAGCTATAAACAGGAGGACAGGCTACTGGTGACTGGAAGGGCTGTAACTGCAGCAGTGACACTAGAAAATGATAAGCACCAAGACTGCCGGTGGGTGTAGGTGAGGAATTCTGTAGTGTGGAGCTTGCTTTCTCCAGCTGAGCATCAGCCTGTCTCTGGCTGGCATGGTCCTCAGTCCAGCCGTGGTTGCTCCCAGCACTGGAGAATCCAGCAAATACCACTTGGTGTTTTCTAGGAGTGAGGAAGAATGTGAAGGAAGAAGTCTGGAAAAGGCTTAAAGGGCAGGGAAATGTTTAATATGCAATACTAGAAGTATATTTAGACAGCAACTAGTGTATTTTTTTCACTAAAGTGCTAACTCTTAAAAATTTCTATGAACAGTCCTCTGACAATCAGAATGAAAGCATTCTAATGATTTGAAAGTTATTTTCTGAATGTGTTGATTTTTTATTATACGTATATTGTACCTCATCAGTCCTTTAGATGCTTTATCATAGTTTTTATTTACTACATAATGACAATGAAGCTTAGTGTATTATTATGTAAAAACAGTATTTCAGACACTTCCTGTGAAATCGGAAATCTTTTTAAATGTTGTCAGAACACCTTTGTTTGAAATTTTATGAAAATACTGGCAATTGTTTCATGTCACTTCAGCTTTATAGTTTCCGTAATCCATTTTGAGAAAATATCAGCCTTCTTCATTTCAGCCACCAGGAGACACTTGCTGTACAGGAGTGATAAGGCGCTTTAGTTAATATAAAGCGAAAGCTGCCCAGAATTATTTGAAGAATAAAATACAGCTGACAGCACTGTATTTGTTGCAATGGGCATACTTGAGCCACAGAGTATTTCAAGGTGGAGACAATTTGTGGAGGTCATTTAAGTCTGACACACTGCCCAGAGCAGAGCAGCCAGCTCAAAACTGTTCAACTTGTGTGGACTGGGCACGAACCTCTCTGCAGAGAAAGATCTTGCAGCCTTTTCAATAAATGGAATCTCAGCATTTCTGTATTCTTCCCTGGTTTAAGAATTGAAAGATTTTTAGAAAGTTTTCAATTGTATGCCTGGAAAATCAATATATTCTTATTCTGTAGCCATGCTAGATGCATGCTGTTTTTCTGCTAAGGGTGATGACTGAGTGCAGGGATTTTTACTGTGTCTTTTGTGTCCTTCACCTCTTATGAAGGACATCTTCACCATGGAGTTAGACCAGCCCTGGGACCACAGCAGGATGATTGTACCCCAACAGATAGCACTTGGCCAAAGTGTTGCTCCTTTGAGGTGAGGCTAAGTACTCCAGCTATTAGTCAGGGCTAATTAGCTGGATGCAAAGCCGTGTGAATGAGACTGGACTATTTCTGGTAGCTGGCTTCTCTGCATGGCTGTGTGGTTGGGGTTGCATGTGGCCTCTGTGCAGCAAGCAGAGGCATCTCCAAATGGGGACACCTGAAGTTCTGTTAGTACCTCCTTTCTTCCACTGGGAGTGCATGTGGAAAGATGTGTTGAGGTGAAAGTGTCATGCAGTGCATGACATTGGGACTTTCTATGAGCAGCTGATGCCAAAGGAAGGAGGTGGGTGTCTGGGCCCAAACAAGAAGCTTTCAAGAGGCAGAAGTATAAAATTTTCACCTAAGAGATTGTTCTTGCTCAAACAGAAATTGATGGAAATTCTACTGGTGTTTTCAGTGATCTTGAGAAATGCCTTTTAGCTTTCTGAATAAACTGACGTTATAGACTACTGATTTAAAGAGTCATACTAAGAGATTTTGTCTGTGAGGCACAGGAAAGTGGAAGAAATGGTTGCTTTCAATGCAACAATGTTTGTTGTACACAATACTTCTGTAAGTGAGGGTCTTCAATGCACTTTTAAGTTCATTTCTTTCTGAGCATTGTGGTTTTGCCTGTGAGGAGATTTTGTTCTCTTTTTGACATGAATGCACCAGTTTATTCACCTTAGAGCAATTCTGTTGAGCTGCAACACAGGTTTGACTGACTCATACGACTGTAAATCCCTGCAGGCTGATCCTAAAGGCATGCTGGCAGTGTGAGTTCTGCTCTGAGATGGGGACAGTGAGTTCTCTGCGATCAGCCCAGCTCCTAATCTAAGAGTGGCTTCAGCAGGAAGGCCACAGATAGGTGAAGGTGGAAGTCCAATTCCCTCCCCCGTGCAGCATGTTCACAAATACTTAATGTTCTCTTGTTAAAATTTCACCTGCTGCAGCACTGCATAATTTGGGTTTGCACCAGAAATCCTGATTGTCCTGTTGATTTACGCAAGGGTGAACTCAATGCTATGTTAACTTCAGAATGAAATCACAAATGGAAACATGAATCCTTGAGACCAGCTTGTGTCAGATGGGCAACAAAAAGAGCATTTGATTTGTTTTAAAAGATTGTGCAAATTGGACTGCATCTGACGCTGTACGATCCAAGACCTTATTAGTTTTGTGAGCGAATTAAATAGTTGGTTTTAAAGAAATCAGTGTCTGAAGAGAAACAATGCTTGATAAGTGACTGATATTGAAGTGAACTAATTAGTAATTTTGACATGTTATCATGTTGCACTTTGCAGGGAACAGAAATAAGGTCAAATTCTCAATCTACCCAGCTACAGCACTTTTTCACTTAAGATTGTTTACTGTTTGCTTTCAGCTATTCTAGGTACAGTTCTTTTTGTGTTTTAGCAGGAAAAAATCATCACAGTAGAACTCTTGACAAATATTTGAAACATTAATTTTAAGTTTCAAAACACTGAAAACAGTATTCCTTCTCTCCTCTCTTACAACTAGATGACCAGCAGAACTGCAGAAACATTGAGTTCTAGTCACTCTATCTTCTGTAATTCAAACAACTGACCTCTGCCATGGATCAGGAAATACAATAAAGACAGAAAATATGAAAGTGCAAGTTTTTATTTGTGTGAGAAAATAAGGAAACGTCTAATGCATGTGGTGTTCAAATTTAGCTTTTGAACAACACTCTGAGTTTCTTGCATATGGAGGCAGATCCCTCCCCTTGTTCCAGCCCCATGTTCCCCTTGAGGTGTGCAGGTCTCAGAATCCATAATGCTGTGCCCTGTGATTTCATAGGCAGTATCTCGATTATAGCACTTAATTCCTTAAAACCTACGCCTATTCTGTTCTCAGTTTCCAAAAGATGTACATTCCTTAGTGATTTTTTTTTCTCTTTGTACGTAACCTACTGACTTTCTTCCAGGTACATTTTAATTAAGTTGTTAGATAACCAAAGCTATTTAGCTTCAAGTATTTGAGCAGATGATTGGATTCTTTAACCATGAAAGAATCTTATTCTTTTCAACAGCAGAGAACAAAATTTAGATCTTTACTCTTCTTCATATAACCAAGAGATGTTTTTCTTTAAAAAAAGAAAAAGGAGAGAAACAAAAGACAATGGAACACATTATTAATAGTCATAAGGTACGGAGCATGAGTTTTAGGCACTGACATGATTAATATTGCATAATAAAGAATGAGTATTGGTCCTAAAGTTTTCAGCATGTTATTTTAAATGCCTAAATCTAATTTTAAAAAAGCAAAAAAAAGTAACAAAAACAACAACAAAAAAACCCACCTCCAAGTGAGAGAAGTTAGAGACCTGTCTGCTGGCTCAGATCACGTGAGGCTTGTTTTCTGCCAATTAAGTAACTGCTTGGTTTTAAAGTCCTCTGAATTTCTTCTTCAGCTTTTCATAAGGAAAAGTCTTGTGCTTGCACTGTGACATTAGGCCAGTATCTTGATACTGATATCTGTGGCACCTCATGATTTGCATTTTCTGCAGTCTTCTGCATGTGGAGGTCCTGAAGGAATCCTGAATATCCCTCCTGTGCAATGTCTGCAGGAAATCAGCATGAAGGGAGAAAGGCATTTAGGAACTGGAAGTCTGAAGCATGTGAAGCTCATCAGTCAGTCAAGTGTAGATACTTTAATATATCAGAAGAAAATTAAATTAGAGATGGGGAAAGTAATTATTTTTTAGCAAAGTATGTCTACTCCTTTAGAGCAAAGGGAGTGGTCGTTTTTCAGTTTTGCTTTTTTCCTGGAAGAAAAACACTTTGTGTATTGGGCTTGTACTTGAGGGTAATCTCTGTCATAACTCATTAGATCTTATCTAAAATCAAGCTACTGTACTTGATTTTAGATGGGTAATGCTCAGCTCTTAGTATTCTAATTTATGGCTTCATTTGCTCAAAGAGTAGAGAGCAGCAGAGAGGAGGTGGTAAGGATAGAGACTGCGCCCTTCTGCTTCCACGCAGATGAGGAGCGTAAGGGGTTTCTTACTGCCTGTGGTATGTGTGCTCTGGAGTTGCTAGGATTTTTGTATTATTATTAATGTGTTGTTTTTTTTTTTTTTTCTTCATGAAGAAATGCCCAGGAAAACCAAACCCAACCCTTTTGAGAAAAGTGGGCTGCGGCCACAATTGGGATGGGGGAGATTTTGAAAACAAACTGTGGATTTTGCTTCTACTTAACACTGAACTGACATGTGGTTGCTGATACCACTGCATGTAGATACAGACTGCAGGTCTGTCTTGATAATCACTGCATACTGGCAGTTGCTGACCAAGGACTGTGATACTGGAGGACTTGCTGGAAAATTTCAAAGATGGGCTGAAATGTCAGAGATGCCATTTTTCTTGGGCACTGAACAGTGCAATGACGTACTTTATGTATTCAATCCTGGCTACAGAGAAACATCTCTCATTAATGAACTTATTACAGAAATATATATTTTGTGCACTAAAAGAGATGTTAAAAATTTCTGTGAGGACATAGCATTAGTAAAAGTGTTAGCATTTGTCTGCATTTCAGCCAAGAGGCATATGAAGAAATGGTAATATTTACACAGTGTATTATTCAATACCCACTTATGTCAAGCCTGTTAATCAGCTCTTGGATCCTCCTCCACAGTTTCTGAACTGACCTGAACTCTCCTGTAGCCTGTGCTGAGCCCTATTAAGCTCCCTTCCCCAGTTCTTGGTTCCAGAGCCACCTTTTGGGCTGGAGGCACTGTTTCTGGATATGATATGTATTTGTAAGTAATGTTGTCCTTGTGCCATGGCGCTGCCTGCTGCAGTCTTAAGTATCAGTGCATCTGCTGGAGGACAGTGCCTTATTGAAAAACCTGCACTGCCAAGGGTGCAAAATGAGAACAGCACCCAGGTATGAGAGGTGGACATAGCTGGTATGTCAATCTTCCTGGGGGAAATGTGCTTGAGGGGCTCAAAACAGTCATAATTCCCTCATTAGGATTTTCCCCTCTGAAAATAAAGCTTAGTTGAAAACTGAGTGAAATCTGAGATGCATAGGAAATGAGAGGCACCCGAGAATGGGAATCAGGGATGCCAAAGTCCCATTTTGGCTTTCAGACTGAAAATCTATTTTGCTGACTTTTTTACAAAGCTTGGGAAGCACTTTGGTGCTTGAGGCATCAAATCTGCTGAGCTAGCCATTGGAAGGTATCTCGTAAACAAACCTTACAGTGTTATGGTACGTTCTGGGGGTAGTAGTGCTGTTTGCCACAAGCTGTTCTTCCAGGCAGCACTGCCATTTTATCAGTTTGTTTTCTTCTGATAAGTCGCTAAAAGAGACTCAGAACAAATGTCCGTTGTGCAGGGAGCAATGTAATGGATAGGGGAAACAAATCTGTTCAGGCATTTCTATAAATGCTAATGAGTTCAGCGAGATAAAACTTTAGTTTTTAATTCAGATGCACTGTTATATTCCGGTTCCCTGAGCACTACTTGTACAAATTTTATCCATCTTGGTAATAAAACAGACAGTAAAATGGGTGTTCCACTTGCTAAATTGCTGCAACTGCAGCTGTAACAACTGAATTGCAACAGGTACCATCAGCAGTGTGTCCTGGCATGGCGACACAAACACTGGCCAGGAAGCCAGTGGCTGTACCTCCCTCCACAGACTGTGCAGACAACACCAGAGACCCTCTTGTTACCTAAAATAGAAGTACAATGAAGTAATTAAAAGGATTACTGAAATTTGGCAGTGAGATCACCCTGGCTGACAAATCTCCATCCATCCCCTGTATGCATAATTGTAAATGGAAGTCTGGATTCTGCTATGCTTCTCATGTGAATCTCAGAAACATCATCTTTCCCCTTGATTACTATGCTGCAAGATTTGAAAATTGGAAATAAATCAAGGTAAAGAGGACCAGAATACGATTCCCAGGCCTGTCTTAATGTAGACAGACTGTTTAAGCCAATTTTCCTGCTAGCAGTGGATGTCTTGAAGCATAATTGTTTGGCCTGAGATGCCTATGGCCTTGCTGACAGCAGCAGAATTGCAGAACTGGAAGCACTTTGAAGTCCTGCAGTCCTTTTCTGTCTCCCCCTCAAAAGGTTGGGGTGATTTTTATTACCTGTTTTTTTCCCACTGGAAATTTATTATGAGAAAATAATGTTTTGATCATTATAGATTCAGGTTGAATTTGCAAATTTTAATTCTGATTTAATTAAATTTTTCTGAAGGGGAGAAGAAGCAAGAGAAATGAGTTTTCACTTGCATTTGTTTGGCAGTTTCAGCCTTCAGGCAGGGAAGGGAAGCCGTGGGCTCCATTCTTGGCCCAGCAAGTAAATCTGTTTTTGCTTGTAGCTGATGGGAGGAGGATGGGAGGACGCATTATTCTTGCAACACTGCTGTGCTATGGCTCTTTCTCCGGTGGATCCCAGGTGTGCTTTCAGGCAGGAAAACTGGAGGATTTCATGGCTGGCAGAGGTGTTGTCACAGCTTTGGTGAGAGGAAGCCCTCAAATCAAATGCCTTGGGTGGTTAAGGAATGAGAAGGAATCTCATGGCATCTTCGTAGCCCTACTGGCTGCTGCTCACCTCAGTGTGAAAGTAGCTCTCTATTTCTGTGTGGTTTTTTTTCAAGTGCATGTAATATTCTCCATTCTGAACTGAATGAAAAGTGAATGCTTGTGTCTTTACAGTACTAACCTTTGGGTATCCCAGACTGCAGTTGTTCTCAAACCACCCTCTGGTGAAGAATCTTTTCCTAATTCTCAAACCACAGATAAAATATCAGAGATAGGAAAGTGTTTGTGGCAGGTAAGGGTAGAAAACACTAACAAGAGCACTTCCTGTCTTTATTTTTTCTAACTAAATCAGAGCGACTTGTTCTTAACCCAGCTATTACCTGGCTTTTTTTCCATCCTGAGATGTTGCTCAGCCATTTTAGTCTGAGCACAAGAGAGGCAGGTTTAAAGTAATTTGATAAACATATGAAAAATAATGTTGAAAATGATTAAAATGAAGGTCACACATTGTATACCTGACTGCCAGGTCAAGGCCAGAGCTACTGAAAACTTTAACATAAATATTAATACTGCAGGCAGTTTAATTAGCTGCGCCCTTCAATCACGAGTTGTTTGGCCCCTTGGTATTCATCTTGAGCCTTCATAGAATAGGATGACCCCTGCTTGTCAAGTCAGATTTGATTCAATTTATCTAATTACTTTTGGGATCATTTTAATGCATGCTCCACAGAGTGCTAAGATTGCCCAGCTCTAGCTCTTTTTCTGAACTCAAAACTGTAACACAGGATGCAAAATGCACGTCAGAACTTTCTCTTAACATATGCATAGCCCACTTCAAGCTGTAGCTATTAATGATTTCTTGCTTCCATTCAATAGAAATAGCTGGAAGCAAATGAACTTCATTTTTTCTCCTGTTATTGCTTTGTCTTTATTTCAGTCTCCCTTCCTCCAAGGCTGCTTTTGCCCCAGAGTTAACCAACAGAGAACTGAAATACTGGAGAGTATAGCACTGAAATGTAACCTTTAAGAAGGTGTTGGTACGGGTAGAAAAATCACTTTTTAGATCTAACTCTGCCATGTGGCAGTGATTTCTGAATGGGTAAGCTGCAGTCTCAATCTAATTGGTGTTTTTCCCCAGCTTACTGGGGAAACACTCTAGCAGTGATGTAGGTATATAGTACACTTAACAATAAAAGAAAATAAGGTTGTTTTTCTTAGCTAACATGCAAATTCTTTAAAAGTAGTGTACAAGCCCCAGACTCTGCAAATCATGTTGAGTCTTCTAAAAATTTAAATACTAAGACCATGTGAAACATTCAGATTTAAAACACCATTCTCTGTTACAATCAGTTTTTGTCCATCAGAACACCCCTGGCTTTAATACAATGACAGATTCACCATTGTCTATTTTCCAGTCTCTTTCCTTAGAGTGGCTTTCAACACAGGTGTAGTCTGACCATGGCAGTGGAGGGAGGTGAAAAGGAGAGGTGAAGAAAGTGGAAAAGTAAATGAGTCAGACTCACAAAAAGTGTTCGAAAATAAACTTTTGAAAGTGAGGAATGATGTCTCGTGATATGCAACTTTTTTTAATTCATAAGCTCTTGTTTCTAAAAATACTGAGGATTGGAAAGAGAACAATTTGCTTGTTTTGAGGGGAAACAGGCCAGCTGCTTAACAGGACATGGCAATTTTAAACAGTCCTCTCCAGGAGGGGAAGCACAGCATGCTGCTGAGCTGAAGTTCAAGGGCAATTTAGAGAGCTAGAAAATATCTATTACTCTAAAGTTCACAATCTTTGTTACAGATTATTTTCTTTCGTGTTTCAGATGGTTTGTGTGAAATTTAATGTTTTTTTCTGCACTGAATGATACCTATTGGGATGCTGGGCTTTGTTGTACTAGCAGTCTCTTCTTGCAGAAGATTAGCAGGCCTGTGTAACTGGTGAGATTGGATGTCTCATATCTCTGGGTATGATGATGATTGCAGTCATATTATATAAATATAATATATTTGTATTTACTACTGAAGAGGAAACAGCAGTATTGAACTTAAATAGATGTATTGCACCCTCCCTGCAAAAGTTTTCTTTCTGTCTCCCTCTCCCTGTTTCAATTACACACATGCATACACAGAGAGTCTCAAATCTCTGCACTTATTTATTAACAGAATATAGCTTTTGAAAAGTGGTTGAGCAATCAGAAACTGAAATTCAGATGTTACAAATTCCTGTGAGTGAGGCTCGGGCATCTGCAAAAGTGTGGACTGTGATCTAAGAAACCTGTCAACAAAGCCAGTGAGCATGTTGCTTATAAATACTGCTTTCTGTAATACTTTCAGTATTACTTTCTCTGGATACTTTCTTATAACTTCAGTGCTTTTGTAATGCATTAGTGGAGCTGAAGAAGCTTATACTAAGGGTGATGTGAAGGGAGGGCAGTCTATAAACTCTCTTCAACAAACCTGCTCAAATTCTAGTTATACAGGAGATTACTGCTGTGAAGTTATTATATTTATATTGTGATATTTAGGATGTCTTTTAAGAATGAATATTCTTACATGCATTTATTGAATATAATGCACAGAATGCACACTTGAATGCATATATATTTTTGAATGAGCATATTTTTAAGGAAAGTCAGTGTTTGTTGCAGTAGTTGTAATAGTACATTCTACATCCAGAGAGTCCCTGCAGTCCTTCAAAGTTACAAGTATGGCTGAAACTTTATATAGGCCTGAAAGTACTATGGGCATTATATTACAAGATAATTTTATGATTCTATGATAATAAAATAAATTAAAGAATGAAAAAAAAGGGGGAAAAGGCATTTTATGTAGTTCCTATAGAGAGATTATTGGATAGATAGGTCATCTCTTCTTCAACTGAAATGACACAACTGATTCAAGTTTGTCCAATGTTCTTTCAAATGAAAACAAAAGAGTTGTTTACTAAATGTCTTGTGCTTTTTTTTTTTTTAAGTCTGTTTTCTGTAGAAAATTGTGGGCTTTTTTTTTCTTTTCTTTTCTTTTTTTTTTTTTACTGAGTAAATGTTTCCAAACCACTCTTCTCAGTTTTCAAGTGTTAATTTTCAGCCTATTATTGAGAATATTATCTGAAAGATGGAATCTCAATGTCCAAAAGTCTGATGGTAGACTCATGCTGTTGTGAAACCTTTGGACCTTACTGAAAGCAAATTTGGTAAAGTCTGATTTCTGATTCGGATTATTGTGCAGGAAGTATATCAGGCCCTTAACTAACTAAAAGCTTTGAGCCTTTTCAGTGCAAGGGAGAGAAACTGCTTGTATTCCATTCTGTAACTGGATTGCAATCAATACATCATGCACAAATGTGAGCTCTGCCTTTACTTCAGGCCTACAAGTGAAACCACCAACTTCCAGAATGTTTAAAAATTATCCATCCTCCATTGTCATTTTATGGAGTGCTGCTAATACAATGGAATGGGCATAGCAGAGAGACTTCCCTGTGCCAATTTGAACACAAAGGTTTTGGCTGCCTTTCAGGCTGAAAATAGTAAGTGCTTACATTTTTAATCGCAGAATGAGCAAGAACTCACGTACATGCATACGCATGCACACAACACACACACTGACGTGTCAATGTGGGTCTGGAGGTTTGTTGTTGACAGCAGGAACACATTCAACAGTGGCTGTCTGATTAAACAAAAGTAGGCTGCAGAATGGCAAACAAATTGTGCTCTGAGTTTCTGATCTATCAGCAGCCTTGCCAAAATGCCAGCTAGCTGAAAAGAAGTTTTCATTGTTTCTAATGAAACATGCTGTGCTTGCTTGTCTAGTGTGAGCTTTAGGAAGCAAATGCAACTGGGCCCCTTTCATTTGCACCGTTCCCTCTGTGCTGTTGCCTCCTTTTCCTCTCACATGAAACAGCATTAGATGCTTTCCCAGCAGCTTTATATACAGTTTAATCTTTAAGTGTGGGGAAGTAACTGTTCTATCCTATTGACAAGATGTGCTGATTTCTCTGCAATTTGTGGTTACAGAAATGCTAATTGCTTGGGAAAGGAAAAATTGAAAAAGAAGCATTCTGTCCTCCAAAGTAGCCTTTGCTATTATCTTGAGAAACATTCCTTGCACACAGATACAGAAATCTGAACAGATGAATTTAATGCCTTTAGATTCATGAGCAATATTGCATGAGTACAGCATATTATCACTGGGATTTTTCTGTTGCCTAAATGCAAATGGGATGGTAGATCTTTATGCTAGCATAATCTTCAACTTCCTGTGAACAGATCTGTTCTAGACCAAGACTCTTAAGATTAATATGGAAGATAAGAATCTTCTTAACTGAAGTGAATCTCATTTAACTGTGGAATATATCAGGCGCAATCAGAAGATTTTCCTGTTACCTCAGACCACTCATTTCCAAACCTTGGAGATTATTGATAGGGAAGGAGATAAGTAACAGTATGTAACAAGCATACATGAAGGACAGACAATACCAGACGATCATGCAAGCAGAATCTGTTCCTGCCTGTGCTGAACAACAGGCATTTGATATGAAAGGAGGGAAACGATCACCATCAAGCAAGAAAACACAGCAAGAACATTCAGAGATTTAGAAAACCTGTCCCATTTGTCGAGCCTTGAAGAGCTGAGGCTGTCTGGAGAACAGATTAGAAGGAAGGGAGTGACAGTATTCAGGTAAACATGGTACAAGTGCAGAGTGGAAGAACCAGCACATGTTCATGTTTGATGCAGTGGTGTAGCTAGAGTGCAGCAAGTGGTTCTTGTACTACACATTAAAGGTATTTTTCTAGCTATCTGATAGTCAAGTACTGGAATGGATTCTTTGTGATCCATGTTATTGAAGGTTTTACCAGCAGCATTTGGGACTCACACAAAAATGAGCTGATCATTCTAGAAGAGAAGAAAGGGACCAAGTGCCCTCTGAAGAAACTCCTGGTTGGTAATGGGACTGAGATTTATACCTGGTGCTGGTGGTGCTACTACAACAAAACCAAAAGCAAAACAATAAGAGAACAGAAATGAAAAGATAAGAGTAGAACATGGCCAGTTGGCTTTCCCAGTTGTGCCATGGCTGTGTTATGAAGTCAAAGAGCATCCTTAATGCTTTCCTTTAGATGAATAAGAAATGCTGCTCAAAGTGACAGCCTGTGGCAGATGGTTAGATTCTAGAGCTGACTGCAGCAAAAATCAATTTTTGTCTTTACTGGAGGGGCCTTAAGAATTGCAAACGAATCAATTGCTAGGAAATGTTAGCAATATGAATAATGTACGTATTCAGCAGTCACTCTGAGCAACCTGATCTAGCTGTAGGTGTACCTGTTCATTGCAGGGGGGTTGGGCTAGATGACTTTTAAAGGTCCCTTCCAACTCAGATGAATTCTGTGAATTGACATCTTTTTAAGAAACTTCCAGTGCCTAGCAAAATTTCAAGTATGGCACTTCTCTAAGTGTTCACTCTTGTGGCTGATTCTGGCTTCATCTGATGCTGCTGAAAATCCTTCTTGTCATTTGTTATATGACCACTTATGCGGATATTTTCAAAGAAGTGTGTTATTTCATCAGATGCAGTATATTCTTCAGGAGAGTGTTAGTTTTAATAAAGTTGGAGAGATTAAAAGTCCCTGACTTTTTTTCTGGTATTTTTATAGTTGAATAATGAAGCTACTGGCGTGAGAAATGAGAGACCATTTATTGGAAATGTTCTGCTGTGACACCTCAGCGAGGCTCAGTAACATTATATGCTGTTGCCCTAAGCATATACGATCATCTGGGATTTTCCTGTGTGTGAAAAAGATTTTGAGATACTTTTGGTTACTGCGAAAGTATGCCAAGTTTTACTTTTTCTAGTGAGGGGAAAAAGCTTGAAAATTTCTGCAAAATAGAGTCTTTTTGCTTAGCAATTTGCAAAGTACCTGAAGCACTTGCTACTTCCCATGACTGTATCATACATTTTCCTTGTGTTTTGTTCAGGAATTTCTTTGTCCTCTCCCTTTAACCAAGCCTGGATGGAATTGGTGTTTCAACTCTCAGGTCTGTGCAAGTGACAGAATGTTACTGCTACTCTTTACACAGCTTGCAGTCAGACAACTGGTAACTATATTAACCACTTGTGAATTTATTTGGTCAGTAAGGAGAAGCTGATCACTCATTTCATTCCTCAAGTTATTCACATTAGGCTCTTGACCCTTCCTGAGCCCAGATCTTGATCCTTATACAGCCTAACTCATTTCTGCCTTTTTGTCCCTGCTTTTCTTCTCCTGTTCTTGGACTATGAATCCCTTAAGGCTTTCATGTTTTGCAGTAGGTGAGATGACTCACTGTTTTACAGCATGGTTCCACAATGCAATATGGTAATATGCAACAGGGCTCCTTTCCCAGCTTCACCTTCCTTCTAGCAGTGACTTATGGAACAGACTGTCAAGAGTGTTGTTTCTAGGGCTGCCAGGACTGGACTGTATAGTAGCCTGGGCCCCAACAGATTTTTTAACACACCATAAACTTGTATTTAGTTAGGATATATATTTTAATATACATTTTTCTTCTGTCTTTGGCTGTTTGGTTGAGATGCCTCTGAAGAGCCTACCACAGCTCATCTGTCAATCTGAAACAAGAAGTGAGAAGGAATAGCAATAATAAAGCACAAAGGACTTTCTAGGCTCCTGTGGAAGAGATTAGAGCTCTAACTTCTGCTTATATCCAGCAGATACATATCTGTTGACTATATTCCCTGTTGACTTTTTTTTTTTTTCTAAGCTGTGGCTGTTTTGGAAAATAGAAACCTCTTTGAAATGTAGGATGTCCAGACATTATGGATTTTTACTCAAAACAAAATATTTAGTCGTATTGTAACTGGGAATCCTGAATAATATTTTTCTGTTACTTATTGGTCTAGAAAGCTGGTGTACCATGCTGTGTTGTAGCAGACTGTCACAGGAAATGTTTTATTATTTTTTCAATTTCTTACTTATTGAATAAACATTAACATCCAACAAAGGAAGTCTTACTGCAGAGAGAGACAAGAAATGTTCACAATAAATGTATTGCCTGCAGGTCACCATTCTGGTCAGCATTTTAATGTTAGGTTTTTTTTTTCAGGCTTTAGTAATAAAAGATTATTTCAAGAAGCTTTTAAAATAATTTTCTTCATTTCTTTCCCCTATCACGTAGGGCTTGTCTACATGCAAGCTGACACCAAGAGCATTAAATGTGTTTTGGTATTAAGTTTGCTTATAGATTGGTCTTTTCTCTTAGTTTTGAAGTCTTGCCTAGACCAAGAAAATTACTCCTGATGAGTTGTGAGCAATGTATGCACTTGAGCAGATAATGAACATAACTTGTCAACCAGGATAAATCAACTTCTACTCCTTACAGGAATTGTGTCTGAAATAAAATATAAACTAGAGATTTCTCAGTACAGACTTCACAAGCTTTGTCTTCTACTGTGAACATGTAAGGATGGTTCTGCCTTTCCTATGACTATTTGTTTTCTACTTCTTCTCACACTGTTAGGGAAATGTAATGGTTTCCAAAGCTATTGAGTCTGTCTAGCACTGCATACCCTTCCCTGCAGGCTGGGCCAGGAGGTGATATTCCTGACTCTGCAGGCAAACATCTCACAGCTGTGAAAAATTGTATCCCCTTGAGACTGCATGTGGATTTCTCAGGTGATCCATTTGCTAAGGTTGCTCTAGCAGCCCAGGTATGCAAGAGCAAAAAAATATTGTTTCTTCTTGTTAGATGTATTTGGTTGCCTTGGTAACCAGAGAGTAATTCATCTGAAATGCAACTGGATAGGATAATTGATATATTTTTGTGGAATGCCTATAGGCAACAATAGGGATTTATCTGCCACCAACTGTTCCAGGCTTTAAATAAATAAATAAATAACAAATAAAATACAATAAAAAAGCTCGGCTTTAAAACAGAAACAAGCATGTTTTCTACAAGTCTGAATATAAAGTTAGTGCTGTCCTTCTTCATGCATGTGAGGGAGCCTTGGTAGATTTCTCTGCAGCCTCAGTACTGATCAAACTGCATCTATGATTGCTGTTGAATATATATTTTGGATAATCCAAAGAGTTTATAAAACCTCTAAAGTAACGAGTTCTCATTGTTGCTTTGTTTCTCTGATCTATGAATGCAATGCCTTGCAGCTATCTCAGAGGCTTCTGCATAGAAAATTCCCACTGATGTTGGTAACCCATTATTATAGATAGCAATAACTGGCTATCATGCATTAAGGCCCTTGATTGATAAGCTAGCTCACTGTACTTTAGCCTCTATGAACAGTTTATGAAACTTGATCATCCAGTACCTAAACTACCTCATGTTTTGAACATTCCATTAGCTTTCTGCCATGCCTTATGCAGGATACAGCGCAAGACCTACTTTCCAGTGAATGAGAGGTTAAAATTTGACCTGTTTTCACTTCCTTCTGTGCAAAGGCTAACAGTAAGGGGCATAAGAATGGCATGGAAAAATATATGGGGAGAGTGCTTTTGGGGAGATTGACCAGATGACCCATGGTCCTGAGACTTTCTGGGTACGTACTGGAGCGCAGCTCCTTATGACTTCATAGTTAGCTAATTATCTTCTTGTAACACTAACTTCTTGTTAGCAGTATTTTTCTTCCTAAGTTATTCTCCTAGTGGACTTCGCTTTCTTACCTGACTCAGTTTGTCCCTTCATGATGAGTGGGAAATCTCGTGCTGGATCATGTCAGAACATCTTATAGCTTCTCCCAGTAGTTTCTACTGTTCGCAAACAAGAAATAAAGCTGGCATCTAACTTAAACGAGGAATGTTCCGCCTGGTTTTAGGTGTGTGTGAATTCGTCAGTCTTGACAGTTTAATAACATTTCTGGGTTATAATATCAATTATTCTTGACATTTTATTAATTTTACCTTTTTTCATTCTTGATGCAGCATCTGATACCAAGAAAATTCTCCATTAATTTTAAACTAGCTCCGAATCAGGTAGAGCTCCGAATGATATCTGTATTCCTGGAGAGGGAAACCATAACTTCTCAGAGTTTCCCAGGAATATAAATTCCAGTGGCGGTAGATCACAAGGTCAACATGATTAGAAAAAGAAAATATTTACTTTGTTGTAGTGAGGCACCAAATAGTATCTGCTTTCACCTTGAGGACCCTAGAAGGAAAATGTTTCCAGAAAAAGAAAAGTTAAAGCCCTAATGAAAGCAGAAATATTTTTCATTCCCTCTAGACACTGTTTATTGTGTTAGTATACAATCCATCAACAGCAGTAAATAGACTCAATAAATAAGGTAGCTAAAAATCTCCAAGTGTATTAGAAGACTAAGAGAAATATGATTCTCTTTCTAGTACAAGACATTTCTTTAGTCACAGAGGACGACAGAATGAATGGATAATATGCCTGTTCCCGAATCTTTATAATAAAATTTACATCTGGTTGGCCATTGAAAATCCTTCTAAATTTGACTGGGTAGGGCTACAAACCATCTTAAAACTTGTGACTTGGAGAGTTTACAAGTAACTCTGCAAGTCATGCCAACAGTTTGCATGGATTCCTTTATCAGGTAGAATTTTCATTTCACTCTGGTTGAACAGTTATTAGTAAAAAAAAAAAAAAAAAAGTAAAAAAAAGGTAAAAAAAACTAATAAAAAAGTCTTATTGAGGAATTCTAATACCAGAAAAATCTCAGAGACTAGTAAAGAGGTAATAAAAATGCATAAATAATACAAACATTCTGAAAACAGAAGGATTTATTGTACAGATTAGTTTTTTTTTTTTAATTTGCTGATTCTTGTTTGCATTTTCCCTTCCCCATCAGACAGCCTACTTTCAATACAGAGAGGAATAAGAGAGAAGTGGAACAGGAAATAATAATAATAATAAATCAGGCCCAGATCTAGGCACTGTTAAAATAATCAAAGAGAAGATAAGTCAATGAGTTTATATACATATTTGTGCTAGGAAAAGTTGTCTGGGGCTCTTCAACCTTGCTGACACAAGTAACAAGAGCCAGTGGCTGGAAGATGAAGGTGAACAGATTCAACCTTGAAATTAAATGTACTTCTCTAGCTGTGAAAGTAACTAAATAGTTGACCTGCTGTCCAGTAGCACGGGGTTAGAATCACCAGGCTTCACTATTTTTAAAATGGACTACGTGGACTTTATTTCAGGTTCTGGCAGGTATCTTACAGCCTCTGTGCATAGATGGAAGCTGAATACCTACATAGGCAAAAGAGACAGTCTCCACTCTTACATAGTCCTCTGGGAAGGAGACAGGCAGGAGAAGACTGTCCACATGGCTCTCAACATCCTTTGCTTATGCTGCTTCACAGTATAACTATAATGAAATCTCATCATTCAGACTTTCACACATTGTCTGTCTAGGTCAGGGAAAGGGAAAAGTGATTGGCTTTTGTTTCCCCTTCATGTGCAATTAATTGCGTTGGATATATTTGAATCATTAGAGCTTATGTGGAGTGTGGCATACGCTGATGCAGTGAGATGGTGGTGGTGGAACCTCACAGTTGCTTGCCTTGTGTTGTTCATGCTTTCAGGGTCACGCTGTGAATCAGATTTAGGGAATTTTTCCACAGGCTAGATTATCTGTAGTTTTGGATTTCACTCCCCCCCTCCCCCCAGGATGCTACAAATTGAAACTTTTGCCTGTTGGATCATTGACTATGTGTTACCTAAACACATGGCAACCTGAAAAGAATTGCTGTTTTGGAATTTAGGTTTTCTCCTTTACTTGTAACTTGTGAGAATTTAACTAGATGAAGAGTAGTAGAAAGGGATTAAATTTAACTAAAGTTTTCTGGCTTAGTACAGGGTATGTGTTTGAAACAAAGCAGCATGGAGGAAGAGCGGTAAATGCTCTGTATAATGTGCTTGTCTGAGCTGGAGTGCCAGGCAGGCAGATGGCCAGGCACCACGGCTTTTTTGTCTGACCAAGAAAGCACCATTAAAAATGGGGTTTGCTCTGCTCTGAGCTGCTACAACTGCTACAGTCAAGTCATTCACGCAGACATGACCTTCACTTATTCCTGTTGATTTTTCCCTTAAGACAAAATAAATAGAAGTGGCTGCCTCCTGGAGAAAGCAGACAGACTTGGGAAGAGTAATGCTTTGTACACTTTCAATTCTGTTCCCAGAAGATGAGGTGATTTGAGAAAGAGGAAAGTGAGCACTGGAGCTAGTGACAGTGACCACAAGAGGGAACAGAGAAAAGAAGCTGGATGTAGTAATGAAGATTGGGACCTTGTGAACCCACTGCTTAGGAATATATTTTGCTGAGAGCTGGAGTGCTAACTGCACGTGTTTAGATAACTACAGTACTGCCTTTGGTAAATGTACATTTATAAGAGCATACCGTCATTGTTTAACAGTTATCCAGCTATACCTCTACACCATTTTCCTATGAAAGAAGTGCAGTTTCTAAGTACTTCAGTATAATCATAGAACAAGATCTTAAAGATCATCTAGGTTCAATGCCCCTGCTGTGGGCAGGGCTGCCCCCACGAGATCATACTGCCCAGGGTCCCATCCAATCTGGCCTTGACTGCCTTCATGGATGGAGCATCCACAACTTCTCTGGGCAACCTGTACCAGTACCTCAGCACTCTCTCTCTTATTACTCACTGGTGAAAATGCATAACTAATGGTGATTGCTGCGCTGAGAACTACTGTTTTATAGTAGAGAATTTCCTCTTTCAAATAGTGTTATTGTGCTCTCTTTATCTGTTACATTTATCTGTTGTACTTTCTATGGAAATAAAAAGGAGGCATTAATTTTAGAGCAACCTATGTATTTGCATAATTGTTTTAAAGAGCTTTTCTCCCAGAGCTGCCTGCTGCCATTAAAGCAGTAATGGGAATCCCCATGAGCTACAGCCCACCTGGGTAGCTTACACCCAAGTTGTCAAAGGTTTACAGGCTGGTTCGGCCGGCTCCGTGACCAGCGGGGTGAAGGATCCGCAGATCCGCGCCTCCAGAAAAGGGAAACAGGGGACCCAAAATAATTGAAAACAGCGGCAACGATCTGAGGTGAAACAAACTAATTTACTAAATATAGTATCAGCAAAATATAATGAGAGAGAGAGAGTTGTGCGAAAGGTGGATAGGCCTCACCACAACGCTGAGGTGAGAAGTGCAGTCCTGTTGAGCTGATGAAGAAAAGCAGATGGAGAAGAGCAGACGGAGAAGAGAACATCAAGTGACCTTGCTGGGAGTTACATCTCCTTGCTGACTGCACCCGGAACTTGAGCATCCACAGTCAAACCCCCAGTGCATTACATGATGTTATGATGTGGAATACTGATAACAAAAATCATAAAAACCATGACACAAGTACTTGGTTATTGTTCACCAAATGGCTCAGAATTCAGACTCAGCAGTATTGGGTATAAGCCTAAAAGTGAAATTAGTCTTCTTCACCCTAAAATAAAGATCATCTGCTAAGAAGCTGCCCCCAAACTGTCTGTAGCTCAAATGCTCGCTTACACAGGATTCTCTGTCAGATATTAACAGCTGCCAGGCAGAGACAAATTTCTATGTTTTGGGCAGGATTACATGAGTAGGCCAAAGAGAAGTCAAATAATAAGCATCCTTCACTTGTTAAGAGAGCAGCAGAGCCCTTACGAGGCAAAACATAAATTCTGGACCTTGGACGTAACAAGTTACTGGCCTCACAAGAAGCTTGTTAGCAGTTGCAGCCCTTTTGCTTCTGTTAAGATTTTTTTTTTTTAATTTAATTTAATTTTATTTTATTTTTACATTGAGATTATATTCTCAACAAAATCTTATAGGACATGAGAAATACTCAGTTTTTTCTTGGTTTTGGCTGGCTACAAGCAATCTTTGCTGAAGTTTACCATGACCACGTGTGTGAAAAACTGAAGTGTCTTGTCTGATAGACATCTTGCCCTAAGATAATTATATTTGCTATAAAGCTAAAGGGTGCTATTCTCCCTTCTTCTTTTCCTTATGTCTAGACAACTGTGCAGCTGCCAGTGGGCAGAACAATTTCAAACAAAACAGCAGGGCATCAAGTTTCAGTTATCTCAGAAAACATTTGGCATATTATTACAGACAATATTTTCTCCTTACATGTGCATGTGTCTGACAAATATTGATCAGCATGTGGACATTTTAACCACTATTTTCAATGTAGTTTTCCTCTGAAGGAGCACATTATTGATAATGCTGGATTTTATGATATAACAACAACATATGTTATTTTCTCATTACCTTCCCCTTCCAATATATTTGGACTGAGTGTCAGTATCCATAGCTTTTTGAATAGCATGGAGTTTCCTGGAAAGTTGGTGGAGCAGAAGCTTACAGCTTCTTCAAAGATAAATAGAAAAAAACAGTTATTTTGTAAGCCAGTTGCAGTAGAAAAAGCCCAACCCTCTATGGGGATCTTCTTCAAACACAGTATGAACCATGCATAAAATTAGAGCCTATATGACTAGAGACAGTTCCTAAGCTAAGGCTCTGAAGCACTCTTTAAAATCCTGCAGTACAAGTGCAAATGAACCTTCTGTCAACAGACTGAGTGATAGGATGGGCAGCCTAACAAACAACACCTGCTCCATATGGAGATCATGTTCTTCAATGTAGGAGCTATTGGTTGGATCTTACTAGTGCTTTGTAAGTGTATGTTGATAGTGTTTTTTGTGACTCACCAAAATGTTTTGCCTGGTAAAATCCTGATATTCCATATCCCCCTAGCCACTCTTCTCTTAAATCTGCATTCAATATTATTATCATATTTGATCACTGACATAAAGCATTTGGGATTTGGTCTAAGCTGTGGTTTTCTTGAATCTTTGTCATACTTTTATGATTTCAGCACTTACCCTTACTTTATTTTTCTTTATATGTCTGAGCATTACACTGCTGTCTTTTAGAATGCCCATGCACAGTCTGACTTTTAAAAAAATTGTTCTGTTATTCTCATAATGTTTTTACTTCTGTAATTTGCAGGTTGACTTTACATTTTATAATGTCTTGCAAAAGAAATACCATGGGATCTAAGCATTTGTAATTTGTTTCTTGCTAGGAAGATGTCATGCCAGTTTACTGAGTTTTACCATCTGAATATTACCTAGGAACTGGCAACCTGCTGAGGTTTTACCTTCCCTGAATTTTGGAGGATTCTTTTGCATGGCTTATAAATATTTTGAGAGTTTTATCCAGCATTGAAGGAATAGAGAAGAGCAAATCACAATAAAAAATGGTTTTCTTGGTTTCCCCTGTTTCATTCTGGTTTACCATACATTCCAGTAACTTCAAGGGTAGCCAAATCCTGAGTTTTAACGTAAAAACACAGCTAAGAAAAGGATAAAGATAAAGGACATTATTTTTTTCCCTAATTATCAGCTAAAGCAAGCTTAGTCCAGTAACCATAGTGGGGATGCAGAGAAGAAGAGAAGGAAGAAAGGACAGTTCTAGCGTTATCTGATCGAGTTTGAGTACAAAAGAATTTAATTGGTCTTAATCCATTTTGTTCCACTTTGAGACTTCAAAGAATTTATCAAGATTATGTAGTTTTTCCAGGATGACAATTTCCTGCTCAGTTGCAGTTAGCTTATTTTCATTGCCATCTAAACCTCATAATTAACAGTGAGTTAATTTTGAAGCAGTAGTCCTTGTTTATTTTGTTTATTGCATAAGAGCACCTGGCATTGTCCAGGAAGGTATGTAAAAGATACAAGAGGAAAAAGCAGTTCTTGCCAGAGAAAAGTTGGGAATCAGGGAGTTCTGCAGTAAGATGTTGAAATGAAATTTTGATATATATTGTTGTGGTGCGTATATTTTCACAGTGGCCTTTTTTCTGCACAGAGTAGATTTTATCTTGAATTAATAAACATTCCAGTACCCAGTGAAATGAACACTGAGGGCTTTTGAGCTCAGTAGTCCATAAAGAATAAAAAAAAATAGTGTACAAGTTGTCAGTGTGCCATGGGGTCCTCAAAGGCAGCAGGGCAGGATCTAGCAGGCAGGGCCGCTCCAGTGCCCCAGCCAGGGGCACTGGCACAACCTTCAGCCTCAGTCACCAGCCAACTCTCTAAGGATGTGGGCCTGGCTCAGATTGAACCTTAGTTGGACAGGGCTGTGGGGAGCTGGAGCCCAGTTGTGCTGTGGCCTCGATGGGATTGGGGCTGGCAGCCCCAGGGCTGATGTAGGTTCTTGTGCTTGGACAAAGTGGGGGGGAGCCCAGTGGGGTCTGGCAGAGACAGCCAAGCTGGTTAATGCCCTCTGGGCCATGACATTTGAGTCTTCTGTATGATTCTCCTTGTCACTCTTACTTACGTTTTAGCGTTTATCCAGATGCTTTCTCTAACCTGGTATATTTCAGATATCAAGTAAAATTGAATTAATTCAGCCCTATAAAATGTGTGATTTCTGTGATTTAGCCACCAGAAATTGGTGTATTTATGTGTGCTCAAAGTGATACAGTAATATGACTCATTTGAGTTCAGAAACTCACATGCAATGATTCTGATCTGGAGTAAAAGCTGTGAACAATTTAAATAAAATATAATCAGGATTTGTGCTCAATGTCATGGAAATATCAGTAAGACAGAAACTCCAATTACAGAAGCTTGCATTTGATGCTGTGAGGCGCTTAGAAGTATATCATTCTAAAACTAAACATAAGAGCTGTAATGTTCAAATGAAATTATTTCCCAAGCTTATACAGATCCCAAATTTCATGAAATTCAAACCTATCTTATTATGGTTTTGATCTTTCAAGAAAAAGGAGAAAGAAAGAGAATTCTTGTGCTTCCCCTTCTTAATACTCTTTATCTTTTTTGACTTTGAGTTACAACTGTGACATTCAATTAGGTGCTGAAAATGTACCAGTTGATTTTCCACTGAAAGGAAAAATATGACTAATTTGTCATAAAAATGCAATTCCTGCAGGACTTCAAGTTCCTGCTTAATGATACAAAGCAGATTTTTTGCTACTCTCTTGCAAAGATTTGAATGGGAATTTATAGGTGTTAAACATAGCCAGAGGAGGGAGCCTCTAACTGTCGCATAAATGCAATGAAAACTTGTTGGGAATTAGTAAAAAGTGAGGAACATTTCAATTTAAAAAATAGTAAGCAAGCAGTGCCTTTGTTGATTCCTACATATTTATTACAGAAATGCCCTCCATCAGAGCACCTTTACTGTAGTATCCTTTTCAGTGACTTGATGCAAAGCCTCTAAGAAATCCAGCCTGTGAAATGCTCACAGCTGGTATTGCAAGTGTTATGCAAACTTCCAAACACTTATTTTTGCCTTCAAAACTGCATCTGTCGCTTTTACCCTGTCTCAACAGAGCAGCAGAGCAGTGCTGGTCCTTTTCAGCCCAACTATACTCTCCTTCCTCGTTTGACATCCTTTCTTCCCTTCTTATCCCAGGCCTGTCCTGATCATGACTCCTACTGCCTACTTTATATGGGAATACATGTGGGATGGGGAGCCTGGCAATGAGTGCTGCTCAAGGGAGAGAGGTGCCGAGGAGGTAAGGCTGGTGATAGGCATGGGGGAAGCAGTTCATGGGAGGCTGCAGCCATCTAAATCAAGTCACTCTGCTTTGAAGAGTGCACACACAGCTTTCTCTCCACATCCTGAAAATGATCTAATCTGTTGCTGATGGTTAGTCATTACAGCTGTTAATTCCTATTTGTGGTTTTAACTGCTCTTCCTGAATGTAGCTAAATATAGTATTTGAGCAAATGTTTACTTGAAATTACAGTCTTGAGAATCATTATGTTTGTGTGTGTCTTTTCTGACTGTTGTAGTGTTCTGAACCTTCAAATTGCTACACTTGTACATGATGTGATCTTCATATTCCTTACTCCTTCAGTGTAGATAAATGCTTGAGAGGATATTGGCACAAAGACAAGCAAATTCTGAGACTGCTTTTGCACTATACAGAATGGGCTTGCCTTATGGGTGAGTTGGGATTTTGTGCTGAATTGGGCAGCGGAGTAAAGAATTCATTTGAAAAGATACAGTGTGGTTTCATGGTAAGATAACCGGAGGATGTTCTGACAAAACAAGTCTCTTATTCCTGTTGCTGTGATAGAGATCCATATGGTGCTATAGAAAGTGACACAAATAGAATTTTTTGTAAGTGAGCACTTCCTCTCTTTTCCTAACTCTGTGCCTTGTGTTTGGCTTTTATTCCAATGTGCATGTGCCAGCTATATCTCAAGACAGTGGGATGAGGCATTTCTGAAGAGGTGAAGTCGTCTGTGATGGTTTGCTCTCTGGAAAGCATTGCTTCCAGGACGTCCAGAGTACAGAAATTATTAGACTCTTTTTAGCCATATGCCCACATTTGACGTACGTAAAATGAGACCCACTCTGCTTCCTTTGTTCATGGTGTAAAATGGAATCTGTAAAATTTATAAAAATATCAGACGGGTGAACAGAGTGGATTGGATCTTTTCCCATTGAAGCTGTACTGCTGAAATACTTCTCATAGGTGAGACTTCTCTTTAAAAATGTCCAGTAATTACACTTGGAGCACCAGCTTCAGGTGAGTAGTACTTTCCAAAGTAAATAGTAAGTAGTTTTGCTGTACCAATAGTGCTTTCACTTCCGTAATGCATTAAAGTTCAGGAGGTTTTCTTCAATGATAGTACTTGAACCCATCAGCTGGGTATAATTTACCCACTGTTGATACAATCTCACACATCTGTACTCTTTGATCATATGTGCAATGCATTTTGAACTTGCGCTTGTGAGTCTTGCACAGAAACAAGAATGATTTCACTGCAGGCTTTCTTTTTCCTTGCCAAAAGAAGCAGGACAGACAAGGGCTGAAAATAAGCATATGGGAAACTAGCTTGATGGACTTCTTATTTTAGATCTTTCAGCAGTTGGTAAATGCTTAAAAAATATCTTTTATTATACAAATCACTCATAATTATTTTGAAATATATAACTATGGTTCACTGAACAGCAATTAAAGAGAAGCCTTCCACAAACTAGCTCAGTGATATTGGCCCTTCCTCTCTTGTCCATAAATGACTTCTAGCAAAACCTCCAGAGCTCAAAGAATGAGCAATTATAGCTTAAGCTAAAGGGTTAAGACACTGAGATCAAAAGCTGTAGCAACTACTATCATTAATGGACTGGCATTGAAGGAGAATTATAATTTTTACCAGTGAGGTCACTTTTGCCTTCATTTTGCTTTACTGTTCTCACACTGATAAGTTGTTTTAATAGTCATCTGAATTCCATTACTGCCTGGTTATGATCAAAGTCTTAACATGCAGTGAAAATTTTCTGCAGATACCCTCCATCTGGTGCTGAACACTTTCCATTTCCTTTTTGACTGGAATTCTTTTCCAGGGGTTCTTCCTGTGTACTAAAGACACATGATAAAAAAATCTGCTTCCAAAACTTCCACAGGAAGTACTCATTTGACACTTGTTTATTCTGAGATTGCAATTACCTGTTCAGATTCCACCATGTGTGGTTTTAGTTTTCTTTTGTTTATTTGTTTTAAGAGACGTATTCAAGACATAATGTTAAAACTGAGATCATGGATCTTCCCTAAACTTGCAAGTCAACATTTTGCTTTATTCCATTGCTGAAATTGAACTTTGTTTTCCTGAATAACAACTGAACAAGGTGCTGAAAGACTAGGTGTCAGCTTCAAAAGTAATAGTACAACTAAGTGGTAGTTTCGCTACATAATAAAATTTGTTGTTTACTTTCATTTTTCAGTTTATAACTCAAGTAATTATCATGCAAATCTCTTTTAGGTTCTCTAGATAATAAGTTTTCAGACAAAAATCATAACATTTTTCATGTTTTTCCTCTGAATCTTTCATCTCATCTTGATTTGCTTGAACTTGTAAATTCAGCTCCTTCCAAACTCCTTCGGGAGGTCCAGTTAGATGTTCTCAGTGTGTTGCAAGACTTTCACTTCAGGTTGATCATGATGGTTTTTCCCATCTGGTTGCAAATATCAATTAATGCTCAAATTTCACTACTGATAGATCTTTTTTAGTGTAAAAGAAGGGAAGAAAATGGGCTTGAAAATGTCACCATTTCTTTTCCGATAGAATTGCATGGACATGTCTTTGTTACACAGGAGTGAAGTGTGGCTGTTTCTCAAAACACACTAAAATAATTTTAACTTGCTGTACCACAGACAAAGCTTTTCAACACTCATTTCTTCTCACTGAAGTGTTTTTCTTCTTTGGCTCTCAGCCACAGACTAATAGTCTGTAACCAAGCTCGCTCTCAAAAATGTCAAATTTAATTGAAAATCAGAAAATAAGAAGTTATCTTGCATGATTCCTCTGGGTCCCACTCTTACAAGCTCTGCAGGCTCCCCTGCTTCATTAAGCAACCCTGTTTTGGAAGGCTAAGCCACTACTAGTGCGATCCCACTGCAGCCTCTGCCTGGAGTCTTTGGTGAACCACCCAGCTGTGATGGCACTGGAGGAACCCAGTCAGCTTCCATTCTGGCTGCAAAAATCAGCTGTGGCCCAAAACAGTGACAAAGAACTGTTGCCTTTTTTTCACCTCCCTCCTCTCTCCTTTGTAAGCTGAAGAAAAGCAATAGCATGAACAATTATGTGGCTAAGTACCTAGGCTGCCATCAGCACTTTGTTATTTTGATGTTCTAACATTGTGTTTGCCATGTTGGTGGGAAATGGAACTGCCAAGTACAGGGGTGTGAGCATTGATGACCTTTAAGGAGATTATGGAGAGAGTTTTCCCAGGAAACAAAAAGGGGTGGTAAGGATACATTTGGTACAGAATCTTCTGTTTTGCTGTGCTTTGGGTGCAGTGAAAATTGTGAGGAGTTGGGCATCTGTTTTGGTGAACTGAAAATCTGAGAAAATGATGAATCCAGCTCACCATGTTGCTATAGAACTGATAGCTGCAAGTCCCTATTGATCTGCAGAATTGTCT
Organism: Chrysolophus pictus; assembly: GCA_037305975.1. Lineage (NCBI taxonomy): Eukaryota > Metazoa > Chordata > Aves > Galliformes > Phasianidae > Chrysolophus > Chrysolophus pictus. The sequence goes on along the minus strand of CM074580.1, from coordinate 36,044,931 downwards.
TCCTGGTCCATTTTATGATATGCACAACCTCTGAAACTGATAGGAATGTGGACACCATAATGACACTCTTATGTGAATTTACTGAAGTGTAGAACACTAGGTTTTTGGCTCAATCTCGTACTGTGAAAAGCTGTCAAAGCAGAGAATTCTGTCTGGGAAGCAGCTGTTTGTAGCTGTTGTGAGCAAGCACCAGTCCTATGTTCAGTTTGACAGATAATACATGCCCTTAGTTTCCAAACCAAAGTTTTTCCTTGATTTTTGAGTCCAGAATACCTGCAAGATCCTGCAAATAAATTTTCTGTTGTTCTTTACAGTGAAAGAACTTCTTTACAGTGAGGGTGATGGAGCACTGGAACAGGCTGCCCAAGGAGGTTGTGGAATCTCCTTCTCTGGAGATATTCTAGACCCACCTGGACACCTACTTGTGCAACCTGGTGTAGGGAGCCTGCTTTGGCAGGGGGGTTGGACTCGATGATCTCTGGAGGTCCCTTCCAACCCTTGTGATTATGTGATTCTGTAAGAACTTGGTGTTATGGTAGTAGTGCCTTGTCAGGAGAGGGGTTCAAAATACAATGGAGTGCCATCATGCCTAGGAGGACCTCTTCAGGTGGGCGTTCAGCTGGCTGCTGATTTTGGATGTTAGCAAATCCTAGTGGTCCCCACTTTTGGCATGCAGGTAGAAAAGTGTTTTGATTTAGAAAGTAGCATGTTGTTGAAGATTATTGATTTGAAGGGAGCATGTACAAGGCTTTTTTTTTTTTTTTTTGCCTGTGACATCTGCGAGAATTCTTACAATTCCTTTTCCGTATTTGATCTCAGAGGGAGGTAAAATACAGGGAGGTAAAATACAGCAAAGAGAGAGCTGAAGGCAAGTTAAAAAATTGAGTTCTCAGTCCAGAGTAGGTGTCCCTGCAAGCATCTACAGCTGTAGATTCTTTTTAAAAATTTATTTTTATTTTTTAAATATCTTCACACAGTGCTACAAAATTGCATTTTCCTGGACAGAAACTTACTGCTGATCATGAGCCACTGTGAAACTTACTTGTCTGTTTGCTGTTGAATTTGTTCTGCACAGATAAAATTTTAAGGCATTGAGACTCGCACGTGTGGGGAATTCATTAAGTGTTCATTTCCTTATATTTTTATTTATTATTATTTTTATATTGTTTTGGGCTTTGTACTCTAATAGCAGTTTTCCATAAAGAGGTAACAGCACTTGGTTCAGATAGAAGAGGTCACTCTTAGGTAACGCATTCAGAAATACAGTCTGCATTTTCTGGAGCATGATTTGGCTCTTGTTCCAGCTGGACTTGTTTCCAGACAGTCCTGTTGGAGAAGGGAGGAGTGGGTTTCTGCTGGGAACCCAAACTGGAGAGGCGGGGAGAGTCTTCAGGAGCCTTGGGACTCCTATGCTGACTGAAGCACAGAGGCCTCCCTTGGCAGGAACTTGGGCTTGTAGGACATTTTTAGCAGATGGAAGAATGCCAGAACGGAGATAAGGCCCTCACCCATGATCTGTGTTCTCTGGCTTTGTGAGAAAGTAATAGGGTGTAGCTGCCAAAATACCCTTTTCTTTAAGCCTGGAGATTGCTGATTGGTTGTTATAATGGGGTAAAGAAGATTCTCTTCATAGGTCTGTCGTTGATTTGCCTGAGGCCAGTTGCCTTACTTCCCTTATTCCAAACTGTCCTAAGTTGTAGACTGTGAATAACATTATTTGTGCCTTTGCAAAGACCTCTCAAGAAATTAAGCAATAGAAACTGAGTATTATCCTTAGGACTAGTCTTGGACTGCCTTCCTGTGGGCAGACAGTGGTTTTTTTTTCCCAGCACTCCAAACAGCTGCAGCCTGTGAGTGATAATTTTTTGTTGTTGTTCACTTCCACATGTTGCATCTTCTCATCTAGAAGTAGGTTTTTAATGTTCGCTTTTGCTTAGCTCTAAATATTCTGGTGAGTGTGAGTTTTAATGGTCCCATCTCTTTCTTGAGGATAGTGAGGCTGAGTGTTGGTAGAAAAATCAGGCTTTCTGCTTTTATCTTTGTCATGGGAGTTTAAGGCAATTGATCTCAAGGTTTCTTTTGTGAGAAGGGAAATAACCTGCAATGGCAACAGTTGTTATGCAGCACTCTCCCATAGATGTAAAGAACCCACTGCTGCAGACTCCTGTGTTCATGCAGAGCTTTGCATTTTTAACTACTTCTAAGAAGTGCTGCATTCCATTCAATTCAGCAAATGCTCTGCCTGAGTTTTCTCATATGAGAGGGCCAACTTAAGCCTTCATTAACCAATTTAGGATCACTTTTACAGAGGCTTGCTGGTAAAAATTAGGTAAACTATTCTCAGGAAAATAATTATCCTTCTTAAAGTAGCACTTGATAAAAGCTGAAGAACAGCACACACATTCTACAAATGACACTAGACAGCTAGACTCTAGGAGAATATAATGTATTTTCAAGGTTACACTGAAGGGCATTTACTACCTACACACATTTTTCAATTTGAACAACTTCATAAAGGCCATGAGAACAGTCTGCAGGCATTTGTAGAGAAACACTAGCATCCAATCTTAAAAGACTGGGGGAATAACTAGATAAATTTCATTTATAAGGCTGCCTTCCAAACTCCTTAAATGTTAAATGCCCTAAATTTAATTTGCGGTCCAGCTCAGTGTTAAGTCTGTAAAGTATGTGTGTTTTATCCTCAACCTCACAAAAGAGATAGAAGGAAATGAAAGTAGCTACCTGACAGTAATAACTGCTTCTTAATGAATAAGGACTGCAACTGACTGAGACAACGGGGGATTTCCTTGTTCTGATCTGGGTGGTATGCCATAGAAACAGGTGTATCTTCCAGCTGTCTTTGAAAGAGATCATATGGTTATGAGTCAGGGCAAGAGTTAGTGGGCTGCAAATGCTCTGTCACAGTGGTTTATTTGGGGTTGTGGAACAGTGTCAAATCCATCTCTGAGGAAACAGGTCTGAGTCATTAGATGCTGTTGGGGATATAGAAGTTATAAGGAGCGTGTTATTTCAAGCACTCCTAATTATCAATGCAAAAAATTCTTAAAGAGACCTATGTTTCCTTCAAGATGCAGTTAGTGTTTTTTTATCAGTATATTGGACACATACAAGGATTTGAAATCTCATTCAAAATTGCTGGTTACAGTAACATCTACTTTCTTCATTATCAGAAAAATAATGACTTCCACTTGGTGCTATTTAATAAGGAGGTACAAGCTATCTTTGCAGTGCTAGCAGACCAGTTATTCCTCAGTGTTCTTCTGACATAATGTGTGTTCATCTTCCTTCCAAGGCTTTTAGCCCTTCTGTTTATCAAGAAAATCAGCAAATAAGTCAAAGCACAACTCTAAAACTGAAGCAGCCTTATCAGCAGTGCAGGAAATAGAGTTCTGCTACTATTTTATGGCATGCAGGGCCATCAAAGAACACTCTTTATCCAAATCAGATAAGTTTTACCAATAGATCAAATAATAGTAAATTATGGAGAAAGGTAAATGTATGTGAAGGTGGAGGAAAAAGTTCCTGATTTTCAAATCCAACATGTCTCTGCTGTGACATGTCACTGTTTCAAAAAAGCCAAAATTGAGAAATGAAGACAAATCTATGACATTCCTCTATAACCTAATAGAAACATTGTTTACAACTCTGAAGGCGTTCAAGGAGAGAAAGTTGCTATTAAAGCAGAATAGTGAAAGAAAATGAGGATAAGTGTTGCTCTTTGGGAAAATTCTGATGCCCTGTCTACATGGAGCTGTGGTTTGTTTTTTTTTTCTTTTTTTTTTCCTCACTCTTACTCCATTTAGTTATGTCATGGTACTAGTGAGTGTAGAGAGTCTGTCCACTCTGTTTACATTGGGTATGTTCCCAATGAGTAAGAAAGAGATCCACATATTTCTGGACTTTCTCATAATAACTGCATTCCATCATGGGTGCAACATCCATCAGACTTTACTTTCTCATTGTTGGCTGCCTACTAGAACCTACTGTGTTTGTCATTCTCAAGATCAAATTCAAAAGGTCCTGTGATTCCTGTGATTCTTCAGTTGATTTTAATTCACTGGAATGAATTAAATGTGAATTAATTCTTGAACTCAGATTGGCCACTGCAGTAAATGACAATAAAAAATCCTTTTATAAATATATCAATGGCAAAAGAAGAACCAAGGATAATTCTCATCCTTTACTTGATGCAGCAGGGAATGTGGCCACTGAGGACAAAGAGAAGGCTGAGGTCCTCAATGCCTTCTTTACATCTGTCTTTAATAGCCAGACCAGTTATCCTCTGGGCATTTTATGCCCTGCTCTGGAACTCTGGGATGCCACTCACCCCAGCGATTCAGGTTGAGACAGTCAGAGAACTCCTCTTCCATCTGGACTGTCACAAGTCCATGGGACCGGATGGCTACACCCTTGGGTGCTGAGGGAGCTGGCGGGGGTGATGTGGTCTACCTAGCCTTCAGCAAAGTTTTTGACACAGTCTCTCACAGGCTTCTTCTGGGGAAACTGGCTGTCCATGGCCTGGACAGGTATATACTTCTTTGGGTAAGAAACTGGCTAGAGGGCCGTGCCCAATGGGTGGTGGTTAATGGAGTTAAGTCCAGCTGGTGACCTGTTTCAAGTGGTGTCCCCCAGGGGTCGGTACTGGGGCCTATCTTATTTAATATCTTTATAGATGACCAGATGAGGGGATAGAGTGTACCCTCAGTAAGTTTTCAGATGACACCAAGTTGAGAGGTGGTGTTGATCTGCCTGAGGGTAGGGAGGCCCTTCAGAGGGATCTATATAAGCTGGATCGCTGGGTTGAGATGAATGGGATGAGGTTCAACAAGGCCAAGTGCTGGGTCCTGCACTTTGGCCACAACAACTCCATGCAGTGCTATAGGCTTGGGGATGAGTGGCTGGATGACTGTGAAGAGGAAAGGGACCTGGGGGTGTTGGTTGATGCTCAGCTGAACATGAGCCAGCAGTGTGCCCAGGTGACCAAGAGGGCCAACGGCATCCTGGCCTGCATTAGAAATAGTGTGGCCAGTAGGAGCAGGGAGGTGATCATCCCCCTGTACTCAGCACTGATGAGGCCGCACCTCGAGTACTGTGTTCAGTTTTGGACCCCTCACTACAAGAGAGACATTGAGGCCCTGGAGCGTGTCCAGAGAAGGGCAACGAAACTGGTGAGGGGTCTGGAGCACAAGTCCTATGAGGAGTGGCTGAGGGAGCTGGGATTGTTTAGTCTGGAGGAGAGGATGTTCAGGGGAGACCTCATTGCACTCTACAGCTTCCTGAAGGAAGGTTGTGGTGAAGAGGGGTTTGGCCTCTTCTCCCAGGCAACGAACAGGACCCGGGGAAATGGCCGCAAGTTGTACCAGAGGAGGTTTAAGTTAGACATAAGGAAGAACGTTTTCTCTCAGAGAGTGGTTGCTGGTTGCAGACCAGTTCAGTGCAGTTTTTGAGGTGTTAGGGCTGCAGTCATTGATGGTAATACTATTTAAGAGACCGCTCTGCCTTCATTTACAACACTAGATACTACAGAGAAAATGAAACAATAGATTTGCAAGATTGTGATTTCAGTGAAATACAGAGGTTGCCGATGGGACCTGGTGACCAGATTTTCCAATGCATTCAAGTGCTCATCTCCCACTGAAGTTGTCGGCTTATTTGTTCATATGAATTTCCAAAGCATAATCTAAATTAAACTTCTGATTTTGTCTATAGTGGAAGTTAATTAGCACATCTCAACTTGCCCACCAATATCATTTTCATTTGGTGTTAAGAGCAAGTTTAGCACTCAAGTCTCTTTCTCTTTTTTTTTTTTTTCATAGCAAACAGTCTGTGCTTATTATCATATTAAAGGAATGCCACTGGTTAAATCAAGCAATGAATATAAATAGCTGTATTACTGCCATCAGGCATCAGTGTTTATTTAGTGGATGTGAATCATGAGTGCCTCTTTGATCTGGCTTTGACTAAGCCATCGCTGTTTTCATACAAAAAAGGTTATTTGCAAACACTGCAAGACTATCATATACATTAAAGATGGAACTAATCAATATGGAAGGCTCTCTGCTGCTTTGGCAGTGCTGTGTGCTGCCACAGTGTCTTTAAGTGTTTTGAATTTCTCTGTGAGTACCTAGGTCCCTGAAGATGCTCTCAGATCTTTCCTAAGGACTAGGGAATATCAAGATTGAAATCTGTGCCCCACTGAATTCAGAAGTCATATCACTATCAGGTCCCAGTGAAGGATACATATCTGGCAGAAGAAGGACAAAAACAATCAAGGACAACATTGATTTATTTGTGGACTGGTTTGATTACAGTGCATGCAGGAGAATATTTGAAAGAGAAATTCGTGAATAATCAGATAAGCAAATAGACTCAAACCTACTTCTGCTCATTATCCACACTGAACCTTTAATTACTTTCTCTAAAATAAAGCTCCAGTGTTGAATTTTGAAGCCGAATCCATGTGCTTTCCCTTCAGCAAGGTATATGCACGCTGTTGTGTGCACTGGAAGAGCAACTGATAAAGGTACTGCCAAAGTAATGTTATCACAGTCATTGTGACAAACAACTTAGCATTCTGCATTCTGAAGCCAAAAATTAACCTAGGCAAAATAGATGACAAGAATGATGCTTATTGAACTACAAGACATGACTGACCTCAAATGCTCTCTAATAACTGGAACTGGAGTGAAAGAACTGTTGAAATACCCAAATAATTAGGTGGTTTCTGAGTCCAAAATGTACATAATTCCCTTCTTCACTGTGTTACTTCTACCATAATGCAAGGTCATAAAAAGGTTTTAGGATTCAAAGCAGAACCTCAAGGTTTTGGAAAAATTTGGTCTTTGTTCCTACATTTGTACTGGAGTTAGATTAATTATGCAACATTTGGGATTTCTTTGCTATCATTTTATCTCCTTTTAAGTACTAATTCACCCCCCCCCCCCCATGTCTCTCTTGCAGAGAAATAATTATGAATTAATTTGGAATTATAAATGTACTAGGAAAATATAGTGGGCAAGCAAACTATTTCTCTTTCATTTTTTGATATTTTGGACTCTAACTTTGTCTAATTTAGGAAAAATGGTGAGCATTGTTAGGATGAAAGTGAGAAGTGATCATTTTGAAAAGCGAAAAGGACAGTTTTGTTATTTCATAAGAATTATATGCTCTTCATGTTGATGGTATGATATTCTCTATCCTATCTATTATTACATCAAAGGTTTTGTCAAAGAAACCCATCCAGAAAGGCCAAACAATGACCCAGAGAAGAGTCCTTGAGGAAGCAACAGAGATTATGTTGCTTAGTAATACCTTCTAGCTGGCTTCATCCCATGCTGGAATGATTTATTCTTCATAGGGCTGAATCTAAAACCCCCAAAGTGCTGGAATCTTTGAGATTCTGATAAATACTTGGTATATTTTCTATGGAGGGAATAGACTTTTTTCAAGCTTTCAGAGCTTAAATTGAGAAATAAACCAAACAGCTTGCTCCTTCTGGTCCAGAAATGGGACCAGGCTTAAGAAACAGCCTTTTTCCTGCCTTAATTTTTGATGAGCAAACTAGTGGTGACATTGTGAAACCTAGCTTCAACCTTTACCCTCAGCACTGCTGCCTCCATGTGCTTTGGTGGCAGCTTCAGTGGGGTCTCAACTCAAATGAAGGAGAACTGGGGGTATGCGATGCAGTGGGAACATGTTAATGCTCAGGCAGTGAGGGTACTCGCCTTGCCCAGATTCAGGTGCAGAAACAACTATTCTATAACATCATAAAACAAGCAGCAGAAACTGTTGGTCAGAAAGATAAATATTTGCTACATTACAGAATCTTATCAGAGAGAATGTGTTCTTGCTGCTTGTTGGTGAGATTTTCCAGGAACTACAGATACATAAGGTCAGAAAACTGTGTCAGCTTCAGTGGAGCTGAGTTGCCACCCTTTGTGTCTACTATTTGAAACTACAGTTTTTGTTTATTTATTTATTTATTGCATCTCTCTTCATAACTTTTTCCTCACTCTCCATGCTTTCCTTGCTCTCTCACAGTTCTATTTCACTTCTCTATCAATTACAAGATGTGGACAAGGCACATAACTTTCATTTCAGGCCTAGTGTGCCTGAGAGCAGGTTTTGGCAACGCTTTTTAAAAATGCATGATCTCATTTCTCAAGACAGTAGAAGCCATCCTGTTACTGTCAAAAATTAGATCCTCTTTACAAATCACGTCTTGAGAAGATTGGATTATTTATATGAGAATATATATTATATAGATTACCAGGAACCTAACTCTATAATACATGGAAGAAAACAGCTATCTCTAGCAGTGTCTTAGAACCTACAAAGAGATATTCTTCAGAAATTTACAGCTTAGTTTGCCAGAATTGTCCTGGTTTTCTATTATGAGTGTACTTAGATCAGCTAGCCAGTTTCAATGGGAGAGTGCAGAACTTTAAGATTAAAAAAAGCCAAGTTAGTGTGTCAATAACCCTGCAGAAGAAAAGATTGCAATGTGACCTAAACACTACTAGGTACTAAATAATCAATTTATGTGGAAGGTTTAATGAATTCTTATCTACAGCAAAAAACGGAGTCCAAGGCTGCAGAATATTGGACAAAAGAAATTCCATCTAGAAGAATCAGTACCACGGTGAGCCAAACTCAATCTGTAGTGCTGCTTGTAGTGCTCCATGTAATTGCACATATAGAAATATAATAGGAAGCTTGTGTATTATCTGAACATTATATCCCCCCAATACCATGCATTCCATTTTCAAGGTGAGTCAACTGTTTGGTTAAAAAAGAGTTAAAAAAAAATCACCTGACTTTCAAGCTAAAGCACACATCACAGTTTTCAAATGGTCAGTTAGGTTCAATCCTGTAAAAAAAAAAAAAAAAAAATTGATGCATGGAGTCATTCTGAAAGCTGTGCATCTCTACACAGGTGAATATCTGTGCCATATCATATTTTATTGAAGGACTACAATCTGATCGGGTAGTTAGGACATTGTCATGAGTCCATTGTGCCAGCAAGAGTTTGCAGATAATATGATAGTGTGATATTGTGTTTAGGTATCTGAATATGTGATCACCCAGTATCCCAAGGGGCAGTTCTGTAAGTAGCTTTTCTATCACTAGAGCATTTCTATTTCGGCCTACTGCTGGCATTGAGTTAATTTTCTTTAACTGATGCTTTCATTACTTATTTATAGGTGTACTAAACACAGATCCTGAGTTTGATAAAAATGCCCGGTGGTAGTCATTATATTAAAAAAGTAGGGAAAGAAGATTTCTTATTTAGTTTTTAAACAAGTGCATTTGTTGTATTTTGCTCTTGCAAATTAAGTTCCTCATGCTTTCAGTGTGAATGTACATGTCTCCCAAGCATTTAAGATATGTTTGTTCATGGCTTCTTTGTCACTGAATTTCCTAGAGACAGACTCTGTGCCCTTATCTTTGGGCTGTTCTCAGTCTGAGGAACATTCAGAAATCTCATTGTACCTAGTGATTAATCTCTTGTGGTGGATATGGTTCCAATATTGCTCCTGCCTGGTTTCTGCTCCAGTGGATGTAGATCAGTCTGTATTTGGAGAAACAATGTGGAAGTTATCCTCAGTCTGTGGTTACTTCATCTTTTCTGGAGTGCTTTGCTAATAATTTATGAAAGAAAGTGCTGGGGTGCTACTGGCAGTGGTTTTAGCACAGTGTTCTGACCCAAAAGTAACCCTTCTTCTATCTTAATGCAGTTACCTGGGCACAACTTGGAATTCAAACCTTGTCATTATGGAATGTTCTCACTGAAGTTAAGCAGAAACATATCAAAAGCCTGGTCTGATTCTGGCTGTGACAAAGGGACAAAGCAGGAATAAGTTCTGTCTTTGTAATTACAAGACTGCCCGTCCTCTGGGGTCCTCCATAGTCTGGAACTTCCCATGATGTCTCCTACAAACAGACTCTCCAGTCCAAAGGTGACAATTATGAGTTTTGAAGTTAGTTATTGATATTGAGGACAATGTTATAATCTCACTGATCACTTCCACATTCAGTCAGCCATTAGCAGCTGTGTATGGGATTTTTGGTAGTAGCAGGGTATGTTATACAGATGCTTCTGTTTTGTTGTTGTTTTTAACATGGATGTGAAAATATGTGTGGTGATGGTGGTGAAGAGAATGATTCCCTCACAAGATATGAAGGAAAAAGAGATGGGGAAGGAGTTGACTGTTGCCACCAACTGCTTACTAGCTTTTTCACACACTATTGATTTTGCAGTAAGAAAACAAACTGACTTATTCTGCAGAATCTTTATGTGAAATCTACAGGGAGTGATGGGAATAGGTGAATTTGTTGGCTTTATTGTCCTGAAGAGATGAGCTGTACTTTACGCTCTGAAATGCGTACAGGTGTAGATCTGTTTAGACTGTAGTCTACATGGTAAATATATAGTGGAAATAAAGGGTCATTAATGGGGCGTGCGGACTGGAACTGATGGTGACTTTTGGGTACTGTACCCTACACATTTATTTTTTTTTAATAGCTGTTTCCCATTGGGAAATAGTCCAATTAATTAAGTCCATTAATTTAACTGTGAGATATTCTGGGAGATGTATAAGAGAGAAAAAAAGTCACAGGGAAAACTCTTCATCTGCTTCTTTTTCTGTTTTTCTTCCAACTATTTATTCTCTGTCTCTCTCTCTTATTCTTTTTTTCTGTTTCCCTGTTTCTTTCTACTCCCACCACCTTTTTTATTATCAGACCCAGTTTGTTCATTTCCATTTATTTTCTTTCTGTCTTGCTCTCTCTACTAGCCCTCCATCTTTTGATTAAACTTCTTTTTTGACCAATACTTTCATGACCTCATTCAAATTCCTGCAATGTTCTCCCCACTTTTCACTTCCTCTCATTTCTTTGGAGAAGTATGACATTTTCCCTTACTCTTGCACCCAGAAAAATACTTTTAGATGCAGATGTCCACTGGCTTCTCAGCTGCGCACTTATTTCTATCTGCCTTGAGACTTCACACCAAGGCTGAGAGTCTGGGACTTGGACTGTCCCCTGAGAGAGCCAGAGGTAGGATGACCCATCCTACTAGTGGAACTTGGACTCCAACACCAAACACATTTAGGGTTACTTGAAATAGTTATTTTCAAGAATTTATTTATCTTTCTCATAAAATATTTACTATGAAGTCAACTGAGTTCTGTGTCCAGAATTGCTTAGCTGAAACGGCTATTCAGAAAATTCACTTCTGAGAAACTGCCCCAAAAGGCCTTTTAACGAGAGCAGTATAACTTCTGGAAGTTTAGTTCTTAGTGGATTATCATCTTCCTGGGAGACTAAGAGATGAGGAGGACACTTATTTTTCCACACGTCACAAAAGCACAGGAGGTGAATCTTATGATAACCACACCCCTTGTCATCCTCTATTAGTCACATCATACACTTCCTGAGCACAACACTTCTTTATATTCTCCTGACATTCTGCACGTCTTACAAGAGCAGTGATTAGTTGTTGTCCTTAGGACTAACAACAGCTCAATACACAACTCATTGAAAGTTTACTGGAATCTCCAATTGTCTACAGTATACAAAGCTTCACAGAGCCTGTATGCTCTCTTTTCAGAGAGAAAATTGAAGTGAATATGGTATGATTGGTGTGTTTTGACATTAAGTTTCTGCTGTATCAGTGAAAAAGCCTTTTACTACAGAACCGTCATGACTACAAGCTACAGCTCTGCCTAGTGGCACTAGGACCACATCTGCAGGGTAGTATAAAGGTGGCCTTCTGCTAGCTGCTGCTGCTTACATGCCTTGGGTCCAGCCAGTCCCCAGACAAAGACTTCCATGCATTCAGGGGCTCTGAGGTAAGAGGGCAGTGGCTAGTTGGAGGAAAATTCTGGTTATCATGCATCCTGTCTGCAAGTGAATATGGTAGCCAGTCTGATGTTGAAGTAACCTTGATAACGAGGAGCTGTTTTAGCTTTTCAAGGAAACAAAGAGAATTAGGCACTGAAATCCTGAAATGGTTTGCAGTGTGAGTTTAGTAGGTTTCAGTAGGCATGGTGCCCAACTACTTCTTTTTGTCCTTGGGATTTTTATATTTGAAAATTTCTTTTTTACAAATATGACAGCTTTATATTATGATGCTGTTCTGTCAGTAAAGAGAAAAAGGTTATGTGACACTAACTACTCCCACTGGGAGAAGTATACTCCCATTGGGAGAAGTAGAGTCTTCATTCATATGCCTGGCCTAGAACATTGAATAGGTGATTTTTTTCTTTATTTTTAATTAATGCCACATAGTGAATGAAGACACATAGAGAAACTGGACTGGAATTTGTGCGAAGAGCACTCTGACTCCAGTTCTTCATAGAAGTGCAGAAAAAGTACTGCAATACTCCTCAGAGATTGTTCTTCCTACTCTGATAGATTGAGTTTAGAAAAAGCGAGTTGATATTGGGCAACCGCTACTTACGAAAAACACAGCTAAATAGAGTTGTGGTTTGATTCTTGAACAAAAATATTATGTCCACACATAAGCCAAATACCTTTTCCTGGAATATAGGATGCTTTCTTTTGTGTGTCAGGCTCTTACCACTGAGTCACTTCCTGTGGGTTTGCATTGTGTAGATTAACAGGTGCAATTCTATGCACGTATAGAAACTTCCTTTCTTACTGCTCTCACAAGGTTTATCCTCAGCTTTCTATGTAGTTCAGACTTCTCTGCTTCCATATCTACAGTACATCTCTCTTCATCTCTATTCCTGTCCCTCTTTGTCCCCATTATATGTTTCTTCCTGACAGCTTCTTTCACTTCTTTCTTTCCTTTGACCAGCAATCTTAGTAAAGATAAACCAGCTACTCTGTTGACTAATAAAGCTAACTGTTTACAAGGGAATATTTACTCTGTGATTTAACAAATACAGCCATGGCCCCTGTACCTGGTATTCCTCTGAAATTACATTTGGTGGGTAGCTTTTAAAAAGGGAAGTATACAGATGAGAAGAGGTTGTCAAAGATAGAACAAACACAGAACAATGCTTGTTTAGAATTCCTACACCTCATGAATCTCTTACGGAAGTTATGGTCTGCACATCTTGGTACCAGAGAAGCAATGTCAGGTAAAGCATTGAGGTTTTTGTGAAAAAGTCTTAGCCAGTACAATCCACTGTGAATTCACACATCCCTTTCTACTCTTGTTCTGTCCTGCATGGGAATAACTACATTGGAATGTTGCATTTACTATCTCAGAATAGGCAGCACAATTTAACATTTGTATGTAGGACCTTTCTGTCTTATATTTACTTACCTTATGAGTAAGTGTGGGTATCCCTCATCTGGTTTGTTTTACAGAAAAGAAACATAAATTCTTCAGGAACAAATTCATCTCTTCTTTGTTTCTTTTCTGAGTTGAATTCTGTAGCTTAACTATGGGCAGTTCTTTTAAAATGTCTCTAGGACCTATTTCTTTTTATCTCCTTCACACTGATCTGGAGGAGCTCCCCTATATTGTAAAAAACAAAACAAACAAAACAAAAAACAAACAAAAAAACCAATACACAAACAACTGAGTGTACAGTCAAAAAGTAAAGCTAGAAAAATGAACTTTCCATTTTGAAAACACATTTTATTTTTAAGGACTGATTGTCTAATACTCTATCAACTAAATAGGAGAACATGGTGATGAGTTTTCTGAAAAAAAGCATGCCAAAATGGGAGGTAGTAACTTATCATGAAGAGTGATGTTGCAATTTTGCTGATATTCTGGAACAACAGTGTTTAAAAGAACAATTTCAGAAGCAAATGGTTTCAAACTGCCAATAAGCACAGGGTAGAAGCTGAGAACAATCCTGCCTATGTTCTTCATGTTTTCTGGAGCTTGCCTCTGGCCAGGGATGGGTAAGGGATGGGAAGGACCTAGGCTCAGAAGTGTGCCAAATGTTTGTTTGTTTTTTCAAAGGAAAAGGAGAAGTGATTGAGATGATGGTGCTTCACATCCCAGAGGGAGTTTCGTTTGACAGATAAGCACCCTGAGTCATGAGCTGAATACGTGCCTAAATCATTTGGAGGTTGAAGGAAATCCTATCAAAGTTTTCTGTTGTGGTTGAATGTGCTGACTCAAAACACTTAGTACATGAACTACTGGAGAGAAAATGTGGCTGGCAGTAAGTAGTATGGTGGGCCAGGTGGAAATCAGAAGGCAGAAATTATTTTTCACAAGAACGGGAAGCAATCTTGATATGTGAAAATGAAAGTTGTTTCAGTGAAGAGGCTGGGTTTGGCTTTACTCCATATAGTTATTTGAAGACTGTTGAGAAATGCAAATCGTGATTTATTTTTACTGTGCTATGTGATGAGAATCAAACATTAGAGGCAGTGAGACAAGTTTTGGACTCCATCCATAAACTAGTTAAACTAATTTTTTTTTTTTTAAATCCACATAACTGATGTGGTTTGTTTTTAAATCATTACAAATATCTTAAAAAAAAGAAAAAAAAAAGGTGACCTACAAAGACAAAAACAGCTTATGATCCAGGCTGCAGGAGGTATATTTTGGTCTGGTGAACAAGGAATAGTCTTCTGGGGGTTTTAGACTGTTGTTTAATATACATATATTTTACTCTTAGACACCAAATGCCTCATGTAGTACTTTGTATTCTGGCTGTGAAGAGAGTTGGCACAATTTTTGAGATAGCATGAAAAGTTTTTTTCAGGTTACTTTTGGAGCATAGTATATAAATATCCTATCTATGGATAGATGTTTTATTCTGATGAAGCAACAAGAGTGTGACTTTAGTAAAGTATTAAGATGTTCTCTTGCTCAATAAGAGGGACTAAGACAAATGGGCTTAATGCCATTTTCTTTCTTTTTTTACTCCAACACACTTGAGTGGCTGTATAAACTTGAGAGAAACTGGCAATGAAAACATAAATCATAGAATCACTTGGGTTGATCATCTGCTCCATTCTCCTCCTTACAAGAGGTCAGTTTTAAATGGAAATGCTTTAAAATTGCTGTCCTTTCATAATGCTTTCCATACAGACCCACTTGCCTTCACAGCTGTTTGTAAGGCCATAAGCACTAATGAGAATACTCATTGAAAAGTGATTGAAGGTAATATTCTTGCCTAAGCACAGCTGGAGAATTGTGTGATGTCAGAAGCAGGAGTAGGCATACGCTTGTGCTGCGTGGGAGAACACTGGGGCTTTGGTTACAAACTTTCCCTTCAGGTTTCTCATTCCCACTTTCCCTCAGCAAGGGCAAACTCTCAGCTCTGAATTTTAGTCCAACACTGCCTCTGAGAACAAACCACGGTTGTCAGGGTACAGTTGAAGCTATCAGACCACCCCTGACTTGGCCTAGGAGCCTCCTCAACAACACAGGCCTGTAGGCACATGGTTGGCAAATTCTGG
This sequence comes from Chrysolophus pictus, assembly GCA_037305975.1. NCBI lineage: Eukaryota > Metazoa > Chordata > Aves > Galliformes > Phasianidae > Chrysolophus > Chrysolophus pictus. The sequence goes on along the minus strand of CM074580.1, from coordinate 36,029,508 downwards.
TGCCTTGCCATTACTTGCTTGTATGTGGATATGCCCACATTTTCCAAGAGGAAATACAGTCAGTATTGTTCCATGCTTAATATTGGTATGTCTGTTGTAACTTTGTTGGAAATAGACTGCCATACTATACTAGCTGCACCAGTGATTCTATTTTCCTAATGACTTTTTCAAAGGAGACTTCTCTGTGAAAAAGTGGAAGTTGCAAAGAGAGATCTGTGAAATTTCCTGCCTAAGTGGTGTGATCAGTATTGCTGGCCTTCTTCCAAATTTGTGAATTCTTTGTAAGCTTCAGGGAGCACCACTAATAATCAAGCTAGGATTCTAATGTGAAGCGAGGGAGAAGGCAGAGGCTCTTTTGGCTTATTCGTATAAAACCCTTAATCATGTCGTGGGCACCTAGATGTTCTCATTAGGAGTGAACTAAAAATGCTTAAACTTATTAACAAGATCATTTTGTGCTCTCTAATCACAGAGATCTCCTTTATTCTCTGGAAATGCCAGTAACGAGCAGTTCTGACGCTGTGTGGGGCAGGAAGACCACTCAGCAGAGACTGTAGGCACATTCAGTTTAGCAGTGAGCTGGCAGCTGGCTGGCGCACACTACAAAATATGCTGTATTACTTTATCAAATCAACAATAAGTGTTCATGTTTGTTCTGGTCTGTGTGCAAGAGCTCACGTATGCCTGCATACCTCACAACTCTGCCCAAGCAATTACATCCCATACTTCCCTTTTCTGTGTTACTGTATTAAGAGTTACAACACTGCATAGCTATACAGAGAATAAGCCTATCAAAATACTTACAAATATACAGCATTTCCTTTCCCACTTATTGTTTTGAAACAAGCTGCAGCATTTCTTCCTACTTCTTTTCTTCACTCTTTTAATTCATTAATGTCTTTATGACATCTTCTGTCTTTACAGTTATGCTTTTGTTCTCTGCCTGCATTCTGGCACTTGACTTTGAAATCTTCGCTCTCTTGCTAGTTTAACAAGTAATGGTGGAGAGTTAAAAAGGCTTCTCTAATAGAAAAAAGCAGAAAAAAGAGACCTACGGAGAGAGGCAGGACTACCTGATGAGCCTGGTACATGTTTTAAAGTAATTAATAGAGTGCCTAAAAGTTGGTACTCATGGTTACTGTCATAGGGCCTTGGAAAACAGGGCCAGAAATACAGCATTTAGCAGTTCTGGTGACACTCTAATTTTAAAAATAGACTAAAATTTGCTTCGCTCCATCTTTTTGTCCTTACAGTACTGCTGCATGTTTTTTTTGTGCTCTTTTTAGAAGTCAGTTGACATGTCAGTTCTGTCCTTGACCACCTTCCTGTTCTAGCACCAAAGAGAAGTCTTCTCTCAGCAGTTGTCCTTGTTAGCAATATGACTTTTCAAATTTGCTTGCCACTTTGTGGGAATGTTCTGTAACCCTATAATTATCCCTGTTTACGTGATGGAAGTCTTTTTGCATGTCCTATTTAGTATGCTGTTTGTGCTTGCCTCTCCCTGCTAACAATGGACTTTGGACTTTTTTTTTCTGTATGATTGGGACTTTAGTTTTAACTCTTGAGTAGTTGGCTGAACTTCTTAGCAAGTACTGAATGTGATAGTTAAACAGTTCTTTGCAAGAGTCCAGTTTGAACCCATCAACTGAAATTGACCTTGAAATTACAGGCAAGATTGAAATCTCATGCTAATTCAAGGTGATAAGAAACCATACCATGCAAAACTTTCCTCTTGTATATATCTGTGCAAATGTTAGACTGGTTGATTGCTCTTTGCCCTATTCGTGCCTGTTGTTACAGCAGCACTGGATGCAACTTCGGTATTGCTGAGGTGGCTGCACAGCGCATATTCTTTCTTGCCAACTGATATGAGGTGTTTTTAACACTGAGCTGGTGACTTGGGAGGGGAAGGAGATAAAAAAGAAAATTACATCTTGCTGAAGTATAGTGTGTATCCTAGGAGAGTGCTGCTGAGGCGAGGTCATAATAGAACCCTTCAGATATGCATGGGCCCAAACATGGCAATTCATCTTAAATATATTCTGTAGCATGTTCTAAGTTATTGTGATTAAGTACCACTGAACGAAACTGAAATACAGTTGCTAAAAATGAGCAGAGAATTCACTTAGGGAATAATCAAAGTAATATTTCTTCTTCCATATTTGGCCACCAAGAAGAAGTGATGTGGGTATGAATTGCCTAAAAGGTGCCTGCAAACCCAGTTCCATTCAGCAGGAAAGTTCAGCTGTAGCTGAAGTGGGGTTTGTGCTCTACTGGTCCCATCCAGTAGCTGTGGCCACTCTACATCTCTTGGTTTATTTTCTAACCTATTAGTCTATGTCTACCTGAGATGATTGTAGTAATTACTGATGTCTTAGGACATAGTTTTCACCTTGGATTGACAAGATCTGGGGAGATTTCAGTGGCAAGGAGGTGGGGCTAGGTGGTGCTCTGTCAGTGACATGCATCCACATTGATGTTAAAACAGTGTTGTTGACTGGAACATTTTATCCAAATATTTGACAAGCACATACCATTTCAGAAGACTTTTCACATGCTGCTGCAAAGTGTTTTATGAACATACTCCTCCGAGATATGTATTCATAGCAAGCAGTCAAAACAAAGTGACACAAAGAGTGATTAATTGAATCAGCACCTTACTGCCTTTAGAAGTCTTGTTCCTTAGCATTCTTACTACTTTTCCATGCAATAAGTGATAGACGTAACAGGAAGTTAACTCCTTTTTTTTTTTTTTTTTGGTCTTTAAAGACAGACTAAACGACAATTTAAAGCTTATGTATGAGGATAAGTATTTAGTCTATCTTAAAATGGCCACCCATGTGGGTTCTCTAACATAAGAATTTTCTTCTGTTCCTAAAGAACCATTAACTAGTTCATTTTTGAAGGTGTTGGATTAGCTGGAAAAAGACAACAACAACAACAAAAGCTTCTCATAGTAGCCTGTCAAGTGATTCTGAATTACAAAACAGACGGAAAAACAGACATAAAATTTGCGAATGAATGACCAGACTTCTGATGTTTGGTTAATATTGAATTGCCTTAAATTGCAGCAAAACATTTAAGAACATGCTTTTGTATGGTAATATAATACACTTATAATAATTTCTGTATTGTATTTCAAAAATTACATACAGGACTTTCCCACTGTGTTAGTTTCATATCAAATATCAGATGTGAGTGTAATCTTGTGTCCCTATTTCTCATTTAAGTTAACGTGCTTCTTTTGTGTGCTAGCAAATGGAAAATGTTCAGATATATTCTGTTGAATACAGTGCTGGGAGACTGCAAATGTGATTTGGTTCAGCAGTGGATTGCTGTTACTTGTTACTGTGACAACAGAACTGTAGTGGTCTCTGAATAGTAGTAAATCCCCTAATTTAAAATATTTAAAAATTGGTTACCTACTTGGGTTCTTTGCTAGTTTTAAGTGTCCAGGTGGATGTTTTCTCTGCGTGCATCTATTTCCCAATTGAATGCCACAGTGAAAAGATGTGCTCATGCAGCTATATGAGACTTTTCATCCCACTGAGTTGCACATGAAATCTTTAAGCAATAATGTCAACTACTGATGTGTATGTGTAGGACAGTCTACTTCAAAATTTGTGAAGGGCAGCACTGGGGTAATTTCAGAGAAGGTGAAGGAAGCAGGAGGTAGTAAAGAACAATGCTCATTGGAGTGCAGGTATATGTAGCATAATTAAGTGAACTGGAGATGGTGATGGGGCTAACAAAAGCACAAAGATTGGTGAAGGGATATACCAGAATTTCACAAGATTATGGCCTTAAGCTCTCTTTCTGCAACAAGATGGCCCATAACTTTAGTGTTACAAAGTACAGTGGTTAACTAGTCAGACTGTTATAGGATGGAAAGAGCTTCTCATAATCCTTTTTGAAAGAGATAATGTCAGTGATCAATCATCTTCTTTCTGATTTATGAAACATCTAAGATCTAAAGATAGAACCTCAGATAGGGAAGTCACTCAGGAAGGGTAAAGTGCTATGTAGTTCATATATATCTCAGACTTTGTCCTACTAGTGTGTATATAGTACAACAAATCTCTTTGGCACAAAGCATAGTTATAAAATTTAGTAGCACAGCTTTCTGGGAAAATGGGAATTTCTTAAATTTTCTCTGCTTTTATTTGATATTATAATCATACCCTTTGAATGAAAGAGTCATTTACCTCAAAATAGGCAACAGATTATTGATGTTATTGATGACTGTCTACGGTGTCCAACAGCACATATGAGCCCCATGAACAGATAAGAAGCTATTAGATTCAGCTCTTCAACCTGAAGAAAGTGATTCTAGGTGAATTGGTGACTTGATTTAAGCCAAAAGAAGTACATGTTAATATCTGTCGTCAGCTTTTCATCCAGTGTGTACTAGTGTGATAGGAAACGTAAGACTTACTAGACATGAGGCTTTAAAAAGAAAAGTTTTTCAGTCTGCTCTGAAAGCCAAAGCAGGATCCACTTAAACAGTGTGGATACATTGCTGTCATTTTGGTCAAAATTCAGAAAAATAAAAAGAAAGAGATCACAGATAATTTTCTTTAAGCCATTGCCACTTTTTTTTTTTTTTTTTTTTTTTCCATTGAAGACTCAATTGTTTAACATTTGTGAACTTGGTAACTAATGAGGTTGAATTAACTACAGGTAAAGTAAAATGTTCTCTAAGCCTGCATCCATTCCTCACAGACTGAATTACAAAAATCAATAAGACATTTGAAGACTCCGAACTTCAGAGATGTTTTATCTTTGATGAACAAACTACTGTTCATACAGGCAATGCATTAGGAAGAGCGGGTTATAGAAGGACTGCTTTTGAACTCTGCCTCCAATAGTTTCCTGCTGCTCCATTTACAGCAATTTGGAATATAAAGTAAGGTTATCAAATGCAATTTCTGCTTAAGTCACTGGGAATTTTTTCTTGAAGAAGAACAATGGGGTTTCATACACAGGGTTTCACAGTAGTTACTTATTTTAGTGAGAAATTATTTTAATTCTAAGTGCAGTTGGAAAAAAAAAAGAAAAAGAAAAAGAAAAAGAAGAAATTAAGTTGGGATAGAGGACTAGTTTGAAAGTTCGTGAGTTTGCATAAAAGTTATCCTAGTTATTTTTAACATTTTTTTCCCCTCGTGTAACACCTGTGTTGTGATAATCTAAAACAATGTTGCATTTTAAAGTTAGCTCTCTTCATTTTTTTTCTTCCTCTATTACTCACATTTCTTTTCCGGTTTTTATTATCCTGTCCCAATGGGAATTTTCTTTTATCTTTTTATAATATAATTGTTAGTGTGCATACATGAAAATACCACTGACCTTATATTGACTTGTGAGTCAGAGGATTAACGGCTCTGAAATCAACCTTCTGAATATAGTGGAAAATTTTCCCCTAACCACTCTTCAGGTGAAGAAATGTTGAAAATCCTACTCAGTATTTTTTCTTCCTTTACTGTTTTGCATAAGTGTCCTGTTTTTCTCAAGTTGAATATTTTGTTTAGTAATCTATTGTTGAATAGATACTCTGACAAAATAGTAATAATATAGTTATGTGTTGCATTTTGTTTTTAAAGTGCAGCCATTCTGTGCATTTTCGTGACGTATCTCGCCATGTGAAGTTATTTAGAACTGTTTTTTTAAGGTCAGTCTCTGGACTTGTGAATATTTTCACTTATGTGAGCAGTTTCATTGAAGTATAATGAAAAATCCAGAGCTGGTCATTCTATTGGTCATACTGATGGGAACACAGACACAATGAGTGTAGAGATCTTGCAGTTATAAGCACAAAATGGAACAGATCATCTTGGATGACATGCTTGATCACATGAGGAATGGGTGTGTGATCCGTGACAGCCAGCATGGCTTCACCAGGGGAAGGTCATGCTTGACCAATCTGGTGGCCTTTTATGATGGAGTGACGGCATCGGTGGACAAGGGAAAGGCGACCGATGTCATTTACCTGGACTTGAGCAAGGCCTTTGACATGGTCCCCCACCACATCCTTATCTCCAAATTGGAGGGATGTGGATTTGATGGGTGGACCGCTCAATGGATAAGAAACTGGTTGAAAGGCTGCAGACAGAGGGTGATCATCAATAGCTATATGTCCAGGTGGAGGCCGGTAATGAGTGGTGTCCCCCAGGGGTCTGTCTTGGGACTGGTGCTCTCTAACATCTTTATCAATGACATCGATGACTGAATCGAGTACACCCTCAGCAAGTTTGCTGATGACACCAAGCTGAGTGGTGCGGTAGACATGGTTGAAGGAAGGGATGCCATTCAGAGGGACCTCGAGAGGCTAGAAAGGTGGGCCGAGGTGAACCTGATGAGGTTCAACACAGCAAAGTGTAGAGTTTTGCACTTGGGCAGGAGGAATCCCAGGCATCCATACAGACTGGAAGGAGTGGTCCTTGAGAGCAGCCCTGCAGAGAAGGACCTGGGGTCTTGATAGATGAAAAACTTAATATGAGCCAGCAGTGTGCCCTTGTGGCTCAGAAGGCAAATGCTATCCTGGGCTCCATCAAAAGAGGGGTGGCCAGCAGGGACAGGGAGGTGATTGTTCCCCTCTACTCTGCTCTTGTGAAGCCCTATCTGGAGTACTGCGTCCAAGTGTGGAGTCCCCAGTACAAAAAAGACAGGGAACTGTTGGAGAGGGTCCAGAGGAGGGCCACGAAGATGATCAGGGGACTGGAGCACCTCCCCTATGAGGACAGGCTGAGGGAGCTGGGCTTGTTCAGCCCAGAGAAAAGAAGGCTGAAGGATGACCTCATTGCAGCATTTCAATACCTAAAGGGAGCCTACAGAGGGGAAGAGAATCAACTCTTTGAAAGGGTAGATAACTGCAGGACGAGGGGAAATGGTTTTAAGTTGAGGGAGGGGAGATTTAGGTCGGATGTCAGGGGGAAATTCTTTACAGAGAAAGTGGTGAGGTACTGGAACAGGCTGCCCAGAGAGGTTGTGGATGCCCCTTGAAGGCCAGATTGGATGGGGCCCTGGGCAGCCTGGTCTAGCATTAAAAGAGGAGGTTGGTGGCCCTGCATGTGGCAGGGGGGTTGGAGATTCATGATCCTTGAGGTCCCTTCCAACCCTGGCCATTCTGTGATTCTGTGAAAATAGGTAAACGTGTATTTAAGCAATGGAAGAGCAAAGAGGTTATGACTTCCATCTGTAATCCAGCCAGCAAATGCCAAAGCCAGCATGGACTGTTGCAGAGACCTTTATGGCAAATCAGACTAGCAAAAATTTTCATAAATAATTCTTACTTTAAAAGTTCTGCTTTCTCTGAACTGGGAAATAAATGCTTCATCCCAGCATGTCACTGGTTTCATGTACATCCAAAAGTGGAAGTCACTTCGGTAAATTCTGGCTTTGAACTCTGTCTGTGAAACCTTTCCATATAAGAAGTAAAGGTTATGAAAAGTGAGAAGGACAGTGAGATATCGTGGTATAGATTTAATTTGCAGTGGCATTTGCTGCAGAGAAAAAGAAAATAAGAAATAAAGGGATGCAAATAGCAAGAGGCTGCCTGGGCTCAGTAGAAGAGTGAACAAAACAGTATAAACACCAGTTTTCAAATGGAACAACATTCAACCTATTTAACATCCATTTTCCAGGTGCATTATGCAGCCTATAGACAGACTTTCAATAGCACTGTACCTAGTGTTTGGGACTATGTATACATTAAAAATGTCATTTACACTTTATTTGATTTTTATCCTTTCTTTAGATTGTTTTCAGTAGCATAGGGCTTTCATTATTTCCTGAAAGCCAGACTTCTTGTGAGTCAGACTTGCTGAGAACATGGGGGTAGACCAAGGAAGTGTATCCCATAGCAACATGAAGCAAGTTAGGGTTCTTCAAAACTTTCCTATTCATGTTTCTCCCATTGTTAATAGGGCTTTTACAGAGAAATTGGCTCACGCTTCATTTGAAGTGCTTTAGACCCAAATTTTAGTCAGTTTTAATGAGACAATTCTGTGAATTTCATTTGATGCCATGCAGTTACTGAAAATCATGTACTGGGATACAGTTATTGTTTTACTTTGAGCATATGATAACATACACAAGACAATTAAAAGCAGGCATGGCACGGATTCTCAGTCTTACCTCCTGAGACATTGCATGATTTTCTGTAACTCCTCCCTGCTGGACTTTTCCTGGTTGTCACTGTTATTGTCACTCTTTCTTCTCACAGCCTCCCCTGTCCTTCTTGTCTGAGATCTGACAAATGCAAGAGGTCTCGACAGCAAAGGTCAGGGGACCTGATTTGCCCTGGTGCCCATCTCCCAGACTGCAGCCTGAGACAGATCAGTTTTACCATAGCCTATAAAATTTTCCCATGCAAGGCAGCAGTTAGCACCCTGTGCTTTCCAGGCTGTCTGGGCTTTTGATGATACATGTTTTACCACATTGATAGTGGGTGACAAACCCTAAACCAGTGGCCCCTCTTCATATTTATTGCACCTTGAACCCAACCTTTTAGGTACCTGCTTAATGAAAAAAACACACAGACAGGTAAAAGGTAACGACTTCCTCTGTTGTCCCTTTGGTATAATAAATCATATGACAAAATCACTAAAGGCTAAATGGGCCAGGTACACTGATAGGAAAGGGAGAAATCGGAGAGGAAAATAACTGTCATAAATCATAGAATCACAATCCTTGGGTTCAAAGGGAAGCCCATCCCATTCCAGCCCCAGCCATGGGCAGGGCTGCCCCCCACCATCCAACCTGGCTCCAGGGAAGGGGTACCCACAGCTTCTCTGGGCAACCTGTGCCATTGCCTCACTACCCCAGAAGTAAAGAATTCCCCTTAACGTTTAATCTAAATCTCCTCTCATTTAGTTTAAAGCCACATCCCTTGTTCTATCACTCTCAGACCGTATTAAAAAGTCGGTCTCTGTTCTACTTATAAGCTCTCTTCAGATACTGGAAACCTGCAATGAGGTCTCCCTGGAGCCTTCTCATTTCCAGACTTAATAAGCCCAGCTCCCTCAACCTTTCTTTATAAAAGGGGTGCTCCAGGCCTTTGATGGTCCTTGTGGCCCTCCTCTAGACCTACTCCCTCCTCCTCCCTTTAAATGGAAGTAGAAATATTATTTTGGGTGCCTTTTCTTGTTAGTGGCATAATTCACTACAACATATAACTGTTCTGAATAAGACTGTAGAATTTTAAATGTTTGAAAGCAATTTCAGTGAGCTAAAGAAAAACAAGTTTCTCTAACTGTATCATTTAAATGAAGTGTGTTGCATATTCCAACTTCAGACCTTTCTTTAAGTGTCTTTTCTGGATTGTTGATTCTTTGAATACTTCATTTATTTTCTGGCAGTTTTCCTGAAAGTAAAGCCAAGGAACATCATCTGAATAAATAATTGTGGTTTATTTTGACAATATCTTGTAGAAGCTCAAGTGGTCAAGTATTTTGTTTTTTAACCGAAGGACTCCTGTCATCTTGGATGCTTACCAACCACCTTCTGCCACTTGAAAACTTGGCTGTTTTGCTCTGAGACCTGATCAGACTTTTGCAGTTCTTGCAAGGACTTAGAACTGATTTTTGCTGCTTCTAGTTTATGATGTCTATATTAAAAGTTGTAAGTCTAACATTATTAATAGTAATATCTTTGTGGTTCACTGAGGGGTATGGCTGATATAATCACAGGCATTGTATTTGTGGCAAATACACAAGAGAATTATATGGAATAACTTTTTAAAAATAACAGAAAGGATCATGTTCTATATTTTCTAGTGGTTTTTCTTTTTCTTTTTTTTTTCTTTCTTTTTTTTTTTCCTGGTAGTTTTGTGCAAAAGAATCCTCAGAATCTCAGATCTGGGTAAGTTTTGGGTCAAATACTGATGTGTAATTATATTTTACCAAACGTTTGGAAGAATATTTCAAAAAAAACCCTGGCAAATGTTTGCTTTGTCTTTGTTTTTCAAGAGAAAAGAAAGAGGAAAAAAAGAGAAAAAGGAGAGAGAAAAAAAAAAGAAAAAGGGAAAGAGAAAAGGAAAGAAAGAAGAAAAAACAGAAAGAGAAAGAGAGAGGAAAAAAAGAGAAAGAGAAAAGGAAAGAGGTATAGCTGCAAGGTCAATTTTTATTTATTTAATGAATTTTTTAATTGGAGGAGAATTTTCATTAAAAAGAAATAAGTAGCCTTCTTGGTTTATGTTTGACTAAAAGATTACGTAAGTGTATTTGTAAAGGCAATAATGAAAGATAATTAATTAAGCTTCTCACACACTGTGTGGATTTTACCAAACCCTTACTATCTGTAATGCATCAGCTATCCCTGGGACTGTGTGTGAGCTGAGAGAGAGGTTTTGCACAGTATCTCTTGACAGTACTGGGACAAAGAACTGGAACCCTTGAGCTGAGGAGACATGCAGTATTCTTGCTGTAAACTTGCCCTGATCTTGCCATAAACCATGAACTGTACTAAATTTCTTGGCAGAGCCACTTTTTGAAAAAGGGAGAGTCTGCGGAGTCACTATCTCACCATAAATGTCCTTCCTTCACTTCTGTTTCTGTGGATAGTCTTGGCAGAAAATTCAGAGCGTAAGAGAAAGTAATGAAGAGAAAGGAATTCCTTAAGTCATTCTTTTTGTTTTTCCCCTCCCCAGCTCTAGTTTTTTTCTTTCTTTCTTTCTTTCTTTCTTTCTTTCTTTCTTTCTTTCTTTCTTTCTTTCTTTCTTTCTTTCTTTCTTTCTTTCTTTCTTTCTTTCTTTCTTTCTTTCTTTCTCTCTTTCTTTCTCTCTTTCTTTCTCTCTTTCTTTCTCTCTTTCTTTCTCTCTTTCTTTCTCTCTTTCTTTCTCTCTTTCTTTCTCTCTTTCTTTCTCTCTTTCTTTCTCTCTTTCTTTCTCTCTTTCTTTCTCTCTTTCTTTCTCTCTTTCTTTCTTTCTTTCTTTCTTTCTTTCTTTCTTTCTTTCTTTCTTTCTTTCTTTTAAAAGGGAGCTATAAAATGTGAAACTTAAACTATATGCTTTCAGAGAATCTTTAAAGAAATCAGACTTTGAATTCTGGTGAGTTCTGCCCTGGCTTAGCATGAAATGCAGCTTTGCCTATTTCATGCATTACACGTCTGTTTGCTTACCAGGAAAAATGTCTCTACCTAAAAAAACTTCCTGTCGTCTTCATAAAGAGAAGCAATGACACAATCTGTAATTGCTAAGCTCACTGGGTGAGACCAGCTGGCCTGACCTTGGGAGCCAAAGGAGCTGAACTCCAGGTCTTTGACCCCTGACAGGCTGTTTTGCAGAAATATGTCTGTGCTGGACATTCTCTCTCACAGAATGAACTTGCTTAGCGTTTACTTCAGCTTTTAAGTGGAAGTGGTGTGAAGCAGCTTCTCTAAGCTCATACAGTGCTACTCAGAGATGCAGGAGATGATGCTTTGTTACAACGCGTGCTACTTGAACTTCCCCTCCCCACCTCTGCCAAGAAGTGCTGCCAGTTGGATACAACAAGTGCAGGCAGAAGCTGGGTGGGGAAATGCACGGTAGGTTGTACTGCCTTAGCTGTCAGGGCGCTGAAATGTGGGTCTGTTAGTCCTGGGCTCTGGTTCCAGGTCAAGGAGAGATTTCCAATGTGAACTCAAAGTACTGAGTCTATGCCACTCTAACAGACACCATCCTTTTTGGGACTGTTGTTTTGTTTTGTCATCATTATTGTTATTTTAATACAAGCTTGGGCTGTATCTGAATACAAAGAAATTTGAGTGAATAAAGAATATTTCAGAGGCTAGAGAAGGACTACATTTTTATATTTTTTCTCAATTCTCCAGAGTTGGGAAACTTAATCTTATTTCCTGGAAGGCAGGGGGAGGGTGGCAACACGAATCAATGTGTTAAACCATTAGTCACCAACTGCTGGAGGACAAATATTGACAGGTGCAAAGGTTTGGTGGTCTTGTTTTTCTGTGTTAATATCAGCAATCTGTCCCACATAGCTTGCCTGTACTTTCAGTAGTTCTGTCCATGGGAAACACGATTACTGTGCTTTAACATGGAGGAAAATGGTTAGATGTGGGTAACACACCTTCCACTGAACCTACATTACCCAGTATCTGATTATACAGTTTTGCCTTACAACACACATATTGTAAACATTCTGGTTCTAAAATCAGCAGCTTGCTTCCCTGCATCATGCTTCCTCCTAAGGACAGTCTCACAAGTTCGCATCTAATCATTTGATTGTGGTTTTTTTATCTCCATCTTTGCTTAAAAAACATATGCTCTGAGGGACATCCCTCAGGAAGAGTGCTATGGATATTTTGTTCACATGCTAGGAATAGAATCACTGTGGGAACTGAAGCACCCTGCAGTGAGATCTGTGAAATCAATGGTCAGTGGGCTCTAAACAGGGATCTGCAAGCAGAGGACTAGATAATAGCCTCAAAAATCATGTCTAAATATATATAAAAATAAAATTTGAAAGCATTCCACTGCTGGCTAAGCTCCATCAGCTTACAACATTGAGTCATTGTATAAAATGATTTACTGGGTTCTATGGGCACTTTCACATCCTAGTTGATGAGACATGCTCTGAACAAGGCTGGAAGTCCTGGTGTTGGATGTGTCTGTGTAGGAAACAGGTACTGCCAAGGAAAGATGTGTAATTTTGGTCCATTGCACTGTATACCTTCAACCAAACTGTATACTCATTGTCCCTTCTGTCCCTATCATTCCAAAGTTGAGTATCCCTTTTAAGTATATTGTGCTGTCACCTCTTTTCTGAAAATCATAGATCTCTCTCTGTATAAATCTGTTTTTACCAGACTCTGCAACATTGCTTGAATCTTACCTTTTAAGAACAGTACTGCTGCAACATAAATACATACATATCTGTACACAGTTAAATTGCTGCAGAATAAGGAGAAGCAAGACTGATTAAGACTGAAATTGACAGCAGATAAAATCACAGTTCTGTGCCCACCTGAACTGTTACAAATATGTCGTGCAAGTTTCAGTTTCTTTTGGTGTTAGTCTCTTCCAGAAGCCATACTGCATAGGCTTAGCTGGGCAAACAGCAGATTGTGGTGCCTTCATCTTCCTGGGCTGAGACTTAGAAATTCATGAGGTGGACAGATTTCTTGATTGCTTTTACTTTGATTCTACAAATTTGTTATAGATGGCTTAGCTAACTGTTTCAGGTATTCTCTCCAGTACTGTTAAATGTAACTCCTTTATTACACGTAACTCCTTAAAATCTAAGGAGAGTTAGGGTTTCAGCTAAATTGTTTAAAACTACCATACTCAGATACAATACCGATTACATTAATTGGTCTTCTCCTCTGAGTAATGGAGGATTTAGTTTGCTCTTGTGCAGGCTGTATGTTAGATTCTCATTAGTAGAAAAACTCAATAATGGAAGTTTCCATTCTTCAGAAGGTCTCCTGTGCTTTGCCGGATTTCGATCCATAAAGTTAATTCACTCAATTTAATTTCTTTTGCCAAAAAATGTCTTCTTCAATCAGTTATGTTACATCATCAATTATCTATTTGCTCTAGGAGCAGTACAATGACTCTTACACTTATGGCCTTCCCTTGTGAAAGTATCCTCCTTAATGCAAAAGGAAACTTTGCCTGAAGAGGAACTGAACAAACTGAGTGAAGAATCAGGTTTTGGCTGTGGGATGATTTATGTGCATTAGATTTTATGTATGTGTCCATGCAAGTTGCGTCATTGGAATCGAGGACATTGTCTCAAGCACATTCTAATCATAAAGAGCTGAAAAAAAACAAAAAAATGTGCTCCCCTGCATGTCATTACATTAGTAGGCAAGTAGATATATTTCTGTTGTCTGTGAGTATGCCGAGAAATGCTTTTAGTATGACACAACTGTCTAGAGTTGGGATACTGAGAATCAACTGTTTCCAGTACATCATCAAGTGCATTTTCTTTGTCATGTCAAGTTTTAATCTGGTGCCATAGACATATGTAGGAGATACTTTGTTCATGAATGTGCAAGTCAGTTATTAAAGTGATTGTTCCCAAGATCAGGCTCTGGGTTTTTCAGACCCATTTAGGGATGAAACTGTTTTTCTGCAGCAAGACTACCATGTTGTCTCAGGACATACTATAATACAGCATATCAGAAGGCATTATCCTGATGCAGTAATGGATTATAGTTTGAAATTTTTGCCTGAGATTTACATCTGGAAATTAACATTGCGGTGACTGATTCTTTCTAAGGAGTTCTTTTTGTGTGTGTGTTTGTGTGTGATGTTAATCATATTTTATTTCTGATCATTAACCTTGACGTTGTTATGAGGTATGTTTTGTAGAGAAGAAGGTTATACAAGTCTGAGGGCATTTGGTTACAAGTTCTGGCAAGGTAGCTATGAGGCTTTTCTTTCTTAGCAGGCATTTGGGGTTAGCATGGTTTATTATTTTCTTACTGTGCAGTGGACTGAAGCTTATCATTTCCAGTGGGTTAAAAGACCCATTTGGAGCACCTGAAATATGTAATTACATGTCAGAACTGTGCCCTTTTTAGTTATTTTAAATCTGTTTCAAACCATCAGGCTCCTCTTCTTGGGATTACCCTAATTAGGGTTTACTGTTTATTACATTGTGTAAACACATTGCATCACATAAGTCCCACGATGTTTTAAATTGTAGAATTTGTAATGCTATTCTGTCAGAAGAAAAGCATAGACAAGATTTCTGGAGAAATGAGATAGGGTTAGAGACTCACTGCAACAGCAATAGGGCATTATACTTGTTGACTGCTATTCTCCTTCTCAAGAGAAGCTAGGAATATTTTTCTAGCTTATCCATAATTTGAAGGGAGATGTGGTCTTGAGGATGGAATCTCAGACTTGCTAACAAAATTCCTACTCAGTGAAAGATTTTTTTCTCCCATGCTATCTATTTTGCTATAGATAATTTCTATGCAGTTACACACAACTTCCTGCAAAAGATCTATCCCTCTCCATGGAAATTTTAAAGATACGGGGCAGTATGAGGATGAAAGCTGTAGGAAAGAAGGAATCTAGCATATGTATAAGTAATGTATTTCTAAAACACAGACCAGCAGCTTTGAGACTACTTTGTTATCCAAGCCACATTCTCCCAGTGAAGTTCTGCTGTACAAAAGGATTTTCAAGGAAAGGTCTGTGCAGCCTCAGGAAACCTCATCATTTTAGAATTCACACTTGTCTGAGTGCTTTGCAAATGAAAGAAAGCAGAAAACAAAGTCTTAAACATTTTGCACACCTGGTACATTATGGTTAGTTTTGCCCTTTTCCCTGCATTTTCAGTTGAGCAACTGCTTTCTTGGGAAGTTTTGGGATTTTTCAAAATGTGAAATCATGTGTTGCTATTTATAACTGCTCTGGGTTGTGAAAGCAGACGATTTATTACTGAGAACAGAAGCTGATGTAAACTGTTTGCAGATGATTGAGTTGGGTAGAGAGATAGTGGAAATGTCCTCCTTTCTACTGCAACATGTCGATTTTCAGACCTGCAGAGAACACTGAGCATTGTGAAAGGAGACATTGAGAGCACATCATCTCTTAGAAGTTACAGCATCTCTATGTGGCTATTGTGTGTACGTGGGTCAGATTATTAACAGCTAGGAGAACACAGATCGGCTCAGCTGCAGTTTGCCTGTTTGGCTCTGTCCAGCTGGTAGAGGCAGTGAGTGATCTTCTGAGGTCTGTTTCTGCCCTTGTTTCTGTAATTCCAAAAGCTACATGCAAACAGCACCTGTTAAACTTAAAAAGCCATCAGGTGAAAGACAGTGGCTGTGATAAAACCATTCATAGCTCAAATGCTTGTCAAATACCACAGCAAAATAAAATAAATGGTGGAGGGCTATATTCTTTGAAAGAAAACCTCAGTCTTACAATTTCCTGTATTTGTGAAAGACGATGGAATTTGTGAAAAGGGATACACTTATGTAAAAGAAAGAAAATAAAAAGATACTTCTGTGAAATACTGCTGTTTTGTCAGCTTAGTTATTTACCTCACCAATATGAACATGAACTTAAATTCAGTACTGCTAATTCCTTCACTGCTCACGTAATCAAACTCTACGAAATCAGCATATCACAGAATATTTATTACCTATTATTTCTCATGTATCATTGTGGAAAACAGTGGTCACATTGAACTAAAATGTAAGTAGAAAAATTGGCTACAATAATGTCCGTACAAAGTAATGGTGTATGACATCGCAAGTAATTCCAGCCACTTGTAAACCTTTATGAGTCGATAAACAGTAAGATGACAGGCACCCAACAGTATGTTCCGTGTTTTATCTTATAAAAAATGAAAACAGCAAATATATCTGCAAAACAGGGTGCCTTATGATATACAGCACACCTCTAACACTGGAATGGGCTTGACTGGACTAGTACCTGCATAGAAAATCCACAAATGCTCCTGTATATAGGAATATTTGACAAATCTGAATTAAGCTCCGAAGTGCAGTAGATGGTATTTATTCCCTGTATGGATGCTCTTACTCAGAATGAAAGTAGCTTAAATATCATTTCTTCCCATAAGACTCGATTCAAACAAGGATTTAGGAGTGTATAGCTGGAGTTATTTCAAGACCTGTGTCTCAAGTGTAAGGAGCATTACCTGCTAGACAGGGATATCTTTCACTTGACAAGTAGGACTGAAAATATTTGTACTCCTTTCAATTTATTTTACAAGTGTTAGTGCTTGCCCTGGCTAAATTCCAAGCAGCAGTAAGAGTGGATTTAAGGAAAGGAGTTGGAAGACATGAGGGATGTCCTCATGTGAAGACTCTAGATACTCTGAATTCAATTATCTACTTAAACATATTTTTTCTTTGTCACCTTGGCACATCAGAGTTTCTATCTCCTTTCTTTGAATTTAGTAAAAGAGAAGGATTGGTGGTTGGAGGATGGGGAATAATTGTACTTTTCAGAGGGCAATCCTATGAAGGCATCTTCAAGATTGTCAGATGTTCAGGGGTACTATTGGTGGGGAAAAATAAGGACCCAAGAGAACTGAGAGGCTGAGCTCTGTGAAAGATGTTGCAAGAGATGATAGTGGAATCGGAAAGAAAAAAAATGATTAATGGAGCAGTGTGTCTAGACAAGCATATGGACTACTTAGGGAAGGAGAGAAAAAGTCTGCAGAGGAAAAGAGACTAAAGAAATTGATAGGTGGTTGCTCGAAGTCCTAAATGATATTACAGTTATTTCAGCAGGGATTCTGAATCTCTCTCTCCATGTTTTGTGTCTCTGGAGCTGATTTACAGATTGAAGTATTTGTTGACTCAGTGTATCTGGCATTGAATTTGTAAATCCATCCTTTCTGTTTCAGTCAGGCATGACTGAGGGAACAACCTCTATAAGTAAAAGAAGTTACATGAATAACTCTTTCTTGAAATAAGGTCAGTGTTATCCTCATGTGACTTGAGCTGCATAGAAGGAACAAAGAACCTCCATCAACCTGCTGCTATTAGCAACATTGGATGCAGGCATATTTTGTTATAAGTCTCATCACAGTTTGCTCAATTTTCACAAGAACCACAGTACTTTCTCATAGAAATGTGTATCTGCATCACATTCACCCAGATGTAAAAGAAATTTTAACTTATTACAGAAAAACTTGTACTATTCCCAAAGCTCTGTTTTCATAATAAACATTTACTAAAAATTATTCTGGGATTCATATTCAGCTTGGTCTTTTTCATTGTAAATCTTAGGTGTTTTTTGTCACATTGATGCAGCTTATACATTTTTTGCTTAGTATCCTTTTCTTCTACGTTATTCTTTGGACTTCTCATTTCAATATATGATATTACTGACCTAAACTGCTATTGTCAACTACCTTTGCTATCCAAATTTTAAATGTAAAAACAAAATAATTAATAGTTGGTATAGCCTGCTGCTGTTTTCAAATAATATCAGGAATGATTTTTTTTTAAATGTGATCTTAATCTAGCTTAATTTAGTGTGTAACATTATTTTTCCTTTCACAGAAAGAAACAGACAACTCAGTAGATGGCCATAGAACAGCACAGTGCTGTTTTTTTTTTTTATTTTGCTGTAGAAAATGACAGTATCTTTTGAAAAATGAACATGCATAGAGTTTTCTGATTGTTACAATTATCCTGGACCAAATAATAACTAATCTCTTTAGAAATTTTATCAGTTTCACTGTCAGTATTGGTTAACATTCTGCACTGTGTCTATCTAAGCCCGGGAAGGCACATGTTTTTACATTGGAAGACCTACATTATTTTCTTCTCAGCTTCACAGAATCACAGAATGGCCAGGGTTGGAAGGGACCTCAAGGATCATGAATCTCCAACCCCCCTGCCACATGCATGGCCACCAACTTCCTCTTTTAATGCTAGACCAGGCTGCCCAGGGCCCCATCCAACCTGGCCTTGAACACTTCCAGGGACGGGGCATCCACAACCTCTCTGGGCAGCCTGTTCCAGCACCTCACCACTCACTCTGTAAAGAATTTCCCCCTGACGTCCAACCTAAACTCCCTCAACTTAAAAATATTTCCCCTTGTCCTGCAGTTATCTACCCTTTCAAAGAGTTGATTCCCCTCCTGTTTGTAGGCTCCCTAAATTATTTGTGACTACTCAGCAAAAATTAAACAGCTGCTTTCCTACCTGCATTAGGAAAACTTATATTTCTCATATATATATATATATTTTTTTCAGTTCCATGCATTATATTAAATCTATGCTATATGATTTTTACAAACATAAAGCCAGCTTCAAAAAATAGGACTTTTAGTTTGTGTAAAGCTTACAATATGCTATTATATCATCATGAAAATTCTCTCTACCGCATAGCTTCTTTGGTTTAGCACGGGGCCAAAAATAAAATCTGTAGTTATTATGGCAATTCTTAGCCTTGCATGCTCAGTGTGAGACTTGGCATATGGGAGTAAAATCCCAGTCCAAATTGATGATGAACCCAGCTATCTTTGCCTGCAGGGGCTATGGCAAAAACTGAGGATAGGGAAGGAGCAAGTGCACAAAGAGCACACTTCCCATCACCCAAAATAATGTTGAGCAATTCACAAAAGCAAAATCACAAGTAGTGTATGGGAATCCCAAAGCCTGCCTAAATGTTTCTATTAGAAAGCATTTATGTCATGCACATCTGAAAGACTTGTGTACAGATTGCTGCCAGTTGTGAGAGTAGAATGAGGTCAGCTACCATGTGTGCTGATGCTCTTGTGCTGGAGTCATCTCAAGGCAGAGGATGACCCCTCACTTCTTCTCAAAGGTTACACAGTGAATACATGATCTGCACCAGCCTCAGCAGACATATAAAATAGAATCGTTCAGGTTAGAAAAGACCGCTGACATCATCTAGTCCAACTGTCAACTCATAATTATAATGCTCACTAAACCATGTCCCCCAGTGCCATATCTATCCTTTTCTTGAAAACCTCCAGGGATTGTAACTTCACCACTGCCCATTGGAATGGGCAACCCATTCCAATGCTTCTGAGAAGAAATTTTTCCTAGTAAGCAACCTGAACCTCCCATGGAACAACTTGAAACCATTACCTCTCATCCTATTGCTGTTACCTGGGAGAAGAGACCAAGCTCCACCTTGCCCCGAACTCCTTTCAGGAAACACTGGAAAGTGATAAAGTCTCCCCTGAGCCTCCTCTTCTTCTGACTAAACAATCTGAGTTCCCTCAGTCTCTCAGCTGTTCTACCAACATTTTTTTCTTCAGGGCCCTGCCTCCAGGGCAGTCAATCACAGAATCACAGAATCACATGCCTTTGCAGGGCAGTCAATAGTGAGACTTGCATATCCTAAATACCTAGACTGATTTGCCAGAAAAGAAACTGAGTTTGATCTCCAAATGTAACCTCACATCTAAACAATACAACATACCGAAGCCATTAGCTCTTTAGCACTAAACTTAGCAATGAAGAATTCTCTAGATGATTTTTGCATTCCAGGGCTGCTACCACGCAAGTTTGATGGTGATCTGAGGAAGATCCAACATGCTGAACACACACACACATACATAAAAATTATGTTACTCCTCAAACTGCTCGGTGAGTTAACATTCTCCTTCAACATCCCTAATTAGGTCTTGAAAAATTCTGTGGTTTTACAGATGTTACTGCAGAGGTAACCACACTGGCAAGCAAGGTGGAAATAGTAACAGCGCTTTTCTTAACAGTACAGATGTCTTAATCCTTCTAGTGTTAGGATTGAGTCTGATGTTTCATATTAAATGTTTTCATCCACTTAAAGGTGTTACTGTTTTTTTCTGAAAAGAGTCAGATTTCACATGGGCTCAATTTCTTTTTCTCCTCATAGCCAAATGCTACCATACTGTCTTAGTTTCAGCTGGGATGGAATTGTTTTTCTTCAGAGTGTCTGGTATGATACTACATTCTGGTTCTAGGAGAAGAACAATGTTGATAACACCAATGTTTATAGCTGCTGCTAAGCAGTGTTGTTCAGAGCCAAGGTTATTCACAGCAAAGAGCCCAAGGAGCTGGGAGGGAACAGAATTAGGACAACTGACTTAAGTTGCCAAGAGGATATTCCATACCATATGACATCATGCGGAAGAAGTTTTGAAGGGGTGAGACTTCATCTCTCTCTTCTGCTGCTCAGGGACTGGCTGGACATTGGTCAGTGGGTGGCAAGCAATTGCTTGTTCATCACTTGTTATATACATTCATAATAATATAATATGGATATAGTCATAACTATTATCCTTTTCATTTTCTCTTTCTTAGTAAATAGTTTTATCTCAAAGTTCTACTTTTTTTACAAAGACAGGCTGAGGGAGCTGGGCTTGTTCAGCCCAGAGAAAAGAAGGCTGAAGGATGACCTCATTGCAGCATTTCAATACCTAAAGGGTGCCTACAAACAGGAGGGGAATCAACTCTTTGAAAGGGTAGATAACTGCAGGACAAGGGGAAATATTTTTAAGTTGAATGAAGGAAGATTTAAGTTGAATGTCAGGGGGAAGATCTTTACGATGAGAGTGGTGAGGTACTGGAACAGGCTGCCCAGAGAGGTTGTGGATGCCCCATCCCTAGAGGTGTTCAAGGCCAGATTGGATGGGGCCCTGGGCAGCCTGGTCTAGCATTAAAAGAGGAGGTTGGTGGCCCTGCATGTGGCAGGGGGGTTGGAGATTCATGATCCTTGAGGTCCCTTCCAACCCTGGCCATTCTGTGATTCTGTGATTCTGTGATTCTTTCTTTTTCCCTGATTCTCTCCCCCCATTCCATTGGGAATGTGGTGAGTGAGCTAATGACCATGTAGTGCTGGGCAATGTGCTGATGTGCCACAACACATAGCAAAAGATGAGTCTTTAAGTAGCTGAAGGACACCAGACACTGGTGTACTTTAGAGTGATCGGAATTCAGGCCCCACTGATATAACTTTGAGCAAAGCCTAGCTTTACAGATTAGGGTGAAAGTTCAGTCTGTGATACAAGTACAAAATAGTCACATGGTATAACATGGTATAATTTTCAAAAGTATTTGCAAGTAATGCTGGCAGCAAGTTTGTTTTGCTGTGTAATGACCCACTCATTCTTGTCTGTTCTCTTTGCCTTTCTTTTCTGCAATTTTTTTTCCCCCCTCAGACTAGGATCAAGGCAATGATCAATGGGTGCAAGCTGGAACATAGGAGATCCCACCTTAATATGAGAAAAAACTTCTTCACAATGAGGGTAATAGAACACTGGAACAGGCTGCCCAGAGAGGCTGTGAGGTCTCTTTCTCTGGAGACATTCAGAACTCATCTGGATGCATTCCTGTGTGACCTAATCTAGGAGGTGTTGCAGGGGGATTGGACTAGATGATCATTCAAGGTCCCTTCCAATCCCTGAGATTCTGTGATTCTGTGAAGGCCATTGTACATACTTTCCAGTGTCTCAGCTGCAGTTTAGTTAAATATATTTACACTTGTAAAAAAATAAAATAACCTTTTTTATCAAAATTCTGGAAGAATTTTATTTAATAGCTGTATACTGCTGGTGCAGCCTACTGGGAGTTTCTTCTGCTATGCTCACAGGTATAGCAGAAGCCATCGAATCCCTCAAAATCATGCTTCACGGCTTAGCTGCTAGCTTGAGTCAGTCAGAGGACACTATCTGAAAAGTTTCTAATTCACATTTATGTACTTCAAGTGGAAAAATCTCTTTCTGCATTTGATAAGTTATTCCCTTTGCTATTCCACTTATTGCTAACCTGAAAAGGACGCTTTTGGCTTCTTACCATTGGATTGTTTTGTATTTGTATACCAAATCAAAGACTTTTCTCACTGTGAAATAATGCATTCTCCTCAGACTCCCTGTAAAGCAGGCTCTCTGTCATTCCCTTCGTTCTCTTTAGAAACCTTTCTATTTTTTTTTTTTACATTTTCTTTTAAAATTGTTAATACTGGATTGTACTATTCCATCCAAAGCTTGTATACTGCTGCGAATGGTAGCTTCAAAGGTACCTCTGTTAACACATGCCGGATGCTAATGCTTCTCTCTCTCTACTTCTACCCAGAAGTTAGCTAAAGATGCAGACTAATGAGTCAGAAGGTTATTGATTTTGCTTAGTCCCCAGAAATACTGTTCATAGAACAGCTGATTCTGAGTCCACATCCCTTTTTGTGTCTCAGCTCTTTTCTCCATGTGGCAGTATGTGGCATGCCTGGAATGTGCCCCCTGTGTGGATACCCAGTGTCCTGCATCTTACTTGGTGCTGTCCTGGCTCTCTAGAAACACCAGAGATATAGCTGTGATGTAAGTCAAGGAGCTCTGGGGCTGCCTGGTGTCACAGTCAGTGGGCAAAGAGGGCAGGGCCTCCCAGCGAGGTCTATCCCACTGCCTGCATTGAGCAGCCTTGGTTCCAACTGCCGGGCACCTACCTGTGCATGGGCACAGGGCCTGTCCTAGGGATCAGAGTTAGGTCTGAGAAGGAAAAACAGGCTCAGACATAACCACGGGTTGGTTGACAACTCAGGCAGGTGGCAAATGTTAGAGATTCAACTTAAAGAAGCTCCTATAGGTGTCAGACTCTGCCTGAGTCCCACAGCCAGACCCCTGCGAGTGAGAATGCTCTGGAGGCCCTGGCAGCACATTGACTCTCATCACCAGTGGGAGCTTGAGGTTCAAACACCAACTTCTGCTTCATTTAATCCGTTAATTTATTTGCCTGTCTCATTCCTAAACTCTCTTTACCTATGGGGATGGGTAGCTGAGTGCTTTCCCCTGGTAACATCAGAGTCTACCTTGATGTAGTGGGAAGGATACTGGTATCTGTGCCCAAGGGCAGAGAAAAGGGATAGAGGAAGCAGTGTCTCTGGTGGTGAGTGCCACGTTTGTGGTACAGATACATGATTAGATTAATCTGGTGGTTATATTAGCCAGCGAGAAGAATAAACTCTCAGGGAACATCATATCCTTGGAGATGCAGAATCATAACAAGAATGGACATAGAGGCCATAGTCCCCATTTGAATTCATTCCAAGGTCCTAACTGATCACGAGTGCTAATTTTTGTGTCATCCTCACCTACTTTCTGGGAAGATAACTGAAAGTTATCTCACATGTAGCAACAGGACACTAGAGATGCCTCTGTGCTCTCAGCCCGAGCTGAGGAAGTGCCTGGCAGCATAGCATTCAGGCACTCCCAGGAAACATTTGGCGAGGTTGTAAGGACTCCTCCCATCTCTCATCGCCTTGTTGACATTCATGATGCTAATCATGACACTGGCTGTCCTTGCATGTCCTGTCCTTTCCAGACTGGTGAAATGCAGTGCTCTCTTCCTGCTCAGCATCAACAAGTGACAAGTAGTCACAGAGGGAGTGGAGCTTGTTTGTAAGAGCATCTCACAATGTGGTTTGAGCTCAACAAAAAAAATTACTAGACTACCACTTCTACCTGGTTTTTGGTACAAAAAGTTTGTTAAACCAAAAGTGCTTCACTAACCCACAAGGTGTCCTGAAGAAACTGTCTGTTCACTCTGAGTAGGTAGGTTTGTCATTTCAGGTGGAGATGGGGAGTGCAGCACTAATTCTGAGAGATGATAGCAATACAGTATTTCCTTAACTCAGTGATTGCAAAGCCATTCCCCGGTATCTATCTGTACTGTCTCTATTATTCATCTCCTGTCTATTATTATGGTTATCACTTACAATAAAAAGACATTGATTTACAAAATTGAAATTTATTAAAGAGGTATTGTGAGATGAAGAAGCCAACTAGAGCTCCACAGGGGAAAAAAGAAACTCAGTGGAGTGAGATGCAGGTGTTGGGTGGTGGCAATAGCTTGCATTCCTTCAGCTTTGTAACTCAGAGGCTATATTTCCTGTACTTGCCAGAGTATTCTCTACTACTGTTTCCAGTAGTTCTGACTTGTGTTTCATTGTCTGGATTGCTTCCAGCTGCACGTCTCTGCCCTTTTTTTTCTCTTTCGGTACTCTTTGCCATTCCTATGAGGATGACCATCCAGCTCAGTTCCTCAGCATCCTTGTGGCAGCAGTAGATGTTTTGGGAAAATATACAAAGACACATCTGGAGAGATCCTTTCCCAGATACAGCATCCTAACTTTCTGCAGTTGACAACATAGGATTTTTTCCACTTCTATTAGTGTTCTGTTGGCTTCTGGAGATAAAACCTACAAACTATGCACTGACTAAACACCCATAAGAAATTTTGCAAGGATGTGGAAAGGTATTGCAGAAATTAGCTCCTTGAGGTCACAGATGAGTTGAGAAAAACAGTTAATTGTTCCTAGTCCTTTTCCCACTTAACAACATATATTTAAAACTTAATTAATGTCTTGAAGCCAACGCTACATTTAAGGCCTTGGGTGCTGAGTATTTTTTCTTCTTGCTATGCAAGATCAGCATCTTAAACTTCTCTTGGGAATACTGAAGTAAAGAGATAGAAAAGGGAAAGCAGAGGAAGCATTTAGTGAAGGAAGTTAAGCAATTCCAGACTGAATCCTTGAGGGAATATCTTTCAAGAAGAATTTCTAAGTGGTGGGACGTAATCTGGGAAAATATGCAGTCAATATCTTTTATATCCCACTGAGAAGTACTGGTGAAATAATAAAGGAGTGCTTTATTTTCTTGGCACATTGAGTATTTTTCCCTCTGTGTTATATGAGCAAAGTGTTAAGCAGCCTGCAAAGTATTGCCTTTAAATATATGAGTGATAAAAGTCTTCAGCTGTTGTAAGCCATGGGATAGAGCACGGCTACTTCCTGTGAATTTTTACAGGCCTCTGCCAAGCTACCTCATTGCTGCTGTTTCCCATTTTCTAAACAAATAATGCTGTAATATGTAGCAAGACAGATTGGGCGTTAACCTGATATGTGCAGGGTACAATCTAGTACTGTGTCTGAACTAAAAGGTGGTCCTCTCATACACGCATATGGTAAGTCTATGTATCTGTTGCTGAGTCTGTGACAGCCAAATAAATTAGTAAACAATCCTGCTCTAGTTCAAAACCATAGGTATTAGCTGGAAAATAAGATAATTATTTCTGTAAGCTATCCTGTATGCCTCCTTTTTCTTTAGTTACTACACGTGTGTGTCACGTTTCATAGCATACATTCATTCATGAGCAAATAAGTATGTTTTGTGTGTTCTTGTTGTATAATTTACTCCTCTACTTTTCTATATGCTGGCATTACAGTAAATTAGTTTTCTCATACTGACTGCATTACAAACACTGCATAATACATTTCATATTGGTTTAATATGTTTCATTAATTGAATTTAATTGTGTGCTTTACAAAGATCAATGTACTATCATGTGCTACATCACTAAAATGAAAATGCTGCCGTCCTCAAGTGCAGTCTTTTGCTCTTGCTCTTGCTCTTGCCTTCAGCATAACCAGGGAACTGCTGAGTCATCGCCTGAACCTCTGATTGATCACCTGAGGTGAGCAATGAGTCAGCCACGGGACCACGGGTGAAGGCAATTCACCTGTGCTGCTGGAAGGGGTAGAGCCTGGCTCCACCTCTCCTAGACCCATTTAAGAGCTGACTAGCAGTGAGGAAGGATCTCTTCTGGAGATCCACTCTGCTGGAGTTTCATAAGCGAGCCCAGGATATGGGTAAATGTCCTATCTATTCTTTTTTTGTTATTATAACCTGCTTTGCCTAACTCTCTGGTTTATTTCATAATTATAACATCTAAATATTCATTGATTATACACCCTTTGGCAATACTAAAGGTGCCTACTTGAGTTATGTGAGGATAAATGAAGATAATTGCTGGATCTTACTGATATTTAAAAGAGGATCTCAGTGAGTTTGAGGAACCTTGTGATGCAGGTTCAGGAAACTATTTTTTAGGTAGCGAAACAAAAAAAAAAAGTCTTGCAGAGAGAGATGGAAGACGTTTTGGAAGCATGCTAATGAGCTAGGAGAAAGGCAGGACCCCTGCATTTTTACTCATAATGACTTTCATCCGTTGGAAAAGTAGGGACCAGAAATATTCATATAAAATTTAATGAAGTAAACACTAGTTTAAATTCAAGAGTGTTTTTTTTTTTTTACTCAGGAATTTGATAGGGATTAGTGTGCATGTCAAGTGTTTAGCTGAGTTTCTTTTCTTACAAAGTAATAAAAATTGAGGTATTTGAAGATTTTGAATTCTGTCTTTATATTAGGACTGGACCTGGACCAATGCTAGACTTTCAGGCAATTCATTGTACGCATTCTTTGCCTCTCTGGTCGAGACAAGCCATGGCTTCCTCACCAACTATGCAGCTCTTGTTTGACAGATAATAGATGTGGGAGTATAGCAAATCTTTTAATATTCAGTACTTTGCATTATGGATAGTAGTGTTCCAGAAGGTTAACAAGCATGTGGCTGTTGAGTGTGAGAATGCTTTGTATCTGTACAAGTCTCCATTTCCAATGCTCTGATGTGGTCCACTGGAAAGGGTTTGCACTACTACTAGAAAGCAGTACGCTGAGTTATCACTGTCAGGTATAGAGCACAGTGTATGTCTCCACCAGAGCAAAGTGAATTCTTGTAGCGTAATTCCTGTGCTTTCTCAGCTGTGACCCCACAAAGCAGACTTATGTTCCCTGACCTTTATGGCCTTGCTACTAAGGTCTTCTGAAAATCGCTGGGGTGTATATATCCTGAAGCACAAAATAATATGTAGCGTAACATTTATGCATTAAAATACACGCGCACACAAACTTCTATGTTCTTTGCTTCTTAGCACGTGAATTTACTTTTAGCTGCACAAAAATATGTTGCTCAAATGAGGCAGGTTAGCGGGATGATCCACTTCTCATGGAATCATAGAATACCCCAAGCTGAACTCCCCCAAATCAGCCCACCTTTGTTATTGATGCAGTAACTACTCCCAGTCGCATCTGCAATACACATATATTCAGATATTTTGTCCCTGAAATAGCAACTTACTCTGTAAGATGATATTTAAAACGTTTATTTATCTTTTCTGTCTTCCACGGGGAAAGGAATGGGAATTTTTAGCAGAAACTCTGAGGGGAAAAAAAAAAACATGAACCGATACACTGTAAACAATGTAAGTAGGTAACTCTAAAAATAATGCTTCCAGTAACTCCTGGAATGTACCATGGTGTTAAGGACAGACTCTTGGGGCCCCAGGATAGACTCGTACCTAGAGCGAGCTGAAAGAAAGAAGTACAATCAACATCTCAAATTACAGTGCAATGTGGCACAGATCTCTCTGATTCCTCACCAAGCCAGAAGGCATAGTCACGTAATAGTTTCTGGTTAAGTTAGGGTGGGGTCATCTGCTAAAATCTTTGTTTGCAAAACATAAACAAGTTTTTCTTCCTTAGGAAAGAGTGAAAAGGAACAATTTTAAGAGTTTTTTTCTTATCCAGGCCATTACATCAGACAGTTCAGAGCACAGCAGGACAGATAAGAGCTCAGATGAGGTTTCCATACATCAACGCACAAGAGGAGACGAGCTTAGTCATGAGTACTCTCATGAAAAAGTGTTTTTCTCTTCTTTCCACATACCCAGATAAAATAGATATTTTCTCTCAAAATTGCTATAGAATGAATCGTGTAGTGGCTCACTTAACACAGTCCTACACATTTGAACATGTGCCTGGCTTCTTCCATCTCCGCGTTACCTGGTATCTGCTTACACTATCTTAAATCAAGGGAAGCCTTTACTAAACACCATCATCTGCTTTGGGCACCCAGATCCCCGAATGTGGTGTTGCTGTGTGCTGTCCAGGCTTGAGCTCCCTTGAAGTTGCTACTGACTCTCCACTGTGCTTAGTCAATAAATAGCTACTAACCCTCTGACTTGCCAAGAAAGGCAGTGAAGTAGGATCGATCTGTTTGTTGCCATTAAGTAAAAATAACTAGATGATCTTAAATGTCCCTTCCAACCTAAGCCATTCTATGATCCTATGAACTGAGCCTAATTATGGATTTTTCTTGTGCAGGAAATGTGCAGATCATGGTCAGCATGTCTAGAGGTTTTATTTGGTCACACTACAGCATCCTGACATGCTAACATTTCATTGTCAAGCAGGCAGAAAAAAAATGACAAAACTCACCACAACTATTTAACAGCAATCTCTAAGAGATCTAAAGATAATGGAAAATATGAATAAAGGACAATTAATCCATTGTAAGAACGGTTTAGGAACTTGCTTAGGCCATGCTGTTAGTGGGAACACTGGCTTGTATACCCAGTTAATGCTTTAAAAATATATGAATTAAATCATAAGTAAAATCAGCATCTTAATCACTGGCTTCCACTGGTTGTAATATTTTGCATTTATTCTATTTTTTAAGAAATTGACAATACTGTTGTTCCACAAAGTCTTTCTCCATTAAAGCCCCTTATCTAACAGTAAAGTCACCACATTGTGCCTACAGCACTCTGACTCCTTTTCACTTTTTCCAAAGGACTCTGTAAGCACTTAAAGTATTGACAGCATCATTTTTTTCCCCAACATTTGAAAAATCTTCTTAAGAGCCTATCTTTTCCACTCACTATGTGCAGTCTTGAGTTTTCTTTTTTGCACTCCTTTTTGAAAGGTTCACTGGGGGAAACTACTGCTGCCTGTGAGGAAACAACAAAGCATATTTGAAAAGGCAGTTTTTAATAATACGTGGTGGTTTGTTTTTTTTTTTTTTTTTTTGCTGAGCTGCAAGTGGTTTGTGCTGTGCTGAAGGTTGCCATCATTTTACCAGCCAAGAGAGTGGGAGCCACGTGGCAAAGAGGATGAAACTGCCTTTACCCTGTTCAGACACCAGGACAGGAGCTTGGAATTTAAGAGGAATGGTGTATCTCAGTGTGAGCTGAGTGCAAGTGTGGAAACTGGTCTGGATTCTGACTGTAAAACTTTTAACATGATTGTTACTTAATACCATCAATTTTCGTTGCTACCATGCAGTTGAGAAGCTTGCTCTTAGCACTTGAGGCAGGAAAAAATTTAAAGAATAAAACCAACTGCCTATCAGAGGATCAAATGTACGAACAAGAAGTGCATCTTAATTAAACCTTACTTACAAAAAAGAAATTCAAATTCTAATAGAATAAAGCATATGTCCTGCCATGAGAGTGTTTGGAACTGTGCCCAGGACAGACCGACTGCAGTTTACTCCTACAACTGAGTCTGCAACTGTTTGTGTAAATTGTGTGAACTGTTAATTTTATGACTTGTTGTGAACAAGTATTTTACATCTTAAGCAGCCAAAGTAATACGGAGACAGTACTTGCCCAGAATAACATCTGGCAAACATCTTATAAAATTGATGCCAAATACTACTTTAATTTTGTGAAGAATTTTATTAGAAACATATTTTAAGAAAAAAAAAACAAATCTTGATGTTTTATTATCAAGCCATTCAGAAGAAAATTTGGGAACAGTGCTTTCATGGTTCTGTATCAGGAGAAGAAATAGCCTTAGCTAGATATGGTAAGTGATCAGTTCTGCATGCTGTGACTAGGACAGCTTTGGTAAATACATGTACAATAACATGTCCAAGATCATGAACATCTGTTCATAATCATCAAACTCAGAAAAAAAGATTACATTTATATTTACTTTTTATCTCCCCACAAACCAAATCTAGAACTTTTTACTGTGATCTTTATTTTCTTATTTAGTAATAAATAAATAGCAAAGTAGATGCTATATATTTTTCAACAAAACTGAGAAAATTTTTGTGATACATATAAGCATTTAGGTATGCAGAGGTAACATATTATTCATGACCTGGCTGTGCAAAATGTTATAATCAATTAACGTATATATTTTTGATAAAATTATATTGAAACATCCACTCCAGTAGTTGTAATTGTAGCAATTTTAACGTGCCTTATATTTGATAGAATATTCTCCTTCTAGTTCAAAGAAATCAAGATTTTACTAGGTATGTAAATGCACCAATGACTGTGAGATAGAAAGAAAAGGGCAGAAATATACTGCTTTAATTATCTTAAATAATTCAATGGAAGACATTGTGACTTCTCACTCAGGCAGTTTTAAAAATCTTGAGTTTGTTAGCACTGATTTAGCTTGAATTGTGCAGTATTACAAGAACAAAGAAAGCAGAGCACCATAACTATGCAAGTAAGGCACGACAGTTAAAATGCACATTCATTGAGCCCCTCCACATTTTCGGCTGGTAGGAATGGAGGTAAAATAAGATAAAGTGGAAGGATTTGGGAGAGTTGGTTGATGCAAGATTCAACATGAGCCTGCAAAGTGCATTTGCAGCCCAGAAAGCCAACCATTTGGCTTGCATCAAAAGCAGTGTGACCAGCAGGTCAAGAGAGGTGATTCTGTCCCTCTACTCTGCTCTCGTGAGACCCAACCTGGAGTGTTGTGTCCAGTTCTGGGGCCCCCGACACAAGAGGACACTGAGCTGTTGGAGTGGGTCCAGAGGAGGGCCACAAAGATAATCAGAGGACTGGAGCACCTCCTCTACGAGGATAAGCTGAGAGAGCTGAGGATCTTCAGCCTACAGAAGAGAAGGCTCCTGGGGGACCTTATAGTGACCTTCCAGTACCTGAAGGAGGTCTACAGGAAAGCTGGGGAGGGACTTTTTGTAAGGGCAC
This sequence comes from Chrysolophus pictus, assembly GCA_037305975.1. Taxonomy (NCBI): domain Eukaryota; kingdom Metazoa; phylum Chordata; class Aves; order Galliformes; family Phasianidae; genus Chrysolophus; species Chrysolophus pictus. Next base: position 35,998,442 of record CM074580.1, on the reverse strand, counting down.
ATAGCAACAAGATGAGAGGAAATGACTTTAAACTGGAGGAGGATAGATTTAGGTACTAGGAGTCGTTGTCTTAAGAATTGAGTGTGATATTTAAAAAAAAAAAACAACTTATTTTTCTTGGAAGAACAAGAAGTGTGAAAACTCAGCAACTGCAAACCAGCAGCAAAGATGGAGAGGATGAAGACTGTCTTGAACACTTCATCTCTGGCTTTCTTCTTTGTCATCTCCTATGCTGATGTTAAATGAGAGCTTGATGTCTATGAGAAATTAAAAACAAAGTAAATATTTTAATCATTTTAGTAAAAATCCTTTTAATACTAAGAACTTCTTGGTGTGGCAAACTCTCTGAGGGCTGTCTGACTTGCAATCTCAGGCAATACATCCAGCTCAGCTACAGCTTTGGTATTCTGGCTGGTGGGTTGATATTGTCTTGGATAGATTGTGTTTTATTATGGTGCACTGAGACAGACTTCTCTGTAGTTGGGATTTACTGTTTAATCCCAGAAAAAACTTTGCTATCTGTGGTAACAAAGGATATGGTTTCTGCAGAGAAATATCTGCTTTAAAAATGAATCTGTTCAAAGACAAACAGAACATTATTTAGGGTGTTTTGTATTTCCTTTTAAATATAAGTGCTGTATGTAGCTCTTATCACTCTGAATCACAAAGGTAAGATAAATCTCTCTAAAGCATGAAAATACATATATGGATTTTGGCACAGTCAGATTCCTAAAAAGAAATTGATATTTAAGAATCACTGTGTGTTTGTTTTACAAAAATCCTGTATTAGCAATGTTTGCTGCTTTGACACGTTTTCCCTGATGCTAGCTGAGCTTTGTTAGTGCTAACATCATTAAAGGCTTGTGGTATTTATAGTTCTTTTTCCCAAGAAGAGGATTTGGAAGGTCCTGACTGGATCCTCCATTAACAGCCATCAACAGCCTCCTACAAACAAGGTGCTCTTCCCTAGCTGTAAAGCTGCTGGGGTCAAAGCCCAGCCTCAACTTTATCCGATTTAACTAACTCTGAATCTGGAACACAGGTTCCACCTGAATCCTGAACTCAGGATCCATCCAAAGCTGCAACGGAGACTCGAGGAGAGTGGCCTTGCAGGGAAGCTGCTTAACTGCCCATGCTTTCCCAAAGAGTCTGGTTTCCTCATGTCTCTATCCCATTCTTAGCATGGTTCTCACAAGGTTTGACCTGAGACAACTCGACTCAGGGACCTGGCAGAAAATTACTCTTTCTGAATTGTTTTGTTTAGGAGTGCTTTTCTGCCACCTTGGCAAGCAGCTGTTGTGGATGAATCTGAGGTGTGCCAAAGCAAGTGCAGAAAAGGTGCAGGGGAAAAGACGGAACAAGTTGCTGGATCAGCTCAAGCTGTGACATGTACCTTTGCCCTTACATCTGCTTTGAGGATGACATAATATTAATGGTGCTGACAAAGGAGCTTGAGCAGATCTTGGAGTTGTAGTTGAGGGAGACATCGCAACACACCAAGCTGCCATGTCTTCTGCCAGAAGTCACTGGTGACAGAAGACAGGTTTGGGTGCAATGCTTTAGCTGCTGCAGGGCAGAACAAAGCCCCATGTGGTGAGGTATGAAAAACTCATTTTTCAGTTTCTAACTGATATTAAGAATACTATTCCCCTTTCTCCCTCTGAGGCTTTGACAATTCAGCTCTTGGTACTGAAGCAGTTTGGCTTCCGGAGAGGAAGAATCTGGAAACAACATCTTTAAGGAGTGAACAGAACATTACATGGCAGAGGGATAGCTCATAGATAATTGAAAGATATATGGTATTTAATTAAAACGTGGTGATGTCCACATGCCTGTGATACATGCACTGCAAACAACCCTTGGATGTGTCCATAGGTGCAGGTGACACCATGGGCTGCCTAAGTGCACACCTGATTCATGCCTTTATTGATGACCTGTGCAGCACTGTTACAGAATATACTGTGCCCTGCCCTACCTTTGTCTAAGGACTGTGGAGCAGATCTAAAAGTGCTCAGGAAGGTCACTGCCTGGTCTCACTCTGGCTCTGCTGTTCCTCTTGTCAGGGAGAGCATAGTGGGGAGTTCTTTGCTTCCTGCCTTGGCAAGCACCTGGCTTAGCTTGGGAGCCACTGCAGTCATGGTTCAGCATCTTTCCAGAGTTCTTGTCACTTGTTTCTCCCTGTGGTTTTATCTTCATGTGGAAAATTAATGGGTTGGCTGTCACTCTGCTTTGAGTGCTGTTGCAGGCGTTAGGGTGAATCAAGTCATTCTTCAAGAACATAAGCATGCTGCCCACCAGAAACCCAATTGCTGGTGAAAAGACACAGATTTTGTCACAAGTTTGACGTGACAAAAATGCATTAATGCAACAACGCAACAAAAATGTTTCCTAAATGTCCAAATTTATCACATTGACATTTTGCAGCTGAATTCATCTTGCAGCCCTCGCTGATTGCCATAGCTGCGTGTTGCTTATCATCCCTGGCTGATTTTTCAGATAAGCATTTAGGGAATCAGAGTTTTATCATACTAATTATAACCACACTTTAACATGGGTACCTAAATTGAGCCAAGTCCTTGGATAACCCACAGCTCACTGCATGTGCATATATCTGATAGTAATACCTCGCATTGGTCCTGGGCAGAAGTGTCAGGGAACAGCTCCAGAGGAACAGAGGTGTTCTTGGTGTTAGGCATGGGGATGCAAGGAGGACAGGCGTGGGATATACCCACCTGCTCAGGCCTCAGGTACAGGCTGGCTGTGGTCCCAGCAGGCAGTCTTGTACTTGAGTCGCAGTAATCCCTACTATCACTACAAGCTGGGGGGTGAAAGCGTAGAGTACAACCCTGCCAAAAAAGACTCAAGGGGGCTGGTAAATGGCAATCTGGATGTGAGCCAGCAATGTGCACTCGCAGTCCAGGATGCCAAGGGTGTCCTGGGCTACATCGAAGGAAGCATCGTCAGCAGGTACTCTGCTCTGGTGAGACCTCACCTAGAGTACTGCATCCAGATGTAGAGTCCTCAGTTTTGGAGAGACATGGAGCATGTCCACAGGAGGGCCACAAAAATGATACAAGGGATGGAATATCTTTCCTACAAGGGCAGGCTGAGAGTGTCGGGGCTGTTCAGCCTGGAGAAGACAAGACTCCAGGGAGACCTAAGAGCAGCCTTTCAGTATCTAAAGGGGGGTGATAAGAAAGAATGGGACAAACTCTCTAGAGGGCTCTGTTATGACAGGACAAGGGGAAATGGCTTCAAACTAAAAGAGGGGATATTTAGATTGCATATAAGGAAGAAATGTTTTATGGTCATGGTGGTGCGGTACTGGGAACAGGTTGCCCAGAGATGTGGTGGACATGTGGTGCCTGGAGGCATTCAGGGTCAGGCTGGACTGGGTTCTAAGCAACTTGACCTAGCTTTAGCTGTTTCTGTTCATAGCAGGACCAAACATACCTTTAAAGGTCCCTACCAACTCAAAAGATTCTGTGGTTCTATGACCCCAGACCTGATGGTAAAGGAAAAACGTCCTGCCTAGATGTGGTCTTTTGGGGTGAAACCGGAAGGTTCTGGCTTCTGGAGGGCAGCAGAAGTGAAGCTGATCCCCGTGACAGTACCACACACAGACTCAGTCACAGCCATGGCCACGGGATCTGGGGTGCTGAGGTGCTGATGGCCTTGCATAGTTGGGAGGAGAGCAACGCGGCTCGGAGCGGCCGTACTTAACTGACCCCGGCCGCTGTCTGCTTTTTGCCCTGACTGAACGGAACATGAAGCTCAGCCGCGACGGGCTGCCTCGCGTGGTTCTGGCGCTACAGCGGGGTGCTGGCAGCCCAGCCCAGGGGCTGACTTTGTCGGCAGCGCCAGCAACGCAACAAGCCCTGTGGGGTGCATAATTAGGGGAAGCGCTGTTTTATTATATAAATCTCTAACGAAACGTTGTGTTCTTTGCCCTGAGAAGCTGCCCTGATGCCCCGTGAAATGTTTTCGTCCGTTGCTGAGATTGCCCTTGCAGCCGCTTCGGGAAACGAATAGAAGCGGCAGCAGCAGAAGGAGCAGAAGGCCCGTGGACACTCCGGACTCGCTCGTAGTCGCGCCGCGCCGCCGACATGCCGGCGGAGAATTCCTCAATGGCGCTGAGCCCCGCCCCCTCCTCGGAGGGGCTGTGCCGGCTGCCCGCAGCCACGCCCGCCCGCTCGCACGTGTGGAAATGCTCGCTGCTTGTTCCCCTCGGGCAGGCCCCGCCCCCCGAGCGCCTATTGGCTGCAGTGGATGCAGGGGGCGCGGTGGAGGCGTGGCCCTCCGTGCCGGGCGGGCTCCACCCACGTGCGGCGGCGCGGCGGGAGCGGGCGGGCTGCGAGCACACATCCCGCACGTAGCCCGCGTATTAATCAGCGCGGGGCCATCTGCCGCCCGCTCCTTAAAGCGCTGGGGTCTGCGGGCGTCGTGAGAGAGCGGTTCGGTGTTGTGCGGTAACAGCGGTATCAGCGGTATCAGCGCGGGGCTCCGACAGCAGCGTCGTCCCTGAGGTGCGGGGCTGAGCCGAGGCGCGGAGCTGCGCGCAGCCCGTCCGGGCGTCTGCAAAGTTTGGTCCCGTCCCGGAGTCCCGTCCCGGCCTGGAGCCGGCGGGCATCACCTACCGAGGCGGGTGCCTGCAGGGCAGCAGCGCGCCCGTCCCCGCCGCGCCATGCCGCTGGGGCACATCATGCGGCTGGACCTGGAGAGGCTCGCCCTGGAGTACGTCGTGCCGTGTCTGCACGACATCGGTTTCTGCTACCTGGACAACTTCCTGGGGGAGGTGGTGGGCGACTGCGTGCTGGAGCGGGTGAAACGCATGCACCGCGACGGTGAGCTGGCCGACGGGCAGCTGGCTGGTCCCAGCCGCGGTGTCGCTAAGAGGCACCTCCGCGGCGACCAGATCAAGTGGATCGGGGGCACGGAGGAGGGCTGCGAGGCCATCAACTTCCTTCTCACGCTGATAGACCGCCTGGTGATGTACTGCGGCAGCCGGCTCGGCAAGTACTACGTAAAGGAACGCTCCAAGGTAAGCGGAGCTGCTCGCGGCTGCGGGAGGTTCCCCGCTCCCGGCCCGGGGACGCCCCGTCGGGCTGATCCCGCGGCGCCGCTCCGGGCGGCACCGCGAGCGCTGTCCTGGGGACACCCGCGGCGGGCGGGGAGCACGGACGGCTTCCCGGAGTGGGGCCTCGCGGGGCGACAGCCCGGTGCCTCGTCCCTAGTGCCGCTCCCTCGTCCGTTGATGGCATTGTGCTGCGTCCCGTCGGCACCTCGCTTTCCAGCTGCGGGAACCGGCACCGCCGTGTTGGGAGTACCCTGCCAGAACAGCCCGGCCGTGAGCTTGACTGTCCTTCAGGGACTTGGTCCAGGTGGACGGGGAGCCCCTCCGTACGCGGCTGGATCGGGCTGTTGGGCTACTCGTGGCCGTGCGGCAGGGCTGTCCTGACTAGTTTCAGTGTTCGTGCTGGTGTCCTACAGCTGAAGAGGCTATCACTGCTCCCTCCGGGATTTGGCACAAAGTAAGAGATGCTCTGTCTTAGTACGGCAAACTTTTTTTTTGGTAGGAGAGAGTCTATATTTTGTTCCGAGACTCTTTTGTTTGGGAATGAAGAGGACCCCTGCTGTGTATTACCGTTGTAGATTTCTTTCCCAATGAAATTTGGCCTTTTTATGTCAGTAATTAAGTTTGGCCTAACTTCATTATTCTGTCCTTGTCTTGCTGTGGTGAAGCAGGCTGGTTTGGCACCAACTTTATTTCTTTGTCCTGAATGTTGAAAATGTCCTTGTTTCTTTTCTTTTTTTTTTCTTTTCTTTTCTGACTTGAATTCCATAATGTCGTATACTTCTAAAATGTCCATGTCTTTTTTGGAAGTGCAAGAAATAAAATTATGTGGTTTTTTTTTTTTTTTTTTTAAATTAAAAGACAAATGAAAGGCTAAGTATTTGATTGGATCCTAACTTGCAACAAACTGTAGGGATGTGGTGATGGGATTCTTTTTTTCTCTACAGAAAAATGAAGGAACTAACATGCCACATTTACCAGCTGCTAGGGAACCCCTTAGAACCTGTGTGTTGGAAGGCCCCCACAAACTTCCACACAGTGATGGGAAAAACACAAGGCTAGAGCACAGCTTTATTGTGCAGTCCCACTGAACTGCCCATCAATGTGGTTAAAGCTTGGGTAGATTTAGTTAAAAATGAGTGGATCAGCGTTCACTCATTTGTGGTGTAAGGAGGTATAAATACCCAGTCTGCTTGATCATGCATCTAAAGGCATCTCAGATCCTTCTCTGGGTGGCTTCTGTTTGCCTGGTTTCTGAAGGTTCAGTGCTGTATGTTAGCAAGGTATCTGGGGAAAAACTCAGCTAGATGTGGGAGGGCTGCTGGTGCTGGCTGGGGAGAAGGGTCTCTTGGGATGTAGAGTCTTTGAAATGGAGTTGTGGTCTTGCCACAACTTTGTGCCAACAGCGGTAACACATGACAGAACTTGTTTTATAAATAAGTACCAAGCTGCTTGCTATCGAGCCTTTTGGCCCTTGTGATTCACCAGGGAAGTATCAGACTCCAAGTAGTATGTGAAAATGCTGCACGAGAGCATGAGATTGAAAGGGGCTCAGTATGGTTTGCAAAACTAAATGCAGAGAATTTTCCATCTGAAATTAAGAGTAACCAATCCCTTAATGATAATAATATAAATGCCATAGATATGGGAGTAGCAGCTGTCATCTGTAGGTGGCATGCGGGTCACCTTTGCCAGGAAGATTATTCCCATGACTAATGAAGTGACTCCTGCAGTGCATGCAGGCTCCCACGTCACCTATGGACATTCTCCTTCCACCATTAAACCAGCCCTTTTTGCTTATTTTCTGAAGACTTGTGAACACATATGCTGAATTTAAAAGTATGATTTTTGTGTGTGTGTATTTTTGTATTATAAACTGTGCACAGAAATGGATGCTTAGAGAACCTCTCAGAGGGAGATGTTTCTGAGCAACTGGGCCAACACTTCTTAGATAGAGATGTGCTATTATTTATTGGTTTGGGAAATAAATATTTGACAGTTGGGGCTAAGAGTTCCATAGCAATCTGCAGAAGGTGTAAGCCTTTGGCTAAATGGTAACTCCCTTGTAGTGGAAGTGAATTGGCCTCATCACTATTTATATATTTAAGCTTTTAAAATAATAGTATGTCTTTAATCTGCAGCCTAAGTATTGGAAAAGTGGGAGAAGTTTTCTTAATAAATGAACTTTTATGAGCTAAATGTCTGCTTACTGTAATATGCTTCATGGGTTTCATTTTTTTGTAGGTAAACAAATGTCAGAAGACAAGAAAGACTCTTGTACAACAAAGGAAGCTTTCCTTGCAGCTACATATGAGAAATGAGTCAGAGTAGGATTTTGTTGTTTCCATATGACTTTCAACACCATTGCAAGAAAGTTGAGATTGCATCAAAGAGAATGGATGGAAGTTAAACTTTTACAAGGGTACCGGATACATTTAAGAGCCGTTGGTTGGTATTTGAGGGCTGATAATGAAATGTAACCTTTCATCCTTGCAAAGCAGTGATCCAAATTTATCTTTGGAACAAGTCATATTTAAAAATATTAGCTGACACGGTTAAAAGATAAAAATAACCAGATAACATCCTTCTAGAGTGCTCTTCTAATGCAGACCCCACGTAGTATTTGTTGGCTTCTGCATTCTCTTAAAGTAGAGTTTCTATTTGGTAGGAAACTAATTTGGTGGTTCCCTTTTTGCAGTGGATAATGTCTGAGGATCTCGCCAAGATGTATTTGAGCTGGGTTCAGTCTTCTTGGTATGAGGAGATTGACATCCTTGCACAGAGAGACTCTCTGGCCCAAGGACAGATGTCATATTCTGATGACCTATCTACATGTTGTAGGAACTCTGGAACTTGGTAGGGAGCGGCTGATGAGCAAGGCAGTAGCATACCATGTGAGGCCAATCACTTGGAGTGCCCTGAAACCAGTGGCACCTCAGGGGCTGCCCATGAAGTGCTGCAGCATCTAGCTCCTTCTGTCCCAAAGTCTCTCTTGGTGATAGTTGGGTTCTTCAGTGGCTCTTGGTGCTGAAAGTCTTCCCATCTGTGGAAGGCATGAAACCACCTGCGTGTAAGGCGTGGAGGTGACACAGGGGCCTGCTAAGTGTTATGGAATGATCCAGGGGCAGATGTGAAGTTCTGCAGATGAGATGTCTTGTGAAAAATCCCTGTGAGTTATAAGTAAAGAATCCAAGGCAACAACAGTTAAAAAAAAAATAGGGTAATATTTGCTAACAGATACAAGAAATGTGATTTTTAGGTTGGAAGCTGCAGGTGCTCTAGTCGTGGTGGAGTTTGCCTTTCAGCAGCCTGAGTGGTACTGCAGAGCTGAAGGAGCCCTGGGTGTGTGCAGTCTTTCTGGTGGGAGGCAGAGGATCTTGCCTGTCCCTGAGGGGATGTGGCTATTCCCCTGTTCACACTTCTCTGGAGAAGAGTGGCGTTCCTCGCAGTCAGGCAGGGTGCCTGAGTGATGTCTTCTGCCAGCATCTGCTGCTCTGGGCCACTTGTGTAAGGTCAGCACTGAGGCCCAGTGTGCACTGGTCCCACAGATGTGAGGGCCTGACAAGCTGGCTTGGTAGAGCTTGGTGTGAACTCTGTATCCTGGTCTTGGCAGTGGCACAGTCTGCTGCATGTCACTGATACCCTTCTGGTGCTGTTGTGAGTTGAAATCTATGTGAGGGTGACTTGTGGGGGACCTTGAGCTGCAAAATGAGGCAAGAATCCTTAGTCCTAAGAGCTGACATCTATTGAAGAAAGCCTGAGGCTGACATTTTAAGCTCAGAATCCAAGTGATACTGTTCAATATCAAGTATATGGCCTGAAGTTAAAAGATGTTTTCAATATGAGCTTCGTTTGCTTATAAGTCCCTGTGGGATGTGAACTCTTTCGAAAACTGTGCTTCAAAAGCTTATTTTGGGCTTTTCACTCTTCTTCTGGGACACTTTCTGCATCCTCATGATGCGTACCTCCCAGAGCCTGGTGGGCTCTCTATGAAGGTCACGGGAGAAGCAGGCACTGCATGGCTCATGAGTGACAGCTGAAAAATGAGTCAGATCCTTCTTGTGTGTGTTCATAGGTAGGTTTTGGCCCGTCTAGCAGGTTGTTACCAAGATTTCTGTTCCTGAGGATTTAAGAAATACATAAGATGTCACAGATTGGGTTTTTTTTTTCTTCTTCCAAATTCATCAGATCAGATAATGAGACAAAACAGTTTTGTATTTATTTATGAGAAAAAGAAAAATTCTATTCTATGCTCATAAGAATTCAATTTCTGTCCATTGCAATTAAAATGGGAAGAGATGCTGCTTTTTCTGATTTGAGGTGCAGATGTAAGGAGCAGGATAGCGGAGCTGAAGATCTGCCTATAGAAATATACTGGCTCACTGTTCTTCACAAAGGATTTCTGATACTTGTATAGCAGCATGCCTTGCAATTAGTTGACAATGGGAGGTCTGATGCATACTGCCATCCAGAAGAAATATGCATAATTTTTCTTTCTTTTTTTCCTAATCAAATGCACATGTTCTGGCATAATGGGTAGGTAGGTTCAAATCTGTTCTTCTGGCTGGCTGCCGGCAGAGTCCAGAGCCACTGGAACTGTAAATACAGCAGACAAGTCGTTTTATGATATCAGACTGAGGAATTCGGCATTGGCAGGGATCCTGGAGTGGTTGCTTTGGCTCCATGTCAAAACTGATGTTTATATCTGTGTTTGTCAAGCAAGATTAGTTAGCTTGGTTAATTATACACAGGAATGTATAATTTTTACTTGACAGTCAGAGCAATAAATGAATATAAACCTGGATATATTAGCTTGCTTTTGTTTTTCATCAAATTATTCTCAATGACTTTCTGAAAGTTTCAAAATACGCTTATTTTCTGCAATCTATCAGCAGGGATAGAGTATTCGCAAATTGGATCAATATTTTACAGACAATGATGCATGTGCCCACAAGTGAGCTCAGGAGCGTGGGTGGCCTTGGTAGGATGTTAATGGAGCTTGTACTTAAGCTGCTTATAAGCCACTTCACTTCAACACCTAAGCTTAGTACCTGTTTCATGTCATCGCTCCTAAGAACCTGAGTTCAGTGCACCGATGATAGGCTTACTTCATGGTGGAAGTGGAGAAACTGCACCATCCTCAGTGAGTGTGGCACCAGAGCCTCTGCCAGCCAGTGGCTGCTGTTGGCCCTCCTGCCCAGGCCTTGCTGAGGAGAAGTCTGAAATCACCCACTGGTCTCCTTGAGGAGCCTGTCCCTGCACTATGCAGTCAGGATGCGGAGGAAGACAGAAGATGGCTATTTCTGCAAGATAGGGGAAATGAGTGGAGGTTAGATGGCATGGAGGGCACAGTGTTTGTGCATGCATTTGTAGTGTCAGGGTAGTTTATTCAGTATTTTTCATGTCTGTAGTTTTGCAGTCAGGCAGTGCTTGATGAGATTTATTAGACTCCTGAGCTATATAATGATGGCAGAGCAGTGAGGTTTTTCCACAATCTTCCACGTACTGGTAGCACATCTTCCTCAGTACCTGCTTACCCACTGCAATAGCTGTTTTGGTACCAGTCCATTCCAGTGCTGCTATGTCAGCTTGTAAAGCCAGAGACTTGCAGGTGAAGCCATAATGATGTGCATGCCAATATCCCTATTACTCACAAGTCCTAAGTAAATAGGTGCCTCTCAGTTTGTTTTTGTATAAGGGCTTATTGCTTGTTAGCTGTCGATGTAAGCCTTACCCAGCTGTGTGGGGAGGAATGTGGTAAGCAGGTGGCATGAGTGCCACTTGGGTCATGGTGTGCTTGTCCTTTGGACTCGATGGGTGTGTGCGGCACTGTCAGGCACAGTGTCCTTGGGAGAGTTGCTAGGGAAAGCTGTGGGACTCAGAGGGCAGTGCCCCCCACTGCCCCTTTGCCTGGCAAGGAGGGATGAGCTGACAGCCTTTTTCCAAGGTGGTTATTAATGAACAATTGAGTTCATTACAGCTCAGTGCTAATAAAGCATACATTTAAATGAAGATGCATTGATGCTGGTAACACTGATGCAAGACAACATGTACACAATAAAGTGAACTTGTTCCTTTCTATTAAGAATTCCAGCTGCCTGTGCTGACTCTGATGTCCCTACTTGATGACAAAGTAAACTCTTGCTTCATCAACTTCCAGACTTACTTGATTAGCGCAGCCTTATCCTGGATGTTGCCTCCTGAGCATTTGTCTTAGATTAATCCCTGGAAGCCTCTTCTCCTCCCTTTTCTCTTCTGCTACACCTTTTCATCTTCTAGACAGAACTCTTTTTTTTTTTTTTTTTTTTTTTTTTTTTTCTCTCAGCAGTGCTGGTGGTGATGGGGCTTAGCAGGCTGCCCAGGGAGGTGATGGAGTTACCCTCCTTGAGGTGTTCAAGAACCATGTAGATGTGGCACTGCAGGACATGTTTTGGTGAGGATGGGCTGGTGGTTGGACTGGATGATTTCACTAGTCTTTTCCAACATTAATGATTCTATGATTCCTTCCCACATGTGGAAGGGATGGGGCAGAGGGAAGATAAAATCAGAAAGGAGATAAAATCACAGTGACCCAAACATGAATGCATTTTTAATAGATGAAAAATTGGCACTTGCTGAGTGGACTGGGCACACTTACAGCTCAAAACTTACCAGATATTTCAAGATGACTCTTACAAAGTACTTTTAATTATTATTATTAAATACTTACTTTTCTAAGAAGTTTTCTTCTGCTTCTGTTTTAAGGATTGCCTTTCCCTCATTGTGTTATAGGTAAAAGGTAAGTTGTCCTTCGGCACTAGCAGGTCACACAGTGCTTGTCCACCTTGCAGTGGATGGCTTGTGAGAATTAGGAGGTCAGGAAGGAAAGCTGGTGAATAAGTGTTGCTGGTTTTAAACTTATGGAGGAAAATATACACATGGCAACTTGAGGGAATTGGGAGCCCTTCATTGGATTTATCATGACTGTAATCCTTCTGTTTCAATGCTGAGAACTGAAAGCATTGTTAGAAGGCTGTTGGCAGCATAAGACTCCCTAAGGATCTGGAAAGGCTTTATTGGATTAGTAGGGGAGATGTAGGGTTGAGGTGCTTTCGGAACTGCTCCGGTACCTGTGCAAGGGCAGCTGATATTTCCCTTTGGTGGGCTCAGGGTTATGAATAACTACTGCAGAGTGGCTTTACAAAAGGTTTTGATTTACGCTTTACATTAGGTAGCAATTTGTTTCAGATCTTTTATTGCTTTGAAAAGAGACGACAGGGAGTTGGTCAGGAAAGCAAGATCTCTCTAGATGTTTAGATAGTGAGGAGGAGGAAGAAAAATAATGAAGGAAGCTCCTGCCAAGTAGACTGTCTCCTGCTGCTTAACTATTCACAGGCATGCCATTCATATACCGCTCCTGCAGTGGTCTGGAGAGCTGTAAGCCCCATTTCCCCTCTGTCACTCAATCACATCTGCATCTTCTGTCCCTCAGTGACAGAGGAGCTCTTCCCCCACAGTCATTTTTTTGTCATCATTGTGTTTCGATAAGATGCACAGATGAGGAAAATCAGTGCCATCACAAAACGCTTAATGGAAAACATTTGGTTACAGAAGCAGCTCGTTGCTCTAATTTTGCACAAGTAAAATAGTGCAAGAGATTTTACTGAACATAATGATTCCATGAAAACTCAGCAAACATTTGTGCCACCAGCCACCCATGGCACAAATGAACAGTGTAGATTAGAGGAGTGTATATAGCAAACTGTCTATACAGTCTAGAAACAGTTTGCCCAAAGCTTTGTCAGCTGGAAATGGCAGAGTAACCACATCTTTTGGCATACACCAGAGAATTGCAACCTACTTTGCAGCAAGGACTAACTTTTTAAAATATATATATTAAAAATATATATGTGAATATGAAGTGTGTGTGTGTGTATATTTCTCATCCTTTTTATCAGAATACTCTTTACCTTTTTTTTCAGATCTGACTGCCCAAACAAAAATCGTTTGCATTTTTTCACTTCTCTAAGTCACAATAAGCTTTGCATAGACCTTATTTCTTGCACTGTCACTTTTTTGTAATACAACTTGGTAAGACAAGATAAATGTTTCTAAAGATTTGACTCCACATCAGGAACTCACTGAAGGTTTTTTTTTTTTTTTTTTAAAGTCCATTTGAAATCAATGAGTCTGAAGCACATCCTCTTGTGCTTGGCTTGGACTGTGCTACAGTATATAGACTACTTCAGGAAAAGTTGTGATTTCTTGTTCTGCCCTAATTCTTCATCTGTTTTGTCTTGGGTTTGAAACAGATTTTTGTTCGCTGCTTGGAAGGGAATAAGGAGCCTTTCTTGATGAAAAGCTAAGTATGCATGCTGTTCATACTGTAGATGGCAGTTAGGATTTGTTTCTGACTTTTGTCTCTCAGCAAACCTGCTTGTATCAGGATAGTTATCCCAGCAGTGCATATGGGGAAGTATATGCTGGCCAGTGCGGGCTGGGGAATGCTGCCTGAGTGGGGAGAGCCTGGGATGCACAGCAGTGTTTGGCAGTTAGCTCCAGGCTGGTGGAAAAACATCCAAAACTTGAGAAATTTGGTAGGAGTATGCTTTTTTTTTTTTTTTTAATGGTACTTTAAATCTCAGTTCTCAGCTTTCCCATTCCTTGGTTAAATTGTACTTGTTGTGTTTGCTGCTGCAGACTATGTAAAGTGTAACTACATCTTTCCCTTCCAGAATCTGGTAGAAGTAGTTTGAAGGTGGAAAAGGGAGGAGCTTCACTGTAAGTGCTGTAGCATGTCCTTCCACTGAGGTATTCAAATCATGGTATCTGACTAGCCATGCATGAAGAGAACAGGGTCCCCCAGGATGTACTGATAACTTCATTCTTTACAATATTTGCCATTGCTTCCATTTTCCTAAGTTAACGTGAGTTCTGCTTTCCTCTGGCTGTGCAGCATGTGCACGGTGTCTCTGGAGCTGGCCAACAGGAAAGGTCAATGCCTGGTTAAGTATTTTACATGCTTCCTCTTTGCAGAGGAGCAATGAGAGAATTTGCAAATGCAATTCCTTGCTGGCAAATGTACTGTAATTTAACATACGATAGTTTTCAAAGGCTGACATGTCAAGGTTTTGCATTTCACTTATATTTCCAAACACACAACCTGGCACCTAACTAGTGACTTAGAGGTTCAGTGCCTGCCTGACACTTACAGAGATAATTTCTTGGCAAGGATGAAAATGTTGTTGACCTGTATATTGGTGTTTTTTTGTTTTGTTTTTAATTAATATGCCTGCAAGTGATAGAAATACTTCGTATTTCTTGTTCTTCATGTTACAATTTGTCTTCTGCTAGGTCTTGATTAAAAACCTGTCTCACTGCTTACAATCCACAAAACAAACTTCAGCTAAGCACGATAATTAGGCTGCAGTTAGGAAAAACAGCAGCACTGTTGCTGTTTTTGGTGACCAGATATAGAAATGGTGTCCATTTTACTCCCAAGCCTACTGATGCTTCCATACCCCTCTATCTCTGACTGGCCCCCATATATGTGTATCACGCCCTTTGCCAGGGGGTTTCCTACCCCCTGTCCTCTTGTCTCCATCCCAACAAGCAGCAGAGGTAGGGACAGGGCTGCTGGCCCTGGCTGCCCAGCAAGTACCCCCAGGGAGCAGCTCCCATCCAGCCCTGTCAGCCACACCTGCAGTGGCTCTGAGGACACACTGCTCCCATCATGCTGGATGCCAGAGAGGAAAGCTTTTGGAGAGGAAGAGGAAAATGAAGGGAACAGAGCCAGAAAGACCTCTCCAGGCTTTCTGCATCCTCAGGAAACGTCCTGAGCCCACGCTAGAGACCACACCTCCTGCTCAGCGCTTGCAGTGCTTCCTGCAAAAACTACCTTGCACGCTGAGAAACACTATTACTTTAAGTCCTGGTCCCAGATTCTGTCTTGAGACCTTCTGAAGTCTGTTGCTGTGGGAGCTACTGGGTAAGGCTGCAGGAAGCAACAGAGAAGCAGAGTGAAGGGAGCTGGGAAGGAAACTTGCAGCCATGGCCACATCCTACACAGGGCCACCGCCTGGCTAGTGTCTCTCTGTGTGTGGCCATACTGCCAGCCTGTGGGGCTGGGCTTTTTTTGTCAGGTGGTGGCAGCATAAATCTGTGGGAGAGCCTTGACCAGCAGGAAAAAAAAAAAGTGGGATTTTAGCAGACTGAGTTCACATCTGGACTCTGGTGCTGCCTGGCAGCTGGATTTTAAGACTAAGCTTCCTCAACTTTGGGTCGAGGGCTTTTGTAAATGGTAACATGCAACTACAAGGGTGTACAGATAGATGGAGCTCCATTTGCCATGTGCATTCATATGTGTATCTACGCATGCTTTCTTTGCTCAGAGTTGCCTAGTTCCTGTTGACGCACATCTTGCTGATATGAGCATCAACTGTGGATGGTGGGCTGGGGGCACAACCACACTTAAATGAATAGATTTATTTATTTACTAATATGTTTTTATTGCCTAACCTTAGAACAGGTGTATAGTTATATCATCATAAACGGCCTTGAATTTGAACAGCTTCTCTCTTTTTCTGTGGGGAAAAGTGCTGTGTCACTATGTACACGTTCACCCCCTTTTATTGCACCCAGACTCAACAGATTGCATTGGTGTGAGGTACAAGGGTAGCCAAAGCAGGCAAAGCCTTAGAGATAAAGATTGCTTATGTTGTTTAGGCACAGCAATATTACTTCTGATGGTAATTTATTATAGGTAGCTTTAATGAGTTTACCCATAAATATTAATTTACACAAAGTCTTGTGCAGGGTAAGCGTGCTGTTAGCTAGGCACTGTCCTTCACAAAGGTGGGGGGAGCAGGAGGCGAGTGAGACAGCTTCATTGCAAAGTTAAAGTAGGAGATAACTGGTTTCATCAATTAGCCTTAATTTGGCAATACTGCTGTGATAACAAACACTTGACAACCATTCAGCTCAGTTTTAGTGCAGTAATGTCTGAGCAGCCTTAGAAGCCTGAATGGCTCTAACAGCTTTGTGAGCAACCTTGAGGCACTTTTAGGTTACTGCTGTGTGACAGTGTTCCGTCTGGACCCTGCCGCCTTCGGTAGCAAGGAGGGACACATGCTGCTGAGACAGGGGTGAAGGGAAGTGCCTGTCCCCAGTGAAGTCGTCTTCAAGTTGGTGGTGGTTCACAGCCACCTTTGGGGTGAAATGTTTGAGCACATTGAGCACAGTAGGTGCCACTTAGCAGGTATTAGGGGATAAAGCCTTATGGGCAGCACTGTTCACTCACCCTGGGCCCACAGGTTTAAAAGTGAATGACAGGTAACGAAGAAAAGGAGCTTTGGTCAGCTCAAGCAGTTCTGATAGCAGCAAGAAACCTGCAAGGACTAGCTGTGGTGGCTGTCTTTCTTGGCCTTTTTTTAATGCACCCGTAAGAGCTTTGAAATACACAGAAGTCTTGAAATGTTGCAGTGAAAAGCGTGGTGTATTCTTCTGGGTGATTACTAAGTAGCAGAACTGAAAAGGTCTTAATTCCTGACAACGGATGCAAGAATGGAATTGTAAAGGAGCTATGACCTTATCTTCTTACAAAATAGGTGGGAATATCCCACGGATGTATTTGCTGGTTGCCATGCCTTTATTCCCCACTGGGAGCCTGAACACCCAGGGACATCCTTACATATTTCCTTAATGAGCCCACATTGACGAATCCCCTTTCCGCGGGAGTGGCCTTCTCCCTGCCCCCTGGGGCTCATTACAGAGCTTACTACATCTGTGCTGGATGTGCACCTGCACTGGATTTGTACCCATGCTGGATGTGCACCCACGTTGGATGCATGTGGAGCTTTCTCGTTAGTGCTAGTCATCCTAATTTGCTTCTTGGGGGAGAGGGATAGCGAAGTAGTTTTCTGGGTGATGAAAGAGACCTTCAGGTACAGGCAAAAGTAATCCAAAAGTGCAACATCATAGTGCACTTTTTTTGAAGCACAGATGTTTTAGCCTATCTGTAAGAGGCATGCAGGTGTGGGAGACCAGTGAGACCCAGCAAAGAGAAGTGCCCTGCTGGTGCGTGCTGCAAACATGTTTTTTTTCCTCTTCCCTCCACAGCTTCTCTATGAAGTGTACTCTGGAGGAAAGTTTGCGTTTGATTGCCGATAGCCTCACGCTCTGCACGTAGCACTGTCATTAAGCCATCATCTTGCTGGCCGGCAGCCAGGGCTTGACAGCCGAGAGTGGGCGGTCCTTCCGAACTGAAGCAGCCTTTATTGATACACTGGGGCACTGCGCATGTTTACAGCTGCTAATTGGGAGCTTAAACTGAATATCCTTGACTGAATTAATTCACTGGCAATAGCCGTTTAAATTTCAGGTCCTGCCGCGATGGCATGTCTGCTCTTCACAGCACGTTAATCTCTTGTAGCTGTATTGTCTCTGCCTACTTGCAAGGAGCAATGGCTGGGTAATGTTTCAGCTTAAAAACTAGTTTTAGGTCAGAGGATGTTGTAAAATAAGTCTTAACCTGCTTTTCCCGTTGTAGAATGTCAGACGGGAGCTCTGAGGAGCTGGAGAAAAGTTAATTGACATACGTGCAGGAATACATGGATTATTAAACATACGAGACAGGAGGTTAATCTTTTTCTCAATTAGAAGAGACAGAGGTGCTCACTGCAAGTACAGTTGGGATCCTATTTCCTTAAACCTTAGTCTTCTCTTTTCTCCTGGTCTTGCCAAGAGACTGAAGACAGAGTCTGAGTGGTAGCCTGAGAACAGGAGATGTTTTGTTAAGTCAAATAAAATAACAATCCGGACAGTAAATGGAAGAAGGTAAATGTAACTCATCCATGAAATCAAAAAACAGATTCTTCTCCTTAGAAACAGGGAGACCTTCCCCCTCCATCGGGTCCTTTGCAGTTTTCTGAATGGCCTCTCCAACTCTGGGACCCCAAGAAGCATCCAGCAACAGGGGGATCTCGATGAAACTCACTGCTGTCTCCAAGCTCAGTTCACAAATGTTCTCTATTCTCTTGGCAGCTGCAAGTGGTTACTGCCAGCTCAGGTCCTGTCTGTACTATGGTTGCTCTGTGCCTTCCCACTGTATAGTGGCAATGCCCTGACAGCCGGCTGGAAACTGGAGAGCATCCACACTTATCTCAAAGTGGATGTTCTGCTAAGAAAAGAAGAAAAATAGTCTTATGCTGAGGCTGTCCTTCTCCTTAATAGGACTGTTTAAGCCACGAAGAGCTAAATTTTGTTGTCCATCATTAGAAAAACTTCATGAGCCATGTTACAGATTATTTTAATAGTTCATTTTTAAAATCAGTGTCAATCCATGATCTAGCTGCCTTACAGACAAATTCCATAAGATTTGAATGCTTACTGGGGGCCCTTGAGCTTCTGCTGGATAACATGCCAGTCATCAACATGGTATGATGACAATTCATAAACAGAACTTTCATGTGTAATTTTTTGTTTCCGCTTACTGAACCTTTTCTGGAACTAAGAGTAGAAGCAATCTTCTGTCTTACTTCCATAAGTATAATGAGCAAAGATAACCTCAGTACTTCTGAATCTTTTCCTAGAAAACTTATCTTTTTCAGCAATATTCTCCCCAGTTCCCACTCTCAGGCAGCCACTCAAAATTTCTCCAAAATATGTCTCTGTGAACCTTGGAAGTGATAATTGAGCTATAGTGGCGCATGTGAAAGACCAAAATGGAATAAGGAGAAAGGTTAATTTTTTGGTCTTGGAAGATCTCAGTTGGACAATCAAGCTCACACCCATTCAAGGAGAAGCAAATGCCAGACCAACTGGCTAAAATCCTGTCCATAAAACCAGAATTGTTTGTACAGTCACAAGTTCTTGCAGCAGGAATGAAGATGTATGTCCAATATGCACTGCTCCAGACTTCCACAGAGAAGTAGTCTCCCAGTATAGGGTCCTTATCAGTCATTTATACCTCATTTGGCCCTTCAGAAGACTCTTCTCACCTGCTTCCCAGGCACCTTTGTGCTTAGGGCTACTTTTACAAGCTAATGAAGGAAGTGTCAGGCAAACAATGCTTGAAGGTGAATTCATGGAGTTTGATTTGCCTTGCTCTTCATGGAAGAAGGTGGTAGCCCCAGGGTTTTTATTATCTCTATCAGCTTTTTTACTTTTTTAGATGTTTTCCATGCTTCTTGGCTTTAGGCCTCAGTATGAAGATGATAGTTGAAGTGAAAAGATATGGGTGACTTCCCCTGCAAAATTCTAGCCCTTTTTCCAGTGTTTCTTAATTATGTATTATAATATATAAGTCTTCCTCACAACCTCCTCCCCTCTTGCTTCCACCCCAGAGGAAGAAGCTGACCAAGCAGAAGGTGAGGCTTAGCTCTGTAAATCCAATGGCAAGTTGACTGCAGGCTGAGAATCAAGTTATGGGTGAGGAGTTGAGGTAATGTTTTCTCATGCAATGCTGCTGCTGAAGCCCATTTTGTGATTTGTGTGAATGAAGTGACCCTTGGAACTGATGATTCTGTTTCTAGTAGGCACGAAGCTAATGTCTCTGTTATTTTTATTTTAACGTAATTTCCTTCTCTTTGTTCCCAACCATCTCTACAGGGTAATAGATTAGACCAATTTTCATAGTTCATTCTTCAGTATAGTAGTTGAGTGTTTTAACTTTCATAAATTCAAATAAACTAGCATTTAATAATGTTCATGAATTTTTTTATACTTAACTGTTATGTGCTACACAGTTTAAAAAAAAAAAACAACAAACACTTGAGCACAATTGGGTGCAACAAGCAAGTACTTAATAAACATCCTGTTGTGCCTGTGTCAGACAAGCCTCAACTGAGAATCTCTCATCTTTGATCATCAAATGTCAGACTACTCATGTTCTTTTAATGTGGAGCATGCTGTGTGCCTTATGCTTTCTGGCTGTACAGACTGTTGGCAAACTAACAGCGGTTTGAGTACAATATGCACTCAGACCTAAGTCAATCAAGTGAACCCCAGTAATCCTCATTTCCTAAATTTTGATAAAGTGATTTTTGTTTTCACTTGAGTTAAGTTTAGAAAGCTCATATTGAATTGAAATTTTGGAAACTTGGAAGCTGCAGCCAAATAAAAATGTATCTGAAAGCTGCACTGGTTGTAACATTGTTTAATTCTTTTTAGTAGCTTGGTTTTCCTGACTGCCACCATACCAGTGTTTTGGGTCAGCATTGCCTTCTGCCTGTATGGTTGTTCGATTTCATCTGACAGGATTTACAAGTGACTTCTGAATGTAACTGTTTGATGCATGAGCTGTATGCAGAGGTCATCTACACTAGGGATTAAAAGTGGTAGCTGTTCAACAGTATCCAAGACTCTGGTGCAGCAAATGGAAAAAAAAAAAAAAAAAGAGTTTTTAGTTAATGGGTCGTGTGTGTTGGCAGGGTGGAGTTACACAGGTCACTTTTCTGTGGTTGCAGATCACTAGCTCTGAAACGAAAGGCTGAGATCAGTGCGGGGTTGCAGCAGCACCTGTGCAACCGACCCCAGGAGCATGTGGGGGCTGTGGCTGAGCAGTAGGGTGAGGAGAGCATCTCCTCCTTACCCGCTGCCATTGTGGTCTCCTGTTTACCTTGTGTGCATCTTCTAGCTGAGGTGTTTTCTGAAGTGTTTTGTTCAAAGTATCAGTCCACTCAGTGCTGTTTGTTTACTGAAATGTAGCAGAATGATGCCTCACAGCATGGTCCTGGCTATCAGCTAAGAGAACATGTTTTTTTTGCCTTGCTAGAAGCATTGGAAAGCAGGGGAAAAACCTCTCTGTGGAACTGCTAGTTTTTTTTATCCATCTCCAAATTTTGCTGGTGTCTTGCTGTTTGACTTGCAGATTTTTCTGGTTGACCTGAGTATAATACTTAAAACTGAAGGATGAATAACTTACTTTCACAAGTTCTGTGCAGCGTGGAGCTTCCTGATGATTCCTGGCTCCTTACTAAAGCTGCTGATTACTGCTTGTTTAACAGCTGGTTGCTTTGCACCCTCTTGGGATACCTAACATTTCTGATAATGACAGTGCAGAAACTGAGGTGTTGATAATTTGCTTTTTATTTTCCAAGTTTTGTAGGCTTTAATTTATGGCCCACTGAAGCGTTGGTCGTCAAAATACAGTGTGTATGTGTGATTGCAAATGTATGCATGTACATGTTGGTTCTTAAATTTCAGCTATTGTATAAGGCAAATCCATCTATTTTAACTCAAAATAAGATGAGTAGCTGAAGAAATTTCCTCTGGAGCTTACTGTGTGAAGTTAAGCCCATGGATTGTATTGCCAAACGAAAGAAGTTAGGTATGTTTCTGCTTCCTGCTGTCTGCTGGATTAGTTTAATTGAAATTTGCTGATGAAAAGAGGTGCTCCCGAAAAAGCAGTGCACTCTTGTGGGCATAACAGTAAAAAAAAGTTTTCATTGATGCTCCCTCACCTGAGGGGTGAATGGCTTAATTACCACGATCCACCCTCCAGCTTTTGTTGCTAGTACCTCGACTTAACTGGCAAATACCAGTGTTTACCAATTAAGTCTGGGTCATGGAGCTCATCTCCTATTTCTTGCTTGCTTTGAATGAATCCAAAAGTAGTGCTAACAGCTGGAGTCCCTGCTGAAGTGAACTTGATCTGCTCTGGAGCTGCTCCAGCCAGTTCTCTGATAAAGCCTGATGTAGTTTTAGGAGGACCAGAATGATTTCCCTTCATTGTTTAAGGTTTTGTTCAAATATTCTCCATGCCAGGAACTTTTGCTTTTCTCCCTTTACTGCTACTAGCAAAATTTCTTAAAGTGAAGTTATAGCAAGGCCAGAGCTCTTGGATTCTGTGGGAATTGTTCTGCTGGTTGATCCCTAGGGACTTTGTGTGTTGTGGTTGCAAAAGGTGTGTGTGGTAAATAATGCATCATTGTCTCCAAGTTGAAGCACAAGTTTTGCTAACAGAACATACTATGTGAGGGAAAACTCTGGCATTATGCTCAGATTTCAGTGGTAAGCAAAGCACCTAAATCCCTTTAAGGATCTAGCCTGAAATATGTTATTCTCCTGCACCTTTTTTATTATGATGTTTAATAGTTGTAGCACTGGGTAGTTCTGGAGGCAGTTCAGTAATCTTGCAGCATAGGCTGCATCTCCCTTGTGGCAGCTGTGCTGGCTGTGCTGGAGGCCTGCATCCCACTCTTGGCCTGCTGCCTGGCTACTGGAAGCCTCTGCCTCCTCTCCTGCCCTCTCAGTTGCCAGGGTCACGTTCCAGACATGCAGGGACCAGGTTTAGAGAAGGGTTATTTAAATTGTTAGGCTTCATGCAGCTCACTTGTCATGGGATGGGTTAAGAGCTCACCTCTGTGAGTTGCTGTGCTGGAATGGGGGCGTGTGCGAGAGGGTTGTCCCCCTCGTGTGCATACAGCTCCATCAGAGCATCCCTACACTGCAGGTGCAGCTGGTTTGTGACTTCCGTCAGCCTATTACAAACTCATTTTCAGTTCTTTGCATTAGACTGATAGTGAAGTGTAAGCTTAGCTATGAAGCCATTTGTAGACCAGAATGACAACAGAGCAGATAGCACCGATAGCAAGGCAACCTACCAAGTGCCAGGTGTGATAAGAGAGGGCTGAGAATTAAAGGTTTTTACAGTTGTTCAACATGTTCTCTTGCCCCTATGAGGCACCAGCCTCAAAGCAGCAGTTGCCTGAGGTGTCTGGGTGGAGAGCGAGTTGTGACTTACTGCTGCCTGCAGGTACCACTCTGCTGGTCCTCATGGCGAAGAAGCAGAGCCAGTTTACATATCACTTGAAGTGCAGAACTGTATTTTTACAGCTGTAGGTGTGTGTATGTACATCCTAACTACCCAAATCCTGTTCCTGGTAGCAGAAAGCCCAAGGGATCCATAGTGCTGGCTGACAGTGACTTCTACCCCCATCCCAATACCATGAACACCATGGCTTTACGTGTGCCAGGAAGCAAAATCCAAGAACCCTGGTGTTCCTAGGTGTTCAGTTTTTCTTGGTAAAGCCTATACTGTATCTTCAGTGCTGTTGCTAACCGTGCTTGGCAAATTATTAAGGGCAGGTCATGTCAGTGGTGCAAAATCATATAGTCTTCCTGTGGATTAAGCATGTACAAGACTTTGGATAAAAAAGTTAGGATGTCTTCTGTTTGGATGGCTGGAAAATTAGATGTGTAAAAAAATCCAGTTGAGTGCTTGGGCATGTGGTTGGTAGTGGTTAATGAGTTGTGTTATATCTGTAAGCTGGTAACAAGTGCAGCACCACAGGGGTGTCTTAGGACCAGTCTTGTTAACCATCTTATCAATGACCAGAAGCAGATGGCAGAGCACACTCTTATCAAGTTGAAATGACTCTAAGCAGGGAGAACCAGTTGATGTGCTTGAGGGCAGGATTGCTACTCAAAGGGAAGCTGATGGTCCAGAGAAACAGGCCAGCAACATTCTCATGAAATTCAACATGGACAAATGTGAAATCCTGCCTTTGTGAAGGAAGAGCTCTTGGGGGGCTGCTCTGCTCTCCAGGGAAACCTGAGGACTCTGGGGATCTTGATAGGCAGCAAGCTGAAAGGGAGCCTATGGTGTGCCCCTGCAAAGCAGCATCCAGACAGTGGCGCAGCCTAACAGAAATGAAGGAGTATGATCACCCTCCCTACTTAACCCTGAGAGACTACTTCTAAATATTGAGTCCAGATCCATAAGTGAATATATCCTGTCATCTGCCATCACTCTTGCTGCTAATACTGGCAATGAAAGGAGATGTTGGAGGGGTGGAAACAGGATTTCTATTGCCATGTTTTTAGAGCAAACCCTGTAGAAGGTGACTGGTATCATATCAAGTGATTCCAGTAGTGAAGGAGTGACTCTGGGACAAAGATCTTGTATCCAACCAGCAGTCTTTCCTGCTTTTCCCTTCTTTAGGTGCTAATGGTGTTAACTCAAGTTTAATGTTTTTGCTGTAAAAACCCTCTTAAGACCCTTCGTCTTGAATTCAGTCATGTGGTTTGGAATAATTCATACTGACACTATCCCATCATTCAAGGTGAAATTTCCATGGTGAATGAAATGATTGTTTCAGCAGCTCTGCAGATGATCAAAGCTTCTGAAAACTGTTTGGTTAGTTCTGTGGCTCAGTCTGTGAAAGCAAACATGTGCTGCCCTGTGCAAACACAGCTCAAAAGAGTTAGACTTTGCTCTGTGGACTTCTGCCCACCCTTCCTGGGAAACCTCACGTTGTGTTGGATCAATGGGATGTGTATGACAGAGATCAGAAGATACAAATAGAAGATGGAAATAGTAAGGCGTAATGTCCTGGGACCACTTTCTACTTTCATTATGACTGGAAATTCAGTTTTGCAATGATTGCTCAGCTTTAGAAACTCAAGCAAACTTCATCTCGAACAGCTTCAAAGTCACGTAGCTTGTAGAGAACAAAAATATTGCATCATAAATACCAGTTGTTTTTGTTGTTGTTGTTGTTTTTGTTTTGTTGGTGCATATACTGTGAAACATGAAGGTTATCTATTTCCTGTTTGGAATTTCACATTGCTGATCTGCCCAGTGAAAAAATTCATGTGAAAATTCCTCGTGGTGCAGCTTTTGTACATATAATCTGAAAAATGCTGAGAAAAACTGGTGATGGGAGGATGCTCAGGGAAGAACAAATGAATGTGGGCATCTTGGAGAAATAGTTTTCTACAATCTTTATCTTTTTTTCAGGCTATGGTTGCTTGTTATCCTGGAAATGGGACTGGGTACGTGCGTCATGTGGACAACCCGAATGGCGATGGGCGCTGCATCACCTGTATTTATTACCTGAATAAGAACTGGGACTCCAAGGTGAGTGAGCCACAAGGCTGAGGCAGAGCATGAAGAAAAACTGCTTCGGAAACAGAGCTTTGGAGAAGTCAGCTGCTTCTGCGAACTGTGATGAACTTTTGAACAAATGGTCCGTTCTTCTTTGCTTTACATATATTTGTTGGTGTTTATAGCAACCTCTTGGAAGTAAGAATCTGAAGTGTTTCCTTATCATTCTGTCTCCCATCCCACACGCATATTGTTTTGTTGTTATAGAATAACACTTGTAAGCACTGGGCTGTGGCACTTAGTTTTGTTTAGAGAAAAAGAGCAATGAAACTCTAGAAAGAATCATAATCCCCTGAGGACTAAGTGGATTCTGCGAGCAGAATAAAGTGACAGCCCAAATCTAGCATTTAGACTTACAGGAATTCTTAATGCAGTTGCAACTGTTTTCTTCTCTATGATGGAGAGTGGTCAGGCCCTGGAATGGGCTCCCCAGGGAGCCTGGCTCCAAGCCTGCTGGAGTTGAAGAGGTATCTGGACAATGCTCTCAGATACAGGGCTTGGAATTTGGGTGGTCCTGTGTGGAGTGAGGCTTGGTGATCCTGGTGGATCCCTCCCAGCTCAGCATAATCTATGATTCAAGAGGGTGGAACAAGCATGTGGCTTAGCTTGTTCTCTGCATCTTTGATCACCAGTGGGTCTCCTTTCAGGGTGGTACTCTTGCTTCTGCCTGTATTACTAAAAACAACTAAGTCAGCCTGGAATTTACCATACTTTTAGTTTGAAGACAAAATAAGGGTTTATAAACCACAAGATGTTTTTTTACACTTCTAAACAATCAAATTGTGATTCTGTGAAATAGCAGCCTTTCAAAATCTGAAGGGCAGCTACAGGAGAGAAGGGGACAGACTATTCAGCAGGATCTGTGGTGATAGAACAAGGGAAAATGTCTTCAAGCTTAAAGAGGGTGCATTTAGGTTAAATATAAGGAAAAAGTATTCTACAGTGAGAGTGATGAGGCACTGGAACAGGTTGCCTAGAGTTGTGGTTGATGCCCTCTGGAGACTTTCAAGGTGAGGGTGGATCAGGCCCTGGGCAATCTGATCTAGCTGTGGATGTCTCTGTTCATTGCAGGGAAACTGGGCTAGATGAACTTTAAAGATCCCTTCTTACTCTAAGGATTCTGTGATTTTACAAAATACAGGCTCTGAAATACCATAAGCAGTTTTCTTGCACTTGCTGGGAGGAGGCTGTAATCTCACACTGAAGTGGATCATCCTTACCTGCCCTGCAGTATCCACTGCTTCCAGAGATGTGTCTGGAAACTCAAAAATTTCTGGGCATTTGTGACAGGGCCACTGTTTTCTTTCTTGGATCATTTACTTTACCCAGATATCTATGCTAAAACCTTACAAACTGTTTGAAAGTTGAGGTGGCCAGGAGACACAGCGTACAGTTCCAGTGTTGTCATATAGCTGCCTTAGTTATCATTAAATGTTTACTATATTTGGATGGTGAGGAGGTGAAAATAAGTTGTTACTCACATCAATATGTGGCTGTTCATGTGTGTAACAAATAACTTCTCCTTTTCTTCCAGCTCCATGGTGGAATTCTTCGAATATTCCCAGAAGGGAAGTCCTATGTAGCAGATGTTGAGCCAATTTTTGACAGGTTGCTTTTTTTCTGGTCAGATCGAAGGAACCCTCATGAAGTCCAGCCTTCTTATGCAACCAGGTAGGTAGTACATTTGATGCTGAAATTTTGCAAGGAAAAAGCAAAGCATGGCTCCTATCAATATCTCAGCATTTTTATCTAAAATTAGGGCTATTGCGTATTTGTTTTAAGACATATGTGCATAAAAAGTAGATAACCAGATTTTGAATAGATTTCGTATTTTTCAGTTACTGGAATTTCATCAAATGAGGAATAGCAAGTTTGAAAGATAAAATTCTTTATGTGATGGAAAAAAGTCCTTTGCCAATGACAGAAATCTTCCAAGCTGGGCATAGCTGTTTAGTTGGGAAATGTTGGGTCACACTTTTGCCCTTATAACACTACAGGGATTCTTGGGGCTACAGTCTGTCACCAGGCTATGAAAAGCTGATGTGACACAGGGCAGCTCCAAGCTGCCTAAAGGCATCCCAGAACAGAAAAGCATGCAGAGGTCTGTGACCTATTTTGCCCTCTGTTACCAGGGCCTGTGCACTCTTTTATGCTTTGAAGCAAAAATTCTCACCTATATTTCTATCCTACTTGTTTGAATACACATATAAAGTGATATCTGTATTTGTCTTCAAATATGTGCCATTTGTATCCTTTTTTAATTCAAGAATTCAATTGTTTTATTGTTTGATTTCTTCATAAGAATAAAACTTATTAACGAAATTTGAACCAAACACAAGATTTCTTTCTTTTATAGATATGCCATGACCGTGTGGTATTTTGATGCTGAAGAAAGAGCAGAAGCAAAAAAAAAGTTCAGGAACTTAACTGGTATGACTTTTACAAAATATTGTAGTTAGAAGAGTAAGGCCTTCGTTTTTAGGACTAGTGGTTTGAGATGAAGTAGGACAGTTCTGAAAGCAGAAAATTAAGTCCTGGTCTCAATAACCTGATGGTTGGAATGGTTGAGGTGGAATGGATGGTTGGTATGGAAGAGGTGATTTTTGATTTTTCTTCCAAAAACTACAGCTGAGATGTTAATTTTACCTTAGGATTAACTTCTGCGTGGACACATTCACCTTGGAATGTATAGACTATGTAAGTTAGAAAGAAACAAAGTTTATAAACACATACAAGCACACCTTTTGGCAGACAGTTTGCTAGAGTAGCTGTGATAATGGTGCTTTCCATGTGCTGCCTGCTTTCAGCTGGTTTCACAGATGGCCTGAAATCATCCCAGAGACATTCCTGTGGAACCCCAGGATGACCTGACTCCAGCTTTCCTGTCTGCAGCACCTGATACTGCAGTACTAGCATACAAGTAGGGGACTGAGTATCCAGATGTGCTCTCATGCTCTATGCTCATGCTCAAAGCATTGTGTGGATCAGTTTCATTTCCGGTCTTTAGGGACTGCCTGAGGCAGTTCCTCAAATGTAGTATTGAGAGTATTCTTTCTTTTTCAAGTGTTCTATTCAGCTGGAGACCATCAAAATTATAATTAGTCAAATGGTTTTCGGAATAGATTGCTGTCATTTCTGTAGCTGGCAGGCAGAACAAATAGCAACTTCATTCTTAGATGGGATTACAAACAAGGATCCAAGAGTTGGGGAAAAATTACCACAGATCTAGAATCTCTGAAAGATTACTGGGCTACTTAAATGCTGCATAACTTCATATATGCAGCATCAGCATGGTAACAAAACAAAACCTTAGTAGGACTGTCTTGCTAACATGTTGTGGGTTCATGTAGCATTTAAGTCTACATGATGAATTCATATCAAGAGTCTCAAGTGGAAGTGCTATCCTTTGAAAACAAACCATCTGTATTCTGTTTGTGGTTTTGGATGTATGCTACTGGAATTCTCTGACTTAACTCTGGCTTTTCTGTTTTTTATTTTACATAGATGCAAGGAAGAGAGAAGCAGCTCTTAATGAAAACTAATCAACTATTTCTGAACTTTGTGAAGAAATAGGATCCCAAAGATGACTTCTATTTCCAATGAACCATGGCACATTTTTGTTATGCACAAGAACGCACTGGTTGTGTCTCTGTCTAGCATGTGCATCTTGTATTGATGGTACTTAAGGCAGCCTCCTGTCATGCCTGCATCTGGCAGAAGGAACTGTTGTTTTCTATTTGCCTTTTGCTGGAAAAAGTAACCAGGGTTTTAATTTAAAAATAAATAAATAAAAGGGAAAAAAAGCCTAGTGGTAGTGGCTCAACCAACTGGCTTTTGATCACTTTTGTAACCAAGGTAACAATCATTGGAACTAGTGGGAAAAACCTGAGTCTTATTTGCACTTTACTGGGGGAAAAAAATATAAATCTAGCTCAATATAAAGGAGCTTTGCAAGTTTAAAATCTGTGGCAGACTGTTGATGGGCAAGGAGAGATATTGGAAATGTGATATTAAACTGGATTTTTTTTAGGGTCTCCTATTGTATGTTCCACATGAGCTTGTTCATGGACCGCTCATCAGCTTTCCTGTATGGAACACTGGCTCAGCTCTTCTGTAGCAGGAATTCCAAACAGACTTCTGTCTTCATCACATTTCTTGGAGTTCAATTGTTTTTTTTGTTAGAGCTGTACCATTGCACTTCCCTTTCTGTCCCAGGCTGGAGAAGGAAGTGGTTATGCATCAGTCCACACCTTTGTAAAAGCATTCTTTTTCTGTTCTGAGTTGGATTGGTTTTGTTTTCTATTTTAACTGTTTATTAAAGCAGCTGCTCAGTAAACTTCGAAGGCTCATGGCGCAGAAAGCACTGGCTCTAAAGGCCAACAGTTATGTAGAGTTGAATGTCTTTTTAATGACTCTTCTCCATCAGGCATATTTTGTATGACACAGATGTGAATCTGAAATGAAATATATGTCTGGCAGTCTGACAAATGTATGGTAATGACTGTTGACATGAAGTTGATTGCTGTGCTGCTTATCCCTAGTTAAGACAGTTGTTTAGCTTAGTTTGCATGTGTATGAAATTTGAATGAAACAGTGATTCTGTTTCAATTCTATTATGCCAGGTAACTACTTCTGTTATGTTCAAGCCATGAGATATACAACAGATTATTCAATTGGCAGAGCACTTTGTTTTTTCTCCATTATTTTCTAAAAAGTTAGATGAGTGACTGCTGAGTTTTGTCCAATCTGTTTAAGCTACAGCCTACAGTCAGCACTTACTGTGCAGTTTGGAATAGCTCTTAGTGGAGCTCAGAGCTTTTTCTGTGCCACCTGCCCACAGTAGCTGAGGTAGTCTTCCTGAGCTGCCAGTCCCCAGACCAGTCCACCACGTCATAACAGGCTGTTGTGCTGTCAGTGGGCCTGGGTCTGTTGCACCTCAGCTATAGGGTGAACAGAAAGCATGCAGTGGCTGCTACTAAGCTGCAATGACATAAGGGTAACAGCTACAAAGGACAAAAAAGAAATAAATTTCCTTATGCTAAACAATGATAATAGAAATGGAGTATTTCTTAAACAGTTTTGTGTTGGAAAAAGCTGGGCATCCTTCAACCTGCTCTTGGATTTTGAATGGAAATGCAGTCGTGCTATGGAACCTCTCATCCTCTGTCTTCTCCCAGAGATCTAGCTTTGGTTGTGTGGACTGGACTTTATTCAGCCTGGTTGTGCACCTTAAGAGAAGGATATGAGGGAACATGTCACAAACGCTCTCATAACTCAAAACTAGGAAAAGACAGATAATTTGATTGATGTCCTTTAATCTTAGGAAAAACATTATTCTGCTTCATTTGCATCTAAATAGCGCAACATAGACTTGAAAGAAACTTAATGATGACTTGAAATTCTCATTCTTCAATGTTTGTGTGTGGAGAAAGTTAGGTCTCTTCCCCAAGTGTGAGAAGTAACCCTTTGGAAAGGGTCAACCAGGGGATTGATATATGAAAGGTGGGAGGAAAAAAAAATCTCATCTTGTATTGCTATGCAAAACTGATAACGGAACATAAGTTTTAAACTTCTTTGTACTTTTAAGTGAGGCAAAGACAGCTAAAATAGAGCAGATCAAGTCTTGCTTTGCATTTGGAAACTAACATTAAAACAGTGCACTAAGAAGATGTTAGTACAAATCTCACTGGAACCTAGAAAAGTGGAAAAATGGTAGGGTGGAAGGGAAAGGACTTGCATGAAGTCTGGGAAAGAAAGGTACTTTGGTTACTACGAGCTACCATCTGCTTTCAGCAGTGGGTAGCAACACATGGTAGATGGAGGTTGGAACAGTATAGATGCATTTATTGTAAATAAAGTACATATTTTCATTTTTAGCTTATATTTTCCTGGTCTAGATAGAGGAGAGAAAACAATTATTCTGTGGCAGAGAACATTGCCTTCTTCTTTGTTAACACTGTAGTGAAATACAAAAAAAAAAAAAAAAAAAAACAACCAAAAACAACAACAAAAAATATTGAAACCAATTCCTGTCCTCTGTTCCAGAACTTTGCCCCCTTTCCAGGTCAGTGGAGTGGTCTCATCAAAGATGCTGTAATTTAATTGGGTGGTGGTGGAGTGATTGATGGTCATGTAGGAATCCAGTCTAATGTTTTCTATGTAGATTTCTCATAGTGGCAAACTGTTCTGTGGGAATGTAATTGCGTAAGAATTCCATGGGCAGCAGAGGGCATTTCAAGGAGATTCTTTCCTTTCCTTGGGTTTTGTCTTCATGGCAAAGTGGCTGAAACATTAATGGCCAAAGAGCACTTCTCATCCAGTTGTGAAAAGGCATTTAACTTCTAGTGCACAAAAGCTTTTCAATTTTAGGTAATGTGCCTTCTTCATTCATATTTGTGGAGATGCTATATGCCACATGTACATGTCCTACAGTTTATCGTGGCTCTTTAGGAAATATATTTGCCTTTCCAAATGCAATTTCATTCAAATCAGGGTGTGCTGGGAAATATGTAGAGCCACTGGGCCCCAGTTTCTGATAGATGAGGTTTGTTATGCAGGAAGGAAAAAGGCCAGGAGACAGTTAACTAGTCCAGAGGCTATTTGTAATGAACCTGTAACAAAACTTGCAGGCTTTTTGGGCACAGTAGCCTCTAATAAGTCTCATTTTCTCTTGATTACTTCTGGTTCTATGACAAATGGCCTCAACAGAGAAATGTTTAAAAAGGCCCACTTTGTTTTGGGTTTTTTTCCCTTTTCTTCTTTTCTCTTTAAGCAGTTTTAGTCCTTTCCTACTGAGTTTTTTAAAGTTGTTGGAATATATATATATATACTGCTGTTGCAAAATAGCTGGCTCTAACACCACTTGCATCTAGAAGAAAATGTATCTATTTGCAGGCAAATAACTAGTTCTACTTTGACTGTTATGTACTCCCAGCAGATATCTGAGAGTGAGTTATGACTACATCTTCTCTTGTCAGGTTGTATGCTGGTCAACAATGCTGGCACTTTGCATTGGATTGATATGGAAACCTGTAGTAGTATTTTATCGTGCATCACATTTTGTGTTCCTGTTATTCTTTCTAAAGAAAAAGTGTGGCAGGAGTCAATAAACACTGGGTCATGTTAAACGTGGTCCTGTGCAAATCTTTTTGGTCTCGTGTCTTCCTGGGGCTAAGGTTGCAGTGGGCACACACGATAGCATTTGGCTAGATAAAGTTCTGCAAGGAGGTGACACCGTCAGCAGCAGCTGCCTCTGTCCCAGCAGCCAGGGCAGAGCTCTGTTTGCTGCCATCAGATTGGCATGTTCTCTTGGTCACTTCCTGCTATTCTGAAGTTATGTACCTTTCTACTGACCCTCTTCTTGAAATGCTTATATGTTCTCACGAGTCAATTGTCTTTTGATAACTTTATTTTTAACAACATCCATATATACCTCTGCTACTCCTTCAGACTGAATCCCAGAGTTTTCTCCTGCAGCACAGGGGAGGTTTCTGTATGGAAGCTGAATTAAAGCCAGGATATTTTCACTTAGCTGTTGATGAGCTCTGAACTATTCTGATGCTTTTGCAATGTTGTGAATGGTAAGTCCACCCAAGTGAAACAGTCTATCTACTGTGGAGGGTTTGGATTTGACTCTCAGTTTTTGGGTGGTGGGGAAGAATTCTGCGTAACTTATCATTTTGATTTCCTTTAAACATGCTAGTTCTATGAAGGGGTGCTCAGAGCACATGGAGAAGACTTCTGGGAAGCAGGGGAGTTTCTTCTGAGCTTACTCTTACTAAGGGGGGTTTGTAGGGAGAGCTCTGGATGAAGCTGGCTGTTGGCCATCCAGCTGCCAAGAACCTTGCTGTCTTTTCTCTCAGTTTGGACTAAACTTTCTCCAAAGCAAATATGCTTATATTAAATTGCTATCTTACAGCTATTTAGGGGTCCGCTTTGCTCCCCCACCTACCCAAAGGGATATGGCTAAATATATTCGCACTCAGCATTCCCATGACTCCAGAGAATGCATGTTGTATCAGAGACTGCAGTGTGAAAATTACAAAGCAGCACGACAGTGGAAGAGAGTAGTAAAAATGGATTCCCCTTTCCCACACAATTTCATTTCTGTGGAATATTTCCGCTTCAGGGAGTTAAAAAAAACTCCCATTTGCTTTCACAAGGCGTAAAAACATTTTTGTCCTGCCTATCAAAAAAGGATCATTTCATCTATATGTCCTTATCTCAGTAGTGCTGGGGCTACTAAATAAATGGCAGTAGGTGACATAGATGAACTACAGTCCCAACATCAATTCTCATGTGGGGACACCCAGGCAGTGGCAGCGTGCTGCTGTGCTCCTTTGCTGACCAAGCAGTGGGGAAGATCTTGCTGCAGTGGGAGAGGAGGCAGTTAGTGGTGTCTGATCTAGGCCAGTATTCCAGAGGCTAACAGACCTGGAGAAGAGGCAGGTGGAAGCATATTAATTCCTTTAATTTTGACAGTTTCTCAGCTTATACCTGATGAGACCCTTGTGCTATAATACGTCAAAGTAACAAAATCAGAATGGAGCTTTAACTGGAGCACTGGGGATGAGGAAAGAAGATCACTAAACAATGGAGCCAATGCATTTAAACAGACAGGCTTCTGTGCCTGGATGTGTCCCTTTTTTTCTCAACTGTGTCAGTTTGATTAATAAAAATCACTGTGTCCCCTTACAAGCTTTGCCCCTCTGATGTAACTACTACTATTTAATAAATTCCAGAAACATGAAGTTGAGGCAGTTTCCCAATCCCTTATGCCCCATGATCTATGAAGAATTGCTGCAGCACGATCTTTCAAACACCATCATGCTGTTTGCAGTCCTGCGGAATCTAAACTGGAAAACCATCAGCCAAATTCTCCAGCTAGCAAATAAGCAGCTGAAGGGACAGCACAGCTATTGGTGTTACTGAGGAAGGCCACTTTGGTTGTTCCTCTTCTAGCAGGGTGCATAGCAGCAAGAGGGGAGAGTAAGCATAGGCTTGGCACAGGAGTTAACCGTAGGGCAGTGCTGCAGCCTCCTGGGGTGAGGGAGAAGGTTATCTAGCAGTCTGGAAACAGTGGGCACCAGCATGTCATCCTGGAGCTGTAGGAATCATAGAATCATAGAATCACAAGGTTGGAAATGACCTATAAGATCATCTAGTCCAACCGTCTTTTTATTACCATTGCTACCACAAGCTACTAACCCATGTCTCCCAACTCCTCATTCAGATGCCTCTTGAACACTGCCAGGGATGGCGACTCCACGACCTCCCTTGGCAGGCCATTCCAGTGCCTGACCACTCTCTGAGAGAAAAAGTTCTTCCTTATGTCTAACCTAAACCTCCTCTGGTACAACTTGCGGCCATTTCCCTGGGTCCTGTTTGTTGCCTGGGAGAAGAGGCCAAACCCCTCATCACCACAATCTCCCTTCAGGAAGTTGTAGAGTGCAATGAGGTCTCCCCTGAGCCTCCTCTCCTCCAAACTAAACAATCCCAGCTCCCTCAGCCACTCCTCATAAGACTTGTGCTCCAGACCCCTCACCAGTTTTGTTGCCCTTCTCTGGACTAGGAGAGCCTGGGGCAGCTGGGGAAGTCCACCCACAAACCTGAGAGTGGGAGCCTAAGTGTTTGTTTGTTTGGGGTTACAGTGTGTAGCAATGACCTCTCTTGCTGCTGGCACAGGGGGTTAGTTAATTCCCAGCTCCTGCCAGAATGCTGGGCTGGAGGCACCCCCCGACCAGACGTCTCTTTCAAAGCATTATGCAAGTGAGTGTAGGAGATTTACAAGGGATGAGCCAGCAGCACAGCAAAAAGACCCTGGCCTGAGAAGAGATGAATCTCCATTTTGGGGAAACATCTGTCCCAGTACTGCAGGTTGGGCTGGAGCTATGCAAAGAGGTGGCTTTCCTCTGGCTTCAGTGTCACAGGTAGCCTGTAACAGGTAGGCTGGTGTGACACTCAGCAGTGCCCCTCTCTTACATGTACCCCAGGTACCCAAACTGCCCTGCCAGAGAGCTCACAGATTGTTCTTCGACAGAGGATGCAGAGTTCTAATAGCTGATAAAAGATGACATTACTGTCATCATAACCTCTTGCTTGCTCTAACACCAGTACAAGGAACCAGCCACATCTCCATGCTGTAACAGACTCAGCAGCTGCTGCTTGCGGGAAGTTTGGAGATGAAAGCATCCTGGGCTCCTCCAGTCCCAGAGAGCTGTGAGTGAGTGTTTGTTTCTCTGCACAGCCAGAGGGAAGTGTCATTTCCAAGGGGAGTTAACTTGAGAAAACTCAGTCGCACTTCTAGTAGCAACTAATGTTGATATTATAAAACAGTTATTTTTTCCTAAAAGGACTGCAAAATAAAACAACTAAATAAAATAAAACAAATATAGCACATGTTTTGAGAGGAGAACAATTTAGACAGCAGCAATTTTTCCATCAAGCCTTTGTTATGGCTCAGGTAACCTTCCAGGTTCTTTTCCCAGCTACTGGAGGAAAAACATGCTCGGTTTCCAGTGCACAGAAGGGATTAATTCCCTCTACCAGGGCTGACATAGGAGCTATGATCTATAGGCTGATCTATAGCTAAAAGCATTTACTACTCTAGAAAGGCACATCTTTGAAGTTAGTTGTGGGTTTTTGTTGTTGTTGTTGTTGTTGTTTTTTAAATGTAGGTGCTTTTTTTTTTTTTTTTTTTTTTTTTTAACTGAGGTAAACTGGAAGAGAGGAGAGCTAGACAGATGCAGAAGTACATCACCTGCCAGGGATGCAGACTTACTAAGCTTTCCTAGAGCCATTCTCAGGAGGGGCCAGGCTGCTGTGCTATAGTCAGACACAGCTGTGGTTCCATGGCCCCATGTGCTCCATTTCCCTGCCCAGCTGTCTGCTAGCTGTGCTACGGCACAGCATTACTGCCCACACCTGAGACCCCACGAAGTAGGGACAAAAGGGGTGTGGTTTGGATTTAGCTCAGCTGCAGCTCATGTCTTGTCACGTGTTTCTCTTGGGCAAAGCACAGCCCTTGGGTGGTTTAGAGGAGGCTCTGGAAAATGTGTTTCTGGAGCCCTCTTCTCAAGGAAGTTAGTGCTTTTCTGGTGGTTCTGGACTGTTCAGAAGGAGTGAGGCATAGCTGTGTGTCTTTGTGGAGTTGTGTGGTGTGCATCTGTCCTGCCTAGGAGCCCTGTGTCAGGTTCTGGGTCTGATCTCAGGCACTGATGGGAAAGGGCCAACAATGTGCAAAGCTGCAATCAAGCTGGAAGGCTTCTGATATCCGGGAGAACTACATAACTTTGCTATTCAACCTACAAGGTAATTATATATTTCTGTTTTTTTTCATATTGGGCAATTAGTTGTGCTATTCCTAATAATGTGCAAGTTACTGATGATGATGGATGCTTTTTAAATCCCGAAGCAGAGAATGTAACTCACATTAAGTTGGAAAAAAAAAGTCTTTGTTTTAATGTGTATTGTATTCAAGGAACCTAAGAGAGAAAGCAATCGAGATTTGATTTCCTTTTTGAACGTGAAGTGAAAGCATTTCCAGAAAAGTAAGAAAAGAAAATTTAGTGGTGTTTTTCATGCAGGGAGAAAAACTCTCCTTCAAGCAAGAGGAGAATTGGAGCTCCTACGTTGTGGTTAAGTGCTGCCTAAGCGGCTGATCTGTTCCCAGAACAGAAAGTTGTTGTACAAAATAATTATATGCAGTATATAGAGGGGATAAAACAGTGGTATCTTGTTTGCCTTTCTGTATTTAAAGCCTGGTGTGCTAGCTGTCATGGCAATTCATAGGATTTGTGGGTGTGGTGCTGGGGCTGTGCTGTGTGTTGCAGGTAGAGGTCCTGGTCTGTGACTGGTGGAGCAAGAGTGGCTGCAGAAGGCCACCAGGTCTGGTCAGGCTACAACCTCAGAGAGGTGTTGTGGAATGCAGCCACAGTGGGATGTTTTTTATTTACTAAACACTGTTCAAGTAACTTTGACACATTTCCCACCTTTACAGTGGTTCACTGGATGCATCATTGCTGTGATGTACAGCATTTCTCCATGTATAACAGAGCTCTGATCAGGAGAGGTAGTATCTGTTGTTAAGATGTACCAGTGGCTTCTCTTGTGTGAAAGGAAGGAAAAGAAATAAGACATCTGAACAGACATGTAATGGGTGATGGAAGAAGCTTAGCAGACTTAAGCTCAGCTGTCTTCAGAGAATTTTCAAAAGCTCACTGCAAACACTTCTGTTTCAAAGCTTATGCTCCTTTATCTATGAGAAGCTAAACACTGGATAATTCTTTAATTAGTTCCCAACAAGATGTTTTTCTCTGTAGCCAAGGCTCACAACGGGATAATTATGTCTTCAGTTTTAAAACAAATGTCAATACAGAAAGTTATTTTGATTTCTATCTTAAAATGTTTATTTTTGTTCACACTCCTAGTGTTGGCCCTCACCTGCAGGTATCTCTCTTTGGTTTGAGAGACACTGAATGCTCTATTTTCAGCTCCTTGTGCTGCTGTCCCTGTGCAAGGATATGGTGGAGCTGAATCTGTTATGGCAAGCTCTGAGCCACCATTGTTTCCAGCTCAGCTGATGCAGACCCTGTTAACCTAACAACCAACACACATGTGGTCCGGAGTGCCCAAGTGTAGGTAATACCACATGACAGAGATGTACGTGTACCTGGGTCCTCTGTGAAGCATGGCAGAGGAAAGTGGAGCTGCCTTTCTGTTCTTAGTTGCTCATACCCTGAAGCAAGATGCCAATGTTCTGACACCAGGCTTGCCCAAGGAGGCTGGCTTCATTCACACACCAGAAGAACCCAAGTACTCAGCTCTACAATGTGTGTCCTTTTGATGAGGGATCATAGCCTTTGTGGTTAACCCACTGTGGTTTCTCCATTTCCTAGGGAGCAAATGAATTTTTGTTGATTCAAGAGTGAATTTATCTGAACTGGAAAATTGCAGCTCAGCATTCCTCAAGAAAGTTGTGGGAAAAAATTGATCTCCTTTTAGTCGTTTGGAGGGGGGAAGATCAGAGACCTACAGAACATGACCCCTTGGACACCTTAAAACAGTGATTGTTTCTTCCAGGAATAAGGAGAGTGGGGAGAAGGATGAAGTGAAAGCACAATTAGTCTTAAAATGCAGAAAAGGTTACTACAAAGAATAAGGAAATAGTTTGTTCTTGATACCTGTGTCAGATGACAACAGTAATGGGATAAAATCACAGCAAGAAAGTTGCTGGTTAGCCATAAGGAAAAGCTTTCTTAAGGCTGGGATGCTGAAGCACGGTGTGTCTGAAGGGGCTATGACAATACCACCATCAGAGGTGTGGTGTAGAAACTTCTACCAGGAGTGATGCAGGTAGAAGGGATTGTTTTTTTTCTTTTTCTGGGAGCAGTTTTGGCAGCAATAAGGTCTCTGTTGCTTTTGTACCCAGGGGCTGGTCATGCCATCCCATGCTGGGTGAGAGGATGGCCTCACTCATGGCCATGGTGGAGCAGGGATCCTGTTCAGTTCAGGCAGGTTACACTTACTCTATTATTTGATGCCTAAATCTTCTGATATAGTGCCTAAGGCTGTGGATTGTCTTCCTCTTCTTCCTTTGTAAAATTAAGGAGCTAGAATTCAGATCCTGGTGCCCCTTTTGTACCTCAAGGTAGAGCCAAGAGCAGATATAGACCAGGGTTACATCCTGTTTTCGCTCCTGCTCTGAGCATCTGTGCAGCTGGTTGGGCTCTCTGTTTTCTGGGAGAGGTTGACTTTTAGGTCACCTTCAATTATTCTTTACAAATGGATATAATATTAGGGGGTGAAAGGGAACAAGGAAGAAATATACACTGGCTTATCTAAAGTTGTCCTTTGAGAACATATGGGATCTTGAAGGGGGAAGCTGCTTTCTCTCCCCCCAGGTCATGTCCTGGCTAAAGAGAAAGAGGCATATCCACGTGAAAGTCAGCATTTGCTACTTCTGTTGAATGTTTTACTTCCCTTTGCAAAGCTGTGTTGATTTGCAAGTATATTGCAAATAAATTCTCACTTGAGTCATTAATCCTTTCAGCACGTGTGAATGAAAATGTGTTAACTAACATGACTGTAAATGCAAGCAGTTGGGATACTAGCAGTTGAGCCTAGGTGTGCTCATAACTC
This sequence comes from Chrysolophus pictus, assembly GCA_037305975.1. NCBI lineage: Eukaryota > Metazoa > Chordata > Aves > Galliformes > Phasianidae > Chrysolophus > Chrysolophus pictus. The sequence goes on along the minus strand of CM074580.1, from coordinate 35,959,362 downwards.
ATATTAAATACTATGGATCATTCTTGCAGACTTGCTTTGACTTCTAGAACTGGCAGTCTGTCAAAATTTTATATAAGGTTGGGACCTATAGTTTTCTGGCTGCTATAAATACATTAATATCATAAGCCAAATGTTTCCCCCCTTATTGTTAATGTATTTCCTTTGCTTAGTCTCTGTGAACGTGTCCAGGGAACACAAGAAAATCATTGGAGTCTCAGCTTCCTTTCATTCCCCTTGTCAGCAAATTGTGGCCAGAAGATGTAGATGGGGCCATTTTGGAGGAAGTGGGGGCTTCTCCTGTCTCAACAGATGGCATATCCTCTATAGCAGGCTCAGCTTTTTGGGTGGGATGGAAACATGCTGCCATCCCCTCTGTTGTCACGCTGGGCTCCTGTGTGCACTTGCACTGCTGTTCACAGAGATATTTTGCCTGCCACTCAGTAGCCTCGGGGTGGCGTGTTGCAGTCCTGATCAGAAGCAGAACGGTCACCATCAAACTGCATGTGCAGGCCCAGTGCCCTCCAGTTTGCTACAAGGGAAAAAGTCAGCAAACAGGAGTTCTCTTCTTCACATCCAACAATTCTGGCAGTTATTGACATTACATCAGGTTTAGCAAGAGAGGGCCAGAGATGAGCAGGCACTGGATGACCTTTGCTTGAAAAATGAGTCTTGCAAATAAAAAATTGAAGTACAGGAGAGGACTGTGACATGGCTGTGTGGGCAACGTGCAAGACTGCAGCTTTTTTGTACTGACAGCTTGAATGACATTTGGATATGTACTTGCAATCTTGAAAGACACTTGAAATGGAGAACTTTGTGCAATCATAGCTATCCACCCCATCTTCCCAGAACCCCTAATGCTCTGCAAACCATTGGTCAACTCTTTCTTTCATGGCTCTGGTTGAAATTATTTTCTGTTGGTACTTAAGAAGAGCTTGCTTTACCTGGCTGTGCAGCAATGCCTCTGTGATGTGTGAAAGTTTCTTATTAGAAATATGTCAGGACCTAAAGCAACACACTCTTGTAATCTATTTAGTATGACTCCTGGACAGAGAATAACAGGAAAGTCATTTGAAACTTTTATTTTTGTTCTCAGCAGCAATTAATTGCACAGATCAGTGCCTAATTTGTTCTTTCAAGTATCAGTAGAGTGATGATGAGAAGGTTCAATAAATCAAACATGGAAGTGTTGCCACCAAGTGGTACAAGCTGTGTTAGGCAATGTCTCTTCTAGATTACAGTGATGAATCTGAGGTGCTCTGATGTATTTATAAAATAAGATTTTTTTTCTTTTTTCTTTCTTTTTTCCCTTTGCTTAATTTTTCCCTTTTGTGATACGTTTTACTTCTCACAGTTGTAAATGATCATACCAGCACCCAGCTCAATGCAGTCATGGGGTGTATTGATCACCTTTTCCTGCACTGGGTGGAGCTGCAGGCAGTGGAGGAGTAAGTGTGGAAGGTCCCCAGGGTACAGGACTGTTCAGACTATCCCTGATGCAGTTCTGTCTCGTTGGGTTGCAGCATATTCCTTTTTCCTTAACCTTGAGTGTGAGTGAAGAGAGCAGTCCCGGAGGGGAACTTTGCCCCTTGGCCTGGAGACTGACCAAGCACTGTTCTAGCCTGTCCCTTTAATGTCCAATGCACTCCTGAGTGACTTGGAACATTTAGAAATCATTTCCATATTTATATAGTTTTTAATGGCAATTATGTGAGTGCTAAAGTGTTTTGTTTTTCAGCTAAATTACTAAGTATGCTGTACTTCAGCCACAGGTTTCTTTACTCTGCTGGAGCTGAATAATGCCCTTTGCCTGCTATTTAGAAAACCTAGGTTTAAAAAAAATTAAAAAGGAAGAATTTTGCACCACAAGAGAACCAGGGGGTAATGCAGGGGGACTGCTAGGGGCCGCTAACCTCCCCCCCCTTTTTTTTTTAATAACAAAGGTTAAAAGCAAACAGGCAAAAACTTGGTTGAGCACACACTTGCTCATGTATGTATAGGCATGCAGTCTTGTCTCCAGGCAGGCATGCTGAAATTCCTAGCACCTGGTGTGGATGTGTGGGCTTTGTAGATTCCATGCCCCTTAGACTCTGCCAGCACCAGCAAAAGCCAGAGCTGAGCAGCAACATGGGAATTGTCATTTTGTCACTGGAAAGGTGCTGGTCCAGCATGTAGGTGCTTAGAGAGCTGAAAGTCGTTGTGGTCAAAGCATGGTACAGGGTTGGCCTTATCAATAAGTTGTATGGTGGGAATAAGAACCAAGCAGGAGGGAATTAGGTCAAAAAGATGCTTTTCTCAGAACTGACACTTCCTCAGCAGACATCACTTCCTAGCTTTCTACCACCAACCTCTCCCTTTCTGTCTTTGGATAATTGCCTTTCATTTCTTAGAATGAAAGCCTGAAGTACTCTCTTTATTTATTTATTTTAATTTTAATGTTGCCACCATTATCATCAGACCAAGCAAATGATGGCAAAAAGCAGAAGCAGTCACCAAGGCCCTTTTATCTCGGCTCTAGTCTCTGCTAACTACAAATCACAGTAAAGGAGTTAAATTTAATGCAGCTGAGAGGAAAGAGTGGAAGGGAATCGGCGAATGTATGCGTTAGTGAAATGTAATGGTAGAAAAGGTCTCTGAAAAGATGCCTTCCAAGCTTTTATAAGTACAATTGTGAATATAATTCAGTTTTATCTTTCCCTGTTTAAAAGTGCAAGAAAATAAACCGGAATGTCAACGTAAATAACAGCTAGCATTGTTGCATAGGGAAAATATTGTAATTAGGATATCAGATCTCTAAAATGTCTTATCCAGATCAGCAGAACTTGGTTGAAATGGCTTGTTTCACTCTATTATAAAGAGTATATTTAACTTGACCATTTATGAATAGCTAATATGTTTCTAATATGACTGCTTTTTAGACATCACATTTGCAAATGACTCATCCACTTTTTTTATTATTATTATTACTACTAGTCCTTTAAAAATAATTAACACAGATAAATCAAATAGACTATTTAATATAATGAATTCATAAGCAGATGAAGTAATTATTTTGAAAATTATTATAGCAAATTGAGGTTTTCTTTTTTTTTTACCAGTGGGGTTTTGCACATGGAAAAAGCCAAATTTTTATGACAGCTGGCTGTTTGTATACAATTATAGTTGGCGTGTATCTGTAAACCTGTTACCTACATTTGTAAGCAGAATCTATGCATTTTTTTCTCTTCCTGTTAAAGAGTTATTAACATAAACAGAAATTGCCATTTAAAAAAATGTTAAAACACAAGCATAGAGGACTATGAGGAGTCACTGGAGAACTTTCTGTGGCTTCAACTAAAACTGTGTCCATTGACAGGGGTTTAAAGCAAATTGAATAAAGTCTTGTCAACTTAGAACCATATATATATATATATATATATATATATATATAAAAATAAATTCTGACTTTACAAGGGCCAGGAAGCTTCCTGGTTATTATAGCTATATTTGCTCATGGGCAAATATCTTTACTGAAAGTGTTAAATTGCCAGAGAATTTCGGTACAATGAATACTGTGCTAAACATCTGACAAAAACAAATGAAATATAACAAAACCCTTAAGTATTATTGATTAAGCAGCGTATGTAAATTTTGATCACCAAAATTGTGGGCCAAATATTATAGGGCTTAATGGCATGAGAAATATACCCAATTAAGAATCTGTAGATACCCCATCTGTGGACGTGTTCAGGGTCGGATTGGATGGGGCCTTGAGCCACCTGGTCTGGTGGAAGATGTTCCTGATGATGGCACAGGATTGGACTAGATGGATTTTTGGACTCAATGATCTCTAGAGGTCTTTTATAACCAATCTAATTCTGTATTTAAATGTCCTTTTCCATTCAATCCATTCTGTAATTCACCCTATGATTAAAATGCCTGTGAGCTGCAGGCAACTCACTAGTATCAAAGATCTAGTTATTTGTGAAGTAGTATATTCCCAGGAATGTCATGTACCAGTATCTTTGTATCCAGATGAACTTATTCTCCTTGACCCTGGAAGCAGGGTCATAGGAAGCTGCACATACTATCCATTCAGGGTGTTGAGTTCACCACTGCTGGCTTGCATGACAACTGAATTAGAGACTTCCAGCCTACCGTCTGTGGGTCTTGACATTTGCAGAGCACAACCTATGTCTGACTGTGGTCACTCCCTGGAGATGCCAGTAGCTATACACTGGGTAGGCTGTGCAGGCATATCTAAATTTTTCCCCCAGCCCCGAGCCCAGCTGTGTCACTGAATGTTATTTGCAGGCCTGTAAAGCAAGCAGAGAGGGATTAAAATTTGTCAATGCCTGTGAGGAGCTGCAAGGAGAAACAATTTCTGGCCTGACCGCTTTATGAGGACGGTTGTGCATGGTAGCATGCAGTGCCCAGGCCTTCCTCAGGCTGTGATCCTACAGATAAGATCTCAGCTACCCAACTTTGTTTTCCACTCTATTAACTGCTTCATGGAATGGCACAGCTTGAAGGTACCTACTCAGACATCTTCTGTTCTTTCCCCAGTATATTCCTATGTCACAATTAGTGATGGCCTTTGAGGTTTGCAGCTTTGGAAGAGGCCTGACTTAATGTGTTGCAGAGCAATGTATTGCTCTGAAACAATATCTGCCAGACCGGCTGGCCTTGAGCTTTTCCATGTGCATTGCTTCCTCCATTTATGAGGAGGGGGAAAAAAAACAGTAACAAAACAGCAATTGAAAATTATAACAGCAACTACTGTAGCCTTTCAGCAGAAATTGAACGGGTAAAATTTGGATGCTACAAAAAACTATAAATAGAGCATCCAGAGCAGAAAAGTACAGGAAGGAAGAGGAAGCCTCTAATAAATTACAGATCTTTAAAGGATCCAAGAGGGAGGAAAAAAAGCCAGGGAACAGGAACAACAGGAAAATTTAAAAGAAGCTTATACTGAATATTATAAATTCATGTGAGAAGTGCCTTTCTTCTCTTGGTGTGGGAAGATACAAATGTTTTGATATATCATTTTTATGTAGGGAAAAGGTTGAGGCTTTATAGTCCATATAGTCCACAACTGCTTTTGTTGTATTGTGACTAATAAGTCATGCTGCTAAAATTGTATTAAATGGGACTCATGCCTTCTTGCTGTCACAGTTTTCAGAGCAATTGCTTCTCATTCAACTTGCTTGTCCACTGAAAACCTGGCACTCAACGAAACGCAAAGTATTATTTAAGTTAATAAAACATCCTTGTTTCAAATACCTACTACTGTGAAATGTGAACAAAGGAGGGACACAAGGTCCCATTCTGTGTGGAGAAACCCAGATGAAATAGATACCAGTGTGATTTTGTTTAGAGTTGTCATGGAAATCCAGCTTCCCTCAGTGTGGTGCCAGGGAAGGCAAACACCTCCCTACATGCACCCCAGGTGAGTAAAGTGCTTGGGCTGTGACTTGCTGGGGGTGCCCTGCAGAGAGCTGCCCACCAGACCAGCCAGTCCAGGCAGTGCTCTGCAGGCAGGTGCCTGGAGAGAGGCACACAGCTTTATCCATGTGAATTGGGGAAGCTTTGTGCCCAGTGGTTTTGCTGGTGAACTGCAAGACCAGGAATGGGATCTGAATCTGAATGAGAGTGATAGTAATAGTGAAGGTGAAATTGTTTTCCAGCCTCCAGCACTGTGCTTCAGAACTCTCCTGCTTCCCTTTCTAGTCATATTCCCCTAATAAACATGAAGAAAAAAAAAATATGTGATATAAATTTGCATGCACACAGAGTGAAGGATCATGCGGTTTTTACAGTCAAATTTGAAGATGAATTAGTCTTTGAGATACCGTCTGTTTAAGGATTATGTTGTTAATAACCTAAATTTGACACACACTTTTTTTTTCCCCTTCAGTCACTACCCACAAAGCCTCTCTGAAAATTATCTCTTATGAAGCTGTGTCATTAATGGCTTCCTGTGAGGTTTCTTTTGGAAGCGGCAGAAAGGTAAATAAAAATGAATTAATACAGCATTGTGGGTTTTTAGGCAAAATATGCAAATATCATACTGACAAAACCTTACCAGCATTAAAGGCTTTCAGATCGTATCCTCAGAGGCTCTGCTTGTGGAATCAGAAGCGTTTAGGCAACCTTTAACTTAGTTTATGTGTAATACACATGCATACTCTCTGTCACTCTCTCACTTCCTAATGTCCTCTTGGAACAGTTCCCATTGGCGCAGTTCTCTGCTTTGCAGTTCATGAATTTTATTTTCAATCAATAAATAAACCTATTATCAAAGTTCTGTATTCTCATCATATATTGTCATTTCTCATAAACCATTTCATTGTATGGGTCAGCTTCACAAAGCACATGCCACTTAACTAGATTTTTCTGCATGGGGCTGCACAGCATACGAATGGAATGTGCATGAAAGTGTAATCAGATTTCAATTCTAACTAATACTTATGAATAAGTTTGTTTGTTTTATTATTATTAAGTTGCTTTGAGACAGTAAGCAGGACTTAGGTATTTCTTGGTGTTCTTTTCTGTAATATATTCTTATAGTACGAAGCAGGCCTCCCCCAAAGTATCCTATTCCATCAAAGAAAGTGTTATTTCTAGTGTATAACATTACACCATTTACCAGGCATTTCAGACAAGTACAGAAAAGCTTCTTGCATGCTCCTTTCAAGGTCGCTAAGTTCCCACTGTGGCAAATTATAAAGGGAATCTGTCTGAGAGCCAGTGACCTATAATGATGAAACCCTCCTAATTGCTCGTGCAGATTTTTTTTAGGAAGTATTATTTTAGGCACTTCTTGAAGAGACAGGCTGTCTTTGTGGTGATTGAGTCTTTGGATATTTTCTGATTTGTGCCTTGTATTTTATCTGTCAGCCCAGAGTATTAAATACTGCTATCATATGCAGTCATCAAATGATTGTATTGCAAGGTTAACAGACAAATAATATTTCAAAATGAAAGCCTTCAAGTTGCCTACTTCTCTGACCTCTGAAAGTGTATAATATTATGTAGAAATGAAGAAGGGGGAAAGTCTATCAATAACTCAAAAAAAGAATAGGTGCAAGTAGGGGGCAAGGAAGGAAAGTAAATGTTCTTAGTGAAGTGCGATCCCATAAACACAGTGGAATCCACGGTTATTTTGAACTAATCTTGATAGTATCTCAACTAGTTAGCTCCACAGCTATCACTGCTATGGGACAGTAGGTTTGATGCTAATGCTCCTTCTTCTACAGTGCACCACCACCACTACTGGTACAAATACAACTTCTACTGCTAATAGCAGTAGTATCACTACTACGTAGCATCACTACACACATCTATCTAATTAGAGGGGCCTGTTTTCTTAGATCTGTTTTATATATCACTCTCTCCACAATTACTGCTTCTTTTGGATTCAGCCAAAATAGCAGAAGGGAAGATTTTTAAGGTGAAGCATGAATCTCCCAAAGGAGGAACTTGGGATTTTCCACTTTTCTGAGGGATGTGTGGACTCCAGGGAGTTACCTTTCCATTTGCAATGAGGGCTCAGGTTCGCAATGAGGAAAGAAAGCTTGTGTGCGTGTTCTAACTGAGGGCCTAGGGTGTTATAGCTACTTCATAAAGTTTGAAAAAATATCTTGCCTGTATTGTAAGGCTTTCTCTTATCTCAGATGTCTGTTTCTCAGGTGTCTGATCCCTCTATTCTGCTGATGTCTTGACTGCAGAGCTCTACTGATTCCTGCGGGTACAATTTACCTGCTACAGGAAACAGAGTTAACATAACAATGTAAAGATACTTTCTATTCCTTACAAAAATCACTATTTGCTCGCAAAAAATACAGTGGCAAGCATAAGCAGAAGCTTACAGACATGACAGATAATTTTATTGCTGGTCTTACTTAGCAGTTTTTTTTCACTTTTTATTATTCCTGATTTGTCTAGTCCTTAACTCCACAAATAAATTGCACACTTATGGAGCAGATTCCTTACTAGTATCAGCAAGGTCACTGTTTCATGAGGTCTTCTGGCCAGAAGGACTGTTATTGTCATCTAGCCTATCACCCATGATTCGTTCTGAAAAATATTTTCTGCTTGAAGGGTATGGCGTGTAACTCACTCATCAATGGAACCTTCTGTGGTATATGTTGAGCCAATAGCTGGTCTTTTAAGGATGTTTGGTACTTAGGATTATACGTATGACTTTGTATTATGCATTTGATACTAAGCCATATTTCTTTGCCTGTGGGACTGCATATAGAAGCTGCATATAGAAGTAATGTATCATTATGCCACTGACAATATTCTAGCTGTGAGTACTAGTGATGTGATAGTTCTGTCATCTTGAACTCTGCTTTGATTATCATTTTTTTTTTTTCTTTTCTGCTTTTTTTATTTGCCTAAGAAGTACACAATAGTTTAACTTCCTCTTCAAAACTTCTCATTCATCTTCAGGAGGGTGAGCAATCTTTTCTGAACAGAGAAGACATGCTCCAACTATTTCTTTATACCCTTCTAACCCTTATCTTTTAGTTATGCTTCTCTGCATTGACCTACTGTTTCTGCACATTATTTTTCTGAGCATGTCTGTACTGGCTGTTACAGGGTCAAGGCCTTGAAAGCAAGCCAGACTGACTTGGGGGCCTCTTTCCTTTGTTTCAGTGGATGTTTGCCAGAAACTCTATGTCCTGCAGCAGCACTAACTGGGCTGAACTCTCCCAGAGCAGTATCTCTCCACCGTACACTGACTGCTGCATTTCTGATTTGAAGGCACAAGGGAGCCAAGTGCATACATATAATAGCAATGATCCTCCACAGGGTGTAGATTAGAGGGCTCCCTCCACAGCACCTGGGGAGTGCTGTGAGGCAGGAGGCCAAAGGTTAGGTTCCCAAGGGATGGCTTTGACCCATCTGGATCTCACCATGCTTGATGTATGTATATTGTCAAACAAGCTCAAGACAGACTGTTGGGATCTTTTTTTTCCCTCCTACTCAAGATAAAGAGGCAGCAATTATGCTTACTGCATTGAGGGAGATATTTCCAGTCACAGAGGCAGAAAGGCCAGTAAATTATTCCAAAGTTACACTTCAAATGCTGCCAGGATTAACTGCCAAGAATCTTTTCGCGTAGTGCTTATGCAGGCTGTTTCCCTGCCCCAGCCAGCAAAGAGGGGACATGGGACACAACTTGCCCAGCTGCACCTTGTGCTTTCTCAGCCCATCTCTCATATTGTATATCTCCATGCAAAGAGTTGCCCCCCTGGTGGTGTTCAGGAGCATCATGTAGGAGGAGCAGGCACAAGCAAGATCCCAAATGTCTCAATGGCAGTCTGATCATTCCCTAAGGAACCAGGACTGAATAGCCATTCCTCCCTTTCTTTCTTCCTCTATACTTTCCTTTACCTAATACTTTCACTATCCTGTAAAGAAGAGTGAGAAAACTGATGCATTTGATGCAGTACCTGTGTTCTCTAGTACCTTGGTTGAAGTGCAGAAGTCTTCATGTCCTTCTGCTGTGCCTGTGCAAGAAGCATATGTTCATGTAGCCTTTTGACACGTAAACTAGGTTATGCAGGTATAGCACTTCTCAGAAGCTGTGGGACAATACTCTGCTCTCCTGTGAAAGTCATGATGTGCAGGCACTCTTGTCTGTGAAGCTCTTAAATTAAAAGTTTCCTGAAAGAACTCATACTTCTCTTTCTTTCTTATTAGACTTGTTGTTGATCAGTGGAAAGGAAGATGCTCAATACTAAGCACTTGTTGAAAAGACACAGATTGTTTCATGAGGGAGTTGATCTACTTCTGGTCATGACTTTTACACATGTAGAAGAGTATTAAGGAAATACGAGGTTTTCTTTTAATGTCTTTTGATTCTGGTTCCATCATAGATGATTAAAGCAGAACTTAGTTCATTCTCTCCTTATCCTCAATGATCACATAATCTTCTGTGACAGAAACATGCTAGACTAATGTAGATGAAAGCTCTTTTTTTTTTTTTTTTTTATTCTTTGGAGGAATTCTGGTTGCTTCCCCAGGCAGGAATTTGATCACTAAGAAGTTATCGGCAAACCATCAGACCTGTACTGTTCCCTTTAGTCTATCAGTGATTCCCATGTCTCATCTCCACATGAAGCATCTGTAGGTTGCAGTTTATAGCGGGTCCCCTTTGAGTGTGTGTCCTGATTTAATACCAACCTAATATAGTTTGGTTAGAGATAGTCATCATGGATTTACAAAAGGGAGGTCATGCTTAACAATCTCAATTCATTTCTCTGAGGAAGTGACAATGAGAGTGGACAGGGGTGAAAAAGGAGACATAATTTACTTGGACTTGAAAAGGCTCTCAATACAGTGCCACATAACAGATTCATTTATAAGGTTAGCAAGTATGGGACTGATGGTACAATACTTGATTGGATATAAAATTGGCTTGATAACAAGGGCCAGGGAGTGGCAGTAATGGTTATAGATCACACTAGGGAAGTGCTATGCAACAAGGGGTGTGTGCTTGAAGACATAGTGAAGCTAACAAAGGATGGGTAAAACCAAAAGCAACGGTGTTGGAGGAAAAAGAGAAAAATGATGCCATCCAGGTAATCTAAAAGCATGAGGTTGTAGCTTCATGGGAAGCAAACAGTCACATCAATGTGTAACTGGAAATTTTGAGTAGCATTCAGTGAAGAAAATTATCTAAGAACTGAAAAGGGGAGAAGTCAGGTCTACTGGCTACAGGCCCTGCAGCAGAGGCAAAAGCAGAGGGAGAGAGAGCAGGGACCTTTCCCTGTAGATAGGAAAGAGGACAAAAGTCAGTTTGCTCATGGTGCCAATAAGCAATAGTGTATTTTCAGAAACTGATCTTACTGTGTGAAATCCTTGGACCTTTGCTATGGGAAAGGTCCCATATCACAAATCACAGAATCTAGGGTGTATTTTTCATCTCCAAGTACATCTTTGGAGAATCCTATTTCTTTCAATTTTCTATAATCTAAGAAGACTTGACTTCCTGCATTGAAATTAGCCTTTGTCACTATCCTGCAAGATGCTATCTTACGTGCTGTAATAAAGCAGAGAACTGACTAGAAGAAAGAAATTAAATTATAACCGAAGTATGGAAGAGACAGCAGAGTGCTAAGAGGCCTCAGAGATTCAGCACTGAACAGAAATTTGTTTCATTGAATACTCACCTCTGTATGAAGTATCATCTTGGATGATACTCTAAGGGGGTTGCCATTGGGGTTTGCGCTGCTGGTAGTTCAAGAAGATAGAAGCTTTAATGTCCACCAGAGTTTCTGCTCCAGAATCCTTTTCTTTTTTTAATTAAAGACCAATTTCCACAAAGCAAGTGCAAGAAAGCAATGATTTTCAACTCTACCTGTGCTTCTCCCTCAATTCCCACTTCTTTTTAGACAGGAACCTCTGGAAGGATCAGACCATGCAGTTCAGGAAGACCTGGAAACGCTTTTTAATTAAACAAAAAAGAGCTGTCCTGTTAGCATGTGTGTGGTATGGTACAGGATTAGAAAGAAAACCTGATGCATTGTACTAATTAGCCAGACTCATTCATCTACTGTTTGTGCTATAGGCTGTGCTTAGTTATTTGCTTATGAGTATTGGCTCAAAACCTTGGTCCTTCTCCCAAAGCCATTAAAGTCATTAGTTGAGGTCTTATTGATTTGAACAAGACCAAGGCTTGACTCATTGTGTCTGTTCAGAGGATACCAATAAACTTTTAAATCAGTCAAGGCTGTAGACTCATTCTGCTGGGGTCAAACGGTTAATACATCCTGTTCCTGTCATTTCCGCTATAAATCTATGAATGCTTTTAAAACAAGAGGAAAACTTGATTCCCTTCCTTTTGCGACAAAATATTACGTTCCCTTTTATTACAACGAAGATGGGAGTCCTTTTCCTGAGGAAAGCTTGTAATGGCAAAGGTAATATCAATACATTCCTTTGTCTCTAGAGTCAGTGAAAAGTAATTAGAGACAAAGAAATGAGCCTCCTAGCTGTAAAGCAATGCAACCCTGCTCCTACTGACTTCCCATAAGCCTTTGCTGGGCACTGATGTCTATTAAAAGATCCCTTATTTTCAGCATTTCATCTAGGTTGCACAATCTCCTCAAGATAGAAAAGATTTTAACTTCCTATCAATGTAATCAAACTCATGATTATTGACTTCATTTGTGTGACTTTGTACCTGGGTCATTAAACTCCAGTTTTACTTCCATGATCTCCCTGTTGAATTTAGTAGTCCAAACAAAACTGTGGTAAAGAATACCAATCCTAATTTTGTTCATTTAAAAGCAGAACTCTGCAATCTGTTCTTATCTCATGTTCTGTTGCTTTCAGGAAGATCTCAATGGATCTAGTGAAGCAAAGAGTTGTATGGGAATGGAGATAGTTCATTAAAAATGGGTCTTGAGAGGTTATTTCAAAGCTGATAAAGGAATCAGTGGGGTCTTATTTAAGTCAGTAAATGTAGCTTGCCATACGCTATGTAAATGCTACTTGGGCTGAGCGGGAGGTTAACAACTTCCGCTGGTCACCTTTTCTGATAAACAGATGAAATGAGAGAAGAAGAAAGGACCTTTCTTATGCGTATGTATTTAGATGCATTACTGTGTCCATTTTGAAAGCCCAGCTGGCTTCCAGAGTTAGTGGATTGTGCCTCTGTGTGCATGCATGCGCATGTTTTATAAATGGTTTGATCTTACCTGAGAATCTGTGGCTCTGGTTACATTCCATTTGTTCACACTTCTGTAGGCTCCATAGTGAGCTTGCTGGATAGATGACAGTTCATTAAGTTAGCTGACAGTGCACATACAGCCTTTCCACCCACCTCCCCCAGCCCTAAAATAAAAAATAAAGAAATTAAAATGGCAAGAAGGAAAAATACTATGCAGATAGCTCTGAAAGCATAGACACATTTAAGCTAATGCAGTTCTGAGCATCATAATAAAAAAATGTTCTGTCAGGGATGTTGCAGTTACTCCAGTGACATGACCACCTTGCAGCAGTGCTAGTGCAGGCTGTCAGAACTAGTTATCTCAGTAAGGCTGAAAAAACTTTCATCACTAACTTTTTAGAGTCACAGTTCAAAAGAACCCTTTTTCTTTTCTTCTTCCTTGCAACAGTTAAGGTAGCTTCTAGGTACTTGGGCATCTCATATTGCAAAGCAAGTGGTTTGGAGATAGCAGTTAGTGAGATCAGTTGCTTTTGAAAATGTTCTTTTGGTGTTATAACTCAGTTTGTCAACTTCCAGCATACCAAATATTATTAAAAACAAACAAACAAAAAACCCAAACAACTACTAGATCAACTGCAAAGATCCCTTTTCGAAGGGTTCAACCCTTTCAAGTAGTTCATTCTATTTCTTAAAGTTGCTGCAGGCCCATTCCCTGGAGTTATATCAGTGTAAGAGCACTACTATAAGGATGAAACCACAGAACAGTCATTCTGTTACTTTCTTTAACATGAAAACCTTGTTCAACTAGGAATCCTCAAGCAGTGCATTCATGTAGACCATCAACTCTGCTCTCATACAATGTGTGGTCAGCACAGCTGAGTTTTAAAAAGCTTTTGTACCAGCTCAGAAAAATCTCTCAAGCCCCCCTTTGGGATTAGTGGCTTTAGTTAATGTTGGTTAACACTTATTTGGAACAGGCATGTTATTCTTTCCTTAACTTTTATTCTCATCGTTCTTCCAATCTCCATTTAAATTCCGTTTTCCCCTCTGTTGGCGTCTGTACCCTTAGCTACCTCACAAACAAGATGCATTGCCAGCTGGCATGCAAGAGCAGAACTGAAAGCAGCACTGCTAACCCCTGCTCCTCTCCACTCCCTGCAAGTTGGAGGCGTATCAAGCTTGATGCTGAGATCCCAGAAAGTGGAATTCTGAACTGCTTGGGAACTCAAAGACCTGGGTTTGAGGCTTATTAAGCTATTGGGCTGGCTCACTGAACTACAGTTGTTCATACATCTCTGTTTTATACTTTTTTTTTTTTTTTTTGGAATGAGCACACATTCCTACTTGTACTGAGTATTTGTTATGCTGTGAAAAGGTGACCAGAAAACAGTGCAACAGATTATAGGCAGTTTTAATCAGTTTTGTTAAGGCAACCAAAATCAGGTCCAGAATGACAAGCCCAATGCTTTTCAAAGCGATTTAAGGATGGGAAAAGATTTGGACAAACCAATATTGCAGTAGGTTTTGGCTATGGGCAGCACTGACTTGATTTTATGTGCCCAAAATTTATGCTCTTAATCAAAGAAGAAATTGAGAACTCATAAATAACAACATAAAATACAGAATCTGGAAAAGCTTCATTCATCCAGCCCCGCGCACTGCTGCTCACTCTTTTGACCCACACACAGTGGTTGAACCTAAACTATATTTAACCTTCCCCCAGCCTGTCCACCCCTGAGTTTGGTTCGGAATTTGTCGTGTCTTTTTTTCTACATTTGTTTTTTTTCTACATTTGTCTTCAGTTTGTAAGGTAGAAAGCCTAGCCACAGGACACCAACAACTTCCATGTTGCCTGTTTGGGGAAAGAAAGTACATATTTAAAAGAATCAGCAGTCCAGAGAGAGAGGATATAATGTGATTGAAGATTTTCACTGTAACATTGTAGAATACAAAAAAAGAAAATATAAAGTGCATTTTAAATGATTAATGTACAAAAGCTGACCTCTTCCAGTGTGCATTAATCAAGAAAAAATGCACACTGTCTACAGTGGTTAATGTTGCAGGTCCATTATTTAGCTTTGATAATGTGCATAAAAATGTTCAATATGACAATGAGTTGGGGTAGCTGAGAATTTAGGATGGTGGCAAGTTTGTTGTAGTATTTGGATTAGCATTCTTAACCTACATCTTGACAGCTTCTTTTCTTCAGTTTGGAAGAGTTAACAAAATCTAGCTGTATCCTCTTTCATTTTTAGTTATATATATATATATATATATATTTTTTTTTAAACAAAACAATTTAAAAATACCTGCTTAAACAAATACTACCAGCATTCATTAGTCAGGATGGTTATATGTGAAAGAAATGATGCCAGATAGTAACAAATCCAAGAGAAGTTTATTATGAAAATGGCACCTGCGGGATGAAAAAAAATTAAGTTACATAAAGACAACCATGTATGACATGTATGAGAATCTACAAAAGTATAAAAAGAACCCTGTTGTAAATGAAGTATGTACATTTCTGATTTGCAGCATTATCAATGATCAATGAAAAAAATGTTTCAAATAAGCCAGGCACTCGAGAAGTTAGATTCGGTTAGCTTAACACAAAATAAATGTACCATAGCTGTCACTTTTTAACGTTTTAATTTTTTTTTTTTTATATTGTAGAGTTGGTAACACTGCTAAGATTTATACGAACAGAATCCCTTTCCCCGTTATTCAGCTACTTGGCACCAGTCTCCTCATAAAAGATTTCATATATTTGTACAAGAAATAGTTAAAAACACAGACACAGTCTTCACAGGTAATGAAGTTTTTTTTCATTTTGTAATTTTAAACACTATGGATTTAGACAGCAGCTGTGATTATCTGTTAGTTTAAATCACCAGAAATCATTTTGACACAACACAGAAACATTTATAAAAAAAACAAAACAAAACAAAACAAAAAAACAACAGCTGTCTAGCTGTTCTTTGTAGCTGATAGGTGCACTCCTTTGATTGTTCAATAGCTAGAGTAGAGCATCCAAAATTAAACTCTGAATTTCCCAATCAGCTTTCTTGCCTTTTTTAGTCTTACTTAAATCCTTCAAATTTAACCTTTAAAAGCTCATTAATTAAATTTGTGACATCCAATTCCCTTTCACTATTGTTCCGCTGCGGCTTGGACCGACATCTCAAATTCAAAGCTATTGGAGGAATTGACTCAACACAGTGAGTGATCAAAAATTCAAAGGACAGCTGAGTTAATATATTAGCATTGCACACATAAGCAAATATATATGACAGTTCTAAGCTGTTTCCTTTTTAAATGACAGTGGTTGACCTTTGAAAGGATTTCCTATCTCACTGGTGATTGCTGTATGTACTGCTCCCTCAGCCTACCTGGGAGAAAACCAAAGAAATGCACCCTCCGCTTACGGTTAGAGCACAAGGGACTCTGGGAATGTTAACAACTGAGGCTATATGGCATCAATTTGCTTAATAAATCTGAGCATTACTCTGTAGTGCATTGTGTGGTACACTGGAAGAGTAAGTCACACCCAGAATTCCTCTGTGGGAAAAATGGCTCCATTAACCTTGAGCTAGTTAAGAGTCTTTTCTCTGAGAGTGAAGAAGAGAGAACGAGAGAGGAAGAGAAAGAGACGGGAAGCGTGGAGAGGAGGGGAGGGGTGGGGAGAGAGAGGTTGGAGAATACACAACAGCAAAGCAACTGCAGAAATTAAAAGGTATACAGACAGTGGAAGCAGCATAAGGTGACATTACAGAGGAAGGCCACCACACAAAAACCACTAACCCCCAAGAATCACTGGTTCACTAGGACTGCAGGAATGGGACTTTACCACTCCAGACTAGAGATAAAGCACAGAGAAGACAAAGGACAAAACAACTACATTAGCTTAGTATATACTGCATATAGTAACACACATTGAAACTGCAATGGGACTGACAGCCAAGGACACTTACACATTGTACACATTACAGTTCTCACATCTGTTATTAGATGCCTTAACAAACAGCTGCCAAAGATGGAGTGGAAGAAGAATTTATATTTGACAGTCATTTGCAGTGTTTGACACTACGCTGTGATTTCTGGCAATGAAGACAAAATAGGAGATTTCTTCTCTTTTACTTAATGTGCAGTTTTCAGTTGTAGTTATCTATTTCAAGCTTATTAACCCATTCTTTAGTTTTATAACATATTGGTTTCAACACTAGAAATAAGGAAAAAGCAACAAAAAATACCCAAATCAAAGAACAAAAAGAAATTTACAACCTTCCCTCTATAATATTAAATGAAAAACAAAACATGTTAAATAGTTCTTCTGGTTTTTTTTTGTGTTTTTTTTCTTTTTTTTTTACTCTGAAGTGTTATTTGATGTAGAATTAGCCTCAGTTACACTGAGAAAAGAAAACAAACAACAAAGCAAAACAATATGCACCTAAGAAACTGCTCCTTGCATCAATTAAATTGAGTTTTTTATTTTTAAGCACTTTTTGAAAAAGGCTTCCTGACCCATTTAAATTTAACGTGAGGCTATGCTTGTTAGTTTGGAGGTAAAAAATTTAAGTCCTGCAGCAAATGTTAATGAGGGCTTTTGTCTTAACTAACCAAGGAGACTGCAGCACCCAACTATAGACCAGTACGGAACACATTCTTTTCAAAAAACCCAGCCCACAAGCTGCAAATTGTATGAAGATATTACAGATTAATAAATGATAGCACCATGGTTTTAGAAATTAAGTTAAAGTTTCAGTAATTAACATTTAGTCCAACTTTTCAACATTCTAGTCACAGGCCAGAAATTAACTTTTTAAGAACCCAAATTATTTTATGTGCAAGTAAGAAAATCTTAACCATAAAAAGAGAATTAAACTCTGCATAAAATTCTAAAATACTATCCCCTATTTTAAAGGAATTAGGAACAAAAACCCCTTTTCATTTGACTTAGTCAAACAGGGCACATTGTTTATGCTTGTCTCTTTTAATCTTGATCATATCAAGATCATTTTGAAGTAAAACCAATGGTTGTCACTTTAAAATCTCTTTACCACAACACTGAGTATTCTATGGCAGAGGCATACACATTAAAGGCATCTTAATAAAGATGCAAAGGAAAAAACACACATCTTAGAAGAAGACAAAATGGCAGGCAACTGGTACTTCAACTCTCTGAAGGCAAAAATAAAAAAATATCTTTACATTAAAGAATAAGTCAAGTTAAAGAGAAGGGGAATGAAATGGGGACTGTCATATTGAGAGAATAAACTGACCTGCTCGAATTCAAAGTGCTAGAATTAAAGGTCTAAATTAAAACATAGTCTATGCCTCAGAGCTTAACACTGAACACAGTATGTGGTCATATTTCAATCCTCTTTCCGTTCCAGAGTCTGTGTAGTATGAATGCCATTGCTGTACACAGGAAATGGAAGAGTGGAAAAAAGTCCTTCGGCAGTCGTGAACACATTCCCTGCAGGCATTTGGGTCAGACTGGCCCCGCTCACAGCACTTCCAAACGGTCCCGACATATTGAGTCGGTGAACGTGGTGGTAGAGCATTTCCATCGGTGTTTTAGGATCCAGCCCAAAGCTGGGGCTGTTAACATCAACAAAGTTAACAGCGTGGGTGTTGGGGAGGAGGTTGCCCTGCATGGCTAAAGTAACTTCAGCTGGAGCATACCGAATAGTGCCAGTGGTGTAGACCCTCTGAGCAGCAGTGCTTGTTGCGGCAAGGGTTCCTGTTACCCTGTGAACCAAAGGAAGCACCACATTGCCTGCTTGC
This sequence comes from Chrysolophus pictus, assembly GCA_037305975.1. Lineage (NCBI taxonomy): Eukaryota > Metazoa > Chordata > Aves > Galliformes > Phasianidae > Chrysolophus > Chrysolophus pictus. The sequence goes on along the minus strand of CM074580.1, from coordinate 35,940,908 downwards.
AACCTCTGAAGGGCTTCCAGATCCCCAGTGTACAACAAAGAGTTGGAAGTTGTGGGACCACCTGGGTGTTTATCCCTTGGAGATGCTGAAAGCGGGGGTGACAAAGGGTCAGAGGACACAGGAGCCAAGGCTGAGTTGGATGAGGTGCTGAACTGAGTTTTGCGGCTGGCAGTATTTTCAGTCCCTGGTGGGGTGAGAACAGAGTCTGGAATGGAGACATGTAAACTACTGCTGGCTTGGGGGGAAGGGAAGTGCTCGGAGCTGGGGGGCTTGGTCATACTGTAGGGTGATTCATTCCTTGAGATTTCCCTGTTGGGGGGGTAATTCCAAATACTGCTATCGTTATCAAAATTGATAGGTTCTGAGATTTCTGTTTTAATTTTGAGCACTGAGGCACTGTTTGGTGACGAGAGCAGCTGGGGCTGGTCCACCAAAGCTGAGTCAAGTCCGTTTGGGCTTGAGGTGCTTGACAACCTTCTCCGGGTCATGCTGCCTCCCTTTTGCTTTTTTCTTCTCTTCTTCCTCTTTTGATGTTTGCTAGAAGACTGGGCATTTACTTCCCCTGCACTGTCTGAGTCCTTGGCACTGTCTGAGGTCAGTGATTCGCAGTTCTGCAACCGCAAGTCTGACTCACTCTCAACAAAACGCTCCACCTTGATCTGCATAGAACCAAGAGTGCCAAAACTGTCCTCAGGAGCTTTTTGATTCTCGAAGTCCGAATTCTCAAAGCTGTCATCACTGTCCCTGCTGTCCTGGTTGCTGGAGCTGTTCCCATCATCATTACAGTTCATTTCATTATCTGACTGATTTCCTGACTTTTTCCTGTCGGATTCAGGGTCTTCACTGTTTTCTGACTGGTTTCCTTTCTCATCTGACTTCGAGTTCTCATTGTCCTCTAAAGCAAAAGTAAAGTGAAACAAATCATTAGCAACGAGAATATAATATTACAGCCCAAATCTAGATTTCTACCTACCAATGAGGCATTCCCTTCTGTAGAGCCATATTTATTTGCAATATGGTGTTGGCAGAGTTTTGATCACCATTAATCTCTCTGACTTGGGATATTCAAGGCACTAAAGGCCTGTGCTACCTGTCTGGTCTGAATTTTCCTTGAACATATACTAAGGCACCTTGGATGAGGAGACCTTTATATCTGCTCTGTTGGTAAGAACTGTCTTGACAACTGTGAGCACAAGAGCCCTGTTTCACCTGAAGGAAGAGGAGTCAGTGAACAATCCCATTATGACCATTATGCTCTGATTATTGTTTTTTCACTTATGTGTTCTCCTCAAGTGGGAAGGCATCAAGATGTAGCACTATTAACTAATGAAGATTCTTAGTCCTCTCATCTCATTTTCCTTCACCTTCACCACTTTCGAAGAGGCACAGCATCTCTGACTGCTGTGGAATTTCTGCCACTCTCCTCCAGTATTGAGAGGAGAAGCAGGTCATATGTGTATAAATCTGAATGAATAAACCAGTTTAAACAATTTTGTTACGTTGCTAGACTGGCTTTTCATATTCTCTTGAAGGGCAAGGAAAAAAAAACACAGAAAAAAAGATTCAGGCAGTGAATTACATTCTCGATTGATCCAAATCATCTAAGGGCCATTGAAAGCAGCCCAGCTACAGCACTGAGAAGCTGTCACTCTTCTTGCCTGAATTCTTTCAGTTGTGTTTTAGATTTTTTTAAACTAATTTGAATACGGATGAGATAAACACTCTAGTCCACTGGACTCAGACAGCCAAGGCAGCTTTGAGAATGAATACTCCCCATTATCATGCTGTGTTTGAAAGGGTCATGAAAGGCTTCAGGAGACCCTGTCTTTTACAGAACAGCCAGATATCTTTTGTTGGGAAATAAAAGATTTCTTTTTTTTTTCACTCATCGGGGCCAAATACTGCTCCTTTCAGTACATTTGTGTTGGAGAGGGGAAGGGGCAGTTTTCTTTTACAGATTGGTTACTCCTGGAGCCATGTTAATACCAAACAGTGCTGGAAATGCTGGAGCAGGTAGGCCTGATGGGAAAGCTGCCTGAGGATTCAGGGCAATACACTTTGTATTAATTTCAAGTAAGTTGCTTGGAGAGACTTCTGATTGAGTCATTAACAACAGAGAGACCTCTCATTTTGAAAAATAAAACCCACAGAAGCAAATGAACAGCCACAACACCCCAAACTGCAGCCATCTGGGTCTGAGTTTCACTTATAATTTTTAAAGATGTTGTCTTCTAGACATGATGTCTAGTTGGTCAAGTGTGGGTTTATGGTGAAGGATTCTAAAACTGCACAGAATTTGCCTGGGATTTTATTAGAGCTTGAACTGAACTTGTTGGTTGCATCCAATACAGCATACTCTGATTTCAGATCCCTTGCAATTTCTTTTTAATTATTTTGCAAGAAACAACCCTCTCCTTTGCTGTCTAGCAAGACCTGCAGACCTCTTCTGAGATGTACACTCATTGTGCACCACTGAAGAATGCCCTCTTGGTCTGAGTCAGCCTTAGGAGTTATGAACATATGTGTATTTCTCACCTGGAGAAACTTAGAGTGCTCATGAGAAATGCAAACTTTTCTCCACATCTGTGATCTTTGGCTATTTAGAAACAAGACAGTATAAAGGAAGCACAAATAGTAGTGATTTTTTCCAATTTTGGTTCTTCTTTTCTTTTTTTAATGTTATCATAGATGTGCTACCGTCGAGTAACCTCAGTTTTTGGGCCATGCACAACCATTTTCCTTTAAAAGCCAGTTAATCTGTACCTGGGCCTGTATAATCACAGTGAACCATCTGTGTACTGGACCATCTGTAAGACTAATTTATATATTAAGTTTGACAATTATATTTAGCTTTTAAAACATAGCTAAGTCCTAGACTTTAAGAGCTTAGAGAAAAGTGCTTGAACCTATACCTTCCAATAAATTGTAATTATTTTAACCCAAGAAGACCCTAAAACCTTGCAATCTTCGCTGCCCCCTAGTGAGACTAATAATAATAAAAAAAGCATTTATATAAGAAAAAAGGCTATGGAGACTGATGGTGGATATTTATGTTCAGAAAGTTTGACTGCTTTTGAAATATAAAAACTGTAATTATATTCAACAGTTACAATTCCATGGTCTTTCATAAGGCACAACACCTGTTTATGAAGCTTAGCTAGAGACCCAAATATTTTGTTCAGTGCAATATAGGCAAGGATGTATCCATAGAATTAATAGAAACACTGAGGAAATTGAGATACTGTGAAAATGCTGAGGTTATTAAAATATTGTCCTGGATTTCTTCAACTTAATTTTAAAGTATTTTTGCTGTTGTAACAAAATACTCCTTGAGAAATATTGAGAAGCTGTTGGAAGGGTAACCATGTGGCTCTCATGTCATGGATCTTTTGTGACTATAAAGAAGGATACATCATGTGTGTTACCTGAATTGTCCTTTGAGTCTGACTCAGAGTCAGAGGTCTCTGAGGATTCTGAGGTTTTCTCTGGCAGATGAGGAAGTTGTGCAATATCCATAGGAGTGTCCTTGTACTCTGGGTTACTGAAGAAGAGACAGCATATATAAACACAATTGGATGATTTGTAGTTGCATGTTTTTTCTTCTTTTCATATCAGAGAACATAAATAGAAAGAATAGCAGAGCAAACACAAAACCATATGCTTTTGTTTCCTTAGAGCTTTACAGCAGGGATTTTATGAAGGTATATGTTAATAGTCTGTCAAATATTTATGTTGACCAGGTATAAAAACTGTTTCATTCTAGTAAATTTTTAGAGCTAAGAAAGTATTCTTACCAAAGTGGGACACAGTGGTTTGTATGATATCTCACATACTGTGTCATCATTGAACAATAGAATATTTCTATTTCAACTCTATCCATTACTGTGCTTGGAAATACAAGCAGTGCGCTGTATCTTTTCCTGTTTCTCTTCCACCACCACCATCTATTAGAATTATCTCTGTAAAAATATATCAACCTTCCCAGGGCCATTTCAACAAGTGATTTTTCTCAACAAACAGATCATGCATAAAGTTAGTAAGAAGGTGATCGGTTAGGGCTAGAGGAAATGACCACTACTCAAAACAGCTTGGCCAGAAGATAACTAAAAAGGATATATATATCCTTAAATATATATATATATATATTTAAAATACTGCACACATGGATCCACATCACCAAGAAACTGTAAGCAAGCACTCTACGACAGATGCACATATGCATGTTAAGATGCATATGTTAGGGATAAAGAACTGTCAACACACCCATTATAATCATATCTTCAGCTGCTCATGTGGTGCTCACCTGTGACTTGTTAGCAACGAACACGACTGCAATGCAAAAAAGCTACACTAACAGAGAAACTGAAGAAAATGCTAAGCTTTTTCTTGGTTTGCACCTTCCAAAATATATTCCTTTCCCAAACCAGTGCAAAGAGAGAGGAACACAGCTGCACAAAAGTGGCATCGGAATGTTGAAAATAAACAAGTCTTTAATCATTTTTGAATAGACGAACATTTCTAAGCAACTCAAATTCCTTCCCTGTGATAGAGCAGAAAATCTGCCATCCTGTGTAGAACAATGTGAGGCAGGGCTAGGGGTGACTGACACACTATCACAATGACACTATGCCCACATTCAGTCTATTACAGTGTACTGTGAAAATTCAGAGTTCACACAGCTCACGCTGAAATGCCATTCATACAATTACCATCTTTATGGTTTTGTCCTGACAAAGTGACTTTATTCTGTTGCATCCCAGGGCAGTCCCCAAATTTGCCCCCTCTAAGCAAAAGATGCTTGAGGGCTTTCACACTGCGAATAACAAGTTGCTAGAACAAGAACAGCATTAATCCTCCCCGTCGCTATAATTAGTCTATCTCTTTACAGACAGCTGAATCGTACCTTCTAATGCATGGAAATGTATACAGACCGGTACTCTGGCTCAGAGTAGACCTAATTATGCCTTGATCTGTCATTAAAATATGGTTTGGACCCTTTGTGGATTCCAGTACTAAGATAAATCTAAATTAAAACTACAAATTAACTGAAGAAATTAATCTTTCTCTAGCAAACCAGCAAAGGGAATGTAGTAGAAAAGTCAAGTTTGGAAGCAGCCTTGAGTAAGATCACACTGCTTCTCTCCTTTTTTTTGTTAGATTTAGTCTGTTGCTAGAGAAAATAATTTCATTTCACATTTAAGGATTGAGCTCACCCACTGTCTGAATAGTAGCAAAGGGGGCAGAGGCAACTGTTTATATTTTTTTGAATAGAAAATGAATACATTTCTGAGCAGTTTGAAGCCCTGTTAGTATTGGGACATTGAAGGTGTACTTCCAGTGCAGAATTGGCAGGCTCAAGCTGAACTTTTGAAATGCCTCATTCTGCCCCTCGCTTGCAGGCTCAGCTAACACTTCACTCTGTGGATGATGAGCATCCACTTGTTTTAAAGAAGACACAAAAATTGAAGGATAATGAAATCTTTGGAAACACCCCTTAATCATAGCAGGGCAGACGCAACTAATCCCAGTCAGATTACACTCCATCTCCATGGAAGGTTTCCCATGGGGTCCCTCAGCTCTCCTGCTGGGGGTTGCTTCCCTCTCTTCCTCAATAGGGATATCAGAAGTAATTCAACATGCAAGTTTAGGCAGGCACGGGCTTGCTGGACTTGGCATAAAGTCACTCTCTAACCCCTGGAGATCACTTTGAGCTCTCATGGCATCAAAGAGAATGTAGCAAACCACGACAAGCAATTTAAAAGGAGAACAGGTCAGAAAATGACAATTGCATTTCATGACAATCTCAAGGTTTCAAATTTTATTTGTTTTGTTTGTTCTGGAATGAAACAGAAAATCTCCCAATCTTATTGAACACTTACAGGACAGAATGTGTTGAAAAGTATTTTCAGTTGAGAAAGGTCAGGTTTATAATTCACTGTCTCTCACTGGCTGTTGGTCTTCCCTTGAGCTCAGAAACCTGTCCTTTGAAAACACTTGTGCTTGGTAAAACAGAATTTTTCAGGGAAGAATCTTTCACTGTTTTGGTTTCAAATAATCTTAAGAGCTACTTTTGTTTGTGAATCCTATTTTGCAGTTTTAAAAGTGAATACCATCAAATAGTTATAAGAGTAACACATTATTTCAAGACTTTTCTCCTGAGAAAATTCTGTTTTTCAGAGTGAAAGCTGAATATCTGTCAGAGACACCTTTCTTTTCATAGTCTTCTAGGAAGTTTGCTTCCATGCATTTTCAGTAACCAAATAAACCAGCGCTCAGCACTTCATACCATATTTTCTAATACAGCCACTGCAAGCTGGTGTGAATTTTCTACATTTCAGCTCAGATTGGGTAGACTTCAGGATAGTGAAGGCATGCAGTAAAATGATGGAAGGTTTACTTGAATGCTAAAGCAGCATAATAATTCAAAAATATTCCAGTGTACTGAGATGTGACAGATTTCTTAATACATTCAACCAAATAGCAGACCATAGGAAAGAGTTGTTTTCATTAATACTCTACAGCAAGCAATTGTTTTTCCTAAAACTCTCACAAGCACAGTTAAGCAATAGAGAGAGTAGTTCAAGTGAGAGAAGGGATTGGAAGATATACCTGAGAAGGTAATTGACCCAGATGATATTCTTCTCGCTTGCATTCTTGGCATTGACAGCTATGGTTGCACTAGACTGTATCCAGATATAACCTCCATTCTTCTGCATCCAGCGGTAATACTTTGTTACACACTGACCCTTATTCAACACTGGGGAAAAATACAAGTAGAATAGAAACAAGATATATTGCGTATTAGAACTGTAGTAAAATGATCTGCATTGTACAATATCCAACATGTATGAGCAAAAGATTCTCAACTTCGTTTACGTTTAATGAGATGACAAATGGCATCTGATGCTTGTATGCTTTACAAGCTTTTAAAGTACACTTTTAATCTGCTTTTTTTTAAATCTGGAAACTCTAGTGGAAGAAGAAAAGTGAGAAGGACTACAAATCTCTTTGGTTCACAGAATACTTATTGCTGTGTGGACATTTTCAATGCACTCAGAGTCAAACTGTAAGAAAGAAAAAGAAAAAAAAGAGGCAAATTTATATGTGATTTATTCATAGCTCCTAGGTAGACCTCTTTGAGATTCTGGATATTTGAAAGGTTTGGGAAGATACTCTACCCCTGCTGCTTTGATCATTTCTCCTTATTGCAGGCGATATCAACTACTGAACTTATACATCTGTTTCTTTGATCTTGTCAAACAGAATTTACAGTTCTCAGATGAACCAAATCTCCACTGGTCAGTAGGGGGAAAGTCTTGGGAGAATTTACTTCTACCCGAGCAAAGTAAATCCACCAGCAGACTGAGAAAAAGAGAAAGAGGCCTAAGGGAAGCAGAATGACTTGGCTAGAGCCAAAGAGTGACAGCTCTCTCCAATGTTTGAAATATGCTAGGAAACAGAGAAACAAGTAAAAGAAATCAGTTATTATATGCTTGCAGAAAGAAGGCTTAAAAATACAGATGTTTAAAGCAACACTTCAACCAAAATATTGCCAAATTGAAATGGATTTGGTTTGTGTCTGATCCCTCAGTGTCAGGAAAATGGGATGAAATGCAAATGTTTCAGAGGATGGACGCTGCATAGTTTTAAAGAAAATCTAAACTATACAAAATCTGGGTACTATTGTTACAAGAATGCTTGCTCTTGTCTGCATTTCTAACTAATCCTGTGAAGCTTTGAACACTAGAGGGCAGTGTGCATTCGTATACACCTTCTGCTTTTGTCATGTCCTTGTCTCCGTCTGCTAAAATGAAAAACCTCTAACTGCTGTAATAAATTTGGCTAAATTAGCTGCTAAATGGTTATCTCAAGTAATATGTATTTGCATTAATCATCTTGCTCTAAACCAGAACAAGCCAGAGTCCTAAAGATGTAGTAAATTCATATTGTCCATTTAATTACGGCTAATAAGTGCTTCATATACAATGGTTTCATGAAGTACATTTTTATTTTTTTATTTTTTATTTTTTGCTAAGGGAAAAGAAAAAAGTCACTTTGGAAAAGAGTAAGTATTTAAGGCAGTTAAAGTTCGTGCCATAAATGTGACAAATTATACTTTGGAGCTTTCAAGTTAACCAAACGTCTGTACCCCTAATTATACATTTCTATGTATCTGTATCTAGATCCCTGTACAATCCCTGTACAGATATCTAGAGAAAAAGGATATTTACAGAGGCAGCCCTACATACACGGATTTTTTCCTACCTCAGAGTCCCCCCCTACTCTGATTTGTCAACAATTGAATGAATAAGAGCATGTAAAAAGTTCAATGTCAGGCTCAGCTGCAATACGAACAAATATTTGTGTGATCTGAGTCCTTTTGTTTTGCAGCAGTCTCTACTCAACTAGGTCTGTTTCTAGAAAAGATCCATAAATGTTCCCAAATTTTTATTTTTGTATTCCAAACTCTAAATATCCAGCTATGGTAATTCATTGGCGTCAAAACTTCATTATACAGTAGAATAAAGATAAAATATTTACAACTGACTACCCAGCATTTCTGTCAAACCAATGTTGCGTGCTACTTTATAAAACAATCTCACATAAATTAGTCCAAATTTATTAGTTATGAAAAATAAGGGACGAAACTGCTGTAAGTTTTGATTATGGTAGACTTTTCCATTTCAGTAAAATAAAACATTCAAAATGCTCTTGTTTACAGCTGACAGTAATATTGATATGTGTGGAAAGTCTAGAGTGATATTGTTTCCTTTCCTGAAAGCTGAACACCCACAGTTACATGCAGTAACTAGTAAATTCTACCTGCATATGCACCTGTCGTTTGTACTGTCCTCTTTATAACAATTTCTACCTAAATTTACCATGATATACAAATATTAAAAGATGAATCCTCATAATCGCCCACAGTGGACATTTGAAAGTCAAGGTGAGTCACTATACAGTGACTTGACACAGCAATCCTGCACAGTGATTGTTATAGAGACCCAGATCCTCCAGTCCTTTCAGTCCATTTCATCCTAAACATCTCCTCCTTCAGTACCTCTTACATTGGTTGTTGCACCACTGGAAAAGTCTGTGTCATGGGCTGCACTGAGCATTCGTTTCAGAGCTATGGAAAGAGGGAAAACTAAAACCTTACAAGCTATTTCTGAAGGAAAATGTGCTTTTTTAAGAAAGAATTCAATGTATAGGTGTTGCATGCAAAAAATATGCAGCCAGAGTTCAGGCTCTCGAACTACTGTGCACCCAAAGAAAATCTGAAATACTATCTTGAAAATAGGCTTTCCATGAAGTTCATTCTTGCAAATTCCCACTCTCTATTTGGTCAGCTCAGATATATTGCCACATACATAGAATTTTTCTCCCTGCAACTGTCTAAGGCACATTTCAGATGAGAGATTTGTGGACCATGCTCTGGAGGAAGTCCCACGATTCAATATAAAAATTCTCTCTGTAAAGAGATTGTCTGGCAGACCAGCTGTGCTGTGCTGCTAAATCTGGTTCTTACATCCTTTGAGAGTACACTGGATAGTCTCAACCCAGGTCTGAAAGATCACACTGTAGCTTGGAAAAAAAATTCTCAATGTAATGCAAGGGAAAGAATGAAAACATCTGATATGTTTTCTGATTTATAGTATTCTTTAACTGTTGGCATTGTCAAATTGCAACTTAGAAATTAAATGATAATTCTGAGAAAACGTACAACAAGAAGGACACATCAAGAAGGGAAATCTGTTTTCTCTATAACCTGCTGTTACTGAGGAAACTTGGTTTCATCTTGAGGATCTTCAGTTTACAGGTATGGGGAGTCCATTAATAAAGTTACTGGTTTTGAGAATAAATGAAGTACCGAATTAGTCCAACTTAAGCTGAGCTTGTAAAGTTATGTTTTGTTACTAGCAACAGATAAACCATTTCAGTTTAGCATAAATTTAGGAAAATATAATGGTATTTGGAACACATTCTGAAGTTAATCAGACTGTATTTAAGACAATTTCCTTACTGAATTCAGGTCTGTGTTTTTGTATACCAAGAAATACGGAGTTTTAAGTTTCTGTTTGTTACCAAAATTGCTAGCAAAACTGTTTCCTATTTAGCAAAAACATACATGGAATATCCAGCCTGGCAGACAAAGTATGTGGGAAAGTAAGACTTGGGACCACATCAGTGGGATTTCTCAGATGACTAAAGTTGGATGTGATTGTGCAGGATTGGGTATATCAGCCTATTTGTAAGAATAGCACAAAAAGTGACTTCTCTTACAGACTTTGTTTCTCCTGCCAATACATGCATGTCTTCAAAATGTTAATGGAAGTTACGTACTTATAACAGAGAGGAGAAAAAAGAACTTGTTACCAAGCCAAGTTGTATGGAAATATAGAGAAATATTTCAAACACTGACTTCTCAGCTAAATAGCTGTCAGGAGCAATCCTTACAAGTGGTATAACTGTGAGGAAGTGAATGAAACAAATTCTATACATTAGGAAAAAGACAACATATAATTTTATATATATATATACACACACATATCTATATAAACCCGTTAGTCAAAGGTAATTACTGAGGGCTAATGTTTTAAAATAAGTGTCATATTCCCTAAAATGGTGGATACTAAACTTGTATAAAATTTGCTTAGACATTACTTAGCTTCAATTCAGTGGTTAGCATGCAAGAAATGCACAGTACGTAATGCTGAAAACTAAATTAAAAATCTCACTTGTTTCTCAAAGTATGAATATATTGCTATGTACACTGTTCCCAACAGAGGGATTTCAGTTTTCCTTGGTAGCTTTGTGCACAGCAATATACTTGTAGCAGTGTAGCAGAGGAGGGGGGAGAAGAAGAAACAGTCAGTGTTCTTTGCAGGAACCTATTTCTGTTCAAAAATCAAAATAAATCAGTACAAGTTTGTCTTCAGAAATATGGTTACAAAAGGAAAAAGAACATGGTTTCTTCCTGTGAGGCTGTTCTGAGAAATCAAAGCCAAAGCTTCTAAATAGTGAGTTGTGTTTTAAAAGAAGGAAGTAGCTTAATTCAGTTTGAAGAGGAGATGAAGAAATTGTATATCAAAAGCAGTCTTTTAGCGAAGTCTCTTACAAAAGGACATTCTACTCATGTGCGTATGCATTTAAAAGCTACACTATATTGCGTATTCAGGTAAGTATTGAGTAAATAGGAAATGATGAGATCATCTTACATATTCACACAGCCTCACAAAGAGGTTCTTTATAATTAGTGAAAATATTGAGGTTACATCTGCTGTGCTATTCAGCCTTCTCCTTGAAATACCCTTATCAATGACTGAATGTAGTATTGATACCAAATTCCTGTTGTAATAAACTTATAAGAATGTTTTTAATTTACTGCAATAGAGTGAAAATGCCATATTTAATACCACAGTTGGATACTTAGCTACAGCCACAAGTACTCTTTCTACATTCACAAAACTGGCAGACGAAACATGAAAAGGAATACTGACTCTTTAATCTCTACTTCTCCACCTAAGGCCCAAGGCAAGCTGACAGGGTAACTTCGTTCTGGAAACAGAAGGTTTTTTTTTATTTTTTTAATTCTGGATTACTTTTTCTTCTCTTTTTGAAAACTGTGGGCTATAGGGGAATGAGCCTGGCATAGACTTAAAACAAGAACAAGTTTCTTTATCTGAAAAGTTACAGTCCTTGATACTTACAGGAAGGTCATTTTCAAAACCCACAGGAAAAATAGCATCACAGCCAGAAAGAGTGCATTAAGTGCCTTATTTGCTTGTAACAGAGACAGTTTTTCATTTATAACAGCTCCGAGGATCAAGTGAGCCTTTGATGTTCTAAGGACTTTTCTATAGATTTTGCAATTAGTGAGTTAGATGTTTTTAATAGTAGGCATACACAGACTGGATTTTAGCAATGAGAACAAAGGACTGAACAATATTTAGTAATGCCAAATGATATCTGGTACTTAAACAAAATTATGAGATAAATAATGAAAGACCCATAGATGTACTGCGAGCAAACATGTCATCTGTATAATTCTCTGCAAACACTTTGATTTATCATTTCCTACACTGGGTGGGGTGAACATGAGGGGATGTAAGCAAGGCTTGTGCACAAATGTGCTCTCTACACAGCAGGCCGAAAGCATTGCTTCCACAGCAGGTTGCTCGGGCAAAAATGACACCATTCTGTCACTGATGTCCCCATGGATCATGTTGCTATACCTCCCCTTACCACAAATAGCTGCTTACCAGCCCTAGGATATTTCCACTCTCTTAAGAACATCTTTTTAGGTTTGGGTAGAATTTGGTGCATTGTGTCAATAATACTTACTGAGACCTTGGCTGCTAACCTGCTCTTGGTATTATGCAGTAATACTTGCTTATCTCATCTTTTCCAAAGTCGAGTGGGAAAGAGCAGTTTCTATTCCTGAAAGAAAACTATATAGTGGTACCCAAACTCCCACCTAACTCCTCCATTCACATGAAATTGTTTTAAGCATATGCATTCACTCTAAAAATGCTGTGCATGGCAATTGATTGCTTACTTCTGCAGTGTGGAATATTGCTAAATCATCCAGCGTGAGGATGCTACATACTTAAATATCTGACAAATTAGGCAAAAATAAGGATTAACAATCTTGCTGGAAAAAAATTAAAGCGAAACCAAATCCTCTACTCAAGGCTGTAATCAACGATTTAGAAAAACTGAACCTTTTTTTCTCCTCCTCCTTACATAATGGCTAATACATACCATTACCCATGGTCCGTCACTTAAAAATTGTCTTCCTGATTGTCTATCCTGAAAACCTATGTTTAACAATAACTATTATCAAGAATACATCATGCCATGTAGGATGTTTATTTTAAAACGTTACGTAGATACTGAACAAATGTAATGACAGAATCATACTAATTCAGTGTATCACTAGATGCACTCTTGTGGAAGATTACGATGTGCATATCAGAAAACTCTTCTTTATACAAATAGAAATGATGTTAATAAACTAAATTTCTTTAATAATAAAACGGATTGAAAAATAAACTCCAGATTTTTTCCATCTAGGATTCTCTAGGTTTTCTTTTCCCCTTCTTAACTTTTCCTCTCCCATGTGATTTGTCTATCTCCCTGTGACTTTTAAAACTTCAATCCTGCCACAAAGTGATTTCCTTCTGCTAATATTGAAACGGTCCTTTAGAAACTCAAGCCTGCTTTGAACACCAACTTCAGACAGAACTTCCATTATCATTAATGAACTCTGTCTGTTCAAACTGGAGGGGAAAATGAAATCCCAGATCCAAATTTTGCCTTCAGGTACTAAAATGCAACATCAGAGGAGAAATTTGGCCCTGCCTGCTCAAGAAGCTTAAATCTGTTCTCCATCTTTCCAGTAATATTAATGTCCATCATATGAAAATCTATGTAAGATTAATGACTTTAGAACATAACCCTTTCCATGCCAAATTTATCAGTGAACTATACACAGCTATATCTCCTACAAATAGGAAACAGTATTTTCATAGAGGCTGATCAAAATACAGAAGCAGATTGGCAACTATATTAATTTTCTTTTTGAATTTCATACATTAAAGATGGGCCTGTTTTGAGTGAAAGGATACTATCCTTTTAAATATGCTTTTGTTGATGGGCTGAGTCTCTGTATGGATGCTTGTACTGAGCAAAATGAATATAGTTTTCTCAGCTTAAACACTGCAGGAAAGAGATCCACAGCACAATGTTATGGTGGCATGGCACAACTGAATGTTTGAATGTCTTTAAACCCACAAAGATTTATCATCATCTCACTATTGGCAGTGAATGACATAAAGCATATTTAAAACAGAGTGCCCTTTTTAAACCAGATCTCTATAAAAAGAATAATAATTATTAAAAATCCCAACAAAACTGCAAGCCCTACAAAGATAGCTTAGCACTACTTTCCCCTTGCTCTCAATCCATATAAAATAAGAATAAAATAATGTCTGAATAAGTAAGTTTCTTATGATCACAGAACCAATGCCTAACAGTCTGTGCAGGCTAGTTACAAAGGCTTCAGATGTTTGGCAGGGCATTCCCAAAATCCCCACTGGGTCAAAGTCTCAGACAGCAGCCCACTTGCTTTGTAAGTTACCAGATATCAAAAAAACAATATTGATCCACCACTGACCACATTGCGCATGGATATCAAGACCACAGGTGATTTATGCAGGTTCTTTTACAGGAGTGCTAATAAGTTCTGTTGCCACACTATCTCATATTTGATATGTGCTACAGATTTTACTGATACTATTTTCATATCCTTCTGGCTTTGGAAAGAATCTCCCTTAGAGACAATAGGTCAACTGCCCAGACCTTTGAAAAAGAAAAAAGACGATGGAAAAAAAGAGAAACGTAGCACTAATGTATTTCTAAAACTCTAGAAAGATCTGTAACAGCCTCTTCATACATTAGCATAGTTTCATTTCAGGATGCAGTATTTCACAGCCTATGAAATTACAAAAAAATCTTACTTTGTCCCTGGATTTTCAATGGAGCAACACTCTCTCTGCTTCTAATTTACATTATATAGTAATGTTTTTAGTCTCAATAATCTCAGAGCAAATCTCGACAGTGAAGGTAAAGGGTATGTGACTGGAGGTACTTTTCTCCTTCCTTTCTAAACTGGCATACATTTATAGTGGTGCAGCCAGCTGGCAGGTAGCGAAGTGATGACAAAAATAATTTAGTGGACAGAGTGAAGGTAACGCTGCTGGAGATACATGATAAAATCTTATACATTCCTATATTTTTAGATATTCCCACAGCCTTGCAATTCACCATGTTCTGCAATCTATCATAACATGAATATCAAAGAAGTATAAATTCATGAATGGGTTGGAAATTTTGAGCACAAAAAGCTTTAGAAAAAAAATAAAGAAAATGGTTAAGGGAGTAGCCGGCAAATCAATGGTTCCTGACAGAAGTCATGGCCCCTTAGCACAGTTCTACATGCATTTGTAATGTGCAAGTAGGAGAAGAGGCTAGGTGTAAATTTCAACTGACCAATGCTCTAGGATAGAAGCTCATTACAGTGGCTTCAAATGAAAATTGAACTTATATTTGGAGCTTAAAAAAGACTTCAAATGTGGAAGTAAAAGCAGATTTCTGAAAAGTCTTTCATTGCCTTGGACAATACTTGGCATATCAACCAAACTTTCTTTTCCTGTCTTTCTCTTGCAATTTTCCTTGCCATGAACATATCTCCTGAGTACACTTTCGTACACTTCCATAATAGTTCACTTTTCTCCCTTTGTTTTAGTGGCAAGTGACAAATGTGTGGAGGCCATTTAGTGTTAGTTAGGCAGGCAGGATATTTACCCTGACTAATGGTCAACTGGGGGAACAAAAAGCGAGCTATGAAAGACTTAGAACAGAGGGCCTACAAACTGAAATGGGGACATAATAGTCATTACTGCATCAAAGAGTTGGATTTAATTTGAAGATGAAACAACACCAGGAATTAAGTAAAATAGTTTTGCTGGAAATGGTATTTGAGGCATCTTGCAAAATAATTGTATACTGCTAAGCTGGAGAAGGCAATATTCTGCAATTAGGAAATAGCAAGTTCAGCAGTCAGTGGTTTAAATAGCTTAAAGTTTTAGCATTGTGAACTTCTCCAGTTTGTTAACTATCTAAGAGACCTGATGCTTCTGATGAATAATATATTTTACATACAAAAAACATTTGCCTAGTGATATACAAATAGCACGTGAAAAACTTAGCAATAAGATACTATATAGATTAAAAATTTATCGAGACTTGAGATATCTGAATACTTAAGTGGATAATTAGAATACTCAATATTACAATAGTACAGGGCCTGCTCCAAAACAACATGTAGGCAGTGGTATAAATTCTTATCTCTTGAACAGTGAATAACCCATGAATAAACAGTGTAATACAGAAAAAAGAGAGTGCAACATACGTAATTCAAAATCACAGTGTTTTCTACCTTCTTCTAAAGTAACTGGCATTGATCAGAGAGCAGAAAAAGAAAATGCGCTAGGCAGATCAACATAGCTGAAAGAAACAGTTGCAGGAGCAAATGCTAGAGTTACAGGATTTCAGAAAGCGGCTAAAAGATATCAATCATACATGCTCTTTGTTACTAAGCTTGTGTGATTCGCTAGTTCTGAAAAACAAACACTAGGGCTGGGCTGAAAACAAATTCCATTTTCATTCTTTTCCTAGTGTGAATTAAAAAAATGTTTTCTTTACATGGTTCGGTTTCTTCCATTTTCTCCTCTCTTGTTCCCTCCTCTTGCTCTATCTCCACCATCTCCAATCAAAAGGTCATAAGGATGGTGGTCTGCAACGCAGAAATCACTGCTGGCCCATGATACGGGCATGGTATAGACAAGGAGGAAGACTGTGCAATACTTTGACAAAGAGATACACTAGACTGTCATCAAGATGCCAGGCGAGTTTGGTTTAAGAATTAGCTAAATGCCAGACATTCTATCAACCTAATTTAGAATCAATCTTGCTTTTTAGTGATGATAATAAACTTGTACAAACATGAGATTCATTTGTATATTTTAGCATTTTATTTCAGTCCCAGAATGCAAAACCTGACATTGGAATCAGTTTGATTTTTTTTGGTGATTGAAGATATTAAGCACTACAAGAGCATTGAAATTTCGATCTGATTAGGATAAAAATTCCTCAGGATCAAAACACTTCTTTTTTTCCCCCTACAGTTTTACTAATTGTGTGCTACTTGACATTGCAGAGTTATTCCACAGCATGATAGCAAAATATCTGAAGTGTATTTTACTGTTAGAAATTATCAACTCATTCTATTTGTTTTTCATGTATTTGAGGTTATTAAGAGAATAAAAAAAAGTATAACTGATGTGCATAAGTTAAAAGGGTTAGTTCAACTACAGCTGGTAGGCTAAAGCACGAAGCAATATTTTGTACAGCAATAGGATTTTTCTACTGAACATAAGTAAAAGAAATAATGAATATATTATTTATTCAAAAGCAGACTGAGGGGGTAATACCCATTGAAAAACATGGGAGTCATGAAAAAGGTGAATGTGCAGCATTTTATTTTCAGAAATACTGGATTATTCTAACCACTGAAAACCAGATAAAGTAGATGAAAGGGAATGCTACGAAACACACTCATCAGAGACCTTTGCTTTATGGGAAATGAACTGCCCTGGCTCACTGTTCCTGAGGAATTGTATTTCTTATAGCTGTAAATCAAATCCTGAAAGAATAGGATGATATTTTCTATGCAGTAGTTGAGAACAGCAAATATCTTTTTTGTCAGTGTCAGGTTTCTGAATTTAGACCTCAATTAAGATTCCAAAATGAAAAAAACACATATTATATGCCAATATATACTTTTGACAGTACTTCTACAAGCAACATATTCATTTTGAAATGGTGGCACATTGTTCTATGTTTGTCCAAAAGTACAGTCACTGCTGCTTTTGGTGGTCTAGCCTTTTAAACATCTTTGCAGCATTCTTAACGATCTTCTTTGAACTGCAACAGCAAATACCTGAAGTTACTTTTTGGTGAAGATCATTCATTTTTTCAGTTAAATGAAAAGATGTACTCCTATACTATATGACACCAGAATATTTGCTTCTTAAATCAGAAAGATAGTCAC
The DNA here is from genome assembly GCA_037305975.1 of Chrysolophus pictus. Classification (NCBI taxonomy): domain Eukaryota; kingdom Metazoa; phylum Chordata; class Aves; order Galliformes; family Phasianidae; genus Chrysolophus; species Chrysolophus pictus. The sequence goes on along the minus strand of CM074580.1, from coordinate 35,923,231 downwards.
AGACCTCTGTATAACAGTGGTAACCAAAGAGAAGTACACATGCATAGTATTTCAATCTGTAGAACAGCATTGATTATCCTCGCTGAACCTTAAAGACAGTATTCTAATACATCAGTAATTTTATTCGTTTGCTTGATTTCTAATATTGATTTGATATAAAATGTATCCTGCCATCTTTTATATCAGGGATACTTTCTTACCATTGGAGCAAAGACAATTCTACCTATGCAGAGAGATTCATAGCTTTCCTTTGCTTGATATGAAGTTCAGCCCTGCAATGTTTCTAGGCAGAGGTAAGGAGGAAGAGAGACCCTACCACCTTTTCTATTCTTAAAAGTGACCTAGTTGTAAGGGGTCTTTTCAGTATGCTAGTTCTACATGTTTAATTTTGCAGAGTAAACCATTCAGCTTTCATGCCACACATTCTAACAAAGAACTGTGTTATACAGAGTAGGATTAGGGATGGTATCAGAGCCAGGGTATGGCCAGACTTGCAATTTTTGAGATCTCATATTCAAACACAAGTTATTGCAATTAAGTCAGTTGTGGGGTGTCAGCTGAGCCATCAGATGTGTTGTGATGCTGGACCGTGTACAGGCTGTTAGACTACAGCGTATTGTAACTATACTCTCAGTGAGAGACTTGATTTATTTATTATAAGTGGTATCTGTCAGGATTCTACAAGCAATTTATTCAATAAATGCATCAAAGATTAACAAATGAAAAGTTTCCCTAACTTCTGAAACCAAGAAGTCTTACAAAATGGGAAGTACATTAATAAAGTGAAATTGTAACACCAATCAATTGGCTTGTATGAAACAAGACAGAAACGATATCCCTTTTTATTTATATTTGAGAAAAGCTTTTGCTTCAGTAATTTGTGGATTGTCACTGTATATTATTGTGTTGGAATAGATGCAGGAACATGTAGAGGTAAAGTATAAATGTTATTTTACCAATTCACAAGGGCATTAGAATCTTAGAATCATAGAATAGTTTGAGTTGGAAGAGATCCTTAAAGGCCATCCAGTCCAACTCCCCTGCAATAAGCAGGGACACCTACAGCTACATCAGGTTGCTCAGAGCCCTATCCAGTCTGACCTTGAATGTCTCCAATGATGAGGCACCCACCACCCCATGGGCAACCTGTTCCAGTGCCTCACTATCATTACTGTAAAAAGCTTTCTTCTTATATCCAACCTAAATCCACCTTCTTTTAGCCTGAAATCATTTCCCCATGTCCTGTCACAACAAAAACCTATGAAAGAGTCTGTCCCTTCTATCTTTTAACCCCCCGATAAAGGCTACTATGAGGTTCTCACCAAAGCCTTCACTTCTCCTGAACATCCTCAGTTCTCTCAGCCTGTCTGCATAGGAAAGGCGTTCCATCCCTTGGCTCATTTTTGTGCCTCTCCTCTGGATTCACTCCAACAGATCCATGTCTCTCCTGTACTAAGGACTTCACATCTGGACACAGTACTCCAGGTGAGGTCTCATTAAGCTGTAACTAACATAACTCACAAAGTAGAAATCTAGACTCCACTGAACCTAGTGGAATTTTTGCTATTTACTTCGTTGGGGTTAGGACTTGGATCTATATAAATTTGCTTTTTTAAGACATAATCCCCATGTCCTTTGAAGCAATGAAAGATTTTCCATTGACTGTAGCTGACCTTTAATTAGGGCAGCAGTTCCCTTACAAAAGATTGTTGTTACTGCTGTAGTCCCGTAGACTTTCTTCACCATTATACTTGTTATTGTCACATTCCTGAAATAGCTTTTGTCTTCTTTTATCTGAGATAGAGTTAACAAGGCCTGTTTTTCACAGTATCTAATAGGTTGCTGTGATCTGAAGCCATCAACAGTTCTCTTTTTTTGTATGATTTTGTGCAGCATTTTCTTCTTTGTTTGTTTTCCTCTTTGATGCCTTTGAATAACCTGGATGAGAAGGCAACATATACTCGTCTTATTTTTTTCCATTTTTTTCTAATATTTTGTCAATGAATAGGCAACAGTAACAGTTCTATTTGTGTTTCTTTTTACCCTTAGATCTACCAATGCAATTTGGGATTCTTGTTTTAATCTTTAAAAACTATTTTCTATCCTTTAAAAAGCTATCAGATTTTTTATATGCTCTCTGTAGGTATCCACCAAATACATCCTCTTCAGATTGGTGCTTTCTCAAGTCCTGCGTTTACTTTTTCATAGGGCCTTCTAACTGATACTTCAGCTTCCAGCTCCTCTTTAAAACACTGTATAACACTGCTTTTTATCCATATCAAACAAGCATTCTGCATTCTGTGTAGGACTTACAAACCTCCTGCTTTGTCTATTTAGGGAAACTACAGTTCTGCTGTCTCTTACCTTCTACAGCCAGTGTCTGCAGATTCTTGAATTTTAGCTCTTTTTTAAATTTAATTTTTTTTTTTTTAAACCGAAATGAGGATTTTATCTTCCTAGATTGGTTTAAACTTGATTTTCTGTGATGGAAAACTTGCTATGAAGTATTTTGGAGTTTTATGATTTCTTTCCCTTGGCATTTCTGCAAAGTACTTTTCCAAATGCTAGAAAAATCAAGCATCTCTTTGGGCATCACTTCAACCTTTGCAGCAGTTATAATGGGCAAGTATACTTACTGAGCTATTCCCAAGTCTAATTTAAACTTCAAGGTTGTTCATCCAGAGCATGATTCTAAACAACATGAAAAGACAAATGCCTGTACCTGGGATGGACAGACTCTCTGTAATGCTACAGGCGGTGAACTGACTGGCTGGGTAGCTGCTTTGCTGAAAAGGATCTGGTGGTCCTGGTGGACAGCAGACTAAGCAGAAACTAGCAATGTGCTTTAAGGGCTGTACAAAAGGGGATAACCAGTAGGTCACAGAAAGTCATTATTTCCCTTTATTCGACCCTTTTTAGACTGCAGCTGGAAAATAACAAATTTGGGCTCTCCAGTACAAGCAAAGTAGTGACAAACCTCAGTGAGCTCAACAAAGGGCCATCAAGATGTTAGGAGCTGGAGCACTTATCCTGTAGGGAGAAGCTTGCTTGATCTGAAGAAGAGGTAGCTTTGGGAGACATAACAGTCTGCTAAGATGCAGCTATGAACTGCACAATCAAAACAGGGAAATTCTAACTAGCCAGATGGAAAAAAATCACTGTGATGATAATTAAGCCCTTATTAAGGGCAGTTGGAATAGGCTGCTCAGATAAGTTGTGGCATAACTGTCCTTGAAGGTTTTCAGGACCAGCTAGCCAAAGACCTAAAAAATTTGCTTTGAATCAGTTTTGATTCAGATGATCCAGAGTTCCTCCCAGCCTGAACGATTTTATGAACATCCTGTTCCTATATGCCATGACAACACCTGTAAATAAAAGACCTAACTAACTCGCCTCACCTACTGAAAATATTGAGCCTAGAAAGAATATTAATGCTGTAGTTACACAAAAAGTTTGGAACTCTGCTGAAGTCAGACATACAGTGAGAGCAGAAACATCTACAGCAATGTGAAGCAATCACTGGGGTCTCCTGAGTCCTAGCCCAGTACTTGTACACTAGGCCACACTGCACTTACACTGTCTGAATAAGAAGTCTCTAAGTTTTCTGAAGATGAATGTTTCATAAAGCATATTCTATTTCAGAGAGAAGTGGTCATTCAGAAGATTAAGGTCTTTTTCAAATGGGATGTTCATCTCTGCCAGGTGGTATGCTAAGTCTCAGTCATAAATATCTTTTATTTCCTTGGTCACATAATTCAGTGGAAAAGCAACTTGTCTTTTTTTGACTTCCAGTTTCAAGAGAACCCAGTAAGTTTCTCGATTTGTTCCTTTGTTTTTATCAACTGCCATATCCTTGTGGATATTAAAACATCCAAATGTAAATGATGCAGAATGGCCATTTGTTTTTCATTAAGAATAGTCAATTTTTTTTCCACAGAATTTTATCTAACCTGACCTTCTTACGCTAAATGCACCTTACCTGCAAGTAATTTGAGGGAATATTTGAAAACTTACAGAACTTGATAGTAGTGTTGGCTGCCAGATATTATCATAGAAGAGGTCCTTCCTGTCTTGCTTTCCAGTTAAACTTTTTCTCCTATCTTTCTTGCATATCAAGCAAAGGGACCAAAGATTTACAATGTCTTCTATCATACTGTATATACTGTATATAATTTTCTAAGAACTTAATAAAAAGCTACTTTTATTAAGTTGGGTTGCTACCCTTTCACTAGTGAGTGCTAACAGGACATGGTGCATGGATTTGCCAAATTCTACATTATAAAGACTTTGAAAAAGCAGAGCTATTCAAATGTGTGAGAAGCAGCTTTCAGATGGCCTTTTAAATTAGAAAAACATACAAGTCAATCATAAATGCAGTCAGTCACTGAAACTTCCAAAGAATTATCTGCAGGCACAGATAAACTAGAGATTATGGGCTTAAGTCTCTTTTCATACCAGGGTAAATCAGGAGCACCATCACTGAAGTCAACAGATCTCAACAAGAAAAGAATTAGGCCCTATGGCTTTTAATAAGAGGAATATAAAGAGTTTAATTACAAGGAATCAAGCTGAACTTCCCTTCCCCCATACACAGATATATGCTCTCTGATAATGTTTGTCTCTTGAAACATTTTTGTACTTGTATTTCCCTCATCCTGATCATCAGATACTACCTGTGTGGAAATAACAGGGACTTAGATGCTGCAGGGATTGGGATAGTTTAGATGTAAATGCACTGGGTGGTTTAAACACTGGTGAAGATGTAGCTAAGTTCTGTACTGAACAATCTGGTGAAATCCCAAATATGCTGGTTTTTGACCTCCATGTTACAACTCAAACAAAAAACAATGAGAGGAGTTCATTTTCTGTGTAGGAAAGGGGGTTCTCACATAAACAATAGCTCTTTGAGGAAGTAAAATGATGCACAGAACATGTACATGAACAGCTGCTGGAAACTCTAGTAACACAAATACAATTTTTTATTGCAACATATGTGCATTATGCTAAGTATCTATAGAAAGACTTGAAAATAACTGATACAAAAACCTAAATTTGAGCTACCCCCTATGAAGTTCTGTGATGAAAAAAAACAGCTGCAAGATGAAGGCTTCCAGTCAGGAAATATAAACAGTGGTTCAGGAACAATCTGATAGCAGATTATTTTGACAAAAAATGGAGGTACTTACAGTCCAAGTGACTATGCCTGATGCCTTCCACATCTTCAGCATGAATAAAGTGATAACATCTCTTTCCTACGATATCTACAGGGGTCAAATCCATGTAATCACTAATCCTAGAAAGGAAAAAAATAAAATTTATAATTAAAGAAGGAAAAGAACACAATAATTGTAAAGTGGCTAAGAAAGTGAAATCTGCAAAATAATTTTTTCACCACTATAATAATGTCATGAAGTCTCTTCTATAAATTCAAAGAGAACATACCTGCACTAAGAAGAGGAAGCCTTAAAAGCAAAAAGAGAAATCGGTTTTTAAAAAAACCCTGAAGTCATATAATCCACTGAGTAAGTGAAAAGTTATTTTGTTCCCTATTCTTCTTGTAGTGTAACACCAAGACAATATAATTCCATGAAACTGTAAAGCATTTGCAACAATCCAAAATCTTTATTAAAGGACCATGATGATTCAAAATTGCACAATAAAGCAAAACTATGGTATATTTATAACAAATGATTAGAGACACATTTCATTTAAACAGATTGGTCTTCTGTTGCGTATATCCATGAAAGAGATCTTCAACCATCTCTTGGCACCAAGTCCAAGCTGATATTTCAAGGGATATAATTTAAATGCTGAGACATACAGATGCCTCAGGGTGTTATCTTTTTTAGCCTAATTCATTTGGGAGCTCAGCTTTCACTCTGGGCCCTTTCAACTGGGACTTTGTTGTTTATTGCACATAGAGACTTTAAAATCTATTCTTCAGACCTCTGTGTCTGTGAGCATGTGCAAACTTCTGTCATTGAGTACCAAAATGACAATGCTCTTAAATGCAGTAGAGAAAATAAAACAATTAGAAAATGCCTTGCACAAATCAGCAATTAAAAGTAAGATTGTTTTCTAGAAATTGAATAATCCTTAGGGTTTAAAGCATGCTATAATGGTTGGGTTTAAGCCCACTTCACAGTTGTAAGCCATAATAGGCAACCATTTAAGAGAGTTGTAAGAAACACCAAATGTCTTGATAGAACCAGACAGCTGAAACAACAGAATTGTGATCCAGACTACAGGCCAGTGAGGAGATCAAACAGAAACTGGACCACACAGGTCCAAGGGGCTCCCAGCAGGCAGAGGTGGCGAGCATGAACCCTGAATCATAGAATCATAGAATTTCTCAGGTTGGAAGGGACCTCAAGGATCATCAAGTCCAACCGCAGCCTAACCATAGTACCCTAACTCTAACAACCATCTGCTAAATCATATCTCCGAGCACCACATCCAAATGGCTCTTAAAAACATCCAGGGACGGTGACTCAACCACCTCCGTGGGGAGCCTATTCCAATGTTTAACCACCCTTTCTGTAAAGAAGTGTTTCCTAATGTCCACTGAAGCACTGACTGGCAAAACTATCTGAGAGTGCATAGACAGGGAAGGCTGGAGGATGGAGAGAAATGAAATATTAGATAGTGTGACAGCAGCACTGATTGGCTGCACTGTCACTATTAAACCCCTGCAAAACTGTCACAGGAGAAACAGATGGACTCAGATTTGTCAGATTGTCAGGTCAAGTTTAGCATAAAACACAACAGTCTTGTCCCACTTGCATGACAGAGCATGTTGAAGTCAAAGGACTGTTTAGTATTATAGTATTTAGCCAGATGTGGGATACCCATGTAGGGATACCCATCTACTGTTCATCACAAACTACAGTTGAAATATATCTCTTCTACCTGTCATCTACATGGAGATGATGACGTTCATCAGGTAAAGAAGTCTGGGATGGTGGTAGTGGGACACCCTACTCCTCCTGAGTTACACTACTTAGTTTGCACAGAGAATTATCAGCCATCAAGCAAAGGATTTAGGATCTCTGACCAGTGATAAGATACCTTATCAGAGCAAATGGAGTCTGACATTAAAAGTTTCCTGTCCTCTGGACCGTATCTTATTTTTTATACAAAACCAAGTGTGTAAATAGTACATAGAACAGGAACAAAAGCTCAAGCCTCTCCTTTTCTCAGCTCTATACTCATTAGCATATTTTGTTCTCTCTTTGGTCAAAGAATATTGTATTTCTCTTAGGAGATGGCTCTGCTTCAAGTTAGGGGAGAAGACCAGTACATAAAAGAAGGACAGTCTCTTGACAGACTTTGACAGAACCGAGAGTTTGGTTACTCCTGGTCCTCATATGATTGTTCCAGAGGCTGCAGGGAAAGAAGGATATGACAGCTTGAACTGTCACGTTTGTGTTATTTAACAGCACAGATATGTTCAGCTAGAAGTATGGGAGCAGTTGTGTTGTAGAAGGGGAGAAATGGGTTGTGCAGCGTCACAGCCACAGCCCTATGACACACCCAGACTATGGTTGCTACAGTTCACAGGGAGGACTATCATTCTGCACTCTGGTAAATTTGACTCAGATATATTTTGCTTCTATGCAGCATTGTGTTTTTGTAAAGTTTTTACGCTTAAAAATGAACAAAGCAAGGCAACTCTTAAATTTTAGGAAAATATTAAGAAACAGCTCTTCAACACAGACATGTAAAGGATAAAGGATTTTTTTTCTTTAGATAAAAAAAAAAATGGAAGAAGAAACGGAAAGAACCTAGAGATATGTATGATGATCACTGAGAAGCAATGACACCAAAACCAGAAGGAAAAGAAATTACATCAAAGAGGACACTCATATCAAAAGTATCTAAGATGCAAAATTGATCACTAAAAGAGAGGAAGGGAAGAAATGTCATATTTTAGAGCGCTAGATCTTATGGCTCTCAGCCCAACAAAATACTAAGCAACAGGTAGATCAGTAGGAACTCAGTTCTGCTGAATAGGCAGATCTCCATCCTCTAAAACATAAGTACGGGTTTACCTGTGAGTGGTGGTTCCACTGAATTACAGAACTATTAACATAACTGAAATTTAAAGACAGAGGTATGTGCTTTGCTGAATTAGGACAAAAATGTACAGATACTTGCACTTGAATCTCTGTAAACAAGACTCTTTTTGCACATCATAAGGAACTATTGGCAACCACTGTCATACCAACAGGCCAAACCCCTTATATTTGTGATATATAGTGAGTTGATACTGAAAACACAGATTTATACTATCTTCTAGCAGCGGTCTCTTTATTTTGGTTTTAGTTCTTTTATGATAGTCCAAGATGGCTTGTCCTCTTGGTGCCTTTCTCACTCCACTGACTAAGAAATAAATTCTAGACTATTTTACACTAAGTGGTGAAGTTTAGATGACATGAATTCCACAATTGGATAGCAGACACGTGGATTGACATATTGATTTTACATCTCAATTCCATAATCACAGAATAAAATATTAATTCTTAGAAAGAGCCAGTGTACTAACTGATCTTGTTTCAAAAGGACGTCAACAGTTGTTGACTAGTTTCTGCACTGACTCCAGGATTCTGATGCAGATATCTTCATTCAGAATAAAGTAACAAGATGCACCCAAAGACTTATGTCAGTCTCACTCCCCGCTATTGCAATCATGCACCGCTTGGAAAACTAGGAGTACTGTTGATCTCGCCCCCGCTGATCCAGTGGTCCACTGTGAGCATTTATTTTGGTTAAGTAGCATGGCTTCTGCTCCATACTCCCTGCTGCTGCTAGTAACTCCCCACTGCTCCATAAATAATGCTTATGGCTTCCCCAGCATGGATCTATTTTTCTGTTTTCATCAGCATTGCACTTGCTCTACTGTTACACCACAAAGAATTTCCCTGCTGCCCCCATATGCCAAGAGTCAAGCCCATATATTCAGGAAAGGATACTTAAACTCCTTTTCTAAGCCCCAGAAGAGAGATACCAACTTCCTCAAGTCAGAGAATGGCCTTGGCACATGCCCAGATAATTCATCTGACAGCTTCATATCAGCTGTTCAGTTACTTCCTTGCCTTCTTTTGCCCTTTCCATTCCTCCAGCTTTAATAGTCTTATTCTACTTTGTACCTGCTATGAAATTTAAGTCCTGCCAATCTAACACTATTTTTCAGCAGTGGAAACTCCGCTGTCCCACTGAGCTAACATTCACCTCTCAGTCCTGGCAGAAGAGTTTCTACTATTCGAAATTCCTTTTATAATTTTTTAACACTGCCACTGAGGCTTAAAATTGTAACTACTGCAACATAAATTCAAGAATCATCATATGCATTCTACCCTACTGTATAAGAAATCCATCATAGACGGGGAAAAGCAACTTTATGATTGTCTTTACCTTCTCTAATGAAAAACGTTATTATGCTCAATCTTTTCTTGCATAAGTCAGTCAGCTAGCTTACCGTAGTTTACCATGTTATTGGCTCTTTCTTTGTGATTACCAAACAGCATTCCATGTGTGGTGCACTTTAGGTTTTTCAGTGATGCCTTTCTCAAGAAATTTTAAGGATTAATTGCTACATGTAAATACGTGGAAAGTTTGAAAAAACTGTTTAATTAGACACAAACACACACAGTGTAGGATTCTTAAAAATGCCAAATGGAAAGCAGAGAAGGTGTAAATCTTTCTAACACAATCCAAAAATTTATATCATACTTGACCTGATGGAATAGTTCATTTTCCACATCCATTTCATTCCTGGCTTTTTTTTTCCCATTGAGGTTGCCAGCAAAGGTAACAGTAAGTGCATGTGATTTTGTTAAAAGGAAATCTGTTAATTAGGAACTGGACAGATACCAGAAATTCATTTCACAGAGGCCATTGATGAGCTCTGCAGTGGTAGCTGCTTTCCATTACCACCACGGTAGGTCACAGTCAAATCACATACTAAGGCTAAAGTTTTCTTTTAGATCCTACTGCTAAACCCCAGAGCTCTTTCATTAGCTGCCAGACTATACAGAATCTAGAAACTGATTGGGTAGAATCACAGGCAAAAAGCCAGTGTAAATTTTTATACTGTTATCAACTTTCTGTGTGACCTTGTGCAAACCACCTACTATGGCTCAATTTCTCCAAACTTAAACACGAGAATAATACATTTTCCTTTAGAAAATACTTTGGAAGTTTAGATGAAATGTTCTCTGTAATAGACAATATTTTTAATATTATTATTGTGGCAGTTTAGCAACATGACAGCAAAGATATACTCATAATTGAAACTCAAAATTATTGTAAATTGTGTAAGGTCCTGATTTAACAAAGCATTTATGTTGATGTACTATTCTGAACAGAGGTGTTCCATTATTGCTCATAACAGAGAGCTTGAACTCTTATTTATAACATGCAATTTCTGCAGTCACATGAAAAGCTTGCCTGAGTCATCTCACTTGTTCTACTTTTTGATGACAGGTTCTCTTGACAGAGTTTTGTGGCTTTTCTCTGAGATTTCCATCAACAGAACTCAAACTTCCTTATTATATCTTCCTTCTCAGATCTCTTCATTCTGCTCTAAATACCTGTTCTCTACATTTTATATCTATTTTTAAAGGTCCCTATGGCAACGATAAGCATTAACAGTCTTGCCCTCCCCTCCTGAGACTCCCCATGCTGCCCAGGACTCCATGTCAGCCCAGTGCCATCACCCTGTACCCCAGAGAGGCTGCAGCAAGGTCTGTCTTCAGTTCCGCAGGCCAGCCCTGCCTGACCATGGTCCCTGCTGAGCCAAGCCCACTCGCAGGGCCCATGACCTGGCTTGGCCTCAGCCTGGCCCTGCTCCCATGGAGATGCCCGGTGCCCCAGGCTAGGGCTGCGCTGCTGCCATTGGCCCCACTGCTCCTGGCAAGATGGGCTCTGAATGTCCTGGCCGGCCTTCCCTGCCCCAAATGTGGAGATCCTGCCATTCCTGATGCCCTAGCCATACAGAGTAGACAGCTGGATTTAAATTCTGTCTGCTTTCCGAAATTGCTTGTCCCTGTTACATTAAACATAGCCCCCTCTCCCACCAACACCTCTTCCCATTTCACTGCTGCCTTTCCTAATACGTCCTTAAACAATTTTCATCTACAGTTTTCCCACCTCTCCTCGCCTACTATCTAGGCCACCTGTGCTTCTGTTCCATTAAACACTAAGCATAATGTGTTGTAATCTACAGATTTGTTCAAAACCAGGAAACTGTAAATAAAGTAGGACTTGTAGAGACAGGGGAGCGTGTAAGGACAGCCATATAAGTCATATGAGCAGCCCTGAATCTTGCCTCTGAGGGGTACAGTGGCAGATTGTAAAAAGCAAGGAAAGCTTAAAGGAAGCTCTTCTGATCTATCTTCCCCTGTTTCAGGAACAATTCCTTCAAAACACAGTATTAGTATACACTCTAAGAACGCAACAGTAATGGAGATGATGACGACAAGTGTGAATCCAATGCTCTCAAACAACACCAGAGTGACATTGCAGGAATCAGAAATTTCAAAACTTTTTACTAAGCCAACGGAACAAAGAATATATGGAAGTAAAACAATTAAAAAAAGAGCTAAAATCTGTACCTATTTTCACAGTAAATGATATTGAGGTCCATATTCACACGAGTGACAAACATGTGGCAGTCAATCCTGACTTCATTAATTGTAGGAGGTGGCAAAGCATGAGCAACGACAACAAGTCCCATGATTTGGCTGGGTACTGTCCGTCCATGAGACAGTGACACTCTCAGACGTAAGCGGCCTGTTATATGAATCACCTGAAAAATAAAAACAGTAAAAGAAACTCCAGTGAATTCTGAATGTGACCACGACATCAGTTTCTTCTAAAGATATAATTACTATATCCTGTAGAACACTTACCACAGCCAGAAATTGTAATAATTAATTTCCAGTATTAGTCTTAAGCTTATTAATATTGACTGTCAATATGTCCTCATGGCAAAATAAAATAAATATATATATATCACAGGCAAACGTTTCACATTCATCAAATAAAAACTCAGAACTCCTGTGCTATTGATTTTTATTGTAGTGGTGGTTACAGAAAGAGAATAATAAAAACAGAAGAAACCCCTAGGAATCCAATAAAAGAAAGGAGAGAAGGGGAGAAAACTGAAATAATGAAATGAGAAAAGGAGCGTTAATTTGCTAACATTTTGAAACTGAATATGAGACTAAAAGATCATTACTTTTGAAACTTTTCCATAATGGTTTTAATTTAATTGCTAGCTACCTACAACATGGAGACATTGCTCATAGCCTTGATTTACTTATTTCTGGTTGGCACTTTGAGAAGCAGCAGAGTACAAGTGATCAACTTATGCATGCATCCATTGTAAGCTTTTAATGAGCTGGTAGAAATTTAATGCCTTTGCTTAATGCGCTATGTATGTATTGAAAATTCTAGGGGTTGGTGGTTTCTCTCCCTGTTTACAAGACAATGCCAGGAGATGCTCAGGAGATCTAGTTGTACTCCTGGAGAATGAAAGTCTAAAAATGTTGAATGAAATGGAACAAGCTGAAACTCTAGATACAGAATAATCCAACAGTTACAGCTTCACTCCTTCAGTAATTCTACCATGGAAAAAATACGAGTTGTTTTTTCAATAGAATAAAAGCACCAAACTGAAAATGCAAACTGCAGTTCCTGTACAAATGCATGAGGTGTCCTAAGAACTGGCTGTTGGAGGCTCTTCCAGATTTTCATCCTTAGAGCGCGTTCCAGCATCAGCATGAAGAACAGGACTACAGAGCATAGGAGTCGCTTTCACTGTGATCCCAGACTTGCTATGCAGAGGTCTGCAGAAGTGTTGGTTAGTATGGGGGAGGGGACAGAGTTGGGATGCAGTTACATGTCCTCTGGCACTCATCTCACAGAGATGGCAGCCAAGCCCTTTGCATACTTCTGATGAGATTGATCGTTAAGTGAAGGAGAAGCTCATGAGTAAGACTGCATCTAAATTCAAATCTAATTAACGCTAGCACATCTATAATCTGAGCCTTGAAGTTTTTCTGTCCTACCTTCTCCACCCTTCCCCACCCCAAACCCGATCATTAAAATTTCTCCTTTATTTGCTATTTAATTTACTTTTCAGCCAGTATGGTGAATAAGAATGAGAAAAGTGCTTATTTGTTTTGTTTGTCCATTTCAAATGCAAATTTCTGACCACTCATATTAGAAATAATTATTGCCTAAACTCACACTTAATGTACCTTCCAAGAGTGAACTATTCTATGAATATTTGTAGAAGCACCTAAAGGCAAGATGCAAAAATACCATTTCAAACACATTTTTATTTTTTTTTCCCCCCAAACCTCATAAACTAATGAAGAAATGGCTAAAAGAAATAGGATTAACTTCACAGGAGGGGCAGTAATAGTGTATTTTGCTCCTTCTAGCTAGGCTTGCATATACATATGCTTTTTATCATTATCTGTCTTATTTTATCACACAGTTTCAGCTTACTCCAGAAACACAAATCTATAAATACTTGGAAAAATGCTGATGGATAACTAGTAATAATGTGAAAAATAATCTTATGCTGAAAGTGCTATGCAAAAGTATTGTTGTTCTGTTGTTTTCTCAGAAAACTGTTATGCTAATATGTTTGAAGTTGGCACTATTACTTAGGGGAAAATTTAAGATATATCACACTTAAAATCCATTTATCTTTTCCTTGTACTTTTTGAAGTCTCTACGTCATTTGCAGCTAAATATCAACATGATTTGATTTTGAACAAGCATCTATTAAATTAAAACTCACTCCTTCATTTTGGTTCCTCATCTGAAGTACACCGCAAATGTAACATTATCAACAAGAGATGGTTCCAAACATGCTAGGCACATCACATTTTACCATCATCGAGTTTCAAGAAAGTTTGCTTCCAGATTCAAATTACTGTTTGTTTCATGGACCAAGACAGGTTCTAAATCCCCATGTGAATTCAAACTTTATGGGTCAGCATTCAATTGCATTCTAATTCTGTACACTGGGAAACGTACAACAAAATGCTCATCACCTCTAGTGCTTGTGTGTCTCAAAAAAACCTATTTCCATGCCTGAAACCCCTTTCTATGACATTAGTTAAACTCACCAAGTGGGAAATCTAACTGGTAGTAAAAAACAATTCTAACTGTTACGACCTTGCCCACATTGTGAGTATTGCCACTTTTAACATTGGTTCATATGAATTGAGATTAGGGGTGATAGGAATTATGGGGTCAATTATTGCCAGTAGCTAAAATTAATCTCTTTATAATTCAATCCCAAAGCACTAGTCTATCATACTCTAAATCAGTATAATGACTTTAATGAAGTTAAATTGCAAGAATAAACTGCTATATGGAGTCCAATACTTGGATGCAGATGTAAATATTCAACAAAATTTTGATAGGAACATTATAAAAAGCAAAACAAAATGCAGCTCTTCTGTGCTGCTTTATTTATAAATACTTTCTTCTGAACAATCAAAATCCACCTTTAAACTATAATTACCTTTCTTTTTCTAGTAATACTATATAAGAAGATTGTCACATTTAGATGTCACTGTTAGGTAGTGATACTATGTTTTGTTGATTATATAAAAGGTGGGTGAATGCTATATTCTTGACCAAAGGGATCATCACAAACTTTTAATGTCAAGAGCTATACATATTTCTCTAGCATTTCTCTGTGTATCTCCTAAATGAATAGGGCAGTCTGAAATTAGTAGATTTTGGGTTTTTTTTTTTTTTTTTTGGTAACTTAATGAAAGATAGACTGGGTTGCGAGATTTTTTTATTTTTCTTTTTTGGCTTGCAAACTATTTACTTCCTTGATACTTTCATCATACAGAAGTGGAGGGAATTCACAATGAACTTTATGTCCTAATCTAGATTAGGATTTGACATGGACTACTCTAACCTGTATTACTGCTTGCAATGTTGTATGATATTTGTACATGGATAAACAGGTAGGTGAACTAAATACTATTCTGCAACAATAAAACTGGTAACCTTGTGAAATAAATAGAACACATATCCTGCTCTAAAATGTCAGACTGAAGCAAAACAAATACTATAAAAATCTTCTGTACTGCTTAATTGGTTTGTTAAAAAAATTCTAAATCAACTTTGCCTGACACTTTAATATCAGAGAAAAAAAGCATTATTTGGCTTTTATTTTTAGCTGATTAGAAAAGAGATTTTCAAAATATTATATGAACATGTATACACAATTTATGGTGAGTGTGGGAGTGTTAACAAGCCACACTGCTTGGACAAATATATATTTCTTTTCCCTGCCATATGCTCTCTTTAGTCATCTGTTAGCAATAAGCACTTAGATGTACTCTACTAAAGTCTTCTCATTATAAACAAGAGCATCACAAAGACCTTGATAAAACCTTTCCTTTGTCAAGACTTAAGGAAAGGAAAGCCCAGTACTTGAAAAACACATCTGGAAACTGCTCATCATCCTTTAAAGCTAAGTCTCACCTCTAGAGATGGAAATATTTTCTTTGTCAAAAGGCGTCTTTAAATATTACATCTATTTTTTTCACATACATGTGATGTAAGAGTAAGGACATGTATTACCAGAGGCAATAAAAACCTGGAAGCATGAAAAATCTGTGATTTTTACCTTTCAGGTATCTCTGTGTTCTTCAAAAGTTAAACTTCCATTAGAAATAAATTTCTAAACTACTTCTTTTGTTCTCTGTGTGAATGACGATGCCAATTTATTATTGAACTTAAACGATCACACTGGAAAAAATTCTCCCTCCACCTCATTTCTCTTAATGAGACATTAAATTTGAAACCTTAAAATTATAGCTTAAATCCAAATTTTGACAAGATAGTCATGTATGAAAACATCCTAATACAGATTGTGTGCCTGGATTTTTATGCGACTGTCTTATAAAAATCTCACAGATACATTTCTTCCCCCTAACAAAAAGAACTGTGATTATCAAGAATTTATATATTTGCTTTGATCTTTCAAAGGTATTATTGTATCTTTACAAAATTAACATCTAAACCTTTAAAATACTGTTAATTTCAACAGCTAAAATTGGCTGAATCTTTGAAATTGTAGCCATATATTTGGACTATTTATTTACTCATATACTCACAGACACGTGAACACCTATCTCTAAACTTGCCTGTAACACTAGAGAGATGTGTTTTAACACTCCACAATATAAAGCATGCCTAAATGGTTTCAGGTGATTTCTAAACTAAGATCAGACATTTGGAAACAGGCTTTCCTTTGAGCTTTTCAAAGAAAACAGAGTCTATTGTTGTTTCTATGGTTCAGCGATGTCTCAAAAAGTCTCCTTTTCTGACATCAAACTATAACCATGCCTATCAACCCAAACTTCAGTATAGTTAGTATAGTCTTCTTTATCTATCAGTGTTGTCTTCTCTCCCTGTACTCCTCTGCAGTTACCACAACACTTTTAAGTGCAAGCCTTGCACTTGTGTTGAGGCAACCTCAACTGTCAATACAAGTTGGAGGATAAAAATATTGAGCACAGTCCTGCCAAAAAGGATTCAGGAGTACTGGATGGCAAGAGGCCTATCAGTATCTAGAGATGAACTGCAGGAAAGAAGGGACAGATTCTTTAGCAGGGTCTGTAGTGACAGGACAAGGGAAATGGCTTCAAACTTAAAGAGGGTAGAATTAGGTTGGACTTAAGGAAGAAGTGAGGGTAGTGAGGCACTGAAACAGGTTGCCCAGGGAAGTGGTGAATACTCTGTCCCTGGAGACTTCCAGGGCCAAGGCTGGACCAGGCTCTGAGCAGACTGATCTAGCTGTGGATGTCCCTGTTCATTGCAAGGGAGTTGGACTAGATCACATTTAAAGGGCTCTTCCAACTCTAAGGATTATATGATCCTGTGATTCTACAATTTGCTTGTCTTCCTATGGTCAGAAGTCATTTACTTCTGGAGTTCTGCTGCCTTGTCATCTCTCCTAATCTTGGGGCTGCTCTTGCAATCTTCAGGAAAGGTTTAGAAAAATGTGAAACTTGCCTATCCTTGTTATACAGCAGCAGTTAGGTTCAAAGAGGTTCAGTAAGGTCATGGGTTTGCAGTTTCAGTAATATTTGCATATTCCATTCTCAGACCTACTACATTTCAATAAACACTGCAGTATTCCTAATATGAAGTCCCACAGAGCATGCCATTTTGGTGTTGAAAATAGCATATTACTACAGCTGCAGTATGTTGATTAATACACCAGTTTGATGTGTCTCACATGCATTTAACATGCTGTACACACACATCAATTCTATATCACATAGAGAGCTATTTTAGTACACAAAGGACACACTGGACTAGCAGCATGTGTCATGTAAATTAGATTGCACATGCCCAGTAGCCACTCCTGGGGATTCCTGCATGTCTGGAAACCTGATGAATTACCTCACAGATAAAGAAGTTTGCAGATGCATGCTTCTGTTGTGTCACTGTCTCTTTTCCATTCCAAGATAAGCATCATATCTTCTTTCCTCCAACTTCATAACATCACCTACCTTTTTTGCTGGACAGCATAACAGAATAACATGTCTACTTATAATAAATGTTCTCAACTCTTATTTGGCTCAGAAGTTTGCTGTTTCAGTTTTATTCTTTAAGAAGCGCTTGTATACCCAGAACTTTTATTTTTTCCAGACAGCAGCGGTTCCTCTAATGAAAGATATTGATTCTACACATAAACCTTGTCCTATTTGCACCAGAACAAAGGAAACCAGTCATCAGTCAGCCATTCTGAACCATGGTGACTAAGAAAAAGAGTCTAGGAAATAATCTCTGAATCCCGAGAAACACCTTTGAAAGTAAAATGCACTAAGTCTTAATTCAATTTTGCACTGAATGCTACCTGAACCACTGTTAGGACTTGTGGTCTTGAGCATCTTTTCAAAGAACTCAAGCCTGATTTCAAGGAGGGCAAACATTATTCCCAACACATATGTAGTTTCAAGGTCAATAGCCTCTTTACCACCTGCAAGTACATTTTAAATCCCCCCAAATACACCTGCAAAAGACAGTTTGTAAATGGAAATGACATTTACATTTAAACAGCATATTTGGTCTCAGGATGTATTTTATTGTTAAAAAGTCAGTACTACTTTCTGGAGACACTCTTGGCTTTTCTACTCTCCCTAGACATCACTTCTTCCAAATAATAAGATTCAAAAGCTATTTCACTGCTTAGAACAGACAGAAAGAGAATTTAGCCTAATCCTAAGGGTTTTAAAAATGTATCCTTATGAGACCTCAAACACACTGCATACTTAAAAACAGGCATCACGTGAGAAGCACCATGGCTTGGCTAGCTCAGTTCATAGCTCTTGCTCAATACCAAAAAGGACCCAAGTAGAGTATTATTTATTGCATATAAGAACTACTGATTCCAGTAGCAAGCACGATAGCCAGAGTCACTTTCATTCAGGTACACCACAAAGAACAGTTAGTCTTCTGCATAAAAGCTAGTGTTTTGATCACACATACAAAAACCTATTGGAATGCATAATTCCAACTCTCCCTTTCAGGATGCACAAGCTCTTATCTCCCATTTCTTTCTCACTAGGTAATAAACTACAGGGAAGGTGATGAGGACCACCTTCTAACTCTCCAGAAGAGCAAAGTCAAAACAAGAGCCTGAAATTGCCAACCTTACACCTATCACATGAAGCTCACTGATCTGGAAGTGTCTAGGTAAGAGTTATCTAAACAATAAACTGCAATCATATTGTAGAAGTAATGGAAGACTGTTATATGAGAAACAATGCATACAACTGCCATTACAAACAGAAAAGGTAACTTCAAGAGTGTACAACAGGTGGTTTTTCAAGAGACATCAAGTTGTAACAATCTGGGAAATGGACAAGACCAGAGGTTGCTCAAGAATAATTAATAAAAAACATATCTGCACTTTGGATAGCATTAGATCAACATTATCAGATCCTTAAGTATGGATGACTTTTTATTCTATTACAGAACAGTACCTTTGCTTTATTATTTAGGATAATATGTTAGGAATAATTATTTAGTATAGCATAGTGCAGTAAAAATTGTGAGATTAAAATCTTCCATTCAAAAGCATATTTATGTCGTAAAATATGTTACTATTCCTTCATTTTCCGTGTTATGATTTTTTACTAATTGTAACAGATTACCTATTTTTCTCTAAATAAAAGATGATGTGGAGCCAACACTCCAGAAATTAGCTTCACAGAATTAGCAAAACATACATTGCTGAGTTATTATATAGTCTATTTTTTCATTTATTTTTCCAAATACAACTGCAAATCCACTATCATAGTCAGCCACCTCAATAGCAGCTCCAAATATTCTAATATAAAACAGTATATTTTAAATATATGCAGTAATTCAACATGCCAGGTTTTATTTTAATACCTTTGAACTCTTTTTTTTTTTTTTTTTTTAGGAGCTTACTAACAGCTAGATATATCAACAATGCATTTTTTTCATAATCCAAAATTTACGAGCATTTGAAGAAGATCAACTTACTTAAGAAATGGATAAAGAAGAAAATGAATGAAATCACCACACTGCAACCTGAAAAAGTAGCCATAAAAATTGGTTTTATAACAGTGTACTTTTTGAAGTAATTGGCACAAAGACTGTTCTAGTGCAGATTGCTGCAAGAGCGCTCTTGGCAAGAACATCATAAGCACTAGCAAAACTTTAATATGCTCAAGCAGCCAAATACAAACTGACACTAGGAACCCATGTGTAGCAACGAACGGGAAAAAAAATAAAGTATCTCAATTTAATACAAACCTATATACAAAGAGATCAATTTTTTACAATTCGTGGTTTAGCATACAATCCTGCTGTCCTCAGAGTGAATATAGAGTAGCTATACATAAGAAATTAGAATTATCAATTCTAGGGAATTTCTCAAGAGTCCTTTTGATATGTAATACAGCAAGTATAATGACTAAAAAACCAGGCATCAAAGCATTAAATGAGATCAGGTTGAGATCTATTTAGAAAAGACAGGTTTAAGCTGGAAAAAGAATCTCTTTTATATGACCTCCAGAACAGACCACTCGCAGAAGAATTCAAGATGAGCAGATTTACTCTTGCATATCTGCTTGCTTTACAGCTGCTTTTAAATATAAACTCTAAAATTTCTAATATTGAATTATTGGAGTATTAGGTCTATATAGTAAAAATGATTAAGAACCCAGGATTTTCTTATACACCAAGCAAATATTATAATGAATTTTGTATGTTGAATTCAGAGGAATAAATGAAACGGTTAATTTTAAATCTAGGAAATTCAACTAACTTATTTCTAACAGATCTATTGTAGAATCTGGCAACTGTTGATCTAATCTAGGAATCCAGAATGCCTTAGAAATTTTGGTAGACTGTATCCCTGATTTGTGGTTAATAATTATTTAACCCTGAAACTCAAAAGACAGCTCCACTTTATCAGATTTTCCACTGCAAGTCCCTTGGTGTTCAAATGTGTTGCATTTCTTTTTCTTCTCACAGAATGTTTGAAGTCCCCCTTAAAAATAATGCCTCCAGGATATTTTTTCCTTAATACCATTTAAAGAAAGTTGAAAGCATTTAGTTATTGAAGTGTGCTGGTTCTAATAAAGGAATTGTCAACCCTGCCCACGAGCAAACTCTCCCAGAGCTTGCTATTCCTGAATGCTGGTGATCCTGTTAGAAGTAAAAAATAAACCCAAGAAAGGACTTCTGTGGCATCAGTTCCAACATAGTTTATCATAATATCTAGGGGTAGAAAACTGACTATATCATTTTGCAACAAAGAGGCTGAAAGGTTTTTTTTAAAAAGTTAGCCTGAATCCTGTATGTTAGGGCAACCAAATCTTGTTACACTAAAGATAACCAATAATAAACATTCAGATGTAGCATCTTTATTTCTATCTTTGGACTGAAAAATAAAAGTCTATTTTCCTTTTTCTTTTTTCTTCCCCCCACCCCCCCGCACGTTTTTATTTGATGTTGTTCTTAGCAACCCAAAAATTACCTTAGGTGATTCTGTGTTCCATGAGAAAGAATTAGATAAAACAAAATATCTGAAACTAATACATTTTACAGAGGAAAAAAAAAGAAAATGCTGTTGTCTGTGAAGACAGAAATGGATTCCACAACTTAGCCTTAATTAAGACTGTAATGTTTAAGTTCTACTTCAGCTCTCCACCCAGAGTAGCACCCCAGAATCTGTTATGAAGACAGCCAAGAAAAATCAAATTTGCTCTTTATTTTGTGGCTAAATGGCACGATGATCTGTGCTTTTGTCAGAAAAAAAAGCAGGGACCCACTATGATAGAGGTTGAGAACTACCATTTCAATTGCATTAATACCACAGTTCCTCTGCTTGTCATAATGGTGTTGGTACAGGCTCTTACACAGACAAGCAATTATTTTGTTGATTTTACTGCTTGCGTGTTTTCTCCTAGCATGGCACTCTTCCCACTTGCTGTGTACAAACACACAAGGGTTACTGGAAGATCTTTCTTGTAAAATGCAATAACTGTGACAAAACTAAAGACGGATATCAGCAAAAAAGATTAATATTGCCTAATTATGAATGTGCTCCCTCTCACCATCAGTGACATGTATGTGACTCAACTCTGTATTTCTGATTCAGAGGAAAACATATAGCAAAGTATATGAGGTAACTGTCTTCCAAATATACAACTGTATGTCTCAGAAAAGCTGCTACAGGGGGCCAGTTATCCTCTACATCCATACAGTGAACAGGAGTGAATACAGAATGGTGTACAGTTCTCTGGCACATCTGCCAACATCTAACCTCAGCAGTTCTCTGAACGTGTTCAGTATTATATATATATATCTATATATGTATTATATATAACAGCTTTTAAAAGATCTCATATGGTCGTGATATAGAACATAACTGGCATTCAGTCTTCAAGCCCCATGTCCTGGACTGTCCTTATAGAATCTGGTAGTAGGGGAATGAATGCAAGGTGACATCACCAGAGCCCTTCTAGAGAAGCAACTGCAAATCTGTATGAGCATTTTTTAAACCACAGGTCAGCATCCTCTCCTGGAATGGCCAATGATGGCTGACAAAAGGAGACTATCAAGCTAGGCAAGCATATAAATGACATTTCACTTGCAGATTCTCCCAGGAGTTCTTAAACAAAAGGCGTGTGTTTTGGCATTCAAAGTGCCCTGTGGCAATGAGTATCACTGTTGAACTATGGACCTAGTAAGTACCTCCTTTTGCTTGCTTGGAATTTGCTATTTACTACTTTAATTTTGTTCCCCACCTCACATATTGAAAGACTGCAGAAAATTATACCCTATTCACCTTCCCTTTACACTGACGTTTTTTCCATCTGCCTCCTTAGTCATCTTTCTTCGAAGCAGAATCTCCTAGGTGTATTTTAGCTGTTCTGCCACACTGATCAATGTTGCCACTGTTTTGCTGTTATATTATCTTCAGTTTGAGATGAGGTAGGATAATAAGTGCACAAGTATTAAAGATAAAGGCACAACATTGATTTGTACAGTGGAATAGCAACATTTTCTTTTTTGGTTTCTATTCCTAGCATTGTTTACTTTCTGATTGCTACTGAGCACTGGGCTATTCCTTTCACAGACCATATATTACAACTCTAAGGTATCTCTTCTGAGCAGTAACAGCTAGTTCGGAGCCCATCATTCTACATATACAGTCAGGATTGTTTTTCCCAAGTGTATTACTTTACATTTATCTCAACTGAATTTTATCTGCTTTTTTTATGGCCCCTTCTCACAGAATCATGAAGTTCTTGTGCTACTGTTCTCATTAGGCTTACATTTTACAGTACAATAAGCACTGTAACTTTCCTGCTCTACTTGATTTTCATTTAATTTATGACTATGTAAAAAACCAAAGGCCCCAGGAACAGCAGTCTTTGAAAAAAAACAAGTGACCTCTTAAATAGCACTTACTAATTCCCAGAGGATGCTCCCCTTCTGCTGACAGTTTAATTTCTCTGAGAATTTCAGAGATCATGCTGATCATTCTGGAAATCCAGCTACACTATAACAAATGGAAATCTCCCACAGACATGCTTGCTAGTTCCCTGAGAAAGCTGTGTAAAAGGCTTTGACTTTTCTTTGACATATTGTATTTATTTTTATGTCTACCAATTCTGTTCTTATTTTATTTTCAGTGAAAGTGTTGCAGGTTATGAGCCTCCTCGTGCAGAGTTGCAAGGAAAGTGTCACTTAAGGAAGACACAAGGAAGGCATTCACACTAAGCACTGTAAATTAATGTATGTGAGAAGAAAATGTATAAGAGACATCCTTACTGAAACAAATCTCTTGCAGGACTTTCTGCAAAACGTTAGACTTCTCAGATCCCTTGTTCGTCTCTATAAAATGTGAATGAGTATACAAACCTATTTTGCACAACTCTATCAAATGCAATAAAATACTGATACTGATAGCCTGCAGCACCATCAGAAGCTACTCCTGAAACATTTCAAGAACATAAAAATATAAATACATACTTTCAATCAAATCAAATTTGCAGAGACATATTCAGCAATGAGTGCTTCATGTTTCAGTTATGTATTATCAAATCACTCCAATTTTGCAACAGATTTGCAATTCGAAATCAAGTTAATTTTGTGGAGAGGATTTTTTTTACTGGTAGTTCAAGGAATGATACTGTCACTATTAGCTGAAGTCCATCCAAACAAGGTATGTTATTTTCTTCTTAAGAAAAAAAACTTTTATTCTACTTAGAGATGGATGATCTTTGCAAAGCTCTGACCTTCTCCTTGACAGCTACAAATGGACTACTATATATGATTTGTTTCTATAAGCCACTCAATGTAGCAAGCTAGATTATAGATAGCAATTTACTAGTAAAAATCATAATAGAACAGAATTGTTTTAAATGCCAGATGTAGATAAATGGAGAGCAAGAACTGATGAGATTCATGTTCTTGAAGCTATGCTGAAGAATTACAGCAGCCTCTTGGTTTATCTGCACCTGGAATCAATTCAGTAATTTTTAATTCATTGTTTTTTTTGCTGTTTGCTTAACATTTATTAATCGTTATGCAATTAATTCAAAAGTTGGCAAATTTCACATGCAGAGATTAATTTTCTTTCATGCACCCACCACCTAGAAGACATTTTTTTTGAACAACAGGTTACCAAGAAATTACCTCCACATGAATCACATTTATAAATGAGATTTAGTAAGCGTGTTGCATGCCATCTATCAATCCACACTAAACCCTTCTTTATATTTGACTAAGTTTTTCTATATAATTTAATAAAATTACAAGAAAAAATTAGGGCAGCTCTGCCTTTCACTTATTTCAGAACTCATTTTCTTCGAGGCTGGAAGTCTTTCATTTAGGAGTATGATGCATATCATGTCCTATTGAAGTAAACCATGTGCCTGCCCCATCACCCAATGGTCAAAGAATTTGTACCTTCACGAAAATCTTCAGGTTGCTCAGATGTCAAATGTTTCTCATCTAGAACGAGAGCCACTCATTTGCCCTCGATGTCACACTCATTTATGATGGCTGAAATGTTTATTCAGAGGGGAAGTAGAGATAATGAGCGAGATTTCTTTGCTCTTGGTTACCAGAGGCTATTCATAAGACTTCAGACTCACTACATTTCTCACTGCAACAGAAACCAGCACAGAGTGAAAGGAAGAAATAGCATTGCCAACTCTCATTTTATTATAAACCTCACCATATTTGGTGTTTAATGGAAAGACTAAAATTTCTTTTACTTGCCAGTCCCCCTTCCCCCCAGCTCAGGCTGCTACTGTAAACTGGATAAATTGACACAACAGATTTTTTTTCTATATAGACAGGCAAGGAACGTGTCTTATACAATCAGTTTATTTGTGGTCTATATGAGTCTAGAATGGATCCAAGCATTTTGTTCTCAAAAACGAGGATTTTCTCTCTCTCACTATCAACTCAGAGGTTCAGATAAATCTGCATAGTTAGGTAGAAGAAGACACAGAATGAATTCAACACTCAGTGCAGACCTTAAGATACACAAGTGTCCTAGCTATGATGCATAGAAGCACTTCAGGGCTTGTAAGAATCCAACTCAGACATTTATTTATCTGCACAGAGAATAAAACATGGCCTTGGTTCTCTCTCCTGCAATGCTGTGAAAACTACATAGAAAAAAACTCCAGTCTTTTCAGAATATAAGTTAAAAATCTGAAGTAAATCCTTTGGGTAACAACTAAGGGTAGAATATACATGCACTAGGGCTGCTCTGAAAGTAATGCCTCCTATTTTATTATGTTGATCCACAGCCTCAGAGGCAGATGTTGGTATGGCAGTAGAAGCTCAACCTTCCCACCAGTATTCTATTACATTTTGTTGCCATAAGACAGATGGTAGCAGAGGGGCAATCTGACAGAATGGTGTCTGACATGGAAGCAAAGATGAAGGCGTGGAACTGAATCCCTCCATGCAGAAAAAGTGGTAGCCACTGACATTCACTGATGCTTGCTGAATATTTATGGCGATCAAACAGTGGATGGAGGGAGTGGGTGGTACATTTCAGCAGCGACAAAAGTGACATGAAAGACAAGCCACGTTCCAGACAGCCATGCACAGCAGTCACATTGAGAACATCTAAATCCATGTCAATCAGTGGATTCCAACCAGGGAACTGCACATGGAGCTGAATATCAGCTTTACTGCATTAGAAGCGATGATGCAAGTATCAGAATACTGCGAACAGTATTCACTACTGGCACAGATGGGTCCCACAGATACCCACACAGGAGCAGAAAGACCACTGTAAGCAAGTTTGTCAGAACCTGTTGAATCAATATGAGGCTGAAGGTGGCAGTTCCCTGGATCACATCATTACCAGTGACAAGATGTGGTATCATTGCTACAATTTGGAGTCAAAATGGCAGTCCATGGAGTAGTCATATGTGAATTCCTCACTGAAGAAAAGTCCAAGATGCAGCTCTCAGTGGGTACAGTGATGTGCACTGTTTTTGAGACTGGCAAGAGCTGATCCTTCTGGATTTCCTGCAATCTGGACAAACCATCAACTCTGACTACTATATTACAATGCTGACCAAGCTGAAGGCTCAAACCTCCAGGGTAAGGACATAGAATTACACAACTTCTCTCTTGCAACGTTAATGTCAGGCCTCACACCAGTTTGAAGATTGTGGATCACATAGCTGGACTGTTCTACCCACCATATAGTCTGGATTTGGCGACTTCTAACTTCCATCTGTTCAGGCCAATGAAAGACAGACTGTGTGGGTAACCTTTTCCTGGCAATGATACCATCATAGCAGCTGTGAAACAGTGGTTTACCTCCTTCGGTGCCGATTTTTATGAGTGCAGCAGGCAGGCTATTATTCATTGCTGGCACAAATGCACACCTAATGGTGGTGGCTACTAAAAAATAATGCTTTGTAGCTGAGAATTTGCTTTATCAAATAGTATTATTGTTCTCTCTGGACCTGTAGTAGTTTTCATGGAAATAAACAGGAGGCATTACTTTCAGAGTGACCTAAGTACTTTCATATATGCTTTAATCACATGACCAGTCCAGTGATGTACTGGGACTGTGTATATGATTTATTTTTATTTATATATAAAAACTTATTTGGCCTTGGTATCAATTGATAAGATTATTAGAAACCTATACAGCATTTAACAAAGCAGTATCAATGGGTTTGTATAAGATATAATTGGAACCTACAAAAATAATGCCAAATGCCATAGAATAGTATTTCTAATAGATTTTAAAAATCATCCTATGGAAACTTTTTTGCAAGTGCATAAATTCCCTCATCAAAATCTATGGAATCTTTACAGATACCTTTAGGAAAAAAAAAATTAAAAAAAAAAATCACATGATTCTTATTAAACCTGATAGAACTTTTCAGTAAGGAAAGGAAAATAGGCTAGGAACATTTGTAAACGTTGGAAGCATTTAAATATTTTGACTTGCTGAGCAATTAGTAGCTCAGTAAGATCCAGTGATGCCTAGTATTGCCTGGCCATGTAAAACAGCTCCGGATTTGGCTCTTTATCCTGTATAAGTCACTACTATTAACAATTCTCCTCTTTTGTCATCTACTTATGTCAAGAACCTCCTGTAAATCTCAGGTGAAATCCACAGGACATTTTGTACAGAAATGTGCTTTGTATAATTGAGTGTCTGGTTTAGCTGCTCAATTTAAAGCAAGCCATGGCTACAACACTGTATATTTTGTTGGATGTATTTTCTGGCTTTGTGTGGTATTGGCTGCATGATCTGATAAAAACAGAGGCTAAATGAACTCAACAATTTGTATTCCTACAGCCACAAGTTTATTGGCTTGGTTTTTTTTTCCTTGGCTCTGTCTGTAAGGTTCATTACTTACAGTTACTGCAGAATCAATTTGAAATGGCCAAAATCAGTGATGGAATTTATAGCACAATAAACGTGCTGCCGTACAAGTGCTGTTACACATGAAAGGGTCTGGGAATATTATTTTCAGCAATCCTTCTACATAGCAGAGTGTTCTGTTTTTATCAATTTAACGGAATCATCACAGGCATATTCTGAGAGGTGTAATCCTGACAGCTACACAGCAGATTTTCTCTGAGGCAGATATTTTTACAGGAAAACAATATTATTGATAAAATCTTAGCATATCAGAACACAGAAGGGAAACTGAACACATCTTTTTCATTCTTCACATCAGGCATCTGCATGTCTATTTCAACAGAAAACCCAACCCTGAACCAGAAACAATTTAAGAAAACATTCTCACATTCCTGAGGTATATATTAATTAGTCCTCAATTTAGCAACTGTGCAATCTACAGTAAGAACATGTGGTGGGCACTACATTTTGTGGAAAACACAGAAGGCACCTGAAGCTAAAACAAAGTATATATACAGGCAACTCTGATGCTGAAGTTTAGAAAGATTTACATTTCTATTTAGTCTATTTTTCTTTCCAAGTATCTCCATTATAGACATCTCATATTTTATGCCATTGGAAGCCAGAAAGTTTTAACTTTAGCATGATGCATTGTGAAAAAATACAGAAGAGACAGATGGCAGGCTGCCCTCCCCAGAACTCAATTTCATACATGCATGTGATTGCTAATAGGCAGGCACTAAAAAACAATTTTCCTTGATGGAGAAGAGCTGATAAATTATCAACGTAAACTTCATCTGTGGTTGCTCTAGTGATCTAAGGCTCTTCTGTGAGTTTCATACCATCAAAGTCTGCATCTTACAACCAAATCAAAATTTGTGAAAGCATATGACTATAAAGTGACTGAAAGCAACTCATAATGCATGAGTGTCAGCTCCTTGCTTCCTCAGGGAAAACTGTGAACTGTGTCCAGTGCCACTTTTCTAATCTTGGGCACTTGACTGTGGGAGAGCCAGGCCAGGTTTGGTGATGCCTGCTGAGCTGGTTAAAATTGGGCACTGCACTTAGGTGCCTCTTAAACATAGCGCTAGGTCTACCAGTAGACTGACCTCACCAACACAGTCTTTGTAATAACACAACCATATGAATGATCACAAAAATTGAAAGCAGTCCATTATCTACAGCAAAAAATGTACGTATTTAATCATTTAAATAGGGACAAACAAAAAGAGGAGAAATGTATCTCTAATATTCAGAAAAAAAACAGGCATGGAAATTGCAAGACATGATTGAATTGAAAGGGCTCATTGCATTCACATGAAATAAACATTCCCTTCCTGCACACACATGTTGTTCAGGAAAATTCACAGAATTGCAGAATTGTAGGGGCTGGAAGGGACCTCTAGAGATCAAATAGTCCAACTGCCTTCCAAAGCAGCCTCCCTAAAAATTGCTTTACAATTTGTGCATTGAATAAGACTTACCTGCATTGACAGTGTAAAGTGCTCATTTCAGATGTAAACATTTCACTGTGACTGGTAACTACTAGTTACAATGTTTTGAAAGGCTTGTAACTATTAAATATCAGTACGCCTGTAGGAATTCAGGTCTGAGAAGCAGTAACTCAACAGCAGATGAGCTCTGACTGCTCTGATAAAAAACATATTTGCCTCGAACAAAATGAAGTAATGTTCCCACTACATATTTGATTAGAAAAGTTTCTTGATTGTGAAAAGACTGAAACATTTTGGTACAGGGAAGATGTTGCTTGCAACAAGGTCACTAATTCTATAAAGTGAAGCCATGGGAAGAATCCATAATTCTTGAATTTTCTTTTAACTAGAACAATACCATCAATAAGAAAGTCATTGAACTTCCATCCTCTTGTTCTAGTCATTTGCAGTCTATATTACACTTCATATGTCCTCAAATGAAAAATAAAAGAATAGGAATAGAGCAGAATATATCTCAAAATTAGGAAATTATGTCAAACTTGGGCAGAGATACTCTTTTAATGGTGTTACTGATGTTATATATTGTTTGGCCTAGGATGGAAAATTTAGAATAGAATAGAATTATAACTGATGAACTGTGTATAAAATAAACAGAAAAGAGGAGTGGGAATGGGAGCTTTTATTGTGTTATCACAAAGGAAAGTGAAAAACATGTTGATTACAACTGATAAAACAGAACTTGGCTGTGTCCTTTTAATGACAAACAATTCACACAGCACTGCGAACAAGTAGTTCAGAGAGAATAAAATACCTATCCAGAAACAGTGAAATAAAAATTGTAACCTCTTTAGGGTAACCTCTTCAGAGCTCACACCTCTATGTAATAGGTATGGATTGCTAATATGGGCTCCAATATGAAGTTTGCATTAAAATTTCCACCTCCTGTAATGCACTTAATGTTTTCATTTGTCTGAGATATCTTTTGCACTGAAAAAAAATAAGACATGTAGTCTTCCAAGCTCAGATACAGATTATTTTCCTTTAAACAGGTACAAAATTCCTGGTTCTGAGTAGTTGCAGCCAAAAAGTATAGCAGTAACAATTAAATTTTTTTATTTCATAGTGGTTATAGATACATTAAGGTGTATAAGCTCTAGAGTCAGTATAAGCCTTACTCAGCTTTCTTTAAAAGCATTGGGAGTAATAAAGACTTCCATTTTATCTTCAGTGAACTAATACTGCTGAAATATCACCTCATTTTTGATGTCAGCAGTGATTTCTTTTTACCTCCGTGATGTCAAATGGGAATTATTATTATTAGTATGACAGTTTCCTAATAATGTTGTAAAAAGGAGAAACTGAAATTCTTTTCACCAAACATTCTTATTCTACTTCTTCCACAGGGTAAAGCAGATGGGCTTAACCAAACACTGTACTGAATAAAGATATTCTTCAGCTACTACCAGTGTGTAAAACAAACAAATCAAGAAGCATGCCTCAATATTTAGAAACAGAAGCATAATATCTTATTGGGTGATATAGCATTGTATAGGCATTATGAATAATAGAGCAAAAGGATATTTGTACTATAGAAAGATTTTCTGGGAAACGTGGCATGAAGCTTATGATCAACTTTCTGTTCCAGAAGACAAACATAGCAAATTAGTATGCAGATGCACCAGGTTAAGTCAACAGCTAAAGGGAATAAAAACTTCATGCAATGGTCCTTGTTCTACCACCAGCTTTACATATAGCATACCAGTTGTAACGCTATAATGTAACGGAAAGTCAGTGACAACAGTGGAGTAGCAAAGTCTTTAGCCGCAGCAAACAAGGACAAACCAAAAAGCAACAGCAGCTATAGACACAGAAATGAAAGAAAACAAAGCTGCTTACATTTAGAAGACCTCAGGTAGGCACAGATCTCTAGAAAGACACCTTTGTCTCTACCACAAAGCCTTAAATGAGGTCTGGGAAGGGGTGGAGCCAGGATCCACCCCTTCCAATCACTCAGGGATATTGCATGCATCTGAGTTCCCCTGGGATGGCCCTACCTTCCCCCCAGGTTCTCAATTACTGTTTCAGGCTGTGACTTAGCACTTCTGCTACACTGGTGTTGGACACATGGGTGAAGAACTTTGTCTTTCCCTTCTGCTGAACAGGTAGATGCATAGGAACCTTGCATCATGTTGATAGCAAGTTATATTAAAAATCTGTCTTCTAAGGATGTGACAGGCTTATTTTTATCATTATGTAGACACTTGTTCATGTAAAAAGTCTCAGAACTTAGAGAATGGTACTATCTGTGTGAGTGAGTGAGATATTTTGACTTGCTAGTACTTTCACTTTGGTCCAAATAGAAATGATTCTTATCATTTCTACACATGCATATTACATTTTTTTCCTTCATGCTAGATCATTAAGCTTGCAGGCGTACAGTTCTTCAAGGTGGAGAAATTTATGGTGAATGTGAAAAAATATTAAGTAAATTGAAAAAAAAAAACCTACAAAGCCTCTCTATATAGTTTGTTCTCATACAAGAAAGGCAAAGTTTGTAAGGATCCAAGCCAGCTACCAGCCCAGGAGATGGCTGCTGCCAGTCCTGCTCCTGTCCCACACTGAGGAGGCCTGAACAATAGACTCATGGATCTTCCCTGGGCTAAATCCAAGTGGTAGGAAAACGTGCTTCCCTGCTGTTCTGTTTCTTTCTGAGGAAAAGGATTACGAAGTAGCTATTCTCCAGGTGGTATCCAAGTTTGAGAACAGGAGTTCGTGAGATCCAAGTTTGAGAACAGGAGATGTTCTATAAATGTTCTGCTAAACTTTGCTCCATTTCATTGATGTGTTTTTAATTTGGTATCTCACTTTGCCTATTTAGGGCAACCATCAAAACAAAGGAAGTATCAGTCTGAGAAAGTGAAGTGCGATGTGTCAGAACACAGAGATGATTTGACAATATTCATGCATTAGGAAGAAAGGCTGAAGATGAAATCCTGAATGCAATCGCAGCTGGCTCTGACACAAACAACCATTGTTATCTTTGGCACATTACTTGATCTCTT
The DNA here is from genome assembly GCA_037305975.1 of Chrysolophus pictus. Taxonomy (NCBI): domain Eukaryota; kingdom Metazoa; phylum Chordata; class Aves; order Galliformes; family Phasianidae; genus Chrysolophus; species Chrysolophus pictus. Next base: position 35,891,255 of record CM074580.1, on the reverse strand, counting down.
GGCATGTCAGCGATTTTCAACCTCAGAGGAGAGTTGCAGGAGTACATTCATTAATAAAATAGCATTATAAGCAAAAGGAAAAAGCCTACAAAAGATACCACTTTCTAGAGGTATGAACCTGCACAAAAAGTAAAAGTTTAAAAAATACGTAGGAGATAGTTAAAAAATGAATGAGAAGCAAAGACTCATTTCCAAGTTCAAGAGTTGGTGAAAACACAATTCTGTGTTCATATAATTTATGTACTATGCAAATAAACAGGTGCAATTATTACATGAAGAAGTTATGAGCAGGGGAAAAAAAAGTAACTTGGTTCAGCAGGCATGACTTTAACAGGACAAAGAAATAGTCTGATACTTACAAACTGTTGGCAGCTAACAGATTTTAACATGTACTGAATAGAAGAACTAGTGATGAAGGAAAGATTACTGGGAAATTCATAATGACAATATTTAAATAGGATTTTGAATATTTCCAGCTGTTGAAGAATTTTTCTTTTCTTTTTTTTTTTTTTTAAATTTCAAAGAATGTATGATTGAAAAAAATTATTAATATGACCAAACTTGTGTAGCTAGTATGTAAAAAGCTGTACAACCATAGCTATTCAATGGAACATGTACTAACTTAATGGTGCCCTTCCTTTTGTGAAGTAGATGAAGATACACAGAGCTTCATCTCCTTGAGTGCAGAAGCTACACTCTTTCCTGGTGTCTGTGTCACAGGTGGGTGATACATTCAAAAGGAACTACTTTCCCAGCTAAATCAGCCTGTGACAGATCCAGCTTAATGAAGTGATGAGTGAATGTAGGTACCAAATCTATGAAACTCTAGAAGATTTTGTTTAGAATTGTCATGTAATTCTTCAATAAATATTTCCTTGCAGAGGTAACTGTGAAAAATAGCCTCTTGCAAAACTGTAGTGTTGTCCCTGTAATTCACCAATCACAGTGTTTATACAAAAGGTAAACACACATATGTTTTTGCATAAAATATCAGGATTATACCCTTATGGCTATCAGTTCAAGACATCTATTTTCTACCTAACAGCTACTGATCTCATGTTACTATATCAAGATACTATGCAGAATGCGAGAAAAATATATTACATGCAAAATTCACTGAAATGCAAGTTTGGGAACCTTCCATTTAGTTTTATCTTAGTTCTGAATTTCATTGATTCCTTCACACTCAATAAGATTTTAACAGATAGTGCTTCTGCAAGTATCCACCAAAGAGCAAGATGTTCTCTTTTAAATTAACTTTGCTAGCTGCATTTTTTCAGCATATAAGCTTCTTGTCTTTCCTTAGCATAATTTAGAGAAAAATTTTGAACTGTTGAAAGGAGTAGAGATAATTAAGAAGCTACAACTCTGTATTTACACATCTAATATGCTGTTTACATTATTAAAAGGAGATGGGACATAATATCCACTGGTAGCAGTTACAAACAGCCAAGTGGGGCAGAGATGTTGGCAAAAGCATCTGCCTGAATTCTGGCTGATGATTCCTCACAGAACACAAAGCACTTTGCTCCTAAATGAGGCATATTCCCATTCACTAACAAAAAGTAGAGGTATAAAACAAGAGATGATAACTTCAGAAGACTTTGGAGACTGAAGACCACTTGTCTTCAGCAGGCATGCCCAGCTAGGACCCCGATAACTTTCTCCCACCATGTCATAGGAGGTACTTCGTGCTCCTCGTGCTGGTTAGTGTTCACTGTTCTCACTCCTCTCACTGGCCTCTGTTCAGGGAAAAGAAACTCTCAGGCCTATTGTGCTATGAGTTCACAATTAGATAATTAGTGCTTATGAATGAAAGTGCAACAAACAGTCAGAAAATACTGATTTTTGAAATAATGTTAGATTTGGCTTGAAGATGATCTCTATCTATTTTTAATTTTTTTTTTTTAATTTTTAAAAAATTATTGTTAATGTATCAGAGTAAATCTTGACCTCATAGTTTTCTTTCACTGTTATAACAACTGACTTTTAATAAAAGTAACTTCAGAATAATACTGCCTAAAAATCAGAATCAAGGGAATTTGCTGCTAATTTTGCCATAAACTATGAAAATAGTTAATCTCTCAAAAAGAAGTCTGTGTTTGCTCAATTTAATATTTTCTTTCTTTTCAGAATCCGGTCTAAGATCTAAGGTATTTCTCACATATGCAATTTAGACCACATTGCAACAGAATCACAACTCTCAGTCACATAAGTTTTAAGACATTCCTTGAGGAAAAACAGGGCCTGATGCAAGTGTCACAAATACTACAGCTGAACTCAGCAGGAGAAATGATCAAAGTCTGAATCTATCTTTTAAAGAAGGTCATTAATAAAAGGGTGTTTATGTAACACTAACTGGTTAGTTTCATTAACACTCCTATAATTAAATGCCTAACATGTCTCTAGGTGATAAAACAGTGCTACAAATCCTGGCTGAAAGATGCTCAGCCCTGAAAATGTTTTTTGAGAAGATGGAGCTAGTAGCTGCTGAACACTTTTAAGAAAGTGGTTAATGTATTTAGATGTCAAATGTGAACCAAGCTTTTCCAGACAGCTTTCCTAATAGAATCTCACAACTCTATAGCAAGGCATAAAATGAACTCTAGTCTTCTTAATCCTGTGGCAGACCATCTTTTCTTGAACCGTATCTTTATATCTACAGGTAGATACTTCATAAGCCTCTGATTGGCCCATTAGTATTTTGTACTTTTATAAGTAATGCTGCAACTTTACTAGCTAAGAGACTTCCTTTTGACTAAAAGGTCATCGATTTACATGGGTGAATTCTCGATCAGTTCTTTCTCTCTGACAAATTACCTTTAAGTCTTCTCAGTGCTGAAAAGTCTGGGGAATGCATGTGCTGACATTTAGAAAACTCTTCAGATAATGCTTCCTGATGTTGGTTTCTTATTCCTTCTTCACTCAATTAAGGAGGTGTGGCAGTAGCCATGTGATGAAATGCTAAATTCTGCAGTTTTCTTTTTTTTCTACAGAAAAAGGTCAGGATACCTTTCTGCGATAGAGTAAAATGCTTGACAAAAGATTTCAAGGGAGAAAAATATGAGAAAAGAAGAAAAGAATTTAGGCCAAGCTGGAAAGTGGGATATGTGAATTCCCTCAGGCTGTGGAGGGAATTAAATCTGACATAGTCCACATCCCAGAAATCATTAGACTATTATGCAAAAAAAGAACTTCCTCTTTCTTCTACCTTTCCTATTCCCCTTTAAGGAAAGGTGTTTTCAGCTATGTTCTTAACAAGCTCATGTTGTATTGGATCCTTAAATTGATCTTGGCATAAGGACATCTTAATTCTGAAGTTCAGGTGAACCTTTCCCTTAGATAGAAAACAATCATTTCAGTTTTAGATTAAATCAAGAAAATCACTAGGTATCACTAGGCAAATGCATTTGCACAAGGTAAGTGCAAATTGGCATGGTTTTGTTCCTTTAACAGAGATCTGCCTGCCTTCACTTCTTGAATTAATGAATCTAAATGCTGTCAAGAACTACATTTATAATGCATGTCTGAGATTTCCAAGTTTCACCCAACTATTCAAATTGTTCTAAAAAAGAAATAAAAATTATTAAATTTACATTCTTAATGAAGTCAGGATTAGAATAAAAAAAGGATTAGAATGAAAAAATGATAATAGAACCGTGATGGACATAAAATTGCAACAAGAAATTTAGATTTACTTTTCAAAATTCACATTTAAACAGTGCTAATTTTGTTAGAATTTTAAATGCAAAATCTGAAAGCACAATCAGAAAATGGTTAATTTTAATCATTATGGTAGAAAGATAACACTGAACAAAATGAAAAGATGAGTTCATATAGACAAGAGAGACTAATCTGAGAAAACATTTCTATGAAGTTTTAAATACTTCTCAGATTTTCAAGTCTATATTATTTAAAATATTTTGTTATTCAGTAACTGATGAATGAGGCACAGCTAGCCAAATTTGAATCTTCCATTACTGAAGTGCAGACACTTGATGTGTGAACAAAACTTCAAAACTTATAAACTAAGCTTGCTATGTCAAATCTTTTGTATAGCAATTTATTTAATTTCATGCACTATGTTCACTGATATGTAAAATTATGCTGTCGAGATGATGGTTTTAAGAGTCCTTTGTGATTTAAAAAATAAGGAATGAAGATAACTTTGCTCTCTTCACTGTAATTTGGTCAGTTTGATTAAGCTTGCTTATATTCCCTAATAAATTATTTTATATACAAAGAATATCAGGGAGATCAGATGTAAATACGTGCTCTCGGCATTGATAAGATCTGTGATTCTGTAAAGTTGTGATACAGGGCTTACAGGCCTGTACAATACTGACAACCAACACAGCTGTATCCCATACTTGGCGAACCTGATCTCCTTCTATGGCTGAGCAACCCACCTGGTGGGTGAGGGAAAGGCTGTTAATGTAGTCTACCTAGACGTCAGCAAAGTCTTCAACACTGTCTCCCACAGCATTCTCCCGGAGAAGCTGGCAGTCCATGGCTTGGACAGATAGACTTTTTACTGGGTAAAGAGCTGGCTGGGTGCCTGGGCCCGAGGGGCAATGGTGAGTACCAGCCGGCAGTCATGAGTGATGCTCTCCAGGGGTCAGTATTGGTATTGAGTGCACTCTCAGCAAATTTGTAGTCAGGAAATACCAATCTGCCTGGGGGTAGGAAGGCCTGGGGGTAGGAAGGCCCTACAGAGCAATCTGGACAGGCTGAATAGCAGAGCTGGAGCCAGTGGGATGAAGTTCAGTGAGACCAAGTGCTGAACCCTGCACTTCAGCCACAACAACCCCAGGCAACACTACAGGCTTGGAGCGTAGTGGCTGGAAGAGTGGCTGTAGAGGAAATAGATCTGGGAGTATTGGCTGACACTAGGCTGAACATGAACCAGCAGTGTGCCCAGGTGGTCAAGAAGGCCAATGGCATCCTGCCTTATATCAGAAATAGTGTTGCCATCAGGACCAGGGAAGTAATCATCGCTCTGTACTTAGTCCTGGTGAGGCTGCACCTTGAGTTCTGTGTTCAGTTTTGGGCCCCTCACTACAAAGAAAGACACTGAGGTGCCGGAGTGTGTTCGGAGAAGGGCAACAAAGCTGGTGAGTCTTATGGGGAGTGGCTGGGAACTGGGATTGTTTAGTCTAGAGACATTATTACTCTCTACAACTACCTGAAAGAAGACTGTATTGAGTTGGGCATCAACTTCTTCTCCTATATAACAAGCGATAGGACTAGAGGGAATGGCTAAATGTTATTTCAGGGGAGATTCAGGTTAGACATTAGAAAATACTTCTTCTCCAAGAGAGTGGTCAGGCGCTGGAACGGGCTGCACTGGAGGTGTTCAAGAAACATTTAGATATTGTTCTGAGCAACATGGTTAAGTGGGAAATACTGGTGATAAGCGGATGGTTAAACTGGATAATCTTAGAGGTCTTTTCCAACCTTGGTGATTCTATGATTCTGACAATTCTGTGCCATACTAAAGGATTTCAGGACTCCTGAAAGTCACATATATCTATATATTTCTCTATGTATCTCTCTCTGTATATCTAATAACATTGGCTCAAAAGTCTAAGGTTACAGGTAAGATTTTGCTCAGTGCATGACAGCTGCTCTATTTACTTCCAGTTATTGAGCTGTCTGCAGCATACTCATTGCCTTGTGATCTCAATGGTTTTGAAGCTTTAATGACACAAAAATGGAGAACGCTGTTGACGCTGGCACTTCTTGTTGACACCGAATGTACCAAAATGAGGCAACTAGGTAGCACACTAGGTAGAAAGTACTACTCCAAGTAGGAAGGTAAAACCTGCCAGATTTTTAAAATGATCTTTTCTCTGCAGGCTGATAGGCAAGAACTTTGATTGCCATATGTGTAAGAATACAGGACAATAGACACATCGAAGCTGGAATAACGTAAGTGGGTAGGATAGCAACCCTTCATAGGAGAAAAACAGGAAAAGAGATAAAATGGAGCAATAAAAATCCAAGTGAAATAAAAAAAAAACCTTCTATTGAAAAAAGGAAAAAAAAAAGGAAGATGTTACAGGAAGCTTACAAAGATGAGGGAGGCAGAGTTTTTATACAGTCTGATAGTGATAAGACAAGAGGGAATGATTTTAAACTAAAAGAGGATAAATTCAGATTAAATGTTAGGCGGAAATTTTTAGTCAGAGGGTGGTGAGGCGCTGGAACAGGTTGCCAGAGAAGTTGTGGATACTCCACCCTGGAAGTCCTCAAGGCCAGATTGGATGGGGCCCTAAGCAGCCTGACCTTGTGGGGCGAGCAATCCTGCCCACAGCAGTGGGGTTGGAACAGGATAGTCCTTAACGTCACATCCAACCCAAGCCATTCTATGACTTTATGATTCTACTATATATTTTCAGCAGAGAAAAACAGTAAGGCTCTGTATCATGTATCTTAGACAAGAGTTGTAGTGGTAATACATTCTGAGTTCTACAGTGAATGGAATTACTATTTTTTCTCTTTTTATTTGTTGTCATTGTTTTTTGTCAGCTGACTACATTTTATTTGACTTTTTTTTTTAAGATCATTGATTTACACAGTGAGAACTGAATAACTCTCTAGACTGTGTACAAACTCTTTTCATACATACTCTGGGACTAAGTATATTCTAAATCAGGAAAATCCCATTCTAGGATGGTGCTGGGGAAAAAATGAAAGGGAAGGAAAGAGGGTGGATTAATCATATAGCAGCCTTCTCACTTCAGACTTCTAAGGTTATATCATTCATGAAAAAAAAAGCCATTATCTACATCTTTAGGTATTATTCAGGACTAATTAAATCAGTCCAGGAAGGGTCTATAAACAGGGTTCATCTCATGTCAGAGCAGTCAGGAACAAAGTCTCTTTGAGGCACACATATATGGATCTTTGTAAGTCTATTAGGGTGGGGTTTTGTTCCCACATTTCTTTTTACAGAAAATTAGTCCTGACTAGATCAACCCAAATGATTAATCAATCTCCTTCTCTGACTGTTTTCAATTTTATGTGATTTTCCTGAGGCTGGGATCACTCATTCTGAAAATTGCCTAAGCATCTTGTGGACCACCTCAATCATTTGCTGTCTAAGGAAAACATTCATCAGCAGTCCTCAAAGGGGAGAAAAAATGAAGACAAAGTTCTGAGTTCACCAAGAGTTTGGAACAAGAAACATTTCACAAATATACAAAATTTTTTGTCACTGCCGGAGGTCTGAATCCATGGGGAGCTGCGTACCTTTGGCAAACCTAAAATCTGACTCTCATAAGATACCAAGTTCCCGATACACTGCTCCCAGTGAATGTCTGCATGCTTGGTTATGAGGGTGACCCACACACAACAGAAGGACTTAAGGGAAGCTATTAAGCGAGGAGGGAAAATTCAGTGCTTTGTAGTATACTGAAGCAGTGGCTTCTGAGCTGGTCTGCTCCACCAGGATTTCCCTCAGGAACTCTACTGCACATGGCCCCAGCTGGCACAGTACTTCCTGACTAAGGGTTGGAGGTCTTTCAGGGCCATCTGACACAGAATGCGTTCAGGTCTCATGAGCTTTGCCAGTATTACATAAGTATTTTTCCTTTTGATAATTTCTTACAGCTGCGCATCCTTAAGTCTCATGGATCTTTCCTAATTTTTATAAAACATATACCTAAACAAATTCCGGAGGTCTACAGTTTGTTCTAGCATTAGATTTCTAGAAATCAATGAACAAGCTGGAAACTTTCCTTAAAATATAGATGATGTTCTTTGTAGCAGTTTTCTTATATTTGCCTAGTACACTGAGAGTGACGTTTAAACAAAGCAGTTTTTACTTCTGCTTAAAAAGACACTCACATGATCAAACTTTTCTAAAATGAATATATGGTTTTACTGAAACTCACTGAAGCTAAAGATAATTATCATTCCATAGAACACAGAGTGACAATAACCATGTTTTTGTAAAACTGTCAAAGTGCTATTTATACAACTGGACACAGCTGAATTTAGTCAAACACTGTCAGGTACAAAATCCTCCAAAATGTCAAAAATCCATGGCACTATGCTTCTGTATTTACACCTGCCTAGGATCTGCACACTGTATCTACAATTTTATTCATGCGGATGCATTGCTGCCTCATGGAAAAAATTGGGGAAAAAAAAGGTTTTAGTTATAGACAGTTTTGTCAGCTATCATATTTTTACTTTTTTTCTCATTCTTCACGTCTAGGAGTAGTTGCTTAAAAATGGTATCAGGTTTTTCAGTTGTAATTGTGCTCTACCTGTGACAGCTTGGTTATGGTTTTCAGTGTTTCAGTGAGATATCAGCAGGTTTCAAAAGAGAAATGAAGCTACACTTTTATGGTAGATATTACTATGTCTTCCTGAGTATTTAAAAAACTATTATAACAAGATAAAATCTACTTGTGTAACCAGCCCATGTCCTATTTTGGTGCTGGACTCATGTAAGCTTGTCAGGAGTTCAAGAAGAAACAATGACAACATCACGTGTATGTCTTCCTTGTGTACTCACCTAAATCTAGAAAAAAACATCAGACGGGAAATCCAAAGATGAATTCTCTAATTTTTTCCCATTACTACTACAGCAAAAATATCCAGCAATGCAAGTTCTCTGCCAGTCTAACTTTGCCCTAGAAAGGCGATGCCTCATGACAGACCTATGTCTAATAATGAAAATAACTTCAATAACCTACCTATTCATTCGCTTCCTTTCTCCTCAGACTGACAATACAATTTCCAGTCTTGTACTTTCTAAGACTTGTAAACCTGTCAGTATGAACAAATACTACATGCAATCTTTCAGGTGCTAACAACTAAGCAGATGATAACTTTTGTTGTATTAAGAAACTGTTCATTTGGATCTCAAATTCCAATTGCAACTACTTTAATCATCTTGATCCAGAAACTATCCAACAGGAGAACTTTCATTCATTTGCCTGCAAAGAAGATATTTCTATATTTCTACCAAGAGAATTTTACTGCTCAGGTGGACTACCTTGATGTCATATTCACAAAGAAGATTTTGGGATGAGTGAACTGGGGAATTTTACTTCAAAGCTCCTCTAAATCTTCCTCTGAAAACTAAACAAAAATGTTCTTGAAATGTTTTTAAATGAACACTGACAAGCACCTTCTCTAAATACAGACACATTATCAGACATGCTTCCTTGCACTACTCTTTTAATTTGTATAATACTTAATGGATGGCATATTTCATTCCACAGGTTCACAATGTTAAAAATGTGCTATTGCTTCTAGTTTTAGTATACCACAAAGCCAGTGATAGCTACAGGCACTATGAGCAATATACGACTGAAGAAAAATGAGATTACTATTGATAAGAAACAAGAGCATTTCATATCTTAAAAGAGTAAGAAATACAGTAAATATGATCCCCAGAAGCAGATACCCCTCAGACAGACAACAAAAGAAAAATGGAGGAAAAGTATCATTATGGCTTGCTGTTTCCTTCAGCTAGAACAGCAGTGAAATTAAATAGCACTAGCAAACAGTCTGCATGGAGAAGCCTACATCTCTGAGAAAACATATGACCTAAAGACAACTAACAGTCTACCTAAATGAGTAGTAATTTTCCTCGAGGGAAAAAGTGATTTTACTGTGACTCACATACTTTGAGAAAATGTACCTTTACTGTGGAAGTGCTGCTCTTTTGAGGGTCTTCATGCTATAATCAATGTTTACTGTAATAACGATCAATTTAATGGATGTGTAGAACTACTACCAAACCTTAGGCTGGCAATAATGCACTAATGATTCTTTAACAAAAGAGTTGAAATATACGCAAACATGAAACGGTTCCTTCCTCTGACTGTTAATGTGTCTTTGCTACATGAAAGAATATAATTTAAAAATGTCAGTATTTCATGCTACAATGCAACCCTTACCTTATATCCTGACGATTTGATGTGCACTCCTCTCTTGGTCAGTGTAGATTTCATTCGGATGAAAAAAGAGCGCTCTAGAGTGTTGTCAGTGGTTAGTAAACTGGGGCTTGTAGATTCCACTAGGGAATAGAAAAAATACATATATACATAATTTAGATTTTATACATCCCTTCTAAGCTACTTTTCAGGTGCAATCCTTGAACTCACTAAAAATAAATGACTGATGGTTGCTAAGAGTGCTGTAATCAATTTACCTCGTTTAGAAAATGTTTACTTAGCAAAAAAAAAAAAAAATTGAAAAATATATGTATACTCAGTAAGTCTCATTTTCAAGTTCTTTTCCCCATAGAATTTTTTTTTTTTTTTTTTCCCAGAGATTTGCCTCATTAACTCTTTCTTGCACAGTTTTGCTATGAATGCATTTCATAGAATCACTGAATGGCTTAGGCTGGAAGGGACCTTAAAGTCACTATTTCCAACTCCCTGCTGTGGACAGGATTGTCACCCACAGAATCAGGCTGTCCAGAGCCCCCATCCAACCCTCCAGGGATGGTGCACTCACAGCTTCTCTGGGCAACCTGTTCACTGCCTCACTGCCCCCTGAGTAAGGAATTTCCTCCAAGCTGGATGCTTGCATCTAAATCTCTCCTAATTAAAAACATAATCTATCACTATCAGATCATGTAAAAATAAGTCCCCCTCCTTCTTATAACATCCCTTCAGGAATGGGAAGGCCACAACGATTCTCCCTGGAGCCTTTTCTTCTCCAGGCTAAGCAAGCCCAGCTCCCTCAACATTTCTTCATAAGAGAGGAGCTCCAGCCCTTTGAACATCTTCGTGGCACTTTAAAAGTAGTGGACTTCTTCAGTGTTTTATGAAGAAGAAAGGGTCACCAAGGAAGCAATTCTGTTTGCTGAAAGAGGCAGCAAATTCTACAGACTTTTATTCCCAAGATTCTATTTCTTTCTTTCCTAGGATAACAACTGCTCTTCGTGAATGCCCTGATTTCTCCGTTACTGAGGGTTAATTATATCAATAAAGAAATAAAGCAACTTGAAGTAAAACATGCTCATGTGACTGAGGCATTATTATTATTACCATTATTGATAATAATCATAATTTATTTGTTGGTGACTAACTAGTAATGAACAATGTTTTTCAGCTTTTCCTTTAAGTGGTGGATCTCACCTTTGACTGTCAGTTCCTCAACTGCAACCATTTAAAAATAGTAAATAAATACTCTTAGTATAAATTATGATAAACTATTCGTTACAACAATAATTAGCAACAAAATATTCTCTACACAATCTTTATTCTTGCTGTTTTTCACCCTGATAACCAACAGTTCCCTACCTCTTCCCAAAATATTGTGTATGGGAAAATTCTGGAATAGACTTACAATAAGTAAGCACTAATAGAGCTTAATTCACATTCAGTTTCAATCAGTAATTAACACCGAATAAAAAGTTATTTTGAAATTGTTTTGAAATTATTCTGCTACTGTTCTAAAGAACCAACCAAATTACTAGTGGAAAGTTTTAAAGTATTTAACAAGCATGTTATGCAGTGAACAGAAACACCAAAACTTGTTTGTGAGCTATGGATTTTATCAAAATGTCCTTATTTTATTGTGGTCACATTGTCTTCTGTTTCAGACATTTCAGCTCAATTGTGTTGAAATAACAGACAACAGTGTTCCTTTCTTTCGTGTTTCAAGATTTTTTTTTGTTTTAGAGAGCATGGATTCGATGTCATTTTAAATGTACAGCTCTTTATCACTCGAGGGAAAAGCAGAGCCATGTTATATTTAGTACTTTCATTTCTTCTGATTAAATATGAATTACTATGAAATTTTTCTCATCATCTAACACGCCATAATACGCCAACAGCTTTTTAATACACTATATAAGCACAAACTTCTGCTCTAAGAGTTTAATTTGCCCCTCTAATCCAATCACATCAACCTTATTTCTCTTATCAGAGATTCCCATTTTGAATTAAATGAGCTCATTAGTTTTAATCAAAAGCAGAGAGATCAAAACTTAAACGTAAATGCTTTAGATCAGAACTGTCAGTCAGCCGTGCAGTTCTATTTTACTAAAACACAAGATCAGAGACCCTTAGAACCAATTTTTTCTCGTAAGGGATGCCAAGAGCTTGAAGATGCTATATCCTTTTTTTTTTTTTTTTCCTTTTCTTCCAAGGACAGATTATACATTTAAGGTTAGACTTAATTTAGTGGGTTTTTTTTCTTTTTTTTTTTTTTTCCCCACCCTGGTGGAAATGGAAAAGTATGCCATTCTGCTCTTGTCTCCTTCACATTTATTGGTGCTGGTCCTTGGAGACCTGAACAAATGTGAAGCCATCAGAATCCATGCAACAAGCCTGTCCTTAAAAAAAATTCAGCTCTGTTCAGCAATATCATCTGAGAAATGAAACCCTGAAAAGAAAGATGTATTTTTCAGTGTACAGGATAGTGGAACTCTGAAACCATAACCTGGGTCATCAGGTTGGTAGCAGTACTGGTAAGATGAGGATTGTTATTAATTATTATTATTATACAGTACTCTCCAGTACAGTACTGAAAGAGTATATTAAGAAACCACAGCATGGTTGCTTCCTGCTGTGTGAAGAAATGCTAAAATCAGTTAACAAGTGTAGTTGTTGTAGTCCAGCACATTATGCTCTAGCACAGGCAATAAGTACTGTATGTCCTTCTGTGTTCTAATGGTGATTACCTAAGCACACAGAAGTAACATTAATTAAACAGGCAATATCTCATGCTTGAGAAATGATCTGGTTGTAATACATATATATTATTCCCAAGAAATATAAATTTAAAATTCCCTTTCTTTTACAGATTCAAGAAAGGAAGGAAAATAGCTGAGATCTGGTATTGTGTAGATGCAATTGACATTTTCTGGGTTAATGCTACCTTATATCATGAGCTTAACATTATTTTACTGTTGCTATAATATGTACAAAATTTACGTATCTCTGTAAGTGAATGTTATAAAATGCATATAATTTATCCACATACTGGAACAGTGAATGTCATGTAAATACAAATTCTAAAGTGTTTGATTTTCTTTAACAAAATATACCTTAGAGTGTATCTGTGAGATGGGATTAGTTACCTAAAAGTCCAGAACAGTTTATGAACAGCTTTCTGAATTTCTCTCAGAGAGAACCATTGTGGTTGTAGTACAAATCTACATTCAGAGTTGCATCCACCCACGTTAGAAACAATGCTAACTGTAATTATGCATGCAGGATTTTAAAAACAGGATGTGTACAGAACATATTTATTGATGTCAGTGAGATTTGCACAGGATTATATTGAATGTGGTCCATTATAAGTTCTCAGGAGTTGATTTAAAATGCCTATTATTCAGCCTTTTCATTTTTTTCCAATTATGTGAAAGAAGGCTAATAATTGGAGGACTGAAACTCTGTAACAATTCTTTGTTTCAGGAGTTTTTTTTTTTGTTGTTGTTGTTTAAAATCTGTAATCTTAGACATTAAAAAAAACCTGAAGTAAACAGGGTAAACTCTGCTTGATACTGTAGCAACTAAAGATGTCTCTTGGACTGAAAAACAGTGCTCCTGGGCTGAATTTACTGAGTCTAAACCTACTGTTGAGCCATAAAACTCTGAAACTGTGAGTTTGGAATGCTAATAATATGATAAAAGTCAACACTCACTGTGTGTGAATGAAAGCACTATACACTGTCAGGCTCAGAAGTATAAAAAGTTAAGTCTGGATTGTCTTTGCAAACAGTAATTGTGTACTCTGTTGGGAAAGCATTTGTCTTTGTGTGTCCTCAAATATCTTCAGCAGGTACTACTAAAGGAATAAACCTCTTTTCTTTCCGCTCCCAAAGCTGCTAAAGCAGTGTAAGATTTCTGGACACAAAGAATGTATTGTCGATTTTGAAGGGCATGAAGCTGCAACCCCTATGTGCATACAAAAATGCCACGAATGTTAAAATATTAATTAAGAACCACAGAGCCAAATGAGGAGATAGTACGAACTCGCAGCCAATTCAAAAAATTATTTACTTATCTCTTCCTAAGCATTTCTTTGTGAGTTAGCCTTGTAGCCCTGAGCCTTCAATGGGCTTTGTCTTGAGAATAAAGTTGGGCCTGGACCCCACAAACCGGTCATGCATCATTTAACTTTACATGCTAAAAGAGTTCTGACATGGTGTAATGTGCACTGATAGATAAACATGTAGTCATTATTTGGAGGACTGAGGTCCATGGCTGTGATCTTACATTGATCTGCAGATGTATTCCAGCATCTCCATGCAGCCTAGCCTTATAAAACAAAACAATGTAAAACAATGTAAATAATTACTATTACACAGCAATAGCATGAGTATCATTTCCATGACTGATTCACTAGCACACTCAAGTTCAGATAAACAATTTTTCCCTGAAGAAAGAAGTTGTTCCAGGTTTGATGTATGTCTTAAATAACAAAATGCTGTCAAAGCAAACTGAATAAATATTCACCAACTTTGTGGGCTTTTTTCCCCCTCAAATTTATTAAAAATAATTGAGAGGAGAAAAACAGCATTTTTTACATACCAAACAGATATAAGATAGACTTCTCATTCTGAGAAGGACTAGAAGGAAAACCATATATCAACAAGTAATTTGTGAGGTCAGGTGGGAAAAAAGGTTGTGGTTTAACACGCAGGAAATTCTGGATTTGTTAGCATTTAAGGAAGTTTTTCTTTGGTATTAAATCCTCTTTGTTAAAAAGAAGTGTCTATGTAGTTTTTAGGAGACATTTTCAAATTCCATCTATACAGCTCTTAAAACAGAAATGAAATAAGAGAACATGCAAAACAGTTATAAAAAGGGAGCTCTCTTCTCATTTCATCTTCTACATTTGCAAACCTCTTCACACATTTTTTTTTAAGGTCTGATATTTCTTTGCATAGGCAACTGAGAATCCTCATATTCAAATGAATAATTAAGTAATATAAATCTATGGTTTTCAGTTAGACTAGATGCATCTTTGCAAATGCTTCTATTTCTTTTGTGCAGTTTATTGCCTGTAACTTAAAAGCTAAAAAACTTTCCAGAAAAGTGTAACTGTTAACAGTTAACTGTTCTTTTTATTGTTGCTGTTGTTTTTTTTCTTATATTATTGCCTCTTGAAGAGTGTTTTTATTCAGAAATTTGACTCTCAGTAAAGCACTGTCTTCAAGCTCATTTTCTCTACCTAACTTACTGATCAAATTTGATCATTTTACAAGCTAAAAAATCATTTTTTTTCCTAAATATCAGCCCAGTAAATAAAATTCAAAAGCTTTTAGTTAAAACATTTTTTTTCTCCAATAAGTGCAAGTTAGTGTGAAATTATACTTAGTATATGTGCAAATGCATAGCTTTAAGTAAAGCAAAGTGGGTTCAGTCTGATTGCAGGCTGAACACAGGAAATACTGCAAGATAAATCTTGGTCTAGCAAGATGTTGAAGATTCTCTGATTATTTGATTGAAGGACTTAAACAAACTTACACACATTGGTAGCCACCCTGAAGATCATCTGATGGGAATGGAGCTAATAATTTCTGTACACATCTCATGATCTTACTGGTGTGTTCAGCATCTTGCAAAAGGGAGGACAACATAAACTACTTCATTAATGTTGTAGGCAGCAAAAAAGAGGCTAGTTCAGTATTTCCAGGTAATATTATAATGTTGTATTGAAAGGAATAAAATGTAGAAATAATATTTTAGCTCTAAGTTGTCAGAGTTATGAACAGGAACTTGAATTTCAGTATAACCAGATTTTGATCTTGGAGGAATTCAAAGTACTTCTAACTTTTTCATCTTAATATTTCAGTTCTGCTGTTCACTGAAAAGTTGAAAACCATAAGAATTGGACCACAGGCTTCTCATGATCTAGTCCACATCCTTCCTTTATACAGAGGGAATAATGCTGGATTCTAGCCAAAGCTTCGCTGGGAAGGGAAAGGCTCAGGGAAGCTTCTCCAAAACAAATGGAAAGAACAGTGACTTCCTCTAAAGAATTTATTGCTAGGTAACATTTTCAAACAAGATAATAAACTGTCCTTTTGTGTCATTCTACCTCCAAAAAGAAGACAATTCACTTTTCATGACCTATGTGACTATTAGAAACTCAAACGCGTAAAAACTTAGAAGACTATCAGACTTGTCTTGAAGGTTGGCTCTTTTAGTATTTTTTTAAAATTTTTTTCCTCATCTCTCCAAATTTTCCTAATCAACGGCTGATGAGATGGTGTCTCATATTACTTTGGTTAGTGTGCCATTATGTAAAACATTTATTTTTTTACAAATAATTTGACATTTAAATCTTAACATATTTTTCTTCGATACTTTCTTTATTTTCAACAGATTATAGATATATATATATTTATATATGTATATGAGTATTTTTATAACCCAAATCTGTAATTACCAGTCTACGTGTGATGGAACATAGTTCAGTATACCTGATGTTTTAAAGTGGCAGAATAAAAGACTATTTCAGGTACATACAGCCTAACTCTTTTATATGATAAAAGGCAAAAGTCAAATCAATGAAGTAGCAGTGGATTCAGACACAATTGCTAGAATAGTAGAACCAGTTTAATATCTGATCTGCTTCTTTTACCACGGACTTACTAGAGCTTGAACAATTGTTATGGTTTAACCCAGCATCATACAGCCATTTGCTCTCAGTGGGATGAGTGAGAGAAGTGGAAACAAAATAGAACTCACTAAGAAAACAGAATACTAAGACAATATATATATACATACATACGTATCCACAATGCAATTACTTGCTACCCTCTGAATCACACTCAACTATAGAATTGATTGGGACAAACTAATATAAATACATTAAGGAGAACAGTTCCTTGGATGGATAAATTCTGAGTGATCAAAGGCTTAATTTAGTTGCCCATGCATAGGTCTACAGCATTTTTCTGTGCTGCTCCACAGTACCTGAAATGTGCAGAGAAATGACAGTTTCACAGAGGACCTCCAGAAGACCTAAGATGTTTTGATGCAAGGTATGTCTTAGGTAATGCAAGTTCTCTATCTTTGTGCAACCTAGGCCATAAAAGCCTGGCCCAGCTCCCATATAAGTAATTAGGAATGCTATGAAAAGACATCAGTCAAGTTCCTGAATTACTATTTTATAATTTCTATCATCTTATGTGATCTCATGCTTAGGACTTTGATTGCACATGCTTACATTCAGTCTGGTACGTGTGGTTATACCAACCTCTGAATGTGTTTGTGTTCCTTCAGGTACAACAGACTTAATACTAACAATAGGCAAAAGTAAGCCAGAATTCTCTATGGGATCCTGACACTGTTTTACCAATGAATATGGAAAACTGTGCGTGCAGTTACTAGCAAAATAAATTATAGTTTCACATGCTAACATATCTACACAGTACAACTTTAATGGGTAAAGTACATTTGTCTGTGATTCTTCTGCTTTTTGCAAGTGAAAGATTCTGCCAGTGAAAACACTTCTATATGAGTATTATAGTTTGGGCACATATAAGACTGCACCTGCAGAGAAATAAGCCATGTTTTGAAATGCTATCCTACAGTTTTAAAAATAATGAGCTTACTATGCTTGTTTTTTTTTTATGTACTGACAGTAGTTAGTAGACATGTTAAAGTACAAATTCACTGATAGACGTTCCCTCTTAAAACAGTTAGAAGTTTTGGAATGTTCTACTATTCATGCAGAACCAAAGCGATTTGAACTTCTCTTTATTGGATGAAGAGGTACTACTCTAATGCCCCTCAGAACTTCCTTTCTTCTGCAGCTGCTTCTGCTTCCATTTCTTCCAGTCTAGAAATATGTCTTATCAGCCGATTAATTCCCTACGTATACCATTTATTTCCCATGTAAGCTTTATCCCTGAGAATTCTTTATATATCTGGTAATATATAGAATGAATTAGATGCCAGAATAGAGCTGTAAATAAAGTGCTGCCAGGAAGAAGCAATGAATAAGATTTTAGTTTCTCCTATGGCATCAAAAGACAGATTTTACAACAAATTTTGGTAGGTCAGTGATCTATGAAATACATATAGCTCTTTTGCCTGTTTGAAAACAACATAATAAAGATTTGCTATTAAAAGAAGTAATCATGGTAGGAAACTTTAACTCTGAAAAACCCTTTGGAAATGTTACAGTCTACTGGACTTCAATCCATTATCTAAGCACTTGCAAATGTATCCACATTCATCCGATAGACCGGAACAACTCTAGAAGAGCTGTTACGGTCTAGTGAGTGAGTGGTACATAAACCATACTCTGGGCATGAATCTCAAACTTCCTTCTCAGCTTTTAGATTTAAAGCTAATTTATTTTAAGCAAAGAAATAAATAATCTAAGCTGACCTGCTGGCTTGGTTTCATGTGAGGTCAGCAACATTTGTAAATTTTCAAGGTTCAGTGACAGTCCCAAAGAAAACTAGCACAGTAGAACTGTTTCCTACCATTTACACATGGCAATTGTAAAAAATTTTTAAACAGAACACATCAAATGGTTTGGAAAGGTAATAATGTACAGGAGCCCAGGATCATAAGTAACAGCACATCCATCCTGTGCTAGGGAGTTGATACGGAGAAAAGATATTGGGAAATAAGTAAAAAGCATAAGAGACTAATTTGGAGGGTAAAAACTTCACTGAATTCCCCGAGAGCTTCATGGGCCTATAGGGAACACAGGACTAGACTCCAAACCTCCTTCGAGATGTGGCTGGTTTGCACAACCTAAATGATCATTATCCATACTGAGTTCTTATAGAAAAATTTGAACATTTTCTCTCAGCACAAAACTGCCATTAAATACTGATGCCGGTCCCCCTCTTTCATGCCCTAGCAGGTTCAGCTGAGGGTATATTTTTTCCCTTTTTCTTGTTTTCTGCTCTTGCCTAGTAACTTGTGAATCATTAGCTGACACTCTAGAGCATAGCTGTGAAAATAACTGTGGTTCAGTGCTGCCAATAAAGGCTCACTAAAGTTCCTTCCCAGCACATGGCATAAAAAGCACCTCAGCAAACATTAAAATGTCCCTTCTGATGCTGCCTAACATTGCCAGTCAGCTTGGACTTAAAAAGCACAATAAAGAGGTTGCTTTCCAGATTTTCATATGCCAAATGGGAGGTGCTTTTTGGTGCAGCTTTTCCCCGAGGGAAGGAAGAACAGGCAAGTTACCTCATGCTGCTCATAGGCGATGTGAGGATGATCACTCAGGGGAAGCATACGCAAGTGTCAAAGTCAAGCTGCTGCTCATGGATGTTTCTGTACTCAGTAACTAAGCAGCGGGAAAGTTCAAGAGAAAAAACGGGGTATCATAAAGATTGTCTTTGGGAGCACGTGACATCCAGCAAAAGCTATTATGCAGCAGTGTGTGTCTGCCAAGGAACAAGCAGTATGAATATGGGAAGTGGGTATTTTAAATCTTAGTGGAATACCCCTGTAAAAATAGTCACTTGAGGAAACTATTTCTTCGGAAAATACCTTTTGTGCTGTTGGGATATTTTGGGGATTCTATTTTCAGTACCTCTGTTGCGGATCTAGTGGAGCACTGCTTTTATCACGACTATAAAATGGTTATGAGCCAATTCCTCATATATAAAACAGTCAGTAACAGTGGGGTTTTTTTTATGACAAACATGATGTCAGACAAAGGGCATCAGGACTTAGTCTTTGTACTACAACACAGAATAACAATACATAAACACCTTAGTGAAAGCAGCTTGAAAACCCATGCTTTCTATTAAAAAGTCATGTTCAATCTTCACTGTTGATAGAACAGAATAGCTAACACAGAGAACATTGTATATCAGAAAGGTCAATAGTTATTATGAGCTACAAATATATTTTTTTCCATCCTTCAGGCTGTTTAGCGCATATCACAGCATGAGCAGCTGTCTTCTTTAATGCTTTTAAAATTAGAATCCCAAAGAGGAAGAAAAAATTACATTTGCAATGATTGCTCTTTGCTTTTGTAAGTTTACTTTAATACACTATTTTATATACATGAGCCTTCCATGCAGGCTAACCAAGGGGCAGTAGCCAGTTACTAGTATCTCCTGGATTGCTGTATCACTGCGTATAGAATCCTGCCAAAAAATCACTTTGCACAAATTGTGTAATGTTGCTGCATAGCCTTTTTGGGAAAGTACATAGCTACTGGGCACATGTTTAAACCAAGCAAGCGTACGTGTGCAAACACAGAGTCATCATTTCTAACAGCAAACACTTATAGGTTTAGCAACAAACAGAGGACCACCTGACCTACCACTTTTTGTTCATATAGTGAAACTGGTGAAAAGGAGAAAGGAGTGACAAAATGACAAGATGGTGGCATTCTTTTTTCCTCTCTTCCCCCCTCCCCCCAAAAAAGCAATTTATATTTCAGGCTTAAATCTGCAAACAAGTTCCCATCCTGTTTCCTGGAACTCAGTTCTGTGTATTATATTACACTGTTTGAACTTACCCAGGCATGGCAAACTGGTATTTTACAAATATTTTTCAGTATGAATGACATGAAACTCTTTTCTTTGCAGAACAACTTTTAAGGTAGTTTAGAACAGTTCAATAATTAAAAAAAAAACAAAAAACCAAGTCAGGGTTAGAAGCCATATACAGTCAAGGGAAAGAACAAATATAATTGGCAAGGAGAACATTTTTCCCCGTAGGGTTTAATGTTTGGCTCACACATAATTTCATTACTGGACAACAGCAATAGGTATGGTGTGAACTCCTTGACACCGTGAAAAGCGTCACGACAAAATACAGATTCTTTGGGGAACAAACAAAAACACTGCAGATTTGCAGGACGCCTAGAAAGTCCTGTCCTAATGTTCCTTGTGAACCACTTTCTCCAGCTACACGGCTACATAGTTGAAAGACAGTCAAGCAACACTTCTATAGGAAATATACCATTTCACATTCTCAGAATCTTATTATCCCTGTAAAAAAACAATCAAAAACCAACGTGGCAAATGCTGTTATTTTTAAAGAAAAAGAATAATGGAAAAAAATAAACAATCTCTCCCTTTCCTTGCCCCAGCCAAGTAACTTTGAAAATATCCTGTGAATAGACTTGTTACTTTAACATGAAAATACTTCAGCTCTGAGCATCCAAATCTGTTTCTGAATGCTACGACTATTTCTATCACTGCAAGTTTTGCTGTGCAACTGTTCCTTGTCATCTATCATACAGAAACCTCCTGACGTGTTCTGGGCTAAGCAGAACCAGGCAGACTGCTGATCCTGCTGCTACTGAGGAACATGCTAGCACAGCTGGTATGGCAGGTAGCGGATGCTATTGGATGCACTGCCAAATTGGTAGTGCCTCCACCAGCAGTCCTCACCTCCAACACACTTTCCTGGCTGCAGTAGGTAAGAAGTCAAACTATCTCAGTTTCTCTATAGCTTTGCCCTGTATTAATAACCCTTCCCTTTCCCTCTTACATTGTTTTCTCCTCAGGGCAGCATATTTAATTAAAATAGGGCAACAATATTGCTAAGAGACAGTGTGAGGGTTTCCCTAATGCAGATAAATTGGCATTTATAGATATCTTTGCTTAGGCAGAGTTCACAAAAATAATAATAAAAAAAAGCTTAAGATAATGTCGAACTTTATGCCACTAAAACTCAGAGAGTAGAGAACAGGTATCTCCAAAAATAACAGACCTAAGGCTGCTGCAAACAAATACCTAACAGTAGTTTCAGTGGACTGCAGCCGCACATTACTCTTAGGAAGGAACTACTCAAATTATTTGGTGAAAACAAATGTTAAATGAACCAGATGTCTTGCTTTTATTATTTTTGCCCTTTATTTATTTTGCACAGTGGAATTAAAAAGGTTTTTGACAGACACAATCAGGATCTGTCATATTGCACAGGAAACAGCATTTTAAAAATCAGCCCACTGTGCAAGTATTTTGGCAGATTTAATCACAAGGCTCGAATGATAAACACTTAATAGGAGGAATGCTACTTTTGTTTATCTGCTTTATTTTAACAACTGGAACAACTTCTTTTCACTGAACGCTTCTTCAAGCTTTAAGTGAAACAAAGCTGAAATCAAGATAATAATCAGAAGATGATCAATAATAATTGCTCTTTTCTTTTCTGTTACTTCATTTTTCTATCTCCAATACTTGCCAACTGAGTAACTTGTAGAAAAATCATTTAAACACAAGCAGAGCACAGTATGTTGGTGAAACTTCCACTGCAGACTATTTCCTGAGTTTTTCTGAGTTAAATTTTTTTCTACATTGTATTTTTGCAACCCTGGAGCCTGCACTGTTTCTTTTTCCTCCAAGTCTGAAGATCACCCCACGGATTAACAAATGATTGAGGATTCTCTCTTAAAAGACTCTTTAAAAAACTGTCAGAATCAGCCTGAGACAAAGATTTATTATGAACTATTTAAAGGGCTTAATATATGTATCCCCAAAGAGCCCTTGGAGCAAACTAAAAAGGAAGAATGGAATTCTCAAAGAATGGGAAAAATCTCCAATGCCTCACTTTCTTCACACCATGATTACTGTTTACTCAAAGGATAAAATGCCTAACCTGTCACATGAAGTCTTCAGAAGCCATATTACCGCTGATGTACAGTAAAAAATCCAAAATGATGAGCCTCAACAGTAAAATGCCTAAGAAAGGCAGCTGTAATTTGCTTTCTAACCTGTTCACTAACACAGTAATGTGGATACATCTTGTAGAAAGAGCTGATCTCCTGACCCTAGCAGCAATCAGATGACTGCCAGAGTGTTTGCTGTCACACAAGCTGTAACCATTACCTTAATTATACGTTACCATATAACAAACCTTCCCTAATGAGCAACTCTTTTCCCACCTGTGTGCCAGCTAACCCTTCTGTCCTTGAAGAGTACCACTGTGGATGATTTCAATTTGAAATTTGAAAAGCATATCCGTATGCATTCCTTCCAATAGATAATAAATAATACATTTTTAAGCAAAAATTATTGGTTTATTAGAGTACCAAGATAAAAATTACAGGCTTGTACTAAAGAAAGTGAATTAGAAAGAAGTGTACCATCCTACTGCTAAATTTTAAGCTGAGCTGGATCTCATCTTTGAATTTGTTTTTACATATAAATACTTTCATATTTACGTATTCTTTTGAATTTACAGAAGATTATAAAATACTTTTAAATTCTTCACTTTGTGCCTAAAAACTGGAATAGTACCTGTGTCCACAAATGTTTGCTTCCCTTCATAGGATCATAGAGGTTGCAAGGGTTCCTCACAGATCAGCTAGTCCAAGGCTGTTAAAGCAGGTTCTCTTCACTGACACGAGCTTCCTGCATGCATCTTCTCTTCTAGTTTTTATTTCTTTTTGAGCCTTTTTTTTTTTAAATGTTACTTTACTGTCTTAGTCATTTCCAACCATGTTACAATTTACATGATGCTATATCCTTATAAGCAGACAACAATTTTCCTCTTCGCAGAAGTTGTCTTTCATATACCTCATACTTAGTACTGCTAAAAAGAGAGAAAGAAGGAAGCAGAGGAATATAGTTTTGGTTTTGGTGTATCTGGGTTATTAAGCCTCTCTTTTTATGGGACAGTCTCAACATTTTGCCTGTTCTTACTCAACCTATATCTAAATTAAGCAAATAAATGGCAAGGATCCACAGATTTTCCATCTGCCTTGTGTTATATTTGAATACTGGGTGTCAATGTAGAAACAGTTAAGATACAGCTATTTCTATCACAAGATAGAAGGAATACGAGAAGGACACAAACAGCAATCAGAGAAGACAGTTGAATAATGGAACAATGTATGAAATTTCATGCTAACAAGTGTAAGATGTAGCACACTTTGGAAGAAACTACCCCATATACTGAGGAATTTTAAACAACTACGTATAGCTAGGCAATAAAAGGAAATGAAAATATCTCAGCAAAAACTTCTGCTCTATATAAAGAAGTTTATAACAAAAAAGTGAAATGAGATGTTAGTATACATTAAAAATTATATAAAATTAATAAAGCAAATACTACAATGCCATGGTCATCCTCTTAATAAAGAAGTGACAAATGGAATCAGAAAAAGTGTAGTAGAAGCACATATGAGTAGAGATTATTGAAGTTATATATATTTATCTTTGAGAACAGATAAATAAAATGTGATGTGACAAACCTACATAATGAATGACCCAGAAAATAATACAAGGACATTTCCAATAAATTGAAGGGGAAACACATTTAGAGCTGATAACTTAAAGCTTTTCTGTGTTAAGATAGGAGTACATTCTGAAGCGAAGGAGATCTGTGGTGAATCTCCTGCTAGCAGGACTCTACTGTGAGCACTGAAAAATTCAGCTGAAGTCATTACAAGTCTTTGAATGGACCAGTTTGCCTGAAGTGTCTGCCTTTGCTGTATGTATTACTCAAAATGTTGTCAATGTTTCCTCACTCTACCACATACATGTCAGAAAACAGCTTGCAAAGCTTGCCCATTACCATTATGTGATTATCCATTAGGAATCTATGCTGAATGAAGTCCATTTTCTTAATCTTTACAGGTAATCTTTAGAGTTAAAAGATTGTTGTTAAGCAGCTTGGATAGGAATGAAGGCTTTAAAGAGAATTATAATCAGAACGTTTTTAAAGGAGTTATAATATAAATGAGGATGTTATATATTGTAATCAAAGACTTTTGCTGTCAGATGATATTCTGTATATTAGAAATATAATAATTATTTTAATTTTATTCTGGTATAGTTTTAATGAGTAATTGTAATCAGGAAAGCCTATAAATCTTACACACAAACATATTCTACAATACATGTGTTTTTTCTATAAAGAATACAAATTGTAATAGTGAAATGAATGAGTTGTAATGAAATACTGTATAAGTTCTTACATACTGCATAGTGTTACTTCTCGTCTGAAAGACCAATAGTGCTCCGTAATCTCTTTGTATGCTCTTACTGTCTTAGTCAGGACATATTCTTTATATTTTTTTTTATTTTTTATATTACTGTTCCAAGGGAAAATAAAAAAGTTTCTGTGTTAAGAAATTTAATTTTAGAGGACTTTGATTACGAGATATTTATATCAGTATACAAAATAAAACTCATAGCTCTCAAAAATTGTATTTAAAAATATTTGCACTTTCCTATTTATGCACTCAAAATTCTCATTCTGGAAAATCTCAGTACAGTGCAAATACTGATTCCTTATAAAAATATTAGTAGCTGCTTAATATAATCAGGTATTTGAATAATGATAATGATTACCTTATCATATTGGTAATTTTTGCATTCTGTTAGCAAATTTTGTTTTTGCTAACATGATGCAAAAGTTGTTAATATAATGAGTCTCATTGTATTAGCAACTTTCTATCATGTTAACAAAGATTAAATTTGCTAATGTAATATGACAGTCACTAATGTAAGATTAGTGCAGAGACCAAAATCTCTGAAGACCTCCTAAAGGTAATGCTGAATATATAAGCAATGCTCTTTTGTTTTTCCTTTGTTAGCTATACTTTGTGCACCTTAAGTGTCACACACTCACTGGATATTCTCAAGAAAGGTCCATTTTATCAAATGCTAATGGAGCCATGAGACAGCAATTAACGTTTGATGCAAAATCATGAGCCTACAAGTTCCCTTGCTATAAGTGACTCATGCAAATGGATCAGCTGATATTTATACAACGTGGAGAAGTATGGTAAGACTGACTTACTAATACTGCTGATTAATTTATATAGTACCTCCTCTGATGAGTATACCCTACTGATGCCCCAAAAATATCAGTAACGGTGAATATCCTTGGACTACATTGCTCGCGGTGATCTCTCAAATGAGATTTCACAAAGTAGAGAGGGTTTATGGCAGAAATGCCATAACATTAATAACAAACAGCAGAACTCAGCCTTAATACGACTGCCTTTGTGCTTGCATACCACAATGTCAAAATGGCTGCACAGCTCCATCCACACCTAAACAAGTGAATTAAGATATTCTTCAGCATGCATATATCAAAGAAGATTAAGAGGCTTCAGCCACATCAGTGCTCCCTGTCTTATGCCACAGTGGTGGCACCATTCACATGCTGGGGACTACGCTTCTTCCTGCTCCCAGTCCCAAACTTTGAATGCAAGGAGCTAGAGAAGCTGCAGCACTGTGTGAGAATGGAAGTGTAAAACCCCCTCCTCAGAGGAAGCCAAGTCTTGTTTAAATGATGTGATGTTAATGAGCAGCCATGTCATACTAAGTTAAAGAAGAGCAGAAATGCTCTATTTAATAAAAGAAAACCTCAGAAGTGCAGCTTACTCTCACCTCTGACTGATTATTTTGGGCCTAGCCACTTGCCAAATCCTGCAGTCTGGAGAGTATTATCGTTCTTACATTCTGCCTGAGAACTGCCTACAACATAACAGTACTCCTTCCTAAATTTTAGATTCTTTCCAGAATTGGAATTTAATATACCACAATATGTGGATGCCTAAAAGCAATTCTGGATTGACAAAAGTGAGAATGAAACACAACTGTTTACAGCAGAAAGCAATTAAATGCCACTGAAATATTCTGAGGAGAAAGAATGACTGCTTGTCTGTAGTCTCGGCTGGAAAACCAGGGATCAAAAAGACAGCAGATAGAGGCTTTCAATGAACAAACTCCACCCAGCTTCAAGCAAAGCCCACATACTTAGTGATTCGTCATTCTCCCTTTGAGGAATACGACTCGTCCTTCAGCTCATACAGTGCAGCTATTGAAGGAAAAAGGGAAGGGTAAAAGCAAGCAGGATAAGTTCCTGTGGAACAGAGCTGCTGAGCAAACTGAGAATCCAGTAACTAAAGCTGAGAACTGCACAGATAATTAAGACACGCTCCAAGGTTTGATTTGCTTTATGTTTCAATAGCCAACAAATCAGTTTTGTGGTGAAGAGAGTTTTAGGCTAGAGTTTGCACAAAAGATTTGTGTGAACTGCAGAGTTACGGATCCAGAGGCACAGCTATAGGTGCTGCAGTCAGATCTGTGGGTAAAGGAAAGTGCTGAAGAGGGAGCCAGATATTTAGAAAGGCTCATCTGAGGAGCATGAAGGGCCTTTCAACATCAGAAGAAGAGTTTAAAACTGGATTCATAGCTTTATGTTAGTATGTAATTTTCTATTAGTATAAACAGCAGGCTGAACTGAAGAAAAAATCTAGTTTTGTGATAAATAGTATTTCAGTTCACTGAAATATAAAAAGGAACAATCATGAGTTTTCCATTTTTTTTTCCTTCAGTTCTTGGGATGTGATTTCTATGACCAATTGTTTAATTGGAAGACCACTTCTTTCCAACTTCCAGGGGAAGTATATAAGTGAAGCCCTAACCACTTATTGTTAGGAACAGCATGAGGCACTTTTTTTTTTTTTTTTTTGCTAGAGCAGTATTTCTGGAGCTGATTTGTGCTAAATTCTAATAGGGAAAACTATTCTGCTGATCTAAATTTCACTGGCAGGGTTTTCTTTTTCTTTCTATCTTGAATTTTTTTAAATTTATTTATTTTTCTTCCATACAGGAATCCTATTCTGCCTTGCCCACTTTTATCTGATTCTGACAATTCACAGCTGAGCAGTTCAGAGGAATACACAGGTTCCTTAATTCACCTCTCTTGACAATAGCAGGACCTGATCCTGCAACTCAGCTTTCCAGTTGTGCTTGTAAGCTGTCATGGAAATCACGTGAGAGATGACGAATTGCTTCTCACTGCTTCCAAAAATTAGGTCACTTATTTAGGACATTAAAAAGGACTTAAGGGCTATGACTTGAGATATACATTACATTTTTTCTGTCAGCATAGTCCCCTTACCTAATGCACAGAAGTACAATCATAATGATATCATTCTAACAAACCAGTCTGTCTGAAAGAGCTCCTTTAAAGTCATATTTCATTATACAACTTTTTATGTTTATATTGAACTGTATGAATGACAATAGTCATTTTTTCACAAAGTGTCTGTAATACCAAAGTCCTTTGGTTTGAGTACACCAAAATTTAGGTCATACAAGGGTAGCACCACAAAGTAGCAGAACCCAACAGTAGGGCAGAGACCCTAACGAGATGAGCATGGAAATGGGGGCAGATGCTTGAGGAATCTACTGTATTTTCCCAAAACACAGAAACAGAGAGGACAACTGACATGAGGAAAAAAGTCATGGAGTGATTTCTCCCTCTGTGTGCTTTGTGTCACCTGACTATTAACTGCACTTTATGCAATTCTACTCTGCCACTTTCAGGCAAACTTAGGCTGTTTTCCTAATTTTCTTGTCCAGGTGACTACACCTCCCCATTAAATCTCCAAGGATTAGCAGAGAAATGAGTAAAGAAGATGCTTATGTCTCTCTGCTTTAATGCCACATTTTGCCCCACACTTGAACCACTGGAGAATCTTACCACAGCACCAGGTAAGTACCAGGATTGATGCCATCTGCAGGTGAGCCACTATAAGTCAGCAGTAGCATGCACTCTTACAAAAACCTCACGCAAACAAATAATAATAATAATAATAGCAAAATAATAATAATAGCAAAAGCATATTAACAACATCTATCTATATACAGACTTCTAGAGCGCCTCCAACTGCGGGGAGCTGCCCAGACACACACTTCTATGTTTGCATAACGCACGCATTCCAAGTGTTTATGTCTTACAGCTGCGAGACCTCACACTGATTTCAGCAGCCACAGAGTTGCCATTTAAGCATTCTGCTTAAGTTCCCTGAGTCTGGAAGGGAATTATAATCTGGGAGAAGTGAGAGGTGAACGGAGCACAGACCTGTGGGATTAGAAGAGCACCCAGTTTGCAGAGAAAGCTACCAGAAAGGCTATTGAGGTTTTGGATGCTTCTGAATAAAAGGCATAGTAGTACTACCCTCCCTTAGGCAGTACATTCTTATTTTTAGTGTCATTTGCTGTATTGTATTGTCTGATAAAAGTAAAGTGCAAGAATTCGTCAGATGGCTTGATTTCTGCCTTTGTCAGATTATTTTCCACAGTTTCTGATGGAAGCATAAGATTGCAAAATTATTTTTGTGGATTTTCTTCTCAGCTAATTTAACTTTCCTAATGCCACATCTAATCTATTTACCTATGGCACAATTACTGAGTTATGTCCACTGGGATGCTAAATACGTATCCTATAAGTGGTATCAGCTTATTTTGTTACATTATACAGAGCGAACAGATACTCTGAATTGTATCTGTGCATAAAAGCATCACAAATTGTTATTAATTAGGCTGTAAGGAAGATGTATTCCACTGTTGAACTTTCCAGAAAAGGCAAAGTATAATAATAATTCTCTTCACTGAACAATTTTTTCCTTTGTTATGGGACAGCTGATGAACATAATATTGCTTTTACTATGCAGTCTTGAAAGTGCCAGTTGGGAGAAAGCATTTTTCAGCATTTAAAATAAAAATACCAAAAAGTTACAATAGCTTGCATGGAATTCCATGTATGTCCTCTTAGCAAAAATAGCCTTTGAACTGCAAAGACATTTGGTGATGATTACTGTTCACTGAAAAAAAAAAGAATTATAAAATGTTATTCATCTATTTCTTTTCCTGTCATGTGTTTATCTATCATTTTGCAGTTTTCAGCAGAGCAGATGTGCCATGACAGAAACAGCAGCTACAGTATTTGCTTCACATATAGAAAGAACAAGCAAATGTGACTCATATCCTGGATTACATTAAACAAAATGGAAGAGTGACAAAAAAAATCTGTTAGACTAACAACAGATTTTAATTGCAAACTACATTGAAATTCATTTGTTTAAAAAAGTGTTTTCAAATGTTAACTCTCAGATTTATACTGTAGTATTTGCCAAAAATGTTAATGTTCTGAGGTGAAATTCTGTTTCTAATGAGGTCACTAGAGCTTTGCCACGGCATCTGTGGAGCAGAGTCCATCTTATTCTTTTATTTGGTCCCCCTGGATAATTTGCAATTTTTTGTAGACTGAAAAAGCATTGTGCCTTATCTTCTGAAAAATTTTATTTAATGATTGAACACAATTATTAGTCTATAAAAGACATAATCAATAATTATCATTCAATGTTCAGGCACAGAGAGCCAGGCTTGAACTATGAACTATTTGACGAAAGTCAAATTGAAACATCTTTTACCCTAAAACAAGCAGGCACTCTGCTCGTGACCTATTAAAACTTTGTTTGCTATTTTACTTGTTGGTGAACAAGTCATGTGAAAAGGTGCTGAGGAAATGAGCCAGCTTGTTCCCCAGGTGATATAAATGCTTTATCAAACCGATCCTTTCCTTGTTATGTAAACTATACCGGGTGCTGTTCATTTTAAACAGAGAGATAAATAGATCTAATATGCTTCAGGGCGTCATGCTTTATGCATGAACTGCTTTTTATTTTTATATTAAAGATTTTCTTGACACAACGCTTTGCAATGAAGTAAAGCTGCGATATAACATCTTAACTACAACCACCGCAGCACCTGCAAGTTCAAAGTACTGAGACTGATATTCCCTGATCAGATAGTCTCATGGTAACCTTTTTAATTAATTCTTAATAAACAATTAATTTTTTAGTGAAATACCTCTTGTAATGAGAAAGTCTCTCTCAAAAGATAAATGAAGAAATCCTCTGAGATGGAATCTATAAAAAATAACTTGGTGTATCCATCTATTTACAATATTTAGCTACCTACTGTTTGCTTTCAGTTGTCTGATCTATCACTTGTTTTCTTATTTATTATACAGATTTCAATGTGATGTGATATCAGAATGCTTTTAACCTTCCCAGGAGTAATATACAGTTTCTTTTTATAGCAATGGGATTAAATTCTACTCTCAGTTTTCATGAGAGCAAATGTAGAATATCATGAAAGATTTCAGTACAGTTTAAGATTTATATCCTTAAAACAAGAGCAGAATTTAGTCATCTGTCTTAAATTTGAGACACAAAAGATGAAAATGTACACATTTATGTCCTCACTTCAAAACATGGACATATAGACTACTATGCTTATGCAGATCCACTTCAGAACTGTGTATACTTTTATTATAATAGATTATTAAAGGACTGCTTGTTTTTGATTTAATATTCAGTGTGATCATCCAAAATCTTAAGGACTGTTACTGCCCCTATTTTTTTAGAAATGCATAAGAAGGGCGGGGGGTGGGGGGAAATGTCGTATGTGTATTACCATATACACGGAAATGTTTATTTATCCTACCTAAAATGAGATTTTAAGTACTCTGCCCAATCTCAGTGCTGTCTTAACTATGGAGTCAATAGTTACATCCTTTTTATTTACCCGCTTCTACAAAAAATATATATATGAATGTGTCTGCACATGGGAGTACAAGTATATGTGCGTTCAAATGACTTTTGCTTATTCTCATGCTGAGCTTTGATAGTATTTCCAATGCCTAATTAATTAAAAATCATTGGTCAAAATGGTTTACAGAGCATAATTTGTCTTATAGTCGAGACAACAAGTGTACTCATCTCAGGCTAATAAGACTTAGTCCACATTTTCTAGGCCGAAAAAAATTACTAGTTGATAAAAGCTTTTGTTTTAACAAATAAATATCCACAGAAGTAATACAAATAACATATTTTTAATGCTGAAAGTATCAGATTAACAAGTGGAAACTGGATAAAATATCATTCTAATAAAAGTCTGGTTTATTTGTATTCATAATGTAATGTTTACTTCAGGACATATTTTCTGGAGAGATGATGCCTTCCTTCCTTTAATTCCAAAATAGAAAAATTAATGAAATTTAACCATCCATAAGTCTATGTTGTGGATGGACTGAATTATAACTTTTTAATTTAGTCAAGTAAAGAATTATTACAGTAGGACTCTAGGGCAGGAATGTGTTAATAAAATCTTACTCTCTGCCTTTTCATTTAAAATAATCCCCTTGAGCTGATTAAATGAAATATCACTTGTTTAATAACTGACAGAACATTATTTTTAAGCAGAAATGTTTTGCATATCTTCCTATCCTGCTTTTAATTCCAGGCACAAGATAGTGGAGGCACTGACATCACACAAAGGGAGTAGAGTTTAGCACTTGGATATAGTTTGTCCTGTCATACTGGTATCTATAATTTAGTGTGAAGCAGTGAGGTAGACAGAGCATTATCATTAGAAATCATCCTGAACAGGGATATAAAACACAGTCGCAATAACACTTGTCAGAAAGGTGACTGCAGTCAAAACTAATATCCAAGAGTTTCAAGATAAATGCTGACACTGCAGCCATCTTACAAAGACTATTATTGCTCAAAAAAAACCCAAAAACACAAACAAACTACAAAACCAAGCAACCAAAAAACCACCAGAAGAAAAAAAACACCACAAAAGAACCCAAAACAAAACAAAAAAACCCAAACAGTGAAACCTTCCCCAGAGTGAACAAGTTAGTATAAAGTTTGTATCTGGAGTGACATAAACTTTGTGAGATTTACAGCAAGTAAAGTCCTTCTTTATAACTAAAGAAATAAAATAACTAAATAAGTAAAGTTATTTTATATTACTATGGAGAGGAATCACATAGTCTTTCTGGCTTAATGACTTTAAAATGCTCTAAATTCCTCCCTCCATCCTTATCCCTATCATCTGCAGCATATGAATGGAATCCTTTGGAAAAGCCATTAGCTGTACTGTTTCCAGGTTCAATCCCTCTCCCAGCTGCCCACTTTCCAACCTGCATTCCTCAAGCAACACTTGATTTTCCTAATCTTTACATTTAGACTCATCTCTGACTGTTGACTCAGCCATAATTTAATAGCCTTTTACTGCTGATTCTGTGAACAGTAGTTTACGTGGGCCATACGGAAAATACCAAATGAGGAAACTGAAGGTAGAAACTTCACTGTGTTTGCTTATATAGCACTGATAATGCATAACTCAAGAGAAAGAAATGCACGGGAATGAAGCCTCTTTAGTACACTAATTCATAGCCCAGTGATTTGGCAGATGTATTGCAAGACAAGGTACAGATGTGTACACATTATTTCTTTAGCTATATGTAACCACTTCTGGTCAGAGAGACAGAACAGACAGAATGAGTTTATGGGGATTAGTATTCCATACCAGGTGGACTGACAACAATGGCCATAACTGCTGAGAAACAGAAGAGTGATTAATGTCTCCTACCCTCCCCGAGTTCCATCCTCCAGCATTTTCACTGAAAAATATATTCTGAATTTTTGATGTTCACTTACTAACCAGTATTTTGCAAAGATCCACTACCTTTTACATGAAGAAAGCAAGGAGCAGGTTCCTCAGATAAACCATCAGCATAATATGTGAAATGACCAGACTGCAGAAGCTAATGAGCTATGACATACAGAATTATGCAGTATTGTAGAAATTTAACCATAAACAGGGTAAGATTTATTTTGTGTTGGTCTCAAAAAATTAAAAATATAGGAGAGTAGAAGAGTCCTTTTTACTAAAGGGCATGAGGAGACTGTCTTGTTCAACAGTCTCTATAAGTAATAGCAAACTCTTCTGGAAAAGGACTAGAAGATCTGCACCATTAGTAGCAATGAGTTCCACACATCCACAGTGCTTCAGTGATGTGCTTTCTTCCACTTGTTTTGCTGATGTTCACTGAATACTTCTGTCTCCTTGTGAAAAGGCACTTAGGGTACTGTGAGGAAAATAATTCTTATTTTTTACATCTTTATTCAGAGAGAAATATTGCTACACCTCTGGACTCAAGTCTAAAGCAGGTACAATACCTGCTGTATTATGTCATTTGTATGTGTGTTAACAGAAACAGCGCATACAAACCCATGTCATTTTAAAAGGGAACTTCAGTACTGAAATGATCGCTCCTAGGTAATCATTATTACCCTGCAGAATTCTGGTTGCCATTTTATTGGGATGCATTTTACTGCATATTTTTTAGCATTTCATTAACTACTTTTCCTTTGTTAAATACTGTCTAGTCCTGCTAATCTCCTGAATGGATTAGTTTTATTTGGGTATCTACTTTTTTTTTGAAATCTTGGGTTTTGATTACAGTGTTTTGATCAGTTAGCAATTCAAAGTTCTTAATAGTGTCATTTGTGATTTAGGCTAATGGTTAGAACATAAACTGAACTGTCTTTATTCTATATATTGAGTCGATAAACTGAGTAGTTCAGTTACAGCCACCAATAAGTAGACAATCCTTTAATTTTTTTGCTTGCAATCCAAATTACCTTTCCCTTAGTTCTCCAAATTGATATTCTGCATTCAACTGTCCATACCTTACATATTCTTACTGTCTTCACTGTAACAGACTCATAGTTTTTCTGAAAGACATGCATTTGGACATGCATAGGAACCTCACCATTTACAGAGTTATTACTACTTTTAGTAAATTCATACATAATACCATTCAGTTGTCACTACCTGAGTGAGTTTCATAATGAACTTAGGAATTACAATTTCCCAATATTGGCTAGTGAATCTATGGATTACAATTTTTTAGCACAGGCTATATTCAGCTCTTTATTCAAAATATCCCAGCTCAGCTCATATTAGCAATGATAATTTATCATGTGCATACTTCTACTTGTACAAATATATTGAAGTTATATTACATTGAACTTATGTTACATTAGTGGCTCCACTCTAACTGTTTTTGAATCAACCCCTTTACAGTATTAAAGAGTAAAGCAGAAAACAGAGCCATTACTTCTATGTGTCAGGATCCCAAGCATCCAAAACTATTCCTTTAAATGTTGTCAAGGTCTGAATTTTCTTAGCAGTCAAAATCATTCATAAGCAAGCATAATTTTTGAGTTTGTTTCATAAAAAGAGATTTCCCAGTACAAAAATAGGATATATTATATATATATAAAATAGAAGAGATAAAGCAAAATATACAGAATTTCTTTGCTAGCAAAAGGAGTGTAGGTTTACAGTAAGTTTACTTTCTGTCATAGCTTGAAAATGGTGTTAAATAAAAAAATTAAGTTAGAGGGGAATAAATTTAATAAAAACACTGTTAGATAAAATAACTTGGATTTAGGAGACTGCAGCAGCTACTCCCAAAGCAAAGCTGTTGTTATTTGCCAAGAAGCAGTAGTATTCATTGCTCAAAATTCCCAAGACTTAAAAAAAACACCCCAACATAATAATAACAAAGCTTTGCTAAATTATCTATAGTATTTATTGTTGTAGATTCATTTGTTGCAATGAATAATCTAAAAGATTTTTATATTGCTGTATTTTATGTAGAGAATACCAGAAGAGATGTATTTCAAATTGTCTTTTACTGTATAAGGAAATCCTAAAAATAAGAAAACATTACAGATATGTAAGCAAAAAGAGGTGATGAAGTTAAAGTGGTCACCCTCACTGTAATTATATAACATTATGCACAATACTGCAACAAATTCATTACATATGTTGAAAATATACGTTGTCTACAATGGGAGCATGTTTTGGTGTACGAACTTCAATAAGAGAGAGGTGCTATTACAAGATATTTGGGAAGACCACAGAGAGGAATAATATTTTTTCTGAGCATTAAATTGATACTTGTAAAAATATAGAGAAGCTTTGATTCTATATATTCATATGTGTTCTAAACTATCACTGTTGAAAAAGAGAAGAAAAAAATTAGATGCCAGATCAACTTGATCTATTTTTTATATGTTAGGTGATTTTACATGTATTAAAAGGGAGAGCTGTGCTAATCAATTTCTTTTATTTGTTCTTTCTTTTGCTTTTTTCCTGAATGTAGAAATAAAAAAACAATTCATAGAACTATATTTCTCATGAGTCAGTATCATTTACTTTTAATAGACTCAGTAACACTGTTTAAACCTTGAAAGTTAATAAACATGGATTTGTAGAATTAAAAATATCGAACAACTGCAGTAGTAGCAAAGCAAAAAATTAAAGTTTTATAACCCAAAGTTGAAGACTGTGCTCTACAGTTTAAATATTTCATATCTGACATTTTCAGACTCTACTACAGCGTGGAATCTGATTTTGATTTTTTAGTCCAATACAACTTCTTGAGTTTGGTTTTAAAATCTGGGTACTTCTAGCTCAGATAAAATTTTGTATTTATAAAGTGACTAACATCTACCTAACAATATTTAGTAAATCTCTTTTTGCTCACCCTGGGAAACAAAAATACAGCTTGGATTACTCTCAATCTTTGTTTTAGTTAACAGAAAATAAAGATGACATGTATTAACATAAGCTTGAATTTGAAAATAAATACTCTGTGATATGACAGCATGAAATCTACAGATATGGCTGCCTAAAGATAAAAACAGTGTAGTATCTGGATAGCAACTCTGCCATACAAATCAACTACTATTAGAATCGTCTTCTCTTCCACAGTTATGGACTTCCAGAAAATTGTTCTCAGATTGATATTAGAATTCATATTTTATATTCATACACAAGGTGGGAATCACTCCTTCCTTCTGCAGGCCAAGATAGCAGGCTTTTTTTGTCCAATTAACGCTGATGTACATCACTGGGGCTATCAGAAGTACCAATTATGAGGACATCTATGACCAGAAGCAGTTTCTATTAAAATAAATCAACTGATTAAGCTGTAGCAGTAATTGCTGAGAAATAAGTTTGCATCTGAAACTTGTCATTTGAGTTAACACATTGTTCTTGGTATTACGGGTGGATTTAACTGCCCTAACTTCATAATTAGACCTAATGATTTCAAAAGGTCCTCAGCCAAGCCCACAACTGACTCCACACTTTAAAAATCAAGGTAGCTAGCTGGATTTATACTAGTTAATTATTGAGGCTATTGTGTACTGTTTTCATTGACATCAAAGGGACTTCTTGTCAAATGAGACACTGAGTAAATGCAGGTTAATAAAATCCTACACTGCAGAAGTGTACATCACATGTTTTAAGAGAAGCTAAGATATTACTGTGTCTATATGCTTTGCAGCCAGAGCCATGGAACATAAAAACATAAGAATATTAAAATACAAAGATCTCAGTCCCATCAGTAAAGATAAAACAATCCCAAGCAGCTTGCACAGCAAATACTGTCATAAGTAGTGACTCGAAATCCATGACTATTAACTGTAAGACAGCAATACTGCAGGGAACTCTCCTGCACTGGCAGGGGGATAGATAAGTTGACCTAATGGTTCTTTTCCATTTCTAATTTCTTTGATTCTATTAAGACTTGGTATTTTCAGAAGAATGCAACTGCCTTCCAGGGCCCCTGAGACATGAGGATTTAGGCAATTCCTTCCTGTAAATAACACTGCTTTTCAAACACTAAAAATACAGGGTAGGAGGGGACATTAAGCCCAGTTTAATAACTCCTAAGCTCTAGCACAGCAGAAACTCTTTTTTTCCCCTACAGTTTTCCTACTGGAGTTTAATTAAGATTGACAAAGCACTAACTCTAAATCAGCAAGGAGATCCTTAGATCCATTTTGTTGTCAAATATACTTTCCCTGCAAATGGCAGGAGTAACACATATCATTTCACAGATAATGTTTTAATATCCTGCATTGAATAAAACTTTTTTTTTAATCAAGTTGCAATGGTAGCACGAAACTACACAAGGGGCTTGGGGGTTGCAGATGGCTGCATTACTCTAAATGTTCAAGCTTGACTGACCCATTTCATCAGCACTGTCAGAGCCTTGCACTGATACATGTTGACAACATTTAATCTTAAAAAATTGAAAGAAATGAATTAATATGCAAATTTCATCAGCTTTGTAATAAAAATGTCCTTGAAAAAAAACAGAGAACATGACCCCCAAGGAATAGTGTGAATTATCCCAGCTCAATTCTTTAAGTTAGTCAGAGGTATGTGGGTCCGCAAGGAAATCAGCACAGATTTGACTTGGAAATAATTATGATGAAGAACAAAACACAAGCAGGTTGAATAAATGTAACAACTTGGGAAAAAGTCTTAGTCCTGTTTGTTATTCACTTTGAATTAACAGGATTACGTTTGGTTTTTGAAAATAAAGGAACACCACCATGTAATTTTAACACCTAAGTAATATGAAAACAATTTTTTTTCTTGCTATCAATTTTAGTAGGTATTAGAAACAGCTCTTGGAAAATCAGATTTTTTTTTTTCAATATACTATAGCTTTTCATACTGAGTAATTAAAGTTATGATATGTCTACTGTGTGCAAGTTGGGTAAACTGTTCTTCAAAAAAAGACGAGAAGTATGTGTAGAAATCAGGACAGCAGTGGGGATTCTGCAGCAAAGGAACAGTGTTCTCTGGAAAGAAGGAAAAATTCAGGGACATTTTCTTGAGAAATGAGAAAAACTAACAAATCAAAACACCCAAACAAACAAACAAAAAGCGTTTGTTTCCTCTTTGTAATCAAGCATATTTCATTTGGAATCACAAAACTGGTCACTGCAACAAGCAACATTATTACTTAGACTGTTACTATTCAAAGCAGATTTCATTCTTTTAAAGATTTCACAAGCATGAATAAGTAGGAAACAGCTTTTTTTCTAAATGCAAGTGATTTCAATTTAAGTTTGTGAGAATCAAAAGTCAGTAGAAAACAAATTCTGAACATGAAACATTAAGTTCAGTGAAGTCAGGAAAAGTTCTGAATACTCAGTACCATTTTGGATAGTGTTTATAGAGTCACTCTATAACCAACTACCTGCTAGGCCCTTATTCCATCCTTCTAATATCAGTCGTACTATTTCAGCCTCTGTTCATAGCAACACAAAGTCCATAGCTAGGTCTCTGTTCTGCTTTTCTTGGAAGTTTAATATCACAATTATTACACTTTTTTTTGTTTAGTGTGCAGTATTTTTTTTAACATGATGTTTTACAGGAATTAACTCAATGCTGCACTTAAGTTTCTTAGAATAAAAAGTAGATGAGGTCAGCATGTTTAAAAGCATGCTTTAAAAATCAAAAGCCCACTACAAACGAAAAGTAAAAACGAACTGCTGTATTAGACTGGAAAACTCAACACAATCTTTCAGAGCCTCTAAAATAAGCTGCCTGACTTTACAGTTACATTGAAGAGAGACTTACTGAAATACAGACTATGCTCAACCAAATTAATCTACTCAGTAAGCTTCTACAAAAGTCTTTTAAGTTACTCCTTTCTTTTCTAATCTACAATCAATAGAATCCTACTTTTATAGTGCCCTTTGCACCTGTATGAATAAAGTGAATAACCTTGCAATTTAATTATGCAGTACCTATCAGTTTTGAAATGGTATCAAGTTGCAGATAGAAAAAGAATAAGACCTTTTTAAGAATCCAAAATTAATGTATGTCAAATTCTGGGTAAATCTTAATCATTTTGCAATGTTTCTCTAAAATAGATGTTCTTTTATCACCAGGTATATCAAGACCCATTGGAAAAAAAAAAAAAAAGAAAAGCATTTGGTTAACATGCTGTGGAACAGCACTCCCTTTTCCACCTCACTTCAGGCTATTCTTGAAAGATCTGAACAGTTGTATAATAATGAAAAATGTGCAATACTTGTGGGGCATTGCTTGTGCACACATACCTCCGCCCACGCATTCATCATTCCGCAGGTATTGTCAGTGAAAGTTTAATTGCATAAACACTCTGTAACTGTCCTGTCATATTTCTTGTCAGTCTGGATTCCCTCTCCGGGCTCACTATCTCACAAAACTATAATTGAATTGCTACCAAATCACAAGAGGGCCCCCAAAAATAAAATCTTTATGAATAGAATTTGTTTCCTATCAGCAGATTTGACAAATTGTGGCAGAGGAAGGGCCTTAGCGATAATTTCTGAGTTTATTCTAAATCCAGTTATTTGCTGTTTGCTCTTATCTGTTCTTTAGAATTTTAAAGCCCCAGTGAGAAAGAATCCCAAAGAGCTCAGTGTTATTTTTCCAGGTCCTAAAGAGGCCAGTAGGGAAAAAAAAAAAAAAAAAAAGAGTGCTGTATTAGCCACAGTTATGACAGACTATTCCTTAAGACTAAGAAAATAAGAATTAATTCTGAATTTTAGTGAATACCAGCTATTAAAAGTGTTTCATATACACTTAAAATCCATTTATTTATTTATTCAGTTCTAGTGACAGATTCTGCAAAATATCTTGCTTTGTATGTATAATCCACTTCTGTATTACACCTCTGTGTTTCCTGTGTGATGCCTTCATGCACATCCAATTCCCAACAGATAATGGTGGTAACAACCAAATAAACTGTGACACATATTTTCCTAGGTGTACCATGAAACTGGAATGCAAATTAAAATACAACTTATGTTAATATTTTAAGAAAAATGCACCATGCCTTGCTGGCACTTTGTCACTTTAAGCTGAAGCTTCTCCCCATATGCATTTTGATGTTATTCTTATTGAGTTCTAGTGAATAGCAGAAGAACATAACTCTGGCAAGAATTTGAAAACACTGCTCATTCTACTTCAAGATTTTATTAGTGGCAGGCACATTAGGACCATATCCTAATGAATAACTTTTAAACAGAACTTCAACCAGATTGACAACTGTCTGATTGTTTATGTTTTTTAAATGCGCTTATCAAAAGCACATAGGATTGATGGGTCTTTTTAGATGAAGTTATGTTTTTGCAAGAGACTTAATTTAGGACTAAGGTTAAGGCTGAGGATAAATGAGTGCATTAGATGATTAAAGAACATTTGTCTTGCGGGACACTTAAGTAATTTGTTTATGACACTTTCAAAACAAGTGGCAAAAATAATAATAAAAAGCACAGGTTTAAGCAAACATCCTTTCAACATAAACCTTAAAATAAAAATACGGTTTAAATAAATTTGATGAAAATGTTCAAGCTACTATTTTCTGTCTTTTTATTAGTCTTTCTTTCCCTATTTGGAATGTGTCTTATGCTGCTCTTTCTTGGCTGGAGAGGGGTGGAACTGCAGGGTGGGAGAAAGAAGTTTCTCATCCCTTTGGAAAGAATCTTATTAAAGAAATACTGTGCTTTTTTTGTTTATTTGTTTGTTTAACTTTTGCTCTGGTATTTTTCATAGTATCATCATTATTCTATTCTATTTGCTCGGAGGAAAACCACTGCTATAAGAAAATAAATGCTTCAGGAGAAATATAATATGGAACTAAAGCCTTTGATCTTTTGTGCCTAAGTCACTGATGAGAATTTGATTTAGGTAAGGAGTTAATTAGTGTATATTGTCATTTGGTGACCTATTTGGATTGGTGGACATGCATTCTTCCCATGCCAAAAAGTTCATGAAAGTGGATGACACTATTGTAGTTTTCCCAGGAAAACACTCAGAGCTGGGCAGAGAATAGGATGTGAGCTGCCTCTGCACCTCTGTAGATTATCACTGTAGGGCAAGGCTACAGCAAGCAGCAGAAAATCATGGAAAAAACTCCAGTGCTGCTGCCCATGTTGTACGTGTTCTGTGGATAAACAATTTCATTCCCCCAGGGCTGTCTCCATCTGGCACCTATCATCAGAATGAAATTCACTTAAGGAAAAAAAAGTAAATTGTTTGTTACTGATGATAGCACAACTTCATCTTTTCATTCAATGCCCTACAAACAGTTAAGACTAACTTAACTTTGATAAACCGCAGTTAATGAAATAATCAGTTCTAATCACCCGTGCTGGACTGGATTAGTGCTGTGTTTTACTCCTGACACGTTATCACCCATTAGCCCCAGTTCTAGCAGGGAGGAGGCAGCATGGGCTCTTGTCACACTGAAGCATCCCCACAAGCAGTTTACAGACCTGCGCCACAGCCAGGCCGCCCTGCATCTGTTTGTCTGGATTTAGATGAGCATCATCACCATAGCAGGGGACAGCACTGCCAAGCCCCAAACTACCACCTTGCCATCCTGGGAGCTGTGTGAGCACAAAGCAGGTGCTCTCTGACAGCTGATCTGCTCCGTGGGAGCGTTGGAGGCAGCAGCAGGCTGCATAACGCAGGACTCAGTTGCATGGAAGGCTCGGGGAGAATCACAGGAGTGCATCCTTCTATTGCCCTGCAGCCAGCTGAGCCAGTTACCCAGCAGTGTAAAATCTAGCAAAATCAGTGAAACTTTATCTGCTTTACCTGGTGGTAAACAACTAGAGATGATAAAGGTGATGATAAATTAGGCAAGTGATTCACAAAGGCCACATACAATTCACAGCTGAAAAGCAAGCAGTGTCTGAGACAAACTGGCTGGGAGAAGCGTGAAAAGCTGGAAGTAGCAAACATTTCACACAGAAGCAATATTTCCAGGGTTTTCCCAGTGTGACCAGAGTAAAACTGTTCACTGGGGGCAGACATTCCTCTTGGCCAGTTTTGCCTTTTCTGATCTCTGCCCCCTGCAGAGCTGAATCAATACCAAGTAATATCACCCTCTGTATCTCTGCTGTTTTGTGTATACAAAGAAGATAGAATTGCGCAATTTTGACAAGAACAAGGTTTTAGTCTGTAGTATGATGAATTAAACATAACTGACTTAAAACAAACCAAGGGGTTTAAGCAGCCACATCTGTTCTGCTAGAAATCTGATTATTAAGCATCTGTACTGTTCTATTCTAATATGCAAAAGAAACAGGCTATGAGCTGCAAATAGAAGGCTAATATTTCAAAGACAAGTTAATATCAGTATAGATCGGGGAAATAAAGGCTGCAATGTAATTTTATGTCATAGAGGAACACACAAAAAACTACTTGCTTAATTAAATATAATTATTTTTGGTTCTACAACTCAGGATTTAAAATTAGAAATAAACATTAACAAACTATTTTTTAATCTATATCTCACTTACAGAGGCCATCAACAAGCTTGTCAAATAAAAAAATTCCTGTAGTTAGAAAATTGATATAATGAACAGCTGAATGGTAATGGAAATAAATTTAGAAAAAATACAGAATGATGTACAGGAAAATTTAGGGGGAAAAATTCCAAGGAGGCTGAAAATATGCGA
This sequence comes from Chrysolophus pictus, assembly GCA_037305975.1. NCBI lineage: Eukaryota > Metazoa > Chordata > Aves > Galliformes > Phasianidae > Chrysolophus > Chrysolophus pictus. Next base: position 35,848,385 of record CM074580.1, on the reverse strand, counting down.
TGAGGGAAATGGTAAATGGGATATCAGCTTGCAGCAATAGGCTGGAGGAAAAACTGACAAGGTGATTAAGGCTATATACATGTGAATAAGGTGACGACATAAAAATACTTATTTTTTTTCCCCCCTGGTAAAATACAACTTTCGTCTGAGACTAAAAATTGAGAGAGTGCAGGGCACACCCCCCCCAAAAAACCAACAATGTAAAGAAATGACTTTATGAGGGAAGCTTTAAATTAACCTTATGGCTGTGTAGAGAAATTAATGGCATGCACTCTAAATGCACTAACAAGTAAAATTAAATTAGCAAATAAGATGAAGAAAAATACTCAGACTGAACATTACAATCAACTTTATGTAATTATCTCTTGTGAGAAGTTACGAACACAATTGCTGTGATTGTCCCAAACTAGGCTGTGTGGCTGAGAACAATCCCAAGTAAGGCTGGATTCATTCTGGAAGACAAGCTGGTTGTATTTCTCACAACCCTTTAAATGACATAGGATCCACTAGTACTGCTATGAATGTGATCACTGGAACAAAAATCTTGACCTTAAGATGAAATAAATTTGAAAAAAAAGCAGTTGGGGAAATCAATAGAGGCAAGTAGAGATTGTCCAGCCTACTTGGCCTATTTCTCTTTATTAAGGGAGGGAAGGAGTACAGCAGAAGATCCACAATCTGTAATTCTCCAGCAATATTTTTAGTGTCCTCTTTCCTGTTCCCAAAGAACTTGAAGAAGAATGCTAAATACAGATCTTGCCAGAATGTAACTATGATCTAGTGGTCCTGGAAGAGCCAATGGAATTGGTACATAATCAATTGTTTTTAAGAATGTGTTTATCAGACTAAATGGTGATCAAATTAAAACAATTTTTTTTCTCCTATTTATATCAATTTTGAATGCCTAATATTCTAATAAAATAAACAGACTTGTAATAACTATTTTCACAACTTACCATGTATGTCCTCAGCATTCATATATACTTAACACAAATACACTCACTGTACAGGACCTATTTTATGAAACACTGTTTTATGGCTATGTATCTACCTGTTTTATGGTAGAGACAAATTTCACATTCAACCCAGCAGATAGCTGTTGCATGTTACCTGCTTGCTTTATATTTACTTCATAGAAACTTCCATAGAAAGGAATGTTTGTTATTTGACTTAAATTCAACATAAATTTTACATTTTAATTTCATTTATTAATTATTGACTGAAGATGACAGAGTAGATAGACTGCCCTAAGACTGAAGGATTCAACTGAATGAGGAAAACATTTATTCTACCAACTATTTTCTGTTTTAGAACAAAACACTGAAAGTGAATGCCTCAGAATTAACTGTGGCAAAGGAATTCAGAAGAATAATCTTAGAGCCACATTTAACTCTATGGTAAAGAGAGGCAGCTGAGCCATGATTACAACGACTAAAAAAAATCTAACTTTGTGCAACAGCAGTTACACACATCCTAGGTTTACAAACAGAATGGCAATGTTCTTAGTAAGAGTATCCAGATATCTCAATATCACCAGCAAATTGTCTTGGAATAAATACAATTTTCTTTCATCTAAGAATTTGTACAGATGTTGCCATCATTACTCTATCTTATAAGACCAGCTACTGGCTGAAATAAAAGCAACTTTTAACATTAACATGCACGCAAATCACCCTCATATTAAATTACTACGTAATGATTCCAAATATCTCCCCAAGATTAATGGCGATCACATAATTTCAGAAAGTCTGCACTATATGTGTAGAAATATATTGGCAATAAAAACCAGTCACTGTTGTGCCTTTCCTCAGTTGGGGATCTCTCACTTTTCTTTGATTTCTAAAGGCTTCAGATCAATAACTGGAGTGACATTATTAACAGCTCCCTCAACACCTTGGCCAGCACTAATATTAAATCCATTATACCTTCTGTTTGACATTTGCAGTACAGCAGAAAGTGCTGTAGATACAGTCAAACTGCCTTGGGAATGGGGTTGGATGCAGGGTTAGTGAGATGGCTTCCCTTGCCTGACTCCAAATTCATCTCATTGATAGAAAACTTCAGCTATTCAGAAAACTACACTAGGCAGTAAATAATTCACCTGTCAAAAGTGGAAAAAAAAAAAAAAAGCACCCACATTCATGCCATTTTTGAAATACATTACCAAAGGATCTTCAAAAATATTTGACATTCCTTATTGTCATCACGCTTACAGAATTTAATAGATATCCCAACACACAGTGTTTCCAAATGAATGCTTTACCAGTGAATGATGTTGGAAACAAGCAGTAAACAGTTCTTTAGTTTGAAGTTTTGACTTTCACAAGTTTTCTAAAGCATTTCTTATATATAGCAGACGTTATGCAACGATACAGGTCAGCCTGAATAATAAGTGGGTGAAATTTAACTGGCAATCCTTGGGTTTAAATAGGCATAAGTTGTATCTGTGCTTAGTTTCTCAGCATATATTTCATATCAACTGAGGTGAATTCCTCAGGCTCTGGCTTTCTGGCTGAGCTACAGCCAGGACAGAACATGCCATGGGAAGCTACGTCTGGGATATTTTTAGATTCCCTGTTAGGGAGTATTTAACAGCAGCTTATAACAGATCATGGAACAGTGCTTTCTTAACATGACTTCTCTCCTGACTGGTTCTGTAACATCAGAAGCTGTGAATTACAGATATTCAGAAATAACTGTCCTAGGAGCCAGAAAAATCAGCCAGAAAGAAATTTAAAATTTTAAATTTTAGACTCTCACTGCTGGTGGACAGGAATGGATAGAAAATATATGTAGCATCTGTGGGCTGATACACTTTTACCTCGGGTTCAGTCAGCGCTCAGACTCTCTGACATTATATACAAGTATAATTCCAGGAGCTTGTTTGCATTTGCTATAAACGATTGTCCTAACTACACTTCTGGTATCCATACAAATGAAAGCTGAAGACAAAAGGAAACTAAGTTCTGCAAATGCAAATGAAGAAAGCAGAAGCTGGTGGCTCCAGCTGGAGGTCACCCAAAGTACATCAGCAGCTCAGCAGAAAGCTCTTCGATCTCATGGCAGCTTCTGACACCAAGTTTGGGAAAGAAATTTGCTTAATAGCAGAAAATAAGGCAACAGAAACAACAGGTTATGTATTGTTATCACCCTCTATGCCTTCATAAGAAGTGAAGCTCTTGTGATGAAACCTTACTGTCACAGGAGGCATCCTCATGATGGGTATAACACTAACACATAGCAAGTTTGCAGCTTTATTTCCTTTTGACATAATATGGGGTTTGTCTTCCCTGTTGCTTTTATAGAAGGGGGATTCTGACACAAAATCTCTGTTTTACACTAAAGTCATTTTAAGAGTCTGGTTGCTACATCTCTCTGTCTCAGCTTGCCAATTATGATCTGTGCTTCTCAGCAGCTGCAGTTCACACTTCAGTCTGATCACAATTGAATCTACTGATTTTGGCTTATATTTATACCGTGGACATGAACAGGGACAACAGACAGGCAAACAAACTATCCATGCTCTTTCCTCACCCTTGGTGGCAATAATCTGGGCAGAAGCCACAGTTCACAATGAGGCAATAACCTCTCAAAGTGATTTCAACAAACTCCAGAGTAATAGTCCTAATAAACCATTCTTATCTTAACACACGCTACAGTTGGTGTTACAGCTGGAAAGAGTACCGTAGTGAAAATGGGAAAAGAAACAAACAGAAAAGGAATGCTCACCTGTAGCCAAAGATCTAGATTCCCAGAAAGGACTCCACAGTAGAGGGGTCACCAGAAAGAGAGCCTTCCCCAGTGGCAGTCAGTCATTAAATGGGGTCTAAGAGGGGTGGAGCCTAGCTTCTGGTCACACAGGTGAATGGTCTCACCTGTGCTCCCACGGCTTACTCAGTCCTTTCCACAGGTGACCAATCAGTAGTTCAGGCTGTGACTCAACAGTTCCCATACAGCTCACGATTAAAGAAAAATGTAAAACTACAATTGAGGTGAATGTTTAAGAAGTTTTTGGCCCTATCCTATACTTTTGAGTTCTATTATACATGCACATGATAAACCCTTTTGCTGTTAAAAGGAGTAAATCATTGCAACACACAGAAGAGTGCTTTTTTTAACTGCAGGAAACTCTAAACACTGATAGCTGTGTCCAGCTCATTCTGAATATTTAGTCTGATTGTAGGTGACTTTGCAATGTAGATAAGATATATGCTGCTACTGCTGGCAGTACCAGTACCTGGTACAGGGGCAGGTAGATTCAATGTAGATTCAGGAAAAGTTACAAAAACACAAGCTTACAGCAAATGTATTAATGGCCACATAACGAGCTTCTCATATTTTATGACTTGAATAGCATCATATAAACAATGAGAAAATACTTACAAGAAAAATTTCCATTCCAGTTTAATTTTACTGGGGGATGCTATGAATGATATTTGAGTAAATTTGGAATTCTCATACCTTAAAGGTGGACTGACTTTAACATATTGTAAGAAATATCATTTCCCACAGTCTAGCCCTGTTTGAGGGCAGCACTGCCAGGAAGTTCAGTGAAGTGTTAATGCAATTTTATGTTTTTAATTTCCTTGGTTTTGAAATCACCCAAAGAAACAATTTAATTGCTGTGCATGCTATCATTTGAATACTTCCAGCTGGGCTTTTTGAATTCACACTTTACTGACATGGACAGGGTGGGAAAGAGGCGATTCTCCTCCACATTTGTTCCTGTAGACTAGTAGACTTGTACTAGTCCTATTTTACTGTAGGTTTTACTTAGTCTTTTTGCAGGCTTACTGCTTCTTTGTCACGTAAATAGGAAAAAGAATTTTTTTATGAAAAATATAGAATTGACAGAATATTACAGACTCCAAAATCACTCTTCAGTTCGGTTTGAGATATAATATTTTTTTCCTTTTTTTAAATTTTAACTTTGTTATTATTATTTAATTTTTTTTTTGTCTTCTGACACTTCTTCAGAGGATGCATTATCAGGAAACTATAGGCGTCCTCACACAAATCTAACTATAGCCTATAGGCAGTTGTCCTAGTGTCTGCTGTCAAACCATACATAGAAAATGCATTTACTAAAAATATGTTCTGCTGAGATCTAAGCAAGTACATTTGCAATGACAGACCTTTCAGATGCTAATCTCTTTCACACAAACCAAGTACAGGTATTTATTCACTGGCAAGACTTTCCTTGAGAAAAATATGCTTCTAATTTTCCAGTTGAAATAAGCTTGCTAAGAAATGTACTTCTTCCTTCTTCTAAGTATTAATGCAGGAAGAAGCGTAACTTTTACTAACACGTTAGCAATTTTCCTTAACTGAGTAATTGCTTAATTGCTCACACGTAGTCCAAAGTCAGATGTAAAAAATAACAGTTGAAGAGATTTTAGCAAACAAAGGTAGAATAAGGCTTTTAGTGGAAATACATTTGCAACCTTACAGGCACCAGGTGAAAGCAACATCCTCATTTTCAGATAAGAGTTTAAATGAAATGCTACACATTCTACAGGTAAAATCCAGACTCTAAGGGGAAAATCCATGGGTTAAATTGCTGTTGTAGTTATTCTTTCACCAAAGTTCTGTCTAATAAACCTATTTTGCTAAGTTGTCTAAATCCTCCTGCAGTATTGATTTCTCCCTTTAAAAACTCTCACCCATTCAGTAAGCTCCAAGGACCCATGTCCCAGCTCAGTTCATTCTAAAATGCAGCTGGGATATGTTATTCTTGTCAGCAATCTTACAGTTACTAACTGATATTAAAGATATAAAATGCTTTTAGGAACAGAAAAAGGAAATGTTCACCACGGAGAAATACACAGTAATTCTCGTAACCCTTAGATAACAGTTTTGCCCAAAGAGAGATTTTTTTTTTCCTATTCTGTTGCTCCTTGAAAACAGCTGGTTTTCCATTTACTGAGCACTTAACAATAGCTACCTTGAATTTATTCAAAAGACAGTACTGTCATATAATCCCAAGCCTGCAGAACTATTACAACTAATGGAAAGACACAAGTAGATATATAAAAAATGTAAATTAAGCATCCAGGCAGCATGGTCTGAAGGTTCTCTTTTCAGAAAGGGAGTCTGCAAGATAGGTTCTATATCAAGGCTTTCAAGTTACCTTAAAAATCATTACTGTTATTATTAAGTTTAATTGAAGGTTTAAGGGATATCAGTCAAAGAACATATTTACTAAGGGTCCATTCTGGAAAACAGCTACTTATGCAACTGAAGATTTTTGTCAAATATGTCTTATGAAAATGTATCCATAAATCTAATATTTTCTGCTCTACTGTCTGATAAATAAATATCTTTAATTGCCCCTATTATCTTCATCCTAATTTCAGACAAACAAGTCTTCTGCTTGAAGAAAAACTGTTCTTATTATGGTGCAGTATCACTGCTTCTTAGGCTAGCTTAGTCAGTTATTTTCTTCTATTATAATGCCAAATGTTATTTAGATTTCAGTCATTTAGTAATGCTACACTGAACACATCAAGGATTCGGAAAAATTCCATACCTTCTAGTGCCTCTTCATTTTCAT